>CM055882.1:18418866-20823866 GCA_029582165.1 Portulaca oleracea | reverse complement strand
TAGTAATTTGCTTTTATAAGTAATAAACTTTAACATAAATTAATTCATTATATAGATATTTATATTTCATATGAAATGAGTGAACAGTTGATATTAATAAAGAATTATTTACTTCAATTAATTTATGATGACAAGCAAAATATCAAAAGTAATTATAAAATTTACTTCAATTAATAGACTAGCTCATGAGGAGAATGTCTAGATCTTAACCCCTAGACCGCACTTAAATGTGTTTTCTCCTGGAGGTTGTTCTTGAATCTAGCTTGTTGTAATTTCAAAATTTATAAGAGTTATTTTGTTCTTATTGTTATGAAAGGTATCAAAATTATAATTGTTTGCCCACAAAAGTAGGAAAATTTGAAAAATTAAATCAAACCGAAGAGTAAAAAAAATTGTACTCAGCGAAAACACAGTTCAAAGAATCAAACCCACAATCCAATTTTATAACCTCTAGGATATAACCATTAGACCAAGATCTAGCTTTGTGCCTTTTTTCTCAAGTTAATAACTGGATTTTATTATTTACATAATACGAAATCATTTTTAATTTGGAAAGATTCTTAAAAAGATATTAGGAATATAAAATATTCATTTATGATTACATTACCAAAATTAATACATTATAATAATAAATAGTAATAAAATTATTTATTTAAATCAATGGTTAAGATTGTTTTATCTATAACCAACGGTTGATATTTAATTTAACTATGGTAGTTAGAAAAAAAGTTGACTACCACAAACCTTCCTTAACTTATAATCTATAACTTCCATATAAACTTTTTAGTATTTGGATTCACTCTACATGGATAAACCACAAATATGCTAACGAAGATGACAGGGTATGATACAAATGTTGGACTAGGCTCAACACAGAGATATAGCCTTAAAAGCATGCTCGCAAAAAGAGCCTATAAGAATATCACAATTTTCACCCCAACGCCAAAAAAATTATAACCATTAGGAGTTTTTAATGCATGTTTGGCCGAACTCTCTAGTAACTTTTAATAAAAAGAAAGTAGAAATTAGGTCAAATAAGGGTATTGTATAAAATAGTTTCCAACTTTATATACGCTAAAATTAGCTCACAAGTCCCTTAGAAGTTGAAGTTATATTTTGTAACTTCTAATTCCTAGTTTGTCAGGAGCTACTAAGTGGAGCAAAAAATATTTCCAAACATATCATTGAACTTTTCTATTAATGAAAATATATTTTAATGTTTTTATTTTTAAGATGTTTCTAATTTCTCGGGAGGAAGTATTTTCTTGTACTAATTGAGTATAAAATTGGAACGTTGATAATAAGATTTTAGCACTCATATAAAGTTAACTTTAATTATTTTACATAAATTACACAAATTTTTTGGAGGAATCACTATAGGTATTTTTTTAAAAAAATAGAAATTAAATAAAATCATATAATAAGAAAAATTAAATGCATATTATAAATTGTGAAAAATGAAAATATAAAATGAATCTAATACTCAATCTATGGGATTTTAAAGTTACAAATTTTGAATAGCTATTAAAAAAATGTGAAGTTGAAATAGTAATAACTAATAACTATTAATTAGTGATCAAACACTAATTAATTATTATTTTTCATCATCATATTAATGTATTGATACTCAACAAAGTGAATATGGCTATTGAGAGACAGTAATTTTAGTGAATTTAGTAATTCAATGAATTTACTTGGTAATTTTCACAAATGTCAGAAAGATGTGTCCAATTGGCAAGAGAACAGACCATAGAATCAACTGTATGGCTGAAAGCACCTAAAAATATGGTGCATGCAGTCGCTTCACACAATCTGCAACAAGATGGAAATACAAAACCTTCTCTAAGAGATAATAAAAATTCGTAATTTTTTTTTTTAAGCATCAACATACAACGCGAAATCAATGGTTACAGCCCGAATTAGTAGGGAAGGGATCTGTGCCTGGCTGCTTTTGCCAGAGTGTGGGCTTCCCTTACATACTACAAACCGGGGAACCTTTTTGAGACAGACATAGTTAGAAAGGATAAAAACATAAAGCGACAAACTGAAGGATATGATGACATTCGGTGGGGGCCTGCAGTCGTCCTTGAAAAAGGCGGACCACTTAGATGGATTCTGTGTGTATACGTACAGATGTAAGACGCTTGGCCCGAGCTATGGAGAGGCCTCCTTCCATCGCCTTCATGAATGCTGGAGAATGCAAAGGATGGGAAGCTGCCATTGAAGATGGTTTGGGACCTAGACTTATAGACCCAGCCAGCACCACCCATCTTTGTTGTACGACACCAGGCACCGTCATAAGATATGTTACCGGCCGGTTCGACCATGGGGCCACTGCTCCAGATGAAGTAGTCCGGTGTAGCTTAGCAACTGCTTGGCAGAGGCCTTTCCATCCCCACGAGCTTGGTTTGGTGAGGCAGGTATCGGGGGCCAGGGGAGATGGAGACTTGTAGCGAGCCTGATATAGGCGCCCTAAGAGGGAATTAGGGTTTAGCAGTAGACGTCAGGCCTGCTTGACAAGTAGCGCGTCGTTGTACTGTTCAGTGTGCCTGAGCCCAAGACCTCCTATGCCTTTAGGTTGAAATAGAACCTCCTCGGAAACCTAGTGTTTGGAGCAGTGTCAGAAGCTTGTCCACCAAAAGAATTGGGTGAGCATGGAGTCGACTTTTCGAGCCAAAAAGAGGGGGACCTTATACACCACAAGGATGTGAATGCACGACATTTCCTCCACATCGCACCGCAACTAGCCGTATAAAAGAACAGGTTAGTTAGTATTTTTCATTAGCTCAATAAGCTATTAATTATTGGGCCTTTATATTAGTAGTAACTATCATAAACTTAAACTGCAAACTCTTACAGAGCGTTTAGTTAGAATATTTTTTCCAGGAAAGTTAGTCAACTTTTTCAAGTTGACAGACTTTCAATTCCTATGTTTAGTTCTCTCTAAGAGATAAGAAAATTATAATGTGGGACATACTATCTTCGTCGCAAACTTAGTAAATTGTTTTCCAAAGGAAGGTTGGGGAAAATCTTTTCCGGGAAAGTTTTTCTTGAAAAATTTTTCCCAAAAAATTAACAAACACATCATTAATGGAAATACTACACAAACTATGCTCACTGACACATACCTTTACCATTGACGAACCCATTAACAATTCTGGGATTGGAAATCAGAAATGGACTTGCATGATGTTCCATTCACAGGAGTCCCTTTTACATGGACAAATAAAAGAACGAAGGATGGGGGGATTTGGGAGCGACTGGATAGGGCCTATGTGTCCGCCAGCTAGTTGAACGTGTTTCCACAAACCTTTGTGCATAATTTCCCGATTGTTTTTTCTGATCACTCTCTTCTCGCCCTTCATGTGAAAAAGGGTTAGGGGTCGAAAAGATCCTTTTTTCGGCTAGACCCTTGGATCACAAGAGAGGATAAGTTTATACAAGGAGTGCAGTACATTCTCCAGCAGGATGAGGTTCAAGGAAATGCTTCTTTCAAGTGTGTTAATCTGCTAAAGAAGATTAGACAGTTGGGGAAAAATTTGGTGTTTGAGTTGAAGCAAACTCGCTTCCAGCCAACTGTTTCTGCTATGGAGGAACTTAGGGCCCTCCAAGAATCAGTGGCATCGATGGGCATGCAGGAATCAGCTTTTGTTCGAGCTTTGCAAAAAGAGGAAGATGTTGAGGGAATGATAAAGGCGGTCCATGAGTTTTGGGTTATGCGAAGCAAGGTGAAGTGGGCTGGGCTGGGGGACCAATCCACTTCTTTCTTCTTCCGTCGCTATAGAAAGAGACAGGCCTACAATCGCATCAATTGCTTAATTTTGAGTAATGGGCTGGAGTCTTTCAGAGAAGAGGAGTTTGTGGAAGAATTTTTTAGAGAGTTCTCTGGGCTGTTCAGACCCCAACAACAAATGGGCTTGAGTAGGCAGAGGGTCATGGACCAGATCGTGGGGTCCATCCAATCTACTATTTCAGCAGAGGATTTTGAGTACCTCCTCAAGCCTTTTTCTCGAGAGGATGTCGAGAAAGTGGTGGGTCGCTTAAGCCTGGGAAGAGCCCTGGGCCTGATGGGATCCCGCCAGAATTCTTCCAGAATTGCTGGCACTTGATTGGAGACCAAATTGTAGAGGTGGTTTTGGAGGCGGTCAATAATGGGGTCTTCGCTGGGGAGGTCAACAATACGAATCTCTTCCTCCTGAAGAAGAAACCGGAAGCACAAAGGGTAGGAGATTTCCGCCCAATTAGTCTATGTAACGTTATTTACCGGATCATTGCGAAATGCTTAGTTGGAAGATTGCGGAACGTGATGAAGTCCTTGGTATCAGAAAGCCAAGCGACTTTTGTACCTGGGAGATTGAAGGAGGACAATATTCTGGTGGTCCATGAGGTGCTTCACTATATGGCGAATAAAAGAGGAGGAAAACAATTCGTGGCGCTAAAAGTGGACATGAGCAAAGCCTATGATCGGATTCAATGGGATTTTCTTGAAGCGGTGCTGGTCAAAATGGGGTTCCCTGCGAAATGGATTCGAATCCTTATGCGATGTGTAACCACTGTTAGGTATTCCATTTTGGTGAATGGAATACAATCCAAGGAAATTGTGCCGACAACAGGGTTACGTCAAGGAGACCCTCTTTCTCCGTATTTGTCCCTGTTGTGTATGTAAGCACTATCTTCAGTGATCGAGGCTGAGGCCAGAAGTGGGACGATTCAAGGAGCAAGAGTTGCTAGAGGGGCGCCCCCTATCACTCATTTATTTTTTGCGGACGATGCTTTGTTTTTCACGAAATTGGAAGCTGGATCTTGCCTCAATCTTAAGAGGGCAATTGACCGTTTCAGTGCAGCATCTGGGCAAATTATAGATATCCAAAAATCGTCTATGTGCTTTTCTAAGGGGACAAAGAAAGAGGATAAAGAAGGGGCAAAAGTGATTTTTGGGTATCCGGAAGGGGGTTTTTTCCAGACTTATTTGGGGGTTCCTACAAAGATCAAACGGAAACGCATCGATCATTTTGGATTTATGGTGGAGGACGTGAGGCGAAGGTTGGAGTCCTGGAAGTTCCAGATGCTGTCGATGGCGGGTAAAGTGGTTTTGATTAATGCGGTGTTGGTGGCGCTTCACCGACATATCTTAAGTGTTTATCTAGTTCCAAATAATGTAGTTGAGCAAATTAACTCTGTTCTCATTCGCTTCCTTTGGAGTAAAGGGGATGGGAGCAAGTCTATTCATTGGAAGAATAAACAGATTGTGTTCAAGCCTAAGGGGGCTGGAGGGTTAGGGATCCGTCATGTCGGACTCTACAACAAGACGCTTCTGCTGAAACAAGCGTGGAGAACGTATGATAATCAGGATCTTCTGAACTCAAAACTATGGAAAGCTAGATATGGGGTCTCATCTCCGATTGAACAAGAGGAGGGCGTTAAAACTTCTTCAACTGCGTCAAACACGTGGAAGGGGTTGACTCGAGTCGTGCAGGGAATAAAATCGAGATTCAGATGGAGCATTGGAAGTGGCAGCAAGGTTAGGGTGTTGGATGGGAGATGGGTGCCTGGTGGAAGGATCCAATGTAAGGAAGGGGTGAATATGGCTGAGCTCTCAGGGTTGAAGGTTTAGGACCTGGGTTTGTGGGACCAGAATAGGAAGGGTATGTGGAATTAGACTACTCTTAACCAGTTGTTTACTAGGAAAACTGTTGAACAGATTGCTAGGGTTTTCCCACCTCAACAGGGGATTCCGGATGTGCTCCAATGGCCGGGTAAGACTAACTCCCTGTACTCAGTCAAAAGTGGATATTTTGAAATTTTGTTACAGGAGAGAGGGTAGCTAGCCCCAACGATCCAGGAAACTAAATTTTGGAAACAGCCGTGGCACTGTGATGCACCACCTAAAATCAGAACCTTTGCGTGGAGAAGTGCGGTTGACGCCCTTCCTACTGGGGTGAATAGGGAGAAAAGGCAGCTAGTAGAACAAGGGTCATGTTGGTGTGGTCCGGTTCAGGAAACTGTAGGTCACCTATTTAGAGAGTGCATAATTGCCAAGCTTATTTGGAGGGGATTTTCGCTTGGGATCAGGTCTAAGGCCAACTCCCATGTTAATTGGGAGGATTGGCTAAGGGGGTGGGTCATCTACTTGTCTAAATGGAAGGAGGAGAGATGTAGCTTAATTGGAGATTTCGTTAGTACTATGTGGGCTGTATGGAAAGCCAGAAACGAGGTGTGCATTAATAAGGTTGAGGTCTCTGCGAGGGGGATAGAAAATCAGTTAACACAGGTGGAGAGGGAGATGCGGTGGTGGAGAGGCCGAGTGAGAAAAGGGCATGGGAGAGGGGATAGGAGGATTGGGAAGGAGGTGGAAAAGGAAATTTGCTTTGGATGGGGTGGCGAGGTGAGGCTAGCGGAGGAGGGTGTTTGTGTGGTGGATGGGGCTTTCAACCAGAAAAATGGGATTTGCGCAGCCGCTTGGGTGTATCTGCGGCACAGTGTCAAAGTGGCCCAAGGGGCAGAGAAGGGAATGTGTGAGTCGGCTTTGTTCTGCGAACTTTAGGCTATTCTATTGGCCCTCCAGGAAGGGCACCAGATGGGTTGGACAATGTTGTTGATTTGGACCGATTCTACACATGCTATTGAGTCTCTGGATAATGACAAGAAAGCTCCGGTCGAATGCAGATCTTTGATTTGGAGTTGCCGGAGAGAAGTCCAGAGGTATGCAGCTTGCAAGATTGTCAAAGTTCCTCGGGTAATGGTTACTCTAGCGCACCAGGCGGCCAGACAGGCCATCCGTAGTCCCGGCTATATGTCTTAGGTGTAGCTAGGTTCTTTTTTTTCGCTATTTGTATTTGTTTGTGTTTGTTTTGCTGTTGTTTTGGGTGGGTGTGTTTGTCGGATCTGAAAAAAAAAATAAAAATAAATCTCTGCATGCATATATGACATGTCCGACAAATAAGTAAATAACTCCATTTGAATTTATTTTTCTTTATTTCCTTCTTTGTGAATCAACAGTTAGCAATACTATCACTAACCATGATGTTAAATGGTTAATTACCTTTAAATTCAATCTGGCCGGTTATGCCCGTGAGTTGTAAGTTGAGATGTTTGAGTGACGGCAACGCACTTGCTAGTGATAGGGAGTTGTTGCCCAACTCTTGATTCCCAAATAAATCAAGAAACAGAAGCTTTGGAAGTGTAAGTCCTGTTATTTCCAGGGGCGGAGCCAGAAAATATTTATTAGGGGGGCCGGTTTATTAATATTCTTGTCAACTTTATCATAGATTTAATCTTCAAATTATTTACTTTTACTTGTTTATTGAACTTTTATCCAAACTCATTTATGGTCTTTCACGTACGTTCAATCAAGTAGAAAAGATACTTATTAAAATTTTAACCCCACAATGAAGTATAGAACAACGACAATGTACTCTAGAAAGTCTATCTAAAGTGAGGTTTAGGAGGATTTAGATATAGACAGTCTTCTTTATACGCGGGAATGTATGAAGAGACTTATTTTGGCAGACCTCAAAAGAACCTTTTTAAAAGAGCTCGTAATGAAATATAAAGATAAAAAGAATAAGAAAACATAAGCTTCTAAAACTATGTATCTTTAAAATATATTAAAATATTTATATATTTAGTATTTCATATATATAGTATAAAGTAAGATAAACAAAAACAAACGTAGGAAACAAAGATGAAATAAATATTATAAATTTATAATTCATACAAAGGATGAATAAAATTACAAAAAAAAATTAAAAGAAAGAAAATAATAGAAAGTTATATAAATGAATAAGCAAATTGAGATGACTTTTTACACACAAAAATTGCCACCGAAGTCAAAGGAACTCAAATAGAGACTATTAAGGTTTGAACTAGAGACCAAAGGATGCAACATATTCTCCTTTCAAATAAACTACCATTTAGCTATGAAATTAATCATGCAAATATTTACACGAATTATTACATATAAGCATTCTGGAGCATAGGGGGGGCAGTGGCCCCCGCCACCCCCTCCCCCCCCCCCCCCTCTAACTCCGCCCATGATGTGTTGGTTCGGAGCTACGAGGACGCTGTCAGTGAGAATTGGTCGCCCCGCTGGGGAAAGCAAGAAGGCCTTCCAACCTTGTAGAGCCCTGGAGATCGCGTCTTGTAAGAAGCCTAATTGAGACATCTTGTCCCGTTCCATTGTATGGTGTGAAGGGGGGGTTCCCTCAGATATTTGGCGAAGTCTGCAACATTATAGCCAAAAATGGCTCTTAAGCCTTCCACCTAGTCAGGGAGAGAGGGGAGTGTTAGGTGAGATCATCAATTGTGATTTGGATATATTAATGACTTGCCCAGAAGCGTGGCAGAAAGCATTTATCGTTTGAGGTTGTGGCAATGCTCCGTCGAGGTCCCTGTAAAGAAGAGAGAGTCATTGACAAAGAAAAGGTGGGTCACCTCATGAGCTCCCCGAGAGATACAGATGCCTCTAACATATTCCTGTGCGTGGTGTACACGGATGTTGGTGGAGAAGACGTCCAAGCAGAGAATGAACAGGTATGACGACAGGGGGTCTCCTTGCCGGATTCTCGCTTGCGGCGTGAATATTGGTGAGGTACAACCATTGATAAGAATTGAATAACGGACAATGGTGACACATTGCATGATCATGGAGACCCATCTCGGTGGAAATCGGATGTGGATTAAGAGATGGCGAAGGAATCCCCATTGTACTCGGTCGTATCCCTTGTTCATATCCAACTTGACTACATTATAGAAGGTGCGTTGCCTCTTACTTTTTAAGTAACTTAGAAGCTCGTGTGTCATTAGGCACGTGTACGTGATCAGTCTGCCAGGGATGAAGGCGTTTTGGTTGGTATCTATCAGATTGATAATTACTGACCTGAGGCGATTGACTAGGCATTTTGCGACTATCTTGTACACCATATTACAGAGGCTAATAGGCCGGAAGTCCGACATATATTGTGCAATGTGCATTTGGAGATGAGGGTGATGTAGGTCAAATTTGTTTCACGGAGGATGGTGCCCGAGTTCAAACATTGCAGCGCGTAGGCTCGAACGACCACCCCCACGGTCGACCAGAGCTTATGAAAGTGGACTGTACCGGGCTGGGGCCCGAGCCTCGAAATCCATGGTCTCCAAGTCTTCCCGCACCCCCTCCATGAAAAATAAGGAAAACGACTTCAGGGTCGGGTGTGGAGTACACTTTAAGGTGAGCCGGGGCCCTAGAGGCATGAGTTGATCGACATCGGGTGTTGAATCCACTTCTAGTGGGACTCGGGACCGTTCCGGGATGCGGAGCTGCATGGTAAAGGGGTTCGGACGAGGCCCAAGTTAACAGAACACAAGGTGGAGAAGAGCGGAGCAAGGAGGGCTATGCAGCAGGGTGTCGCGCCCGCTATAACTCATGTCGTGCCCCCCACTATGGCCAGGGAGGCCGTAGCGCCCGCTACTCCATGGGCATGGGCGTGGGAGCTGGACGCCACTGCCAAGCGCTACCAGCGCCCGTTCCAGAGATTCCTGTTTGTCACGCTGAAGCCAACCGCTACGGGTGTCTGGGCAAGCGCTGTCAGCGCCCATTCCCAGCCGTCCGTCGCGCCCGCGATCTCACTGGTGATGCCCGCGACCGTCTCCTTTGCTCGGATGTTGTTGCTGCGCTGATTGCCTGTCGCGCCCACGACAGCCCTTGTAGCGCCCACAAGCTTCCCCTACCCAGGCGTCGTATGCTGCATTCGTCCGTTAGTAGCGCCTGCGGCCATCTGGTGGCGCCCGCGACCTGCTAAGTCCTGCGCGTGTTTTCGTCCCCAAAACGATGTGTTTTATGTTTTCCCCCCTTTAGTATAAATACCCCCCTTTGCACTGTTTTAATAGTTTTTCTAGATTAATGATGTTATGCTTATGCATTGTAGGGTTTTCCCTAGTTTCCTCTAAAAAATCTTGATTACTTTATCCAATCTTTTGGTGGTGTTTTAAGTCATTCCTTTAGTGATTATTTAGTGGATTACCTTTATGATAATCATGGTGGGGTGTTAGGCCTTGGGTTGTGGTTTTCCTTGCCACAAGGTCGTATCCAACTCTTGTGTGTGTTCAAGCATTTTGTTGATTGTTGATTTCGATGATACACTCAAGCTAATTTCATCCCTCCACGCGACGGAAACGCTCCAGAAAGAGAGCTACCGGGATCCCATTTGGCCTTGGCGCCTTCAGCGGGGCCCACTCCTTTAGGGCTCTGTCTACTTTTGCATCCATGAAGGGGTGTAAGAGTGAAAGGGCATCATTATATCTAAGAATTTTGTCATATGAATCGAGACAAATTTGGGTCAACCTGTGGGAGTCATAGTCAATCTTTGGGCTCTTGCAGAAAAGGTTACAAAAATGTTCAACCGCTTCACCAATTATACTGTCCGAGTCAGTAGAGAATGATCCATCTGCGAGAGGTAGACCCGTGATTGTGCTGAAAGACTTTTTATTTTTGTAGTGCTGGAAAAAGAACTTGGTGTCCCTATTCCCGTCAGTGAGCCATCGCACCTTAGCCCGTTGCTTCCAACACAACTCCGCTAGTAACATGGAGGATTCAAAAGACTCTTATTCCCAATAGAAGGATGCCAAAGACGATTGTTTTAACCTGACTTCTTGTAGTTCTTTTTGCAGTTGTTCTAGCTTATGGAGGTTGTCTTGAATATTGGCATAGTGCTTGGTTTTTTTAGTCTAGGCACCATCGCCAACAGGCCAGGCGGATACGCTTCTGCTTTGTGACGACGGAGAACATGGCTTAGTTGGGGGCCGCTGTATTAGTCCACACAAACTCAAGGTAGTGGAAAAGGTCTTCCACCTGCAATGGCCATGCCTCAACATGGTAGCTCTCCTTTTTCCATTATTATTGCTTACCATAGGGATGTAAAACTATCGGGTTGTGGTCGGAGTACAGTGCATGCAATTTGTGAATATAAGCATCCGAAAATCGGTATTGGCAGCCGGGTTTAGGTAACCTCTATCTAGGATCTCCCAATTGGTTCAAATCCCAACGGTTAGCCTAGGTAAACGGTGTGTCAGTGATAGGTATATTCGTTAACTCCATGTATGGTTTTGTGAAAAGGCCTGTCGACCAGGATTGATAGCGGAGCCCCCAAGTTTTTGGTCATGATACTCAATCTGGTTGAAATCGCTAGGCGTGATGGTGGGCCCTGTAAACTTGTGGGAAAGGGTACAAATTGAGTTCCACACCTCGGACTAGCGGTGCACAACCAGATTACCATAGACCGGACACAAGTACCACGGAGCCATTCCTACTTCATTCACTCAACAAAACATTACACGAGAGCTAGCTGACATTGTACATCGACGCCTTGTCTACAGAAAATTGTGATGCCACCACATCTACCTATAACATCAATTCCAGTCACTAAAGTAAGATTGAGACTCCTAACCTGATTAACAACTGAGGCTCCACTAATTTTACATTCAAGTAAACAGAAAACATCTGAGGAATGATGACAAAGAATCCAGCGCATATACGGAACCACTGAGGTCTCCGCCGACCCTACTCTTCGGCAATTCCACGGACAGACAATCATGGGGGTTAGGGGGTTGTCCCTGGCCTGCCCTCGCTGCAACCTTTAAATCAATACCATGAGAGTTGTTGTGTGAAGCAGACGCATCCTATTACCGTAGTCGCTTCGAAAGTGTAGTATACACCCCATCTAGGACAAAACTAGTAGCATCTATCCAGAGCACCGCTGGAAGTGACTGAACCTGCCGCTTTAGGTTTCGGAATGGCTTGGCCGCTTCGCCCTTAGTGAGCTGGATTTGTAGGCTCTGTGTTCGCTTTGGTTGGTGAGACATAAGAAATGTATTAGTGTGAGGTGGTCGACGTCGGTGTATCGAAAATTAGAATGTGGCAGTTCATGACCCCATTGTTCAACCTCCATGGGATCCTCGTGACTCAGAGGCTCCAATGTCAACCCAGCAAAGAAGTAGGCCTAGTTAAGCGGATCCTCGTGGTGTGGACACGATAGAGAGAGCATGAGGATTATGGGAAGAGGACACAATGGAGCGGGGTTATCCGGCACTGGTAGCGGTGGGGCTAGTGGAGTAGCCGAGGTAGTCCTACAGAGAGGTTAGTGTCTACCTTGTCCCCTTCTACAATGTTTGTAATCCGATCCCCTAAATCACTTCGTTTCTTGGGAGGCAATTCATGGATTGAAACTTCCTTGCCTTTTAAGGAAGGTAGCCTTTGGGGGTTGGGACGAGGCGAAGGTGAAAGGTCCAGGTCCATCATTTTGTGCTACGTGGGTGCTGTAACATGGAAATGTGGTTGCGTCGATGGCCCAACCATCATTGTGTCGTGGCTATGTAGTGTCATGGATATTACCCAACTGAAGAGTCCTTCCTAACCCACCTCGTGTGCCCCAATGCCATGCTCACCTTACAAGTGTTCATGAGGATCTTAAAATGACTTGGTGAAATTTACATAGTGACTCGGGATCTTAGGCAGATCCGTGAGAAGCCCTACTACTGGGGCAACTTGATCAGGAGACGGTGTTGGACTATCCGATGAAGGGGAGCCGGAAGAACGTCCTGAGCATCGACGACAGATGTATTTAACAACTTCCAGGTATCCATTGATTAGACGGGTGGTGTTGTACGTCGGAAACGGTAGGAGGGCCATTATCTTGTTTGTGTAGTGCGGTTCTGACTCATAATGCACTGGGAACACTAAGCGTTCAATTTCTACTAGACGGTTTGCTATACCTTCCGCCCTATATCTTACCACCCCGCAGCGCTTGCAAAACAGTTTATATTTTTATAACGAAAACGGACCCAGACTGGTGATCGCCCTTCATCAGGTATGAAAACACATGGGAGGAGAGGCTGAGAGTGATCGACTTGGACCTTGATGCAGATGTCTTCGCTGGTGAAGTCACACTCATCGAGGAAGCCATATTCATCAATAGTCCCTAAAACGGGTAAAAGTGTCCCGAGTGCACCTTTCCAAAGATGAATAAAAGGAAGTCCCGCGAGCCACATCCACAGGGATGTATGGTTGAATTTCATTTCCCGGAGGTTGTCATGATCGTCGTAATACTTGAGAATAAGCAGGGATCCATTTAAGGCGACTGTTTTTGCCCGACAAAGAGCTTCTTTGTCAACAACATTGCTCACTTGGATGAGGAACAATTTCTCCGAGTT
Organism: Portulaca oleracea; assembly: GCA_029582165.1. Classification (NCBI taxonomy): domain Eukaryota; kingdom Viridiplantae; phylum Streptophyta; class Magnoliopsida; order Caryophyllales; family Portulacaceae; genus Portulaca; species Portulaca oleracea. The sequence continues at coordinate 20,810,681 of CM055882.1, read as the reverse complement.
GCCTTCCTTTTAATTGTAACTCTCTGTTGAAGCCCCCAATTTTTTGCGGGCAATTTCAGTAATATGAAGTGGGGACAAAATTTTAGGAGTATGCATGAACCTTAGGGACGCATGGTTCCATTGGTGGAGGAAATTTGGGGGGGAGGGGGGAAGGCTTTGAAACTGAAGCAGCGACCCGGTCTCGTTTGTCCATATGTGTCTAGAGTGAGAAGATGAGTTCGGGATGGGTTGGTAGGATTTGAAAGCTGAATATTTTCCCGTCGTCTTTTATGAGGGCAGATGTAGATACTTGCACCTGAAAAGGATAATTTACTATATATAGCCATACTGATGGTCAGTGGAGATGGGAGGAGTAGCGGCGGAAAACCTAGATCGGGGACTGGTTTTCGGAGGTATAAATGAACCGAAGTGAATGAATCTCGAGAACTGGTGCTACACTTGTACTTTACATAAGATTTAAGGCTTTGATGCCATGGATTAATGGTGGAAGAGATTAGCAAGGGAATATCAGGACCTGATAATAGATACGCAGTTGTTTGTCGCTTATCACCGCCTCGGAGGTTACATGTTTGTCAGAAGGTGTTAATGCACTGCGAAACCAGGCAGATAATGGTCTTTTCGGTCATTACTGTAAGTATTTGGAGACTGAGCTTTGGGATTCCCCCAATGATCGAGAAGGAGTGTTGGTGTGAGAGAGGCCATGTCGTGTGCAATAACTATGGTGAGTGGCCCGAGGATGCAGATGATGGTGTGAGTGGGAATTGAATGGGAGATAAGACAAGTGGGTGGTAAAAGAGAGTTTTCTCTCTCTGGGAGCTTCTCTCACTAGAAGGAGAGATATTGGGGTGGGGTGGGGTGGGGTGACTACAAAAAAATATAAATAAAAATCCATAACTTGATGACATATAGATTAAAACAATTTTTGGGGGCCAACTTGCTCATAAAATTTTTTTAAAAAAAAATCTATTTTAGGGGCACAAAATAAACCAACATTGGAATATATATATATATATATATATATATATATATATATATATATATATATATATATATATATATATATGATTATTGGATTCTAATAATCCCTACTTTCACTCATTGGACAATGGTGGTCTGTACTATCACTTTGTATTCCGGTGGACCAAAAAAAAATATAATTGGATTTGAGTGGGACGCCGGCGAGTTCATGCGGTGGTTTTCTGACATGACATGTTTGGCATGTGTTTGACCTGTTTGACTTTTAATTTTTAAGCCACGTCACAATTAAAACACATGCCAATAGGTTTTTCTTTTTTTTTTTAGTCCACGTCATGGCCCTCCTCTGTTTCTACTTTCTCTCTCTTATTTCCTTTTCCTTCTTCTTCCCCGTCTCCCTCCTCTTTCTCTCTCTATCTCTCTGATTCTTTCTCTTTCTCCTTCTTCTTCCTTCGGTGCGATCTGCACGTTTCTTCTTCTTCCTTCTTTCTTTATTCTTTCTTCTTCTTTCTCTGTCCCGATTCTTCTTTCTCCCATCTCCTTCTGTCTCCTTTTCTCTGGTTTCTATATACCCATTCATCACTTTCTCCTTTTAATCTTCATCAAATTCAGTTTTTTACCCCCGAAAATCGAACCTTGGTGAGTGAATTTTAATTACCCAGAAAGTGAAATTGGTGACTTTACTGGAAATTTGAACACCCACTTCATCAATTTTAATTACCCAGAAAGTGAAATTGATAAATTTGGTGACTTTACCGTGGTAATTTGAACACCCAACCCAGTTTGGAAATGTTAATTTTACCCAGTTGTTTGTGAAATTGAATATGAAATAGAAGGATGAATAATAACAGAGTGGGTTATTTTGAAATGCAGAAAGAGAAGGAGAAGATGAAGCAGAAAGAAGCCCGGATGATAATAATTGGGTTTACTAGATGTTGGCAATATCGCTTGAATCCCCAACATTAAGGTGGTAGTGCTTAAGAAGCCTACTCGCTTCCCTTATGCCACTGAAGTAGGCGCCATGTGTAGTTGAGTAATGGGTTCTATGTGTGGCCTCCCCTGCAAAGAGAATTTAAAGAGGGAGTGGTTTCGATTCACAATCAACACCATCTTCATCACTGGGTAATGGCTGAGCCAATGAGTCAAAATCGTCACCACTAGATCCAACTGCAACATAGCTGTATGACCCTAAGAAAAGAGGATCTGTGCCCCATTTGGTCTTCAACACCTTTCTCAACTCAAACTTGGGTTTCACATTCCCATTGCACATCCCTGGGGGGTAGAAATTTCCTTCAATTTGATGGCTCCCGTTGGGGATGAAACTGGCTATAGTTGATGAAACCCCATCAATTATCGTCTCATCATCGAGTGATTCGAGCTCTTAAGCCTCTTTCCCAGCAAACCAAGATAACAACACACTTGAGTCGCTGTAAATTGGGTACAAAGCAGTCGTTTTTCACATCCAACAAGGGATACAAAAAGGGGTGGAGAATGGGGAAAAAGCAAAGAAAAGTGGGGAAAATTTATCACATATGCAGGTGAATGCGTTGCTAGTGGTACGCTGATTTTGAAGGGCGAGTGAGAGAGAGGAGTGGGGAATTTAGGAGAGAGAGTGGGTGAGTTTGGGTGAAGTTGAAGAGAGAGAAAGGGACGGGTAGGATGATGATGAAGGCGATGAACAGATGAGAGAGCGGGGTTTGAGGGAGGAGAGAGAAGGGAAGGGAAGAGAGAGAAAGAAAGGGGAATATTTCAGAATCCAAGCTGGAAATTAAAATAAAAAAAGTATTTATTTTTAATCTGATGTGGCACCCAAAAACAAAGTCAACCCGGTCAAACACATGCCAAACATGCCATGTCAGAAAACCACCGCATGAACTCGCCGGCGTCCCACTCAAATCCAATTATATTTTTTTTGGACCACCAGAATACAAAGTGATAGTACAGACCACCATTATCCAATGAGTGAAAGTAGGGATTATTAGAATCCAATAATCCTATATATATATATATATATATATATATATATATATATATAGGATAATTGGATTCTAATAATTCCTACTTTCACCAATTGGACAATGGTGGACCGTACTTTCACTTAGTATTCTGGTGGTCCAAAAATAAATAAAATTGGATTGTAGTGGTACCAAATCCACCTCTACATTCTTCTTATTTTTTTCATTCCTACACTATATTGTTTTTGTTTTTTTCATTCCAGCCCCTAGAAAGTTAATGAATTGTAGTTTCTAAAACATTTTTTAAATTATTTTTTTTAGACTCCAAATAATTATTATGATTTTTTAAAAATAATAAAAGTGAAAAATTCGTAAAAAATAGTAAAAAAAATGAAAAAAATTGGGAGAAACGCTGTAAATTCATTAAAAATCATTGTAAAGTGATATACTAAGTTTTGAATCAAATGCAACACAAAATCTTTGATTCACTCGAAAATATCCCACTCAAATCCAATTTTATTTTTTTTTTGGACCACCAGAATACAAAGTGAAAGTACGGTCCACCATTGTCCAATTGGTGAAAGTGGGGATTATTAGAATCCAATTATCCTATATATAAATATATATATATATATATATATATATATATATATATATATAGGAAATTGGACAATGGTGGACCGTACTTTCACTTTGTATTCTAGTGGTCCAAAAAAAAAAATTGGATTTGAGTGGGATGCCGACGAGTTGAGAGGCGGTGACTCGGTGGTTTTCTGACATGGCACCTTGACCATGTGTTTGACCGTGTTGACTTCCAATTTGAGTGCCATGTCAGTATTAAAATACATGCTCGATGATTTTTCTTTTTTTTTGGGGGGAGTCCAGCTTGGAAAAGAAAAATTTAACCCCCCTCCTCTTCTCTCTCTCCTTTTTTTTTCCTTTCCAGTTCACTTTTCTCTGCAGTAAAAAGAAATCTCCAACTTCCTAGAACTTTCCCCTTCACCTTTGTTCGAAACTCCGATGACCCCCACCTCAATCCCTTTCAAGTAAAAAAGAAACTAATGGCACCAAGGCCAAGGTTCATTAGCTCCAATGAAATCAACACCGACATAGAAGAAGGAGCAAGAAAAAGCATGTATTCATCCACCCCCATCTACTATAATTAATTGAAGAAGTAGCCAATCCCCATTATCAAGCATAGGGACATGCCAACCACTTGTTTACTACTACAAGATTTCCAAAGACAAACTGCACTAGTAATTCTTTTATCTATGGTTCAAATGCAGAAAACACACTTTCTGAATTGTAATATGGTTAATTTCAATTTTTCCATTCTCAGTTCTTCCTATTTACTCCCATTCCTGAGCCAAGAGAAATGGAATTCATGTGGTCACTTTTTCATGGGTCGGATCTTTGTATTTTTTCACAAAATTGTCACATCTCTCTTTCTCTTTACTCACTCTGATTCTCCCTCTTTCACTATCCTCTGAATCACCTCTCAATAAGCATGAAACTTCGTGATCTGTTCTTCCCCATTTACTCCCGTTCCTGAGCAAGATCGAGAGGAGTTCAAGCATGTGTGCAAGCTCCAATCTTTGAAGATGATTTTGATCGTCATCATCATCATGATTTTGATTATGAGGAGGATGATTCTGATGCGATTACTGAGAAGAATGAAAGTGGGCATTCTGGGTATGGTTTTCGAGAGAAACTCCGCTTTTTTTTTCTGTGTGTGTTATTGCTACAATTAGTAGGAAAACCATCAATTGTACACTGGAGATGGCTCCGTTGATCTCCATGGGAGGTCTGCTTTGAAGACCAAAACTGGAAATTGGAGAGCATGCCCCTTCCGTCTCCATTTCTTGCCAATTTCAGATTGAGGAGAGAGAAAAAAAATAGACTAATTGGGGAAGTAGGCATGCGATGCTTGTCGTTAGAGAGAGGATTAAGAAGGGTGAAGGTGTTTGGAGTGAGTTGGTGGACCTTGAAGAGGAAGCCAAGGGAGGGGTCAGTAGGAGGAGAGAGAGAGATGGGTGGTGGGGAAGCTGGGAGGAGAGAGAGTGAAGACGGAGAGGAAGGAGGGATTTTTTACCACAGATATTAAAATGGTGAAAGGGAAAAGTAGAGAGAGACAAGGGGGAGAGGGTATAAATTTAATTTCCAACTTGGAAGCAGAAAAAAAAAGGAAAATAAAAGAAGGCATGTGTATTTTAGCTGATGTGGCACACAATATCAAAGTCAACCCGGTCAAACACATGGTCAAGATGCCATGTCAGAAAACCACCGAGTCACCCCCTCTCAACTCGCCGGCGTCCCACTCAAATCCAATTTTATTTTTTTTAGACCACCAGAATACAAAGTGAAAGTACGGTCCACCATTGTCCAATTGGTGAAAGTAGGGATTATTAGAATCCAATTATATATATATATATATATATATATATATATATATATATATATATATATATATATATTGAACTGAATGTGAAAGTGATTCTTAGGATTTCTGAGGGTCTTTGCTGAGATTTTTGAAAATGTAGTTGTTGCGGGAAAGCCAAATATTGTATATGTATGATGTAAATACTGCACATACTGCCTTCGTTTGTCACCTTCTTGCTTTTATAGTCAAGACCCTTCTGCACCATGTTTCCCAGTCAGGGGCCGAGGGAAGACTAATCCAATCAGCCAACATAAGTCGAACATTTGTTGCATAGGGGCAGTCATATAAAATATGTACGATTGTATCATCCTGAGGCTGGCACAGAGAGCAGGTCTTGTTTATAGTTGAGTGACGAAGTTGGGTTTTTACCTGCAGGCTGCCGTACAAAGCAAGCCAGAAGCAAAAAGAGCACCTGGGGGTATTTAGTTTGTTCCAAACCAACCGATCCCAAGGCCATTTGGTTCCTTCCCCATAGAGTCATTCATACCCTTGTTTGACAGTATAGTTACTGCGTAACAGCACACGGTCCTTCATAATGCCTTTAACAACGCATAGTTTCTTTATGTACCAGTAGGAGTCATCCTTTGGCCGGTACCCCTACCAGTCTCCATTCTTTATGTAGCGTTCATGAATCCACTTCACCCAAAGACATTGCTTGTTCTCAACAATAGCAAAAACCTGTTTAGCCATAAGCGTTGTGTTCCAGTTCTTCAAATCTTTTATACCAAGACCTCCTTATGACTTAGGCTTACAAACCATGTTCCAGATAATAGGTGGTACTTTGATATATCTTTCGTTAGCTCCCCAGAGGAAATTTTTGCGTATTTGAGTAATTTAATCAATTACTTGCTGTGGAATGATGGTCACCGAGGTACAGAAGGAGAAAGTTCCTATAATGATTGTGTTTATCAGTACTAATCGACCCGCGTAAGAGATATTGCTAGTTCTCCAGCTCTGGATTCTTGTCATGGTTTTGTCAACCAATTTCTTGCAATCTAGCTTGCATAGCCTACTATCTGTAATTGGCGTTCCTAGGTAGTAGAAAGGCAGTGAGCCTTCATCAAAACCTATGATACGAAGGATTTCTTCTTAGGTGTGTCTTGGGACTCCACTAATGATTACAGTTGACTTGGTGGCATTGGCAATTAGACCAGAAGTTTGCCTTAAGTGATCAAGTATATGCATGAGCTACTGGACAGTATGTGGGTCTGCAGCGCTAAAGAACATCAAATCATCGGCAAAGACCAGATGGGTGAGCTTTAAGGACTTACACCTTAGGAAAAATCTGAAATTTTTGTTGTTTGTAGCATCCGTAAGGCTTCTAGAAAGGTACTCCATTGAGAGAACGAACAAAAGAGGAAAGATGGGGTCTCCTTGCCTTAGTCTCCTTCCACCTTTGAAATAGCCATTGTATTCCCATTGATTCGGATTGTAAACCTTGTTGAAGTGATGTAAGCCATAATCTATCGTATGAAAGTGGGAGGGAATTTATAGCCTTCAAGGATTTCCCAAATAAACTCCCAGTGCACACTATCGAAAGCTTTCCTCAAGTCTATCTTGAAGAGACATTTAGATTACGTCACTTTTTCTCCTGAATCCTCTTGAGAGCTCGTGGCACATCAGGACATTATAGAGCAGTTCTCTGTCGGGAATAAACGTAGACTGACTATCATTGACAAGATGTGGCAAGACTGTTTTGATTCTGGCAGCTAGCAGTTTGGAAATAGTTTTGTACACTGTGTTGCAACAGGCAATAGGCCTAACGTCAATGGCACTTTTAGAGCTATCAGTCTTTGGGATGAGAGAAAGGATAGTGGAGTTTAGAGTGGCCGAAATATGACCAGATTGAAAAAATTCTCTTACAACATCATAGAAGAGGTTCCCAATTTGAGGCCAGGCATTCTTGAAATATATATATAGACACTCACACACACACATACACACACACACACACACACACAAATCTTATGTAAGAAACCCTAACCAGAAAAAAGGAATTTGAAAAGTTTGGTTATAATCTATATATTAATCATCATTATACATGTTAACTTCAACAAAAAAACCAAAAGAAAAAGCATGGTCATGATATAGATTAGGAGGTGACATGAATTATTGTAAATTGATAATTTGGCTTAGATTTTTCAATATTGTACTCAAAGGTCCCATATATTTTTTATTTTTCTAGTAACGGGATGACATTTTGGTGAATTTAGTTGATTCCGGGAGAAAACAAGACTATACAAGATTGCCCGTATTTTTCCATTTAATTTATCTTTGTTGTTCAATCTCTCCACAATAATGAAAATATTAGACCAAATTGTGAGTTCACAAAAACAATGTGACATTCCAACAAACTTTTGCAATGCCATCAATGAAAACTTCATCTCTCTCTCTCCGCCATTGATGAGTACATGAGGGATGCCACCACTCGTCGCCACATAACATAACACATCTCTTTCCCTCTCATCTCGATGACCAACAAAACCACAAGGCCCACCTCTCGCCACCGTCATCTCAACATAACAAAACAAGGAGAGAAAATGAGAAGGTATGGATAGATGGAATGAAAAGAGGACCATTTATTTGAAGAGAATTAAAAGGTTAAGATTATCATCTCAGAAGGCAATCGGCGTGCAACGGAAAACAGTCATCAAAGAACTCTTAAAACACCCAAGAATTCAAAGGTATGCATATGAATTATGTGGATGATGGAAATCATCCCATAGAACTCATAAACACTACAAATCAATTTTTTGGGTTTTTGGATTAATGGAGATAAACATGAAATTAAAAGATATGGACAATTCTAAAGAGAGAAATTTCACCAAATTGAACTAAGATGTTTAATCTCTAGCACAAGGACCTTCCACAAGCAAAGAGTTTTGAAACACCCAAGAAATCTCACATAGAGTGGAGAAAGAACATCCACTCACAAAGAAGAGAAATCACCAAGCAATTTCCACCCAAAGGATTAGCTTTCATTGATTAGGGTTTGAAAACCCACAATTACAAACTCTCCAAGTGAGAGAAATTTTTGTGTCTAACCTAAAACCTTCATCAACTCAAACTAATGGAGGGGAAATATGTATATATAAAGGAAAGGGGGGAAAAAATGCGTGCTTGCTGGAGAAAAGGAGGAGGCACTGGTAGTGTATTTTTGGCATTGCTAGCGTCTATTATATAACAAAGGAAAAGGGCGCTGTTGGGGAAGGCGCTGGTGGCGTCCATGAGACGCTGCTAACGTTTCTGGGCTGCTTTTCTTGCCGACTTCTAACTCGCGTAACTTCTTCATCTGAACTCTATTTTAGGCCCATAATATATCGATGGAAAGCTCTCGTCTACTTTAAGCTCCCAAAGTTTGAAGTCGATTAGAGTTGTATTAAAGGAGTTATGGTTGAAAGAGTGAAGACACATCCATATCAACTCCCCAAGTTGACAAGGCTCGAGAATGGTCTGATAAAGACCCTAGATGTCATCCTATGGCCCGTGGTCTTCATAGAATGAAACACTACTCTCCTTGACGGCTTTATTGACCCCCCCAAGGACCCGAATCCACTATGAAATGGACATCGAAACCAGGTTTGATTCGAGGAGAGGAGAGGGCGGCTTGACATGAGCCGGTGACCACAGATAAACCAAAAGTGAACCGATCCCACACGGTTCATTTCTCCAAGAAATCTACTCTTGACACTACTAATCATAATACGATATTATTTTGGGTTACATACATTGTTCCAAGGCACTAACTTGTTTGACCTAGTATGACCAAATAATATAGTTGTAAATAAACATATTCAATTACTTAATATGGAGGTCTCTAGCAAGACATATAATCACTATATTATTTCAGCTTACACTCTAATTATATCGAACATTGTTGGGACACTCCCAACAGAGCTGCTACATCACCTTTATATATCGAATGAACAAAGATTACTAGAGGATAAACTTTGCCAATAGCTCCAGTCCATTAGCAACAATATATTTGAGGTGTAGTGTTTACTGGGCAAATTTAATGTTATCTTAGATCCTTAAGATAGGACCAGAGGCAGTCCAATAGATCTTGTTGCCATTTTTGAGTTCAAGAGCTACATTGAACAATGCAATCTTACAGAGCTTCACAATTATGGCTCCAATTTTTCTTGGACAAACAAGTATGTCAACTCCAAAATTGACAAAGTCTTCCTCAATGATGATTGGTAATGAGTTCAATCACACTAAGGCTGACTACTTCACTCAAATGTTCTCAAACCATATATCAATTCTTTTTAACTTATTGGACAGTCCTAAGAAAGTTAATTTTTTCAAATTTTGTGATATATGGACTAATGCTTAAAAGTTTCATCATATTGTTCTTAATGTTATTCAAAATAGGAAGGAAGGATATAAGATGCTTGATCTCTTTGATATATTAAGGCAACTTTCATGGCTTTTGAGACATTTGAACCAAGGAAAATTTGATGATATACATCAACAACTTCTAGCTTAGGAGAAATTAGAAAAAAAAAATTCCAAGCACAGCTCTAAATAAACCCTTTGGATGAAGGCTTACAAGATTCTGAATAATTGCAACTCAGCCAATATATAAAGATTCTTATGTCCTCTATCTCTTTCATGGGTCAACAAAGCAAGTTGGACAAAGCTATCCTTGGTGACAACTATACCAGTTACTTCTTTGCTAAAATAAAAAAAAGGAAAAATGTTAATAGTTTCTACACCATTCACGAGAACTCAAATCAAACTGTCACTAAAACAAAATTAGGTTTTTGTGGCAATTATGTTGTAACACAAAAAATGCCACAAAATTTTAAAATAACGAATTAATTGCAGCAATATAAAATTTTCTATGAAAGGGTTGCCTTATTGTAGCAAATATTATACGTTGCCGCAAATGGCATCAAATAGGAGGGAAAATATGTCATCTTAAAACTAAAAACTATTCTGTTGATTGAGCAACTTGGCGCCTAAGTCTAAAATATTTTAAATTTTCACAACTTGCTATAGTAAATAAAATTTCAAAATTAAACATTTTTAACTAAAGTTTTCTTTCTCAAAGTTAAGAACAAAAGTCCTTCCTCGCCCCTCACCCCCAAAAAAATCCCTTGTGAATGAGTGCCCCTCAAACTTCCACATACACCACCTTCACATTCTCTCTAATGACTCTTAATCTCACTCGTTATTCATGCCCATCGTGGTCGGATTTAGACCTGTCTGTCACCGCTTACTTCACCGTTAATTCGATGACGTCTCTGTCGTCCCTTGACCACCTTGTATCCTCCTTTTCGATAGGACCCAACCTCTTGGGATAGAGGCTAACATTGTCCAACCGCAATGTCGGCATGTCTACCATCTTCAAGTAACCAAATTCAGACCCGTGACACTTTAAGACCACCACTACAACCATTTCCCTTCTTGTATCGTCGCTGACTTGTTTTGAAGGTAAAACTCTCTTTATTGATAGTCAGATTTGTAAATTAAGATGAGATTCTGCTGTGCAAATAAATCAAACGATTGAATTGGAAAAAAATGATTTTGAGGTGACTATTCTTTGTGATTTTGGTTGAATTTTTGTAATATCAGGTTAGTAGTGATTTGTGATTAGAGAAAAGACAAGCGTGTGTGTTTAATATATTGTTATAACTTAAGCCAACGTGTTTGAGTTGATTTTGTTGATAGGTTGAGTTACATTATGGTTCGAAGTTCGATTGAAGCTCTAGGGTTAGGGAGACTAAGTTAAGATTAAAGTGACATTGTTGATTAGTCAAAAAAAAAGTAGGGTAATTTTGTGTGTTTCTTGCTTTTGGGATTGGTTTGGTTTGTTGTTGAAATTGCATTGCTGGAAATTTCTTCTTCTTCATGGCACACTAGGATCATGCAGTTCTAAAAACCAACTCCATAGAAAATGTAATTTCATTTACTTCTCTTCTTTATTAGTTTTTGTTTTATTTATTTCATTTCCTCTTTAAGATTTGGATGGAAGTGTGATCCATTATACTACAAATATGGTCAGGTTCAAGTAGATTTCATACAAATACTCAATTTCAAAAGATTTGATCCATCATAGTACAAATATGCTCACTTTTATGTAGATTTTCGTACGACTAATCAATTTCAAAAGGTTTTACCAAAAACTTTATGTGGATCTTTTAATATCAACCCGCTTAGTACTATGCCCCAATTATGTAGTCTTAGCAATTGTTCCTTAACTTATGTTACCAATAGTTGGACAAATCTACTCCCAACATCATTTTGTTTGCGTTTCTGATGAATGTTTGGCACTCTAATTCATGAGCTAGAAATATGATTCTGCTTGCATTTCAAATAATTGATGTCCCAAATGAAATGGGTCTTGTCTTAAATGGAAGGTTATTGATAGATATGTCGCCTAATAATATGTGTTCCTTCTCTTATGCTGCATACTATTGGACATATTTGTTCCCAATAGATCAAGGATGAGTTTTGATTATGTACACTACATATTGTCTGAAGGAAGGAAAGGTAAGGAGAATCCTGCTGCGAGCTCGCCATAAGGACATATCATCTTGCGTTTGAGGTCTGTGGTTATTAGTAAGATGTACTAGATTGTTGAGGGTCAAGCCAACATGGACCGAAGCAAGGGTTGGGTGAGGCTAGGGCATGGAAAAAACAAACAAGCTGGCCTGTTGTCCCTGTCCTAACCTGCCCAAGTACTTTGATTTGGGCTGATGGGCATTGTAACCTTGGGAATGCTACGTTTTAGGCCGCAATTATATCTCTAACATTATCAACTTCAATCTCAACGTATACTAAACCACGATTTCACTTTCTAAGGAGTAGAACACAGAAGATGAGTGCATCAACATATAAGTTGACCTCGACATCAACCAACACTATTTGAGGAGACAAAAAAAAAAAAGAAATGGAGGGGACAATGTTGATATGTTGGTGTATTATATGGTGCTAAGGAGAAGCCTGATACACAGTTAGCCCCTGGGGAGCGAGGTGGCCAAAGGATGCCATGCTTTTGTCATTGCCATTTAGGAACACAAGGACGATCCTCACACCCTTCTCTATTGTAGATTTGTTACCCCCTAATCTTGACTCCTTGCTCAATGTTTCTATAATCTTCTGGTTAGACTTTCATTGATCCATTGTATATTCTAGTCTCTAATTGTTTTGGAATTGCATATGCTTGTTTACAAGAAGGATTATGCCTATTCATTTCACGTCTTCTTTACACTTTTATTGATTCGGCCCTTTGAGGGCCATCACGTGTCTATTTTTCTATTATTTTTTTGTGGTTTTTCTTGTCTTGCAACATTTGGCTTACCATCTATAATCTTGTTCTCAATAGATAAATAAGTATTACTAAACAGAAAAAAGAGAAAAAAAAACATAGCTAGTTAGTGCTTGTGTCTATAATCTTTTAAAGGCCATCATGTGTCCTATTTTCTATTATTTTCTATTATTTCGGGGTTGATATTAGTGCTTGTGTTTTCAACCCCTCAAGAAAAAGATGAATATGAATTGCTGATGCAAGGACGTACATAACACCCTTAGAGAAGTCAGGATTTGGGATGGAGTGGTAAGTTCTCTTTTCTTACACTATATTTTTGATGTGTTAAACCATTGACGTGCATGTTGTGTCTTAAGGAAAACTAGTAAAATATCAATGGAAAACTTTTTAATGCTCCAATGGCTATATAATCTTCACCATTAAGTCACAATCTCGTTTTATAGCAGATTTAAATTCCCAACAGCTATATCATCTTTATACCACATGGTCAAAAGGTTTAGTCAGTTTTACGATGCTCATTAAGAACCTTAATTAAGTCCTTTGACCAAGGGTATAAAGAGGGTGAGAAGTTTCCTATAAATAGGGGACATTCTCTAACCATTGAGTACACCATCCTACAATCACAACCTATCATTCTTGTCTAGACCGCAATTATACTAGAGTGCTTCAAGTGAGAAACAATATTCTTGAGTGTGTTAAGTGCTAAGTTTTATCCCTTTGAATATTCACAGTATAGTAAATAGTTCCTAAGGAAAGTGAGTTCGTCCACGATTCTTAGCGATATCTTAAGTGAGATTACCATTGGAATCTATACCATATCCTCTTTCCTCCAACAATCTTAAGAACTATTTAGAATGGCCTCACTTCGTGATATGTTTAGCAATTTCCAAAAGCTAGAATGATTTGAAGGAGTGGACTTTCCGCATTGGCAAAGCAAGATGCATTTTTGCTTACTACTCTCAATGTGGCATATGTGCTTAACATTGAGATCTCTCCGAAGGCGGTTCAAGTACCTTAAACCGAGAAGGCACAAGCATCATTAACCGAGAAGACCCCCACGGAATCAACCGACAAGACATCCAAGGATGGTGATAAGAGCAAGGGACAAGGTGGGGAGAAGACACCTATGTCGAGGATGACGACTACATATATCGAGGATGCATTCTCAATGGGATGAGCGATACTCTCTTCGATGTCTATCAATATATGCAGACTACCAAGAAGCTTTGGGAGATGTTTGAAGCTAAGTACTTGACGGAAGTTCGATGCATCAAGGAAGAATTTTCTTGTTAGTCAATTCATGAAGTTTAAGATGGATGATAATAGGAAAATTATAGATCAATTTCATGAGATTCAACATATTTTGAGTAACTTCAAGCAACACAGCTTAAACATGGATGAATCTATAATCGCATCTTCTATCATTGACAAGTTACACCCATGTTGGAATGAGACTAAAAAGACACTCATGCATCGGAAAGAGGCTATGTTTCTTGAAGGATTGGCTAACCATCTTCGGATTGAAGAAGAGTTACGTCTACAAGATGGTACCAAAGAACAATCATAGGTCCATATGGTGCAAGAGAATTAGGGAAACAAGAAAAAGGATAAGAGCCACAATAAAACTAGTAAGGGAATTCAAAAACCTAAGCAAGTTTGTTGGGAATGTGGCAAACCGGAGCATACAAACAGAGAGTGTTACCAATGGAGAAAGAATCACGGTATTTTGAACAAAGATACATCTAAAGGCAAGAGCAAGGAGAAGGAGCCCAATGCCTTCAGGGCTATGCTTAAGGATCAAACCAATATGGTATCCATTGGCAGTAATGATTGGTACATAGACTCGGGAGCGTCAAGGTATGTTTGCATTGACAAGAGTTTATTCAAGACCCTCACACCGGTGGATGATGGTGTGAAACTCTACATAGGCAACATGCACCGGTGAAAGTTGAAAGCATTGGGCAAGAGGAATTCACTTTCACTTCCGCGAAAACTTTGCTTTTGAATGATGTGTATTTAGCTCTGGAAGTTTGTAAGAATCTTGTATCCGATTATCTTCTTAGTAAGTTTGGTTTTATGCAAGTTTATGATGGGGATAACTCTGTACTTTCTAAGGGAGGGACCTTTTTTGGGAAAGGATATGTTTATGGTGAAATGTCTAAGTTGAATGCTAAAAGTAATAAAGATGACATGATTTTCGCTTATATGCATCATGCATGTGTTAAGTTTAAATACTTCCTTTCTATGGCATGCTAGATTGGACATGTGAACTTTAAAAAGGTGAAGGTAATGTCCAATCTTGATTTAATTCCTATATAGAATGACAACATAGAAAAGTGTAAGATATCCATGCTTAACAAGATCACTAAAAGTTCATTCTCAAGTGTAAAAAAAACTTCCAAATTTGCTTGATTTAATTCATAGTGATTTGGGTGATTTTCATAGTACACCTTTTATAGGTGGTAAGAAGTATTATGTGACTTTCATTGATGATTATTCAAGATTTTGCCAAGTTTATCTTTTGAATTCTAAAGATGAAACACTTGAAAATTTTAAAATTTACAAAACTAAAAGCTAAATACAATGCAAGACCTTGACTAAAGTTTTAAGATCCAATAAAGGAGGGAAATTTATGATCCAATGTTTTTCCAAGAAATGGGGATTGTACATAAGATAACCGCCTCGTATATACCACAACAAAATGGAGTTGCGGAAAGGAAAGATGGAACTTCAAAAGAAATGGTGAATTCTATGTTGTCTAACTCTAATTTAAGTAATGGATATTGGGGTCAAACCATTTTAAGGGCTTGTTATATTTTAAATCGAGTTCCAATAAAAGGGAATTCTAGTACCCCATATGAGTTATGGAACAGAAAGAAACCAAATCTAAAGTATTTTAGGATTTGGGGTTATGGGGCCATTATAAGGGTCCAGGAACCTAAGAAAAGAAAATTAGGTGAAAGAGAAATTGAGTGCATCTTTATAGGCTATGCTCGATCAAGATAGTAAAACTTATAGGTTTTTGGTATTTGATCCAAATGAGTACATATCGGTGAATACCGTTATGGAATCAATTGATGCAATTTTTTATGAGACTAGGTTCTCTTCAATTCCTAGACCTAAAGATATAATTCAAGATGTTGTTCCTCAAATTGGGCCTTATCATATAAATCATGAGGGTACATCCATACAAGATGATCTTTTGACTCATGTTGTTGTTCATGATGAAGAAGATGGAAGTATTGAATTTAGAAGGAGCAAAAGAGCAAGGAAACCAAATGATTTTGGTTCAGACTTCTATGTATATTTAGTAGAAGGATTAAGGGACTCGGTTAAAAGAGAGACCTTATGTATGTACAACATAGACAAAGATCCAAAGACTTTTAAAGAAGCTATGCAATCTCATAAATAATGCTTCTTTGTGGAAGGAAACGCTACAAGATGAGATTAATTCTATAAGGGAAAACAATGTTTGGATATTGGTTGATCTTTCTCCGGGTAGTAAACCAATTACCTCTAAAAGGATCTTTAAAAGGAAAAAGAGAGTAAATGGTACCGGTGAGAGATATAATGTCTGGTTGGTTGTAAGAGACTTTACTCAAAAGTAAGATATTGAATACTTTGATACATATGCACTAGTAGCTAGGATAGCTTCAATACGTGTATTGTTGGTCTTAGCTACTATCCATAAGTTAGTAATCCATCAAATGGATGTCAAGACAACATTCTTAAATGGTGAACTAGAAGAGGAGGTATATATGGAACAACCTAAAGGGTTTGTTGTTGAAGGTCAAGAAAAGAAAGTTTGTAAACTTATAAGGTCCTTATATGGGCTTAAGCAAGCACCTAAGCAATGGCATCAAAAATTTGATGAAGTAGTGCTTTCAAGTGGGTATAAAATCAATGAATCAGATAAGTGCATATACTATAAGTTTGTGAATGGAAAAGGGGTGATCATTTGCCTATACGTTGATGATATATTGATCTTTGGGACCGACATGGAACAAGTTAATAATACCAAAGAATTTCTATCCTTTAAGTTCTCTATGAAGGACATGGGTGAAGCGGATGTAATTCTTGGTATTAAGATCATTAGAAATAATAATGAAATAAGTTTATCTTAAGAGCATTACATTGAGAAAATTTTAGACAAGTTCGAAGGTAAGAGTATAGCTCCGGTAAGCACACCTTATGATTCAAGTAAGAAATTGGGGAAGAACATGGGTTCTCCTGTTCATCAACTAGAATATGCTAAGATAATAGGAAGTCTCATGTATGCTATATGACAAGACAAGGCCATACATTGCTTATGCAATTGGCAAGTTAAGTAGATATACAAGTAATATGGGAAATATGCATTGGTATGTTGTTTGAAGAATACTAAAATATCTAGTCGGTACTAAAAGTTATCAACTCACTTATAAAGGAGAGTCTTTGGTATTAGAAGATTACTCGGATGCAAGTTGGATAAGTGATAAAAGAATATTATTCTTCTACTACCGGATGGGTGTTCTTGCTAGGAGGTGGAGTGATTTCTTGGGGATCAAAGAAACAAGCTAGTATAGCAGACTCTACTATAGCTTCGGAAATGATAGCATTATATGCTACATATAAAGAAGCAAAATGGTTAAGGAACTTATTATTGGAAATACCTCTTTGGTATAAACCAATGGCACCTATCACAATTCATTGTGATAGTAAGTTTACTCTTGATGTTGTGTATAGTCATGTTTCCAATGACAAGTCAAAGCACATTGGTTTACGATATGCCTATATTCATCAATTAATTAGAGATGGAGCGGTGACTTCAAGGTTTATCAAGTCAAAAGAGAATTTAACAAATCCTTTAACCATAGGGTTACCTAAAGAGTTTATAATATATAAGTACGTCCAAGGGGATGGGTTTAAGTATAGCTCAAGCTTCTACTAATTACAACAAATACTCAACTTTACAAATTGGAACAACACTAATTTTTAAAGTTCAAATGAGTACGAAGTTGTCAAGTTAATAGGAAGCATCAATCTTTAAAGTCCCAAAGTCAAGTGATGCTTAAAATCTGTAATAATAAGAGGTTGAGTAGGGATACTCTTAATGGACCTTGTGGAGACCTAATTACAGTGGTGGCAATTTCAAAGTCTGGCTATGTAAGTGTTAGGTGTGGCCGCATAAAGAAACTTTAAGCTAGAGTTTCGAAACACTTACGAAGGATAAGGACACAAGATCGGATAATAGTGTCAAGTATTAACACTTAAGAATAAGGTTATATGTGTGTTATGAGCATGGTTAATCAATATGAACACAAAGTTCAAAGACATGTCTACTTTATCAAATTCTTGCTTATATACACTAATTGAAAGTTCAACGAACAATATACCTTTCAATAGGCATATGCTTTGCATGTTTCTCGGATGATTACAAGTTAAAGTATTTCTCAAATGGAGGGGGTGTAACTCCTTAAGTTATAATCCAAGCTTATTTTAAGGATATTTTTTCATAATCTTCAAATGGTGGGGGATTGTTGGGATTATTTCAAGACTATAAGAAAATTATATAGCATGAGAAATCATGTGTAACAAGCATAAAGGTCATATATAGGATAAATATAAGTTATATGATCAGCACGGTGAATATAAGACCAACACAAGTCGTGCTAGTCACTAGAAAGCAAGATTAAACTTCTTGGCTCAACACGGACCATTTTGAGGTTCAAAAACTGTTTAATGCTCCAACGGCTATATAATCTTCATCATTAAGTCATAATCTCATTTTTATAGCAGAGTGAATATAAGACCAACACAAGTCGTGCTAGTCACTAGAAAGCAAGATTAAACTTCTTGGCTCAACACGGACCGTGTTGAGGCAACACGAACCGTTTTGAGGTTCAAAAACTATTTAATGCTCCAACGGCTATATAATCTTCATCATTAAGTCATAATCTCATTTTTATAGCAGAGTTAAGTTCCCAACAGCTATATCATCTTTATACCACATGGTCAATAGACTTAGTCAAGGTCAAGATGCTCATTAGGACTATAATTTAGTCTTTAACCAAGGGCATAAAGAGGGTGAGAAGTCTCCTATTAATAAGAGACATTCTCTTGTCATTTGAGTACACCATCCTATAATCACAACCTATCATTCTTGTCTAAACTGCAGCTATACTAGAGTGTTTCAAGTGAAAAACTATATTCTTGAGTGTGTTAAGTGCTAAGTTTTATCTCTTTGAACATTTACGGTATAGTAAATAGTTCTTAAGGAAAGTGAATTCATCCACGACTCTTAGAGATATTATAAGTGAGATTACCATTGAAATCTATACAATACTCCCTTTCCTCCAACAATACATAAATATCCTTCATACATTAATTTTATATACATAATTTAAGACAAATTTGTATTTTTGGCAGCAAAAACTCTATACGTATATAAATAACTTGTTCTCCCTTACTGTAATTGCTTACTCTCACTCCTTAACTATCTTTGTTTGGATCTTATTCTTATCCATGTTGGAACCCCGCTAGGATTGGGTATCCTCTTGAAATGGGGACGGGGGTGGGAACAGAGAATATACCACTTGTACTCAACTCACCCCATTACGATCCTTGCCTATGAATTTCTGCTAACTATTTTATTTGGTTTTGAATTTCCATGACATTTATCTTCAAGCATAATACTCACACAATAGTTCAAAACTTATACTCTTTGTATTATGTTGACAAGTATTTACAGGCTCAAGAACTAACAACTCAAGTGGATTGAGGTAAGGAGGTGTATTCTTCTCACCAAAATTTAAATCTTGATTGCCATAATTTTTATGGTCGAAAATTTTGGTACTTTTGGAGGCTTAGTGTGGACCTATTTCAATTCAAAGCTACACCTTCATTGGACATAGTTTGACACATGAGAAACTGTGTTACCCCTTTCTTGGCGTACTAGCCCAATGTGTCTACACCTTATAGAGGAGGCATAATGAATCCATCACTTTATCATTATTAAAAGGATTTTTGAACGCTAATATATTGTATTTTAGGGGTGTTGGACAATAATGCACTGAATTTTTTCTTGTACAATAATATATTGTACTTTGGGGGTGTTGGATAATAATACTCCTGAAACAATTCTGACGGTAGCTAACTCGGTGAGAGTCTTGCATGATGGATTGAGGAACAAAAAAATTAAAATTACTAAGGCCCCATCTTTTATGCGGTAGATTACGGTGCGGTACCACACTGTACCGCAACCCTTTAATTCCTACCACATTTCACCACACCATACAACAATCATTACCGATATATCTCTTCACTTTTCTCCTCTACTTTTCACATTCTCTCTCATCACCTACCTTACTTACCATAATTTTCACCACAACTCACCACAATTCACCACACCTTTTCAAATTTCACCGCACCGCACCATTACCACACCGCAACCAACAGTATAAAGGAATGTGACCTAAATTAAGGTTATATCAGGCATTGTCAGCAAGAATGAAATTTAATTATTTTTTCAAATAACACCCCATTACTCCACATTTTCGCTAATATAAAGGGTGTTTTTTGCTTGCGAAAAAATAGAATTTATCTTTGCTTATTTGGACTTGATCATATGACATTAATTTAGTAAAAATTTTTTTTTTTTTGTTCCTCAACCCACCATGTAAGACCGCCACTTAGTTAGCCACATTTGGAATCGTTTCAGGCGCATTACTGTCCAACACCCACAAAGTACAGTATATTATTATCCAAGAAAAAGTTTAGTGCACTATTATTCAACACCTCTAAAGTACAGTATATTAGCGTCCAAAAACACTTATTAAAAATATAATTGTGATTTGTGCACATGTTGAATGTTTATAATTACTTTTCTATTTTTTATTATCTTTGGACAAACATTATACTAACCTGAAATTAGTTCAAGCATTCTTTTTCCTTCTATTTAGGTTCCGTTCTTTTATGTGGTTGGTGCAGTGTAGTGGAATTTGAAAAAGTGTGGTAAAATGTGGTGAGTTATGGTAGGTGAGTAGAGAGAATGTGAAAAGTATATGAGAAAAATGAGAAGAGAGAAAAATAAAGAAATATATTAGTAATGATTGGGGTGTTGTGTGGTGACGGGTGAAGTATGATAAAAATTAAAGACTACGGTGCGGTGTGATACCACACCGGAAGCTAGCGCATAAAAAGAAGAGAGCCTTAGTGAAAGTTTTAGATGTAATTTTGCAGAGAACATATATGATCCAATACCACCATGTTTAATTTGTTAGGAATTTAGAGTATGACCTACATATATATCCGTCTTTTATATTAATCATTGGCGATAAAACCTAAGAAAAGTAAAAATATGTAAAATATATATTAGAAAAAAGAAATGGTGAAGAAGATATTTAATTGCAACTTTGATTAGGTAATTGGAACTTAATACTGAGTTGACTGGATTACACCCGGAAAGCAGAAGCGTGGAAAACAAAAGTAGGGCCGGGATATTAGCAAGTCTGTCACATGTAGTCACATGCCCATATTGGTCTCATGCCTGCTGCGATGCTCTTCTTATTACTTGCAATCGATTGCAACTTTAGAATTTATTTGGTTTTGGAGTTTCTCTTGCTAATTCTGGTCCACGACTTAACCTAACGTAGCGTAACCACAAATGAGGATTGGACACCCACCAAATACACTATTCACATGTGAAGTCCTCTTTGTCCGTCCTTGACGCTACTATATGGATAGGCATCATATTAGTCCCCACTGTAATCTCCTCTTGTCTCTCTCAATTTTCAAGATAACATATTATGCTTTTAATGCTTCCTTTAATTCCATCCTATTTTGGACCTCCACCTATCCATTGTTATATTACTCCCTAGCAAGTATTATTTATAACCATGTTGTCACTTTATATTTATGCACTAAGGCCATCTTCTTTTGATTAATAATTCTTTTCAATCTAATCCAATCCAAACTAAATTTTACATAATTCTCCAAGAAAATATCTTCTCTAAAAATATAATTCCCCAAAAATGAATTAAATCCAATCCAATTCATTCAAATATCATTTTATCTAATCCAAAGAACATGGCCTAAATATGATGCAGTGGCACGGTAATGAATAGGATTGTGCCTATTTGCTACTATTATTCAAAAGTCAACCATCTTTGTAGAAAAAGTAACTTTTGATTTAATTCAAATTTCGGGTCCATTATCAATTTACAAGTCTTTACAATCTGCCTATTTATTAATTTTTGTTTTTGTAAGGAGAACTATGTATTAATCCATTAATAAGTCATCCATCAATATATAGATGACGATTTGTCTAAGGCAAACCCGATGCCAAATAGTTTGATTCTAAACGTTATTACACTTGATTACATGATTTTATTTTATTTTTTTACATTGGTAAGTAGTTAAACCCATCGACCCCTATCTCAGAAGAGTAACCAACAGGCATATAGCGGATACATAATAAAATTAGTACTGCTACACTTGATTGCATGATGTACTGCTAAATTACCTATCACATTTAAAACATGACATTTAACACCTAAACCGAATGACATAAGAAAATTAGTACTAACAAATATAAATAATCAAGAACAAAAATTAAACTCAGTAAAAAGTAAAAAGGCTTTAAAAAACCTTTATATGAAGGGTAAATAGTCAAACTCTAAAATAACTTCATTCTACTGGAAAGGCCTTGTCAGTTAGAGTGTGTATATGGCATCACCTTGGCTTGAGTAATATTATGTTACATGCCTACATCCATTGTTGCCGGTTGGGTGCAACTATACTTTTATCAAAATGAGGGACAGAGTTATGCATGCGGGTTACAAAACTCGGAAAGGATGGGTCAAGGGTTGAATATGTGAATCATACTCGAGTCTGAAACCTTGATCCATTTTCAAACCTGTCAATAGTCCAAGTTGGATTACTTCAAGAATTTATTGCAATTTCTTTTTCTTTTCTCGTCTTCTTACATGCAAGTGAAGGAACCCCATTTGGATACAGGTAATCTAGACAACTATTACGTTTGAACTGATGCAATTGAAAAAGACAGCAAAACTAATGAAAGGCAAGCCAAACTTAACACACTCGTGACACAAGTGCCAATCCTAGACCATGTAAATCTATAGTTCTATACATGTTATTTAATCAATTCCTAAGGGTCTTTCAGAACAACCTACTAGCTCCCATTTCACTCCCAAATATGGTACTACCTCCGTTCTTTTTTATTTGTCATTTACGGTTTTCATTATCAATTTTTAAGATAAAACTTTTATAAAAAAAAAATAATATTATACTTTTTGAATAGTATTTTTTATTACGAATCTAATGATACCAATTTTGTATGATGAATCATTATACAAATTAAGATATTAACGGTCAAAGTTTTTAACACAATTTCCTATGCGACCGATAAAAACAAACGGATGGAGTACGTCTTATTCTCTTTTAAATTTCAAACATGATGAACTTTCAAATTCTATTTATTTTCCAACTCTTAGCCTTATCTACTCTTCTCCTAAACAAATTCTAGGGCTTCATTTGAGGGTTAAATCCAATACATATTACAATATGTGCTCCGGGCAGGTATGAGTGAACAATTACGTTATTAAGAATGAACAAGGGGTAGGTATAAGTGAACAATTATATTATTGAGAGTGAACAATAACTATATTCGGAACACGTGCTTCAAGAGCATGTAATAAATAGCAGGTTAGACCAGGCCGAGATAAAATTCACCTGCATAGATAAAAGTCCAACTGCAGCCAACACTAGTTTTCTCTACGGTCCCATGGCACGAGTAAGTCCCTATCCCCAGCCATTCATATCATAACTGCACAGTCTGCACTACAAGGGTTATTTATTTCTTTTTTCTATTTATTGTTTATTTGGAAAGGGGGAGGGGGGGGGGAGAGCTGATTTTGGTCTTTGTGCAAAAGGCCAAAACCACAGATTCAATCATCATTTGAGCTTTGAAGTTTGAGTCTCATATTCTGCTCACTGCCAAAATAAACACACGTTTGACGCAATGGCATTTAGGATGGGCTTCCACATGACTCAGTCATACGACCACAGCACCCGAGAAGAGTATCAGTTAACTAGCATATGAAGACACAGAATGCCAAAGTTATATGATAATAAGGGGGATGCCGGTAAGCTGAGTTTAACCCTGAAACTCAATATGTACTGGAGCAGTAGTTCAAATCTCACAACGGTCCTAGAACTGCAAGCTGTCAAACATAAACTGCGCCGAGTTTTCTGATGCAGTCACACTTTTAAGTCTGACCCTGTCTATTACCATTTCGCAAATTTTCCTTTAAGCTAATCTCCTAGTATATTTTACACACACAAGGTACCTTGTCCGTTGTTAATGTCAATTGCACTTTTGCAATGGATGAGCATCCTTTCAGTTTTCATGCATTGTCTGGATAACGGCATAAAAGAAGAAAACTCAGTAGTTCTTGAAACAAGTAACCAAAATAGCAGTCTACTATTCAAAAGGACCCTTTCTGTTGTACACAAATGATGGACGTTAGGCAAAATGCACCAGAATACAACACAACACCAATGTTAGCAGCTCCTTCCACTCTTAACTCTCAATCATGACAGTTCAAACTGCCCGCATAACAAAATAAACAAATACTTTAAAAAAAATAAAAAATAAAAACTAGGGGATACACCAATGTCAACTGCAAATATTCAACTCTGTCCAATCCAAACACAATGCACACATGATAAACTATTTGCCTGGCAAAATTATGCTATCAACTCCTTTACCATCCTTCCTTGCAGTGGTTGAAGGAGGCGAATTCCACAGGGAGAATGAGTCAATTATGCACTCATGAACTGAATCAACAGCCACATATGGTCCCCATTTTCAAGAAGTGAGAAAAAGATACATTTGCATTTATGATCCCACCATGAACTAGTCTCACATGAACTGATATTTAAGGGAAATTAAATACTATGAAAAATGCTCTGGATGTCCTATGTATAACAAGAATGCTTCTTCCTTTCAAGGTCAGAGACGAATGACTAAAACCAAGTTTAACTGCCAGCTTTAAGATGAAGCAAGAATAGTACACGACACCTAAATTGTCAGGGACTCACCGAGAATCAACAATCAAGCTAGTCTGCTAAGTTGGTGACAGCAACTACCAAACCAGATGCAAGGGTAAAACTATTACCTAGCTCAAACAAACTTTTGCAAATGAGCCTTAAGAAATCAAAGTTCTAGGTTTTTTGTGCAGATGAGTGCCTCAATAAATATGTTATGTTCCCAAATGTCAAAGACAGGACAAGGGCTAGATTTACAATTAAAGCGAGGTGATGAATTCAAATGACCTTGTGTGTTCTTATGTTCTAATTAGCCTGAGAGCCAGATAAGGTTTTTTTTTTTTTTTTTTTTACAAGAATATCATCTGACTGTCTATGGAAGCCACGCCAAGGCATGCAGAATAGCTACCATCCATCAAAACTTCTGAGTGACATGAATAGCTACAACGTTTGTGGTTCATAATAAAATTCACTATTTTATGATAACACAGGGTTTGCAACTACAGAAAATAAGCCATCACATTGATTGATTCATCAAGTTCACTATAATTAATCAGTGCAGCTCTTGTAACTATCAATTACCATTATCATTTTGTAGAAATTCTGAAGAATTTCCAGCGTATTGATCAAAAGCCAACATTAAGAAACCAACAAGTTTGAGTCGCTGATGAGGGAACATTGAAAAGAAATTGATAAGTCACACTCTAGAATGCGGCTAAGCCATTAGATTGAAGTAGAGAAACAGGTGTTCCAACCACTTGCTTTGCAAATCAAAGCACACGCTTGCTATAGACGAACTCGAATTACACATTTTACAATGAGGGATATTTCCAGAGAGGAAGACTGTAATGCAAAATTTAGCATATCATTGTATTATTCATAAGGTATAAGGTTCTGCAAAACTACCAGGCTAAGGATACATGTGCTAAAGTTTGGATCATCAGTTCCCCTCTTATGACTCAAGATATACTTGAGCCTTGAAGGAGCTACATGGTATACATGAACTGAATTCTGGGGTCTAACCACTGAACTAAGAACAGGAGCACTTACATATGTCGGAGCCTACAACTCCTCAAACACAAAGCTCTTCTCTGGGAAAACTACATCCTGCGTGTCAAGCCATCAAATTGAACATTGACCGGCTAACCATGGCCTCAAATCCAGAGCACGAACAAAAACCCTCAATTTGTATCCAAGTTTCACCTTTTTCCTTTCACAAACAAGCATGTGAAGTCATCAAAAATGATGCTTTAATAACATATTCCCCAGTTCCAAAAGAGTCTCTGAATAGCCAAGGCATGAGAGGCACACAGACGAGTATAACTCTCAGTGTCATCCCAAAGAATATCAATCAATTAAAAATATCATAACTGAAAGAGGGCATTCACACTAGCTTCTAAGCCCGTAAATATTACCAATGACTCCAATCACACCAACAATCGCCGCCAAAACCAACATGATCCATGAGAAAATCTTCTCAGGTGATGTCAAAGTTTCTCCTTGCCCATTGAGCCGTAATGCAATAAGAGTTGGAAATATGAAACCTAAAGATACTGCTGTTGTTGCTCCAGTAAACTTGAAAGCAGTCCATATGCTTGGAATCATTGTAGACCCAATATAGATCAAGGCCAATAGTACCACAGTCAGACCATACAGCCTTTTTCTACTCTCTGAAAGTGGAGTAGAAAATACTAAAGCATTCACCGTTTCCCGCAATGAGAAATGAATCACAGGGAAAACAAGAATCAGATGAAGAATGTATCCTATTCGAACAACATAATTCAAAGCTGAACTATAAGGAATGCCTAGATCTGTGTCGAAATTTGTAAGGACATCAGACTCTGTATTCATTCCAAAGAGCAAGTAGCCCGAGAAGGCGGTGAAAGCATAAACCACCACACAGACAACCGTTGTGATCCTTCCTACACGGTTCATCTTTTGAGGGGATCGTCCCTCCAGCTCATTATATATAGGCTGTACATTGAAGTGGCATACATACGCATTAGTCATTATTGGGATCACCACAAGCAAGTCTAGAATCACCTTCTTAGAGCTAAAATCTGGCGACATCCTCGGAGCCTCAATCTTGCCCTCAATGAGTTTGATAAACGCAATGACACAAGTAACAACAACGAACACCACAGCTAGCGCAACTGAAGCAGCAGATGTCAAGCTCAATGAGTCAATCTTCTCAAGGGAGCATAGTGGCGCTAGAAAGATGAGCAAAACCACCAAGATCACAAGCTTTCTCTGATCCCAAACCCCATTACCCATCACCTGATCAAACACTCCAACATGATGGGCAGATCCAGACATCACATCACCAATAATGATGAGATAGACTACCAAAACCCCAGCGTTGTTCAAGATTATACAAATTTCTGACAGAATCCGAGCAGGCCGACCTAGAGCATGCTGAACAACCTCTCCATATGACATGGCCTTACAATGGACTGCAAATCTAACCAGCAATTCCACACTAATTTCGGACAAAAACCCCATCACGAAGATCAAAATCAACCCCAAAACCAAACCCAAGACTTTCATTGTGGCTGGCAATGCCATAATCCCAGCCCCAATGATCGACGTAGCAAGATTAAAAACAGCACCAGGAACCCCTGACCCTTTACCAATACCACCCACAATAAGGGGATATTTATCAATATCAATAGCATCATCAATATCATCAACACCATCATATAAATCTACCCCATTTCCTGATTTGAAATACCCATTACTGGGAAGCAATTTTAATGATGTGGGTTCAGAAGAAACAGGGATTTGGGTTGAATGTCTGTCATCAAAGTCCCCATCTTGTAACTGTAATTCAACAGATTTATCTCGGGGCAAGGCTGTATATTGCCCAGGCATTGCAACCCAAATCAAACAAACAAATACAAGTAGATTGGAAGGTCAAACTTACAGATCCAAGGATGGGGAAACAGTGCATTCAACCAGATATGTTTTTTTACTGGACGATGAGATTTACTTCTACAAAAAGGGGGGATGGATGTGTAGATCTAAAAGTCAAAAGAATGGAATTTGGAAGGAGGGAAATGAATATGATGGGATGACAGAGAAAGGTGAAGGAGGAGAAGGAGGAAGCAATAGTTTGTATTGATGATGGGGAAGGGATGGGATGACTTGCAATAGACGATCCAGGTGACTTTGTGTCTGACCGCCCGCCCGCCTTGAAGCTTCGTCCTTCTAAAATGTTGGGGTAGCTTTTGCCCTCCCAAGCTAACTCAGGACTCAGGAGGGATTTTTACTTTTTTTTTTTTTTTTGATTGAACGCTTGAGAATTATGCCCAAGTTTTAGGGCATCTCAAATTCATTGGTAACTTCTTAAAAAACAAAAAAATAATAATTTTGATATATTATTATAAAGGATAATTGGATTCTAATAATCCCTACTTTCACCCATTGGATAATGATGGACCGTATTTTCACTTTGTATTCTGGTGGTCAAAAAAAAATAAAATTGGATTTGGGTGGGACGCCACCGAGTTAAGGGGTGGTGACTCGGTAGTTTGCTGACTTGTCATGACGGGCTTGTGTTTGACTGTATTGACCGTCTATGTGGATGCCATGTCAAATTAAAATCACATGTCTGTATATTTTTTTTTTTCTTTTTCCAAGGTGGCACCCCAAATTTTACTCCACTCATTTCTCTCTCTTCTGTGCCCTCTCTCTCTCTCTCTCCCTCTCCTCAATTAGGAAGATGCATCAACGAATTCAAACTCCTCCATCCCCTTATCAAATCTCTCCTTCATCACCTTGAAAGCTCCAATTAGGAAAATTCCAAACTCTTCCCCGAATTGATCTAGTTTTAAGCTAAATTTTCTCAAATAAAATAAAGAAATACAATAATTAAAAAGTGACACCCAGAAAAAAAAAAAGAAAAAAAAGGTTGGAAGAGGCGAAGAGTGGAGATTAGATTGGATGCATTGTGGGAACAGAACCAAAACTAGAGTATGAAGGTCCTGGGAATTGTGGTAATAGTGGTAGTGGGTTTCTCTTTCTCATGATTGGATCTTAATACTCTGATTAATACCAATTTGCACACACATGAACCATCAGATTCAAATATGAGTCGTCGATGCCAGTGCAACGCTGCCTTAACAAAGCAAAAGCCTGAAAATTAAAAAAAAAGGGAAATTATCCCCGAGATTTCTCTACACAGAAGAGAAAGAAAGAGAATCCCGCTGCTACTATGACAATCCCAGAATACATACAACGATGTGGGAAATTACCCATTTACAGAGAAAACGACCCAAGAACAATTAATTGAGGGTGGTATTGGTATACATGCGCAGAAGCTGCAACTGAAGAAAAAGCTTGAAAGAGAGATGAAAATGGTGTCTGAAGGGTGAGATTCCCTCTCTATTCTCTGTGTTTGTCATCAATTATGTCTTAATTTTCAGTCTCCTTTCCAAACCTCTTGAAAGCCCTCCATTTCTCCGATGACGAATTCGAACCCCAACTCGAATCCCCAAACAAGAAGACGAGGAGAAGTATAAAAGTCCTGGGTTTACTAATGAACTCATCCAATTTGCTGCGAAAATTGATTGGCCTTCACATCAGAGATTTTAGGGTATCTTCCTTTGTGTGTTGCAGAGATTGTGTTCGACTTAGATCTGTTTCTTCTAGGGTTCCGTTTGGGAAGACGAATCGAAGCTCGTATCTCTCCCTCTCTCTCTCCAATTGCTCAAACAAGTTTGTGTGAAGTGAGCCATGGCTGTGTGTGAATTATCAGAGTTATGTCGTTAGGGCTTCCAATTGGACTAGCGAGAAATCCCCTTGCCGTATTATGGGTAATTAGTGAAACATTTTAGATGCCATGTTTCTTCAATTTTCTTTCTCCTCTTTATGAGTTGAGGAGTTTGAATGCATCGTACATGTTCAATCTGGGGAGGATTTTGAGTTTTTAGGAAGAAGAATTCGAGCAGCAAGGGTTTAACCAGATGAAAAAAAACGAGACAGAAGAGAGAGAAATGAGTGGAGTAAAATTTGGGGTGCCACCTTGGAAAAAGAAAAAAGAAAAAATATAGAGGCATGTGATTTTAATTTGACATGGCATCCACATAGACGGTCAACACAGTCAAACACAATGTCGTAATGTCAAGTAACCACTGATCATGCTTAACTTCGCGTCCCACCCAAATCCAATTTTATTTATTTTTGGACCACTAGAATACAAAGTGAAAGTACGATCCACCATTGTCCAATGGGTGAAAGTAAGGATTATTAGAATCCAATTATCCTATTATAAATTTGTCAAAAGTTATCAAAATTTAACTTTTATCCAACTGTTTTTTACCCATAAATTTGACACACCATTAGTGCTTGTGTTGCGTGTGTTAGTGTTGATAATTATCCAAAAAAAAAAATTAGGACATAATTTCATTTAAGAAACTAGCCTTATAATCTCTCTATTTTTATCTAGGATTTTTGGACGCTAATATATTAAATTTTTGGGGTATTGGATAATAATACACTGGACTTTGACCTTGGACAACAATGCACTGAACTTTGAGGGGTGTTGGACAATAATGCACCCGGAACAGTTTTGATAGTGGTTAACTTCGTGGCGATCTTACATAGCAGGCCGAGAAGATAAATTGGCTAAATAATATATAAATTTATTACATGTCAGCAAATCTATACGAGCAATGTGATCTTATACAACTATAACAACAATCTCTCAGTGAAAACACGTTTTAGCAAATGTGATTTTGTGTATTTCTTTTACTCTTTTCAAAGTTGATTCCATTTCCTTATCGGCCCATTTGGTAAGAGGGAATAAGGGGTTGGGATGGGAATAGAGGGATGGGGAATAGAAATACCATGTTTGTTTCATGGTAATTAAAAAAAAAAGAAGAGAATGGGAATGAGGATAGAAAGGGTCTACTCCCAACAATCTATTACCATGGGGGGGTGTGGTAATAGACATTGCGAATTTGTTAGTCACTATTAAATACCAATACTACCCTTATTTAAAAAAAAATAAAAACTCATATTTATTCATTTCTTTTGCTTATATTTAATAAAAACTCACGTTTATTGTCAATTTTGCTAGCTACCATTACCTAAACATGGTATTACTTTTGATTATAATCCCTTATATTAATTAAATATTATTGTTATCACATATCATTCATTTGAGATATTACTAATGCAGTAGGGTTTACGCCTTTTCCTTCTATTAACTAAATATTTATTATAAATTAGTAAACCTAGTTGAGTTATTGAATCTTACGGCATCCATCAACAATTGGTCTATCATTTAATTTATTGAATCATTCATACTTTGAACGTTTATATACTTGTTTTTAATTTTTAATTCATATTTGATGCTTAATTAATTTTTATTAAAATCTTTATAAACTTTTTTTCATATGATAGTTGATTTTCTAGAAGTAAATATGTGTTATTCATGACCTTCCATCAATTTCAATTTCTAAAAAAAAAAATTCAATAAAAGGGTATTTGATTCAATGTGTATTTATTCTCAATCTTATTCCCAATTTGAATTACCACAAAACAAACGAGAAGGTTGGTAATTCATAAAGGCATATTAATTCTCATTCACATTTCCATTGCATGCCAAACGGCCCCTATCTGTGAATTAGTTGACATGGCATCAATTTAAATATTTTTAAGCCAATTCATCTCTTCCACCTACTACCTAGGGTTACCACCGAGTCAGCCACTGTTGGAATCGTTCTGGGTGTATTATTGTTCAACACCCCCCAAAGTACAGTGTATTATTGTCCAAGGTCAAAGTTCAGTATAGTATTGCCCAATACCCCAAAAAATTAGTATATTAGCATCCGAAAATCCTTTTATCTAAATGCCCCCTAGGTATTTGTGTTAAAAATTTTGACCTTTAATATCTTAATTTATATATTAATTTATCAGAAATTGGTGTAGTTAGAATTGTAATAAAATATAGTATTGAAAAAGTTAAATATCCTACTTTTTAAAAAATAGTATGTGAGAAATTATTAATTAAAGATAACCCTCGAAAAACGTAAATTACAGGTAAAAGAATTGGAGGGAATAACTAGTTAGATTTGCAAACTTATTTTTAATAACTCTCTTTGTATCAATTTTTAATTTCGTTTAAAATTATTCCAGACTCATAAATAATTTTTCCTTCAAATAAAATATGGCTTAAAGGACCAACATGTAGTTATATCATTTTTTCAATAATTAACTATGAAGTATTTATCATAATTAAAAAAATATAATATTACTCCCTCCGTCCCAAATTAATAGACACTTTGACTAAATTTTGACCGTTAATCTATATATTATAAATTGCAATGGGACCCCCTCAAATCTCTTGCCTCCTCCATCTCTTAAATCTCATTAATCAGACAATATCTGCCATTGATTTTATCTAATATAAAATCTACAACATTCATTCAAAAAAATAATTACCCAATTATTATTGTTTTTCTCTTTTTAATAATCCAAATACAATGCAAACAGCAAAAAGAATAAAACGAAAAAATAAATAATTAAGTAAATGATCAGTAGAATTTATTTTCCATGCAGACTCCTATTTCAATTAAATTTGTTGTCAGTTATATAGAGTCCTATTTCAATTCAAATTGTTGTCAGTTTATCTCCATATAAATAACCATAGTTCCATTAACATTATTGTCTATTCTATGCAGACTCCTATTTCAATTAAAATTGTTGTCTTAGTACACAAATATAAATAATATAGGAAAATATTACTTTTATAAACATGCTTATTATTTTAATTTCTAATATTTTATTAATATTTATAATATTATATCATAAATATGATAGTAGCAATTATATATATATATATATTATATATATAAATATTTTATATATATATATATATATATATATATATTATCAACATTTTTATAATTTGACTACACAATTTATAGAGACGGTCATTAATATGAAGTAGAGGAAGTACTAACAATGGTCAGTCATTAACAACAACTAATAATAAAATTTGATTTTCTTCATGCAGAATACTAATTGTATGTCTATAAGGTAAAATTATGTAAAGAAAGGTAAGTA
Source organism: Portulaca oleracea (assembly GCA_029582165.1). NCBI lineage: Eukaryota > Viridiplantae > Streptophyta > Magnoliopsida > Caryophyllales > Portulacaceae > Portulaca > Portulaca oleracea. The sequence goes on along the minus strand of CM055882.1, from coordinate 20,777,917 downwards.
AAGTAGTGGAAAAAATAGGTAGGTAAATGTCGCATTACTTCTCTATTTATTTTTTATTTTTAAAATAAATTCTATGAGTTGAAAAAATTAAAATGTAAGGTAAAATTTTAATTATTTTACAAAAGAACATGACCGTAATTTTTAATATATATACATATTACATATTTCTATATAATATATAGTTTTCTAATATTTTTTTATTATTAATATTTTTGCAACATACATGTCAATCGATATGATATTTTCCAATATTTTATTTTTTGATATTTTTAGTTTACGTATGTTTCAAAATTTACTTATCGGTACAAATATTTCAAGTTACCCACAAATATTCGTATATATTAATTGTTAATATTTAATTATACTCAACTTATCCACATTTTGATTGCTAAACAGAAATTGCTTATATAAGCATGTTACTTGCCAACTCTCATCATTAGTATGCAATGCATTTATTCAAATGTATGGAGGATGACAAGGGGCTCTTCATTATTAAGGATCATTAAACCTTAAAAAACACAACATATATGTCACGCAAGTCCAAAATTGCAGCACACTCAAAATGCAATTGTTTTTTTTTTGAGTAAAAAATGTAATTGTTGTTTTCCTCTCAAAGTTATAAATTATTATTTTCATCTACTAGACCTGTTAGTTTTGGTCAGATTGTTGATTGTTCATATTGATACTTGACAGTTCATTACATCTTTTACATTGATATTTTCTACGTTACTTATGTTTTGTTTTCCCTAAGTTAAAACTATGACTTTAGCATTGTTGTTTTCCTTTGTAGCCTGATACAGTGATACATTTTGGCACGTTAGGTTACTTTCTTTCCAAATTATATATTATTGTTTTGATTCATATTTGATATTTATTTTGTCGTATTTTTTGATGCAGTTGTCATTCATTTCACTATATTATTATTCTTTTTACATTTCTTTATCGAAATTGACATCCGTTCGAAAAAAATGGGTAAAAAATATTTTATTTAATATACCTAATATTTCACTAGATTTGTTTTGATTTTAAATCTCAATCGTTAATCTAAAAAATATTTTATTTAATATACCTAATGTTTCACTTTACTTTGCATTCTATTACCATTTAGGTTATTTTTTTAATATAAGTTATTACATAGTTGGAATTCATATTTGATCGTCATGCTTTAGTCATATTTTTTGTTATTGTTGTCATTTATTCTCTATATTATTTGCATTTTTATTCATCTATCTAAATAATTCCCATTCGGAAGAATGAGTTAAAAAATAACAATAACAATAACAATACAGCTATATCATAAATAATTTTTCCTTCAAATAAAATATGGCTTAAAGGACCAACATGTAGTTATATCATTTTTTCAATAATTAACTATGAAGTATTTATCATAATTAAAAAAAGGGTTTTTGGATGATAATATACCAACCTTTGGGGGTGTTGGATCATAATATACCAACCTTTACTATTGGACAACAATATCCCTAACCTTTATACCCGAGTGACATTATTATACCAACAGTAACTAAGGGGGTGGTGAATCGGTCTCCATGCGCGCTAATATGGTTGGCGAAGGGAAAAAAACGGTCTCAAGTCAATAACTTCATTAACCCCTTAGTTTTGCTCACTAAATTACATTACAAGACATTGGTTGGTTGTGTTTCACGTCAGTATGAAGTCCGGTTCACCACCCTGTTAATCACTGTGTTAGAGCTGATTTTTTTTTTAAAGGTGGGTTAGTGAGAAAAACGGAGGGTTTAACGTTATTGGGCAATGGCCGATTATTTTCCTCCGTCTTTCACGTCAGAATCGAGACCAATTAACCAGTCTCCACCTCCTTAGCTACTGTTGGTATAACAATCTCACCTAAGTATAAAGGTCAGAGATATTGTTGTCCAATAGTAAAGGTCGGTATATTACAATCCAATACCCCCAAAGGTCAGTATATTGTCATCCAATATCCCTTAAAAAAATAAAATATTCCTCCCTCCGTCCCAAATTAATAGACACTTTGACTAAATTTTGACCGTTAATTACTTACAAATTACAATGAGTTACAATATGAAATTACCGTCATTAGAAAGATATTTTACTAAAAACTTACTATGGAGGTAATTTCATATTGTTATCCATTGTAGTTTGTGAATAATTAACGGTCAAAATTTAGTCAATGTGTCAATTAATTTGGGACGGAGGGAGTAGTTCTTTGTTACTCAAATAAAAGAATTGTCTCCAAGTCTCTTCATATATTTATGGGAAATTGGAATCTAATAAACCAACCTTTGAGGGTCCTTTGAAATAACGAACCAATCTTGCAAGCTAATTTACAACAAACTCACCTTAACATGTTAATTTTTCTAACGAACCTCCGGCGAGTCCCACAGGCCGGAAAGCTAACGTGGCGGTGTTTTAGCCAAAAAGAAGGAAATTTTTTTTTGCTGAGTTGGATTAAAAAAATCAATTTTTTCTTTTTTTTTTTAAATCCACCTCAATCTCCCTTTTTCTTTCTCTCTCTCTCTCTCTCCTCTCTCTCTCTCTATCACCCCAGACCCCCCCACCCATCCCCCCAACCCCCAACCCCCACCCTCACCCTCTCACCACCGCCACCCTTACCACCGCCGCCACCACCACCACCTCCTCCACCATCGTTGTTGCCATCATCATCATCATCCTCATCACCACCTCCACCACCACCATCATCATCATCACCATCACCATTACCATCATCAACCTCCACCTCGACCATCATCATCATCATCATCATCATCACCATCACCATCACCATCACCATCACCATCATCAACCTCCACCTCCACCACCATCATCATCATCATCACCATCACCATCACCATCATCACCATCATTGTCGCCATCATCATCATCATCATCATCATCACCATCACCATCACCATCACCATCATCACCATCACCATCTGGTGGCGCGCCGATCGTAGCCCGCAGTGGTGGCGATGGTCAAGGTGGCGCAGCAAGCAGGGCATCGAGATAGAGAACATAGAGAGAGAGAGAGAGAGAGAGAGAGAGAGAGAGAGAGAGAGGGGGGGGAAGGAGGAGGCGGTTGGTCTTTGGTAGAGGTGTTTCGCCAGATTAGCGGCAGTGGTAGCAGATGGAGGATGACGGTGATGATGATGATGGTGATGGTGGTGGTGGTGGTGGTGGTGGTGGTGGTGATGGTGGTGGTGGTGGTGGTGGTGGTGGTGGCGGCGGTGGTGAGGGTGGCGGTGGTGAGAGGATGGGGGTTGAGTCGAGGGGATGGGTGGGGGGGGAGAGAGAGAGAGAAAGAAAAAGGGAGATTGAGGTGGATTTTTTAAAAAAAAAGAAAAAGTTGATTTATTTAATCCAACTCAGCAAAAAAAAAATCCTTTTTTTTGTTGCTAAAACACCGTCACGTCAGCTTTCCGGCCTGTGGGACTCGCCGGAGGTTTATTAGAAAAATTAACATGTTATGGTGGGTTCGTTGTAAATTAGCTTGCAAGGTTGGTTCGTTATTTCAAAAGACCCTCAAAGGTTGGTTTATTATATTCCAATTTCCCTATATTTATCTGTGGGTGTGGGAGTTTTGATGCAAACAATGAAGCATCTCATCGTTATCTATGTTTTGGTTTCTGTTCTAACTTAAATTTCTTATCAATCCTCATTGACCAGTTGTATAAAAATTAATTCATACGGGAGGACCTGGGCTCATTATCATTGCTGATAAATAATAGCAAAATTGGAATTTAATAAACCAACCTTTGTGGGTCCTTTGAAAAAACGAACCAACCTTGAACATTAATTTACAACGAACCAACCTTGTCATGTTGATTTTTTCAGCGAACCGCCACAGAGTCTGACTCGTCGGAGATGTGACGTGGCAGTGGTGCTTGCTTATGTGGAGGATGTTTTGACAAAAAAAAGGAAAAAAATTGGAAATTTTTTTGTTGAGTTGGATGAATAATCCAACTTTTCCTTTTTTAAAAAAAAAAAACTCAACCTCAATCCCTCCCTCTCTCTCCTCTCTCTCTCTTCTCTCTCTCTCTCTCTCTCTCAAACACCCCTACCCCCAGCTCTCTCTCTCTCTCAAACATCCCCAACCCCAGGCCATCCTCCCCTTCTGACCTCTCACTCTCTCTCAACCACCATTACCCTTCCTCACCACTGCCACCACCACCTCCACTGTCGCCATCTCCATCTCCACCGCCACAACCTCCACCTCACCCCCCATTCTCTCTCTCTCACACACAACCCCCTAGCCCGACCCTAACTCCCCCTTTCTTTTCGCTACGGTGGTCGCTTGTGGGTCAGAGGGCGGTGTTGGTGGCCGTCGATGGGTTGAGAGAGAAAGAGAGAATGAGGGGTGAGGTGGATGTTGTGGCGGTGGAGATGGCGGCAGTGGAGGTGGTGGTGCTAGTGGTGAGGAAGGGTAATGGTGGTTAAGAGAGAGAGTGAGAGGTTGGGGGTGGGGGGGATGGGTCTGGGGTTGGGGTTGGGGATGTTTGAGAGAGAGAGAGAGAAAGGGGGATGGGTGGGGGCTGGGGGTGGGGGTGTTTGAGAGAGAGAGAGAGAGAGAGAGGGAGGGAGGGATTGAGGTGGAGTTTAAAAAAAAAAGGAAAAGTTGGATTATATATTCATCCAACTCAGCAAAAATTCCAATTTTTTTCTTTTTTTTTGTCAAAACACCCTCCACATAAGCAAGAACCCCGCCACGTCACATCTCCGACGAGTCAAACTCGGTGGCGATTCACTGGAAATATCAACATGACAAGGTTGATTCATTGTAAATTAATGTTCAACGTTGGTTCGTTTTTCAAAGGACCCCCAAAGGTTGCTTTATTAGATTCCAATTTCCCTAAATAATATTCACTTAATATACGTCATTTGATAGAGAACGTAAATTTCCTATCTTTTTCTTCCTTGGTTTCCACTCAATTTTTGACTTATTTCATTTGTTCCCAAACATGGGATATATTTTATAATTATTGCTTATTCTTATGCTATTTGGCTTGACACTCTTGGATTAATGAGGGCTATTATTGCGGGTCGGATATACATGGTCTTATTCTTTTTTTTTTTTTTGAAACCAAACATAACGATTTCATTAATAACAAGTTATACGGTACTTACAATGAAAATCGTGATTGAACAATTGTAGATCTAAAACATAGATATGAAATTCAACTTCCAAATAACTAATACTATTCTTACTGTCGTTCGACTCCGATTTCTTCGATGACTCAACATCTTTCTTCGATGACTCTGCATCTTTACATGGTCTTATTCTTTACTATCATCAAAGCTTACAACTTAAGTGTAACGCACTAGAAATTCAATTTTAATAATTAACGGTTAAACCTAACGTTGACCAACGATTTACAGCGGAAAAGTCAAATAAAAGAAGACGGGCGTCATTGCTATACCTCCGAAGAGATCAAGGCAAGAATAGAGATTAACTAAACAAACTAATACTTCGAATTAAAACCTAAAACAACGCTCTTGTTTCAAACATAAAGAAACTACTGAAAGATTTCAAGTCTAATCAACACAACTCTACTCTTTATTAAAAAAAAAATAAACTCTAACGATCATCCTCACTTGCTAATTCCCATTCCCAGCATAACCATGAACGTAGAGAAAGACTATATTACCCCTGATATTCCCTTGATGGTCCTACGAGCTCAAAAGTGTTAGCAAAATAATCGTCGATAAAAACTCTAAAATAACGGAGTCAAACTTAATTGCTAACAACGTAACGATCAACGTATTTGAATTTTTTGGGGTTTTACATCATTACCCCCTTAAAATACCTAACGGTTTTTCAGACGAAACTAACGATAGCTCTATCAAAAACTCAGGGTTTTACATCATTACCCTCTTCAAAAGAGTTTCGTCCTTGAAACTCAACATGCCACAAGCATAGGAACCAAGATTTAATCATACTGTAACATACGAGGGAAAGAGAGATGTGTGCCAGTCACAACGTCGTCCAAATTATCTGCTTTACTGCCCCGCATTAGGTATACTCGTCCTCCCTGGTTGCGCGGGGCCTGATATTGCTGAGGAGGTGGGTGTTGATTGGGTGGCCTGCCCCGATTGGCCTTGTTGCCATTGGAGCCACCCCGATTATGGTGTTGTTGCCTTGGGTTCCTGTTGTAGCCTCCTCGGTCCGGATTTGTGGAGGGTGGGGCTCCTTGATCGTTGGTTCCCCTATGGTTGGGTTCTTCTGGTGCCGAAAAAGGGCAGTTTATCTCCAAATGGTACGGGCTGCCACACCGGTAGCAGTTTTCCTGCAGGTGACTCCTACACTCCCTTGCAGTATCGCCAGACCTGCCACAAGCTCTACAAAACAAGCCAGACGGTGGTGCTCGCCATTTGTTACTCCACCAGTTGTTGTGGTGACTTCTCTTGTCGGGGTATATTAGGGTAGGGTCAAAGCGGGAAGGTTCCTTCCTCTTGTTACCTTGCTTGTTCAGATGTGCCTCCTGCGCTATAGCTACTCTCTCAATGTTGAGGGCCACATCTAGCATCTCCTCATATGATGAGAAAGACCGTGCAGACATACGGTCCTGGATATCGAAGCTAAAGCCACTCTCAAAGCGATTCATCTTCAGGACTTCGTCGGCCACAAATGTCGGCGCGAAACGAAATAACTTTGCATATTTTGCAGCGTATTGCACCACAGTGTCATTTCCTTGCTCCAACCGCAGAAATTCCTTCTCCTTAGTTTTCTAGAGCGACATGGGGTAGAAGTGGTTCTTCAACATCTCCTTGAACCTGTTCCAGTTGAACCATGGTTCATGTTGTCGTTCTTTCACACTCATCCACCATAAATCAACATCTCCTTTCAGGTGGTAGCTAGCAAGCCTGACTTTTCGTTCCTTGGGGCAAGGAAAGGCATCGAAGATCTTCTCCATGTTACACACCCATTCTTCAAACACCTTAGGGTCAGCTACCCCGATTTAGGTGGGAAGGTTGAGATTGTTGAACTCATGGAACAGTGAGGCATCGTTGTCCTTCCTCGGTTCAACTCTTTGCTACGACATTCGCTGGAAGTGTTCGGTCCGTCGAGCCATCATCTCCAGCATCATTAGTTGTGTCAAATTTGGGGATTGCTGGTGGTGTATCCCCTCCATTCATGGTGGAGCGTGTTGCCCATGCAGCTACTGACTCTTGGAGTCTGCAAATCGTTGTCTCAACTCATTGCTAGTTGGGAGAGGCCTACCTTGAAGCTCATTAGATTTCGTCCTGTCCTCTCGAGTCATCCTGGAGTAATAAGAAATCACCTTATTCACCCCTTACTAACGAGTTTTTATCCTAATAGTTCAAGCATAACAAAATGTTCACGGGACTACTTGATAATAAACAGAACAAATAAGAACTTTAAACTCATAAACAAGTAGGGAAGAAAAATATATTTCTATCCCCATCCTACACTCACACAGTCACACTCCAAACGTAGCATCCTAAGTTCTAGCTAAAACTTAATAGACACTTAGGAGCCATCATCTCCATCATCATAAGTTGTGCCAGATCGAGGATTACTGGTGGGGTATCCCCTCCATTCGTGGCGAAGCATGCAGCCTGTGCTGCCCCTGCAGCTAGTGACTCTTGGAGTTCTGCAAACTGTTGTCTCAACTCATCGCCAGTTAGGAAAGGCCTACCGTGAGGCTCATTAGCTCGGGTCCTGTCGTCTTGTGTCATCCTGGAGTCAGAAGAATCCACCTTATTCACCTCTTACTAACGAGTTTCTATCCTAATAGTTCGAGCATAGCAAAACGTTCATATGACCACTTGATAACAAACTGGAGCGTTACCGATCGCATGGATGGGTGAAGATTAGCTTGAGTGTGTGAATGGGAGCGATGATCAACACGAACAAGGGCTTGAATACCCAAAGGAAGGATATGACCTTGAGCAAGAGAGTCCACAACTCTAGGCCTCACACCCCACCATGATTATCATAGGTAATCCACTTAATAATCACTAAAGGAATGACTTGCTAACACCACCATTAACAAATAGATAAAGTAAAAACAAGATTTTTAAGAGAGAAACTAGGGGAAAGCCCTAACATTACATTAGCAAATCATTCAATAACATAATCTACCTTGGAAAAGGGGAAAACAAGGTATTTATACTAAACAGAAAAATTAGGTTAAAACTAATCAAAATAAATGAAACAACACGCGCGTCGCAGGCGAGGGTGGCGGCGGCAACACGGAAGGTCGCGGGCGCGATGAGCTACTGTCTGCCACAAACCGTCGCTGGCCGAGGTGGGTCGCGGGTGTGACGGAATGGGTCGGGAGCGCGATGAGCTTCTGTCACGGGCGTGACACCTCCTGCGACGTTGCCGATAGCGGGCGCGACGTTGCCGATAGCGGGCGCGACGCCCAGACCAACACGTTCTCGCGGGTGTGACAGCTCCGACTCGGGCGCGACCGAGGCATGTTTGCTGACGTGGCCCCTGCCTTGAGTTTATCGCATCGGGGTACTTGCAAGCCTCAACACTCCTCATTCCCGGGATGACCCAGCCCGGTCTCGAGGCCTCCGAGGTCGTTGACAAGTCTAGAGCCTCTCCTTACTCCAACAAAGATGGCTCGCCGAGGCCACGATAGTGTGATGCTCACCACCCTGCCTTTTGTGAAGGTGTAACGATTCTTGAAAACGAGTGGGTGAGCGGTTTTAGTCCGGTGATGACGGGTCGGGATTTCATCCACCTTGTCTTTAACCGCAATCCTGGCTATGAAATCTTGGCACCGAACCCGATACGGTTCATACTGCCCCACTTGAAAAAGAGTTGCCCTCAACTCTTAGGAGTTAAACCGAAGCACTCTTCATCAATTGGATCCACGAAGCTCCGAACGCTACGAACATTCACGTTAGCCATCAAACAAGCATCAAACCCCACTATGTACCCATCATCCAAATGAAAGAAAGTGGTTGGAGGCTTGTTTTGTGGAGGTGAAGGGCTAAAGGACGGAATAGGAAATTTTTGTGGTGCTTGGCAACTCTCAATCTCACTTGGTTTGCTACAAGGTGGTGACAAAGCCAAAGGTAGCTCGTCCTCACCAAGAGCACACTCATCCCGTGTTTCGCTCAACATGAGAAGGTTCCTCAACTCACTACCCAACCCGGATTTCGAAACTTTGGGTTCTCGGGGAGAAATGGGAAGTAGCTTGATCTTCTTGCCTTTATGGGTGAAGGTATAAGTGTTTTCCAACCCATTGTGCACCGTTTGCTTGTCGTATTGCCATGGACGACCCAATAAAATGTGACAAGCGTTCATTGGAACAACATAACGAACAAGGGAATCATCGTAGTTAGATCCAAAAGAAAAATTCACTAAGACTTGCTTAGTTACCTTGACGCAGTTGTGATCGTTGAGCCAATGGAGTGAATAGGGCCGAGGGTGCGGTAGTAGAGGCAAGCCAAGCTTCTAGACTATAGTAGTAGACGCGACGTTCGTGCAACTTTCTCCATAAATGACAAGAGTACAAACTTTTCCACCCACGAAGCACCATGTTTGGAATAACATTTCCCTTTGGGCCTTGTCAAGAGGAGTCTTATGGGTATGCAAAGCTCTCCTCAAACAAGTGCGCCTCCACGTACCGGGGGTACGGGGGCGACATTATGCTCCTCACTAGTAACCGCATCTTCAACCACCACTTCGGATTCGGCTTAACCATTTGAAGTTTGTTATCGATGTCATGAACCTCTTAGAGTGTCAAAGCACGACGGTTTGGGCAATCCGCTTGATAATGGTCGTACCCATGACATTTGAAACATTTACTTCCCTCCATTTGTCGAGGAAGTTCCGTTGGAGACGTCGTAGCAATTCCCTTTTCTTTGTCAATTCTAGTCGTTGGTGTAGACTTTGGTGTCTCAATGGACTTTGGAGTGTTTGATTCCGGAGGGGGTCGGCTAATAGGTGAGTAAGCGGACCTAGACAAGGGCTTGGTGTCGGATCTTTCCTTTCTTCGACGCTCAACTCAGAGAGACAAACTGCACAAATCATCCATGGAATAGTGTGGTTGGACCTCAATTCTTTCGGCAACCACGGGGTCTAAGCCATTCAAGAATCGCATCATTGTTTGCTCTTTCGGCTCTTGGAGATCGCTTTTGATAAGGAGTTGTTCAAACTTCTGAATATATTCACTCACGGACCCTTTGCCTTGAGTGAGGTTGTAGAGCTTCCTCAAGACATCTTGCTTGTAGGTGTTGGGCAAGAAACAACGATTCATCACTTGTTTGAGCCATGTCCAAGTAGAAATTCTTGCCTTACCTTCCCGAGCTTGTTGTGACTTCATGTTCTCAAACCAAAGTGAAGCGGCTTTGGTGAGCTTCAAACTAGCAACCTTGAAAGATTTCTCGTCATCGTACTCCTTGGTTTCATAGATCATATCCATCAATTGAACCCATTCGAGGTACTCGTCTGGATCATTGAAACCATTGAACTCGGGGATGTCGATCTTGACGTCATGGAAATTGTCACGAGGGGGCCCATCGTGTACTTCCCGACGAAATCGACGTCGAGGGGAGCCTCTAGCATCGTCAATCGACTCAAAGTTTGGAGGAGGACGGATATGGCTCGCTGCACGCCTCGGTCATTCAACTGGTGGTGGACGTGGATGCTCTTGAGTGAGATTGTCCATCCGCACCATAATTGCATTCATGTTGCGCTCGAGGGTGGAGAACTGATTGTCAAAAGTGGTAAGTCGGTCCTCGAGAGCTCAAATTCGAGGGCTACCCCGATGGCTTGATTCCTCTCGTTCGGAATTAACTTCTCCGTCCATAACAAGGGAAAGGTGAGGGACGGTATGTGTTTGGGAATGTTTTGCGGAGTTTGGGGTTTTCTTTTAGTTGGCTTGTGTTTGGCTAAGGGTTCTTTATATTTTTCTCACTTGGGCGTTTTATCGAACACCTTGCGGGCACTAATTTCCAACTTCACCTCAAAGCTCCAAATGACTTCAAATCCAACAAAAACAAACATAATACAATATATTCCAACACTCTTGGATAGCAAAAGGAATGGGGATCACCAATATTTGCATACAATCCACAAAAACCAACACTAGAGAACACACTAGCAAGAACAACGAAAAACTCAAGCTAAATGAAAAACCAAAGCTCTGATACCAAATGGAGTGTTACCGATCGCGTGGATGGGTCAAGATTAGCTTGAGTGTGTGAATGGGAGCGATGATCAACACGAACAAGGGCTTGAATACCCAAAGAAAGGATATAACCTTGAGCAAGGAGAGTCCACAACTCTAGGCCTCACACCCCACCATGATTATCATAGGTAATCCACTTAATAATCACTAAAGAAATGACTTGCTAACACTACCATTAACAAATGGATAAAGTAAGAACAAGATTTTTGTGAGAGAAACTAGGGGAAAACCCTAACATTGCATTAGCAAATCATTCAATAACATAAGCTACCTTGGAAAAGGGGAAAACAAGGTATTTATACTAAATAGAAAAATTAGGTTAAAACTAAGCAAAATAAACGAAACAGCACGCGCATCGCAGGCGAGGATCGCGGGCGCGACACGGAAGGTCGTGGGCGCGACGAGCTACTGTCTGCCACAAATCGGCGCTGGCCGAGGTGGGTCGCGGGTGCGACGGAATAGATCGTGGGCGAGACGAGCTTTTGTCACGGGCACGAGACCTCCTGTCGCGGCCGCGAGGTTGTTCTGCTCCGTTCCCTGACTGGTCCAATACGAAGTGTAGCGGGTGTGACGTTGTTGGTAACGGGTGCGACTCCCAGACCAACACGTTCTCACGGGTGTGACAGCTCTGACTAGGGCGCGACCGGGGCCTGTTTGCTGGCGTGGCTCCTGCCTTGAGTTTATCGCACCGAGGTACTTCCAAGCCTCGACACCTCATTCCCAAGACGACCCAGCCCGGTCCCGAGGCCTCCGAGGTCGTTGACAAGTCCAGAGCCTCTCCTTACTCAAACAAGGATGGCTCGCCGAGACCACGATAGTGTCATGCTCACCACCCCGCCTTTTGTGAAGGTGTAACGATTCTTGAAAACGAGTGGGTGAGCGGTTTTAGTCCGGTGATGACGGGTCGGGATTTCATCCACCTTGTCCTTAACCGCAATCTCGGCTATGAAAGCTTGGCACCGAACCCGATACGGTTCACAAATAGAGTAAATAAGCACTTAAAACTAATAAACAAGTAGGGAAGGGAAACATACTACATTCCTCATCCTACACGCACACTCCGAACGTAGCATCCTAAGTTCTAACTACAACATAATCGACACTTAGGAGCTAGCAGGTTGAAACCCAGAGCTCTGATACCATTCTATAACGCCCTGAAAATTCAATTTTAATAATTAACGATCAAACCTAACATTGACCTACGATTTACAGCGGAAAAGTCAAATATAAGAAGACGGACATCATTGTCGTACCTCCGAAGAGATACAAGGCAAGAATATAGATTAACTAAACAAACTAATACTTCGAATTAAAACCTAAAACAACACTCTTGTTTCAAACATAAAGAAACAACTGAAAGATTTCAAGTCTAATCAACACATCTAAACTCTTTATTCAAAAAAACAATAAACTCTAATGATCATCCTCACTTGTTAATTCTCTTTCCCAGCATAACCATGAACGTAGAGAAAGACTATATCACTCCTAATATTCACTTGATGGTCATACAAGCTCAAAAGTGTTAGCAAAATAACCGCCGATAAAAACTCCAAAATAACGGAGTCAAACTTAATTACTAACGACGTAACGGTCAACGTATTCGAATTTTTCGGGGTTTTACATTAAGGGTTTTCTTGGGAGGTGGAGTAAGGAGGAGTTAGGGAGGGTTACTAAGGGCTTTACTCCTCCTTACCTTTGTTTGGGGAGAGAGTGAGGTGGAGTAGGGCGGGGTGAGGTGAGGTTTATCCCTTCCTACTTTCTCTTTTCTTCATTTTTCTGACACTTTAATTTTCAATATAAGGAAGTGACTAATAACATTACAACATATATAATTAGTGGCGAAGCCAGAATTCGAAATTAGGGGTGTCAAAATAAAATTTTATATAAAAACGATAAATGAGATTGGAACAAGTTCTGAAAATTTAATATATATACTTAAATAACACAACAATGTCAACGACATAGTTTTGAAAATAAAAATTACATATCTTACAGCTAACATTTTCTTTTACGAGTAGTCGTATTTTGATAGTAAAACATGATTTGCTGTTAAATTTGTCACTTTAAAAAAAAAGACCATCTTTAAAATAATTGATAACATGTCATCAATTATGGTAGAATCTCCTTATAAAAAATCAACAATTAATAATAAAACAATCACCATCTCATAACAATATTTTAATTTGTAACCAATTAATCCAATAAGTAATCTAGATAATCTTAATTATGAATATTTGAACAAAATAAAATCAAGAACCCTAATAGTTTTATTCATAAAGTATGATTTCATCACAAAATTAGCAAATTTACTAGTTACTCAATATATATTTAAGAAAATTTGATAAATTAGGGAAAACCAAAAAAAAAAAAGAAGAGGGGGAGGGACAGCAGCAAGCGTTAAAACATCCTGTAGGGGGGAAATAATTAGCTGACTGGTTTGAAGCATCCTCAAACCCACAACCTCAAGCACTGTTGCGTATGTTAAAATAGTCAAGGCCTAAACCATCCAACTATCTTAATACTTGATGAATCTCTATCAACAATATACTATATGTTTATTTTAATTATCAGAAAAGCTTCACATGAACATTTTTTTTTGCCAAAAAAGCTAGGGGGTCAACTAACCCCCCTTGACCCTTACTGGCTTCGCCACTGTATATAATAGATAAATTGAAAAATATATACCTCCCTTTCTCCATGTCATATTATAAGATTCTCTCTCTCTCTCTCTCTCTCTCTCTCTCTCTCTCTCTCTCTCTCTCGTGAGTAGAGGGAGGATGCGAAGAGTTATGATAGTTTGTAAATGTATGAGTATATTAAATATATAACACAAAAGGGTAAATATGTAAATAAGAAATTTACCCTTATTAACTCTTTTATAATTTAAAACGAACTTCTCAAGTATGGGTAGTTTACCCGTCCCTATAAATATTCACTTACTCTCACTCTCCTTTACTCTTACGAACTCTCATTTTTGTTTATAATTCCACTCTCAAATAGACTTTAAAGGGAAAGACAATCATATTATTGACATTCTGTTTAGATTCAATTTATAGGGGGATGGGAGGGGAATGAAAGGGAAGGGAAAGAAAGGGAGGGAAAGGGATGGGAGGTGATTAATATTAATCTTGTTGGGATATATTTATAAAAAGAAGGAAGGAGAAGTATTTAACTTCTTCCATTCTTCCTCTATCTCGTCATTTTGAGAAACAAGAAAATGGAGAGGAATGAAAGTAAAATGCTCCCCTCCCTTCACCCCTTGTTTTTTTTTAACCCAAACAAGAAGAAAATGAATAATAACCTTTGTTTGTCCAAAAAATTGCTCAGGGGTGCCATACATTCCCCAAAAGTGACTATTTGGGGACCACATTATTATTTTTTTACTCGTTGGGGACCAGATTGTTGTCAAAATATGTTGGTTGGGTATTTTCCGACCAAGAGTTATGAAAATCCGGTGAAGGCAGCCGGAGTCAACACAAAATTGATTTAGCTTGCTGGAGTGACAAAAATACCCCTTGTTTGGCTCCAATATTTGGCTTTAAAACTGAAATAACTCATCTTCCCTCCCAATTACAAATTCAATCGGCCATTAGAGAGGAAAGTTTGAGAGAGAGGAAGTTGAAGATTGAGAAGGAGCTCTGTGTTCCCACAATGTCGAGGAGGATGGGAGGTAAATCCTAAACGAATTCGAGATGGCGTCCATTTTTGAAAATCGTCAGCCTTGAATTGTTTTTAAATTCGAGAGCCTTCAATTGAAAGTCTTTTGTGTGTGTTAGTCTGGCAATTCATATGAATCAGGGTTTGAGATTCAATTTTATTGTTGTCGATTTCATATGAATCGATTGGGTTTAGGGTTTTGGGTTTCGTTGTCGACTTTGTTGTCGATTTTGGTTTCTTCAATTGGGTGTGAAAATGAGGTGTTGTTCAACTGGTTTTGTTGTCGATTTTAGGGTTTATATTTGTATTGATGTGTTTTTTTTGTTGTAGATGATATGAACGTTGAGAACAAGAGAATGGAAGGGTTCAACAAAAGGGCTAATTGGGTGGATGGCAAGTTCGTGCTCGTTGGTAAGTGTGGGGTGGATGGTGTTCTGAAGACATCAAAGAGTAATAACAACCCAAATCGTGTCTATGGAAAGTGCCCAAGGTGTGCAAAATGGTTGGGGTGGTTGGATGAATGTGAAGATTCAGGTAGTGTAAACAGCGTGGGGAAGCAGGGGGGCCAAGAGTTGAGCTAGACATGCCAAGGGATACTGTTGCTGCTGATTTACTTCAGTTGAAGGAAAAAGTTGGTGAAGCTATTGTGTTGCTTAGTGTGTGCAAGAATGAGGTTGGTGAACTGAGGAAGGAAGTGGATGAGTTGGTGGTGAAGATGTCAGGGTTGATCGATCAGATGTCTGTGATAGTTGAGAAGGCTGCTGAACTAAAGGCATTGTGGGACAAAGTGATGGGGATTATGGTGATGTGTGGGATGGGGATTGGGTCTTTGGTTGTGATTGTTGCATTCTTGGTAGTTGTTGTTCTGTCTCTTTTGAAGTGATTACAGTTATTGTTGTTGGATTCTTAGTTGCAGCAGCAGTAGTTGTATTAGTTTCTGTATTAAGTGTTTTGTAACCTTCAAGTATGTAGCTACCTTCAAGTATGTAGGCAATGAGAATTTGGGAATTGTCTCTTTTGAATTGAGAATTTGTGATGTTGTATAGTATACAATCTACTCAACTGTTTGAAGTTTTGGTATATCAACAAACTTTTTGGCTTGCAAATGAATCATAATCTGTACATTCTTCTCTACAAACAACAACTGACCAAAGTCACACTTGTACTCAAGTTACTCATAATCTGTTTTGGCTTGCAAATGAAACGATAATAATCTGTTTGCCTTGCAAATGAAACAATAATAATATGTTTGCCTTGCAAATGAAACAACAATCATATTTGGATAGCAAAACAATCAAAATTCTTGACACAAACTGTTTGGCTTGCAATACAATCATAATTATGCCTAAAACATTACAAACCATGCCATCCTTAAAGCAAAATGACACAAGTAGAACTTAATTGTCATGCCTAAAACATTACAAACCATGTCTTGACAAAAACCAAATTACAAACCATGTCTTGACAGAAACAAAATACATAAGTCTGACATTAGGGTCTAATACATAACAACCAAATGCATATTCAGGCTGAATGTGGGACTTCACTTGACTTGTTTCTCTTATCGCTTCCACTAGCCTTGGTCTTACTCTTCCCTTCATTGCCAGTCTTCTTCTTCCTTTTATTGTTGTTGGTCTTTTGCTTCTGATGATTGTCTCCACTGACCTTTGCTTTCTTCCTTGGCTGACCTCTTTCATCAGCATTCCCTTCTGTTGATGGTGTTGCTGGTGTTTTGATCAACCTTCCATTTTCATCCCTTGGCAAGCCACATGTTAGGTAGTTGTGGCCAATATTATCACAAGTGGAGCACCTCTTTGTTCCATGCCTCTTATCTTTCTTTTTGGCCAAGTCTTCCCTGGACTCTCTTTTTTTATTCTTTGATGGCCTCCCTCTCTTCTTCAACTCATGAGGAGGGTCAAGTTGCATGTGGCCAGACTCAGGCCACATGGTATAGTCAGGAATTGGCTTCACTATGGTGTCACACAAACTCCTATACTTGTCTACCATGAAGCAAGGTGCAATGTAATCCTCAACATCCAGTTTTGCAAAGTGGATGCACCTAGTGGCATGCTTACATGGCAAACCAGTGAGTTGAAATTTCCCACAGGTACAAGTATGGTCAATGAGGTTCACATTGTGGTTGACATTACCCTCCAAAATATCAAAATAACCCCTCCCAGCACTGTGTACCAGACCACATGCTCTAGAGTCTGTTATTGTCTTTCTCAATTTTTGGTCCACAAATGGTGTAACTTTAGTCTCCCAACTACAGCCCAACTTGAACCTTTTATCAAATCTCTTGCCAATAACCTTCCTAATTTCTTCCAACATGCTAAGTATTGGCTTACCTCTGTGTTTGATGATAGCATGGTTGAAGGACTCAACAAAGTTGCTTGTGTTATCGTCGCTCTTCAGGCCTTGGTCATACTTAAACCTTGCCCAGGTTTCAACTGGTTCAGCATCCTTTTGTCAGGGTTTTAAGTTATCTATTTCCTAAATAGATACAGATTAATTGGCGGAATATTATAACAGTTATAAACAATTAATCAACACAATTGCAGAGGCTTTAGTAATTATACCTGATTGCTAATTCCGGCTGAAGAAGAGGTTGACCTTCTAGATTCCAATGCTGAAATCCTCTACTGAAAAGTCCACGCAGTACTCCGGGAACCCGATAGCTAGATCGACCCGATCGAGACGAATCTCAATCTAAGATGTATGTGAGATTGTTTCGGGAAACAGATAATGTTTCCTGAAACTAGAACTGCAAACTAAAAGAGAGAGGAACTCAGGAAATCACCCTGGTATCTCTCTAAGAGTCGTAGGCAGTTGGTGTTGAATAATCTCTCTCATAGACCCCTTTATATAGTATTTAGAAAACCTAGGAAAAGAGTTCAAAAACCCTAAAGGGCCGAATTAAAACGACGGCGCGTTTTCTGGGCCCAACACGGTCCGTGTTGAAACAACACGGTCCGTGTTGAAACAACACGGTCCGTGTTGGACTCTAGAAGGTCCAAATAATCAGCCCATGGACACCACAGACCGTGTTGGGTCAACACGACCCATGTTGGACCCAATTCGGTCCGTGTTGGGCTGATTTCTCACATAAATCAATTTCCAACTTTTCTAAACGTTATACAATATCACTTAGGTTACATACATTGTTCCAGGGCACTGACTTGTGTGACCCAGTAGGACCAAATAATATAGTTGTAATTAAACATATTTAATTACTAATTATAGAGGTCTCTAGCAAGACATATAATTACTATATTACTTTGGTTTAATCTCCGTGTATATCGAACATTGTCGGGACATTCCCAACAATCTCCCACTTGTCCCACAAGTGTTCGATTCCTTGAATTCCCTTGTCACTTACTGTCTCATGTTCGGATAAGGTAAGCTGATGTCATCCTTATGTAAGATCCGAAACGTTCCTCGATCTCCGAGTTTAGACTTTGAAAAACAGATGATCAACTATTGATTCAACTGAGCTCGGCCAAGCATTTTCAGTCCAATCTCACCGAGTAGCCAAAAGACAATTGCCCCTAATAGGAGGACAATGCCATCTTGTTGAAACACATTCTCACATGATCCAATCAGTAACCATACATCGCCTTTATAGCCTCATTCTACGAAAGGCGTTTGGCGCTTCCAAAGTCACAACAGACCATGTAGTCTATGTACTGAACTCAGGATTTAGGAATTTTGAGTAGTGAGAGCTCCTATGACAATTCCCAACTTAAAGAGCTCCCACTGCGGGTCAGTTCGGTAGTTGTTCTCAACAGTACCCATGTGATTGATTTATGATGTCATCACATCACTATGATCACGAAACTTGATCATCACCTCAATCCTACATGTTTATTGTGTTGATATTATCACTGTTCCTACGTGATAATACAATTAGGAACCAGGTCGACTATCGACCAAGACTAGCGTTATCAAGTTCACTAATGGGATTTCAGAAATCGGACCTCATCCAATTTCCCATTTTGAATGCGCTAACCTTTTGGACATTTACATAATTCTAAACCACAATTGATGTAAATTTTGGAATCTTATTCTCAATGATGAATCAACAAGGTCATAATTCATGAACAATTCATGCAAATTTGACTTGTTAATATTCCGGAATGTGTTTAATACATATTGCCCATGCATGACTATCATGCTATAACTACAACAGGGGTTTAGTACATAATACTTGCAATGAACCTCGTACATATACCATTTCACTAATGACCTTTCATATAGGAAGATATTTCTGGAACACATGTTTGGATTCATAGTGAGCTTCAGTTCCTTTGCTTGAGTGATGGCTCATATCAACAAGGCTCCATTTCTCTCGCAAGGCTAGAAACATCACCCCGTTCTAAAAATGAACTTCACAATCCTAACAGTTTCTGCCACAACTTCTACAGTCGTGTCATACTTGTCTTATTTGTAGAATTAACTGCATGTCATGTTAGGAACTTCTTCCAGTTCACCTCAATACCACTCAATACAGATCGTATAATTTTCTCTGACCTTTCTGATAATCATATTTCTCTGCATGAGTGTAGCATCAATGCAACTCTTCACACTTAGCTTTTATCAACCACTTTAGACTTAGAACACATCCTTAGTTTTGCTTATACATATACAATGTATATGTTATGTTGGACTTTGAACATCTCATGGCATACATTAATCTCACGCCTGAAGCATGAGTTATATGTCTCGTCCTTCTTAGAACTTTTGATTGTTTTGAGACAATCAAATTCCGTAAGGATATGCCATGATTTATGGAAATTAATCCATTCTCGAAGTGAGTTAAACTATTCAACACCTAGTTAACTTTGATTCAAACAATCAAAATCTTTAATCTATCATTATAGATCTTGTCTCCAAGAAAATTCTTAGCCCCACCAATCCTTCACTTTGAAAATTATTTCCAAGTCAACCTCAGTAGAAGCAACATTGGAATATTCTTCTCAGTAGGCAGTATGTCAATCACATACAATATCAGAAAACGCATTGCTCCCACTGAACTTCTTGTAAACACAATATTATCTTTGTCACTTCCCAGTATGTCAAACCTTTTTGATATCTTGGTCAAGAAGGTCAATGATTCCAACTTCTAGAAGCTTCCTTAAGACCACAGATGGTCTCTTGAAGTTTACAAGTATTCCAACAAAAGACCACTCAGTTGTGTCAAGTACACACCTTTCTTCAAAATCTATTTTGAAGTCATTCTTGATGTCTATCTTAATGAACCCATATTTTGCCTTAAAACCCTCATATGCCTGATGGCTCACACCTTCAGACAAATCAACCGAGTTCTAAACTTGGTTGTATATATGGAGTCCATCTTAGACCTTATGGAATCTTGACTTGCTAAAGCTTCTTTGTTGTAGGGAGAGTCATTACTTTCTAAAAGTAACATCTCACGCTCATCCATAGAAGATCGATATCTCTGTGGTTGACGGAATTGTTTACCTGACCTTGCTTGGAGTAATGTTCATGACACCTCATCCTCAACGTTTTGAGGAACTTCAACTGCCTCAACCTTGATTTTAATTTCCCGACCAATAGGAAAATTTGAAATAGGATCAAGTAGTGGAGTTTCAGGTGATGATTATAGTGTTTTGTGTCTCTCGAACTTCGGTAAGTTCAAAATCTCACCCACTCTTTCTTTTAGAGAATAACATATTCTCTAAGAAGAAAGTATTTTGAGACACAAACACTTTCCTCTACAACAGTTTGTAGAAGTGATACTCCTTTTCAGAAGACTGTTCAAGAACCTCTCTTCTCCATATCATATATGGTGTCTTCTCTAGTGTTTCAGATAATCTTTGTTCAGTAATTAGAGCTATGGTTAATTGCGTGTATCCCCAAAAGGTAATCGGCAATGTTGACTCAACCATCATTTATCGCATCATATCCAATAAGGTGTGATTCCTCTTGGATACGCCATTGAGATGTCGTATTCCTAGAAGAGAGAGTTATGAAACAATTCCACTTTCTCTGGAATGGTCAGTGAAATCATAGCTCAAATACTTACCTCCTCAACCTTGTTGAAGGGTTTTGATTTTCTTGCCAAGTTGGTTTTGTACTTCACTTTGAAAATCTTTGAACATTTCAAATGATTTGGACTTGTGGCGTATTAAGTAGATATACCCATATCTACTAAAAATCATCACTGAAGTGATGTAATAGTACAGTAAACCTTCTTCTAGAACTAGTGCTCATAGGCCCACATACATCAATATGTTTGCATCCTAATAAGTCATCAGCTTGTTCACCAATTCTAATAAGAGGTGATTTTAGTCATTTTACCCATTAGGCATGCTTTACAAACCATTGAACTTTTCAAAGTTTAGGTTTTTCAAAATTCTGCACTATGCAGTTTCTGAATGCATTTCTGATTAATATGACTTAAGCTTATAGTGCTAGATTTATGTTTCATTTGATTCATTTGTTCAAACTCTTGTCTCAACCATTAGCATCCTTTTTATCGTATCTAGGTGCTCTCATTGTTTCGCCAAGACTAATTCATTTTGGAATCTTCAAACTATTTTAACATTCCAGCTTCAGATGAATTCATAGACATGAATCACCATGTGTTATTTTATTCATCTTTGAAGATTTGAAGTAATTCATCCCTTGTACTTATGCTCAATTATACTACATACATCCATATGCATGAGTGTTTGTGTAACGCCCCGGAAATTCAATTATAAAAAGTCAAAGTCAAACTAACGTTAACAGACAAAACTTAGCGGAAGACTTCAATTTAGTTTGGGCGTCACTGCCGTATCCCCGAAGGAATACAAGGCGAGAAAGGAAAACACAACTGTCTGCTAACGGCAACTACTAACAACTCAACAAACTTTAAGAATTCATAACGAAAACAATATAAAAGATTCAAGGACTTCTAGACTCGTCGTCCTCACTTCTAATTCCCGTCCCCAGCATTTAGATCTTCACCTGAAATCAAAACATTTCAGAAAATGAGGGGGAAATCTCAATAATGTCTACCCCTAACGTTTAAAACAGTTTAAGTTCATTTCAATTCATTTTGGGGAGAGGGATCAAATCAAACATTTTACAAACCTTTAACCCTTAACTGTTTTCCTCAACCCATCCAATCCATATTTTAATTTGCGGGCGGGATACCAAATCCCTTAAAGTAACATCGCCTACCAAAGGCATCAAGAACATCGCCTACCAAAGGCATAAACATCGCCTACCAAAGGCATCAAGAACATCGCCTACCAAAGGCATCAAAAACATCGCCTACCAAAGGCATCAAAATACTATCCTATATCAGGGAAGGAAGCCCCGATCTCCTGGTCCATAACCCTGCAGGTTGTTACACCTGCACAACAGGTTATCCCCCGAAACCCGCTTAACGTTTCCACTTGAATTATTTATACAATATTCAAACTCAACTCACGACTCTCAAGTCAAACCATCCCAAGTTATCAAAACCATTAACAAAACTTCGAATAAAAGACCATCCAATTTCTCAATTCAAATAAACCAAGATTACAATCGAAACAAAAAGATTATCAAAATAGATGGTCGCATTTCCACAAAAGTCCCTTTTCGGGATGCAATTCTCAAAATAGATTATAAAACATCAAAACACATTTAAAGAGCATCCCGGTGGGGATTAGAGCATAGGCAATTACCTGATATACTTCACAGCACAGCAAAAGAAGAACACACTTGAGCTCACTAACGTCTCGCACTAACTCGGGCCTAGAATAAAAGTAATTATCTAATCAAAACGCGTTCTAACGAAGTTAGAATTATCTATTAACTACCTAACCCGTCCCCTAAGAACACTTAGGTTCCTATCATTTATGAAATTACACTTAACATCTCTAAGATAACACATAACATGATCACACATTAATTTCACTTAACAATTCTTTATAAATAAAAGCGAACAGAGGACAGATTATAACATTCACATAAAACGGGTCACAACTCGACTTCCCGACATCCTATGGGGCTGGTTCTGGACTTTTCGGAAACCTTAGGATGTCTACTAAAACTTCTATGTTGATGGTTAAGCCCAACTCAGTTCCGAAGGGCTCAAAAACACCCGTCTTTCCCATTGGTCCAGTTCTGACAGGTTCTGGTAAAACGGTTATAACTCGGGCTATACAAATCAAACGTTCGATCCGTAAAATTCCTATGGTTCCTAACATCTAAGGGAACCTCCAGTTCAAAGGGTTTGGTCAAAAGACGACTACACTAACCGTGGCAACCCGATCTTTAGACACTAACAAAACTGTCCCGTTAACGGTTATCAATTAATTTGTTATTTCGGTTCTAACTTTTACCAAACGGTCTCAGGGTTCTAATTTGGACTCGAAACAGTAGCTAGGGTCTAAGATAGGAAGTCCAACTCAACTTAGGTCCAACAATTAAACTTGTAGAAGTAAATTTAATTTAGAAAAACATGAAAGACCCTTTAATAACTTTAATAAAATCTAAGGTCATAAAAGAAATAAAAATTACTTAACACATAAATTACTTGACCAAGATTTTAAAGATTAAAGCATGGATTATTTACAAATAAGTTGTAACAAGAGAAAATAATCAAGGATCAAGAATTAATAATCAAGAATCGAATTTAAAGAACATGTGAATATTTAACTAACGATTCGAGAATTAATCTGGATAATTATACTTTAAAGATTCGTGCATACAATAATAATGTTATCTAAACCCTAACATGAATGAGTCCTAAAAATAAAAGAACATACAATATTTAACTTAATGAAACAAGAAACCTAATTAATTTACAAGAATCAAGAAGACTTAGGTTTTCATGTATAAGAACCATAAGAACTTAGTAACATTAAACTACTAACCAAGAACCTAAGGTTTTAATAACAAGAAATCAACCTAATTCATGTAACAAACTTAGCAAGATTTATTCCTAGGGAACAATAAAGGACTTAACGATTAAACAACTAAACATTCAAGAACTTAACCTAAGTAATAAATTTCCAAATTCGTACATACAATAATATTGTGGTCTAAAAATTCATAAAAGAATATTAAAGAATCACTTTCAAACCTAATAACCAACTATTACAACCTAAATCTAATAACAAAACTCACATAAACACATTAAGTTTCCAAGGTAAACATTTTCTTTAAAGCATAATGTAAAGATCAACATAAAATTTCAATCTTTGACATGGAAACATGATGGAATAAACCACACACAGCAAGAATACGAACCCTTCGCTCAAGACTAAATTTGAAGTATTTTTGAAATAAAGAACATCGATAAAAATCGTATTAATAAAACCGCACATGGTAATAATCCAAAATGATACAATTAATACGTTAAGGATCAAAACTTTACTAAACATAATATAGTCATATAATAGTTGCAAATTAAATCAAAATAAACTCAGATTAGATAAATAACAATAATCATAACATGGTAATAGTAATGACAGAACAAACTGATGGATTGGACCACATTAATCACAATTACCCCAACTAATCAAACACATTCTGATGTACTTTAATTTTCTACTAACCACGTGCATACACTTACGGCAATGTTTAACTTAACTACAAGGTTTAAGACCTTAATGAAATCATATTAAGCATGAATTACACGCATGTAGAACATCCTACAATCATATTAGAACTAATACCATCAGCATGACAAAAATAACTAAAATCAGAAAGATAACATAAAGGAAATAGACCGATTAAAACTTAGGCTAGGGTTAGGGTTTTACTTAAAGCGCAACACGGATGGCGATCGGACGGTGGGACGGTCGACGGCGTCGAGGAGACGATGGTCTTGGATCGTGGGTGTTGGTGCCTCGGTTCGACAAAGGCGGCAACAACCACAACGATGGCGCGGCACGACAGCGAGATATCGATCTGTCTAAATTTGGGCGGCGGCGGCGGTTGGGCGGCGAAGGTGGTCGTCTCGTCACGATTGTGCTTGGGATCGGTCGGAGGCAACGACAACAACCGTGGGCGGCGGCGTCGCGACAACAAATTTAGTAATGGGAGAAAGGAAAGAAGAAGAAAGGAAGGAGGTGGCGGTGGCTCACGGTCACGCTTGAGGCACAAGAACAACAACGACACACGACTACGCCCGGTTCGGCCGCTGGGTGGTGGTAGCCGGTGTGGCGGCGATGGTTTGTGGGTGGAAACCCGGGAGGAGAAACAAAGAGAAAGAGGAAGGAGGCTCGGTGTGTACGTTGTGTTTGTGTTCGTGTTTACTGAGTTTAGGTTAGCAACTCTTATTAATCCCTAATCTCACCCTAATCCAACACTATTTCTAATCTAATTCTAAGCTAATCCAACCTCTTCTAACTCACTAATGATCCAGCTCTAACTACTTTAATACGGTTAAGATTCTACTACTAATCCTAACATTACTAATGTTAATGATAATAAGAACAAGTAATAATAATAACATAATACTTATTATAATCATATAATACTAGTAATAATAATAAACACAATAACAATAATAATAATAATAATCACATAGTAACGATGAAAATCATTCAACAATAATAATCACGTAATAGTAATAATAATATTAATAAAAATTTAATAAATACATAATAATAATAATAATAATAACAACACGTGATATTACCAATACACCCTTGTTAGTTCCCCAACGGTCCTATGAGCTCAAGCGTTAGCATAAATAAACACAAACGAACCTTTAACAATTAACGGAGTCAAATCTAATTTATTAACGAAGTCACGGTCAACATCTTTGGATTTTTCGGGGTTTTACATCATTACCTTCTTAAAAGAAGTTTCGTCCTCGAAACTTAAACTCAACACCAACGGTCTGCCAGACGGAACTAACGGCGGCCTTAACCAAAAACTCGGGGTTTTACAGTTTGTTGGCACGTTCACCCTAAAAGGTACAGTCATGCTTTGCAGACATCACATGTTTCAAAGTCTTATCATTCAAAAGTCTATCACTGTGACGCTTCCGAATGCGCTCTAATTTGCATGACTTAATAAATAGTTACAAGGTTTAAGTTTGAACATGAGTTATTCCTTTTAAACCTCTTGGTTTCGATGTGTTGGGTGTGTTTATCCGAGATCTTCTTTCTCTCTTTCTAATTGAGAGTAAGAAATACTTATAATGAGAACATAGTATCACCTATAAATTTCTCTAATAAGTCTTGAGGGAATGGATAAACAACCAACTCTTCATAAGGAACTACAACTAATTGCATGTTCCTATTTGTAGGTTGACTCTCGTCCTTCAAAGCACATCTACTTTGTTGTAGATACTGCACATTTGCATAAATGTGAGTTTCACAGCCGGTATCTTATACTCAAAGTGGGTTTAATAAGGATAGTGTGTATCATATACGCACTTGCCTAGAATTGAAATCATATCTCAAGTCTTTCTTATAGTTATTCACGCTTCCAGTGTCATATATATATGATCTGGTTGTTAACCGGTTGCTGTCATTGGTTGGGTATGTACAACTGTTTGTCTTTACCTTTCCTTTGACTTCTTGTCTTTGATAGATTTCTTAAATCTTATTTTGCCTTTCACTAAAAGACTATCTTTGGTTGCCAATCTTTTGGCTAAAGGGGATCTGAGGTTTCTCATGTTTTAAAATAGTCAAATTATTTCAGAACATGAGTGTCATCAATTGGCATTTATCTACCTTAACCGAGACTATCTGGTTATTGATTTCATATTTGTCAACTCTAACTAGTTCGATAAACTTGTTTTTGAGTTGGTAATATTGAAATCATTCCTCTAATCTTCAAACATTTTGAAGTTAAAGTTGTATGAATACTATGACATTACATGTATTCATTTGGCTTGATTGACATCTTAATATTGATGCCTAGCTCAATGTTATATCAAAGACATGTTTCTTTTAATTCGCCTCCAAGACAATCTTGTGATAGCGATGCCAATTAAGGAATTGGTGTAATTGTTTTTCTCTTTCTCAAGGAGAAAACAATATTTTATTAGTGGTGGATATTTGAGTGAAAAGACATTAAATAATTCTACCAGACAAAAAAAATGGTTCATTTTAGTTATTATTCATCAAAAGAAATTAAACTAATTTTAATTTCAAATCAAAACACTTTATCAACTCTCATTTAGTGTTTTAATTTACCAAGACCCACAAGACTCATGGGCTCAAGTGGACTTTGGCCCAACAAAACTCGATCCCATGTTATCTTTGGTGGATCATCTTATGATCGATCATTCAAAATGACTCTTGGCAAGAAATTTGTATCGAATACAATATTTCTCTTCCTCTACTCTTGGCCCAAAACTATTTTGATAGCCAATTTGAATTGACCTAACTCCCACCCTACTTATTAATGATGGATAAATAATTCGCTTTGGCTTTCTTTATTTATCCATCTAAGTGGTGTTTCGATAGGTTGAGCAATAATTCAATTTTGAGAGTAGGTTTTATTATCCTAAGCATGCAATTCTAGGTGAACTCTTTCGAAAAGCATAAAAGGCATAATAAAACATGCAATAACAAATTTAAAGCATAAATAAAACCCCTAGTATGGCCACCTAGACTTAATCAACTAATTTAACTAAGCCTTGACAATCTTCAATAAAATCTTCTTGGGTCTTGCAAATTCATTGGATGGGCTCCCACTCGAATCATCAACTCCATTGCTGTTGGGCTCCCACTCAACTTGATGTCCCCAATTACAACCAATTTACAATTTGGACCTCACAATTGAGTCTTTACATTAATTAAAATAAACTTAACTGAAATTTAAATTTAAAAAATTTAATTCAAAGACGGTACGCAGACCGTATTTCACCCAACCCGGTACGCAGACCGGTAAAACCGACTATCTATGGCCATACTAGAAGCACATGCAAACATGTAATATTGCAATAATTATATCAAATATAACACATGCTTAAATAACAAATTATAAAGGCATATATATAATTGTAATATAACACATAAGGAAATAAATACTAAATAAAATTTCCTAAAGGTTTGCATGATTAATAAAATAAATAAAATCCAAATTTTATCTTAGTTACCTAAACAGATTTAGGATATTATACTAATACACACAAAATACTTGACTTTCCTAAAATCAAGGAGTCTAAAAGATACTATATCTTTCAAAGGTATTGTAAGTTTCCTAAACTTTACAAAATAATAGATTTTATGCCCATTATCTGATTTAGTAGTAATAGAATTTAATAATTAATTTCTAAAATTAATTACAAACCCTAAAAATTTACGAATTCACCAAAACTGCTGGCAACACGGTCCGTGTTGCTTCCCAGTTTCGGTTAATTTCGTGAATGAAAAACTTAAATAAAACTATCATAACTTATCGAATTTAAAGATTTCATATCGCAGTGTTATCTAATAACCCAATATGAAATATTTTCCAGAATTTTAACAATTTCTAAAAGATTGTTAAAATTTAGGGAATTAAACCTTTTAATTCTCCGTTTAAGAGGAAAATAAATAATAATAGTCCGATAAGTTTAAAAATCAAATTTTATAATTTTTCCATACAGTAGGTTCATCCAATATGCTACTGCAAAAGTTTCAGATTTTTATCAAATTTCGAAAATTAGAATAAAATTCAGAAAAGTAAACAATTATACTTTTCTGTTAATCTGAAAATTAAAGGAAAATTAGTAAACGATTTCGAAAATTCACGAACATTTTATCCCTAACAGAATGGTTATTCAATAACCTAATGTAAAATTTTCAAAAAATTTGCAAATTTCTATAAATATACAAAATTCAGAGAAGCAACGAATTTATTTCTCTGAGATCTGAAAATCTAAATTAAAAAATATAATTTGATCGGATAAATTAACGAAATTTTTTTTCCCTAAAAGTATGGTTATCCAGTAACCTACTGTAAAACTTTCAGAAGTTTTACAAATTTCTACAAATTTATAAAATTCAGAGAATTAAACGAATTTTAATTCACTTCAGATCTGAAAACTCAATTAAAAATCCATTTTAATTGGGAAAAATCTACAAAAATTATGGAAAGTTCAAAACACTTCCAGACACCTCCAGTAAAAATTTCAGAAATTTTCGAGTTCGTTTGATATTTTATTTCAATTTTTCATATTTACCGTAAATAAACTAAATCAGAAAATTAATTCTATAAAACCCTATTTTGCGAATTTAGACCTATTTCATGTATTGCCTACTGTTTAACAATATTAAACATGATTGTTTCTAAAACATTCAAAATTAAATCGAGTTCATGTTATATTTAACAATTAAACAAACATAAAATCGATTAATTAAAGGTAATAAGAAATAAATAATAACAAAGCATGAAATTTTACAATAAAATTCCAGATTTACTATCATGAACATTAAAGACTTTCATAAAGATTCAAAATTTTAGGCATAAATCTATTCTAGCATATTCATAACATAATTCAACTATTGACAAAATTAATTATGAATACAAGTACAATACTTTAGCATGCAATTGGTGGCTCTGATACCACTGTTAGGTTTTTAAATTATCTATTTCCTAAACAGATATAGATTAATTGGCGGAATATTATAACAATTATAAACAATTAATCAACACAATTGCAGAGGCTTTAGTAATTATACCTGATTGCTAATTCCGGCTGAAGAAGAGGTTGACCTTCCAAATTCCAATGCTGAAATCCTCTACTGAAAAGTCCACGCAGCACTCCAGAAACCCGATTGCTAGATCGACCCGATCGAGACGAATCTCAATTTAAGATGTATGTGAGATTGAATCGGGAAACAGATAATGTTTCCTGAAACTAGAACTGCAAACTAAAAGAGAGAGGAACTCAGGAAATCACCCTGGTATCTCTCTAAGAGTCGTAGGCAGTTGGTGTTGAATAATCTCTCCCAGAGACCCCTTTATATAGTATTTAAAAAACCTAGGAAAAGGGTTCAACAACCCTAAAGGGCCGAATTAAAACGACGGCGCGTTTTCTGGGCCCAACACGGTCCGTGTTGGACTCCAGAAGGTCCAAATAATCGGCCCATGGACACCACGGACCGTGGTGTCTCAACACTGACCGTGTTGGGTTAACACGACCCGTGTTGGACCCAATTCGGTCCGTGTTGGGCTGATTTCTCACATAAATCAATTTCCAACTTTTCTAAACGTGATACAATATCACTTAGGTTACATACATTGTTCCAGGGCACTGACTTGTGTGACCCAGTAGGACCAAATAATATAGTTGTAATTAAACATATTTAATTACTAATTATAGAGGTCTCTAGCAAGACATATAATTACTATATTACTTTGGTTTAATCTCCGTGTATATCGAACATTGTCGGGACATTCCAACACCTTTTGCCTGTTGTATGCAGCTGGACTTTTCTCCCTTATCTTCTCCATGGTTGTCTTGAATACTGTCTCAGAATATGCATTAGCTTCTATCTAGAAGTAGAAGTGGTACCAAGCACCTACAAAAGTTTGCAGATTTATCAAAAATTGAGTTATATAATTTATGGTTGAAGTATAGCAGATTAAAGCATC
The DNA here is from genome assembly GCA_029582165.1 of Portulaca oleracea. Lineage (NCBI taxonomy): Eukaryota > Viridiplantae > Streptophyta > Magnoliopsida > Caryophyllales > Portulacaceae > Portulaca > Portulaca oleracea. Next base: position 20,747,549 of record CM055882.1, on the reverse strand, counting down.
ACATTGATGTATTCATACCTGAAAATTTGTTAGCAAAGCTCTTGTACAGGTGCAACACACACACTCTCCTCCTTGATTGAGGAAAGAACTTGTCCACTGCATTCTTAATTGACTGAGATGCAAACATGAACAAAGAACTTATAAGACCCCTTTAGCAACACCTAAACATAAATATAACAGTATAAACTAAGAAAAAGAAGAGGATTACCTGGTGTCTGTCAGCCATGAAGGTGTAACGATGTGAATGTTGTTGTGACTCAAGTGCAACTGTCAATCCATTCACAAAGTATGCCCACTCTTCATCATCTTCAACTGGGAAGACACCATATGCTAGTGGGAACTGACCATTGTTCCCATCTAATCCAATTGCAGTCATCAAAACCCCTTTGTAAGGACCTTTCAAGAATCAAGTATCCAATACAATCAAACCCCTCCAATGCTCCTTGAATGCCTGAATAGCAGACCCAATGCATATTTGAATCCTCTTGAAAGTCAGGTTTAAAGTTGGACCCCTATCAATGAAGCTGATGAAACACTTAGAATCAGGGTTGGCTTTGGTGAATTCATCACAGTATACATCAAGTTACACCATCTTGCATCGAGATTGCATGGACTCTGAAAGTGCACTTTTCATTTTTGCAATTCATAGTGTACCTCTTACTGTTGTTCTTCACCTTATTCAAAATAAAGCCTCTCTGAATTGCATAAGTCTTCATCACATACAAGAGCTTCTCCTTGCTGCTGAACATATCCATTGCTTTGAGATACTTTATTTTCCCTGCCTTCAGTCCAAACCTGGCCATCACTATAAACTGATGCCATCTTGCCAGCCACAGTTTGCTTACGTGGATCCACATCCTCATCAACCACATATCCGAGATCCATTCTTGCCTCAACCTCTTCATCTCCATTATCTTCTAACCCAAAAACATCCTCTTCAGATGAGTCAACATACTCATCATCACTGTCATCCTCTTCTTCTTCATCTGTTGGAACAAACTCTTCATCATCATTGTCATCATCTGTATCTTCTAGTTGCCATTGAGCCCCAGATCCACCTTCACCATTCTCATCCTCAAAGAACTCATCAAGTTCTCTCACATCTGCCCTTGCCAGTTCTTGAATGTCAGAAGCTTGTAGCACAGAAAATTCCTTTGACATATTATTCAACATAGCAGGATCCAGCTCCATTGTTTCCTTACTTTTGGCCTTCTTCTTTTTAGATGGAGTTTTTGAGGTTGAAGGGATATCTTGTTCAGCTGATTGCTTATCTGAACTAGCTGAAGCCCTCCTTTGAGATGGTGAGATAAGAGGACAACTAGCCTGTGCACCTTGCTTCTCTGGAGTTGCTGCTGCCACAGACCTAGTTAATGGTCTCCTTGGACTTTAAGCTGGTGAAGATGTTGTGTTCTGAAGCTCAATGATTTCCCTCTGAGGTGGAGACCTAAGAGGTGAAGATGGTTGTGGACCATGGTTATCAAGACTTGATGTTGCCAAAGACCTAGTCAAAGGCCTCCTTGTACTTTGAGCTTATGATGATGTTGTGTTCTGCATCTCATTACTTTTCCTCTGAGATGAAGAGCAAAGAGGAGATTTTGCAACTTGACTTCTTTCATGTGATGTAGCAGGTGAGGATGTACCATCCTTGCTTTTAGTTGGTGATGGGGAAACAGGACCACAATTAATATTTTGTAGCTCATCCATGTTACCAGGCCCAACAAAAGATGGCCCAAGCCCAAACCCACTTGAAGATTCCTCCATACCAGGCCCACCAGAAGATTCCCCAGCTCCTTTATGACTTGCTGCCTTTGCTACATTTCTGGTACTCCTTCTGCATTCTAGCTTCTTCCTTGCACCAAATCTCTGACCAATACTAGCATCTGTGGAAGGTGGCTTCTTTGTTGATGGTGGTCTGGGCTATGAGGTCTGACTGCCACCTTGGTTTTGCTCAGCATCAATGGGTGTTTGTATCAAGTTGTCAGCCCATATAAATGCTTGGCTTGGTGTCATTTCCCTCATTTCAACAATAATCTCATCATCACCAACTTGCTTATGATCAATACTCTCTACGGTTTGTTGAAGCTTCCCCTTTGCAGCCAGTTGAACCATCTCCACAGGCAATGTCTTCACATTCTCCAACTTGGACCATGCACCCACAAAATTATTCCAGTCAGTATCTGTTTGCAATGGTATCTTCTTGTTCTCTTTCCCAGGTCGATACCAATTCAATCTAACAAACTTCGGAAACTTCCAAAAGTCTTCTGTGTACCTCTTCCTAATGTCACAGAACAACTCTTTATGGTTGTAACGGTCTAAGTCCTGCTCTGGGATGTAAATCCTCAATGAGTTGAATCGGACAATGAATGAATACATCGGATCAACCTGTGCATCACAATCAAACCCAATACACATTTCAACAAACAATTCCCAGTTCTGTTCATACGAATTCCCCTTTACTATCAACAAAATTGAAACCCTAAATTTACAAATTTACGAAATTCATATCCTAACTTTTGAACAAAACCGTTTGCTTACAATTTTTGGTCAGATTTCGAACCCGAACATTCGAAATTTAGCATCTGCCCTAATTTCCGAAAATGAAATACAATGCGTTAAAGATGCTTACCACTGCAAGATTCTCCGACGACAATGGCTTGGCTGAAACTGACTCTCAATCGACAATCTCCCTGCTTCTCAATTCTCCCTTCCCAATTCTCCAGTTCTCCCTGCTTCTTTGAATTTGAGTGGATTTGCTTAGTGAGAACAAGAATGAATTAACGAAAGTGAAGAAGAAGGAAAACAACATTTAGCAGATTTGAGCGGGCAAATAAAAGGGGAAACTGGACTTTTCACACATAAGTCAAGAGGTATTTACATCTTTTCATTATTTTCGGCTATTTTGGTCGAAAAATACCGAACCCGCATATTTTGACAACAATCTGGTCCCCAACGAGTAAACAAAAATAATGTGGTCCCCAAATAGTCACTTTTGGGAAATGTATGGCACCCCTGAGCAATTTTTTGTTGTTTGTCTCCCCTCTTCCTCCGACATATAGAATGTAAAGTAAACAACTTAAAAGGATAGATAGCACTTTGTTCGAATTTTTTTTAAACTGGTGATTAAAAGAAAATTCGAACAAAAAATATTTACAAATCTTACAATCATATACTCTAATAGAAAAGAGAATAAGAGTTGTGTTATGACCAAGTTTTATTTTGCAGATTAGCTTAGATGTTTGTCTGCTTGGGCTGCCCCATTGTCCTCAAGAGCATTGTGTGATGACACAGGCCCAATTGATTTTTTTTTTTGAATTGGTTTGAGGCTTTAGCACGTGGACTTCAATAGTACATATGTCATCTGTGCTAACTCTCATGTATGTTCAGCTTGACCCTTTCTTCTCTTTCTGTTCTTCTCTTTCATTTCGTCCCTTCTTATTTATGATTTCTTTCATCTGTCAACTTTTATTCTTGATCGAAATCAATTTTCTGTATTCTTTTCAATCTCGATTTGCTAAGTGGCAACTGAAACATCAACCGTTTTCGCCTATAATTGTTAACTCACATGCTTTCGATCTTTGTTGTAAAATCCAATTTTGAAACTAGCTAAATTTGCAATTTAGCTTCTAGGGTTCTGGGTTTTGGGTTTTGGTTAACTAAGTTTTACTTTTGAGTTCCTTTTTATTGAATAAATTTTGATGTTTCCTTGTAATTTCTGTTATTTTTGATTTTGTAGGGTGCTCAATTTGATCCATCTTTGTCTTTCGCCTCTTCTGAGACCGAAGAAGTAAGCTGATTTCCCTACTTCTAAGGAATAAATTTGGTGTTTATGTTGATATATGTACCAATTTAAAACTATTAATGATGGTTTAGCTTAATATCAAATGCTACTAGACGTAGTTATGCTTGTTGTTATGAATTTTCAACTGTTGATAGAATTTTTTATGCTTGTCTGATCAATTAGGGTTTCTGTTGGATGTAGTTATGCTTGGTGTTTATGTTGATATATGTACCATTTTTAACTATTACTGATGGTTTACCCGAATATCGAATGCTGCTGGACGTAGTTATGCTTGTTGTTATGAATTTTCAACTGTTGATGGGTTTTGGTTTTGTTGAGATTGAGCTTGCTCAAATCTCAATTCAACAAAATCTTATGGCCCTTAGTGAGTTGATTTTGAGTGTTTCTAATTTGCAAGTGTGCTTTTTAAATTACAGCCTTCACTGCAATTTCATGGGTTAAGTTTTTATAAAAGTTGAAAATGGTGGGTGATATGTTGATATTATGAGTATGATTTTAAGAGATAATTGTAATGGCAGCAGAAGACGAAAGTTCCTGTGCTGGCTGCTGTTCTCCACTATGGGTTTGAGTTTCATTTTTTCGGAATAATTTCCAACAACTGCTTGGTTGAGGTAGGCCCTTGCTGCCTGCTTGGGTGCTTGGGCTATGTAAGACTGGCCCATTTCATCAGTCGACGTGTGTGTATACAGATGTCATTCGTGGGCTGCTTCATACGATTATCTCCTTCACTCATTGCCTCTTCGTTTCTCTATCTCCTGTTGTTTAGTGTCTTTATCTATTTGCTTCTCATAATATATCTATGATCTATCCCTTGCCATCTTTGAATTTCTAATCTCCATCATCAAGGGTTAGTTTTTTTTCATTCTTCGTCTATTATGTCTCAACTTTCTGCCTCCTTTTCAATTTGAATTTGGTAGTTAATAATAAGAACTTGAAAATTTACATTATTGCTTACTAAGCTTTCTTTTGATTTTTATGGTTCTTAATCAAAGTTTCTCATCTTCGTGCATGCAAAGATTGACTTTACAAAGGATTTATGTCATATTCTATTAAGCTTGTGTGTGTGTGTGTGTGTGTGTGTGTGTGAAAGAGAGAGAGAGAGAGAGAGAGAGAGAGAGAGAGAGAGAATCTTATAATATGACATGGAGAAATGGAGGTATATATTTATCAATTTATCTATTATATATGTTATAATGTTATTAGTCTCTTCCTTATATTCAAAATTAAAGTGTTAGGAAAAAAAAAAAGAAAAGAGAGAGAGAGAGAGAGAGAGAGGTTTTATGGGTTTTCTGGTTTTCTGGGGTTTTCTGGGAATGGAGAAGAGGAGGATTGAGGAAGATGAAGAAGTAAAAATGGCATCTGAGATTTTTTAGAGAGAGAAAAAAGTTCGTATTATTCAGAGCAACATAGGTAAAAGTTCGTATTATTTTTTAAGTCAATGTGGATGACGTGGCAAAGTCAAAACAACCAGGCGCGTGCCTCCGCCGCCACGTCAGACCGCCACCGAGTTAAGTTGAACTTAACTCGGTGGCGTACTGTTGGGGGTAACAGGAGGTCAAAGTTCGTATTATTAATTACCAAATCAAAAGTTCGTATTATTAATTACCAAATCAAAAGTTCGTATTATTAGAATCCAATTTCCCTTATTATTATTATGAAATTTGATATTAAACTTCCTTTAAAAACCTCACGATGTCCAATCTTAAGGAGCTTGTGAAGAAGATTGATATCCCAAAGGATCTGACTGGTCAAATCAGCAGCCTATTATATGCTCTCTGAGGCTATGTCTTATGGTGTTCTTGAAAATGAAGAATACATAGTATAAATATAGTGCAAATAATAATATTTTAATGGTGATTGGGTATGGGCATTGTAATAACCCCGAGAAAATCACCCCTTAATATGTGTCGTTTAACATAAGTACTCACGGTTAAAAATAAATAAAAATTGATTAAAGCGCGCGTGTTTCAAATTCACCTAACCAGTTTGTGTTTTGTAGGACTTGAACAGTGCAACGACCATCAAGATTTTTTTTTTATTAGAAAATTTTTATGTCAAGTTCCTTCTCCCCATTTAAGTTTTGGTATTTCTGAATATTTGAATTTTTCTTTAAGGGTTCCGCTTTTTATTATTTATTTCCTTTCCCCAAGTCAAGTAAGAATTAATGACGAGAAAATCCAAGTGTTGTGTAATTTATTTAGTTTCCATAGGTTCCCGATAAATTTTTTTACGGTATAACAATTTCAATAATTTGGGTTTAGGGTAACATAAGTATAAGAGGAGAGATTAACACTCTGCTTGGGAGGAGAGTTAAAATGGAGAGTAGGGGTTCATAGGAGTAAAGGAGGGTGAGGGTATGTGAGAGTTCATAAGGGCAAACTACTTACCCCTACTTGGGAGAACAATTTGGAGAGTTCATAAGAGTAAAATGTCAATTGACATATTTGCCCTTTCATATTATCTGTAATTCAATATAATATCATACATTTGTTCTAATACACATTCTCTTTCTACCCCTATCTCTCTCTTTTCTCTTCTCTCTCTCTCTCTCTACCCCTTCCCCCCCCCCCCCCCCTCTCTCTCTCTCTCTCTCTCTCTCTCTCTCTCTCCTTGAACAACACTTTTCTCTCTCTATACTCTCTCTCCACCCTCTCAGTCTACTCTCTCTCTCTATACCCCTCCCCTCTATCTTTGTCTCTCTCTCTCTCTCTCTCTCTCTCTCTCCCCCTCTCTCTCTCTCTCTCTCTCTAATCAGAGAAAGAGAGACAAAGAGATGAGAGAGACAGAGATGCGAGTGAGAGAGGGAGAGAGAGAGAGACAGAGAGAGAGAGATGCGAGTGAGAAAAATAGAGATGAGATAAAGAGATGCGAGACAGAGAGAGAGACAGAGAGAGAGAGATGCGAGCGAGAGATGGAGAGAGACAAAGAGAGAGAGAGAGATACGTGTGTGTGTGTGTGTGAGAGAGAGAGAGAGAGAGATGCGAGAGAACAGAGAGAGATGCGAGGGAGAGAAAGAGAGAGAGAGAGAGAGAGAGAGAGAGAGAGAGAGAGAGAGAGAGAGTAGGAGAGAGATGGATGTGTATGTGTTATGATTCAATTAGGGTTAAGGTTAATATGGTCATTTTCTATTTTATGTACGTATGTTATAATTTAATTAAACTCTTCCTTACACCCCAAATTGGGGTGTAAAAAAATAAGAGTTAGAGGGGGTAAAGGAGGATAAATCTCACTCCCCTTTACTCTCCCTTACCCTTTCTCACTCTCTCCCCAAGCATGGGTAAGGAGGGGTTAGCACCCCCTTAACCCCCCCCCCCCCCAACTCCCTTTTACCCTCCTGCCAAGCATACCCTAAGTTGATGAAATTTCTTTTCATTTGGGCCTTATCCAGCCAGCCTAGGAAAGAAGGAGGCCATTTTTGGGCCTAATGGAGTTATATATATATATATGTGTGTGTGTGTGTGTGTGTGTGTGTGTGTGTGTGTGTGTGTGTATCTTAGGATGGATTATAAGGCATTTTGCTATTAATTCAAATACAACTCCCTCTCAAACTCACTCACTCTCTCTCTCTCTCTTGGTTGTCTCACTCAACCCCCCTTGCCCCTTCCTCTTCCTCCCTCCTTCTGTTGTCTCGGCTGCTGCCTACCGTCGCTGCTGTCGCCGACCAACGCCACCACCATCATCTTTCTTCTTCTTCTCCTCCATTTGTGTTGGTAATCTCTCCCATCTTCTACACCCTCTCTTTCAAGTGTTAGTTCATGATTATAATATGATTTTTCTCTTGGTATTTTGTGTTTGTCCAGAAGATAATCTAGTGTTTTAGGAGTTCAAGTGGTGGTTGTTGAGATTCTAAAGGAATCAAGGAGAGAATTTGGTAAGTTTATGAGGAGTTTATGTTTAATAGTCAAATGAGTGGAAATCGTGTTGTATTATGAGCATGCATGGTGATTTGGTTGATGAATTCACTGTAAAAGTGTGAGTTTTATGATTATTTATAGATGCATGTACTTGTATTAGAATTAGATTGGCCAAATAGTGAGTATTATGATGTTTAATGTTGAATTCATGGAGGATAATGTTTGGGAGGTTAAAGTATAAGTGGATCTTGCTTTGCATGTGTGAAATGTGGTCAATAATGAAGAATTATGGATGTGTTTAATGCTGAAAAGTAAGTAATGATGCTTGAGAAGTGATTTGGGGAAGATTAGTGTTGAATATTCAGGTTTGGGATGCATGCAAGCCCAAATAAAGGGCAAATTTCAGGTTTAGTTGCAATATGGAAATTCCAGGGGGTATAAAATGTGATTTTGACCCAAATTATGGTTTGGATAGGTATCTTAAGATGTTAGTTAACACCCGATTTTTGAATTTCGGAATTTTTTATTTGTATATCTGAAGTTATGTCTAAAACCGTAAAGAGATGCAAGTATATACGATTTCTGAGGTCAGTCTAAAAATGCATGTTTTTCGTTAGGTTAAAGATCTCTTTGATTTAAGTGTTCAACATGAAAGTTGTAGAGAATTTTTCAAGCTTTCCATAAAGGTAAAATTTATAGCCATAGGATATCAGGAGTGAAAGTTATGAGTCACCGAACCTTGGTCAGTAAACTGAGTTTACCTAGAAAATTCATGTGACTGTCTTATGTTCATCGCCAATTTCCGGCCCTTTCCTATGCCCAAATCAATTTATGATCAACATGGACGTTTTATGAGGTTCTTCAAGCTTTTCATAGATAGTTTGCATGCCCCAAACCGATGTCTATAACTTGAGTTATGACTCTCTGAAACATCGATGTTTACGCCTGTGGTTTTCTAGACAGCTTGCTGAGTCAGTAGTTTTTACCCTCCGTTATCACATTTTTAACCTTCATAATCAACTAGGAAGTTGTAGTACATGAGCTTAGCTTTCTAGAAAGTCCTTATTCATAATGATACGGTACTTGTGGGAGAAGTTATAGCCTTTCCGAATGGATCTTAAGAAGCAAGTTTAGTTATCAAATAATCCTAGAATTCTACTAGGATATTCTTCATTATTCTCATCCAAGTTAGGTTCTAATTTGGGATTCTTATTCTTTCTTAAGTGTCCTCGAGAAGTCGTTGTGCTCAGCTGTTCAAGTCCCTGCGAGTTTAAGTGTGTGTAAACTTGCTATTCTTCAGGTATGTATATTGTCTGTAATTTTTAAGTTACTTTTACGATTTATTTATGCCTTGTTTATTATCTATTTAAGATTTATGTCGTCTATTTGAATTTTCATGTATCTTGGTCAAGTGTAAGTAGGTTTTCGTGTGATTTAGGTACCAAGGTATGTTTTATCAAGTAATTTATCTTACTTTGAATAGTTAAGTTACATCCTTCTTGTTAAACCATTTACATTATATAAGTACAAGTTTTGGCCCAAGATCATGTAGGGATATTTTTAGGTTAGAGTTAAGGTACATAAGAAACCGATTATAACAAGGTTAAAACAAGTAAGGTTTCAAGTTTTCCAACATAAATAAAGGCCATGTCCATGTTATTCATGCCTTAGGGCACACCAGGGAACCCGTGCCTGAGTGCACACCATGTTAACCGTGCCTTAGTGCACCCCAGGATAATCGTGTCGTAGTACACACCAGGATAGTTTGTGCCATAAGTACACTCCATGGAAATCTGGCCAGTACATGATAATATCCACCATCCGGATCTCCCGGTCGGTCCGGGTATACGCATATGGAGGCTTAGCCGATGATCGCAAGTAGGGGACCTTTAAGATAATAATACGACAATCAAATTTTTAAACAGCTTAAGTTATCCAAGTTCTTTGGATTAAAGCAAAGTTTTATGAATTACATGCCAAGTTTTATAGGTTTTGATTAATGGAAGTCAAGGTCGAGTTTTTATTATAGTTTTCTGCGAGATTTATGTAAAGTTAGGTGTGATTTAGGTTTCTCCTAAACTATGTTTATGTTATGTTTAAATGAATGAACTCTCAAGTATGGTCTCTTTTAAGTCATGGTTTTCATGAACAAGTTAAGTTATAGCTTTGTCATGTAATTTATGTACTGTTTAATGTTTATTATATGTCTTCTATATTGTTTTTAAAGTGTTTTGGAACCGCGCTAAGAACTAAAATAAATTTCCAAATGATTCTTACAATAAACGGGTATACGTGCTGAGTTTATCTCACTCTTCGAAATTTTTATGTTTTCGTTTTAGGAAATTCGGCTAAGGGTAAAGGCAAAGCATCAGAAGAACGAACCTCTAGGCCCGCGTAAGACGACAAAGGTGAATTGGGAGCCTCTTTGCTTTAAATGAAGGAGACTTGATTTATGTTGGTTATGTATATTAATGGGTTTATGAGTTGATGTTGAAGAGTTGCTTAAGTTCAAGTATGTAAAATGATGGTTTGTGATGTTTTAAGTTAAACTCATGCTTGGTTGATGTGTTTTGGGATAGATTATAGCCTTGTCCACTTCCGTGGACGGCGGTAATAAATTCAAATGCTTTTTTCCGCTACGATAATCATTAGGTTATGTGAGTTATTAGCTTAATCTAGTGATTAATAGCCTAGGGGTGTTACAGGTATTACTTATGGTGGAGTATGACATGAGGATGAGAGGAGGAACAAGTGGGTAGGGGGATAATATTTTAATTGTATTGTGAGATCCACTTATATATTTAAACCTTGGGAAAACAAAAGAAACCAAAAAAAAAGTGAAAAGCAAATCTGGCAAAGATACATGTAGTGGGGCCCGCGGAAAAGAGATTGGGACATTAGTCATATTACTTTTCACGCATGGCTCCCTCATCCCTTCTATTTTCCATGCAGTGTGTTGCACAACCTCCATATGTGCAAATTATTGTATGCTCCTGGAGATGACATGGCACCATGTCAGTTTTTTTTTTTTTAAAATTTCAGCAACGGTTATCAATGTGGCGGTTGTCAAGTAAAGCGGTTATCAACTTCAAGATATTCATTACTGCATTGTTCACTGACTTCAACTATGTTGTTCATTTACTTCAACTATGTGGTTCACTTACTTCAACTACGTTTTTCATTATTTGTCATAACATGTCTTTTAAGATAATTTTGTTCACCTCAAATATTAAGATTGTTCACTCATAAAATTAATCAATAATTGATAATATTCTTATGTGACAAAATTTCTATCATTAGAAGTCATTGAAGTTGTTCATTGGCTCATTCAACGTTGTTCACTTATATTATAAGATGAACAATGATAATATATAAGGTGAACAATGGAGTCATGTACATTGAACAATAACATAGTGAACAATGGAAGCATTTCTAATGAACAACCATTTATTATCTTATTAACTATTACAATATATATAGTGAACAATCTCAACAAATAGGGTGAACAATAGAATCGACAATGACAGGTTGTGTCCATCATATCATTTAACGAGTGAACAATGTCCACTTTATGAGTGAACAATGCCATAATTCTTCCTTTCATGAGTGAACAGTCACATCGTATCTGGTGAACAATCTAAATCTGTTAGTGAATGATACATATATTCCAAGTGAACAATGGGGGGTTGATAAGCTTCCCTGAGGTGATGGTAACAACGACAGTAAGGATGAGAGCCTTAGGAGCGGCAATGGAGAGGGTGGGATGACGGAGTACGCAGTAGGGTCACCGGGGGAGGAGGGTAGTTGACTAGGTTTGGTAACTTGTCAATGGCGGATTCACAGGCGGCACAACGTGATGGTGGTGGTGGTGATCGTTGGAAGTTTCGTATCATGGTGGTGGTGATCGTTGAAAGTTTTAACAGAGGAGCTCCTTACTGGAATTGAGGGTTATCCTCTTCAAGAGTCGTCGCCGGTGCTTGCTAATGGATGCCGATGCCACTAGCCACAACTCGAAATCCTCCGACAGACGTGGTGGAGAACGTTGGAAGAAGAGGATGCAATGGCGGAGGAAAATGACAGGCGGGGATTTTCGAATCTGCCTCTTCCGATGAGGATTTCGGCGAGACTAGGGAGGTTTCCGGGGAGTCGAAGGGGATGACGGTGGATATGCAATTGTGTTCATCGAACCTCCATGAGAGAGAGGGTGAAACTTTTGTTGTGAAATCAAATAGGGGTGCGGTTGTGGGTTTATGTAACTAGAACGTGGGTATATTGGCTTTTGTTGTGAAATTCTATTTTTTTTAAATTCTAAAATTAGGTGCCAACATGGAAAATATCTCTGCCATGTAGGATATGGAGCATGTGCTCCAGGAGCACATAATATATATTGCTCTATATGCGACTTTTTTTTCCTCTTTTCATGTGTGTTTCTCTCTCATGCGTTCCCCAATATGAAAAGATCGGTCAAGTGTTCTTTCCATATTTTCTAAACCCATTTTCCTTTTATTTTCTTTTTCTTTCTCATGCATACTTGCCTCAAAGTAACACCATAAGACATAGCCTGATAGTGTTATATACTCCAAACAAGTAAAGGGGAATTTTATTTATTTTTGAAAAAAAATAACATCATCAAAAAAAGATAAATATGGAGTAATGACGTGTTATTTTAATAAATAAAATAAAACTCATTCACACTTACTAACATGACATTGTTTTAATCAATATTTTAATTTTTTTTCTACCACATAGGATCGCCACCGAGTCTGCTATAACAGAGTCATTTCAAATGTATGATTGTTGAACATCCTCAAAATTCAATATATTAGAGTTCAAGAAAAAAATCAACAAATTATTATTCAACACTTTTAAACTACAGTATATTAGTTTCAAAAAAATCTATTTACAAAAGGATAAATTAATTTTTGAGGTAGCCGGCCTGAAATTTCACTCTTGTGATGATGACCTTCACATGTTTATTTACTCTAGTACAGAGTGTTTCGATAAAAATGCCACTAAACTTTTGAAAAATTGCAAATTTGTCACCCGGATTTTTCATGTCATTATAATGCCACTAATCTTAGTTAACTATGTTAAAAATGTCACTTTACCTAATGTTTACCTGCAGTAGCCAGTCACTTCTTCATTAAGTATTAAACCTACCCTATTAATTTTTTTACCAACCAAAATTAATTACCCCTCCCCCCTTTATTTTTTTTACCGGCTATATTTACTCCCTCTTTCCCCCCTGATTCTTCATCTTCTTTCCATCTTCTTCTTCCTCTTCCTCTTCCTCTTTTCCACCATTAACGAGCTCCCCTTAGTTCTTCTTCTTCTTCTTCTTCTTCTTCTTCTTCTTCTTCTTCTTCTTCTTCTTCTTCTTCTTCTTCTTCTTCTTCAATTAGGGCTTAAAAATTAGGGCTTCCCTGTTTCTTCTTCTTTGTGCCTCCGAAAAACCCTATCTTTCCCAAAATCTGTCATGGCTTCATCCTCATCTGTGTCGAACACCCCAATTAGGGCATGTCGCGACTGTGCGTGTTCAAAGAAGGTGCTTTTCCGCTGTAAATATGGGATGATTTGCCTTGTCTACACTTCATTCACTGCTGATAACCCTCTTAGGAGGTTTGCAAGGTGCATGAGGTGGCAAACGACTGATGATTGTAAGTATATGAAGTGGATTGATGATCCAATTTGCGACACTGTGGCCATTGCAGCAAAGAGATTGGCTGCGAGATTTGATGCTATGAAGAAGCAGAGGGACGAGTATAGATACGAGATGGATGTGGCTGAAGCCAACATCAATGATTTGATGGGTGAGTTGGAGAGGCTGAGGGGGGAGAATCAGAGTTTGAAGAAGAAAACTGAGTGGGTGATTGTGATGTTTATGGTGGTGTTTTTGATGGGGGTTGTTGCTGGGGGGTTGGCTAAGTAATGGGTTTGCAGGTGATGGGGGTGATGGGGGTGGGTGATGTTATTTTGCTGTTTAGGTTGATCAAACTGTAATGAATGTTGAATGTTATGGTTGATCAAATTCTATTTTTATGCTATGTGTTGTGCTCTGTGCTGTGTTTGCTCTGGTGCTCTTGCAAAAACACCTCTTCTTCAATCTTTAGCTTTGCTGTAAACTGACATTGAAATGAAAAACCCTAAACAGAAATGACATTGAACACAAGACATTGAACACAAGTAACAAAAACAGAAATGAAAAGAATGAAGTGTAAACAAGACACAAAATGAAAAACAGATGAAATTGAAAAGAATCAGAAATGAAAAACAAGACAGAATCAGAAAATGAATTGAAGGATTAAACTTGCATTAAGTATGAGGGAATATGTAATGGGTACAACATCTAGTTTTTGATGTACATACTCCTTTGTTTTGGCTTAAGCTTGCAACAAAACAGGGTACAAAACCCAAAGATGTACAAAAGACATATTCTCCCCCAAAAGTATGGCATTTACCCCCAAAAGTATGACATTCACCCCCAAAAGTATGGCATTTACATTTTGACCATCATTTACATCCTATCTAATGTAATCACCATTAAAAGAAGCCATGCATTGTTCAAAATGGCTTAGCAACACATCAAACAACTACCGAGTTTCCTAGGTTAAATCTTTGTAATTTCTTCCTTGGTGAAACCCTGGGCAATACAAATCTTTTTGCAAGTCTATTTATCTTATGCTTTGTTGGTGTTGATGATGGAGATGGTTGTGATGGTTGAGGTTGTGATCCAGTGAGTGGCAACTCATCAAACTGTGTCACTCTCCTAGCAGCAGCAGTTGTTGCAGCATCAACCACATCAGCAGCAGAAGAGGCAGCATTGACAGAAGAATTGGTAGTAGCTGATCCAGTAGATGATCCATAAGGAGCAGCAGTTGAAGTAGCAAAAGGAGTTGCAGAAGAAGCAGTGGTGGCAACAGTAGAAGAACCAACAACAGCGATGATGATGGCAGATGTGATGAGCGATAGATGAAGCATTAGCATTGGAAGATCTTTTTGTGATCTTCCTTTTGGGCTATATAATCAAACAAGCAAAGTCAGAACCCTAAACAAGATACAATCATAAACCCTAAATCCTAAACCCTAAAACCCTGAAACTAAAGGCTACAAACAATCCAAAAATAAAAAGGTCAAACTTGTAGTTTGACCACCTAACCCTAAACCCTAAACATGTATGCAAGACAGATTGTGGAGCAGTAAAGGCAACATTTTTTTAAAAAAATAAAGAAGTAGTTGGATGTGATACCTTTAACTTCTTCACAACCTGTGTGCAAGCCTGCTTGTTGTGGCCTTCAAATCCACAATGTGAATAGTGAATCCTAGTCGAGTCCTTTGACATTTTACCTCTTATTGTCTCACCTGCTTTTGGCCTTCTAAAGTACTTCGTGGTTGTCTTTTTCTTTGGCTTGAAGAAGGGAGCAGTGACAACACAGCCAGGGGCAGTTGCCCACATGTTGGAACCATTTAGCACTACAAGATGACTCACTTGCGCCACGGAATTATTCGTGGCTAAGGTAAAAATTTCCCCTGGCGAATGCAATTGGCCATGGAAATCTGGTGCGTGGCCTGTCGTGGCGAATGGCCTCGTGGCTAATACAATGGCCACAGAAATATCCATTGCATGGCGAGCTATCGTAGTACTTGCCACAAAAAATTTAGTGGCTAAGTATTGTCCAACTTGAGTTATTTATTCCGATTCGTCACAATATCTGTCGTGGCTAATAAGTATATTAGCCACAAATAACATAATGACCACTAAATTATATTAGCCACGCCATCATCCGTGACTAGATTTTATAAAAAAATAATTATTTATTAAAAAAATATTATTTCTGCTAATAATCGCCTATATATATATGACTATGTCTGTAATGTCTCCGGGCCGCGGACATTACCGAGAACTGCTTCAAGGATTACTGGTTGGTTCCACGAGAATCACCGTGAGTCTTTCGAGCGTGTTTTGTCTCACATGCTGCCTGGGAAAACTTCCCAGGAGGTCACCCATCCTGAGACTACTCCCACCCAAGCACGCTTAACTGAGGAGTTCCCAATGGATGAGCTACCATTGAAGAAGGTGCATCTTGGTGTATAAGTAGTCATTTCAATCCTTTTAAGCCAACACTTAACCATATACCCGAGGTGTTACACCAATATTGTTCATAGTATGCAGAATCTCTAGCCACGACTTTTCTAGTGACTTAATTATTGACATTTGGCACCATTGTAAATCACTAGCAAGAAAAAAGTTTATTTCATCTAATAAAAATAGCCAGTATTCACTGTCATTACTAATCACTAATAATACTCAACAAGTTTGGCCACCAAATATATTTTGTAGGAGCATATGAAGTTGAAACTTCGAGCCACCAAAATGATTTTTTAGTGGCAAATATAAACAATTGGCCACCAAATTTTTTTTTCATGGCCAAATTCACAAACTAGCCACGGTATATTTTTATCATGACCAAAATTTCAAACTAGCTATGACTATTGGCCACAATATATTTTTATAATGGCCAAATTTTCAAACTAGCCATGACTATTAGCAACAAAATATTTTAATTATGGCCAAATTCACAAACTAGCCACGATATATTTTTATCATGACCAAATTTTCAAACTAGCCATGACCATTGGCCACAAGATATTTTTATCATGGCCAAATTCACAAACTAGCCACGACTATTGGCCACAATATATTTTTATAATGGCCAAATTCACAAACTAGCCACGACAACTGGCCACAAAATGTTTTTGTTATGGCCAAATTCACAAACTAGCCACGATTAACTCTTATTTCATGGCTAACAAGGGAACATTTTCTTAATTGGCCACTAAAGAATTACTTTCATGGCAAACATACTTTGGATCTATGGATTATAAACATTGATGTAAAATTAGTCCACCAAAACTTGCTTCCCGTGGCCACTTTGGTGGCGCAAGTGAGTCATTCTTGTAGTGTAGTGGGTTCAAAGTGTGAGAGTATGTAGCAACAAGCTTCTCAGTTGCATACTAATCATGGACAAAGTGTTAGGGTTTCACCCTTTCCTCCCTCATTACAACAATGGAATGGGGACAAGGAATCCCATTGAGTTGCCATGAGTTGCAAGTACAGGTTTTCCCATTCAAATCCACAACATACTCCTCATCCCATGCATTGTTCACACTAAACACACCCCTAGCAGCCCTAGTAATCTCCCAGGTCTTTAACTCTTCAATCTTTTTCTCAAGTTTTTTTTAAAATCCTAGGAGGTATTGGGGTGTTGATCTTAGAAGCCCAAACATTCTTGTCCCTTACTCTTTTCATAACTGCCTTAGGTTGGCATACACATGCCTAGCACATAATCTATGCTCACTTCTTGGCAATATCCTTGCAACACTATCAATTAGACACTAAAACAAACAAAATTGAACCAACAATTCGCATTAACATTAGCATTGTAAACAAACAATTTTAAAGAATACTAGTAAAGAAGCCCGTCCTGCAGACGGGGCAATTTATTGTATTTTGTAGTAATTTCTTAATTAATTTTTGTTATTTCATATTATATATTGATTTATAAGTTCAATAATGTAATCCCTCTATTTTTAATCTTTTATTTGTCATTTATATTTTTTAAGGTCAATATTTAATCAATAATTCTTTTATAAAATTTTTATTAAAAATATAATATTATATTTTTCTAATATTATTTATGAATCTAACGACATCAATTTTATATGATTATAAAACATTAACGGTCAAAATTTTTCGCGTAATTTTTTAGGTAAGACATAAATAAAATAGGAGTGAGTATTAATTAATACGATATTATTTTTTTATTTTACCTATAAGATCCCTTAAATGAAGTACCAATAATCATTTTACCTATAAGATCCCTACAAACTTTCGTAATAATGATTTTCCCCATAATCTTTAAAGATTACATAAAAACAGAGAGAGTAATATTTTATTACTTTTACAAGATACTTATCATGATATTTTTCATATTGTTACTTGTATAAAATAAAGAACAAAGCTAATTATTGTGATAGCTTTTAAATTATTCCCTCCATTCCATATTAATTGATATATTTCAAAAAACTTCACATATCAAGGTTTAACTAAATTTTTTTTCCATATAATTGAATAGTACTATTTTCTAATGTGTGTTTTCATATACCAATATATATGTAGTGAAAGAATGTGAATATGAGTAGTTTTTATTAATTGAAAAAATAAAAAATTAACATAATTATAAAGTTAAAATAATTAAATCGTATATTAGGAAATTAAAAGTGATAATTATTGTGGAACCAAAAAAATTAGTTTAATATAAATTAATATGAAAACGAGGGAGTAATTGACAAGTGTGATCTAGATTTGACCCAAACTCCAATTTCACTTATTTCATTTATGTGAATTTTTCCTTTATTGATCTCATACTTTTTTAAAGTTTAAAAGAAAAAATAAATTTTGAAGGAATTTATGTTTGAATTTGGCGTTGTTCTTTTGTACAGTTGGTATGGTGTAAAAATGTGGCAATATGGTGAAATTGTGGAAAGTGCGGTAAGGTGTGGAAATCGTGGAATGATATGGTAAAATTTGCGGAAAGTGTGATTGATGTGATAGCTTAGAAGAGAGAATATGAAAAGTATAGCACCAAGGTGAGAGGAGTAAAAAGTGAGAAGAGAAAAAAAATGAGGAATATATTGGTAGTGATTGTTGTAAAGTGTGTCATGATATGATAAGGTGTGGAAGAATATTGAGTGGTATGGTAAGTTGCGGTATCGCATCGCACTGCACCATACAAATGAACATGTATCAGTTTTTTATAATAATATTCCAACTACTACCTCTGTCTCATTATATTTGTTCATGTATTAACTTGAGAGGACCAATGCATATTGAAAACTAATGTACCCAAATTAACTCTACTTTAACTGAAGATAATAGTTATTGAAATTGTAAAAAGTGATAAATAAATTTATTAATTAGGGATTAAAAAAGGAATTGTAGTTGTGAAAGTTGTAAAAGAAACAAAATTTTTTGAGACAAAAAATTAGGTAAAAAGATAAATATTTTGAAACGGAGGTAGTATTTCGGATGTAACTTTACTTTTACACGAATTTAAGGTTTTGCCAACAAATGTTAGATAGTCTTAATTACCTCAATTGAAGTTTTAACTTTTACTCCCTTCATTCTTTTTTATCTGTCATTTATGATTTTCATTGTCAATCTTTAATCAATAATTTCTAATATTACCTCTGTTCTTTTTTATCTGTCATTTACGGTTTTCAGTATCAATCTTTAATCAATAACTTTCAATATAAAAATTTTATGAAAAAAATATAATATTATACTTTTTTAATAATATTTTTATCACGAATCTAGTGAGATCAATTTTGTACGATGAATCATTATATAAATTAAGATATTAACGATTAAAATTTTTAACACAATTTCTTAGATGACAGATAAATGAAAACGGAGGGAGTATAAATTTTTGATAAAAAAAATATAATATTATATTTTTTAATAGTATTTTTCATTACAAATTTAATGATAATGATGAATCATTATACAAATTAAGATATTAACGATCAAACTTTTTAATACAATTTCTTAGACGATAGATTAAAATTATAAAAAAAAAAAACCGGATGGAGTAGCTGCTATCTTTATCAATATGTCATACCAACATATTGATCAATCAAAAGATATATCAGTTTCTAACATAAGTTCTATTCAATTGATTATTTGAAACTGCACTTACACTAATGAAACTCAACACTTTTAATTTATTTCTTATGTTAATTACAAATCTAGAAAAAAAAACCACTTAAGGAAAATAATAGCAGCACGGTACTACTAATTGTCTAATGGTTTTGTCCAATTGATTTCTATTATTAAAATTGACATTATAGAACTATTTAATTTGGGACAAAATAAATTTTTTTTAAAAAAAATAAGAGTTCAGTTGGATTAAGCTCAGCCTAAATAAACAAACGCCTACTAATAATAGGTGGAATGAGCAATTCAAAGTGAAGGGTTCAGCAGTTGAATGAGCAATATAACATGTGGCAGCAGGAAAAATGGACACGCAATCTAACACCTGATTCTTAAGTGTGAAATGTGAATACAACCAGCCATGCATGCTAGCAACTTGCAAAACACAAAACAAAAAGGAGAGGCAACTTTCTCTTTTAGTATAGAAAGTAAATGAAATCCACAAGGGTTGGTTTCAACGTACCTTTTGTTGATCTGAAATCATGGCCCAACCACTGCCATCCCCCATGTTAAGATCAATTTGAAGCTGTGAAATGAACATATCCCAGGTCTCCTTTGATTCAATGGATGCCACCCCCCATGCTAAAGGATACATTTGGTCATTTGCATCCCTCCCAACAGCTACAAACACTTGTCCACCCCAAGGTCCTTTTAGAAAGCACCCATCCAAGCTTAGAACCCTCCTACACCCCTCCAAGAAACCCTTCTTCAGTGGTTCAGGACATACATAAAGAAACTTGAAAACGTGCTGATTTTTCTCATGAACCTCTGTCGTTTTCAGAACAACAGATGTCCCTGGGTTCTTGTCAATCAACTCCAATAGATAGTCTCTAAGTTGAGTAAATTGCTCCCTATAATCACCAACTATGGAGTCTAATGCCTTCCTTGTTGCCCTAGAACACATACACAACCCAACATTGTAATTCAACTCTTCCTTCACCATTCTTTGTAAGTCCCTGGCTGTAATGGATGAGGTTATCCTAAGTCTGCTCCTAAAATGATCAGCTAACCATTGCACACTTATGTTTCTATGCCCAGCCTCAAAGCTAAAAGTAATACATGTGTGAGAGGGTGCAAAGATCTTTTCCTTCCCTACTTTAGATCCCCAAAACCTCCACTTGCACCCTTCACTCTGGCAGAAAAGTTGATACCTAACTTTGTCACTCTTACACGCTTTCAGATTTTACCCACCTAGGATCCTGTAATTATCAACTGCTTTCTTCATCTCCTTCTTGTCAGCAAGAGTAATCCCAACCAGGAGTCTACTAGGTATAGCAGGGTTGTACCTAGGACACTTTGGTTTGGGCTTCCTCATGCTAGGTCTTTTCCTTTGCACACCCTCACCCTCACTCTCACTCTCAGGGCTGCTAGGGTTGTCTGAGTCATGGTATTGTTCATCCTCACATCCATTATCATCCTCATCAACTCCTCTTCCAATCAAATTGTTATCACCCTCAAACAATGCATTCCTATCAACTATTTCATCCTCCCTCAAATTCTTTTTTTCTTCATTACTTGTGTCATCTCCTCATCCTCTACTTCAGAACCATCACCATCACCATCACCATCAGGTTCATAATCCTCATCATCATCATCAGAACCATCACCATCCTCAGCAGCATTAGCATCAACAGCATCATGATCCACCACTTTTTCCTTCCCCTTCTCCCTATTCCTATTAACATCATGATCCACCACTTTTTCCTTCCCCTTCTCTATATTCCTATTAACATTAGGATGCTTCACATAAATTCGAACAAATGGATATTTTTCCAGTAAATCACTCAACATCATTATCTCACCATCCCCTTTAATCTCAACAAGACTGTTCTAAAATCATATGCTACTTCCAGGCTTGCTAATGTAAAGGGAATGAATTTTATCTTTTGAATACCCAACATTCTCAACAAACTCAATCAGATCATCCACACATAACCTACCAGGGTCTACCTCCCATTCAGTGACCTCATTGTTAATGTAAGCCAAATGTGGGTCTTATTTAAACTTCTCCCTCCCCCCTCCCCCCCCCCCCCTCCCCAATGAAAGATTTGTAATTTGCCCATTCAAAAACCCTAACACATCAAAATAAAGCAAATTTCAGATACATAAAGCAAATTTAGGTTACACAAACACATAAACACCAACAAAACACAAATTTCCGACATAAACCCTAGGATTCATCAAGAAACAGAGGGTTGGGTATCTGGGATTCTGGGAAAATGCAGAACATAAACCCTAGAATTTTTTTTTTCGATAAAAGCTACTGAAATGGACTTCATACAACTAAACAACAACAAAAACACCAACAAAACTAAGATTATCGACCATAATTCAGTAGTGCGAAAATTAGGGTTTTTGGAGAAACTTACCGGCTATAAATGTCAACCTTACAGACCTTCAATCCTTGCAAAAACACTTCCCTGGTGTGCGATTTCGTTGATTGTGGTTCAATTTAGGGTTTAATTGATAACCATTGCAGAAATCAAAGGGGGGAGGTTGAAGAAAATGGCGATGAAGATGAAGAGTGAAGAGGGAGAGGTGAATGTTACTGGTTTTTTTTTCAAATGGAGGGAAATAAGTGAGGGACCACTGATTTTAGGGTATAATATCTAATTAAGGTGTTAATTAATTTAATTAAGTGTATATTTCCCTTAATCACAACCACCAATACCATTAACCTGCTGCTTTAGGTTGCTTCCAGGTAAACAGCCGGTAAAGTGCCATTTTTAACACAGTTAACTAAAATTAGTGGCATTCTGATGACATGAAAAATCCGGGTGGCAAATTTGAATTTTTCAAAAGTTTAGTGGCATTTTTATCCAAGCACTCCTCTAGTACATAATTGTCTGTTTCTCCTTTGAGTTTCTCCATTATTTATGACGCGACATCAATGTAACATCAAACCATTCATCCCATAGCCTTTTACCTAAGTAACCCAACGAACAACCAAAAAATTCATAGTAAGTGATTTTACAAACTTTTTAAAGTAGTTTTAAATTTTTTAGATACTGCTAATTTATTCATAGAAGGCGAAAAGTTATATAAGATTTTTTTTAGCAAGTAACTTTTTATATTAACTTTTTAGATGCAATAAATTATTTTTTTAGTAAGTAACTTTTTTTAGGGATATGCCAGAATTAACATTTTCATACACTCTCATGCATATGGGGGAAACTGCCTACATTTGGATCACCTCAGATCTCACGTTAGCAATAGTATATTGAGGTAAGTTATTGTTGTTACGTAAGAAGCTTTTTAAAGCAAATTTTCATAAACAACTACTTTATCAAATAGTTTTTCCTTCAATCAACAAACCCAAACAGTTAAGTCAAATAACTAATTCAAACAGCTGCAAACTAATAAATATCAGTTATCAACTAACAACTATAACAACTACTACCGACTCATTTATAGATCCATCTTTAAAAAAAAAACCCTAGCCTCCTCTTTCCTTTTTCTCTCTAGAACACCCTAGGCTCCATCTCCTTGGAGGGGCTGTCATCGATTCTTTAGTCGATGGTAAGCCCCAATTTGCTTGATTTCTACCCCAATTATTAGTTTGGTTTTACGTTTATGCAAAAAAAATTAGTCTCTTCTTTTGTAAGAGTTTTTGTACCCTTATTTAAGGTTTTTAGTCTCTTTTTAGAGTTTTAGTTCAGTTGGTGTGGTCTAATACGTTGGATGAAAATCGACTTTCAAATCGCTATAGCACGGGTTGTGAGGTTTTCCATCAATGGTAAAGATGCAGAGTCATCGAAGAAAGATGCAGAGTCATCGAAAAAATCAAAGTCGAACGTCAGTAAGATTAGTATTAGTTATTTGGAAGTTGAATTTCATATCTATATTTTAGATCTACAATTGTTCAATCACGATTTTCATTGTAAGTGCCGTATGACTTGCTATTAATGAAATAGTTATGTTTGGTTCAAAAAAAAAAACTAACTATTAGCTTATTGCGAAATAGGGTCATAACATTTTCTCATCCTGAAATTGTTTGCAAAACATCCAATTGGAGTTATTTGGTTTTCAATTAGAAAATCAATGTCATTGGAGATCTTGTCAATCTACCTAATAATGTGACTCATTTTGTAAAAAGAATATTCTTAATTTTAAAAATAAAGAGAATTATTTAATTTTTTTAATGATGAATCAACAAGTACAATACTAAAATCAAACAGATATTCTAAAACCCCCCTCAGGCGAGATATGAAGGGAGTTTGACGTATTACTCTCATCCTTAAATTTTACAATTTATAGAGACTACAATCAACTCAATATTTAAAAATTGTTCACTATTTATTAATTTTTAGAAAAGAAATAAATGAGGCTTAATGAGTTATTTTATTTTACAATTTTATTTTAGTTCATTACAATTCAAGTTTCAAAAACAGGTGGTTACAATGTGTATTCTTATTGTTTTTTATTTTTATAGTATAATATTTTTAGATTTAAAGTATGTTTGTAAATAATGAGAGAAGAATATATTGGACACATTTTCTTCTTTTTCCAAAGGGAAATATTTTTATGTTAAAGTCTTTTTATACAATTAAGGCACCGATCTTTTATGCAGTATTGCAACTTACCGCACCGCAACTTAACGCAATAAACCGCAACTCACCGCAATCTATTATTTACCGCAACTTACCACCACCCATTTATTATTTTCCATCGCAATTTACCGCAACCCACTGCAACCCACCGCAACTCACTGCACTGCAATTTACCGCACCGCAATTCCATCGTATAAAAGAAGGGTGCCTAACTCTTACAAGGATTCCTTTTATGCTGGTTTAGGATGTCCTTTTAAAGCATACCTTTTAGATTTCAATTGTTTTTTTTAGCTCAAAATGACTTTTTGAAGGATTTTAATTATCTTGATAAAATCAAATTAGTTAATATAGTGTCTGATAAATAGTAATGATAGTTAATTTCTGAAAATTTTCATCTGATGCAACTATACTTTTCATTTGGTCCAACTTTGGAAACTAATTTTCAAATAGTAGACTCATGAAATTTGCAAATACCAAAATGTGAACAATCAATGAAAGGAATGTTAATTATTAAGGATCTGTTATTTGAAATCATAACAAGAAAAGTTACTTTGAGCAATAAAAAAAATTGTTATCTTAGTCCAATTTTTTTTAGCCTTTAACATGGTGCTACAAAAATAAATTGACACGATTTGATAGGTTTATCCTCGAATCACAAAGTCCGGGCTACAAATGATTAAAAATGACAGCACAAGTTAATTGTGGTGGATAATCAAATTTTTTTTGTTATCTTATTAACTTTTGGCAATCATTTTTGCTTTAAATTGTTGCCCAATCTATATTAATTGCAACAAAAAAAAAGTTTGTTGCCACATATAATCTATTTAACCACAAAATTGTTTGTTTGCCCACTTGCCCTATTTAAATTAATACAATAATAATTTTTTTGTTGCGCAAGCTACTCTTATATTTGTTGCCCAAACATATTGTGGATGATAAGTAAGGAGGAATGTAATGTAAGGTTGGGTAACCATTTTTCATTTTTAAATAAATTATATAAATTAAATAAAACATTTAAAATATAAATTATGTAAAAACATGTTGGATATGATAAATAATGCAAGCTAAAATTTAAAAAAAAGGTAAATATTTTATCATCTGATCATCTCAATGAATGGATTGAGAAAAGAAAAAATTAAATTCCCTCCTAATCTTTCTTTCATCCTTGTCTTCGCCATCAAAAGAAGAAGAAAAACTCTTTGTTTCATCCATCTTCATTTCTTTAGGCTTTGATAGTCTCCATTGTCATTTCTTTATAGTTTGTATCACTTATCTTCTGTACGTAGAACTAGAACATCCTTAAATCTATCCAGAAATAATATTAGCAAATACTTCAAGCAATGATACAAAGTAAAATGTCTTATTATCATCATCATCCTCTTTTCGTCGAGTAGTAGATATCGAATAATTTCTAATTTTAAATTAATTGAAACCAACTCTACTAAATTATAAAATTTTAAATAAGATTATTACGTGCTACCCCCTCACACCGTGCATGAACATAATTTTGGTGTATTGCTTGATTAACTCCAAGCAAGGACACACCCACCAAAATAAACTCAGTTTCTTCTAAATAACAAGCCGACCCATTTCTGAATTTGAAATTAAGGCCAAATGAGCATTCCAAACCTTTGACGAGGGCTTCAATTTTTAAAAAATGAGCTCATCTGTACAAGTTTCTAAATATGAGCTCAACCATTAAACAATGGACGCAAATGGTAAATACAAAGTGGTAGTGTTGGCAAAAATTTGTGCGACCCGAATACATTAATTTGTTCGATCCGAATTAAATCGGGTTTGGTGATCAATTTTCTGTTCGAATTTTAAATTCGAACAATTCGGTCATATCCGATTCAAAAATCGGGTCGTGGTCGGATTTGGGGGAAGAAATTCAGACGTCTGAATTTTGTGTCGAATTCGGGTTCGGACAAATTCGGACAGGGTCTAAATACTAGAATTCAGACAAAATATTGGAATTATATATATATTTAGTGTAAATTCGGGATTGATTATATTCGGACAAATCCGGGTTCAAATAAATTCGGGTTCGGGTTCGAACACCAAAAAATGTCCGAATTTGAAATTCGAACAGGGTTCGAGTTTGGGGATTTTGTCCGAATGTCCGAACCCGATTTGACCCGACCCAATTTTTGCCACCACTGCTGAAGGTGCCAAGGTGGGCATCCAACCATAGGCAGCTCCCTATATAGGTTAGAGGTGTCCATGAAGAGTGGTGAATCCAGACATTCAACTTAGGGGTGTCCAATATAATATATTTGTTATTATATAAGTTCTTTTGAAAGATAAAGTAATAAAAAAATTAAATGACATATTCGCAAGCTTAACAAAATTTCACATCATCATATAAATGTGTCCACCAAATAAATTGAAATTTCATATTAACTAGATATTTATATCTTAAACTTATACGGATACCCAACTACCTAATTCATTGATTTACACCTTTTGTTTATAAAAAAATAAATAAATTTGGTACTACTTCCGTCCCAATTAATTTGTCAAGTTTACTTTTTCACGGTCTTCAATGCAACACTTTGACCGTTAATTTTTCACCTTATATTTGCAACACTAATAATATTGTATTCAAGTAAAAATTTTGACTTAATTAGTCAAACTTGGACAATTTATTTGGGGATAGAGGGAGTAATATTTTAGGGTTTTTGGGTTGCTCCTGAATTGGACACCTTTATTATGTTTTTTGGGATTTTTTTTATGGTGTCCACTTGCTCCAATTAATAAAATTTCTTCCGAATGATATTAGAAAAATCGCAAATTTTTCTTTGGCTAACTGTGTCCGTGGACACCCCCACCTTACCCATAGATCTGCCCATGTTCATGGATGCCCCTAACTTCAAAAGTTCAGAAGAAATAAATTTTGAAAAGGGTTAAATTTGGTACTAGTAGTACAATTGGACACTGCATAAAATTTAGAAGAAAATAATTTGGAAAAAGGTTGAATTTGGTGCTAATAATATAATTAAACAGTGTATATAGTAGTCCAACGAATCATGGACATCCTTCTAATTAGAAGTTATCTCTTAATTTCTATTTTTTCAAAAACATATAGTCATTTAGTTAAATAATTTAAAGTCCATTTATTAAAAAAAAAAGTTTAAAGTCCAAATGTTTTTGTTGGTAACCGGCGGGTGTCCAACAAAAATCGAAATAAAAAGCCAAACCGGAAAACAGCATAAACCAAATTGGTAAAAGCGGTTAATCATTTGGATTTTTCGGAAATTGCGTTTTAGATTAACCAAATCAGTATAAGCGGTTTAGGTTTTGGTTTTCCATTTTGTGAAATGGTTAACCACGGTTAACCGGTCTTGATTAATTTAGTTGCAAAATTTGAAATTTTAAAGCAAAATGTTAATTTTTCTTCCTTGCTTATTACTTTAAATTTCTAGAACTGGCGGTTAACCATAAACCGAAACAAAAAAGCGGTTAACCATGTTATCGATGCGGTTTCGGTCTCTAGTTTCCAAAAGCGGTTGACCGCAAACCGGTTAACCACATAAAGCGGTTTAGGTTTAGGTTTATAAAATTGGTAAACCGCAAATGCAATTAACCGCATGTGCGATTAACCAAAATTGCGGTTAACCGATTTTGGACACTCCTAACACTATTGTTTAAATAATGAGCCTCCCAAAATTGTGGATGGGGTAAGTTAGTCTTAAACTGTAAAGCTAAATTTTGGTAAACCTTTGTAAGCTTGGGTAAAGGGTAAATTTAAATAAATTTAGGTTCTGTTTAGTTGAAAGAAAAATGATTCCGGAAGAAATCGTTTTCCTAGAGAATGATTTTATAAGGAAAATGATTTTCTATGCTAAATTTTTCATTGTTTGGTAGGAGATAAATCGTTTTTTGGAAAATGACTATACATGTCGACATAAATAACAATAAATGTTACAAATGAAAATATTTAGAGCTTAAAATTCATATTTGAGTCGTTTTTTTAATTATTTCTATCGTATTGTAAAGTCTCGAGATAAACCGATACAATTGAATTTTGCTCTTAAGTTTCAGACATATTTAACAACAAAAAACGACAAAAGTGGTGATATATGTTACAAATAAAAATATTTGGAGCTCAAAATTCATATCTGAGCTTTTCTTAGACCATACTATTAAATCATAAAGTTTCGATTCAAACAGTTAAGTTTGAATATTTTTTAAAGTTTCAGTTTGTTTTAGCGGCAAAAAATTCTGGTATATGTCACAATAAATGTTATCAGATAAAAATATTTTGAACTAAAAATTTATATTTGTGCTTTTAAAAATATCGTATTACAAAATTTCAAGCTAAACTGTTGATGCTGAATTTCGCCTTCAAATTTCAGTTAGAGTTAGTAATGAAAATCGATCCAACAATCAAGAGTGAAAATATTTTTTTTAGATGAACAAAGGAAGTTAATCTTTTTTCTTTAGGGGAAAATGATTTTCAAAAATGATTTATTGAAGTTTTTTTTATACCAAATACTAGAAAATTGGGAAAAACTTTTTCTTAGACAGAGTTTCTCCCTACTAAACATACTCTAAATTTAGAAAATACAAATACGCAAGTAGCAAACCATGAGATATTAATATCTTTGAATTGCCAAATAATTGCAGCAATAATTTCGTACGAGATGCATCTTAGTAAATTAATTATGATCATCACGTTATCGACACGTTCTCTAATATGTTTAGTAACTCCCATTATATAAGATAATACCAGTCATCGCTCTCTCTTCATCCAGTGGCACACTCCGTAATTACTCCTTCAACCCTGGCTATTTTTTCATTCTGTAGAAAAATCCTTTTCCCTTTTACTTTTTTTATTGTTCGGGGATCTAGGGTTAGCAAATTCCAGTACATCACACCCTCCCTCACCTAAATTTCTCCGACAGCATCGTCACCGTTCGTATTTATTAAATCAAACTTCACCTAGCATCCACGGATGAGATTATCTACATCTGTGGGGTGCGATGCAGGGAATCACATCTCAAACTGAAGGACGGGCTGTTTACCCAAAGATTCCGCGCCGGTAAACTCGTCAAAATTGCACTCAACTCGGTGGGCCCTAGGCCACACCCCTTATATAAGTACTTTGACGTATCACGTGATAAGTTAATCTGGTTATCGGATATAATTAAACAACTTATCAGAGCATTCTGTGGCACTCTTTCTTTCACACTCTGTATATATATAAAAGCACCATTTGTGCAAGCTACTCCTTTCTTTCTTCCCTAATGTCGTATTTATAATTATTTTATGATTTTATTTCTCTGTCTAAAAAGTCCAAACTAAACCTCCCTACAGGGAGAAACACAAGATCCTCAGTAGAGAGAGAAAGTTTGAGAGAAGGAGGAGAGAGAAACGAGAGATTTCTTCATCTTATTCTCCAGATCGATCTCTTCGTCTTCATGCTTTGGTAAGATTTTTCTTTTGAGGTAATTTTTGAGGTCTCAATTTCAGCGTTTTCTCCTTGAAAAAGAAAAATACCAAATTCATTTCCGTTTTTTTTGGCCTCTTATTACTTTTTTTTTCCCCTTACCGACTGGGCGACTTTGCATCTGCGATTTCGGAAGGGTTTAAAGCAACTTTATTTTTGTCGATCTTTCATGGAAAAACCCTAATTTTTACTCTCTGGTTTTGTTTCCTTTTTTTTTTTGAGGTGTTCTGTTGTCGGCGATTTTTGATAATGTCGTTTTGTCAAGGTAACACCAAAAATCCATTAATTTTCCTCTTGTGTGGATGTTTGGAATTTTTCGAAATTCTCTTTTTTTTTAAAAAGAAAATTCCTTTAGTTTTTTTTTCTTTTTTCCGCTTTTTTAGTCTGTATCATGAGATGTTGTCTACTAACTTTTTATTTAGTAATTTATATTTATTTTTTATTTTCCTTTTTCTTTTTTAAAAATTGTGTGTTTCTGGATGGTTTTATAGATCTGGAGAAATTATAGGTGAAATCTGACTATCTGGATTCAGAGAAGAGGCAGCAGCTAAGATGTCATCTCTCAGTAGAGAGTTGGTGTTCCTGATTTTACAGTTTTTAGATGAAGAGAAGTTCAAGGAGACTGTTCACAAGTAGGTTTCAATGTCTTTTTTTGGCATAAATGCATTAATATGTTTTGGATTTACTTGATAAGTTAATGTTATGGTGATTGTTATACTGAAATGCTCGGTGTGTTTTTTCCTTTGATTTGGACCACTAAGGCTTGAACAAGAATCTGGGTTTTTCTTTAACATGAAGTACTTTGAGGAAGAAGTACACAATGGCAATTGGGATGAGGTTGAGAAGTACCTTTCTGGGTTTACCAAAGTGGACGATAATCGTTATTCGATGAAGATTTTCTTTGAGATCCGGAAGCAGAAGTACCTAGAGGCACTGGACAAGTAAGTCTTATGTTATAGTACTTGAGAATTTGGTATATGCTGTTGTGTGAAATGTGGGTAATTGAGGAATTGGAATTGTTGTAGGCATGACCGGTCGAAGGCGGTTGAGATACTGGTGAAGGATCTCAAGGTTTTTTCCTCATTCAATGAGGAGCTCTTCAAGGAGATTACTCAGCTGTTGACATTGGAGAATTTCAGGTAGTAATCTGTAGCAAAATCGGTTTTTTTAATGGGTGTGTAGTTTTGTGAAGAACATCTACTGAATTTGGTTTGTTACTTGCAGGGAGAATGAGCAGCTCTCTAAATATGGAGATACCAAATCAGCTAGGGCAATTATGTTGGTTGAGCTGAAGAAGCTGATTGAAGCCAATCCTTTGTTTCGTGATAAACTGCAGTTTCCTAACCTTAAGAATTCAAGATTGAGGACCCTGATTAACCAAAGGTAAAGTAGTTAATCGGGAAATCTGTCTGTTTCATATTGTAATACACTTGTTTGACAATGTGGATAAGTTTATGGTGACTTATGTTGGGTTTTGTTTCTGGTTGATTTTCATGTATACAATGAAAGTTTGAGTTAATAATTGTTGTATCTGTTGGAATGATCTAGTTTTTGAGATGATGTTCACTTACTCCAGCAGGCAACAACTTAGTATTAGGAAATTTTCAACTTGGATTGTAGTGTACTAAAAAGCAAAGATCATAACCAAGTTGCCCTGTGTTGTTCCACCCTCAATTGGAAGGCAGGATGACACTAGTAGATAGTTAATCAATCCGGCTCTGGAGTTCTACAAAATTACCTCTTTCTATTTTTTTTTCTTGTAGGTTTTTGGTGAGGTTGGGGCGGGGGTGTTAGTGCTAGTTCATCCCATAATCCTGGTCAGGCTGAACTCTAAGATACTGATTTGAGTTTCGATGTATAAGCTTATCATCTCTATGTCGCTCTAACTAGATTCCAGGTGGTATGTTGAAATACCAGTTGAGATGCTTTATGTTTTTAGACTTCTTTGAAGGAATGCCGTTAGCAGAAACTCATGCATGGAATTTTGAATTGTAAACATTAGGAGACCTCTAAATATAATTTAGAATGTATTGCTTTACATGTTTATTTGTTACCTCCTTGAATGTGATTTACTGTTAGTACTGAGTATTTAACAGAATGTTGTGTTCATTGTCAATGCAGCTTAAATTGGCAGCACCAACTTTGTAAAAACCCAAGGCCAAATCCTGATATTAAAACCCTGTTTGTGGATCATACATGCGGACAACCGAATGGTGCCCGTGCTCCGTCACCAGCAACCAATCCACTATTAGGTTCATTACCCAAAGCGGGAGGTTTTCCGCCATTAGGTGCTCATGGGGTGCGTACTTGTTTCACATTGTTCTCTTAATGGGGTTTTTTTTTCCGTAGTCTGACATATATTCACATGATATTTCTGTATTTCTACAGCCCTTTCAACCGACTCCAGCACCTGTTCCAGCCCCACTTGCTGGGTGGATGTCCAATCCTACCACTGTGACACATCCTGCGGTTTCTGGTGGACCCATTGGGCTTGGTGCTCCATCAATACCAGGTATCACTCGCTGTTCTGATTTAATTCTGTAGTCAGTGAAGCATTTTAACTTGTGCATCAATGTTTGTTCTATGGCATTGGAACTGTGGAACCTTATTCATGAGAGTATTTTTTGTATGATTTTGTAGCTGCACTTAAGCATCCTAGGACTCCGCCTACAAATTCTTCTTTGGATTATCCATCTGGGGACTCTGAACATGTTGCCAAGAGAACAAGACCCATGGGGATTGGTGACGAGGTATATGACCAACTCACATTAGCATGTGAAATTTGTGCCAATTTGACTTTTTGTCCGCGTTAGACTGCTTTTCCACCAAACAAGTTATTTTTATGCAGGTAAATCTACCAGTCAATGTGTTGCCAGTATCATTCCCAGGTCATGGCCATAGTCAAGCATTTAATGTACCTGAGGACTTGCCCAAGACTGTTGCCAGAACATTGAATCAGGGTTCATCTCCTACGAGCATGGATTTTCATCCTGTTCAGCTAACACTACTTTTGGGTCAGTTATTTGATGCTTTCGAATAGTGGATATTATGATGTCTGGCTGATGTTTAGTGCTATGGTTCATCCACTGACCTGTTATTCCTGCATGAATCATTTAGTTGGAACAAATGTTGGAGACATAGCACTATGGGAAGTTGGCTCTCGGGAAAGATTGGTTTTAAGGAACTTCAAAGTATGGGATCTTAGCACTTGTTCAATGCCCCTGCAGGTTTGTTATTTTCTGACCCATGTGTATTGCTAATATATTGATTTCATCATATTGCTTTATGGATTTTAGCATGTGCGCAATTGATGCACATTCTCTTATTTCACTTGTTTGTTGTTCAAAATCTCCGTACTTATGGTTTGCAGGCAGCTCTAGTCAAAGATCCTGCGGTCTCTGTTAACCGTGTGATTTGGAGCCCTGATGGATCCTTGTTTGGTGAGCTCTGTTGGATGCAATTTCTATGATATTTTAAAAATTTTACTTGTGAATCATCATTCAATACTTTAATTGCATTTTAATTGCATTTTAACGGGGTTGTCTATCTTTTAATTATGAATCATCATTCAATACTTTAATTAAATTTTATAGGGGTTGCGTACTCAAGGCACCTTGTGCAAATCTATTCATATCATGGCGGTGAAGATGTAAGGCAGCATTTGGAGGTACGCATTGCTGCAGGACACTGAATGAAAATTTTTCTTCATTATTCTTTAAAGTTGAAAATGTAAATCACATTAACATCAAGTCTGTATCTTTAATTTGCAGATTGATGCTCACATAGGTGGAGTAAATGATATTGCCTTTTCTACTCCGAATAAACAACTTTGCGTTATTACATGTGGTGATGACAAGACCATCAAGGTCCTAAATCTTTCCAATTTATTCCCTTTGTTTGCTAATAGGTGAAGTAAACTATGAATGTAAATATTCGTATTTGTTTGCTACCATGTAGGTTTGGGATGCTGCTACTGGTTCGAAGCAGTATACCTTCGAAGGGCATGAAGCTCCAGTGTACTCTGTCTGCCCTCACTATAAAGAGAACATTCAGGTGGATTACCAATGGTAACCCTGTGCTGACTCCTTGAACTGTATGATGTTTGTTTGTATATTCTTTAATGTATATTGTTCATGTTTCTACCCCAGTTTATATTTTCAACTGCTGTTGATGGGAAAATAAAAGCATGGCTGTATGATAATCTGGGCTCTCGGGTAGATTATGATGCTCCAGGTCGCTGGTGCACAACCATGGCTTATAGTCAAGATGGAACCAGGTAGATCCATCAAGTTTTTCCAAGTCCTTTAGGAGTGTTAGATGTGTTCTGTTTGTCTATGGAAGTAACACTTCACTGGTTTGCTTGATGATTGCAGGCTTTTCTCATGCGGCACCAGTAAAGATGGAGAATCACATATTGTTGAATGGAATGAAAGTGAAGGTGCAGTGAAGAGAACCTACCAAGGATTCCGAAAAAGATCTCTGGGCGTTGTTCAATTTGATACAACCAAGAATAGATATTTGGCTGCCGGTGATGATTTCTCCATTAAGTTCTGGGATATGGACAATGTGCAGCTATTAACTTCTATTGATGCTGATGGCGGGCTTCCTGTAAGTTACATGACTGTTTTGTGGATGAAAAACCATGTTCATAGTGATATAAATTTATTTTCTTAAGTATCACACTTGTTTTGGCTATTCAAGGCAAGTCCACGTATTCGGTTCAACAAAGATGGTGCCCTTTTGGCTGTCTCTGCTAATGACAATGGAATCAAGATTCTAGCAAATTCTGATGGGCTTCGGGTGCTGCGCACATTTGAAAATCTGTCTTATGATTCCTCTCGAGCACCTGAGTCTTTAACAAAGGTAGCTAGTGGAGAACTATTTTCATGTCATGGGAATTACTATAGGACCACCCGTCTGACTCTAGTGATTTGTTGCAGCCGGCTATAAATACTATTTCTGCTGCTGCTGCTGCAGCTGCGGCTGTTGCTACTAGTGCTGGGTTACCAGATCGAGGCAGCCCTATGGTTTCCATGGCTGGAATGGTATGCCTGTGTCTTCTGTTTGACCTTTTTATGTTTATTTTCAGCATATTTGTATATGTTTCACATTATCTGTTTTCAGTGTATACAATTTCTATTGTGGGCTTACTCCCGTGCTTTTAGCTAAAGCTCTTACCCATAGATGCTAACTTATTCATCAGAATTTCCTTTCTTCAGTAGTAACTTATAGTTAGTTTTGCCAGAATGGAGATGGTAGAACCATGGGAGATGTCAAATCTAGAATCCTTGAAGAAAACAATGACAAATCAAAAATTTGGAAGCTTTCTGAAGTCAGTGAACCATCACAATGCCGATCATTGCGACTACCTGAAAACGTCAAGGCAGCTAAGGTATAGTTGGTTTTAGTGATGAAATTTAATTGTATGAATGTTAGGATCCTGTTATGTTTAGTTTATCTATAAAATCTTGTGTGTTTGTAAGGTTAAAGGCATTAGAGATGTGGGTGAGCAAGTTGCATGGGTGGGGTCATTATTGATCCTTGATCTTGGTTAGAATG
Source organism: Portulaca oleracea (assembly GCA_029582165.1). Taxonomy (NCBI): domain Eukaryota; kingdom Viridiplantae; phylum Streptophyta; class Magnoliopsida; order Caryophyllales; family Portulacaceae; genus Portulaca; species Portulaca oleracea. The sequence goes on along the minus strand of CM055882.1, from coordinate 20,712,565 downwards.
GGCAATACCTATAACTTGTGAGAAACTTGCATCCCCCCTCCCCAAAAAAAAAAAAAGAAAAAGATGAAAAGATGTCAGATGGCCCCCCCTCCCCCGTGGCCCCACAGGCTGCTGCAGTTGAGATGGTTCGAGTGCTGAATGCAGTACTGTTTATCCATTCAAAATCCTGCAAGTGTATAGGGTGAAATCATTAAGATCTCAAGTGGAATTGGCAAAGTTTTGAGGTCATGTATGTTTTGGATTTCTTCGTTGTTGAGATCCTTGACTTTTTTTGTGTGGTGCTGAAGTAGAGCATCCAAGTTGCCAGCATTTTGATCATGAATTTACGTATGTTGCCATTTTTTGGAAGGGTACAGAAAGTAATATGGGTTATTTGAGATCTATTCTTTTGTTTCTTGGGGCAATTTTTGGGCTTAGAGTTAAAAAGTCAAAAAATGTTCTCATTCGCATTGTTTCTTGAGGCAGTTTTAGGCATTCCAGTTAATTTATCAAGAACTGTTCTCATTCCGTCTGTGATTTGTTTCATCGATTAGACTAGTTTTTGGGTTGTGGGGTGTTCTTAGTTTTGAAAAGTGTGTGCCTCGTGCGCTATGGCGCGCAAAAAGCATGAGCCTCGTTCCCTCCGCGCCTTTTGCGCCTTATGGAGCTTTAGCTCATATAAAAAATATGAAATGTTTAGTGTATTTTTAAAAAACCTGTTCTAGGATGTGAGGAAACCCTAGAGTGCATGAATCCATCCCCTTATTCCCCTCTTCTCACGCGAATAAGCTTGTTTTATTTCTTTCGAAGGATATTTTGGTGTTGCATCTTATGTCAAAGACGATTTGCATGATTTTTCGCCATATTATTTGTGTCTAATCCATTATGTGATGCCCCTTTTGAGCTTGTTGCATGAAAATATAGCTTGGACAAAACTGCTCTTTGGCGTGCCTCGCATGCATGAAGCGCTCTCCTCTCTGCGCTTTGTGCTTCGCGCCTCGGGAACCTGAGTGCTTTTTTGCACCTCGTGCTTTTTTAATCTAAAGGGGTTATGTTGCTTCATCTGCCTACCTTGGATTTCCACTAGGAGCTTCTTATAAATGCAAAGCAGTATGGCATCCAATTGTGGAAGGATTCCACAAAAGGTTAGCCAGCTGGAAATCGAAATGACTTTCTGAAGGGGCGGACTAACGTTGCTGCAAAGTATGTGAGACCTAGTTTGTTCCTTTGTGCGGACTGAGCTGCGTATGGAGCCTCCCTATTTATTTCATGTCCTTATTTACGACACCGGCCAGCATAACCTTACAACTAGAGAAAATCACGAGGGCTTTCTTTTGGTTTAATAGTGGTTCCAATAAGGGCATCCATTGGGTTAAATAGGAAGTGTGCCATCATAAAAATATGGGCGGCCTTGGTTTTAAGACCTCTTTGTCTTATTAATGAAGATCTTAAAGCAAAGTAGTTATGGATGTTTGTTAATGAGAGGAGGCTATGTGGCGAAGGTGATCAAGGCTAATTATGGGGTTGATGAGTATGGTAGTGGAGTAAGAACACTATTTTAGCCCATGGGGTATGTCGTTGGAAGTCTATTATGAGTGATATTCACAAGTTCCAATCTATGATGCACTTTAAAGTGGAGAATGGAGCAAGGGTCTTGTTCTAGAAATATGTGTGGTGTGGAGATCAGCAACTTAACTTTCAATTTGTTGATCTTTTTATATGTTGGCTCATTTGAAAGAGGCTACTGTCTGAGATATGGTCTCTTGAATGGCTCACAAGACCATTGGATGGAACAATTACTTTCTTAAGGAGTGCAAAGATTGTGACGAGGAAAGTGTGCTGAATCTTTTGGCTAAGCTAGCCGATTTAAGAGCCATGATGACGTTCTTTGGCCTCTTCATGCAAGTGGACAATTTATTGTGAACAATTTTTGTACAGAGATGTTTAAGGAGTTGACTTAATTATTCGGAAGCCCAAGGCTCTCACCAACGTATGGTTTATATTATTTTATTTTATTTTTATTTGGGGGGCCGTCCAAGGAAAGATACCTGCTTAAGACTTGCTTAAAAGGAGAGATTTAAGTTGGCTAGTAGGTGTTCTATGCGTTTTCAAGAGGAAGAGACTACCACAATCACCTTCTTATCCATTGCTGACGTGTATCCGGGAATTGGTTGTTTTTATTGATGGCCGTTAGCCGGATGCATGAGTTTGTAGATGTTCTAGTAGCTGGATGCTAGAGTTCTTTTTTCCGATTTATTAGTTGGGCATAGCCCAATAAAAGACAATGACGAACACAAGAAGACAGTCAATGAGACCTGCTAGTACATGATCAACTTGCCAACTTAACCATCATCTAAGCAAGATTTGCCAAATAAAAAGAAATTACATCAAAGCAGCAGATATTAACCCTATTGAAATCCTATCCGAAAATGAGGATTACTTAATGTTCTTCATTTCCTTCCTAAAACTCCTTGTAATTCTTCTAAAAGCTGAGGTCTTATCACCGATGACTATGATGCCAAGTTTCCCTCCAATATTTAAGGCATCTATTGGTATCTGACTGGGGGTGGATGATCTATGATTTGACTTGAAATGTTTGCCCCTACTCTTTCTCCCCTTGTCGCGAGCCTAGTTTCATCGTTTTTCTCATTAGGGCATCATTCAACAGGACTAAAGAGTTGTGCACCTCATCATCCCGTGCCTGAGATTTGTAAGTTCCATTAGTAGCACTCTTCCAATCTAAGGATCACCTTCTCTCATCATTTTTTAAAGGGTTAGTAATGGTTTTGCTGCTATCAGTTAATTGAGCTGCTTCCGCCCCTTGGGCATGAGTTGTTACTGTTGTAGCATTTTCTTCAAATTGAGTTCCCTGACGATTAAGGCTGTCAATTAGAGCTTGCCTATAAGGGGACACCGAGCTATGAATTGGGATGCTTTTAGGCTTGAGGCCCATTTCCAACTGACTTTAATATTTGAAGAGGGGTTAACCTTTCCCGTTTTCAAAGGAAACCTTTTTGTGAATTTAGCCCAAGAAATTTGTAGTCTATTACCCCATACGTTTTGCCCACTCAATTGATACCTTTAACAATTTGGTGGTGCACTGGGAAGGAGTGAACTTTGTATAGTTGGTGTTGGTTTTTCAGACTGCCTCCTTTTATATAAATGGGTGGCATCCCCTTGGTGTTCATTAATACATCCTTTGATAACTTTAAAAAATTATTTGCATGATGCAATGTTCCATTTAGATATGCAGTCCGGTAAATGGTGGCGATCATAATCATGAACATTTCTTAATATTCTTCTATATGTAATGCCATTAGTTTTGAGCAATTAGATCATGGAACTACCTGATCTAGCTGAAAGGTTGATACACACTCTCAATTGCCAAAAAATCTCATGCATCTTCTTCATGATTTTTCAGATATCAAGATTGATCTATACAAATTCGGGTAATGCCATTTTGGCATTGGCATCAAATGCAATCCACTTGCTCTGGAAATGGCAGAGGAATGAACGCAACTCAAGTGGGAAGGTGTGCTTAACATATTTTGTTCTATGCAATGCCTATATAGCTTATGTGTGTTGGTTGTATGCAGTTCTTGATTTGTCTAATCTAATAAATTCATGTATGCAGGCAACAGCCAGTGTTCCACCGCAGCTCTGGCAGCCTAACAGTGGTATTATGATGACTAATGATGTCACTGATGCCAGCTCTGAAGAAGCAGTTCCCTGCTTTGCCTTGTCAAAGAATGATTCTTATGTGATGTCTGCATCTGGAGGGAAGATTTCCCTTTTCAATATGATGACATTCAAGGTAACTAATGATGCATTAGTTTCCAACCAAAGGGGTGGTAGCCAAGTGGCAACCACCCCCATCTTCCCATAGTTGGAAATTGTGGGGTTGATGGGCATGCTTGTCATGGGCAGCTTGGTACTTACCACTTGCCCCTTGGCCTATAAAGTCTACTTGTGGTTACCTATAAGATGGGGTCCCAATGGGCAGCCCATATTAACCCGGTTATAAAAGAAATGATGCATTAGTTTACATTCTTTAGCTGGGTATGGCTGGTTTGCATAAATTCATGAACTTTGGTTTCCTTGTGGGTGCAGACTATGACAACCTTTATGCCTCCACCACCAGCAGCAACGTTCCTTGCTTTCCATCCCCAAGATAACAATATCATCGCTATTGGCATGGATGACTCAACAATCCAGATATATAATGTTCGTGTAGATGAGGTAGGATTCGTTTCCCAGAAAGCTTTATCGCTACCTACTTAGTATGCATTACCTTACGTGATTGAAGAGGGTTCTTTCAATTTAGGTCAAAAGCAAACTGAAAGGCCACTCAAAACGGATAACTGGTTTGGCCTTTTCAAATTTATCAAATGTGCTGATCTCATCAGGTGCAGATGCTCAGGTATTTGAAGCTTCAAATAGGGATTCTTGAGATCTTCCCCAACATACTAACATATGTTCCTTTGCTAAACAAAGATCTTTTGATTTTTACTACCATGTATAGATTTGCGTGTGGAGCTCGGATGTATGGGAAAAGCAAAGGTCTAAATTTCTGCAGCTGCCGGCTGGAAGGACATCAGCCACACAGTCGGATACACGAGTCCAATTTCATCAAGACCAGATACATTTTCTGGTTGTACATGAAACTCAGCTTGCAATATATGAAACAAAACAACTAGAATGTGTGAAGCAGGTAAGTTCTCTTCCAAGCATGAAGTCATGGGAATAGTATGGAACAGTATTTGCTCACGGGTTTATCTCTTTGCCAGTGGGTGCCACGTGAATCTTCAGCGCCTATCTCCCATGCAACATTTTCTTGTGATAGTCAGCTTGTATATGCCAGCTTTTTGGATGCAACTGTGTGTGTTTTCACTGCTGCAAACCTCAGATTAAGATGTCGCATTAATCCTTCTGCATACCTCCCTGCCAATGTCAGGTATGTGCATCTGTTTCCATTATTTCTAGAGTAGTTTGTCCATGGCTGTTGTGATTCATTTGCTTGATCACCACAAGGAAGCCAGTTAATACTTTTCCATGTAGCTTAAATGGACTGTAAGTTATTTATGGATTGTTTGTATGATATCTAGTATATCTTAAAAAATATAGATAAATGAAGTTGCTTTTTTTTTTTTTTTTTGGATATTCTTCATTTGACAATCTATGATTTGTGTTTGCAGTAGTTCTAATGTCCATCCACTTGTTATTGCTGCACACCCACAAGAAGCAAATCAGTTTGCAGTGGGACTGTCAGATAGCGGGGTTCATGTGTTTGAGCCTCTTGAATCTGAAGGAAAGTGGGGAGTGCCTCCTCCCATGGAAAATGGTTCAGGAGGCAGTGTCCCAAGCACACCATTAGTAGGCACCTCGGGTTCAGAGCAACAACAAAGATGATGTAACGTTAGTTTGCAAGCCCTTGGATTCTCTCTAGGTATGCACTACTTTTCTGTTTAGTAAATGACTGCCATTAGAGTATTAGACCTGACCCGAATGGCCTGGAATGAACTTGAGCTGAAACCAAAGATGTTAGTTAACCTGAAACGGACCTGGATTTATTTTTACCTAAGTTTTTCGTCTTCAAAATACAAGCTCATTGGAGTAAACTTAATCTCATTTTGTTGCTACTTTATGAATCTTGTTGACTTGAGCATAACCCGACCCAAAGTTAACCCCAACCAGAATGATCCTAACTGCTTTCTTGGATAATGCCCCTCTGCAGTGATCAAATTCAATCTCATTTTGTGGCTACTTTATGAATGAATTTTTTATTGATTTGTTGTGTACACTCTTGTGCAGGTTAAGGATTCGGATCTGTATTTATTTCAAGTGTCGATGTGCAGTTGGTTTAGAATTTTAACATGTTTGGGTGAGAGCAACTCAAGGTATATACTGTAGGGAGCACCGATTGTCAGACATTTCTTTTCGTGTTAATGAAATGCCTTTCTAAGAATCCGTTCAGTCTATATGTCGCGGTGTTTCTAGTTTGTGTACCATAATGCTGCTTGCTGCTTTGCCAACACAATCCTTTGACGGTTCTGAAGAGTTGAAGCATAGGCCTGTATACATTTGATTCCGTAAGCCTCTCTGCCCTCCCCCTCCCCCTTCACCACCCTCCCAAACAAAAGGGAAAATAGAAGAAGTTTGAAAACAGGCTCCAGAGTCCCATTCAAAGTTCCAACCCGTACTACTTCCTCATCTTCAGTGTCCTGAATTGATCATTTTAATACATTTTGGTCTTGGGAGTGTAATGTCCCTATTTTTATTGTGATTGTTGTATTATTAAACCATCTGCAAAAGCTCAGTCTTGACAAAACTAGTACGGGTTAGAAATTGGACAGGCAAGGTGGTTTCAAAGCCTGAGTGGTGGTTATGTTAGCTGAAATCTGATACTAGGTAAGTGTATCAGTGGCATCAGGATGCATCTGCCTTCCCACCTTGTCTGTTTAGATTTAGTGGAATATAGGTTGCCAATAGGGTGGAGTCTGTCTGGCTTCTTTTATTTTAATCTTAGATCAAACCTGTTGTTACCTTTTCTTTTCCTGGTTTTTCCAATTATTGATAGCCATAAGGCTTGGCATAAGAATGAAGCAGCACATGGACCTTTTGATACCTTGAACTACCCTCATTATGCTTCACTGACCACTGTTTCTAGTTTTTATCCTTGAATGACAATCCTGTGGTAGATGTCCATGCCAAATCCTAATGGCGTAGGTACAATTATAACCCGTGCTTACAGTTATAAACGAGGATATATATTATATGCATTCGAAGCATGTGCTTCAGATATGTGAGTGAACAATTATAATAATAAGAGTGAATAACTATTCTGGAAGTGAATAATTATAATAATAAAAGTGAATAATAATTATAGTAATAAGAGTGAACAATTATAATATTTGGAGCATATGTTTCGGGTGCACCTAATAAATTACATGACAATTATAACTCATGCTTAAAGCTACAAATGAGGATGACTGATCCAAGATCTTAGGCAATTAAGCATCCATCTCTGATCTCCTCATTGATGCTGGGTAGTGGGTGCTCTCTACAAAAAGTGCAGTACATCCATGACAGTCCATAATCACTGCCATCCTATGATCATTGCTGCCTTTGTTTTGTAAAACTAACATTATATTATTAGGAATACCATACCTTTGCAAAAAAAAAATACTCGCGGTCAAAGTAATGAATTTATTGATGAGTTTTAGGCATGAACTGGATTAAGGGTTTGAGTTAACTAAAATACCCTTTGTTTGTTATAAAACAAAAAAAATGGCCGTTAATAAACCCTCCTCCCTTCTTTGTAATATATGTTTCCTTCTTCTCCGTCTTATTCTCTCTCACTCACAAGCAATAGTTGGAAGCCATTGAAAGGAAGGTTGGTTAAACAAGAGATAAGGTATGTGTTTCGCTGAGTATGTTCTAGTGCATCAAAGTTTGGGTAGTTTAGGGTGTGGTTGTGGTTAATTGGGGGGGGGGGGGGGTAAGTTTGACGAAAATTTGGGGTTCAATTCGGAATTTTGAAAACGCAATTGGGATTGAAAATCAAAGTTTTGCGAAGTGTATAACTCTAATTGTATGTTTTCTCGGTTGGTTGAGGATGGAAATTCATTGTAATTGAGGTAATTAGGGTTTAGGGTTTTTGTTTATTGTATGTTTGGGTAGTTTGCTTTCCTCTTCTCCTCTTCCCTACGAAACCCTAAACCCTAATCAGAGCAGGCACATAAAAAGAAGATTGAATAAAGGAATCCGAGGCTTCGCTGGAATTCGCACAAAGAAAGAAAGGAAAAGAAGCAACGGAAAAAAGAAAGGAATCCGAGGCTTCGCTGAAATTCGCACAAAGGCGCGACCCACACCCAGGGAAGCGCTACCAACGCTTGTTCAAGAGAGAACAGCTCCTACACAGAAATGAGGCGCGACCCGTGTGTATGAGACGCCACCAGCGTCTGCTTCAAAACAAAGGGGAGTGCGAAGGAGACGCGACCAGCGCTTCATAGGCGCCGCCCGCGCCCATTTCTGGGCAACGCCTCTAAGCCACGTGAAAAATAACAAAGGGTACAAGGGGAGACACGGCTAGCACTTGGGGAGGCGCAGCTAGCGTATGTTCCAGCCAGTGTGTCCCAGCCTTTATTTTTCTATCTTGTCCATCCGGGTCCAAAAATCCAAACCCCAATGACAAATAGCCACGTTTTCCTAGGACAACCTGGTATGACATTCGATCCCAAGGCCTTCGGGGTTGGTGACTCGCCCGAGTCTTCTAGAGGGTCTCGGAACCCATCCAAAGGATGGCCGAGACGATCGGGTTCCACCAGAAGTTGAACCTCGAGACTCGGTGGGGTGGATGCGGCCCTCTTGGCAAAGGTGACGAGGGAGGAGTACGGTACTCGAGCCTCTTCAGTGCTCCTATCCATCATGTCAATGGGTAATGTCTTGTCGTTAGTAAATTTCTAGTTTACTAAACTATGTGCTCCAATTCGATTAATTATTTTGTAATACAACTCAGAAAATAATGATGATAACCTTTTAAGACATGTCTTTTGCTCAACATGATTTTTCATGATATACACAAATATATAACTTGGTGTATCCACTTGTTGTTTCAATATGATATTTATTTTTGTGAATACCTTTAAAACTTAAATTAATAAGTTCTCTTTTGAAACTAGTTTGGTGGAATAAAGTGCGTCAATAATATGAAAGTTTGTTTCACTAAGTAGTACTATTAGTTATTCTGGAGCCTTTAATCAAAGTTGAGTGTCATCTACCTATTATAATTGTAAAATGGGTTTGACCGTGCTGTGAGTGAATTTAGGAGCCTTGACTAATAAGAGCGGTCAGATTAAATCTTTCACAATCACGGATCACATACTTTTTAAAAAAAAATATTAAAAACCGACCATAAAAGCAGTTAAAAACCAAAATCTCTACCAAGATGAGAAGACGGTTCTCTTCTCTCGTTCAAATCCTTTTAGGTTTTAATTTCTTTGTTTCCATTGTTAATCATGGGATAAATTTGTTTCCATTCTTTGATGTGTATTTGAGAGATTGATTATTTTTTTACAGCCTTCCAGTTGACTAATATTAGAAATAACTCATTGTCTGTTAGGATATGTTCCAGTAATTTCTTAGGAGATGTTCCAGCCTTTCATATATAAATTAGAGGCATCTAACAAATTTAATTACCATAGTAAAAGAATAATTTAGGCCCCGTTCTTTTATGCGGTGCGGTTGCGGTTGCGGTTGCGGTTGCGGTGTGGTGAAATTTGAAAAAGTGTTGTGAAGTGTGGTGGGTTGTGGTAAGTTATGGTGAAAGTTGTGGTAGGTGAGTGGAGAGAATGTAAAAAGTAAATGAGAAAAGTAAAGAGATAAAAAAGTAAGAAGATATTTTGATAATGATTTGTGGTAAAGTGTGGTGGAGTGTGGTGAAATATGGTAGATATCGAGTACTGAGTAATGCAGTGTGGTGTGGTACCGCGTGATTATAAAAAAAGGGGGCCTTAAATGGTAAAATCCCTTCGCATGGTTATAACATCCCCTTTTTTTCATCTTTTAATTGACTTCAAGCATAGACATAACAATAACTGATAACCCTTTTTTTGGTAAATTCAAAATCCATGCCCCAAAATCTCACATAGACAAAGTATAAAGGGGCGATGCAATAATTTTGCCCCTAATTTTTACAATTTAGAAAGATCGGTTCCAATTGACTATTATTTAGAAATAATTCATTGTCTGTTACTTCATAGAAAAGAAGCAGACGAGATTTCATATTCTTTTCTGTTAGTTGTTAAATGGTTGTACAGATAAATTGGTAAAAAGTGGATAAATGTGATAAGTTTGATAAAATGTGGATGAGGTGAATAAAGGTGAAAAAATATTTATAATTTTTAATAGGGTTACATTAGTGACATTAATTAAACCAATAATTATGAATGCATAATTACAAATAAGCAGATATAGACTATTGAGAGAGAAAGAAAGAGTTAGAGAGACAGAGAGAACGATTCCAGCGAGAAAGTGGCGGACATACAGCGAAGGTGGCAGAACAAAATATTTAGGCAAAAGAAGGACATGCAGCCCCAAATATTAACCAGAAAATCGACAAGAGAGGAAACAAAACAAATAAAAATTCAACCCAGAACAAAAAATTTCCGACAAACATGAAATGAAGGACATGCAGCCCCAATATTGAAATGAAATGTTTCTCACCTCTAAAACTGATTACTTGACGAATTCTTTCAACACTTATCTGCAATGGTAGACTTGAATTTGATGACAATTGCGCATGAAGAGAAGCAGGAAAAAGGGATGAAAGAAACTGAGAAATATAGAGGGAGAGAACGATAGAGAGGGATTAGGGTTATAGTGAAAGAGAATAAAAATGGCAGCCGGAGGGAGGGAGGGAGAGTGAAAGAAACTGAGAGGGTTAGTGAACGTAAACAACATTTCAATGTAAGGGCATAACAGGAACCACTTCCAGTTTTTTTTCCTGGATTTATTTGTCAGATACTCGTCCAATTTTTTTTCCTGGATTTATTTGTCATACACTCGTCATTAGTATATTTTCCACACTCAAAAAAAGCATCTACTATATTTATGCTTCCATGATTCTTATGGGACTAACTTAAGCTTTTCCAAATTGTTTCTCTTTAAGCATAATTGTTTCTCTTTAAGCATTTAATATATTTTCCACACCCAAAAAAAAAGCATCTATTAAAATAGAAAAACAATTCTATGATGCTTGACAGAAAGAAAATACATGTTGCCGTCAATTAATGGAGCTCGTCCTCCCATTTTCTCAGTACCACCCATCAATTAATGGAGCTCGTCCAACACTTATGCTCAAAAAACAACTCCAATTCTAACTCCAATTTGGTCTAACTTCTACCAAGGGATGGGTGCGGGGTTCGTTGGATCAAGAAGAGAAAATCATAGATGATAAGCATAAACTATAACAAATCACACTATCACAAGCAAAAAACCAAAAGATAGGATATGATAAATCTGACCAAGTAGGCACCTAAGGTGAGTGAAATAAATGAAACTAAATCCAGTAGGGTTGTACCTGATTTTAGTCATGGGACAAACTCAATAAGTCAAATCAAGCCCAAAAAAGTTTATCCCCCTCGTCACAATAAAAACCGAGAAGAAATTAATTAGTTATCTCAATTTATTCCATTATTTTCTATTTAGATATCAATTGTAAAATAACAAACCAAACAAATTAAGAGATAACAAAAGTAAATTAAAATCAACATGGATGGAGTTTGAAATTAATTTTTTTTGCTTCAAAACTCAATAAGGCATTTCGAAATTACATGTGCATCATGTATAGTAATTATTCAACAACCACCACCTTGAACGATCAAAATCAAGGAATCAACAACATGGTACCTTTTTACAACCGTTAAGGTTGATAAGTGTTGAAGACAGGATCAAGGTCCTTCACCGTGCATCCGCGAAGGACCTTCGGTTTTGATGAAAGCGAAAATCCGGAAAAGGGAAATTGCCTTATATTATATAATCTGATTATATATTTTGATTATATAATATATATTTTGATTATGTGATTTATTTGCAGATATAAATCATAAGGAAGACATAAGGAAACAAATCAACAAGAAAAATGGAAGGAAGAGAAGATTGAGAAATCTCCAAGGAGAAGGAAAGAAAATCAACACCAAAGAAGGAAGGTGAAGCAGTGAGCAAACAAGGAAATAATCTTGTTTCCAACGGCTACTATCCTAAACAACTATCAAGCCTCTAGTATAAATAGGAGACTTGAAGAATGAAGACTTAGGCGATTCCACGGAAGTAATCGCGGAGTAAGAAATCCGGTGGGATTTCTCCGAGTGAGAAACCAATGGTTCGATGGTGAAGGTAGCCAGTAAAGGACCTCTGGTGAAGGTATAGCCAAGGACCTTGGTGAGCATTCGTTGTGTCCACATGTGGTGGAGAGATGGTGTGTAGCAGAGCCTTGACGGACTAAGGCTGTGTGAGTTTTTGTTTTAATGTAATTCATCATGTTCCAAATCGCCGCTATGGTTTTTCCTACGACGATCTTTATCTGTAACTGACTCAAGGACATTCAGTCTTGGTCGGTGATCCTATCAGTAACTGCCTTCGGGATGTTACTTCTTGTTTTGTTTTGTAAGTGTAACTTGTTCTTTGATTGTTATAAATCTAATGAGGTATTCAGTTACAGTGTGTTTTGATCCTTGGTTTGAAACCAAGGAAGTTTGTTCTAACGTCCTTACCTAGTGAATAGATCTTAATTATGAACTTCACCCCCCTCTTGGGCTCCAACAATAAGGATCTGAATCTTGTCCTTATTAATAAATCTTGTAATCACATCAAAAGAAATGGATGAGATATCCTTGAAATGTTCAGCTTCTGACTCAGTATCCAAGCTCCACTCTGGGTTATCACTTGGAGTCAAGGTTAAACAAAATATCTGCCAAAGGATCATCAAAATTTCAGTCAATGTAAAGCAAAAGGCTGGTGTATAATGAATTAAAAGAGAGAAAAATACCTCAACATTTTCTCTGTTTTGCATGCCCCAGACAGAGCATATAAGATGCGACAGTAGATGGTTACCAAAATCACTGCTAACATATCATCAAGCCACAATATTTTTTGTTAAGAGGAATAGTTGATTCCAAAACAGAAAACAACACCATAAAATTAAGTGAGCACCTCCAATTGCCCATATATATTGATCATACATATCAGAGACTAACATTTTCTTTTTTCTACCGTTTCATTTTGCTGATGTGTTTTATGATCATGTAGTGATTTATTAGTTGAGGATACAGTCGGAGGAATGTCTGTCGCACGGCACAAATCTTCCAACAATACGGAGAAAGCTTCTTTATAGAAAAAGAGGTTGCTGTAAAAATTCTTTTTTTCCTTTTTTTAGTTGCTGTAAAAATTCATATGACTTTGGTACTATTAGATGTGCCATTTGATCCCAGAGCACAAATTTATCAATGCTTAAGGGAGCCATTAAGGTGTTTCACAGGATGTCAGATCCTACCCTAGGCATGCTCCACATTGTGGAACCGTGGAGGCTTTTACTTCCAAAATTCTTTTGACAATCCTACTCAAAAAAAAAAAAGAAAAAAGAAAAAAAGAAGACCCTTAGAAAATTCATGCCACCATGTGTAACAAAGACTTCCTACATCTAAGCATTCATAAACACTAAACAAAACTTGTCAACATTCCACTAAGACATATAATCAAACATCTGGTGGGCAATAATAACCACAACACCCAGACTACACCAACACATTCTAAATGCTTAACCATACCCACTTCACATGGTCTCTCAAAACCCCATTTAGGCAAATACATAACAGAAATCCACTACAATAAATAAATGAAGGTATTAAGGAATTTGTGTCATTCCCCCAATTTTAGTGAGAACTGATACACGCAAGGTCCCAATTGAAAACATGAGCCATTAGCCAATATGGAAGATGGAAAGATTAGAGAGGTGATTACCTGCACTCATATTCTTGCCTTGATAGTGTCTCCCGCGCCTTAAGTTATTTACGCTGACTTGACTCGTCTATTTAGTATTGATGTGAAAAACGACTTGATCCTGTTAGGAACTTGGCCTGTCACTGTTTGGAGAGTTGGGGCTTATATTACATCTAAACATAATAATATTCCCCACTACATAACAGAACTGTGTGATACATAGAGTTGTTTTCAGTGTTTTTGTGTAAGTGATGGGCAAAATCGCTGCACACTGATGTTCATCAGACTCCACTGTTCATAATACCACACAAAACAAATTTTGGAAAATCAAAATTCAAAATCATCTCCATGAAAATAAGTGAAGGAGAGTATGGAAGAAGTAATCGACATGCAGACTACTTAAACCAATAATTATGAATGCATAATTACAAATAAGTAGATATAGACTATTGAGAGAGAAAGAAAGAGTTAGAGAGACAGAGAGAACGATTCCAGCGAGAAAGTGGCGGACATGCGGCGAAGGCGGCAGTACAAAATATTTAGGCAGATGAAGGACATGTAGCCCCAAATATTAACCAGAAAATCGACAAGAGAGGAAACAAAACAAATAAAAATTCAACCCAGAACAAAAAATTTCCGACAAACATGAAATGAAGGACATACTGCCCCAATATTGAAATGAAATGTTTCTCACCTCTAAAACTGATTACTTGACGAATTCTTTCAACACTTATCTGCAACGGTAGACTTGAATTTGATGACAATTGCACATGAAGAGAAGCGGGAAAAAGGGATGAAAGAAACTGAGAAATATAGAGGGAGAGAACGATAGAGAGGGATTAGGGTTATAGTGAAAGAGAATAAAAATGGCAGCCGGAGGGAGGGAGGGAGAGCGAAAGAAACTGAGAGGGTTAGTGAACGTAAACAACATTTCAATGTAAGGGCATAACAGGAACCACTTCCAATTTTTTCTCCTGGATTTATTTGTCAGATACTCGTCCAATTTTTTTCCTGGATTTATTTGTCATATAATCGTCATTAGTATATTTTCCACACTCAAAAAAAGCATCTACTATATTTATGCTTCCATGATTCTAATGGGACTAACTTAAGCTTTTCCAAATTGTTTCTCTTTAAGCATAATTGTTTCTCTTTAAGCATTTAATATATTTTCCACCCCAAAAAAAAAGCATATATTAAAAATAGAAAAACAATTCTATGATGCTTGACAGAAAGAAAATACATGTTGCCGTCAATTAATGGAGCTCGTCCTCCCATTTTCTCAGTACCACCCATCAATTAATGGAGCTCGTCCAACACTTATGCTCAAAAAACAACTCCAATTCTAACTCCAATTTGGTCTAACTTCTACCAAGGGATGGGTGCGGGGTTCGTTGGATCAAGAAGAGAAAATCATAGATGATGAGCATAAACTATAACAAATCACACTATCACAAGCAAAAAACCAAAAGATAGGATATGATAAATCTGACCAAGTAGGCACCTAAGGTGAGTGAAATAAATGAAACTAAATCAAGTAGGGTTGTACCTGATTTTAGTCATGGGACAAACTTAATAAGTCAAATCAAGCCCAAAAAAGTTTATCCCCCTCGTCACAATAAAAACCGAGTAGAAATTAATTAGTTATCTCAATTTATTCCATTATTTTCTATTTAGATATCAATTGTAAAATAACAAACCAAACAAATTAAGAGATAACAAAAGTAAATTATAGTCAACATGGATGGAGTTTGAAATTAATTTTTTTTGCTTTAAAACTCAATAAGGCATTTCGAAATTACATGTGCATCATGTATAGTAATTATTCAACAACCACCACCTTGAACGATCAAAATCAAGGAATCAACAACATGGTACCTTTTTACACCCATTAAGGTTGATAAGGATCTGAATCTTGTCCTCATTAATCAATCTTGTAATCACATCAAAAGAAATGGATGAGATATCCTTGAATTGTTCAGCTTCTGACTCAGAATCCAAGCTCCACTCTAGGTTATCACTTGGAGTCAAGGCATAACAAAATATCTGCCAAAGGATCATCAAAATTTCAGTCAATGTAAAGCAAAAGGCTGGTGTATAATGAATTAAAAGAGAGAAAAATACCTCAACATTTTCTCTGTTGTGCATGCCCCCAGACAGAGCACATTAGATGCGACAGTGGATGGTTACCAAAATCACTGCTAACGTATCATCAAGCCACAATATTTTTTGTTAAGGGGAATAGTTGATTCCAAAACAGAAAACAACACCATAAAATTAAGTGAGCACCCCCAATTGCCCATATATATTGATCATACATATCAGAGACTAACATTTTCTTTTTTCTACCGTTTCATTTTGCTGTTGTGTTTTATGATCATGTAGTGATTTATTAGTTGAGGATACAGTCGGAGGAATGTCTATTGCACAACTCAAATCATCCAACAATACGGAGAAAGCTTCTTTATAGAAAAAGAGGTTGCTGTAAAAATTCTTTTTTTCCTTTTTTTTAGTTGCTGTAAAAATTCATATGACTTTGGTACTATTAGATGTGCTATTTGATCCCATAGCACAAATTTATCAATGCTTAAGGGAGCCATTGAGGTGTTTCACAGGATGTCAGATCCTATCCTAGGCATGCTCCACATTGTTGAACCGTGAAGGCTTTTACTTCAAAAATTCTTTCAACAATCCTACTCAAAAAAAAGAAAAAAGAAAAAGAGAAGACCCTAAGAAAATTCATGCCACCATGTGTAACAAAGACTTTCTACATCTAAACATTCATAAACACTAAACAAAACTTGTCAACATTCCACTAAGACATATAATCAAACATCTGGTGGGCAATAATAACCACAACACCCAGACTGCACCAACACATTCTAAATGCTTAACCATACCCACTTCACTTCACATGGTCTCTCAAAACCCCATTTAGGCAAATACATAATAGAAATCCACTACAATAAACAAATGATGGTATTAAGGAATTCGTGTCATTCCCCCAATTTCAGTGAGAACTGATACACGCAAGGTCCCAATTGAAAACATGAGCCATTAGCCAATATGGAAGATGGAAAGATTAGAGAGGTGATTACCTGCACTCATATGCTTGCCTTGATAGTGTCTCCCGCGCCTTAAGTTATTTACGCTGACTTGACTCGTCTATTTAGTATTGATGTGGAAAAAGACTTGATCCTGTTAGGAACTTGGCCTGTCACTATTTGGAGAGTTGGGGCTTATATTACATCTAAACATAATAATATTCCCCACTACATAACAGAACTGTGTGATACATAGAGTTGTTTTCAGTGTTTTTGTGTAAGTGATGGGCAAAATCGCTGCACACTGATGTTCATCAGACTCCACTGTTCATAATACCACACAAAACAAATTTTGGAAAATCAAAATTCAAAATCATCTCCATGAAAATAAGTGAAGGAGAGTATGGAAGAAGTAATCGACATGCAGACTACTTAAACCAATAATTATGAATGCATAATTACAAATAAGTAGATATAGACTATTGAGAGAGAAAGAAAGAGTTAGAGAGACAGAGAGAACGATTCCAGCGAGAAAGTGGCGGACATGCGGTGAAGGTGGCAGTACAAAATATTTAGGCAGATGAAGGACATGTAGCCCCAAATATTAACCAGAAAATCGACAAGAGAGGAAACAAAACAAATAAAAATTCAACCCAGAACAATAAATTTCCGACAAACATGAAATGAAGGACATACAGCCCCAATATTGAAATGAAATGTTTCTCACCTCTAAAATCGACATTACGAATTCTTTCAACACTTATCTGCAACGGTAGACTTGAATTTGATGACAATTGCGCATGAAGAGAAGCAGGAAAAAGGGATGAAAGAAACTGAGAAATATAGAGGGAGAGAACGGTAGAGAGGGATTAGGGTTTTAGTGAAAGAGACTGAAATTGGCTGCCGGAGGGAGGGAGGGAGAGTGAAAGAAACTGAGACGATTAGTGAACGTGAACAACATTTCAATGTAAGGGCATAACAGGAAAACAACATTTGGGACATATGAAAACTTAGATGCTTTTATATGTAGATTTGATATAACCATTTGAAAGTGGTGATAAGTATTTCTTCAACTTTATAGTCATAGAAGTTACACTTTGTTACTCAATTTTTTTTATTGGTAACTAGGAGACAACAATAATGGAACCTCCAACATAATAAAAATTATGTTTACATCCATTTCAATTTATTTACAGTTAACCTTTCCTATGTTAACATTCTTTATTTATAATGGATAATGAGTATTATATACATAGACAAATAAAAAATAAAATGAGAAAAGACTCCATCTAATTTATATATAAATAATATAATACTCATTATCCATTATAAATAAGTTTATCTGCGCGATGGGATTGAAAATCCCTAACCTCAATGGACCTGCGTTATTGTGCGGAGAAATTCATGTCCCTGTGGCTGTTAGATAATGGTGAGGATAGAAGAAGGTTTTGAATTCCCACGCGGGGACGGAGCGAGGATGAGGGCAAGTATTTCATATTGTCCCCGTCTCCTTTTCCCATTCGATAAATTAACATATCCCATGGTTCACATCCCCGTCCCTCGACCATGTAAATGATATAAATATACTTAATTAATTAACATTGTATATGTAAATTCAAGGTCCTTTATAGAATTTTTAGTTTGCCAAAATTCCTAGGTATATATGTTCATTTAGATTTAGACTAAATGTTAATTTTTCAACTTTAAGTTCGATGGGATGTTAATATTAAGTTGGAAAATTGGATTCTAATAATCCCAACTTTTAGCACTTAGAGAACAATACTTTGTTTTTGTACGTCTGCGCTCCCATAAAAAATGAAATTGTTAAAAATAAAGTTGGGATTATTAGAAAACAAATAGAATTTTATTTTCCTATGAACGCAATTTTTCATATAATTAGGGGTGAATAGTATGGATTGTACGTATGTTCACCAAATGATTGTAATAATATATTGATCGCGCGTAATCTCAAAGCCTAAATTTGTCATTGGCGGGAAGTATGGAGAAGTGGATAGGAATATATCCCTTAATATCCCTTGCCCTGTTGGCATCCTTAATTTCTTCTTATATTACATGATGTGGAACATTTTGATTTTATCAAAGATTTGTTCGATTCATTACACTTACATATCTTTGATTTCAATCTTTTAACTTTATTAACAATTTTTGTATTTATACAAAGCTAATGCCAGGTTAGGCATGAGTATTGATGTCGTTGGAAATAATTAAACGTTTACTTGATTACTTGATGCATGCCTTATAGAGAGCTAATTGTCAGGGCAACGCATGGGTATTTGTTCCTAAGAAGCAACAGTCGGGCATGTATTTAATAAAAGTCGCAGCAACGTACGAGTATTTGCTATAATATTACCTTCAACGAACTTATCACACATATATTCTAAAATCTACATTGTAGAAATCTCTTTGAATTTGTTGTATCGCATTTTTGAAATATTTTTGAATTTAATTTTATCAATTTCATCTTGGTTAGTGTACAAAGCATTGAAATTTTTTACTTGGTATGATAGTACGCACCTTCAAAGAACCATTCATATATATTCTAAAATCTAATTTTGGAACAAGTAAAAATACTCTGGTATTTCTTTTATGACTCGGGGCAACGCCCGTGTATTCACTAGTATATATAATGCTAATATTAGATTCCATTATCCATGAACAATAAGTAATTTATTACCACTAAAAATGTGTGTTCAATCTGGTGTCTGCATGACATGTATCACCTCATTTATTCATGATTCCAATCAAGTAAGTATCCATGAAAGCTACTTTAAGACAAATATAACATCAATACATATAAAACATATAGCAGAAATGCTTCATATGCCTTATTCATAAAAACAATTTAAAAAAAAAAACTCTACTTCAAAAGCACATATATGGCTCTTGAAAGTTAAATACTCCATAATGAAAATGCATTAATTATGGATATCGAGATCGTTGATTACTTTTAAAACATATCTATAGGCATAATGACTAATCACATAAATATCATTAAATTATCACAAAGATGAATTCCATTCATAATGCTCACATAGTATCATAATCAAGTATCTAATACGCACTATAATTTGCATTATGATTAGGAAACAAAGTTCATGCATATTTGGTCAATCAATAACAATGTACTTTGTGATATAGGTATTACAAAACAAGTAGTCTTGTTCATGATGCTGGAAAATACGTAATCATTCAATATGATTAATCGATTTCGATAAATCAATGATATCACATAATCTTAGACAAATGAGAGCATATTATTCACATTTTGTATACATAACATTTTCAGTAAGGTGCATACATATCAAATCATATGAATATCCATGAAATAATAACATCACATGAGGACTCATATTAATCCCATAATTATGTACATATCAACATGATAATATTTCCATGAATCCAATAATCAATGCTATATTTGATCACTATGCATATAATCAATTTTCTAGCAAGGATATCATATTCATAATGCCTCTTTACATCCAAATGACAAACAAATGACCTAGTTTCCACCAAATAGATCTCATTGATCAAATCATGTTCAGAGTTAACACTTAATTAAGAAAAGTTAAAATCTGTTGAAATATTTTAATTGTCATAGACAAAGATCAACGCCAATCAATAAAAGGATTGAAGTACAACAATCACTAAAGCCTTTGTACAATGCCAAGAGAGAGATCTAAGAAATAACAATTTGAAACAATGTGCACAATATAAACAATAATATCACTTGCTATCAAAAGTTTATTGATGGAGATTCGCCTAGCCTTGGTCTCACTTTTGGGAACCCAAGGTTCATGGAGGGTGATGGAGATTTGCATAGCCTTGGTCTCACATTTGGGGACCCAAGATTCATGGGGGGTGATGGAGATCAGCCCAGCTCACCCCTTAAAGAGGCCCAACGTCCAACTTATGTGGTGTGCTCTATATTCCAAGAGGACGTCCAAACAAGCTAAAGAAGACCCAAGTCATGTGCAAGAGGCGTCCAAAAGAGAAATTCACAGTTTTGGTGTTTTCAAGAAGAAGTTCATAGTTTTGGTGTTTTCCTTATTAGTAGCAAGTTTATTATTGTATTTTCTTTATTATTAGCTGAGTGTGATGCCTAGTAATATCTAATAACTTGGGCATCAAGTTAGAAGAGTCTAGAAGGATCTAGAAGAGTCTAGAAGAATGTCTCGGAGGTTGCTTAGACGCCAATTAGGAGAATCCTAGTCTTGGATGACTAATTTTGTAACTAATCCAATTAGGATTAGGAAAGCCAAATCCTAGAAGGATAAGGCTGCTTAGGCGTCAAGTCATTAGTCCTAGTAGGATTAGGACTTAGGCTGGTATAAATAAGGAGGCTTGTAATAAGTTTAGACACAACATTGAGATATGAATATAAACGAGTGTTTACTCATCCTTGAGAGTCTTTCTCTTTCTTTTCTACTATTGTATCTTGAATTGGCTATTCAAGTGGTGAGGTAGAGCTTGTCTCTTTTACTTAGAAGGTGTTTCTGTAACTAAGTAAAGGAACAAGAAGCCCTAGGGATTTAACTTGTGGTGTCTCTGTATCAAGTTTGATTACCTTGAACTATCCCAAATTCTCTATCTTTAACGTGAATCCCTACAAAACCCTAGCTTTTCACGTGAACTATCTTATACCCTAAGAGTGGTTGCACGTCTCTCCTTGATGTGTGATTGATCAAAACTCTAGCTTTGCTTCAATTATACATCATTTATAAAGTAGTATCTTGTGCTCTTTGATTATGCTTGATAGCCTTCAACAAGATATTACGACGTACAACAGGTACGTGTCATTTCCCTTTCCTGGTTAATGATACCTTACTCACTTTATCATTCATGCCTTTTGATTCCGTGTTTCTACTCCTGGTAGGGAGATTATCTTTTAAAAGATTAGCATGGCTATGACTATTGGCGTGACCTTTCTTTTGCTCATGATTCTTGAGTTTACATCTAGCCACATTCACTTCAAGGAATGAGACAAAGTCATTTGGAATTTCTAATGATCCGATAGGTCATTATTAATAAAATTATGTACATTTCTCATGTAAACATTAAACTCCACATTTGTAAAACAAATGTTAAATTTAACAGATGATATAAACTCTATCGGCCTCAAATATACTATATCGCCATTTAACAATCTTTATGACAATTAACAATTGTATATTCTGATTGGCAGGAAAACGAACTTCTGGTTCAACAACGAGATTATATAGAGCTTCAATAGTGAAGTGGACTTCTGGTTTACTACTAATGCATGTATCAATGCAAACAAAATTCAATATTAGTGGTAGCATGAACTTCTTGTTCACCAATGAGATAATGAACCCTTTATTTTTGAAATATCAGAGTAAACTTCTGGTCACTAATAAAATAAGATAAAATTCTTAATATTAGAGTGAACTTCAGGTTTACTAATGAAATAAGACAAAGTTCATATTATTGGAAATAATTTCTGGTTCACTAATAAAATTAAACAATATTATCAATATTATCTCTCTCTCTCTCTCTCTCTATATATATATATATATATGTGTGTGTGTGTGTGTGTGTGGATTACATGAGCATTAATCTTATATGAGAATGTGAGCATCAAAGCATTTCTAGCGGACATCAAATATTATTTTCTGGACATCAAATATGAATGGTGGACATCAAGTTGGATCTTTGATGTCCATGAAAACAATACTTGATGTCCGTCAGAAATGCTTTGATGTTCACATGCTCATATAAGGTCCATGCTCATGTGATCCATTTTTTTCTCTCTCTCTATCTCTTATATATATATATATAGGATAGTTGGATTCTAATAATCCCTACTTTCACCAATTGGACAATGGTGGACCGTACTTTCACTTTGTATTATGGTGGTCCAAAAAAAAAAATTGGATTGTAGTGGGATATTTTCAAGGGAATCATAGATTTTGTGTTGCATTTGATTCAAAACTTAGTATAACACTTTGTAATGATTTTTAATGAATTTCCAGCGTTTCTTTCAATTTTTTTCATTTTTTTACTATTTTTTACGATTTTTAATAATAATTATTCGGAGTTTCAAAAAAATAATTTAAAAAATATTTTAGAAACTACAATTCATTAACTTTCTAGGGGTAGGAACGAAAAAAACAAAAACAATATAGTGTAGGAATGAAAAAAATAAGAAGAATGTGAATGTGGATTCGGTACCACTACAATCCAATTTTATTGTTTTTTGGACCACCAGAATACAAAGTGAAAGTACGGTCCATCATTGTCCAATTGGTGAAAGTAGGGATTATTAGAATCCAATTATATATATATATATATATATATATATATATATATATATATATCGAAAAATTGGATTCTAATAATCCTGACTTTTAGATTAGACAATAATAATCCCTACTATCAATTTGAATTCTGGTGGTCAAAAAATAAAATAAAATTGGATTGTACGTAGTGGGACATCATCGAGAGTATACCTTAAATATCATAGATTTTGTGTTGCATTTAATTCAAAACTTAGTATAACACTTTACTATGATTTTTAATGATTTTATGGCGTTTCTCCCAAAAAAAATTTCAATTTTTTTTACCTTTTTTACGATTTTTTCAATTTTATTCATTTTGAAAAATCATAATAATTTCTTGGAGTTTCAAAAAAATAATTTAAAAATTGTTTTGTGGTAGAAACGAAATAAACAAAAACAATATATGGTAGGAATGAAAAAAAAATAAAAAAAAAGTGAATGTGGATTTGGTACCACTACAATCCAATTTTTTTTTTTATTGGACCACCAAAATCCAAATTGATAGTAGGGATTATTATTGTCCAATTCTTAAAAGTCCGGATTATTAGAATCCGATTTTATATATATAGGAAAATTTGATTCTAATAATCGATATTTCCATTTTGGATTCTGTGGTTTAAAAAAAAAATCGAATTGTAGTAATACAAAATCCACCCCCACATTCTTTTTTTCTCATTCCTGTCTTATATTGTTTTTTTTTTCATTTCTGCCCCTAGAAAGGTAATGAAGTGTAGTTACTAAAAGAATTTTTAAATTATTTTTTAAAGAACCGGAACAATTATTATGATTTTTTAAAAAGGAATAAAAGTACAAAAAATCGTAAAAAAATGAAAATTTTGGGAGAAGCATCGTAAATTCATTAAAATCGCGATAAAGTTGTTATATTAAGTTTTGAATCAAATGCAACTCAAAATATATGATGTTTAGGGTATACTCTTGTTGGTATCTTAAAATAATCCAATTTTTTTTGGACCACCAAAATCTAAAATGAAAGTAGAAATTATTGCTATCGGTGAAAGTAGGGATTATTATAATATAATTTTACTAATATTTTCACTACTTGTGAAACTGCCGTCACTCAGAAATATTACGAACTGTTTTACCAGTATACTTAAAATATGTAAGCTGAAATCTTGCTTTGTAAGTATGGAATAAATATGTAAGCTGAAATATGATAGCTCTTGGTAAATTAAAATAAAAAATAATAATTTGATTCCGGTCAGACATGAATTGTTTGAAGCTTTTCGGTACATAATACTTGTGTAGGAGTTGACTTTCCTTTCCTTTTGTGAGATTTTTGATGCTTGATGTTGTGTCTTCTCAATCTGCAGCAGCTTTCGGTACATAATAATAGGTCATTCTTCTGATAGCATGATTCAACGAGTTCCAGTATCAAACTCCCGGGTATACAAAACCTTTAGGGTCCGTTTGGACCTTGGAAAACAGCATGGAAAAAAAATTATTTTGGAAAATGAAAAATCTTTCCTTTGTTTGGATTGAAGAAAAAGGAATGAAAAAAATAGTTGGAAAATTACATGGAAAATTCGGAGTAACAATAAATAAAAAAATTTTCCCTTAAAAAATGAAAGGAAAGTTGGGAGAAAATTTTTGGATCAAAGCCAACCTTTCTTTTCATCTTCTCTTTAACTCATCTCTCTCTCTCTCTCTAACTCGTTTCTCTATCTCTCTCTCTCTCTCTCTAACTCTCCTCTCTCTCTCTCTCTCTCTCTCTCTCTCTCTCTCTCTCTAACTCTCTTCCCTCTTTCTCTCGCGCACTCTCTCTTCTTTCTCTCTAAGTCTCTTCTCTTTCTTCTCTCTGTCTCTCTAACGTTCTCTCTCTCGCGCTCTCTCTCTCTCTCTCTCTCTAACTCTCTTTTCTCTCTCTCTCTTTATCGCTCTCTTTTCTCTCTCTTTGTCACTCTCTCTATCTCTCTAATTCTCTTCTCTCTCTCTCTCTCTCTCTCTCTCTCTATCTATCTATCTAACTCTCTCTAACTTTCTCTTTCTCTTCCAAATCACATCATATGATCTAAAAAAATGAAACTTGATATTTACAAGTTTTCTTGCAAATTTTATTTTTCCATGTATTTTTCCTCAAACCAAACAAGGAAAAGAAAATTGAATAGAAAATCAATTTTTTTCCTTCAAAATTTACTTAAACCAAACAAGAGAAAGAAATTTACTTTACCCCAAAAAAAATTCCTACTAATTTTTTTTCTACGAGATTTTTTTTCCATCCTATTTTCCTAGGTCCAAACGGACCCTTAGTATTCCCGTCTCAGCTCAGACACGTTATATTTTGGAGAAAATGTATGTGTTTCATGGGTGATTGCATTTGCCTGCTGATACATAAAAACAAAATCTCTCTTTGGCATCTTTAGTTTTGATGTATTTGTTTTCTAAGTAACTTGTGTGAATTATTTGTGCAAGACATCACTTGTTTTCCTGTTACACATGCTTCCAACAACCTCATTACTGAACACTCATGTTGATGAAACCCCATCCTTGTGTCTAGACTGGACATGGCTGGGAATAGCAACCTAAAAATCATTACATCATACTCTGCAAAACATCAGTCATAAATTTTAGCCAATTTCTAGAGCCATATTCAGTAAAAATTTACGAAATCCAGGAATAAGAAATTATATATTCTTGTAAAGTGTACAGCTATGTATTGAATAGAGTAGCTCAAAAGAGTTTGTTATTAGTTTGTTATATAGACGGTAGTTAGGTGGTTAGTTTGTTGAGTTGGTTAAACACCTTGTTTTGCTAGCTCACTACTTTGTATATATAGTTGCTCTTAGACCTGGCAATTCTCGACCCGACCCAAACCGACTCGCAAAAAATGGGTTTTGAACACGAAATTCCGATCCGAGACTCGAAAATGACCCAACCGAGAGAACCCGGTAAAAAACGGGTCAGGTCGGGTTGGGTTTGGGTCAACCCATTGGGTTTGACACTTTAATTTTAATTGTTTTGTCTACTTTGGCCTTGTGCAAAAAAATGGGCCCATTTCATGAAAATTAAAGCTCAAAAGTAAAATATTGGGTGGCTTTGGAAAGCTATGCGTAGTCAGTATAGAGAGAGACATACAAATGAAATAATCATGCAAGGTTGTGTTCGGCAATAGCGTTTGTGGTAGCGTTTAGCGTCTTGACCTAGTCAAAACTCTAATTGCATAAATATTAGCGTTTGGTAAGCTAGTGTTTTGAGGAGCGTTTAGCGTTTTAAGGAGCGTTTTGTGAAACGCTAATAAGTTAGCATTTAGCGTTTGGAGTAGCATTTCATATTTTTTGGTAAAAAAAATACTTTTGTAAATTTTATCTTTGGAAATTATTGATACTCTTTTATGTCAATTCACATTAATCTATTAATTGAACCGCTAAATTTACCGAACACAATTCTCATTTGAACAGTCATCCGCTATCCGCTATCCGCTACTTAGACCGCTATCCGCTGCTTAAACCGCTATACGTTACATAAACCATATCCGCTATCTAAAATGATAATTTTGCTGAACATGACCCAAATAACAAATGACCAAAACAAAACCCTAACATTGTCACTCACTCTTTCAGTGAACCCTCAAACTCCTGCAGTCCCGCCTCTCTCCTCTCTTTCAATAAAATAGTGTATTATTGTCCAAGGTCAAAGTTCAGTGCATTATTGTCAAATACCCCAAAAGTTCAGTATATTAGCATCCCAAAACCCTATATATTTCATAAGTACTGTTATTCGTGGATTGTTGACGTAAACCGCATAATACTTGTAGACGTGAAGACAGCCAAATTTTATCCCTTAGGTGTATAGTAATATGTCTATACAACTATGACATATCGTGGTGGTCGACTTGGAATGGAATTGTACATTACATAGGTGTCCTTGACTAATTATAATCAATTTTATTAGTTGTAAGTGACTGAGAAAAAGGGCGGTCATGACCCGTAAACCCAACCCAAACCGCCCGAAATCGGAATACACTCGACCCGTATTTACCCGAACCCGAAATACACCCGACCCGTATTTACCCGAACCCGATATACGACCGATGACAGGTCTAGTTGCTCTATCTTTGCTGTACTGTCAGATATGACATACATATCAATATACAACAAAATTCCCCCAATCCTTCTTTGTTTTACATGGTATCACAGCTGAGGTTTTTGATCCTCCAGCTTCTCTGATTGATCAAGAAAATCTTCGTTCGTTCTTCTTCGATCATCTCTGATCTTGTTCTCTTCCTTTCTTCCTTTCTTGATCAATCATGGTTGATGCTTGTACTGCTCAACCTCTCACTGAACCCGTGAACCTGAAATCTGAAGGGATACCTTAGATTGATCTGCGATCTTTAGCTCAAGAAGTGGCTGAGCTGATGAAGGGCAAGCACGTAGAGTATCCAGGCAACAACTTTGGTTATGCACATGGTGCAGGTAACTTTTCTTCAGCCTTTGCTCATTTTGGAGTTCTTTGTGCTTTAGCTAATGACTACAAAGGGGCTTGGATTGTAGACACAGGTGTCACAGACCACATGACACACGATTCTACCCTTTCTAACCACCTGTATAATCTTCCCAAACTTATTTTGATCATCCTTCCTGATGGTTCTGTCAAAAAGGTCACTCAGGCTGGGCATATACCTATTCCATCAGACATTACTCTTCATGATGTCCTCTTTGTGCCAAGATTTCAGTTTAGCCTCCTCTCTGTTGCAAAATTGTTGAATGAAATGCAATTTTCTGCCACTTTCTTTCCTGATCGATGACTTATACAAGACCCTAGAACTAAGAACGTCGTGGCTGTTGCACGAAAACATGGAGGCTTATACAAATTAACATCCAATACTGAGTTGTCTCAACATTCTGAGAACAAGGAATTTTCTGGTGTTAATTTTTCTTTGAATCCATCCTCAAGTAATATGCCAAGTCACAACATTCTTCACGCGAGACTTGGTTATACTTCTTCATCCAAATTACAACACATATCTTGCTTTAAAGACCATGTTCCTTCTGACTTTTCATGTGAATCATGTGTAATGGCAAAAATGCATAGACTTCCCTTTAATACCAGTGTCATTAAGACTGATCATGCCTTTCAAATAGTTCATATGGACCTCTGGGGTCCTTACAACACTGCTAATATCTTAGGTGCCTATTACTTTCTAACTTTGGTGGATGATTTTACTAGAACAACTTGGACTCAATTGTTACAAAACAAGTCTCAAACTAAGTTTGCTATCATACAATTTTACAATATGGTTGAGACACAATTTCATACCAAAATTCAGATTATTCGTAGTGACAACGGAACAGAGTCTATAAATACTATTTGCCAACAATTTTTTGCTGAAAAAGGAGTTATTCACCAACGTTCTAATGTCAAAACCCCCCAACAAAATGGGGTAGTAGAAAAAAACATAGACATCTTTTAGAAACAACCAGAGCAATCAGATTTCATGCCAACCTTCCTAAAAAATTTTGGGGTGAATGCATCTTAGCTGCCACTCATTTAATAACTTTGCTCCCAGCTAAGAACTTACAATGGAAATCTCCCTATCAAATGCTTTATGGCAAGCCACCTGAATACAATAATCTCAGAGTTGTAGGTTGTTTGTGCTTTGCTAAAGTTTTACATGAAACTGATAAATTTGAACCACGAGCCAAGAAATGTATTTTCTTAGAATATACTTTTGGTATCAAAGGATACAAATTACTTGATTTACATACTCATAAAACTTTTCATAGTCGAGATGTTTTGTTCAATGAAACTATATTTCCCTTTAAACTGGGCACCATTGATATACAACAGTCTTGTAAGTCTACTCCTTCACCCATTTTTCCCATATGTCAGACAAAACACATTACTCATCATGATTCTTTCCCTTTATCTCCTAATTTGTCTTCAACTTTGTCTGATGGTTCTCTTACTCACATTTCTACTTCTTCTGTTTCTCCTTCATCTCCTTCTCACTCTCACACAACTCAAGATACCTCACCTGTCAGTTCACCTAGCTCTCACAATAATTCTCCAACAACTTCTCATCATTTGCCATTACACTCTCCTTTGTCTTATTCATCTACCTCACACCATACTCCTACTCTCAGAAGGTCTATTCGACCAGCTTGGATGAATGATTTTAAATGCAACCATGTTTCTCGTGCAACACATGCCAAATCTGGCATTCACAACCCTTCTTCTTCCTCTCCTACACCTATATCCTTACCCTCTTCTATTCCTTTATTTTCTTTTGCCAACGTGGCACATCTCTCCTCTTCCTATGTGGCTTCTTTGGTAAATGTGTTACAAAATCCAGAACCTAGTAGTTATGCTCAGGCCAAAGATTCTCCAACTTGGGTCGAGGCTATGCAAAAGGAACTCCTTGCACTTGAGCAAAACCACACCTGGTACTCACTGAACTGTCGGTTGGGAAAAAGGCTCTAACATCAAAATGGGTTTACAAGACCAAATACAAACCCGATGGGACTGTGGAGAGACATAAGGCCAGATTAGTTATTCGCAGGTTTGAGCAAGTGAAGGACAAAGACTATACACACACTTTCTCTCCAGTAGCCAAACTTACCATAGTTCGCATTTTCATAGCTCTTGCTACTGCCAAGGGCTGGCCACTACATCAGTTAGACATTAACAATGCGTTTCTACATGGATATCTAGATGAGGAAGTGTCTATGTACCCACCTGAAGGTTATCAATTAGCCAAGCCAGGGCAAGTTTGCAAATTACAGAGATCCTTATATGGCCTTAAACAGGCCTCCAGGCAATGGAACTTGGAGCTCAGTAAATTCTTGATTGGGGAAGGCTATGTCCAATCCAGAGGACACCATTCATTGTTTACTCGAGAGGTTAATCTTCTGTTCACTTGCGTTCTGGTATATGTTGATGATTCATTTCTGGCAATGATGAGGCTGGTATTATTCACTTCAAGCAAGCTTTACATTCAGCTTTCACCATCAAAGATCTCGAGCTAGCAAGGTACTTTTTGGGGATTGAAATTTCCAGATCTACTGCTGGTACTTTTCTAAATCAACGGAAGTACATTCATGATATTCTTCATGATGCTGGCATGTCCAATGCTAAACCTAGTCCTTTCTCTCTTCCCAAAGGTTTAAAATTGTCTACTGATGTTGGTGACCTTCTGGAAGACCCAGGGCCATACAGGAGATTAGTGGGCCGGCTTCTATACCTCACCCTCACTCGCCTTGATATTTCCTACTGTGTTCAGCATCTAAGCCAATTTCTTCAGGCTCCTCGCAAGCCTCACTATGAAGCTGCATTGCATGTCCTTCGGTACCTTAAGGGGTCTGCCAACAAGGGCCTTTTCTATTCCTCCAATACTGATCTAAGTGTGAGTGCCTACGGTGATGCAGACTGGGGTGCATGCCAATTTTCTGCTCGATCCTTAACTGATTTTTGTGTTTTCTTGGGGAGTTCATTGATATCTTGGAAAACCAAAAAGCAAAAAACTGTGGCTAAATCGTCTGCCGAGGCAGAATACAGAAGCATGTCAGCAACCACATCTGAACTTGAGTGGATAGCTCAACTCTTGGATGATTTTCGTGTGCCTTGTCCCTTACCTATTACTCTCTTTTGTGACAGTCAAGCTGCCATTCATATAGCAACCAATCCCGTTTTCCATGAACGGACAAAACATCTCAACATCGATTGTCATTACACTAGGGACAAAGTTTTGAAAGGCTTCATTCAGACTCGGCACATCTCTTCTCATGATCAGCCTGCTCATTTACTGACCAAACCTCTTGGTGAGGTTTAGCACCAGCACTTGTCTTCAAAGTTAGGATTGTTGGATTCTCCCCCAATCCTACCTTGAGGGGGGGGGGGGGGGGAATGTAAAGTGTACAACTATGTATTGAATAGAGTAGCTCAGAAGAGTTTGTTATTAGTTTGTTATATACATGGTAGTTAGGTGGTTAGTTTGTTGAGTTGGTTAAACACCTTGTTTTGCTAGCTCACTACTTTGTATATATAGTTGCTCTATCTTTGCTGTACTGTCAGATATGACATACATATCAATATACCACAAAATTCCCCCAATCCTTCTTTGTTTTATAATTCTGGCCAAGATGTATATTGTGTGTGCTTATCTCAAAAGTACATCAACTCAATCGGCCTATATGACAAACGTGGGCAGGGGGATGTTAATGCCCTATATAGGATCAAAACCTTCCACGCAGCAGTCAACAACCCTGCGTCCTAATAAGTAAGAATTCTCCCCACAGAAATCAAATCCTGGAGGGAAGGAATGGAAGGTATGCTTTGTATGTGCTATATACCGATGTAGATGGATAATTTGGAAGTTCATTTTTTTTTACTCAAGTGAATTTAGACCCACTTACTGGACCCCGATATCAGGGGTAACTACCAGTAAACTTTACAGGCCACAAAGGGAGAGTACTAAACTGTCCTTGACAAGTATGACTCATCAACCCTACAATTTCCACCTAATGTGAAATTTTTGCTTCCACCAATACTTGAACCTTGGTGGAAAGGTTGGATGATGAGGGTGGTTATCACCTCACTTCCACATCTGACCTATAGATATATACAATGAACATGTCAATAAATCCAGCTCATCCCTAGTAAACATCAGTCTATGTACAATTTGTGGAGCCATATTTTTTGGCATAATGACCAACAGAAACTAAAACCGGTTCAGAAATGTATTTCTTTATTCTTTTTCCCAGATCCTCTATTTACGGGACTTTTATGTGCAGACTAATCCTTCTGTGTCATTGCGAACAAACTACTCAGGGCGGAAATTCACCAAGTTGGGAAGGTCTTCAGACTTGAGTCTTCTAATATCATTTGCAGTGACTTTGCAGAAATCCAATGACAATGATCTCAGGTTCTTGAGGGACTTGAGATACTTAAGCCCAGCACTTGTTACTTTTGTGTTTGATAAGTTCAGGGACACTAGTGCAGTCAGACCTGCGTATGGACCACACAGTGAATAGATTGCCAAAAAGGAGAGTAGTAACCACTCACAAACCACATAATAATTTCCTACTAATTTTTTTTTTCATTTTTTTCAAAAGGTAGATTTGGGAAACAGCCTCTCCGTTAAACTGAAAAGTGAAAAGTTTCTACATTTAGAACTTGTTGATCGTGTTTGGTAAACAATGATTGATTGTTTGCAGTAATGGTTCATTACTGGTTGTTTGAATTAGTGGTCTGGGTAAAAATAAAAAAAAATAAAAAAGAAGCATTCAGTAAGCCTAGACTGGCTTCCATCAAAAAAAAAAAAAAAAAAGACTAGACTGGCTTCTGAAGAAGGTATTTAGTGAAATTCCATTTGTACTCTTTGTCAACAATTCAATGCAACTTGTATCAATTATATTATTTGTAGTTTCAATTTTTATTTGCTTATATCAAGTCTAATTAGGATCTAAGAATATCATGACATTTATTTTAATATTTCTTACAATTGTGTTCAACTTATAAATGCAAGGTACCAAAACTAGACCATGTTTCCTCAATAGGACATTCAATTGGCAATCTTTGCCAAATACCTCCCATAAGTCATAAAACACAAAAACAATAGACAAAAGTTCACGAGCTATTTAAAAGTTTCAACCATTGCATGTGAAATGAACGCAAATCAGTTGCAAACAACATATGAGGAATTGGCCAAAATTCCTCAGTTATGATCTTTCTCCAAGGCTTCCCGTTAAGGGTCAGGCTATCAAGGTACCAAGGATTCAAACGTATATAGCCTTTCCCCACAAAGTGGAGGCTGTTTTCTCATACCATAACAAACATAATTGCGGGACAATATAACCATTGCAGTTGCCAGGATTGAGAAGCATGATCTGATGGTCCTTTCAGAAAGAGGACACTGCTTATTACTCCATTATAACCAATGCATGCAGAGCCTATGCTTTACCAAAAAATAAGAACAGTTGGCTTAACTTGGCTACAAGCAAAGACTACATCAGCAACAAATCAAACCAGAGCAAGGAAGTTCCAGAATAATCAAATATAACCATTGCAGTTCCAATGAAATATTATAACAGGAAATAAGAAAAGACAACAGAGATTATCTTAATTGGTGCATAAAGGACAATACCTGAAATCAATTCCAAAGATTTGTCAGTCAAGCTGCGGTTCTGTGATAAGTTTAGCAATGTCAGAGATGATAGCTCTTTGATATTCTTCACACCATTGTCAGTTATTCCCCCAGCACAAATCTCCAAGGACTGAAGATTTTTGAAGTCTGGTTTAAAGAAGGTTCAGAAAGAAGAGGAAAACACTCAGATCGCAATCACATATTGAGAAGAATGACATAAATGATCAAGTTATCCTCCAATTATATATTTATGCTGCCAATTTTAAAGTAGCTATTTTGGAGAATTATTAGTAAGTAATACAGAGCATGATGAAGCAAAACTTAAAAATTAGACCTTCAGAATCTTTAAAATAGATACCAATCAAAAGAAAAGACGTTGCCAAGGAAGCTGAACACTTTATGTATGAACTTCCAGAACTTGGCATCGGGGGATTTGGAGAAAAGAAAGAAACGGTATGTTAAGACGAGATATACATACTTCTCAAATAGCCCATTCCCAGATCTGTAATGTGAGCTCCAAATAGATCCAAGTGGGTCAATGCAGTTAAGCCTGCAGCATAGGTTCAACAAATAAAATATCAGTCAAAAGGAAAGTGACAAATGATATGTAACACAAGCATGCTAATTAATACAATCATCATAATAGTTGGACTGAAATTAGAAAATGAAATTGAATCACAGGTTAGCTGCACTCAACATATCCTGAACTGGAAATAAATAATGACTAAAAGATAAAAATTCAACATCCATGTGTTCAATTCAAGAGAAGAATTCAGCATCCCCATGCTGGATTCAAAGAAAGATTAGCATCCCCGTGTATAATCAATAAGAATTCATAATAATTCAATATTCAATATCAATGTAATGTAATTCATAAAGGCTAGCAAAGCCCTTATTTCTAGGTAAACAACTTGCTAAACCTAACAAAAATAGAAAACGAGAATTATATTCCTAATCGAACTAGGAAACTCGAGCAAGTCCAACACATGAAACAAGAAGAAATAAGGAAAAGAAAGACTCAAGACTAAAATCAAAAGACTCAAGCGGTAAATATGGAATACAAACTCAAGACTAGAAAAGAATAGTCAGTTTTACATTTACAGTTACATTCCTCCTCATGCTAACTAATCAGAACTTAACAGTCAACCAAGCACAACCAAGTATAATCTAGATGAGAACCAAATCAATGTAAAACAGAGAGAGGGATGTTTCTGAAACTTTTAAAGAGACAAAGACTTCGAAGGTCAAACAGTCACTGACAAACTTTACATGAATACAAATGTGAGCGGTTGGATATGAACGTAGGCCAGTTGATGAGCAAACCTCACCTTAGGGTAATGTGGAACGCTCCAACTCATAATATGCAGACATGGTTTGGCAAGAACCTCGCTCTCTACCTCTAGTATGCAATGCACAAGTAACAGTCAAGAGGTCATTATAGGGTTGTAATGGGGTTAGGTTGAGGGGAAAGGAGTAGTAATCATTTGGGTATAGTGGAGCTAAAAAGGGTCATGCTTAGAGTCAATCTCACCAAAAATTTCCTCTCAGCTCACACATTTACCTACGAAGGGCAAGACACTTACTTACTCCCTCATCTCTCAGTTGGAGTCCAAATACATCCTCAAACGGTTAGGTGGTCATGGTATAAAAGCCAACGTACATATAAAAGCCAATGTTGTGTAAATATAATCCTTTGTAAATTAATTATAGAATATATTCTTTGTATATATAATATTTTGTAGACATAATTATATGGGTGCTTATATATATAATTCTTTATAGATATAATTATATGGGTTCAAAGTGTCTGCCATGATACTCCCTCCGTTCCATATCAATTGTCGAAAATGTCATCTTTGACTAAGAATTTCTTATAGAATATTTTATCAAAAAATAACAACATTATATTTGTATGATAGTATTTTTCATTCTGAATCTAATAATAATACTTTCGTATATTACATCATAATATATGTCAAGAAATTGATGATGTCAATGCACAATTAATATGGAACGGAGGAAGTATTATACTATAGTGATTTTATTAACATACAAGATTATTATTTGCAAACCATAAATATACAAAATTTTCTTTTCTTTTTCCTAGTAAACACATGCATATTATTGATAGTGTATTTTAAGTATGAATTGATGTTTTTTTTCTTTTTTCTTTCCAGCTATGGCTCGACCACCGAGTACTAGGGAGTTTTTAATATTATGGCAATCAATTAGACAATGTAGAATTAAATTTTTTATCACGATATTTATAAATATGATCATATGGCTCTAGTTTAGAAGGTATAAGCATAGGTTAATTAGAGAGCCTTGTAGATATGACGCAATTACACGTTCGACGCGTCTACATAATATTATTGAAGTTAGTTATATCACATGCGTTGAGCGACTTCAAATGGATAGGAGATGCTTTAGGATTTTGTGCTCTTTGGTGAGAGATATTGGTGGTTTAAGAGACACTAAAAATATGAATGTGGAGGAAATGGTCGCCATATTTTTACATACAATTGCGTATGATGAAAAAAATAGGAAGATCAAGTTTGACTTTCAGTGATCTCAAGAAACAATAAGTAGACATTTTAATGTGTTGGAAGCAATATTAAAGCTTTGGAGCTTCTTAAGGATCCGATCCTCAACCAATTCCTGCTAACTATATGAATGAAAGACGGAAATGGTTTAAGGTAAATATGTTAGTTGTAGAATGGCTTATGTCATATGATGTAGTTTTTAAAGATACTATTTAACATATATACTTTGTGTGTTATATGGAATTGCTTAGGTGCTCTTGATGCCACTGAATATGATGCCAAGATACGGAACAAGAAAGAATACCATAGCGACAAGTGTTCGTGGGGTTTGTGCACTAGACATGTAGTTCATATATGTATTATCTGGTTGGGAAGGGTCAGCTGCAGATGCACAAATACTTCGAGATGTCACCAAATGGTTTTAAGGTTCCTCGTGGTGAGAAATAATATATAATTAGTAAATATGAATATTTTAAATAATTTCATTTGTATATAGAATAAATAAAATTCATTGTTGTTTAATAGGATGCTACTACCTTGTTGATGATGGTTACAATAATTGTTTCATATTGCAGATGACTGTTTCATATTAAACAACTCCTCTTTCCGAGTTGGTGGATTAGTCCATTCTTGTAGATGATGGGCTCTACAAGGGGCAACAAACCCATCACAATTCTTGTAACCAACATTAACAAGGTAGTAGCATCCTATTAAACAATAATGAATTTTACTTGTTCCATATACGAATGAAATTATTTAAAATATTCATATTTACTAATTATATATTATTTCTCACCACGAGGAACCTTAAAACCATTTGGTCTCGAGAGGTCATCTCGAAGTATCCATGCATCTGCAGCTAATCCTTCCTAACCACACAATACTTATATAAACTGCATGTCTGATGCACAAACCCCAAGAACATTTGTCGCTACGGTATTCTTTTTTGTTCTGTATCTTGGCTTAATATTCAGTGGCACATTTACCTCTATATAAGTCCCATCAAGAGCACCTAAGCAATTCTATATGACACACAGAGTATATATATGTTAAATTGTCTCTTTCAAAACTAAATCATATAACATAAACCATTCTACAACATATTTACCTTAAACTGTTTCCATCTTTCATCTGTGCAGTTACCAGGAATTGGATGAGGATCCTTAAGAAGCACTCTTCAAAGCTTTAATATTGCTTCCAACACGTTATGAAAATGTCTACTTATTGTTTCTTGAGATCGCTGAAAGTCTAACTTTATCTCCCTATTTTTTTCATCTTACGCAATTATATGTAAAAATATGGCAACCATTTCCCCCACATTCATATCTTTAGTGTCTCTCAAACCACCAATATCTCTCTCTAAAGAGCACAAAATCCTAAAGCATCTCTTATCCATTCGAAGTTGCTCAACGCATTTGATATCACTAACTTCAATAATATTATGTAGACGCGTTAAACATATAATTGCGTCATATCTACAAGGCTCTCTAATTAACCTACGCTTATACCTTCTAAACTGGATTAACATGATCATATTTACAAATATCATGATAAAAAGGTTCAATTCTACGTTGTCTAATTGATTGCCACAATATTAAAAACTCCCTAGTACATGGTGGTCGAGCCATGGCTGGAAAGAAAAAAAAAGGAAACAAAATAAAAATAAATTCATACTTAAAATACATTATCAATAAAATCAATATGACGCATGTGTTTACTAGGAAAAAGAAAATAAAATTTTGTATATTTATGGTTTGCAAATAATGATCTTGTATGTTAATAAAATCACTATAATATAATACTTTCTCCGTTCCATATTAATTGTCCATTGACATCATCAATTCCTTAACATATGTAATTTTCTAATATATGAAAGTACTATCATTAGATTCAGAACGAAAAATACTATCATAAGAATATAATGTTGTAATTTTTTGATAAAATATACTATAAGAAATTCTTAGTCAAAGATGATATTTTGGACAATTGATATGGAATGGAGGGAATATTTGGTGTTACCTAGCTATATATAAAGTCACTATAATAAAATCAACACAACATCACTAACGTTCAATCAATCTATGATCATGGCAGAGACTTTGAACCCATATAATAAATTATATATACAAGCACCCATACAATTATATCTACAAAGAACCATATATACAAAGAATATATTCAACTAATTTGCAAAGGATTATATTTACACAACATTGATTCAATCAAATTGAACGAAGAAGATGACTTACATGATAGACCAATTGTTGACGGCTGTTGTAAGATTCAATAACTCAACTTGCGGCTACGTGTGTATATATGTATACATGAGGGCTTACTAATATATTAATAATAAATAACATTTAGTTAATAAAAGGAAAAGGCCTAAACCCTAAACTGCAGTAGTAATATGTCAACTTAAGGAAATGTAATAACAATAATATTTAATGAATAAAAGCAAAAGTAATACATGGTGACAATAGGCAAGAAGATTGAGAATAATTAAAAGAAAAGGAATGAATAATATGTGTACTTTTATTTTTGTAGATAGGGGTGAGTAATATTGGTAATAATAATTAAGTATAACTGTATAAGGGTAATATTGGTATTTAATAGTGACTTAATGAATTCTCAATGTCAATTACCCTCCCCCCCCCCCCACCCGGTAATCGATTGTTGGGAATTGACCCCTTCTATTCCCATTCCCATTCCCCCCCCCCCCCTTGTTTTTAATTAACATGAAACAAACATGGGAATTGTACTCCCCATCCCTCTTATTCCCATTCCCAACCCTCTATTCCCTCTTTCCAAACAGGTCGCCGGTCCCATTATGAATTCCCATTCCCATCCCATTGCATACCAAATGGGCCGTTAGAGGAATCTTTCCCTAATGGGATGGGATGGGACCTAAGCAAAAATGAAGAATATACAGTGAAGTCTTTCTGTATGAAGCTTCATTACTTGCAAGATCCATCCGTGTGTAACCCTGTAGATGAAGGTTTTACTTTAGGATGATTTAGAGTTCTTCAGCCCCCTTGAAGCGTACCCCTTTGTTTGGGAAGCATCACTCGAAAGTATATTGACATGAGATAATTTACAGAGGGGGAAGTACTTGGTTAATAGGTGTTTCTTGTGCAAAAGGGAAGCACAATCACCAAATCATTTGTTGCTTCACTGTCCTTTTGCAAGCAAGGGCTCTTCCAGATCTAGCCTGTGGCTGCCAACGTCTCTTTTGGGTCTCTTCTAATTTGATTAGGAGACATCTTGTTTCAAAAGGTTTCTTTGGAAGGAAACTGAAGAAGATTGCCAACATCATTCTACATATGATCTTTTGGTGTCTTCGGTAAGAGAGGAACCGAAGAGCTTTTGAGGACGTTGAAGTTCCTCTTGAGTGCTTAAAACAATTTTCATCCAGACATTTTACTTTTGGGATTATGGGAAGTTAAATATCTTCCTCTTTCGCCATGGTCGACAGTCTTCATCTCTGTTATACCCATCTTATGTAAAATGTTGGTTGTGTTTTGTTTCCCTTCTCCGTAATTTGGACAGTCTGGAGGGAAGAAATTGAAGAGCTTTTGAAGTGTGGAGTAGCCACTGCAGCATTTCAAGGATATTCAATCGCTTCCTTATAGAATGAAGAGAACCTTTGTCCATACTCTTTTCTTCATGTTGTAGATTTTGGATGATAATTTTATACAAGGGAGTCTCTCAATCTTTCGTAAGATGCCATCTTCATATCCATGAACTTGTTCATGGTTTCAATATATTCTAGTTTTATACAGGAAGTCTCTCAATCTTTCGTAGGATGCTATCTTTGCATCCATTACCTTATTCAAGGTTTCAATATATTTTGTCTTCCTCTCCATATCAACAAAAGACACCAATCCCGACCCGTGAAAAAAGAAAGAGAGAGAAACCAGCCCCATTTTCTCAATTAATAGTGCTTGCATTTCGAGCTTATTTGTTAGGAAAATTGGATGGTAACAAGTTGAATATGGAGATTGGGACAATGGCAAGCCGAACTTCAAAAATGTATCACAATGGGTTGAACTACTAAACCCTTGGATTTTAGTGCGACCGAGTCGGTCCAAGCTGAACGATATTTTGGACTACCACAATTCAATATATAGCTTGAACTACTACAATGCAATATATGATAATTTAGAATAATACAATCCAATATATGATATTTTCGACCACTACAATCCAATATATTAAAATTTAGGATCACTATAATACAGGTGCCATATAGAAAACCACACTCCTCCAGCGCCACCACATACGAAATCTACCAAGTCAGGCTATGATAATTTAGAATACTACAATCCTATATATGATACTTTGGACTAATACAGTCTAAAATATTAAAATTCGAGATCACTATAATACAGTTGCCATGAAGGAAAACCACACTCCTCCAGTGATACGTAGGAAAACCACCAAGTTGGTTTCGACCAACTAAGTGGTGGTGCACTGAACTCCAAGGGTTCAACACCATTGTCCAAAACCCTATAATTCGGCTTACTACAATCCAATTTTCTTATTTATATTGATGAAGAAAACCAAAAGAGTAGAATTAAATTGTCGTGGGGAGAAGCATAGGCCAACTTATGTAAATATATACGAACCTGAAGGCCTAAAGCAAAGATACTGCCAGTATACCACACAGATAATTTGGACTGAGCTTTAAAGGGTTGAACGAACAATTAGGGCTATCAAAAAAGTGTCCGACCCAAAAACCTAGTTTAGTCCGGTTTGGGAAAAAAAAAACCATGTGGATCATAAATGTTTCATCTGAATTTTGACTTCGGCTGATTTGACCGAAAATCCAGACACGACATTTTCCATTTTTCCATTGACTGAACCCGATATTAACCCAAATTTAGGCTTGTCCAAATTGTCTGACAATACCCAAAAAACTGGGTATCGGACATCAACTTTCCATCAGATGTCTGATTTGTCCAAACACGAAATGAGCCAAACCCGAATTTTTGACTGCCTATGAACAATGCAGGAAAGAGGTACACAATAACATATGAATTAGTGAACCACTTATACCCAGTTATTAGCGCCTAAAACTTGTCTCTTATTCTCTTGCAAATCTAGAATGTAAGTGTTCGAGAGTTGTGCACGTTATTATGTGCCTAGGACTGCAGTCGGGGTCTCCCGCAGACTTTTTTGTTTTTCTCCTTATGTTTTAAAGCCTCTTGACCACGCCCAATGGCCAGGCTTCATGCTGTTCCAGGTCTGTAACACAAGGCCTAAGGACTGAGTAAAAAGGGAGTTATGGTCGTATGTGCAACATACGAGGCTTAGGCAGCTTATGGGACTTGGTTGTGTGTTGACGGTGCAATCATCCTAACTTAGTAGTCACTTTGGCCACAGAACACGGAAACTAAAATTTGATCAGACTGCAACAGACCAGAAGCACAGACAGTTTCCAACCTTCTGAATTCATGAACAACGCCAAAAGAAAATACTTACCAGTAAGAGCAGCGAGTCCAGTATCAGTAATTTGAGCTGCATCAATATTGAGTGATTTTAGAGATGATAACTTGGAAAGCTTTTTCATACCCATGTCGGTCACTGGAGTGAAGGAGAGATTTATGCTCTCCAGACTGGTCAACCCTACAAAGAGTCCAATAATAACAATATCAAATTGACTAACATAATACATATATATTGCATACTTGCATGCAAAGAAAAGAGGGTCTTAGGAGCATAGTTATTAAAATCCCGATCCCGATCTACGATCCTCCGATTTTATGATCCAAAATCCTCGATGTGATTCTACTATCTATATTCCGATCCACGATCCTACGTGGGTTAATTCCGATCCTAACTATCTCATGGATCCGAGTTAGGATCCCGAATTTAACAACCTTGCTTAGGGATCATGTGCAACAAAGTTTACAATGGACTTTTTGTGAGCAGGCTTTTTGTGGGAAGGCTCCACAAAGAAATCATTCAAAGTCATCTATCAGACTTAATGCTTGTGTAAATATTGAAAATTTGTCAGTTACTATTGTAATCCTATGTTTTTATCTCCATCCTTTCCTCGTTTGCTCATTGGTACCACCCCCCCACCCCGGCGCGCGCAAAGAAAAAAGAAGGTTGGAATCGACCAAACATTAGGTACGACAAAATGTTGTGTGCATCTCTTCGATTCAGCCTCTTTCTTTTTCAAGAGTAACTTTCAATTTTCTTAGCACAGTTGGTTCCATATTAGGTAGCATTCCTGACATGAATTGATTCCCATGGATCAGTCTCTTTTACAGCAGTTACATCTTCTTTTCCAAGTATTGAACCTACTGCCAGGCGGAAGGATAAACATGGAGGAATGAAAACATACTATTTGAGTCAAAATCTACCTGATTCATGAAAATTAAAGGAAAAAAGCATTCAAATGACACAGGCAAGCAATGAATCGATAGCCTTAAACAGGGGATTCAGTGTGTGATAATAGGATAACGGGGATGAGAATAGTGGGTCAGGTGATAGATTTCCCATGTTTAGTTTGTTGGAATTGAAATTTGAAATATAGGAAGGAATGAGACTGAGAATGGGAATAGAACCCTCTATTTCCACTAATCTATTCCAAATTTCCCCTCAGGGAGGTGGAATTTAGAAGTGTAAATACACAATCAAATATCAATATTATTTAGTCCCTATTCTAATCCCACATAACAGACATGAGATTTATAAACTTTTAACTAACTCCCACTCCAAAGCAGAATATTCCCAACGAGCGTTGGGATTTAGGGTTTGTTTGGCCCAGCTTCAACTCTTGAAAATTAATTTCTCAGAAATAGTTTTGGAGAAACTGTTTCTGAGAAAGTTTTTACATGTTTGATAATCCCTCTTATAAACTACTTTTAAAGACTAGAAATTTTAATAGTGTTTGGTGAATAATTATCTAATTGCTGTCCTCCTAAGGAACCCCCCCCCCCCCCAACATAATCCCCCAAGTCTGCTCACACTTTTTGATACTTGATAATCATCTTGTTCGATAATGGTTTGAATCTTACCCAATTCACTTAAATATACAAGGATCAAAATTCCATTGTATATTTGATGAAAACCATGCTATTTAATCTCAATTGATAAAGTAACACCCAATTAAAAATAGTTCAGATCTTGTTTTTATTTGACGAAAACATTTCTGTGTCAACAATGAGGACATACTGGAAAGTGGTTGATAAAGGATTCTACCCAGGTGAGCAAAGGGAAGCAGAATTCACACAAATATTTCATGTACAAAGGTTATTGAACACAAATATTTCAAAAAGTTCACCCAAATTGAAGCAAATAAGAAAGGGGAAGCAAATTCAAGGTTCCAACCATCCAACATGGGAGAGAAAGGGGGGTTTAAATAAGTTTAAAAAGGGTGTGGG
Source organism: Portulaca oleracea (assembly GCA_029582165.1). NCBI lineage: Eukaryota > Viridiplantae > Streptophyta > Magnoliopsida > Caryophyllales > Portulacaceae > Portulaca > Portulaca oleracea. Next base: position 20,669,692 of record CM055882.1, on the reverse strand, counting down.
AGATAGTTTAAAAGGGGTATGGAAGATGGTCATTAAAGCTTTAATTCAACAATGGAGAAAGTGCATACGGAATAATGGTATATGGTGATTGTCTGTCCAGTGGGTATTGTTCACAATTTGACAGTGTGTAATATGTCTTTAGTATAAAAGTAGGAGGGCATAATGGGAATATAAAAGTAATTCATTAAGTTGCACCTCCGCTAGAAATAGAAGCAAAAAGCACCAAATTGTAGCTTCTAGCGTATTAATAGCTCTTTTTGACTCTTTTAGAGCTATTTTAAAATTCTAAAAACTTGTATGTTTGGCTAAATTTCAGTTTTTTTACACAGAAATAGTTATGGAAGCCTGCCCAAACAAGCACTTATATCTCTGTTCCCATTCCCAAAATTGAATTCTCATTCCCCTTCTAACATAGAGGAGCCCACTGGTATTGGAAGACCTAAAGGATTTTTCGCATGTTCAACAGAAGATAGATGGTAGCAGGAGCAGAAGCAATTGTTCTTGAAGCAGATAGGTAAAAAAGCATGGTATCCAAGTTGGGAGATAAATTGAGAGGATTGAAACACTCATCCATTTCTTTACCTCCTGCAAAAGGCATGCCATTCGAGTGAGTACACTTATACAGTTATACCAAAGGAAAACAATGGTCTAAACCCCAAGTTCCATCATTATCATGCACACTACCAAATCCCACACTTGTCACCAACCAAGCGAAAGATCCAATGTTGGACTCTATAACAACCCCTATTTCCATGATCTATTGCAACGCCCTGCCACTCTACCAGGTCTCGGACATTACCTAACGATCAAGGATCGACAACTGGCTACACAAACCACCACAAGTCCTCCAGCTTGCCTCGTCCTTGCTCACACGCTGCCTTGGAAAGCTTCTCAGAAGGTTACCCATCCTGAGACTATTCCCAGCCAAGCACGCATAACTAGTGAGTTCTCAACAGAAGAGGTTCCTAAAAGGAAGGTGCACCTTGATAATATAAGTAGTCATTTCAATCTCTTAAGCCACACTTGAACCATATCTGGGGTGATAAATCTCTAATGCAAACCGTACTTTTCTACCCACCTTACCTGCAACAACGCCTTAATGGAGGGTTTTCCATTTGCCAACAAATCTATCCATGTTTCTCTCTTCCCTAGTAATGGCAACAAATTGAAATGGCCTAGTCACGGTTCCTAAGTTGTCAACCAAGTGGTTTAGGGAAACAACTTCAGGAACAGACAACAATTGAATTGTAGGTGATTGAAGATTCACGACTTTGGCTATGAAGTTGTTGCATCACCCCAATGGATCAGGGCACAACTCTAGATTCATACCAATCAAGTGGTTCAGGGTGGCTGTCAATGGCTCCTGAAGTTGTCAACCAAGATTGTAGCTTTGTCAACCCTTCCCCTCACCTTCGTGGCGGTGATCAGCATGCGTCACAAGGTGCACAAATTGAAACCATGCCATTGGGCACGGACAACAGTTGAAGTTGGAAGTGAAGGTTCAAGGCTTTGGCTATGAAGTTGTTGCATCAACACCCCAATGGATAAGGACACAACTCTTGATTTATAATGCCAACCAAGTGGTTCAGGGTGGCTAGTCACCGGTTCCTGAAGTTGGTCAACCCAGGATTGTAGCTTTGCCAACCCTTCCGCTCACCCTTCGTGGCGGTGGTGTGCATGTATTACAAGGAGCATGACTTTATTTCCCCTTCACACCTCCTTTTCTTTTTCTTTTTCTTTTTTTTTTTGGCGGGTGTGTGTGTGTGTGGGGGGGGGGGGGAGGGGCAGCAGAAGTACTTATAGAAGCTGCAGTTAGGTTGGCCGATATCACATGATGCAATCTCATGGGACCGAGCAATTCTAGTGAAATCAATGTATGAATGTAGTCAAGTAGGTAAACAATTGGCAGTATGAACTAGTTTGCTGATGAAGTACACTGTCTTTTGTTTACACTAGGACATCCACTTAATTCGAGACTTATATCAATTCATTCCATCTTCAATCATCACAAACAAGCAGTCCAGAATATAATGGTCCAAGTGCAAAATGATTTTAAGCATCTAGGATGTAGGTGAAAAAGAGATGTGGGTGACCATATTAATAATCATATCTAGGGTAGAATGAAAAATAAGAAAATCTTACCAGATAGATGCTGTAGCCCTCTGCTTCCCACTCCAGTATCAGACAACTCCAGAGACTTCAACTTGCTGAGGCCTGAGATCCACATATGAATTCCATCAGGTCATATACTAACAAGAAAAATCCAAACAGGTATTTTTAATAATATCACAAATATATGTTCAGCAACATGAAAGCAAATACTCCCTCTCGATCTTTTAAAGTGTAGCTTTAAGGTTAATGGGGAATACTAAGGAAACATAACTTACTAGATGAATTGAACTTAAATACCACATTACCCCACATTAGTTAAGAACGGTAGATATTGGTGAGAGAGAATAAAAACTATTAATAAGGGTAACATCCACAAAGTAATAAACAACAATATATCATTGGACATATGCAGTGACAGATATTGCGAGAAAAGAAAGGTTAGGGAGGGTGACACTTATTTGGATCCAAAGGGAATACATTAATTCTAGAACCATGTTAATTGTGCAACTGAAAAAAAAAAAAAAAAGAGGGGGGGGGGGTGTTGACAGTGTGGGGCCATTTCCGCCCCTCTTGAGACAGACCATATATATTCCCATTGATAACATTGTCTGCTCCAGTGCACTGCTACTGGAATTAAGGGAAATCATCAAGCATCAGCTACTTGTTACAGTTTCATGTTCAAGTGGCACATCTCCTACTTTTTATTTCCCTTTTTGTTTTAACTCATGCCCTTTGATATTCTTTTATGTTTTTCATTCTTAGGATGGAGTATTTTAACCAATCAATTACTTTTTGTTCAGTTCAAATAGCTTCCTCCCGTCTTTTTTTTTATAATTTCTTCTTTTGCTTCCATTAAAACTTCAACCATCAATTATTTCTAATCTTACTGACATAACCAAAAATAATATGATGCTAGTCATCTTACTGATTAGGTCAATACAAGAGACTTGAGTTAGAATTTGATTCCATTGTCAAATAATAACCCAAAGCATGAGCCTACAAATTGTTATTATAATGGTGAATAAAGTCAAGATGTTATAGAACCCATACTTTTATGTTCTCGAAGACTTGTCAATCCAAACACCAGATTCTTTGGTTTTAAGTTTAAGGCCACATTCATGGTCCCCTACACCTCGGGTCTACTTGGGAGGGGGGTTATAAACAAGGGTGTGAGTTCATAAGAGTGAAGAAGGGTGGGAGTGGGTGAGTTTGTACGGTAAGTAACTTAACCCTGCTTAGGAAGTCCTTTTTGAAATTATGAGGGGGTTCATAAGAGTAAGTTTGTATTCTACATATTAGGTAGCTTATTTCCCTCCCTTACACTCAAAGTTGGGGTGTTAAAAAATGAGGGTTAAAGAGGGCATAGGAGCATTACCGATCGTGATGGGATGATGGATGCTTGAGTTTTTGAAAGAAAATCAAAGGAAGAAGAACTTGGACACCATAGGGTTTGCATATGATCTTGGCAAGGAGAGTCCACAACCTTGGCCTAACATTCCACCATGATTAAATAGGATAAAACCACCATTAATCACTAAAGAAATGATTTGAACACCACCAAAGATAGATTGGATAAAGTAAACAAGATTTTTGGGAAGAGGCTTAGAGAGCACTCTAGCATTTCATTTCATACTCAGCATAATCTGCCCAGAAAAACAGCCCAAATGAGTATTTATACAAGGTATCAAAACACCAAAACACAGTCATTTTGGGTTACAAAATCCGGCAGAAAAATAAAGTCGTCGCGGGCGCTATGGTGATGTCGCGGGCGCGACCATTCAGTTTTGAAGGGGGCGCTGTCAGCGTTTCCCTGGCCCTTGACAGCGTCTTCCATCGGCGAGAGAACTCAAACTTCTAGAACGGACGCTGGCAGCGGTTAGCAACGAAGCTCCAAAATTCACCTCCAGCCTAGAGCGTTGCGGGTGTCACCGACAGGGTAGTGGGCGCGACGGCGCCTGCCCAAAACTTAGCGGGCGCTACGGCCTGTGTAGCGGGCGCTACGAGGCCTGGCTTGCACCGTTTTGCTTCTAACCTTGAACCTTATTGAACCGGGACAAAAACCCGAACCCTGATACCTCATAGTTCAACATCTCGGGACGGACCAGTACGGTCCCGGGGTCTCCGGGGTCAATGGAACAAACGAGCACCTTTAGAAGGCCTCGGAGCCCATCCAATGGATGGCCGAGACTACCCTTGTGTTTCCGGATTTCATCGGGAATTGTACCTCGAGATTCACCGTGGTTGATGCGGCTCGCTTGGCAAAAGTAACAAGGGACAAAAACGGAACCCGGGACTCTTCAGGTATGAAGGGTAAACCCCACCCCTCATCAGTCCGCCGGAGGGGGGGAGGGGGTTAGGGGGAGTTAAGGAGGGTGCTTACTCCTCCTTACCCCTGCTTGGGAAGGGAGTGAGAAAGGGTAAGGGAAAGTAAAGGGAAGTGAGATTTACCCCCCCCCCTCCCCTTTTACCCCTTTTAACTCTAATTTCTCTTACACCTCAATTTGGGGTGTAAAGAAAAGTTTAATTAAATCATAACATACATAAAAAAGAAAATGACCATATTACCTTTAACCCTAATTGAATCATAACACACACACATCCATCTCTCTCTCTCTCTCTCTAGTGCGTGTGTGTGTGTGTGTGTGAGAGAGAGAGAGAGAAGGTAGAAAGGGAGTAGGTAGAGAGAGAGGGGGGGAGGAGTAGAGAGAGAATGGGTATAGAGCTAATGTATGAGTGTAATACCTTATCATTGTATTACATATAATATTAAAGGGCAAATATGTCAATTAAATACTTACTTTTATGAACTCTTTTAATTGAGTTCCCAAGCAAGGGTAAATAGTTTATCCTTACAAACACTCTCATACCCTCACCCTCTTTTACTCTTATAAACTCCTACCCTCCCTTTCTAACTTCCTTCCCAAGCGGACCCTTAGTCTCTTCCCAAACAAGGGTAGGAAAGAGTAAGGATCCTTACTAACGCTCCCCGCACCCCCACCCGCCTACCCCTTCCCAAGCAAACACCAAAAATTTTCTACTTCCACATCTATTTTTTTTAATATTATCATCGATGCTGGCAAAGAAACCCTTTACCTCCTCCTCTTGAGACAATCACCCGTTACGTGGCAAACACTTCCCCCCCCCCCCCCCCGTTTTCTCCCTCTTTCTTGTCCGTTATGTGCGAACCCCCCCCCCCCTTTCCTCTTGTTTGTTTGTTGCGGGGAAAAGGGGGGGGGGGGGATATTAGGAACATTTGGTATTTTTAATATTATCATTAATGTTGGCAAAGAAACCCTTTACCTCCTCTTGAGACATCACCTGTTACGTGGTAAACACTTCAACCCTCCCCCCCCCCCTCTTTTTCTTCCTCTTTCTTGTCCATTATGTGCGAACCCCCCCCCCCCTTCTTCTTGTTTGTATGTTGCTGAGAAAAAAGGGGGGAATATTAGGAACATTTGGTATTTTTAATATTATCATCGATGCTGGCAAAGAAACCCTTTACCTCCTCCTCTTGAGACAATCACCTGTTACGTGGCAAACACTTCAACCCCCCCCCCCCCCTCTTTTTCTCCCTCTTTCTTGTCTGTTCTGTGCAAACCCCCCCCCCCCTTTTTTCGTCCTCTGTATGTTGTTGGGAAAAATTTGGGGGGGGGGGAATATTACGAACATTTGGTATTTTTATCAAATTTTATAATTATTTTGCATTCATCATATAACCTAAATAAGGAGATTTAGTATTATTACTTATTATGTGTATATATATATAAGTTTTTTAATCCTATTATAGGCTATTTGATATCTTTTCCAATTCTTCTAGGACTTGAAGGCTATATAAAAATATTACCATTTAATAATAATAAAGAAAGGCAGATGATGAATAAAAATTAATATTGAATATTGAGTGAGAATCCCCATTTCTGTAGGATGTGCTAGCAGACAGTCCCACACTACCCCTTTGTAGGTATTGCTTGCCGAGTGTCCTACATGGACTTGATAGGAATTCTCGTTGGAAGTCAATTTCCTGTCTCTGATTACTACTGCACCCTGATTTGCCATTGCTACTCAACAATGGGCTGGTGTGATAAACATCTCGTGCCCTTTTTGGGAAAATTCATAACCAACAATGGCCCACTTCAAAGGATGTTCTGTACCAAGTTTTCTTTAGCTATAGGATGTAAACCCCATTGCCAAATTTCAAGCCGAGTGATTTCTACGCTTGAAATATTTTTTTTTTCCTCCCTTGAAGATGCTCAAATGCCTTTTGCAAGCTTCAAAGCCATCAAATTTATGAGGATTGCTATGAGTTGGATCTCTATTGGTTAGTTAACTTTTCTGTGAGTATAGGCCTTATATTCCCACAGATATGTTCGAATATACACCATCTCAAGCTTCCCACTGAAGATTGTAAACTTTCACCTTCAAGGTTCTCATTGAAAGCATTTATTTCCTTTAGAGATGACACCCATATAGTCTATGACAGTAGAGCTGAGTAAACTAAAGCAGGGGCGGATCTGGTATATCTCCAGTGGAGTCAGTTGACTCCACTGGAATTTTGAAAAAAAAAATCAGTATTTGAAAAAAAATAAAAAAAGTATAATACTTATAATAATTGCACACACTAAAAATCACAAAACTAAATTAGCCCAGGTGGTCAGTGGCTCAGCGTGTTAAGGCGTGTATGACTTGGAGGAGTGCGCGAGTTCGATTCCCTTCAATAGCATTTTTTTCGCCTTTTTTTCTTTTTTTTTAAAACTGATATCAATTATTCAATTAGGCCTCATGGCATACTGCTCGACTATCTTCATTCTTCCAAACCCTAACCCTATTCTCTCTCACCCACCCACCCTCCCTCCACTCTCAGCCCTCCCCTCGTCAGTCGGCAGTCGGCCCTCGCACCACCGTCGCCGCCACCACTGTCACCGGCGTTCGGCGTGGCGGCGTCCTCGCAGTCGGGTCCACCCAGCCCAAGTCAAGTGTGAGTTTCTCATTCTCAATCTCTTTGCCTCTTCTCTCAATTCAACGTATTTTTGTCATTTATTGTTGTAAATTTACTCTTTAAGTTCTTATTATTATCAATACGTTGTCAATTCATTGTCAATTATCAATTTCTCATGAGTATTATTTCTCAACTCAATTTGCTTGTGTGGTAATTGGTAAATTAGGGTTTATTTTTTAAGTTGATTTGTTATTTGTTAAATGGGTCAATTTAATTGTATTTATGAATAATTGGTTTATGTGAATATTGTGAAATAATTGTGAATAATTGTGAAATAAAATTTGTTAATTGGATGCATAGTTTACTATTTTTCTAGTTGATTTCAGAGATTATGTCAATTTTTAGGCTATTGAATACTTACTTGCTAGCTAATAGAACACTTACTATTTATTTCTGTTTAATACTATTTCCATGATTAATATTAAATTCGCTATTTTATTTGCATTTAAGCTTTTTAGTACTGTTAAATTTTAATTTTTTTTAGCAAATTATTGTTGACTCCACTGAGTTTGAATCCTGGATCCGCCACTGAACTAAAGGTAATATTCTTTACAGCAAATCTTTCCAAAAGGAGGTCCAAGTGGCAAGGGAAACACACCACTAGGTTGGCTCTAATTAATATATGGGTGCAGCAACCAGTACTGAACAGGTCATGGCAGATGCAAATGAAGCTCTTAAGGAAGCTAAGGAGCTTGCACAAGCAGAAGATCATCATGATCTGAACAATAATGTTTCAAGTAAACAGGAAGTTGGTGACTTCCAACCATATAGGACAATATCCGAGGCCAAAAACAGTACAAGTGCACAAAGATTTAGAGTTGACAGACAACAACTTATCTAGCCTTCTTTGTGAATATCAATTGGCTAGCCAAGACTTCAACATGGACCAAGCAGTGCATATACATGCTGGAAGTTTTATTCCTGATTGCTTTTGTTTTGAGAAAAACACCATGCGTCCAATATTTGCATGGGGCCTAATGTTGGAGAAAACTGAGCCTGCAATTTCAGTACAACTGCAACTGTGCAAGGTGCTCCAGCTCCTTTTCGCATTGCTATTTCCAACCCCTTTGCATTTCAAAACTCAAGGACAAGCATTTTACAACCAGGGGAGAATGACCAATACAAGAATGAAGAAAAATATCCATAATACTACCTCCGCCCCATATTACTTGACCATTTAGCCAAAATTTAGAAAACCAATAAAATGAGTTAGTTATTAATTGTGTCAACTATTATGGGAACCAGGTAGTATCATTTATTAGGAGACTTTGCAAGAATTTTGTATTTTTATTACATTTTATTATTATTTCACATTTATCATATAACCTAAATAAGGAGACTTGTATTAGATTCATATGTTTTATCCAATAATAGTTCATTTGATATCTTAGGTTTCCCAATTCCCCTGGGACCTCAAGGCTATTATAAGAACTATTATGTAATATAGAAAGGCAGATTATGAGTAAGAACTATTATTGAATATTGGGTGAAATTCTCTGTGCGAGAATCCCCCTTTTTATATGATGATCGCAACGCGTCCTCCCCTACCCTTTTTGTAGGAATTGCTCGCGGAGCGTCCTACATCAGTGTTTTAGGCAAAGAACCCCCCTGCAGTTAGCCACCCATCAAACCCCTCTACTTGGTAAGTGAACTTAGTACTTTCTGAATAGAAGGTATCCAAATGCTAAGGAAGTCTATGGACATGCAGAACTCACAACACAAAGACAATACTCAAGACAATACAAAAGACCATATTTCATCTCTTTATTGTCCACAAAATCTAACAACCAATAGCTCAAAGACATGATTCAAGTTCTAAGCATAACAGTATCCCCAAGTCATGCACGGTTCACCCTACATCATAATTCCTTCTTTTTCAGACACTTGTTTAGCATGTAAATATTAGCCTTAACAAATCGCACTGATTGCTAAGATATACTTGATCCAGTGCAAGATGTACAAGGGCGCAGACGATCAAGTGATGGAAACAAGATTGAAAAACAGTATGACTGCAAGTCTTACATGGAAAGTACACAGATGAGATGATCAGGGATGCATAATTAAAGATGTACAAGGACTAACCAGAGACGTGAAACAGGCCTTCATCTGTTATCTTGCAAGAATCTAGGTTCAAGCTCTCCAAGTTCTGCATACCTGTTTGGAGGAAAAGAGAAACAAGATATGGACCTAAATGTAATATCTTCCATCTATTAACTCAGCACAGTAAATTCAATTTTGATCTCATGATATACTGGTAAAGGATAATAATTCTTCTGCCGTAATGTCACAACTAGTCTTACTAAAGAAGTGGAAACTATCATAATGCCTTGTTATTGAACAAAAGATGCAATAAGCATATAGTGAATTCAACACTTCATTCAATAGTCTTTTTCATCTGATGCGTGGCAGCGAAATATATGAAAGAAAAATTACCTTTTAGGTACAGCAGACATTTATCTTTAATTTTGCTGAATCCTAGATTCAATACCTTCAAATTTCTCATTTCTACAACAAAGAAACAGAATCAATTTAGCATATAGTGAATGCAAATGCATTCAACTGGGAATGTGTTTGATAGTACTTACGTGAAAACTTCTCACACCCATCACCAGACAGGTTACATCTGCTAAGATTCAAATATAAAAGTGCATCGAGTGCTGCACAGGAGAGAGAAAAAGACAGAACTTAGTCTAATTCATGGACAAAGACCAGATTGATAGACATGCAATAACAAATTTGTGAGGGACCCCAACAATCCCACTGCAGCCTAAAACTTCAATTTCATGAAGTTACTTTCACTATGTTTCCTGAATTCTATCTTCAAGAGATTCATCGCATAATGACTATTGCATATAGAGGCAGCTATTCTAGAAGTCTCATCAAAAATTTTCTACATCTTCGGCACCAGCTCACCTAACGCCACGAGATCGCAAGTGTGCATTTCAGTATAGAACACAAAAAAAAGTTCCAAGCTGCTTTTTCCTCCCCAATGCTTTCCAATCTTCTTCAATTGTTTCCTTATCTGAGCTTTGCAAAACTGAAGGTGATATGGTCGGTTTTCCGATCAGCGTCGTCATCTCATTTATGATATTTCTTCTTTCCTCTATTTACTAGTGCATTTTGTTTTACTAGTAGTTTGTACCTCCAATCCTGATAATTTATCCCTCTCTCCGATTGTGAGAGTTTATTTTGTTATTGATATAGCTTAGTTTTATGTAGCATTTCACTTGTCAAGGATGAATTGTTCCACAATTCCAATGTGGCTTGTGAATGAAATTCAACACTTCAAATACAAGTTCTCTCACGAGTTATATCATAAGAATATCACTCTTCGATAAGCTACACTAGAACCGCTCGTCTACTTTAAGGATGATGTTCGATCAGAACATCTAATTTAGGGATGATGATGGATCAGCACATATATTCTGAGAATGATGCTACATGCAAAAGTAGTTCGGGATTGAAATTGAATTTTGAGATTAGAGTTTGTATTTGCTTATATTTGATATTCATTATAGATGCTCGATCGCTATGCATTCAATGAATTCTTTCCTTTTTCCGGAAAAATTATTAAAAAACCCGCAGAAACAAATATACAAGAAATCAACACACGGTTGCACGCGCACCTTGATACATAGGTAATGGAATTTTTACACACACAGCTCCAAACACACACATACACACACAGAGAGAGACAGAGAGATAATTAGGTAATGGAATTTCTGCATACACAATGCCACACACAAATATGCACATGCACACACACACAAATTACATAGGTAATAGAATTTCAATGCATACAACTTCAAATACACACTATTACTGCCCTAAGCCAAATGTCCACACATAATAACAGGTATGATCTTCCAACAAGAGGCTATCTAAATGAATGGAAATGGGAAAAATTACTAGGAAGACATGCTTCCAAAATAGGTCAAGGGAAAAAGAAAAGAGAAAAGGTCCTATCAAAAATCAGATGCACCAGGTCTAAATCCCCCACAACTCTTTCAACATGTTTCCTTATAGATCCTACTACAGCACACTACACACACAACAATGCGTGTAAAAGAAAGTGGACAAACACCCCTCCTCCCCCCACCACCATACACACACGTGCGCAAAGCACCCAAAAAAAAAAGGAGGGTGTGTTAAGGGGTGATCTGTTTACCATGAGCAGTCAAGGACTTTGTGTCAAACAAGAAAAAGGGTAAAGCTGTTGACCAAGCTTGTGAGATGGACAGTTAAGCTGTAACTCATAAAATTAGGACTAGAAGCACAAAAGCCCCAGTTTTTTGTTTTTAATGAGAATAAGACAAATCGCATTCCTGCACTGTAGTACCTTCTGGGCAGGAGTCACAGCATAATATCCCAAGTTATATTTCAATCACGAGAAGAAGGATAAATAGTCTCGACTCATGTAAGTTTCGTACCAGAGAGTGTATCCAAGCATGCAGAAGTAATAGGGCATCCTTCCAGGTTCAATAGGACAAGCTTGTGCAAACCTGTGAAAGTCAGTGTTAGTTTGTCAAATTTCACATATTAAGGGCCGGTAAAAGAAAAGGGAACAGAAGCTTTTGAACAAATTCACCGTCATGTTAGTTCCAAATTTCCAATACAAAAGATGGATGTACATTTAGAAGGATCAACGCACATAGCTAAAGTGGATGTACCTCTTAAATAAGCAATGCCAACATCTGTAACCTTGCAGCAGGAAATTTGTAAAGCTTTCAAATTGGTGAGCCCTGAAAATTAATTAAACATCAATTTATCCAATTTCGTAGCAGATTGCATCAGTGATGAATTGTCTTCTTGTAGAATAGAAAGGTGATAGTTTGTAATGTGTACGATGTGCTGAAATGCCTCGTGAATGAAGAAGCAAGACCAAAAGTCAATTTGTAATCAACTTTGACTGAGCCAAAGACATGTTACCCTCAAATAAGCAGACACTTAATTTACAAATAAATGAATCAACATCCAGTTAATGGCTGAATTTCCTATGTTCCCCACTAATAGATACTTTGGAATATAACTTAGAGGCTCAGGACAACGACCTCTTTACTTTGCTTTCATGGGGTGCAGTAAACGTGATCCCTGCACTGCCTAACTCTGGCACTAGGGGGTTTGGTCCACACAGTTTGACATATATTAACCAATCATCGAGTATAGTATGACTCTCGAGAACAGGTGAATACATGAGGGAAATATCCATGTATTGTATCAAGTCTGATACAAGGAGGATTTTCAGATGGTTATTACTATTTTGGTATCTGGAGATTCCAATTACAACAAGTAGACTGACTAAGCTCGACTGCAGGATATCAGTGGATAAGATCAACGCAAAATTACAAACTTGGTCCACTAGGAAAATTTCTTATGCAAGCAGAATGGCGCTGCTTAATTCGGTTTTACTTGGTATTCTTGGATTTTGGGCTAACATAAACATCTGCCCCCAGGGGGGTGATTGACCAAGTTCAAAGCTCGCACAGAAGCTACATAGTAGATACATTAAAGGCACAGAATGGTGAGGCTAACAACCTTCAAGTGACACGTGTTAGTATTGGAAGAGAATGTGTAATATGAAGGATAAGCCAAAAGATATTTGGGACCGGATAACTAGATTCACCAGAATCACTGTAATAAGCTGCCATAGTTGGCTATTAAAATCCCAGAAAAAGGTGAAGTGGGATAAAGTTATATGGGACAGAGTAAACAATCCATGAAATTCTTTCATAACCTGGATTTATATTCAAAAAAGCTTCCAATAGCTGATAGACTGAGTAGATATAATCAATTAATCAGAAAATCCCTGCTCACTGTACCCTATGTAATGAAGATAAGGAAACATCGGAACATTTATTTATAAGTGCTCTTTTCCTCAGATCATTAGAAAGCAGATTGCAGCCTGGCTGAAGATCATAGACAGAAGACCTGAGAAGTCGGGACAAAACTGTGAATTCAACCCTAGCAAATCAAGGGGAAGATAGAAATGATTGTTGCCAGATATGCAGCTATGATCTACGGTATTGGGGAAGAAGGAACAAAGTAAGATCCTAAGGGAAAAGGGTCAACTGGCAGAATGATGTGCATAAAAGCAAAAAACAGGTTATACACAAATTTTTGCATTCCGAAAAGACTAGTAACTGACAGAATACGTATAGAAAAATTGATTACAAGGCGAGATTATCACACTGATAATCAAGAAAACCTTCTCAGGTTGTACTACCCCATCTATTTGAGTGAGATGTGTTTCAGTGGTAATGAGGGCTTTACTTCTTGTCCGAAAAATAGTCATAATACTACTAATTTACTAAATCTGACTCCTTCCTATTTTATCTATAACTTTCAATTTTGTGCTAGTCAAACTTTGAAAATTTTGACCACTTTCTTAACATATACAATGATATGTTATATGAAGCTACTATCATTATATTCATAAGAAACGATACTGTCATAGGAGCACAATGTTGTGATCTTTAGTAAAATATTTTGCGAGAAATTTTTGGTCAAATAACATTACTAACCGTGAAAAGTCAAATAACTGACATATAAGATGGGAAAGGGTGAGTATATGGCAAGTGAATGAGTTTTGCATAGTCTACCTCCACGCCTTATGGCTTTTCAGCACCTTTCTTCGGATAATAAATGAAATGAATAATTTTTCTTTTATAATTAGTGGTAGTAACTTATTATTGATAAGAAAAGTTAGCGTTCATAAGCAAAACCTTCTAAGGTACAATATATGACACTTAATTTGAGGACACTAATACTGCTACAATAACTCATGCAAAATGATGAATCTTTTGTATACTTAAAACTATAGTAACAATTACAAAATACATATGACAAGCCCAAACATTGAATAGGTGTAAACCAATTACCAATTAGAATGCATTCTCATAAATCCTCTCAATAGAAAGTAGTTTGTCATCAACCCATAGTTAATGCATAAACTTGCTCCAGAAATTAGCACCTAATCCGAAGGATTTTTCCACTAATAGAACATGGAAAACCACACTAACTTATTTTCTATTATCCAAGATGGATGACTGGTGAAAAGCTTGTGCTATTCATCAACCAAAGGAAGACTGATACATGACATGATTCCTGCATTGTGAAGGATACCACATCTAGTTTACAAAGTTCCATTTGATTTTATATGAAAGGACCATTATGGTTCTCACATAATCAGCCAGTATGAGTGTCACAATATAAGGTCACAGCGATTATTCTTCATTTTTCTCTTATGCATGCCCGTCATATTTATAAAACATCCTAGTCAGCATTTATACAAAGGTTTACTTCTATCAACTGTGATTCTTTTTCCTTTTGAAAAGCAAATTTATTTCTATTGTTCTTGTATGTGTTGCAATTATCGTCATTCGGCCATTTTTTCTTATAAGTAAAAGGACTGTGGAGATGTCAGTGAGTCTTGAATTCACATCATTATCAGCAGAATCTGGTTACATGACATTAACAACAACATGCTTCCACAATTTTGCTGCAGCATTCTCACCTAATGCTATATTTCTACAATGCATAAAATGTTGTAAAGAAGAAATGAAAACTCTAGAAAACATACACAAAGTTCATAAAAGGATTACCAGATAAAGGTTCCATATCTGAATCTTTTATGCAGTTACACCACTTGAGGCTGAGAGATTCCAGTTTTGACAAATCTGCAACAAGCAGAAACAACGGTTAAAAAGATTAAGACACAAGTGAGCGTTGATATAGTGATGGAAACAAAATAAGATTAAAAAAATCTCAAAATCCCCTCTTTGAATTGCATATCTGTATATTAATAGTCTTAATACAAACAAGAAAATAGAAATTACTGAAATTTTCCCATTTTTCGCTTCACACATACATCCAGCTAGACCATATAGTTCATGAAAAGAAGAGAAAAGTATTATTTGAAAAAATATATATCCTTTCTTTTAAGGAATGATAGGAATATTGTGTCCTAAAATCTACCTAATAATCGATCACATAATTTGTTTCCTAATTGTGTTAGGTTTCCTAACTATATTAGATTTGTTAAATCTAATTGGAGTGGCGACCAAGGTCTGGTTTCGTATATATACCCAAGCTACTAAAGGTATTATGTGTTTCTCGTGGAGAGAACACCTGTGGTAGAAAGGCTGAGGATTCCTTGAGGTGCCTACCTTACAGGGAGGAAAGAGATGAGATGAGCTCACTAGGGTTTGAAGAGTTGTCATAGAGAGTCTTGAGAGTGGTATTCTTCTCATGTACTTTGGTCTATTGGGGTAGATTTGGACGTCTCCTATTGATCTCTTGAAAGTGTAGAGATCTGTTACTATACTCTAAACTTGATAGTTGAGTTTGTTCGTGTTTGTGCCGTCAGTGGGTTTTTTGCCCAGTTCTTAGGTTTCCCACATTAAATCTTATCTCCTTTGTTTATGTTGCTCTTGCATGATTTTTCTCAATATTTGAAGTATTTGATATGTTAATTATTTCCGCTGCAAGTTTGCTCTAATGTATTCCTTCCCAATAAGGAATATGTTGGATATGGGACAAAGGGGAAGAGGAAAGTGGAAGGCTTAACCTTCATGTGTACAGAATGATAATCAAGTTTCAGAATCTTTGAAACCATACAAAAGCATCAAGTCGTTAACGAAAACGATGTGAACTCAGCATGTGTCTCCTAATTCAAACATACATCAACTGTCACCAGGGGCCTGGAGCCCGTACCGTTAAGGTGATGTTTTGTATAGGAGGCCAGGAAACTTTTCCACAATACACAACCCAAGTTGCCATTTAGAGGAAATTCTGCAGGACCTCATATTCTATGGACTTTACTGAGAGCTAGTTAGAGATAAATCTTCCTTCTCTTTGGATGATTAAAACTAGTTTAAGAATTCAAACCTTTGAGATGAACAAGTCCACTGTGGATTCCAGGGCACCGTTCTAAATCCAGCTTCACCAAGTTGACCAAACTGGCAAAAGAGCTCAGTCCTTCAGATGTAATTTTGCTGTTCCTTCTAAAACTTAAGCTAGTCAAATTTGTAAGTCCTGGCAAAAACCAAAGAGGTAAATGAAACCCAAATTCCTATATTAAATTCTTGCTAAAAACTGAATGGAAGATTTGCTAAAGATGCACATCTATCAAATGCTTCATTTTCAATTTTCATTCCTGCGAACACAGTAGCTGTAAGATTATAACCGAAATCATCTACAGTAGATTGGTATCAATAATTTTGCGATGATCAGTTAATTGCTTCCAAATTTCAGTCAAAAGCAGTGTCACATTCTTTTTGCGCCTTGTCCATTGTGCCTGTTTGACATTGCCTTAGAGCTTAAACACCTAGAACAATAATATATTCTTTACCAGTGTTTATGTATCAAGCTGTATTCCATTTGCTGATGACATTTATCAATTGTTTACTAATAAGTAATCTTTATCAATCACTGAAAGAAGTACGATATTGAAACACGACCACTTCAATGAAGTACAATATTGAAATACAACCACTTCAATGAAAGTCACCAATCTATCCCACATAACAAATAGGAGTTAGAATCAAGCATTCATGAAATGATTGACTCTACCAAATACAGCCCCACAAGCATCACAAAACCAAGTACATTTCAGTTCAAAATTATCCTATTCCATTCTTAAGATTCAAACACTAGTCAGGAGTTGCCTTCCTAAATTAGTGGAGAGCTACAAAGTGAAGAAACTTACCACTGATATTCTTGAGCCCGCTGTCAGATATATTATCACAAAAGTTGAAGATCAGTGCCTGCAAGTTTATGCAATCTTTGAGGTACATTAACCCTGAATCAGTAATCTCAGAACCAGATACATCTGCAGACAGCAGAGATGACCCCTGTGATGAAACAACTTCCATCCAGCTATCATCAACTCCTGGGTACTCTCCCAAATATATATCCTGGGAAAGAAAAGATAACCAATTAAAAATTTGCAGACTGATATTCCAAATTCTGAAACATGTAGGGCTGAATGTGGCCTCAACTTACCTGGAGAGCACAGTCTCGAAATGCTTTAAGGGAAACATCAGTAAGACGCTGCGAATAAACTAACTCATTAAAAATTTGCTGACTGATATCCCTTGGAATCATAGAAAAGTCATTATACTTGTCAATTTCCTGAAACAACACAGAAGCATATCATTCACAAGTTTTTGGCCTCAATCACCACTCCATCAGTTGTAGGCAGAAGTTGAATTAGAAATTACTTGGCAAATTTTATTAACACAGAGTTCCATGAGAGATGGGGATCTTCTTCCTCCCTGCTGAGCATTGACAGTAGGACAACAGGAATTTCCGAGCCACTTTGAACTTCCACTTTTACAATATCTACCAGAGTAGCCCCTGCGCAGGACATCTTCATCAACAACTTGGTCTCTCTTCCTAGAACAAGATGCCCCCATGACCAAACTTTCTGGACACCAATGAAGGAAGCTCACCGGAAATGGAGTAGAACCAGAACAGATTATACGACCTGAAAGGTTGAAATAAAGAAAAAGAATAAAATAACATGACAGCAAGAGCAAGTGAGGAACAACAAGGAAAAAAGGACCATGATTCATTTTTCCTCAAACATGCAACACAGGGTCATTAAATGCACCGCTAGAATGAACGCTTCTTTCTTAAATTGACCATAATTGCCAGACAGCATCATAAATTGAAAACAAGAGAGGGAATATGGGTTCCAAAGTCAAACTCTTTTCAAACTTCATTGGGCTGAGGCTGGGTCACTGAGTACATAGAATCAACACTTAGATTTTGCTGAAGTAATCATAGTTTAGGAAAATTGGATTCTAATAATCCCTACTTTCAGCTTTTGCATGGAAACAATCCCTACTTTATTTTTGTATTCTAGTGTCCAAAAAAATCTAAACTGAGCACTGGGATATTGACTCCGTCACCACCATGATTTGCTCAAAACTCCACATAAAGGTCATTTTGCAATAAAACTGTTAACAGTGATTCTGACCGAAACTGTATGTGAATCCCCATGTTAAATCAAAAGCAGTCATCTCTTGAAGAACACAGACCAAGAAATGGGTGGGCAAGATACAGAGATATTAAGGAATGCAATAACAAAGCTCAATGAAGTGATTACAATGGCGGAGTCTAGGAATGCTGGATGCACGCTGCCTCACCAGTGACGATTTCAGAACAACGTTACTTTTCAAACTAACCAAGCCATGAAATAGACAAAACAGAGATGATCGATGGAAGACTGTGCCACAAAAGTT
Source organism: Portulaca oleracea (assembly GCA_029582165.1). Lineage (NCBI taxonomy): Eukaryota > Viridiplantae > Streptophyta > Magnoliopsida > Caryophyllales > Portulacaceae > Portulaca > Portulaca oleracea. Next base: position 20,651,338 of record CM055882.1, on the reverse strand, counting down.
ATCTTCAAATTCACCAAAACAGAAAATCCATCTCATACCAAATGAACTACAAAGATTTCAATTCACACATCAATTTTGGATGGAAATAAGGACATCAGATAAAAATGCTAGCCTTCATCATTAGCCATCTCTACAGTTAAGAGCCTATTTATGTAATTGGGATCATTAGGTTGATCATCCCGCATCATATTAAACATCAATCTAGAAGAAGCTCCAAAACCAATGGACAACTGTTATGCAAGGGGTTTGCTGTTGCTGTATGTCAAAATCTTGCAATCTTCCCTGCTCAACTATCTGAATTTCTATGATTGGAAATCCACGAGGAAGCACATACAGAAAGTTTATACTAATTAAAGAGTATTCTAGACTTGACCAGATCAAGCTAATCCAGAGGCCAACAAAATTTGCCACCTTGTGGCACCAGTGTTTGCAAAATTATCAATAACCGGGGGTTTAATTGGTAGCGAATGATCTTGTCATGAGGCCAAAAACGTTTGCCACCTTATGGCACTAGCATTTGCAAAATTATCAATGGAGGGGGTTTAATTGGTGGGGAAAGATAATGAAATTAATCACGACCTTGAACATTGGTGCTGAACATGTGGTGGCCTCTTTCCTCACCCTCCCTTATCAAATTTTTTTAACAATTGAAATCGTACTACTGTGAGGACCCCGCAAAGAGAATGTCTGGCAACAGTTAACAAATCATCCCCAGTCTACCTTTCCAGTTCAGAGTCTTATTGGAAACAAGTTCAGCTCTTTCCGGAATCTCAAGAAGATAACCGGAAAACAATGCTACAATAGTCTAGCAGAATTGGTCCAGGTAAAATGATCTTCAATACACACCATCATTAATAGAGCATATGAAGAACCATAATCATGCAGGTGCCAAGAGGATGTCCAATTCATACACCATAGCAATGTCTCGAATTCACTCGTTGGCTCATTGTAGACTCAGCCCTCTTGCCAGAGTTCATCATATTTCCATATGATCTCTTATAAGGATGCCTACAAGCTCGTCAGACCTGCTTCGGTTGCTTTCTCCTAAATCATTATAGTGGTTACACATTGCATTTCCTCCATTTTCTGTACCTATTTGGTTCAAAGCATACAAGTGAGAGAATTTTGCAACCCTCTTGCAACTCGCACCATTTGATTCATGCACGACAGTACGCCCCATGTCTCTAACTTGACAAGCTAATCATAACGGTGGCAATCTCAGCAGGCCAAAACCCAGCATCATTTTGACTAGCTACTTTGGACCATGGTAATAAAAACTATGTATTGCCAAACATGAATTTCCAACTATGCTCTGTAGTCTCTCCAATGTCTTTCAACTCTACGTACAAGGGAACTAGAACATCCCTATGCCACCAATAATTTCTATGCAACACTCACTTCATCCTAAGCTGTCATACAAATTAAGCCTTGATCTCAATATGAATGGAAAAGCCAAAATGGCCACAATACTCCAGTGACTAGGTAACATTTGCCCCTTTATTTTTGTTAGGTTTTTGGGTGTTTAGAAGGAGTTATGTTTTATGGAGATGAAGGGAGAATTGTATGAAAGGAAGAGTTTTTATTATTGGTGGAGGGAGAAGTGTTTTACAATGCTTGGTAGTTTTTTTTGTTGATTACAAATGGTGCCCATCACCCATATTTATACTTGCTCTAAGGAGGTGAAGATAACAAATATCTACTCTTAACCTCCTTAGTATTTTGTCCTTTTCTTCCATAATATCTCTTAATTATTATCTAGATTTTTTCTTTAATATCTTGATATTTCTAGATTACCTTACAATAATATCCTCAAATTATCTTAGATTTTCTAGGGGAATCTTCTAATAAGATTTTTCTAGATTAAACTACATATTTTTAATAATTTTCACCCAACAATAGGTCATGATCATATGTAGAATGAGTACTTGAGACTAGAATTTCACTAATATGCAACACAAAAAAAAAAAGAGTAAATTTTATGAAGCATCCCCTTTTGTTCATGTATAGTAGAGTGATGACTTAAGTAGAACCAAGAAGTTATCATGAAAGGTTAGTAATTTCGCACAGAGAAAGTCCCAACGATCAACAGTAGGGAGAGAACTGTGCGTAATAATCAAAATCAAAATAACCACAAAGTGCGAAGTTGGAGAGACACTGCGTTAGCTGAAGTATGAAAAATTCCAGAATCTTCAGAATTAAACATGAAACGTACAGCTTCATTCATGGTAATCAAGACTCAAGAGTCAAGAGTAACGAATTTCATTAGGGGAAAAGGTACCTGTTTCCGGACGACGATGAACATAATAAGTGGAAGCGTCAGATGATCATCTCAGAGAGAGAGAGAGAGAGAGAGAGATGGCGGAAGGAGTTGGTAAAAAGAGAGAGACAGAGAGAGTTATAGGGTTATAGGTAGGGTTGGATGGTTCGGGTTGAAACCGAAGCAAGGACATGGTTGACACGTGGAGTCTCTGGAAAGTGGAGTCATGAGTCAGTCTCAGTGATGAAGAAGGATACCTTAGCTTCGGGAATATGGAAGTTGGAAGAACAGAGAGAGCGGAAGAAAAGAAGGGATTCCTGGCTTGGTGGGTCCCGCTGTGAATTTTGTTGTAACTTCCACGCTAAAATCTGGAGTAGTAAATTTTTCTTTGTTTCTGTCTCTGGTTTCCTTTCCTCTACTTTATCCATTCGTGAGGCGCCATGGGAGGGCCCACTCTTTCCTTTTGCTTTCTATTTTTTTTTTGGAATTAGGACAGAATAATACACAAAATACTTAAAGAACACACCTAAAAAAAATAGAATTAAGGAAGTGTTCTCCTCCCTGTTGTAGTGGCCAGGGCGTGTGCTTCTTTAACCTCTTTTCTATTGACTTCAATAATAGAAAACGCGTTAAATATTAGTAATAAACTACAGCAATTCAATAAGATGTTCTGACTTTCTTTTGGTTCTAATGTGATTCCTCGAAACACGTGAACCACCTTCAATGAATCTGTTTTGATCAGTATGCTTTTATGTCCCAACTCAATAGCTCTCATCATGGTGCTCTCAACTGCTTGAAGCTCCATTTGAAACACTAAAATCCCTAATGTTGATGTAGCCATCTCCTGTACCCATCTGTCCCCTTCCATTAATACCCAGGCATATCCACTAGCCAGAGATTTCTTACACCATGCTCCAACACGAACGAAGGAATGAGTTGCTTCAAGCTTCTCTCCTAGGTACAAATCAAACCCCGGGTTCTGTTGTATCTGACTATCCTCATCCCTTTGCCTATGAGACTCCTTTAATTTGTTTTTTCGGATGACATGGACAATGTCCGGCGCCTCCGCCAGGGTTTTTAGCGCATCATACGGCCTTATTATACTTCCTTCAATCGCACTCCTACACCTCAAAATTCAGATGGTCCATAGTGTTCTACAGAATTACTCCAACCGCCACCTATGCTGATTTCCATCCTTTGCCAAGAACAGGAACCCAGTTCCTTAGCCATCTTTGTATGTCCACGTCAGATTGAATCTCTGTCTTGATTCCTAGCTTACCTGCAAACCATAAAATCCTAGAGACAGGACAGTCTTTGAAAAGGTGGTCAACAGTCTCATTTCCTGCTTAGCATAAACTGCATGATGTATCCAGATCCTCTACCCATTGAGCCCTGTTCATTGTTGCTGGTAATGCGTTATGCATTACCCTCCACAATGTGGCTTTCCACTTAGAAGAATGTCTAGACTCCACACTATCTTCCACATTTTTTTGTTCCTCCTGTGGCGGGTCTCCCTCTAAAATATTGGAATATTTCCAAAGTTCCCATTGGACATAATATCTGGTCTTTACCGTATATTTTCCTGACAACGTTGCCAACCATATTGGCTTGTCCATCCCTACACCTTCCCTGACTGGGTGAACTAGGATTCTCTTCGCAGTTTCCCAACGAAGAACCTGTCTAACTAGTCTGGTGTTCCACTTTGTTGAGTTGGGGGCCATTCGGTCAGCCACCACCCTTCCTTCCCACTGCTCCTTTTGTTCTCGTCCTTTTGCTTTCTATGTATTGACGGAGCTAAGTTGGGGCAAGGAGGGGCAATTCTCTGTTGAATAGTTAGTGAAATTTAATGAGGGAATTAATGTATTACTTCTATCAAGGTCCCACATGGATAGAATAATGTAATCCCTAGCTCCTAGAGAATATAAATAGGTTTATTAAATTAATGTCCCACATGGACAAAGTAAATTACATCATAACTCTTTATAAGTTAAAGAGTTGTATGGACTTACAAATAAACAACCATGGACTATGCTAACATGTGCTTGGGTTAAGGTTCAATGCTTCGCATTGAACCGCACACGCGCGCGCGGCGTGGGCTGTAGGGCGCTAGAGGCGCTTTTGGCGCTTATTAGGCGCACTTGGCACTTGGCACGTGAGCTCGGAGCAAAGGAACAAATTAAACTATAATAACCAAGCCTTTTGTTTTCCTTTTCTTTTATAATAATTAAACAGTTTACTCGGTGGTTCTTGTGATTGTGCAGCTTTTTCCAAGAACCGTTCTTATCCATATTCAGTGCAATGGATAGAGATCAGGCAGCCATGGGGGATTGATGGATATATATATATATTCGTCGATCCAGGAAGCTTTGTTGTATCCTAGAGACACGATATTGCATTAGGGGCAAATCTTGTCTTAAAGATAGTGATTCTCTCACGCCTCAAAGCATCAATCCCATCACCCAAATTCTAACATTCTCTCCCCCCACCCCTCCCCCCACCCCGCGGACTTCAAAATTTAATATGTATTGTCAACAAAAAGTTGCATACCTTGTTTGTATAGCAAGTGGCGGAGGCTTGATATTATAACCAAATGGTTTGGGGTTTGACAACCAACACATGTTTGCATCCATTTTCCGTTTTCTTGACTTAGAGCAACATATTAATATACATTGTGATGCAATGTTTTGTATACATTTTCCCTTGTTTTTGGCTAATATTTAATTCTTTTTTTCTAATTTCACATATTTATTTGCATCTCACTTATACATTAAGTTCTTCAATTATATTTTAGTTTGATTCCATCTGTTTTTCCTTACTCATTGTCAAATACTTTAACAAATATAGATATTACTATAGCAAATAATTATCTATCATATATAATGGAAAAGTTCGTGGGACCCACAAAATATAGCAAGGAGATTAATTTTCGGGGATTAGACCAATGAAATGAGAGATAAATTTATTTTTAAATATTTTATTTGTGTAGATTCATGCGATTAATTGTTGAGATTGTGCAATTAAATCCCATAACCGGGTCTATCTCTCTCCCTCGCTTCTGGATTCTGCTCATCTCATCGGTAACCGCTCCATACCACTTCCCCTACTTTCGGTAAACCTCTCACCATTTTCCCCTGTTTATCTCTAAAGTCTGCATCCATTCCCTCTCACCTTTGTCTCATTCTCTCTCTCCCCCATCTCAACTTATAGAGAGTGGATCCAAAACCATGATTTGAATATTACTTTCTGATTGAATATTCCATCTCACACGCACAATTTGGATTTTGCACAAGCAACTTGGGGTTTGGGGAGTCCTACAAACAACACTTGGTAAAAGAGACTCTAACCTAATTTAGCCAAGGCATTGCATGAAAATTGAGGTCTTTCGCTTAATTTCTAACGCAAATTTTTTGCTAGCCGGAAAATTTGAGGTAGACCTAAATAGCAGGCAAGTGAAATTTTGAGTGACATATTGTGGTAGACCTAGCTTGATTTCATGGCACCTAATTTTCATTGTTGCATTTGTTTTAGCTCTGGTTGTATTATACACTTTTGTTTATTTAGAGAGCCATACTTGAATGTAAACGGAAGACGGAGAAGATAAATTGGATTTTGCTATATATTTTTTTTAGTTGCTGTAGATTTTGATTTTTGTTCTTGATGGTGAAAGTGTGTTGCTTCTATGACTATTAATTTTCCGTGAAAGGAGCCTAGGAAAGTATGAAAATCGATCCAATTTTCACATTGAGCAATCGAAGGACATGGCAGGTCTATTACCTTAAGTTCTGCGGTATTTCTGATCTAAATTGTCTCTGTTTGCACCAACTAAATTTTGGCTTACAAGCTTCCATTTGGTTCTACACATTTGGATTTTTGATTTGCATATGTAGGATGAGCTGCAAAAGCAAGGAACAAATCTGCATTTGATTTGAAGTACCTGCTTTGGTAGAGTCTTGCCATGGTATGATCTTTTCAAGCATGAATTATGGTCCGTGACAACACTAGAACTTATCAACTGAAACTCAAGGTATCATTGGCTCAGCTGTAATTTTATCTGTAGGTGACTGAGGGTATAGAACAGTTAGAACCTTACGGGGTCCATTACATGTTTAAGATTTTTCATTAGCATTGATGTTTTACTAGATGATCTGGCTCACTTAGGAACATGTACAATATCAAATGAAGACACACCTCTCAAGAACGGTTTGAATGTATGCATTGAGAATTCGTTTCATATTATGAGTGTGTGACTTTTATTGATTTGTTCATCACTTTTCCAAGTTGTATATCGATTTCAAGCTGGTAAAATGAAGAAACAAATAGAGGTTGAGTATTACTAAAATGTTGAAAATTTTTAAAGATTTGTTTTCTGGGTTTCAGTACATTAGTTTGCACCATAATCATGAAAGGTGGTTTGTCCTAGCTTTTCCTTTAGTTGTGCCATTGTGTTTACTCTTCACATATATGAAATCATGTTGACTTATGACGTAGTAGCGTTATGATTAATTTCCATGGTTTGATCATGTTTGCTTTAATTGTCGTTCAGGGCCTAAACATAGTGCAATCTCTTTATCAATATGTTAATAGTGACTCTGATTTTTTCCTAATGTGCATTAGCACTAATAATGCTTTATGTGAACAAGGTGGTCATATTCACTTTGTTTTGTTTTTTTTTTATCACTGATGAACAAACATCATACATTACAAATTTATTACGACCACATGAAACCAAAACAAACTAGGACAGTGAATCCCCCTCCCCCCAAGAGGCAACGGGAAGACGGTTTGTTCCTCTTTGTAATCCTATTGCACATCAGGCTTACTACTGATGGGGAAATTTTTACACTTCCAGTTGAATAGTGAATGGTGAAGGTGGTTTGTATTTCTCAGTGTAATCCAAACAATACTCCCTTTAGAGTTAGTGTCTGGACTTTATGATGCAAATTCTAGATGTTGGTGCATTGAACAAATCCAAACCGATTTGTAGATTAATTGTGATGTTTCATTCATCTTATTCACTTGCATCATCTACTTTTTAAAAAAAATTTTATCATGCAACCAAAAGTTGGTTAACAATTCGGGCCGATCTTCACACTTATCAACCATTTCAATTTTAACACTAAAATTGATCTCAATTCGGCATTGGAGTTATTGCGTCTTTCATAATTATTAAAAATTATGTGTGCCACGGTAAGATGGTTTCAAATTAGAAATGGACGGGCTATGGACTTAGGTTAAAGTCTTAATAAAAGTTCTACTTGAAGTTGTAAATTTATCATTTCTTAAATAGTTACCCAATCTAAAAATGAAAATAACTCAACCAAAGAACAAGGCATATTAGGGAATTTTGGACGCTAATATACTGAATTTTTGGCGTATTGGACAATAATGCACTGAACTTTGACCTTGGACAATAATACACTGAACTATGGGGGGTGTTGAATAATAATGCAGTCAAGACAATTTCGATGGCGGCGAACTTGGTGACAATCTTACGTGACAGACCGAGAAGACAAAAAATTTTGGACCAATTCATCTCCTCCGCCCGCTACATAGGATTGCCACCAAATTAGTCATTGCCAAAATCATACTGAGTGCATTATTGTTCAACACCCCCAAAGTATAGTGTATTATTGTCCAAGGTCAAAGTTCAGTGCATTATTGTCCAATACCCCAAAAGTTCAGTATATTAGCATCCAAAAACCCTATATATTAAATATCATTATTTTGTTTTGATTGTTCTTTTGCATTTGAATTGTTGACTATATATAAGAAAAATAAAGTATCAGTTCAAACTAATTGTGTTGAACTTAAAATGAAATTAAGTTCTTTTAAGTAGAAATGTAGCATTGATTCAAATAGTGTGTAGTTAAATTATTATTTCATTATTTTCCGTGCATGGCACGGGTTTAAGACTAGTAAAATAACCTTGTTCTTTGGATTTGATAAAATGAAGTTTGGATGGATTGGATTGGATAAGTTATGATACTTTTTTTTGAGAAATTGTGTATAGTTGGATTGGATTGGATTGGATTGGATTGGATTAGATTGGAAAGAGTTACTAATCCAAAGTAGGGCTAAAAATAGTAATGATAGACCAATGAACATTAATTTTATGAACCTGTAATATATTGATTTAAGTGAGTAATCTAAAATTTGTTGATTTAAAGTGAAGGAATTGAAATAAAAAAAATGATTAATTTATTTAATATATGTCATGCTTGAATTGCATAATTAAAGTAGTACATTAATAAACATAGTTATATGTGAATAAACTACATAACTTTTACTTTATTACTGGATCATGTTTTTCTTTCCTTTAGTATAAACATATTTCATAATTCTTTTTTTGAACTATAATAGAAGTATTATAATGATCAACCCCCCTCCTCAATATATTCTTCTGGCTTCGTCCCTGTTTCTATGTATCCCCACAAAATGTTTTTAGTGTATTATTACTTTGGGTTATTTGATGGCCCAATAAGTCAATGGAACATGAGATATCAAGGAAGACTTTGAGGTCTTACTTTATAAAAATGGCGGGAACCACAAATATGAGGTAGCAGATTATTTATTCTTTTAAATTTATTTTTATTTTTATTTTATTAATTGTCTGAGCTATCTCTAACCATCGATATATATTAAGTTGAACCATGGATAACTTAGGAGGGTAACTATAGATATATGTTAAGTGTAACCACTACCACCCCGCCACTGCCAGAGACCGTGACGTCATCTTCATTCTCTCTCCTCCTCCGGCGCTTATCCCAGACCTCCACCAACCACCACCACTATCATCAGACCTCCGCCTATAGTTAGATTCCAATTCTTGTGCACATTGCTCGCAAACCAAAGCCCTGACCCAAATGTCAAGCAATCATCCCTCCATCTCCCCAATTGTCACCAGCCCCTATCGGCGTCCCATCAGCGACTGCTGTCACGTATCGACGCTCACACTGGCCACTATTCTTCGCCACCAATCGTCGTTGTTCCTCTCTCCGTACCCAGTGCCACCACAACCCTCTCCATCTCTCCCTCCTCACCACCCTCTGTCCTTCATCCCTCCTACACCTCGTTGCCCCCCGTTGTTGCTGTGGACGGGCCCTTGTAAACATTGACTGAGACTAGTGAGATTTGAGAAAGGGTTGTGAAATCGTTCGTTTTATATATGAACAACCAAATTAAGATTCTAATAACTTTTACCTTTGACAATTGAGATATGATACTTCCTTTTTTTTGTATTTTTTTGAATCACTAACAATTGTATACTTTAAATGTTGTGGATTTTCACAAAAACTTAGCACACCACTTCCTCACGATTTTTAGTGAATTTACAGCATTTGTCCCAAATTTTTTAGATTTTACTTATAGTTTTATGATTTTTCCGTTTTATTTCTTTAAAAAATCAAAATACATGTTCATATTCTAAAAAAAAAATAGTAACTATACTTCATAACCTTTTTTAGAGACATGGATAAGAAAAAAACTAGAAAAATCTGAAAAATTTAGAAAACCTCAAAGTGAAAACATGGAGGTAGATTTGGTACCAAAAAATTCAATTTTATGTTTTGCTACTGCTGACATACAAAAAAAGAAGAAGTAGAGATTATTATTGTCCAATCGTCGAAAATAGAAATTATTAAAATCTAATTTTCCTATTAGAAATTATGGAAATTACGGTAATTTCTACAATATAAATCATATATTTGACATGATTTAGGCCTTGTTTGACAACTAGTTGATTGTTGACTATTTGTATTAGTTCTTCACTATTAGTTGTTTATATTAAGGCCCTGTTCGGCAAAATTAGCGTATGTAGTAGCGGATAGCTGTTTTGGCAGCAGATAGCGGTTTTGGTAGCAGATAGCTGTTGAAGTTTAGCAGATAGCTGATAGTAGTTCAAGTAGCGGTTTGTAAGCAATGTGTTCGGTAAAATTAACGGTTAATTATCTTAAGGATGTAAAATGACTATAAAAGACATCACTTACAATTATTATTATTGTTATTATTATCATTAATATTAAATATTCACATCCATCATGATCTTATCCTTTGCTCCCGGATACAGCACCCCTATTTCTTGCTACTTATCCATCTCTCCATCCTTTTTCCTCCATCCTTCTCCCACAAGCTTCCTCATTTCAAATACCCTGTACCCAGAACTCCCTCCCTCTCACTCTAACTATTAAATTACAGGTGTACACCTAATTAAAGATTCCTCAATTATTTACATAACTTCAAAAAGTAAAGTATTGATGAATAACCTCACTGTCACAGTGTCACCCTTGACTGCTTCCATTCTTGAATTGGTTCTCACAAATTGGAAGACGGATGATTGGAATACACCAGAGAAAAAGGCTTCGGTTAGGTATTGAAGGGTTATGTTGCCTTTTATACTAATGACAAGGGCTGTAATAAAGCATAAAATTTGAGGGCTTTTGGGGAATGATAATATCCAAATGCTACCATTCTCAGCAGACGTTACCATATCTAACGTCTAGAAAATTTTAATCTAACGCTAACATAAACGTTATACACTACTTCTAAAAGCTTTGTTACCAAACAGTTAAAATTTAACAAAATAGCGTTTTCACTAATCAAAACGCTAAAAGCTACTCTAAATGCTGTTGCCGAACAGAGCCTAAATGTTTTTATTGGTTGTTTGGAAAAGTTGTATTAATAAAGTTAATTGTTTATGAAAAATAATTGTTGAAATTCTATTTATACCCTTTATTACCAATTTTAAGATAATGTGTATCAATTATTTTTATGATGGCATGTATGTATTTTTTTTTTGTAAATGTTTGATTAAATGGTAATTTCTACAAACAATAAATCCAATAGGCTACTTATTTCATCCTATCGAAAATTAGCCTATTAGACGACTCATTCAGCCAAGTGAATAACCTATTACCAAACACGTATTTAGCTTGTTTGACAAAGTCAAATCATTCAATAATTCATTTTTCTCAATAAGTCATTCAATAGGTTATTTACCGAACAACCCCTCATCATATTCATTAATTTATTAAATTTTACGTGAATTATATTTATATTTTAGGAATATGTAAAATATTGTAATAAAATGCAAACAAATTTATTTATTTCTAACATGTTTGGCTTCCACTAATTATTTTTATTTACCTACATTTAAAGAAAATTGTTTGATGACACATAACTACGTATTCTAGTTCTTTATGGATAATTTTCCGGTGATCTCCATGGATGATTTTTCTGGTGACCTCACTGTTATACTTTTCGGTGATCTCCATGGATGATTTTTTCTGATGACCTTAATGTTATATATTTTGGCCCTTTCAAAAAAAAAATTATATTTTGGCAACCTTCATTGATGATGTTTTCCAGCGATCTCTATGGATGATTTTTCCAATGACCCTGAACATTGGCGGGACATGGCTAATTTTACAAGACAACACCTCAGTTTGCAATGCTACCATCACTAATCTTGTACAACATTAAATTTACTTATTTTGCAAATTTGTTTCCAAACTTGTGAAAATTTTCTTTTTCTATTACAATTGATAATAAGTAATATTACATTCCTTATTAAGTTGCGTAATTGTTAACAAATCTAAAAGTCGTATAGAATATCATTAGTTCAAAATTTGGGGCCTACCTTTTTATTTATTGACGTCAAAGAAGGAAAACCAGTGTCTACATTTTTTTAGGGGAAATTGGAGTCTAATAAACCAACCTTTGGGGGTCCTTTGAAATAACGAACCAACCATGAACATTAATATTCAACGAACCAACCTTGTCATGTTGATTTTTCCAGCGAACCGCCACCGAGTCTGACTTATCGGAAAGCTGACTTGGCGGTGGCGGATGATGACTTGGATTATTTTAGAGCCAAAAAAAAAAAGGAAAACAGGTTCAGGTATGTGCTTATTTTTTTTCTTCAGCCAGGTCACTATTCTCCTTTATGATCATCATTGTACACCTCACCCAACTCTCTACTTCTCTATACTCCATCCCACCATCACCCATCCTCACCAGTCACCATTGCCACCACCACCTCCACGGCCGCCATCTCCAGCCCCACAACCTCCACATCCACCTCAACTCTCTCTCTCTCTCTCTCTCTCCCTCCCCCAGGCCGAACCACCTCCACTAGCCTCTTTCTCTCTCCTCTTTCACGTTAAATAAGGTGTTAGTTGTGGATAACCTAACACTCCACAACCAACTCAATACGCTCACAATTTTTGATCTCCAATGGTTGTACATGGCTGCCGGATGTGTTGCATAGTAATACACCATCATCACCGGGATCACCATCCAGTACGGATCCATCATCTGCAGCAACAACAACAACAACAATAGTAACCAACCTTAATCATTCAAAACTGCAAAATTCGATGAATTAAGACCTAATTTCGTGAAATTAACAGCAAAGGAGAGGAGAATCACTGATCGAACACCGAATTAAATGAAATCAGAGGTGGAATTGGAGACATACTTCCAAATTAACACAAAAGTGGGGAGGATGTTGAGGAAGAAGAAGACGTTTGCGAGGAGGATGGGATGGTGGTAGCACCATGAATCGAAAGAGGAGGGAGAATGCTCGTATTTAGAGTTATGGCGGAGGAAAGAGAGGTAGAAGACGATGGAAGGAAGAGGGGCTAAGAATGCTACCATGGCATTCGTCATATTGTTGTGTTTTCTTTTGAGTTCTCCCATGGATTCAATTGGGTTTGTGTTTGTGTGTGAGATTGAGAAGTGAGTTCAGAATGAGTGAGAATTGATTTAGACACCATTGGAGGTAGTGGAGGCAGGGGAGGCAGAGGAGAAATGAGACCTTGACGGCCAGTAGTGGGAGTTTCGGCAAGATCTCCGAGGCGGAGGTGCGGCCAATGGCGGAGGTAGGTTTGCCGCGCCGGCGAGCGTTTCCGGCGATGGAGAGGTGGTGGTGGTGAGGGAGAGGTGTGTCAGGAAGCAGGAGAGAGTGAGTTGGGGTTTCACATCGGTGATTGGATGACGGCCAGAGATGGAGGACGCAGTGGCGGTGGTGCCGGGATTAGTGCTGTGACATCGGAGGGTGTACGACGCCGGGGTCGAGGAGCTCCGACGTGGAGGCGCTTCTGCTTTTTCTTTTTCTTGGAAGAGAGAGAGAGAGAGAGGGTGTGATAGAGAGAGAAAGTGAGAGGGGAGAGGCTGGGGAGGGGGAGGTGTGAGGTGGACATTTAAAAAAATAAAAAATACTTCCACATAAGCAAACACACATGTCCAATTTTTTTCCTTTTTTTTTTTGCTTAAACAACCGCCACATAAGCATCCACCGCTGCCAAGTCAGCTTTTCGATGAGTCAGACTCGGTGGCGGTTCGCTGGAAAAATCAACATGACAAGGTTGGTTCGTTGAATATTAATGTTCAAGGTTGGTTCGTTATTTCAAAGGACCCCAAAAGGTTGGTTTATTAGATTCCAATTTCCCCTTTTTTCAGGTATATTTCTACATCATGTACATATATATCTTACTTCTTATCTTACTCTATAATAAAAGAGTTAAACAGCTGTGTTGTGATGGTTGAGAAGTTGTTTTGCTACTTGCTTGCTTTACTTTGTATTGCTGCTTTGTTTTATTGTTTGCCAACTTTCTATGGGCCCAATGGATACATCAAACATGAGGGCTTTTCTTTACTAATGGGTGGTGTGATTGTGTGAACGTGGCTTTCAACTAAAATCTACAAATGTCAAGCGATCCGAATTGCAACAAATTTTATGGAAATTATACTAAATTTTAACATTACTTAGTATTTTATTTTATTAGTACTCGTACATATTATCTCTGTTTCATATAATTTATCCTTTTTTAAAAATTGTGCACTCAAATTAAAAAAATTTGATCATAAATTTCTTAATATATACAATGATTTGTTAAATAAATTATCACCATTAGGTTTGTAACAAAAAATACTATCCTAAAAGTATATATAATTTTACAATTGTTAATAAAATATTATATAAGAAACTATCAATCAAAGAGTGATATTAAAGATCGTGGCATTTAACAAAAGGACAAATAATATGAAATGAAGGGAGTACTACATATTGATAATTTATTAATTTTTAATAATAATTCATAAAAAAGTCAATTTAAAGGTATTTAAGCCTTATTTGTTATTTGTTATGACTGCAGGGAATGTGTAGGTAAAAATAATGCAAAGTAAAGTTAGGTAAGCAAAGGTAAGTAAAGTAGTTAAGGTAGTTAACCCTAAGGATGTAAAATTAAATTAGGTCAGGTAAGGTAATGTTATAAAAGTTAGGTAAGAAAGTATGCAAATATCACATAGCTTGTTTCTTTTTTATTTTAAAATAAATTCTATGAGTTAAATAAAGATTTTCAAATATAAATTATCCAAAAGTAACTCATGTTATTTTGGATGGTAAGGTAAAGTAAGGTAAAGTTAGGTTAATTTAGCTAAGGATAATTTTACCAAACTAAAGTACATGGCCTAAATGTTACATTACCTATTTCATTTCTATTTAAATAAACAAGTTTTGATTCGCACGCATTGCGTGCTATCGATTTTTAAATTCATTTATCTTTTGTGTGTGTGTGTATATATATATACACAAAAAAAATTAAATATAACAATCGATGCGTGCGAATCAAAACTTGTTTTGCTTAAAAGTGAAATTCTACAATAATAATTCCACTTTGGCTCATGATGGATATTGGCGAGGCAGTGTAGTTACAGTTATCTTCTTTTCAGTTGTTTTTAAAATAAGTTAAATAAGTTAAAGATAAAATTGCAAAACAACTCTTTTAAATGAATTCAAATAAGATCAAACATCTAAGTTCAAGTTAGTTAAGTATACTAAGTTCAAAATAAGTTTAGATAAGTTCAACTTGTAATGAGATCAGTCAAAATAAGTTGGAATGAACATGTTAGAAATAAAAATATAGTGAGACGGAAGCAATATTATTCATTATTGTTCGTTTACTCTCGGTATGAACAATTATGCATTATAGATATGCTTCCTCACGATAGTTTTTTTACTTTTATATGATTTTAATTTCTATGTGACAAATATTATCAAATACCTTAACGAATCATTACATTTCTATTATTTATTTGTGACATTGGATTTACTAATTATTAAAACAAACATTTGTTAGTTAATTAAGAATTTTGCCTTATAAGACAACATAATACATGATAAATTTTCCCAAAGTAAAATCAAGGAATAAAATGATTATCAATGATACTCTAACTCTGATATGTAACGATGATTTTTAAATAAAAAGATATAAATTGTATCATTTGCTTACTTTGTAAATAATTTTGATTTAAAGTATATTTGAATTCTAAATAAAATTTTGACATAAAGTATATTTGAATTCTAAATAAATTTTTGACATCTTTGTCTTTCTCAAAGTCTCTCTACGACACACACATACTTGATACAATTTATGTGTTTTCTCTTATATGCATGATTTAACTTAACACCAATCAACATATTAGGTAGATTTTGATTTTTTTCCTCATTTTTTGTAAATGATAGAAAAATTTATGTATGCGTGATTTAATTTATTTAGCATCAACCAACATATTAGATAGATTTTATGTTTTTTTTTATTTTCATAAAATCATAGAAAAAAAATATATATCCATGATTTAACTTAACCTTAAGTTAATACTCCGTATATTAGATAGATTTTATAATTATGATTCTTTTAGTAAACAATAGGAAAATAGTTAGTTACTGAATGAGAATGAGAATAAACATGAAAATGGAGGAGGAGAGGTGTGAGGGAGGTTAATTGAGAAATAAGATTACTGACTAATTTTCTTGTTTATAATTAATTTATAAAGAAATGTAAATAGACAAATAAAAAAATCATACAACAATTGGTGTGTTGACTTATGACATAAAATATTATGTTAATACTCTAGGTATAATGGAGAGAAAATTGTGTATATGTTGATACTCTAGGTATAATGTGGTAATGATTTTTTTTAATGAAATTGAATCTTTTCTAAAGAAACAGAGATGATTAAGGCTCCGTTCTTTTGTACGGCAACTTGCGGCGCGGTACCACACCACACTACTCAATATTCTACCACACTTCACCATACTCCACCACACTGTACCACAATCATTATCAAAATATCTTCTTACTTTTCTCTCTTCTCACTTTTCGCCCCTACTTCTTACATTCTCTCTATTCACCTACCCCACCTACCACAACTCCCACCACAACCCACCACACTTCACCACACTTTTTCAAATTTCATCGCACCGCACCATTACCACACTGCACCGTATAAAAGAACGGAGCCTAAAGTTAATATTATATTTTGCACAAAACATCAAAAAAATAAAATAATGCAAGATAACAACATAGAAACCTAAAAGAAATTTAAAAAATATTAATACAATGTAAATTAGGAAAAATAGAAACCCAAAAAAAATGAAATAATTGATGGTTCCAATGTGAAATAAGGAAATAGAAAATATATATAAAAAGAGTACTAACTAAAAATATGGTGGTATAGTGGTATAGAAGTTGAAGGGTTTTCCCTTACATTGGAGGTTCAAATCTTGGTAGTGACAATTTTATTGATTAATAATTATTTTTGTGCAAATAAAAAAATATTGTAATTACTATTCCATCCTTATAATTTATCAATGATAAATGGTAAAATAGGCAAAGTGAAATATGCGTACCATAAAGCTCTTTGGCTTTATATATTACATAGATTATTGTCATCCCCTATACAAAGAAAACGTTATAATATTTCTACTAGTGTTTGTACCCGTGCGATGCACGGGTTGATTTGCCTTATTGAATTATATTGTTTCGTATTCCCTCTGCCCTAAAAAATTTGTCTGTACTTAAGTGATGAGTTTAGACTATGTTAAATTTGACCATTTACTTATCAAAATTATATATTGCATTATGGTATAAAATTACCATTAATAGATTTGTGATGAGTCATAATTTTACTTACCTATAAAATTATAGGTTTTGCTAATATAAAATACACATATTAATAACAAAAATTAAACCACACTTATTATTTGTAAAGTTATAAAAAGAAGCTCATAATTATAATATCATAATTTATTTTCTATATTTTTCTCAATATTGAGATATACCAGTTAGGTATCTTAAATTGAACCATCTAATATAAAATAAAATCTATATATGAATTACAAATTAATATTCTTTATATTAATATTTGAAGCTAATTAGTTCTTGACAAAATAACATCCCGAATTGAATATATGCTCTGCAAATATTACACCAGTAATAAGAATTAGGGAATCAGAAAATTATAAATTAAAATAACCTTACATGAATGATACAAATTAACAATCTTTATAAGAGAAAGATATAAATGAATATTATTACATGAAATGCTTTGAAGCACATACATATATGAAATTACCAACCAACAACGAAAAGATAGAAAAAAAAATACAACTACAGTTATATATAGATTAATTTTTTGTTTATTTAAAGAATATTAAAATTTGATAGATATATGTTAGAATTTTAAAATTTGATAAATTTTGATAGATATATCTCCACTACTTAGGTCATTTCTTTGTAAATAAAAATCTACTCAAAATATGCTCATTGTAGATACAACCTTGCAAGAAAAATTAACGAATAAATTTCTTATCCAAATTAAACTAAAGCATGTTATTGAAAAATATAAAAAAAAATTAATCATTATATATGTACCAAAAAAAATGAATAATCCAGAAACACTTTATATCATACCATTTTTTGATGGAACAGATAATTAAGGAATTAAGCTTGAGAATATGATGCATGGTTTTGAGAAGGAGAACATGATATATGGTGTATGTGTGCGATAGTTGATATTTTACATCTATGACACCGATATTATATATAATCCACATATTTCAACCTTCAATTTTATGTACATAATACTCCTATGAGAAGAAACAAAATCCATATATTTGAATCTATTAAATCATTTTTATAAAAACTAAATTCATATTTTAGTGTCTAACTTATTTTTATTTTGTGTAATACGCAATATATATCTTTTAGTTAAACTCTAACTTTTCTAATGCATACATAATATAATTGAGAACAAAGATATGCACCTTCACAAATGTTTCTTTTATAACCTAATTATTAACCAAATAACTATTCTATCTTGAGGGTATGAAATATCATTTAAAAGCACAATCAATGTATGAGTGTATGACCAATAATGCACATGGTCAGTTACATTGCAATTAAAGTCTGTTAATAAAATGATGGCAATAAGCATGTCCTAGTTGTTTATAATATTGACAATATTTGATCAAAAATAATAATAATATTGAAAATAATGACATGTAAAGCGTTATATATAATTAAAACTATTACTTTTTTTTGTTTAAGGAGTTAAGAAAATTGTTTTTGTATTTGGCGCAATGACATAGACAGTGAAGTACGTTTGTGGTTTGAAAAAAAAGAGCAATAATTCATGGGTAACAATATCTATCTCAATTGAAAAAATGAGTAATATTAACTATAAATATTCACAATACAATAATCAATGAAGGATATTTTTTATTTTTTAAATAATTTATTATATTAAATATTTATTTTAATAAATTTTTATTAATAATTAGTTTTATATCAAGAGGCTTCTATAGAAAAATAAATAATTAAATGGTAGTCTTATTTATCTCTATTAAAAAATCAGTAATATTAATGGTTGATACTCTCAATTAACATAGGATTCATCTTATTTAATTGCTTAAATGTTTTATTTACATTAAAAATAATTTAATGTAATTGTTTGATTAATAATTAATTTAATGATCACCATAATTACCATTTCATTTGTCTTATAATTGTCAAACCCATAACTTACGTATTAGCATTAACGTACAATGCATGGGATACCTTACTACAATGACCTTTTTTTAAAAAAAATAACATTACCAATTATAATATTCCCAAAATGCCCTTTATAAAATACATATATTACGATCCTCACCCTTTGTACCCAGAAATATATATATATACATATATATATATATATATATATATATATATATATGATATATGATACTAATACTGATACTAATATACTAATGAAAGTATAAGAATAATTATTTTAGAGTTTATGCTTAAATATCATAATATACTAATGAAAGTATAAGAATAATTATTTAGAAATTTTAGTTTTTCATGTCATCAACCTATTTTCTTATGTTTTATTTGCAGTTGATAATTTGTTTTTTCCTTTCAAAATCTTCAGATGGATCCCAATTAAGGCAATCAGTGTAGAAGAATTAATACTGCATTGTTAAAAAAATAGCATGGAAGATTGCTTGATATTTTTTTTGTTTGAATATAGATATAGGAGAAATCATATATGCTAATTTCTTAGAGGCAAAATAATGTATATATAGTATTTAATTATACCTTAAAAAAACTAATTTTAAGTATTTATACAAAAATTTGCTCAATCTCTTAAAATACTCATTTATATATATGACATTATGCATTCACTTAAAATATTGTCGATCTGTTTAAAAGATATATGAATTGTTTCTCTATTTCTTTAATTTCACATTTATACTTGGGATTGGGTTCCGTTATATTAAAGTATATTATTCATCAATCATATCCAAAAACAAAAGACCTCTATTAATATTAATGAATTTTTTAGTTTCAAAAAAAAAAAAACCAAAGACCTCTATGAAAGAGTAAATAAATCATTTAGAAAAGCATAAATTGGTAACTATTGACACAAATTATAGCTCTTTCCCCAAATTTTGACAAATAGATATAGAATAAATTAAGATTTGTTACATCTATAAAAATAATAATAGGTAAATTTCAACATATGTGACTACTATTTGTGATTGATAAATATAAACTATGAAAAGAAAAGAAAGGAAAAAGAAGAAAGATATTATTAGACTAACTTGGATCAAAGTATGTCAATACCTGTTTATTATATTCAAATAATCGATGTTATCTTCTGGCAGTAATCCATGATACTCTTCAACTGCAACAACAAATAATTAGTGTGTACAACATACAGATGTAATGTGCAAAAATTTCAAATGTTAGAAGTGATAAAACTAATTGAAAACTTTTGTAAAATTAAACAGTTAACACACCTCATGTATTATGTTTTGCGACCCACAATCTCATAGTTGAAAGGTTATATATATAGTAGATATTTTACAATATAACTAAATATATTTAAAACCATAAATATAAACAATTAATGGTAAATGAATTTTCCGTTACAAAGTTCACAAACATTTCAAACGGAAATAGATTCAGCTGGAAATTTTTAAAACAACAAATTAACAAATTTATTTATTTTATCAAAGTACCACCTCACCAATATTCCACTAATTAGCAAAAAACATCAATTGCCACTTTTACAAATCATGATGCATTTAAAATTTATTTTATATGAAAAACTAAAGGATATGCAATTCATCATCCTATGCATTTAAAAGTTGATCAATTAATATGTATAAATAATTTTTAAAAAAAGTTAAAATGAGCAATTTTCATCTTCCAAAAATACCCTAATAAAATCTCACAGTTTACGACCCTCATCCTTTGTACCCAGTTTTTTTTTTATATATATGATATATGATATATGATATATGATATATGATTATGAGTTTATGAATATTTTTAAGATAAGTTATACAATTTATTTCATTACTCCCAATTTTACGTTTTTAACCGAGGAAGGTTATATTAATTTTAATTCCCGTCTCGGTTACGATTTATATTATCCGACCTTCTTAATTACTTGTGATCGTTCAATTTACCCTACTATTGTTAACCTACCAATTTATTTTTATGAGGTTCAATACTAATTAATTTTACCCACTTTAATTCCAAGTAATTTTATTTCGGTTTGTGCTAAACCATTTTATCAGGTTTTATATCAATCAAATTTTATCTAGTTACTACCAATTATTTTACCTAGCTAATTTTAATTACTATTTGTTTAGTCTAATTACTAATTAGATGAGTAAATTAATTAAAAGGGAGTCTTTTTATATGAGGGATGAGGGGGTCTAAGTTTCATTTTATTTCATTTCAATTTAAACAAACCCCAAACCCACTCTCTTCCTCACTTTCTCTCTCTCACCGGCCAGACCAAGAACCAGCCCCGGCCAGCCCCTCTGCTCCGTTTTCCGGCCAAAGTGGTGGCGGCCGGCGAGTTTTCCGGCGACCCCACACAACTCTCTCACCTCTTCTCTTGTTTTCTCCCTCAATTTCTCTCCTAAGTGGTATATTCTCAAACCCTAACTCAACTCTTTTATGTTCTTAATCTGAATTTCGTTTTTAATCTGAGTATTCATGTTGTTTTTCATCTCTTTTAAAGTTCTAAAGTATGAATTTATATTGTGGTTAAATTAGGGTTTGAAGTTGAGTTTGATACTTGTGAATTTGGGTTGATTTTAAGTGTTTAAGGGTTGTATTGTTGTTGAATGGTTAAATTAGTTCTTGCATGTGAGTTTTAAGGTCTTGATTGAGCAAGATTAAGTGTTTAACTTCTGGAAAATTGATGGATGATAGCTAATTTGAAGTTCAATTGAGTTTTATTGCAAATTAGGGGCAAGAGGACACATGCATGTTGTTTTGGAGGCCATTATAAGTTTCTGGGTACGAATATGATTTTTACAGAGAACTAATAGTGGGAGTTTAGCCCAGATTTTTACCTAAAAAGATAGCTTAAGTCATTATCTAACTATGGGCTTTGGAATTTCGAGAATCCGATATGTGTAGCCCGGAATATGGCCAAAACTGTATAGGTGTGCAATTATATACGTTTTCTGAGTCAGTAGCTAAATGTCAATTTTTCGTCCATTTGGAGACTTTATTGGTTTTAATGATAAACATAAAAGTTTTAGGTGACGTTTTAAGCTTTCCGGAAATGTATAGTATGCGTCCATACGATGTCGGGAATAGAAGATACAAGGTTTTCATTGAGGAGCTGAAATCGGGGTTCTGTCCAGAATTTTAAGTATGAATTCTGACTTTATGGCTATAATTCGACCTTTTAGGATGCTCTAACCAATTTGTGGTCAACATAAGACTTGAAGAACATTCTGTAGGCTTTCCGAATTGGGGTTTTGGGCCATCACTGGATATCGGGTGAGAGAGATATAAGCCTTAGACTAAAGGGCTGTAATCTAAAAGTTTGCCCAGAAGCTAATTACAAAAATCTGACTTTGTGGTTATAATTCGGTCACTTAAGGAGTTCTAATCATATGGGGGCCTTTGTGTCAATATTAGGATGATTTGGATATGTATTCTAAGTTGAAGTATGTCCATTTGATGACTGAGATTACCTCCTAAAGGTTTAGTACTAATAGCAAATCCTGGATTAGAATTCGTGAAGTGTATGTTCTATTAGTATTCAATGTTGATTGAGTTATAGAACAGGAGTGCTTTTCAAGTTTAGGGTCTTTTTGATCTTCAATTAGTCCTAAGAAGTAATCATCGTCTGAATACTCAATTATGATATTTCTTTTCGAAATCTTGAGAGTCGATATTCATTCCTATAGTTTTCCTCGTCGAACGAGACGACATTTTCATTACAAAATTTACCAAGTTTATTAAATCTTTTATTAGCCTACAAAGGTTCGGATCCCATACTTCATTAATCTGATTGTCTAAGTTACTTTACTCTTTATAAACTCTCTATCGATGATTTGCAAAAACCCTATCCAAGTTTCACTCTAAAAGTCCAAACCGCTTAGCTTTACTTTCAAAAATCAGCTTCTGTCCGGGCTACTTTTCGAGCCCTTCCTTTCATTTTTAGACTTGATCCGATTGACAAAGTTGTAGAATTTAATTTTCCCTATTCCGGAAAGTACTCGTTTGTTTAATTCCGAGTTTTCTAACCCGAATTATGCTAAAAACTCTATTTCATAAAAACCTGAAATTTTCTTTCTAAGCTTACTTCATTCATAATTTCTTAAGTTACTAAACATTTGAAGCTAATTAAGAACATTATTCGGTTCTCCACTTTATACTTCTTTTATCTTAGTTTCCAAGCCTTAAGCCATCCAGAGGCGAGACAAGCCACCAAGCTTCTATGCGTTTCAAAGTGAAATTGTCCAACTTTTAACTCTTTATTTATCCTTCAACACAATTATCATTGTGATATTATGTCTACATCATGAACTAATATCTTATATTTACTTATTATCCAATGGTTATTATTATCTTATCAAGTCATGAACTAATATCTTATATTGAATTATTTTCAAGCGTTCACGCCCCATCATATTCTAGCTAGTTACGTGAATTGCTAGCCTATACTTTTAGATGCTCCTGACCAGAGTGTCCTAATGACTGGCGATGTCGCGCCTAGATCACCCAATCCAAATCTAGATCGGTTTGGGCATGCGCGTGTGTGAGGTGCTTCGGCATCGATCGTAAGGGATACCGCTCAGTTCTAATTATCACAAGTTCATTTCAGTTATTTATATTCATATCTTATACATATACCAGTTATTTATATTTATATATATGCAACAATTCAATTTATTTATGTTTATCCCCTTTCCCGTTTTCAAAATGAATTTAAATGCCAGCACCGAAAACCGTTTTCGAACGGTTTGACGTGTTGGAGGTTTGTGTACTGAGTGTTTCCCCACTCATTTTGTGACTGTTTTCAATGTTTTGTTTTTAGGGGTCCGAGCTCCCAAGGCAAAGGTAAGGGTAAGCAGAGTAAATCTGTCGGTGCAAGGTAGTCTTTTAAGGGGTTTGATGGCCGGTTATCAAGGATCCTCATAGGTTTGAAGACCGTTTATGTGGGGAAATCTCCATATATATATATATATATATATATATATATATATATATGTATCTAAGGGTTGTATAATGCATTTTATTTCAAGTTTGGTGTTGTGTATGGAGTTAAGTATATGTCTAATTGTGGGTTTTGTTATGTTTGGTGACGTGTGCATGCCTTGTCCCGAGTGGGGACGGCGGTAATACTCCAATCTAAAGTGTTCTGCTGCGCTAATCACAGGTTTGGGTCATAATTAGTGATTTAATCTTGTGGTTAAAGGTTGGGGTGTTACAAATACGAAGAGTAGCTGTGTACTATAATACTCCCTCTGTTTGTTTTTATCTGTTGTCTAGGAAATTGTGTTAAAAATTTTAACCATTAATATCTTAATTTGTATAATGATTCATCATATAAAATTGGTATCATTAGATTTATAATGAAAATATTATTCAAAAAGTATAATATTATATTTTTTATAAAAATTTTATATTAGAAATTATTGATTAAAAATTTACACTGAAAACCGTAGATGACAAATAAAAAAGAACAGAGCTGGTAATATCAATCATTTATACTTGACTACTTGAGTATTTATGTACACTTTGTGGTTTTCCATATAGTTACAGTTTGGGTTTTTATTATATTAAATAAATACAATAATGATGATAATAATTTGGGGATATTTACGGAGGAGTGATACAACCCTCTTGTCTTTTATTGCCCGTTAGAATTCTTATTCGGTAACGACAGTTCTAGGGATTAATAAGGTGGCAACTGGTTTGTGCCAATAGCAATAACATCATTTCACGAATGATAATTATTGTGATATTTAATTAGTTTAATATTTTAGTTGACTGTGTGTAACTGTTTTTTTTTTTTTGCCCGAAACTGTTACAAAACAACTTTCATCCAAATTACAAATGAATGACACGTGTCAATTTTCTAGATATGGTGATTGTGTTTTAATATAATATATAGATTAGTTTGTGTTGTTAATAAATGACTAGTGACTTGTGCCTGTGCAAGGCACGGGCTGCTCGTCAGAAAAAACTATATAAAAAAACTTGTTACATATTTGCAAGGGAAAGTTCGGATAATATCAGCAACAATTCCCATAGTGTGAAAATACACCTCAAGTAGAAATGTTATCAGCCCCCCTGGAAGTGTGATACTTGATATGTTGATCCAACCTCAGGGTCTATTGTTAGGCCAGTGCATGTCATTCGAATACTCATGAGTCGATTTTTTTTCGTGGAGCGTTAGGCCAAAAAGCTGTAGAAAGCTGTTACTATCACCAAAAGTTGCTGCATCAAATACTGACCCAAGAAGCAAGCAAAGTTGTTCAAAATGTATGGAGAGATATAGTAAAGCTGTGAAGAAAAGGAACACATGAAATAGCAATAGATAGTTAGGAGTAATACTAACACATATACATATGCATATATATATATATATATATATATATATATATATATATATATATATATATATATATATGTATATATATATTACCCCACACAAGTAAAAGCCATCAGAGCCCTAATTTCCAACCCAACCACCAGGACAAGTAGTAGTTACTTCACACCAGTTCTCTTCCCTAAGAATTCATTTGCACACCATATATATGTAGCTATATGTGCATACTTCAAATTATAAAACCTCAAAAAAGAGATAGAGAAGGCAAAAATTTTTACCATCGCTGATGTAAAATCCTGAAAAGATCCTTTGTAAATGCTTAACACCTATAATGTTCGATTTGGAAATATATCCATTACTTTTCGTACTGGAGCTATTGGATTGCATTTTGTTTGTTGTATTGCATAGAAGAAAACTTAAGCACATAAAATTAGGTATATGTAAAAATTAAAACTCTCCTTACTGGAAGTAATTGTTAAAAGGATAAATATTGACAATGAAGACTACATGAAAGCATTTATTCGAAATTGGAAGCTTGAAAGTGAAGAAAAAAATTACCCAGAAAAAAAATGGTTAAATATAGTTGTAAACAAACTCTTTTTTGAACAGCTTCACGATGGCATATCTTCAATAGCTTTGAAACTGGAAAGAAAAGAAAGAATAGGTCTATAAATTATTATAAGCAGTGACCCGCATGATCAAATGGCGTAACTTATTCAACATAAAATTGATCAAAATGAATAAATACATAATAACTTGGAAAAGAATATAAATATGAAACAAAATTAGGTTACCCCAATACTGCCCTGATTTTTAGGGAGATAATTTGGTCCGGTTGATTGGGTTGGCGTTTGTTGCGCTACAATACAGATGGCATTCCTGGCGTCGATAGCAATAGACGGACACACAATCACCCAGACATGCTGCTCATCATCGTTGTGCTTGATTGTAATAATAACCTTCTCGGCAACAAGATAAGCAGAGTAGAAACCAACACCGAATTGACCAATCATGCTCACATCGGCACCAGCAGCAGTGCTTCCATGAAGTCATTGGTATCAGACCTGACAATGGTACCCAGGTGGTTCATCAAATCTGCACAAAAAAAAAGAACAAGATCGTGATCAATTGCTGCCAAATTACTATACCATAAAATTCAATCCAACCAAATGTGAATCATATAAATGAATGAAACATTAGTTAATAAGGAAAACTCACCAGGTTTGGTCATTCCAACATCACTGCCAAGTGTCAATGATAGACAGGGTGTTTATGGCCTTGTCAGGGACAATGTGAATGAAGAGCTCAGACCAGGCATCGAGCTTGCTTTTGTTTGTCAAGTTGTCAAATATTATTTTATCCAATGCCTATACAATGGCAAATTCAAGAAACTAATTCATCAGAACAAATATTTGTCTTCCAATGCCACTTTACAGTATATTAATCAAACATATAAAACAAACTCCAACAAACCCCTTGCTATGTAAGTTCTGCCCCGGCTTGTGACATCATGTTCGTCATTTATCATTTCAAAATTAACCTCAGCTTAATCACCAAGCGCAAGAATAACCAAAACTCGACTTAAAACTTCAGCTACGAGTCCTTATCACAGGCTTAGAAACTATTGATCATGCTACCCAGAAAACCCACACATCAAGGCAACAAAATAGAAACTATCAGAAACAAGATCTCTTCAAAATATCATGATTTGTAATCCTTTCAATCAGAAGACTTTTGAATCTAGCGTTAACTACTACAAGCATTGAACACATCGACAATAATTTCACTATTTCTAAAAGATCATGTTACAAATCAATCAGAGAACAATAAACAACACGTAAGGCACAAGACACAACAGTCAGTAGGACATGCTGATCAAAAGATTCAGGGAGAATCAGTGACTACTCGGTCAACTTTACTCTCGCTTTCGCTCTGCGAAAAGAGCTTCTTACCCTTCTTCTCACCCCAAGTGCAAGCTATGTCATACACATAACATATGTTTGGTAATGGGAGCTATTGAGCTTACCTTAAGATGTTCTTCCAAGGGTTAAGGGTGGGGGCTTAATTGGATTCAGCTTTGTTTCTGATATGACCTTTAGATTGAGCTCCAAGCTTAGGATGCTATCTAATCAAATTGCCTTCTATTTGACCATGTCCCTGGCCTGATGCTTTCTTTAAGGGTAGTTCCTGGTCTCTAACTGTGGCATACTATTAAAATGTGATCCTGCTGAGGTGTACTGTTGTGTCCTTTTAGCTGTGAATATGTTCATATGATGCTGTCAAGACCCTGCAATGCATCCTATATGTCTTGTTCAAAGGTTTGAGCCAATGCATGAAGTCATTCCCAAAAGATGGGTCTTAGCATTTGTCATCGTTGCCACTAAGGTCCATTATGTACTATTTTTGCAGTTGAAAGGTGTTGGAAAATTTTGTGTTTTAGGCTTCAATGAACTAAACAGAGGATCAACACTTAGTATATGACCAACAAATCAATCTAAATCCTATTTTCTTGATTAGGAGTGCTATAATAGTACTCCTATTACTGTTAAGAGAAACTAAATTCTATTTCTTTTCCCTGTTTCTCCCGAAAATTATAATGTATACCATATTACAATTGTCATTTTTGGTATGTACTGCCCTTACTAATTGCCACCTCATTTGTGAAACACCACCTCCTGGACCATCAGTTTACTCCTCTATCTTCTCCCCCTTTTGTACTATGAAAATCTTTTGTTTTAATCCCTGACATTAACCTTGATTAGTTTCCATTTGATTTGAGTTCTCCATGGCCATAACACATGAGTCACTCAAAAGCAAGCAAGAGAAGGTGGGCTTTGAGTATTACTGGAAGTATGATGGGTAAAAAGCTAACATAAAAGAGAGATTTTTTTAAAAACAAAAAAGAAAATGTGAAATAGCAATGGCGCATCAGTCGGCATGCCAATTTCTTTCCAATCTCTTTGATTAATTAAAAGAAGATATTGAATTAGGCATATTTGATTAATTACAAAGACATGTATGATGAACTCTAATTTAGAAATATGAAAAACTACTAATTCTTTCCAATTTCTTTTGTTCAAAAATAATTACAGAGACATATATGATGAACCCTAATTTAGAAATCTAAAAAACTACTAATTCTTTCCAATTTCTTTTACTCACATATAAATCAAACCTAAATAATTAACAGAAGATATTGACAATATAATTCATACAAAACTAACCATAACACAAAATTATTGGTACCTGAGATGTTAAAGGGAGAGAACAAAGATGATAACTGCGCAGCGGGGAGGAACTGAGAGTTTCAATCTTTGGCCAAAGATTTAGGGTAGCAAGTAGCAACATGATAACAATGAAGAAGGAGAAACACAGTGACAAGTGACAATGGTACGTGGAAGAAGACAAAGTGGACAGCTGTTATTTGTACAATTAAGGCCCAACACACTCCACCAAAAGAAAAGAAAAAAAATTAAATGAAAGCCCACAGCAGCGTGCTCCTCACGTGATGTCAAACAACAACAATGTAAACTCTCCTTTTTATTATAATGATAATGATGATAATGAAAGCCCACAGCAGCGTGCTCCTCACGTGATGTCAAACAACAACAATGTAAACTCTCCTTTTTATTATAGGTAAAGATAAGGAAATAAATTATATGTTCAATTTCTTTTCCATATCACATTACTTCTAGGAAAAAAATTTAATGTATACTTTTCACTAAATCATTAAGTTGGAATTTAAATTGGTAAAATTATTTATGCAATATTAAATATAAATCTTTTTTATTTTTGAAAAATATTATAAAATTATATATACAATATTTATATATGTTCTTATAAACCATACTTTCAACAATATATGCATTTTACTATTGTCCTGTGCAACGCACAGGTCTAAAGAATAGTTATGGAATAAAATATAGTTAGTATAGGTTATTCCTAATGACCAAAGGCCTATTAGAATATAGTTAGTATATTGATTATTAGATTTAAACTTTGTTCCTTTCTATTATAAGCAACTATGTTTCATATTCTTTGTTATTGTACTAAGGATATTATCTGCGTAAAATCCCAAAATTTTTGAATGTGTTTACCGTAATTTCATTAACTTTTTAGTTCCATCCCATTTATTTTTGTGAAATTTATTTGTTAACACTTGATCACATAGGACTATGAGGTGATTAACAAGGGTATTCTGATAATTTTATGTGACTAATTAATATCTACATTTATTAGCTTATGCAAATATTTTATTATTTTAAGTGTTAATTATTATGAGAATTTGAAAACTCAAAAATTACTAAAACTATTTTCTCTCTTTTTAGCTAAGTTTTATATTAATTTGAACGCAATTGGCCATGGAAAACTCAAATTTGAATTTGAATTTGAAAACTCAAAATATTACTACAAGAATAACTCATTTGCGCCACGGAATTATTCGTGGGTAAAGTAGAAATATCCCGTGGTGAACGCAATTGGCCATGGAAATCTTGTGCGTGGCCTGACGTGGCGAATGGCCTCGTGGCTAATAAAATGACAACAAAAATATCCATGGCATAGCGAGCTATCATAGTACTTGCCACAAAACATTTAGTGGCTAAGTATTGTCCAACTTGAGTTATTTATTCCGATTCACCACAATATCTTTCGTGGCTAATAAGTATATTAACCGCAAATAACATAGTGACCACTAAAATAATTATTTATTAAAAAAATTATTTATGCTAATAATCGCCTATATACGACTATGTGTGTAACCAATTGTAACGCCCCGGTCCCTCCGGGCCGCGAACACTACCGATAACCTCTTCAAGGATTGTTGGTTGGTCCCACGAATCATCGCGAGTCTTTCGAGCGTGCTTTGTCCTCACTCACACGCTACTTGGGAAAACTTCGCAGGAGGTCACCCATCCTGAGACTACTCCCACCCAAGCACGCTTAACTGAGGAGTTTCCAACAGATGAGCTACCATAAAGGAAAGTGCATCTTGATGACATAAGTAGTCATTTCAATCATTTTAAGCGTACACTTAACCATATAACTGGGGTGTTACACCAATATTGTTCATAGTATGCAGAATCTCTAGCCACGACTTTTCTAGTGACTTATTGACACCATTGTAAATCACTAGCAAGAAAAATGTTTATTTCATCTAATAAAAATATCTAGTATTCACTGTCATTACTAATCACTAATAATACTCAACAAGTTTGGCCACCAAATATATTTTGTAAATATATTGACACCAAATATATTTCGAGCCACCAAAATGATTTTCAGTTGCAAATATAAACAATCGGCCACCAAATATTTCTTTTCATGGCCAAATTCACAAACTAGCCACGGTATATTTTTATCATGGCCAGATTTTCAAACTAGCCATGACTATTGGCCACAATATATTTTTATCATGGCCAAATTTTCAAATTAGCCATGACTATTGGCCACAAAATAATTTATCATGGCCAAATTCACAAACTAGCCATGATATATTTTATCATAACCAAATTTTCAAACTAGCCATGACTATTGGCCACAATATATTTTTATCATGACTAAATTTTCAAACTAGCCATGACTATGAGCCACAAGATATTTTTATCATGGCCAAATTCACAAACTAGCCACGACTATTGGTCACAATGCATTTTTATAATGACCAAATTCACAAACTAGCCACGACTACTGGCCACAAAATGTTTTTATCATGACCAAATTCACAAACTAGCCACGATTAACTTTTATTCCATGGTTAACAAGGGACCATTTTCTTAATTGGCCACTAAAGAATTACTTTCATGGCAAACATACTTTGGATCTATGGATTATAAACATTGATGTAAAATCTGTCCACCAAAACTTGCTATGACCACAGTAGCGCTATGACCACTGTCAGCGCACCATCGACAACATCACTGGAGCACCCAACATCAGCACTCCACCACCTTGTCGCACACCACAGTAGCTATGACCATTGTCAGCGCACCATCGACAACATCACTGGAGCACCGTCATCGTCGGAGGAACGCCAGCCGCACTGCTAACACCCACAGGCCCTATTTCAATACTCTATTGTTGCTGCCCGCACCCTAGCCGCGAGCCAACACCACTGCCATCCCTGCCGTCAAATTTTCCGGGGTTTTACACATTTATTCTTCTAAGTTATATTTATTTCTATTCATCCACCTGAATTGACATCCGTTCGGAAGAACGAGAAAAAACTAGTAATATCCATAAGATAAATGTAGTAAATGAATTTCGGATGAAATATGTGAATATTTGACAAATGAGAAAGTTAACAAAAAATGTCTAGCTTAAATTATGTTTTATGAATATCACTTATTGTGTATTTTCTTTTAGTTAGTTTACAAAATTATTGCACAAATTTATATTACCTCCATCCCTTAATGTTTTTCCAGTTAATAACTTTTTTTACCCTTTATAATTGCGACTTTTACATTTTTGAAAATTAATCTACCAATTTTACCCATAATTCATAAATTTTATATATTCTTAAAAAGAAAATCTTCAATCACCTTTCACAAAATTTCAATATATCTATGGTAGGTCTATATGTTTAATTTTTACTCTAGTATCTATAAATCTTAGTTTTGCAACTTATAGTTATTTTGACAAATAAATAGAGACAAAGGTAGTAGTAATTGTATTCTATATAATTATTGTTCAACTTAAAAATAATTTAATACTTTAAGTGAACTTTATATTTGCCTCCAAGGATGAATAACTATATGAAGAAGAATTTGATTAACCAATGTGGGCTAGGAGCTTGGACCCATTCTACTTTAGGTCATTGATATGCGTGTCGCTAAATGATCTTTGATCGAATGTATCTTGAACTATTGGACATGGGGTGGTACTGGCGTCCGGATGGCAACGAACAATGCATCCAACGATTAGCAGCTATGATGGTCAACTTCTTATGGCGGAAGTCAACTCCAAGACGATTAACATCACAGGCCTAGCAACTTAGGGCAATCAGCACCATAGACGACGTCTCCGGGCAGCTATACCATCATCCGGTGATCAGTACTTCTGGCTTGTTAGATGGGCGTTCGTTTGGGCAAGCACCTTACCGCTTGCTTGGATCACCGACTTCATGCACAAAGGCCCCCTTTGACGAACCAAGGGGGAGCCTTTCAAACAGTCAAGCGATTCGTGGATAAAAGTGTTTGAATAGTTTAAATGAATAGTATTTCCACTATTTACGAATATAAATTAGAGTAAGAAATGATTTGACTACTCAATACGAATCCTAAAAAGTGAGAGATGGACGATGTGGTTGCAAACTTTCCAGAGTGTATTTATAGCATAATGTCAGGGGCACTTAATTAAGACCAGTCACCCTTTGGAAAGGTTTTGGTTAACTTGTGGTGTTTGGGTCTTGACTATAGAGGTTTGTTGGGTTGCCTATTGTGTGGTAAGTGACCAACTTTGCATTGGACTTAGCGCTGGCAAAAATTCAGGTTTGGGTATCTCTGGTCGAACAAATTCGGTCAATGTTAAAATTCACACGAGAAATTCATGTCCGGACCCCGATTTTATTTCGGGTCGGACCATGTTAGACAATTCAAACGAAGCTAAAGTCAGGTTCGGACAATAGAAAAAACAGAAATTTTATGTCCGTATATTTGATCAATATCAAAATTCGGATAAAAAATCTATGTCCAGACCCGATTTTTTTCGGGTCGAACAATTCAAGTATTTTGGGTTGGACAACATTTTGCTAACTCTAATTGGACTTGTATAAATAACTCATATTACATTTATATTGAAACAATTATCTAAAATGTTCAAACAATAATTGAAAAAATCCTTAAAATATTTCTAAGTCGCACTCACATGTAATTTCATTCTCTTAGTTTCACCGTTGAAATTAACAATACAATGAAATTGGAGACAGTTGGCGATCAAGGGCTAGCGATGGGGTTTTTTAAGAAGAAAAGGCTAAAGGATAGGGTAGGTAAGAAAGAGTAATCTTGAAGACAGAGACAATATATTTGGGTTGGATGTATAGTTGGGTTTTGTGACGCAGTGAGATATGACCACTAATTAGAGCGGCTATAGACCCAAAAAAAAATAGCAACGTCCTTAATGCAAACCGTACCACCTTTTTTTCCGATAATTAGCAAGCCAAAAGGCTAAGGAAGCATCAAAGATGCAAACCTTACCACCTATTTTACTTTGGAGTTGCGTGAATAACCAAGTTACATTTTTATACTGAAATAATTATTTATATTCCCAATGATAATTAAAAAGGTCATCAAACATTCCTAAATTGCACTCATATATAGTTTCATTTTCTCATCTTCACCATTGAGATTAGGAATGCAATAGGGTTAGAAAATTTTGATGATCAAGGGGGAACAAAGAAGTTTTATAACAAAAAATGCTCAAGGAAAAGAGGACAAGGAAAAATAGTGATTTTGAAGAATGAGACAATATAGGGAGGTTTAGATATGCAGTTGGTATTGTGAGGGAATAATATATGACATTTGTTAGAGGTGCTATAGTTCCACTAGACATTAATTACAACCAATGATTGTATTTAATTAAACTTTTTTGTTTTGGGGGATTCTAGCATCGCCTTACTCTAGATTATGAACGCAAACCTTATAATTTATTTTAGGCCTTAAATAATACTAATAAAAAAATATCCATGGACATGGAAACACACATACATACACACGAAAAAGGGAATATGGTGCTTCCTAGTCCTGGCACTAGGGGCGAAAATGAGCCGAGCCAAGCCCAGCCCGAGCCTATAAGGCTTAAGGTTTGACTTGTTACTTTTTGGGTGAGCTTGAGTTGTGCCTGTGACTTGCCGAGCTTGAATATGCCCTGTTCTTTGGTTAGGTTGTATATAACTCTTCCCAATTTATCCAAACTTATCCAAACCTAACATAATTTCCCAAATAAGCATCCACTCTAAAAAACAAAATTCCCCAAAAAAGTATCATAATTTATCCTAATTTATTCCATTTTATCCTAACTTATCCATCCAAACCTGAAAATAACTTAACCAAAGAACAGGGCCGATTCAGTTTAGGCTTGGTTGGTAGCTTGGTCTTACGACAAATAATAATAATTTATATTTTATGTAGTAAATAACTTGCAAAATAAATTCCATTTTCTATGAAGACAGGATGATGTGTAATGTTTCATTTGGTTATACTGCCATGCAACGCTAATATCCCAATATAATATTATGTGATAGGTTTCCTTCCCCTCTCTAGGATTTTATAATGTTTTTAACTAATTGATCTCTTTGATTAAATATTTAAATATATATAAAAGTCAGTAAAAAACATTGCATCGTCTGCGAAGAATAGATGTGAAATTGCTGCTTTGGGTCTGCAAAGAATAGAGGCGGGGGCGTGTCTGGCTCTTAAGAATGTTATAGATAAATATAATTATGCTTCGGGTCAGGTTATCTGTAACGCCCCCAGATTCATAAACATCATAGTACGACTAAACATTTCATAACCCAAGGATTAGCGCAGCGGAAAACCATATCCAGAGGCATTACCACCGTCCCCACAACAAAGGACAAGGCTTTAGAAACCTACCAACACAATACCATACACAACCATACATATAACTTAATTAAATTCACACCACACTTACAACTCCTTCACATCATAATCGACAACTCCAATATAAAACACAACTTAGGGATTACATCCATTCATCAAAATATTTAAAACCTTCCTATTTCCAAAAGGGAGAGATTCATCATCACCATCCAGGCGGAAGAGTTCTTATTCTCGTTACTGAAGGCATACCTTAACTAGGAATGGACACTCCACTTACTTTTTCGGACCTGGGAACTTGTTGCCCTTGGAGGAAGCACTTCCTAAAACAAAAACAGAAAACTTCGCAATGAGTTGGCTAAACTCAGTCACATACCCCTACCATGTAAACTTTAGTAGTTCATTTTAGTTCGCACATTGCTAAGATCTTTTGAAATAAGAAAACAGAGACAAGTCACAAAAACTCTTGAACAACCAAAGAAAAAGATAAACATTAACATCATGAACATCGTCATCATCATCATCATCATCATAATCATAGACCTCATCATAAATAGACCTCGTCATAAACCTCATCATAGACATTGGCCAGGTCGCTAAAAGATGTGCGTCGACATTGAAAGAACAAAATCCTAAACTTTCCTTGCATTAAACATCATGATGTAATCAACATAAACATCAGCATAAAACATCATCATAAAACATCAATAAAACATGCTTGGGAAAGGTAGGCAATATGCGTACCTTGAACTAAACCGCTTGAAGGACCACTAGCACTTGAACAGACTTGAACAGGTAGCGGCAACGACCCCTTGGAGTTAACCTGAGATAAGAATAAAGATAAGACTTAGATTGAGCTCTTAGAAGGGAAGATTTCCTAGAAGAACTAATAATCAAAACTCAATGAGTTGGAAGATTCAACGAATTTCCATAACACTTAGAAGGTATAACTCTTTTTACACATCTTGAAAGACCTTGCACGAGGACTGTACCAGCGGCTTGTAGGACCTCGGTTTTGTCGTTCTCTCTCAGGGAGCTGGCGGCCTTGGTCAAAGGAACTAGGTCAATGGTCGGGTTGAGATTGCTAAGGTAAGGATATTGGTCTGAAAGATCACAAAGTAAGAAATAAAACTAAGGTCGGTCAAGGAATGGAAAAGGTTCGGGGGTTTTAGACACTTAACGGAACTTTTGATCAAGAAGTTTTCATGATTAAAATGCATAAAGTTAGATTCATCTATGGAACAACGCGGGAAAAGGCCACGATGAATCCCCTCCCTCGAGGAAGATTCAAATTAACTACCCTATGTCCACCATGGACCATCGGGGTTGAAAATCGCGTTAATTCCTAGTTAAGCCTACACTTACCCTCGTAAGTGTGGGCTTAACTATCCCACTGTAGACTTCCCATTGAGTGTATAAAGATTCAAAGAGCTCTCGGACCTTGAACCGCCACCCCCAATGAGAAGACACTAGGTGGAAATAAACTCCTCCAACTAAAACACACTTTAATCAATAAACACCTTAGCCAAAATCCATTAAAGCCTTAATCACCCCCTCACCTCAAGAAAGATTAGCCTCTAGACATGATGGAGAAATCAACAACCATAGACAAACAAGAACAATGAAATAGCAAGTAAGGAAATTAAGAACAAGCAAAGTAATTAGCAAAGTAATTAAATAAAGAGTTAAGGGAAGAGAATACTTATCAAAATGTTGTAGATGAACAATAGAAAACAATAAAAAGATGATCCAATAATCTCTCAATTGATTGAATCCCCAAATCTTCAATAATAAACTCAAATCTCCAAAACCCTAGATTAATCTGTCACTAATCTCCCTCTAAAATCTACTAATTACAAATTGAAAATAAAATCTAAGTCTAAACCTAGATGCCCTAGCTACTCCTAGATATCTCCCTAGATTAGATAATAGATTCTCGATTCATGCCCCAAGACGGGCTATTTAAACAAAAGGGGAAGAAGGGCCAAAACACAGTCGTTTTGGCCTAAAATTATGCTGGAAAAAGGGTCGCCGCGACCGCTACGGGCATCGTAGCGTTCGCTACGACCCAAGACAAGCGAAAACTCTAACTCTCGGCAGCTCCAAGGCGTCCGCTATGCCCAGCGTCACGACCCAGTCAATGATCCGTAGCGAACGCTACGAAGGGCGTAGCGAACGCTATGACCGTCAGCTGGAAAATTGGGAAATCTGGGCTTTATCGTAGCGTTCGCTACACCCTTTGTAGCGACCGCTACGGACTTGGGCAGAACCTTCTGCCTGGGCTCGTAGCGTTCGCTACAACCGGCGTAAGGAACGCTACGGTCCTCAATTGATCTTCCAGCCAAGTAAAGGGGCGTAGCGGTCGCTGCGGTCGTTGTAGCGAACGCTACGAACATGGATGCCCCCATACTTAGCCTTTTGGCCCGAACTCCCTCTCTTTTAGGCACGATTGGTCTCCCATGCTTCCCGGGTCTTCACCACGGCATCAAATCAGCTCCAAAGGTCTCAGGATGACCGAGTTATCGCCCTTTTTCGCAACTTTTCCCCCCTTTTATTATTCTCCGAACTTAATACCTAAAAATCACAAAACACGTAATAAATAACCATTTTATTAGGGAACGACAATAGACTTGGGCATAAACGAGTGGTATTTAGCCCCTAAAATGGGACTAAACACCCCCCACACTTAGCCTTTTGCTCGTCCCGAGCAAAACTAAACAAAAGAAACTAAGAAACTAGAACTAAACAAAAGCAACTAACTCACTTTCGCAGAAATCGCGGATGCATTTAGCACATGCATCAAGCCCTTTAAACCCTGGCAGGGTGGGCGAGTGGGTCTCGTGAGGGTTTATAGCGTTGTACCCACAAAAGCCAAAGAAAAGGAGAGAGGAAAGTGAAAACAAAACCGAAGAAAACAAAAGAAAGAAAAACAAAGGCTTTGATTCAAAAGATCTCATAATCCAAACTAAGAAAACGTTATTAAGCCTCCAAAAGTAAGTTAGGAGCATCTCACAAACACCACACTCAGATAAAGGTCAATCTTGAAGGTTTTTAACTCCCTACACCTTATACCAAGCGAAACCCCATGTGCAAATATGTGCAAGTGGGTTCTAATGGGAATCAAAAGGTTTTAAAGACTCGTGTCCAAATTTGGAAACAACGAAACAACCAAGAGAAATGTTGCCCTCCCTCGCATTTGGTCGCCCTTGGCTTGGTGAGGGTCGTAGGTGATGCAAGGAGAGGCCCCACTTTATTTAGAAGCAAGAAACTTTTTCCGTTTCACTTTCTCCTATATTTTTTTCATTTTCTTTTTAAAGGTCGGTATTAGCCTTACTTTCGGGAATTGGACGGCCCATATAAGGGGTATACCCTCCCAACACGGTCTTTTCCATTCGCCTCTCCGTCGCAAAGCGATATAGGAGGAGGGTTAAGGGGTATCAGTGTCGTACCACCGATACCGGGCCCGTGTAGGTTGGCTAAGTGTAGGTGGTTAGTGTCATTCAGCGACACGCTCCACTTATTCAGGTTATTGTACCTTATGAAATTTTTTCTTTTTCTTTTCTTCGTTTTCGAATTTGCTAAATGAGCAACAAAACAAACTCGGACACGAGCCCCTAAAATCTCTCGGTTCCAATCAGAACGTGAAAAGAACGGGAGTCTCAATAGTCACTTAATGAAGGGAGTCTATTAGGGGTAAGTCTTGACTAAAACTCGAGATGGGGTCGAAAATGCTCCAACCGGTTACTTTTAAAGAAGCTTAAGAACGGCTTCTCAACTTCGATAACGAGATCTAGGAAACAAAGCAGAACAAAAACAAAACTAAAAGAAAAACTTTAAAGGTTTTCACTCCCTTTTTTCTCCTTTTTCACACGAAAATTTTTTAATTTTAAGCAAAAACTAAGAAAATAAAAACAAAAACAGCTAGGTGATCTACCCTTGAAGCAAATATCTCTCACCCCCCCACACTTAAAACGCCACAATGTCCTCATTGTGGGAAGGTGTCACAAGAAAAAGGGTAGAGAACCGAAAAGAACAAACAAACAAGAACAACTAGCAAACAAAAGTGGTGGCGACCCGAGCCCACACGGCTCCAACAGCAATATACCCCAACATAAACACTCAAAGGGGTTCGCCACCCAAAAGAAAATCAAGCATGCAGCATGGATCATAGGATATTCAACTCAAAAAGAGAAGAGCGGAGAGATATTACCTCGAGTTCTTCAAAATAAATGATTACTCAATCCGCGATCCGTGATAATCGAGCAAAGGGTTAGGATATTCAAGTAAAAACAAGCAAGGCTCGTAAGATCCGCATGCAGGATTAGAAACAAGAAAAAGAAACAAAAGAAAAGAAATTAATCAAAACGGAAGTATGGGTTACCTCCCATGTAGTGCTTGTTTTAGGTCCCTAGCTTGACCTAAATACCCGTTTGATTCTTGAAAGACGGGGTGAACAAGATAGGAACATTTTCCATCTCTTCCACCATTTTCTTTTCCTCCCTTTCCAACAATTCCCCACTTTGCAAGCATAAAGGTCAAGATGATCTAACCAGTTTGTAGTTGGCCTCGGGGCGAAGAAAGGCAGTGGCTTCTTATGTTTCTTCCACCTTCTTTTTCTCATCTTCTTCCAACATCTCCCAACTACCATAATGAACCAAGCAAGTTGCTCCTCCGGTGGTCGAATGGAGTGGAATAGATGAGGAGGCAATTTAAACTCCACTTTATTTGTTTCCCGGAGTTTTGGAGCCTTGGGAGCAAGCATGAGTTGATGACAGTCATCTTCCTTCGAGAATTCTTCTTCCTTCTCAACCCCTTCTTTGAATTCTTCTTCAATGAAATAATTCGAAGTGATTAGGAAGTACTCAAACTCTACTTAAGGAACGGGAAACTCCAAAGATGCTTCATCATTGATAATAAAATCATGGACCTCCATACGCTCAAATAAAGGTTCCTCCAAGGGAACATCCTCCACCTCTCGAGTATATGCCCCATCAGTAAGATTAGTGAGGAACACGACCTCACTACCATCGGGCTCAACGTGGATAGGCTCAAGAAGGATCTCCTCCAAAGGACGCTCACATGAAAGCTCAAAAGTATAAGGTTCTATCAAGCACCCACCTATTTCCTCATTGAATTCTTCTTCCTCACTCAACTTCTCCTCATTCTCACTTTCAGCTTCTTCAAGAAACACCTTCCTTTCTTCATTCATCTCCAACACACTCGCTTTTTCTTCTTCTCTCAAACATCCCTCTTCCGCAAAATTTGGTACTATCGCTTCCCCTTCACTCTGGAGGGTAATAAGATTCACCGGCACCATTGGAGTAGGTTGAGGTTATATGGGGACGGTTTGAGGGATGTAGTCTATATGAGCCGTTTGGGCCCATTAATTTTCAATGTTCTCGAGGCGAGCCCTATCATTCTCTTGATTTTCAACAATTTGCTTCAGCAACTTCTCTATGTTGGACCCTTGAGATGGTTGGGGTTCTTGAAGATGAGGAGTAGGTTGGTGATAAGTGGGTTGCCAAACTTCTTGGTTTTGGTGGTTGGGTGAGAAATATTGGATGTTTTGGGTGGAGGGTTGGGTCTCCTGCACGACTCCCAATTGGTTGGCTGTTCCATTAGATACCATCTTCTGTTGCATCTCTTGGACGACGCCCATAAGGAATTTGATAGTAGGTTCGCTCTCCAAGGAATAGCCTCTACTTCCTAAACTCCGACGGCTTCCCCAAGAAGGAGAATGTTGAAATAGCTCGTGAAGGAAAACATTTGCTTGATGCTCGGTCTTCATAAGGAACATTCCTCCTGATGCAATATCAATTGAGTCTTTAAGATCGTCTTGAAGCCCATGGTAAAACTGATGTAACAATAACCAATCCGGAAGATTGTGATGTGGACATCGCCTTTGAAGAAGTTTAAACCTTGCCCATGAATCGAAAAGAGTTTCTCCGCTCTTGAAATTCAAGATAGCCCGTCGCCTATGCGTCTCATCAGCCGGAAAGGAATGGTGAAGAAAATCCCGGCTCAATGCATCCCAAGTAGTATATGTACCGGGTGGACAAATGTCGAGCCACATCTTAGCTTTTCCTCCCAAGGTGAGAGGGAAAAGCTTCAATTTCAAAAACTCCGAAGATACCTCTGGCATATGCACAAAACCAATCCGACCTTCAAATCTTCTAATATGATCGATAGGGTCCTCGAAGTCATCTCCATAGAATTGGTTTCTCTCAAAAGCGTCCAGCAGGCATGGTTTGAACTCGAATGTTGCGGTGGGTGGTAGTAGCGGTAGGATGATAGGATTGCCTCCCGTACCCGATGATAGAACGGCATATGATAAAAGGGTACGGGGTGAATCAGCTTGGACTTCACCCATTAGGACTTGAAACCTCCTACGATGCTCGGTAGAACATTAGGGCGTACCTACATGCATCAACAAGAACCGATAGAAGCATCAAATTCATTTGGATTGGCACAAACTAATTTCTAGTGTGAAAGCAAACTCAATTAACCAAAGACCAAGAAACTAAAACTAGGGGCGCTGGCTCCCCGGCAACGGCGCCATTTTGTGTACCAGCGGCTTGTAAGACCTCGGTTTTGTCGTTCTCTCTCAGGGAGCTGGCGGCCTTGGTCAAAGGAACTAGGTCAATGGTCGGGTTGAGATTGCTAAGGTAAGGATATTAGTGCGAAAGATCACAAAGCAAGAAATAAAACTAAGGTCGGTCGAGGAATGGAAAAGGTTGGGGTTTTAGACATTAACGGAACTTTTGATCAAGAAGTTTTCATGATTAAAATGCATAAAGTTAGATTCATCTATGGAACAACGGGAAAAGGCCACGTGAATCCCCTCCCTCGAGGAAGATTCAAATTAACTACCCTATGTCCACCATGGACCATCGGGGTTGAAAATCGCGTTAATTCCTAGTTAAGCCTACACTTACCCTCGTAAGTGTGGGCTTAACTATCCCACTCTAGACTTCCCATTGAGTGTATAACGATTCAAAGAGCTCTGACCTTGAACCGCCACCCCAATGAGAAGACACTAGGTGAAATAGACTCCTCCAACTAAAACACACTTTAATCAATAAACACCTTAGCCAAAATCCATTAAAGCCTTAATCACCCCCTCACCTCAAGAAAGATTAGCCTCTAGACATGATGGAGAAATCAACAACCATAGACAAACAAGAACAATGAAATAGCAAGTAAGGAAATTAAGAACAAGCAAAGTAATTAGCAAAGTAATTAAATAAAGAGTTAAGGGAAGAGAATACTTATCAAAATGTTGTAGATGAACAATGGAAAGCAATAAAAAGATGATCCAACAATCTCTCAATTGATTGAATCCCCAAATCTTCAATAATAAACTCAAATCTCCAAAACCCTAGATTAATCTCTCACTAATCTCCCTCTAAAATCTACTAATTATAAATTGAAAATAAAATCTAAGTCTAAACCTAGATGCCCTAGCTACTCCTAGATATCTCCCTAGATTAGATAATAGATTCTCGATTCATGCCCCAAGACGGGCTATTTAAACAAAAGGGGAAGAAGGGCCAAAACACAGTCGTTTTGGCCTAAAATTATGCTGGAAAAAGGGTCGTCGCGACCGCTACGGGCATCGTAGCGTTCGCTACGACCCAAGACAGGCGAAAACTCTAACTCTCGGCAGCTCCAAGGCGTCCGCTATGCCCAGCGTCGCGACCCAGTCAATGATTCGTAGCGAACGCTACGAAGGGCATAGCGAACGCTATGATAGTCAGCTGGAAAATTGGGAAATCTGGGCTTTATCGTAGCGTTCGCTACACCCTTCGTAGCGACAGCTACGGTCTTAAGCGAACCTTACGCACGGGCTCGTAGCGTTCGCTACGACCGGCGTAGGGAACGCTACGGTCTTCGATTGATCTTCTAGCCAAGTAAAGGGGCGTAGCGGTCGCTGCGGTCGTTGTAGCGAACGCTACGAACATGGATGCCCCCATACTTAGCCTTTTGGCCCGAACTCCCTCTCTTTTAGGCACGATTGGTCTCCCATGCTTCCCGGGTCTTCACCACGGCATCAAATCAGCTCCAAAGGTCTCGGGATGACCGAGTTATCGCCCTTTTTCGCAACTTCATCCCCCTTTTATTATTCTCTGAACTTAATACCTAAAAATCACAAAACACGTAATAAATAACCATTTTATTAGGGAACGACAATAGACTTGGGCGTAAACGAGTGGTATTTAGCCCCTAAAATGGGACTGAACAAGGACTCTTTGGAAGGTTCAGATTACACCTCACAACTTCCTAGTTAAAGCTTAAACTAAGAACACATGGAAAGATGAAATTGAAATAAGATAAATAAGCGAACTTTCTTGGGGAAAACATGTATAGGAGTGGTGTTTTGGAAGCCTATAAATCAATCTCCAAGTATCGTTTGAGTGCACAAGAGTAGTCTATGGAAAACTTGAAATGCATACTACAACTTTTATGTTCACTTGAAACTCATACAAGCCTCAGAAAAGGTCCTAAAAGTGTCTAGAGTGTGCTATGTTTACCATTATTTCTGGGCAGAATTTAATTGTATAGCTAAACAGAATAGGCCATAACTTCCTCTCCCTATGTCCAATGGATGCCCAAGACCCCATTTCGGAAAGCTTGTGGAACGTACAACAACTTTCATTTTAATCACAAATCGATTTGAGCATGAGAAATGGTCGGATTTTGGCCAAAAATACAGAGCAGTCAAAATAAGTTTCTAGGTAAACTCAGATTACTACCTCATAATCGGGAACTCATAACTCTCACTCTCGACATTGTATGGCTACGTAATTTACCTTTCCGGAAAGCTCAATGAATCCTCTAAATCTTTCATGTTGAACACGTCACCCAAAAAGGTCTCTAAATAGATGAAAAAATAGATTTCCTGAATGCCTCCAGAATTCGTATTAAGATATAAGGCCTCGCGGTTTTGGGCATAACTTTTGCTATACTTAACGAAATTCTACGATTCAAAAATCGGGGTTTAGATAACATGTTAGGATACCTATTCATGTCATAAAAAAAGGCTAAATTCACACTTCATACCCCCTGGAATTTTCAGAATCCAATCAGATTGCAAAACTACTCAAAGAATTGTTTGCATGCATGTTTAAACTCTATAATCCACTTTAATCACTTCCTAAAACATACTCTCCAACCATAAATGTAAATTTCCAGAATTGATAACATTATTAATATAAAGGAAACCTTCATTTGAGTCCACCTTGAAGGCATGCAAGACAAAAACATCCCATAATTGAATTCCCTATTCATAAACCATCAAAATATCATGCATGTACAAATCTCAACAACCTAACATCAACCAAGTCATATTCGTTCAGCCATAATCCCTTCTTTTATGAGGTATTTCATCGAACACTTGATGTGCATCATAATACACTAACAATCCATCTCTAATTCATCAACCAAAATAACCCAATTACTAATCTAGGATGGTACTTTACTTAGAAATTAACATGCATTACCAAATTACAACCTTCAAATACAATTCCAACCATCTCTAATTATCAATAAAAACCCAAGATAAAACTTGCACTCTACAACATTTTGTTAAACTCATAATTTCATACTCAATCATCATTCAACTCAAATAATATAATTTGAGACATGAGAGTTTAGAAGTTACCTT
This sequence comes from Portulaca oleracea, assembly GCA_029582165.1. NCBI lineage: Eukaryota > Viridiplantae > Streptophyta > Magnoliopsida > Caryophyllales > Portulacaceae > Portulaca > Portulaca oleracea. Next base: position 20,606,661 of record CM055882.1, on the reverse strand, counting down.
AAGAAAGAGGAGGAACCAAGAGAAAAAGAGGGGCGCGAGCTACTGACCGGCCACTGTCCGGCGGCGTCGTCGGCAGTCGACGTCCGGCAGATGACGGTGGTTGATCGGCAGGGAGACAGACAGGGGCGTGCAAGACAGTGAGAAGTAGAGAGACAGTGAGAGGTAGAGAGGAGAGTGAGAGTGGAAGAAAGAAAAACAAACGATTTCTCTGCCTTGAGAAATTAGAAGAACAAGATGAAACTAATTGACAAATTCTAATTGTTTCTTCATAAGAAAAGCTTATGACACTACTAGAAAACAACTTATTTCGCACTATAATTTTCCCACCGAATAACAACAGTGGGAAATTTCCCACTATTTTCCCACTGTTTGCTATTTCCCATAATTGTGGTGGGAAATCGCACTAGAATTGTGGTGGGAAATTTCCCACTAGTTTCCTACTAATTTCCCCAAACTAATTATTTTAATTATTAATTATTTTTAATATTTAATTTCCCACTAATTTAAAATTTAACACTTACTCCCATCTCCCACATAAAAAATTTACCCTGCCAACAATAATTTCATTTCCCTCTAACCTTATTTTACAAAAAATTAAACAAAAATTTGACTCCCACCAACAATATTTTCATTTCCCTCTACTTTATTTTTGTCCAAAGTTTAAAGAAAAATATAAAAAATTGGGAAAATTTGTTTCCCACCATCGTCTAATTCTCAGAGTAGAACCCTAATTTGGCTATTCTTTCGTTCTTCTGTTTGCCTCGTTCTTCTCTGTGCTCCTCGTTCTGGATGTGGCTTCTTTTGTTCTTCTCTGGCCGTGCTCTTCGTGTGGCTGTGCCTTCGTCTCATTCGGTTCTCTTTGTTCTGCTCTTCACTGGCTTTGCTTATCTGGTTCTCTGTCGCAAGAACATACATCGCCATCAGGTTTTTCTTTCTTCTTATGGTTTTCATCCATCTATAATGCACGAGCTGCATCTCCAATTGCTATTCTCAACACTGTGAATTAGATCTTTAGGTTTTTCCAAAATTAAATTTGTTGTTTGTGTTCCTTTCTATTTGTTGTTTGATGCCTCTTTGTTGATTTGTTAGTCATGTGTATAACACTATATTCTTAATTAGAAGAAATGATTGTGGAGAAATGTATTCCACAATAATTCTTATGTAATCCTCTGAACCCCAGACAGAATGACTCGCCTATTTGCTTTACTAATTAGATTTTCGTCTTGTACCATGATAGAGAGCTGATGTAAATACTGACTGGAAGGAATACACGAGCCCTGTTGGAAGAAAGTATAATATATCTACTTTTACTCTGGACTTTTTATGATTAACTTTCAAATCGGTACATTGATCTATGCATGCTTTTGATGTATTGAAGATTATGACTCACTGTCAGGTCTTTTTATAACAAAGTTACCAAGCAGTCAAAGTGGATAATCCCTGAAGAACTCAAGGTTCTTTTTTCCCTCCTCTGGTTGACTTTTCATATACTAATCTTCCCCTTCAAGGATCAGCTATATCTCTTGGCATGATTCATTTATTTTCTTTATCCCTTATCCCTTTTATGTGCCTATGTTTAATTTAATGTTTGTGATTTTGGTTTGCTAGGGGGTTGTAACGATGTGTAATGGCTGTAAAAGCTGAAATTTTTGGGTCAATACTTGGCAAATTTGGTTGCTTTTGAAATTTGCTTGTTTGATATTCGAGAGTACGACTGAATTTGCTATTTTCTATGAGACAATTCGTCTCATGTCCGATTAGAATGGCATAAGTTTTGAGGTTTTTATCATGATTTTACGCTAAGAGTAATTTGTTCTTCTCATGATTTATTTGTATAACGTCAAGATATTATGGGGGAAGTTGTTAGTGCTTGTTTTTTAATGTTCAATACAAACATGAGTTGTTGCTGTTTGTTTGTTTTGGTTTCTTGGTTTAGTTAAGGTTGAATGGTATTTTGGAGTTCGTTGATCTGTTTCAGGGACAATATATTTCAATTGCGTTTTTGTTGTTGGAAAATGCTCACTCATGTTCTCTTGGTTGTTTCCTTATGATTACCTGATTCATGAAAAAACGAATGTTAATTGGCTATTGCCTTTTGTTTTTTAAGGTATGCCTAGCTGGGTGGATTTGGTTTTCAATTTGGAGAGAGATTTGCAATTATTTGGGGGGAACAAGTGTCTTTTGGCCTTGCCTTTTGAACTTCAAATGTCCAAGATTTGGAAGTTAGGAGGATAGGGATAAGGGGCACCTGGTGATGTAGTAAAATATTAGATATCTCTGCCCGCTTTCACAACTTCCTCCAAACAATGACATAGAATTTAATGCTTGTGCTCCTTTCATTGTGGTGAGCAAGTTTGGCTTTTTTTGCGTTACTGTTCCTCTATATTAGTGGTTTTTACTTTTAGTATGTGTCAATTTAGTTCTTATACACAGTTTTTGGTTAAATCTCAACAAGCCATACGTCTGTGGCTATTAATTTGTTTGGCGTTAAATGTGGTACCTGTTTCATATGAATGAATAATCAATTGAGCCTGAATCTAATCTTATGTGTTCTTGTTGCTTTTGTCCATGTTTGATACTTGATAGGGAAAATCTTGTGACGGAAAAGAGAGGTTGATTCTTGATAGGGAAAATCTTGCTTCAGCTGGCTAATTTGATGATACTGGAATTACTTTGAGGCCACAAACAGATAGTTATACTAAGGCTATGGGTGTTATATTTTGTTTGTGTGTGTTATGCTTGTGTTATTATTGTTTGTCCTTGCTCATGCTTGCATCATTATCGAGTAAGAGCAATGGGTTCTCTGCAAAGCTTGACAAACCCTGCTTATGTAGTAGCAACATTGTCAGGTGTGTTTTCATTCTTGTTGCGGAGCTTCAATTCTGCCTTATAGTTTAAAGTTTTGAGTCCATTCTTTATTGGGATGATGAGAAAAACTTGCCTTTAAAACATTGACAGTAAATATGCTACTTTAATAATAGTGGAAGGCTGGTTTTGGCACTGATTCAATGCTGGTTTGGCAAGTTGCACAGCCACAAAAGCTCCATCTCAATTCCCTCCAATATGAATCTTCTCTTCTTGCACTTTCAATGTCGCAGTTTAAGATGAAAGTGAGTAATTTTCTTATCAATTTCTTTCGCTTCTCGTTTTTCTTGTTTGCTCATCTAGTCTGTGTCACTATATCTGATGCCAGTAATTAGTTGCTAGTAATTAATGATTACATGAGATGTGGGTTTGTCTGTGTAATACAAGCTGAATCTGATGCCATTAATTAGTTGCATGTCTATAAACTATTAATTGCTCTACTATGCAATTAATCTGATGGCGGGAAACTTGAATTTCGTTAATTGGATTTTCTGATGTCTGTAAATTGGGATACACATGACATGCAAGATATGAGAGACTGCTATAATAGCCTACTCTTTGCTGCTACTGTTGCCACAAATAGTGCATATGGTATGTTAATGTTGCTCAGAATAAAATCTTTTTCTTGTTTCCCCTCCTAATTATTCATCTTGCTTTCTCTGTTCTACACACCAACTTCTTTTGATTTCCACACTAGGTATTTATTCATGTTTATGTTCTGTCTGAAATTGAGCACCTTTTTGTTTTGTTTATGCAAATACGCAACTAAATTATATAAAAGTTGATTTTGTTTTGGTTTTACACGCCTTTTTGTTGTTTTGTGATTGTTTTCTTGGTGTGTATTTGACCTTTTCAACTAAATTAGCTGGATATGGAATTTATACTTAAATTGTTTTTGATATGTTGTTTGTATTCAGTCTCTTTTGGGATAATTTCGTTATTGAGTATTTTAAAAGTTTAGTTGTTTAATGAACCGTTTCAAAGACAGGAGCTTGAGTTGGGTCTATTTGCAAAGTTATTAAAATTTGCTTGAGCTTGAGTTTGATGTGGTAAATTGATTTTGATAAAGTTTTTGTTTTAATTTGTACAGGTGATGACAGGGGAAGTTTTTGATGAGTAAAATCGTCTCAACTGAATCAAATTTGTTGGATTATTAGTCACTTTTGTATAGATGGGTATGATGCAAATTAAAGCTAGTGAACATAGAATTTGATTTATTTTGTAGGTTCAAGTTGAAACTTCTTCTATTTACCTAGTTGATTGTATATGAGTCATGTGACATTACATTTCATGAGTGATACTCTTATGAGAAATCAAGTATTATTTTGGGAAAATTTGTGCTTTAAAATTATTATTTACAAGTTTTGATTTGCACGTTAAATGTGCAAGGATTGAATAAAATATATGTTGTTTTCTCTCCATTTTATTTATCATCTCTATCTTAGATCGATAAAATTTTAATATATGACTATTAATTTATACATGTGTATGATAATCTAAACATGAAACTACTACTATTAATTATTAGGTTCTCAAAAGATACTATTCTATAACTATAATGTTTTATCTTTTTTGATAAAATATAATCCGTCAATTATGATAGTTATATTTTTGATTATTTTTCTTAACCTTAACTTTTTTAAAGTTATTTTTTCATTAATTATCATAAAACCGACAGGTTAAGAACAATACTGAAAAATATAACTGCCATAATTGACAGGTTATATTTTATCAAAAAAGATAAAATATTATAGTTATAGAATAATATTTTTTTATAGAACCTAATTAATATTAGTAGTTTCATGTTTAGATTATCATATACATGTATAAATTAATAGTCATATATTAAAGCTATATTGACATAAAAATAGAGACGATAAATAAACTGGAGAGAAGACAACATACAATTTATTAAATCCTTGCACATTTAACGTGTGAATCAAAACTTGTCTTTAAATAAAAAGATATAAATTGTACCGTATACTTACTTTCTAAATAATTTTGATTTAAAGTATATTTGTATACTAAATAAAACTCTGACATCTATGTCTTTCTCTCGATCTCTCAATGATATACACACATACATGCATGATTTAGTTAATTAACACCAATCAACATATTAGGTTGATTTTGATTTTTCTCATTTTCGTAAACGAAAGAAAAATTTATATATGAATGATTTAATTTATTTAACCTCAATCAACATATTAGGTAGATTTTATGATTTTTCTTATTTTCATAAAATAATAGAAAATTTATATATATTGATGATTTAACTTAACCTTAAGTTAATATATTAGATAGATTTATAATTTTGATTCTTTTAGTAAATAATAAGAAAATAATTAGTTATTGAATGAGAATGAGAATAAACATGAAACATGGAGGAGGAGGAGAGGTGTGAGGAAGGTTAATTGAGAAATAAGATGATTGACTAATTTCATTGTTTATGATTAATTTTTAAAGAAAGATAAATTGGAAAATAAGAAATTATACAACAATTAGTGTGTTGATTTATGACATAAAAATTATAATAAGTCAGGGAATTGGAGAGAAAAGTAGGTATGCGTTGATACTCTAGGTATAATATAGTAATGATATTTTTAATGAAATTGAATACTTTCGAAAGAAACAAAGATGATTAACGTTAATATTGTACTTTGCACAAAACATTAAAAAAATAAAATAATGTAAGATAACAACATAGTAACCTAAAAGAAATTAAAAAATAATAATATAATGTAAATTAGGGAAAATAGAAACTAAAAAAAATAAAATGAAGTAAATGACGGTTCCAATGTGAAAGAGGAAAATACATAATATATGTATAAAAAAATACTAAGTAAAAAGATATTGAGGGGTTTTCCTTTGCATTAGAGGTTCAAATCTTGGTGGTAATGATTAATTTGATAATCATTTTGGTGCAAATAAAAAATATTGTAATTACTATTCTATCCTTATAATTAATCAGTGGCAAGGGGTAAAATGGGCAAATTGAAATTTGTGTACCATAAACCCCTTTGGTTTTATATATTACATAGATGAATTTATAAGTAGGTATGTAATTTGGTAAAACTGAATATACACTAATAATTGGAAATTTAGGTCACTGATATAAACAATGGGAAGTTCCCACTGAAGTGAATTTAGTGTGAAAATTCCCCTCGGACATAATTCTCCCACTGTAGTGGATACAGTGGGAAGTTTCCCAATGATATAAACAGTTGGAAATTTCCCACCGATGTATCCAGTGGGAAATTTCCCACCGAATTGGATTCAGTGGGAAATTTCCCACCGCATTGGACATGGTGGGAAAATTTTCTACAGATCTGTAGCAGCACATACGGTGGGTAAACAATGGGAAATTTCCCATTGAAAATTGTTGCGGTGGGAAATAGGGGTTTCCTACCTCACTTTCACCCACTATTTCATTCAGTGGGGAAACGGTGGGAAATGCTCATTTCCCACCGAATCTGGCCTATTTCCCACTGAATTTTCAGTGGGAAATGAGCTGTTTCCTAGTAGTGTGGGCCTGGCTATTTATAAGGCCCACTCCATCTATCAAACAATCTATCTTACCTCCTTATAATTATTGTTCCCTTAGCCCAATACCAATAACTTGGGTTCCCGAATAAAATTTTACGAGACTAATCTATGAGAAACTTTCCATAATAAGCAATGTCATGAGTCCTTGCTTCTCGACTATTAATAATCCGAACAAACTCCCAAATGAGAAATTGTCAGACAAAGGACCTAAATATTATGGTTTGGTTTACTAGGAAAGATCGAAAATACAATTTGAAATAACCCTAGTGGGGGGTGAATAGGGTTATATAAATTTCTGCACTTAATCAACACAAAGGGTTAATAGCACTTTTATAAACTGAATAATACTTCTTTATTGAAGGAATTAAAGTGTTAAAGGAAAGGAGGTTACAACTTGGCACTATTGAGAACTGTGAGGTCCTCAACAGGCTTACTAGAGCAGAAGACTTCACAGATGACTTCTGCACTTGATGCCTCACAGAAGAGGCAATTACAAATGGGGGAACAACCTTAAAGCGAGAACACTTTCTCACTTTAAAAACACGACATTAGAGGTCCTCACCAGAACACTCACTGGCTACAAAACTCACCACTCAATATAGTGGCTACAACTCATAATATTAATTATCACTTCAATATTCCTACAACTCAGAACTTTCTAACCAAAGTTCCTACTCTGATTTTCTTGCTTGGAAATCTGTGTATTTCTTGGAAGAGGTTGATAATATTTATGCTTGAGGATCTTCTGTCATCAACGTCCTTTTTCCTTCAGAGGAGATATGTTTCCTTTCTTGAATTGATCTTCAATCTTCCACATCATTAGTAAAGGCAACGATTTCTTTCCTTTCGTTTAAGTATCTGAGAAAGGAATATGAGCATATTATAATATCGGTTTAGAAATGAAAGAGAAGGAATAAGATTAGGATCTTGAAGATACTTCCCTTATTTAATTCTTTCAAACAAAATCTGCAAGCTTGAACAGGAGGTCCTCGCTGTCGGATATAGTGAGGTCCTCAGAGAGTTGCTGAGATTCTGCATTTGGCAATTGCAACGATTTCTTTCCTTCTTTGTTTGATCCTCAATCTTCATTTATTCGGCAACTACTTCTTTCCTTTGATTTGGATATTTGCAATAAGATAAAATCAGTTAGGGATCATGTAAGATATATAAATACTAGAGAAGATATGAAATATTTATATTATGGAAACTTCCCTGATTTTATATCTTCAAGGTTTGTCTTTCAATCAAAATCACGTCAGCAACTGTGGAGGTCCTCAGAGCAGTGGAGGTCCTTGGAATGGAGTAGAGGTTTCTTCACTATTGGAGAAGTATCTATTGAGATTACCATACTGGAACATCGATGGCCGTTGCACTGTTCAAGTCCTGCAAAACACGCGGTTAGATGAAATAAAAAGCATGAATTAATTTAATTACGCTTGATTAGCAATATTAATCATCATGGATTAGAGCGGGTTGTTACATCATCAATGTTCAGAAGTCTTCAATGTGCTTCTCTAAAGGGGCCATGGAGGATGACAAGGAAGGTATGGAGGCTATTTTTGCAAATCCCGAGGGGGGTTTTTGTGAAAGGTATTTAGGAGTGACTATCTCTACTCCTACGAAGAGGACGAATCATTTTGGCTTTATGGTGGATGATGTTCAGCAGAGATTAGACGGTTGGAAAGCAAAACTTCTGTCGCCAGCTGGGAAGGTGATTCGTATCAATGTTGTTTTAGTATCTTTCCATCAACATATTTTTAGTGTATTTCTGATTCCGAAGAAAGTGGTGAATAAGATTACATCCTAGATACTGCGATTTTTTTGGGGCAAGCCAGATGGTTCAAGATTGATTCATTGGAAGAATCAAGAGACGGTGTTCAGGCCGAGAGGTGCTCGGGCAGTGCGGATTAGGCATGTGGGGAGCTTTAATAAAGCTTTATTACTAAAACAGTGTTGCAGGGTCTACAATAATTCTAGCTTACTGGTAGCTAAATTTTGGAAAGTGAGGTATGGGTCTCATGTGTTGGTTGAATGTGGAGACCAATTTTGGGTTGGTATCTGTCTCTTGGGGAGGAAGGTAGAAGAGTTTGAGTGGGAATCAAGTTGCTGATTTTTGAACCACTTCCTTTGTAATTCCTTTGCTGCAAGGACTCTATTAACCTTAAAATTGTGTTAGCCTTGTACTATAAATAGAGCCTAGGTGGTATGTTTATTTGTATTGCAATTTAGAGTGTTTCATCTGACTACAAGAGATTGACCTATAATTTCTATGTTTATGAGGGAGTTGTGTGAGGCTTAGCTGTGAGTGTTGATTTCTCAGGTTGTAACTCTAGGAAGCCTGTGAGAGATTGTTGAGGTTTGGGAATCTTTGAAACACTGTTGTAATCATCTGATAGTGCATCGTTCGTGTTTTTTTTTTCCCTGTTTGGGCTTTTCCACGTTAGTTCCTTGTGTCGAATCTTTATTATTTTTCTCCCTTTATTATTGTTTGTCAGCTAACAACGCCCTGAGAATCCTAACAACTGGTATTAGAGCTTTGGTTGGAGCGTTGTTGATCTACAGACTGAGAAGCAATGGCGGGTGCAATTATGAAGATTCCAGAGTTTGATGGGAAAGACTACGCATGGTGGAGGATGCGCGTGGAGGATGTGCTCTGCCAACAAAAGTTGCATCTTGCGATGGGTGAAAAGCCAGAAAAGATGGAACATAAGGATTGGGAAGAGTTTGACGGCCAGACATTCAGTACGATGAGACTGACGTTAGCTCAGAACATGACTTTCAACGTCAAAGATCAGAAAACGACAAAAGGTCTGTTGGAGGCCTTGTAAAACACATATGAGAAACCTTCGACAATAAACAAGGTATATGTGTTGCGTCGTTTATTTGAATTCAAGATGCATGAGTCTGGTGATATGCATGATAGTATGAATGAGTTGAATATGATACTATCAAAATTGACCTTTATGGGATTTAATTTTGACGACGAGATAAATGCTAATATACTGTTGGCTACCCTACCTAAGTCTTGTGATAATTTTTTCACTTCTGTAACATCTTCGGTTAAGAAAGATGAGAAACTGAAGTTTGGGGAAATTAGAGACTCTGTCTTGAATGAAAGCATCCGTAGGAGAGATTATGATGTGTCTGGGTCTTCAGGGAATGCTTTGGTTGTCAAGGGTAGGAGGAATAGTGGGAGCTCAGGTCGTGGTTGATCAAAATCTAGAGGCCGAAACACAGAACACGTATTGTGTTGGAACTCTAGTGATTGAGATCATCTTCGCAGAGATTGTCCTAAACTTAGGAAGAGCAGTTATAATGACCATGACTCGGTAAATTCTGCTGAGGATTTTGGTGATTCCCTAATTGTTAGTGTTGACAAGTCAGGAAGGAGTTGGGTAATAGATTCGGGTGCTTCGTTTCACTCTTCGTCTAGCAGGGATGCCTTTAGTAATTTTGTGAGTGGGAGGTTTGGTAGGGTTAGGCTTGCAAATGGTCACAACCTAAAGGTGCTAGGAAGAGGTGATGTGAACATTAAAACTTCTAAGGGCGGGACTTGGAGGTTGAAGAATGTTCGGTATATCCCGGGTCTGACCAAGAACCTTGTATCTGTGAGTCAACTGGATGAGGAAGGGTTCGCGACAAGATTTGGAAATGGTCATTGGAGGGTAACGAAAGGATTTCTAGTAATTGCAAATGGTAGGAAGGAAGGGAAGCTATATACTACCATTGACAATTCTAACAGGCCTGTTCATGCTCGTCAAAGGCGTGTTAGCTTCTCTGATGAGAGAAGGGCACCGGAAACAAGGAGGTTTACGGTCGAGGCTACGGGAACAGATGGCCAGCCGAAGAACGCATCTAACATGCACGAGAATTCGGCAAGTTCAACACGAGGTAAAATTCAATCCAAAATTCCTCTAAGTTGTTGACGATGATGTGTATGTCGAAGTTGCAGGGGTGTGATCAGTTCAAGTGGGGGCCTGTTGCTAAAAGAGGAGTTGATGGGAAGTCAACTAGGACCTCTGTTGATCTTTGCTAAACAAGATCGAGATGGATATACTAGAGGATTCGAGGAGGTGTTGATTGATGGTAATCAACGAAGGTTGTGTTTACAATTGGTCTCCAAGTGGGAGATTGTTGAGTTGAATGTGGAGACCAATTTTGGGTTGGTCTCTGTCTCTTGGGGAGCAAGGTAGAAGAGTTTGAGTGGGAATCAAGTTGCTGATTTTTTAATCACTTCCCTTTTGTAATTCCTTTACTGCAAGGACTCTATTAACCCTAAAATTGTGTTAGCCTTGTACTATAAATAGAGCCTTGGTGGTAGGTTTATTTGTATCGCAATTTAGAGTGTTTCATCTGACCACAAGATTGACCTGTAATCTCTATGTTCCTGAGGGAGTTGTGTGAGGCTTAGTTGTAAGTGTTGAGTTCTTAGGTTTTAACTCCAGGAAGCCTGTGAGAGATTGTTGAGGTTTGGGAATCTTTGAAACACTGTTGTAATCCTCTGACAGTGCATCGTTCGTGGTTTTTTTTTCTCGGTTTGGGTTTTTCCACGTTAATTCCTTATGTCGAATCTTTATTATTTTTCACCCTTTATTATTGTTTGTCAGCTAACAACGCCCTGAGAATCCTAACATCATGCCCCGGTGCAGCTTCCATAGGGTTACAGACTGCCTGCTGGGGGGTCACAGGTTTGGAAAGGAATGTGTAGTATGGTGGCGAGAGCAGACAGAGATTTAGACGGAGCGTGGTGGATGGAAAGCGGATTTCAGTGTTGGACAATAGGTGGTCGCCAAAAGGGGAAATACACCTGAGGGGTGATAGTAGGAGGGAAGAGCTAAGGAACATGACGTTGTCTGAGTTGACAAGGAGAAGTGGGGCCAGGGTGGTTTGGGATGGAGAGTTGCTGAGAGGGTTTTTTGGAGATCCTATGTTCAATGAAATCCGGAAGGTCTTTCCACCTCAACATGGAGGGGAGGACCGGTTATTTTGGGTCGGGAAACGATCGACTGAGTATAAAGTCGAGGAAGAGTATTTTTACTTCCTCCTCAGAGACTTTGGCGGACGACATCCTTCGGACTCAGAAACAAAATTTTGGAAATGTTTATGGCATGCGGAGATGCCTCCAAAATAGAAATTGTTTGGCTGGAGGTGTGCAGTGGATGCACTTCCCACGGGTGAAAATAGGAGGAGGAGAGGTTTTCATGATACAAGGGGATGTTTCTGTGGTGTTGAGGTTGAGTAAGTGGAGCATAGGTTTCGATTTTGCAGTATGGCAAATATAATGTGGAGGGGATCAGTCTTGGGAATTAACCCTATTGTGAATCACAATGTGAGTTGGTTGGAATGGTTGAAGGGTTAGGTTCACTTACTTGTTAGGAGGGAGAGTGACGAGTTTCACTCGGTATGGAAGTTTTTTGGTAATATGTGGGCTATTTGGAAGGCTAGGAATGTAGTGTGCATAGAGGGGATAGCGGGGAACAGTGATCTTTTGGAATCTATGCTTAGGAGGATAGATGGGGAAGAGGTGGACTGGTGGAGGTGGGGGGGGGGGGGGGGAGGGGGGATATTGGTGAGGGTGGGAGGTGGAGAGTCCTCTGACCGGAGGGAATGTTGTTTTGTGGGAGGTAGGACATTATTGGTGGGGAGAGGGGTTGAGGAGTCCCGGGGAGGTGAGAGGCCGATGTTTGTGGTGGATGGTGCTTTTGATAAGGATGGGGGTGAGGCGGCTGGAGCATGGGTATTGTTGCAAGGAGGGGTGTCGGCTGGAGAGGCGGTAGAGTGGTGTAGGGTTGAGTCCGCTGATGAGGCTGAATTATTTGCTGTCTTCCTAACTATCTTGGAAGTTTAACATCGAGCCTTTGCCGAAGTGGTGATATAGTCAGACTCCATGTTGGTTGTGGAGATGCTGCGAAGTCCATGGGCGACACCGGTGGAATGTCGGGGCTTAGCAATTGTTTGTGCTGCATTGTGTACAGAGTTTGGCAAGGTTGTGGTGCTCAAGGTGGATAGGCAGGATGTTCATCCGACACATGTCTTGGCGAAACAAGCGAAGAAGAGGGGTGTGAGGCTAGGCGTTAGGATGTTTCCTTTTTCTTGTACTAACAGTGTGTGTTATTGTTTGTGTTGTCTTGTTTGGCAAAAAAAAAAAAGTATATAAAAGTCAACAAAAAATTGTAATGAATTGTAATATTGAATTACACATACAAAAGCTTATTAGTTTGTCAAGCCTAACAAGTCGAGCCACTCGTCGCTGGGCTTGGCTTAACTTGACTTGTCTGATTCACGAGCTCTAGCTTGAGCCAAGCCGAGTTAATCTCGAGCCGAGTTAGATGAGTTTCCCGCCGAGCCGATTTGCGAAAGTTCACGAACTGACTTGACTCATTTCCACCTGTACCCGGGACCACGATCCACCCACTGGAGGATCCTACCTGAATAACTCCAAGAAACGCAGAGAAAGTACACCTCGGAAACATCGATGAAGAATTTTGAACAACTTGTTGCTTCTCAATCTCTCTTCCAATCAATCACCCCTTTCTACTCTTTGACTTTCTAGCTGCGCTATTCTCTCTCTCTCTCTCTCTCTCTCTCTCGACTGCCACACTCCAATCACGACCTCTACTCATTCCTCCAGGTTCTTCCTTGCCCCTCATCTCATTCATATGAATTTCAACAATTGGCCTTCAATTTTCGAAAATTTCTTATCTTCCCGTCAAGATAATTTCTAGGCATTGATCAATTTGCTTACAGCTGGGAAAATTAGCGTATGGGTAACGCTCCATCGATGCTCACTCAGTACGACATTGAAGAAGTTCAAAGTCACTGCAATAAACTATGTAAGGGTTTCCTTCTTTTGTTTAAATTTACTTGTATTACGCAAATCTTATGATAGTTATGTGATACGGGTGGTTTGAATTCAGTTACACTGCAAGAAATTGTGTCTCTGTACGAACGATTTTGCCAACTTGATCGGAATGCCAAAGGTTTCATATCGGCTGATGAGTTCATGTCTGTGCCAGAATTCGCAATGAACCCATTAGCTCAGGTACTGGTTACATTCATTTGGAGATGATATTTTTGCCTATTTGGGTCGAATATTATTCATTAAACGATGAACCAGGAGTGGGTAATAATAGTTATTTGATGAATGTAACTATGTAAGGTCTTCAAGTTTGAAACTTTTTTTATGCAGAGGTTGCTGAAGATGGTGGACGGTTTGAACTTCAAGGACTTTGTAGCATTCCTATCTGCGTTCAGTGCCAAAGCTAGCCTTGAGCACAAAGCTGCAGGTAAACTGGCTGCTCCTCTTGTTGCTCCATTCCTTGCTTCAAAATGCTTTTCAACAGCGCCCGTGTCGCCTTTGTGATCCTTTAGACAAAGCCATTTCCTTAGATGTTAATCTCACTGTTTCAATTGCTATAGTCACTAGTATGAGGTAGAAGACTTCACCTAGTTAACTTTGGTCTACCACTGCCTTATTTGCTCCACAAGGAAATATCTGAGTATATTTTTTTGGCCATGTGTCATTAGCTGAGCCAATGTTATTGCCTTTGTTATACTTAAAGTTTGGAAATACTGTAACACCATCGAACTTTTGATCAACTGCTTTAAGTATTCATATGGCTTCACAACAAATTGGATTAAAAAGTGGACTAAAGGTGAGTTCTAGTTTCTGGCTGGGTTGTAATATATTTAGTTGTGTTGCTCATGCTTGGTAGCATCAGCACTGTTTGCTGCGCTTGTATGCTGTAGCCTTGAATAGTCAAAATCTAAAATCATTTTCCAAAAGTCAGGAGGTCACCAACTCATTTGAGCCCCTTTGACCCTGGCAATCTTCAATGGACTGTTGATTGTGTTTTTTTAATTGCAAGGACCGGAGTTGCATTTATTGAGTCCTAACTCCTAAGTAAAAAAGACTTAAGATTTTGCTGTTAAATCTCCTAGATGCTTCAAGGACCAGGTAACTCTTCTTGATGACCTATCTCTTTTGCCTCTTCTGCAGTCATTTTCAAGGTTTATGACTCAGATGGTAATGGGAAGGTGACTTTCAATGACATCTTAGACGTGCTCCGTGATATGACTGGTTCATTCATGTCTGACAAGCAAAGAGAGGTATGAATAGGCTTATGCGTAACTAATCATGCTAGTTCTTTGATCTGTTGAAGTGATATTGTGACTGAGGTATGTGCCCACTGGCTGCTCATGTTTACTCCTGAATTTGCCTACAACACTACAAGCTTAGATATATCAACTGGAGCCATTTATTGAATCTTGTGAATGGTCTCTAGAGTTTGAGGTCTGTCTTGTTAATTACAGAGTTTCATAGTGGATTGTAACACTAATATGAAAGGGATGTCAATTTTCCCCTTTGTGTGTTTCTTTTTTGTATATGCAAAGGAAGGCTCAATAAGCTGAATGCTACAATAAGTTTTCTATTTCTTTTTCTTTAAAGAAAAGGGGGGGGGGGTTTGGGGTCTGGCATGGATTCAAAATGTGGCCGATCTGCAGCGAAGTGGCTTTGCAAAAGTTTTGGAGTTGAGCCAACAGTGTTTTCACCAAATGACAGCATGCTGCGAGATTAGATTTCCACGTTTGAGTGATCTTACCACACAGCAACTGAAACTGCCATTTTCCATGGGATCTAGTTTAGTATGCAAAATTGTGGTTATCTCTGGCCATTTTGGAAGTTTAGTCACAAATCCCTCTGCTGCACCTGAGGGAACTAGAAATTAGAAAGATAACTTACTAGGTTGATGGTTTGGACAATCCTATGGCTTCAACCCATGAATATTTAGCTTGGAGAAATTAACTATTATTTGAGGGGAAAACATTACAAATGAAGTTCATAGATAATAAGAACAGGTATCTACCGGTTAAAAGCTTCCCCCACCTGAAACACCAACCTAACTATTTGAAATGGCTCCAATTGAAAGGCACTGAACCATTGATCCAGTTGCCTGAGTGGCAGCTCATGAAACTTGCATCACTGTGCACTTGTAATGAACTCGGAAGCTATTTTGTAAGATCCATGTCTATTGCTTAATGAAGTGTGTTCAAAATCTAGATGGCAAGTTAGTTTACGTAAGCTCCAGACGTCTAGTACTTCCAGAGGCATAAACATCCCCTCAAACTTGCCTCTTTCCCTGCTAGCCGTAAGGAATGATATCATAGTTTGATGCAGCACAGCTGCTTTGTAGGCCTTTGTGGAGTTATCCTTGGAACCAGAAGGAGGCCAAAATGGAGTATGTACCCCCTGAATCATCAGAGTTTTAATGGCAAAAATATCATACTTTATGATTGTAATTTGTAAATCACGATCACAACCGTAAAGGCCATAACAATTTTGTGGGATGCATCTTTAGCTAATATATCCATTACTGTTTGAGCAACACACATGCCATTCCTTGTTTGTTCCATTATAGTATGTCTGCTACTCTATTTGAATGCATCTTATTGAATGTTGGTTTCGTACTTACCTGTATTTATGACTTCCTTATTCCCATTTTTCTTCCATTATCTATTTTCACGGTCTCCAATGCCCTCTGATTAATAATTCTCATATAGTATTTTATCTTAAGTTACAACATTATATTCTCGTGATAATATTTTTCTTAACGAATCTAATGATAGTAGTAGTAGTAGTTTCTAATAATAGATCATTGTATATTTTGAGAAGTTAAAAGTCAAAATGTATAACGTTTGACTAACACAAGATTAAGGTGATGAATAAAATGGGAAGAATGGAGTATTGTCTATGGAGTATTGACGTACATTTGGGTATGTTATGTTATTAGTATCATTATGAGGCCAAAATTTTGTGATCGTGCTTATAATGAGTACTACTGTGTCTTGGGTAGCACGGGTATGTCCAACACGGGAAACTAGGTCTTTTCAGGGATATAATGCATATTGACAAAAGCTAAGCAAATCATATTTTTGTGGGTTGATTAACTAATTAAGCTAATTAGCAAAGGCAAGATCCACATAAGCAATAAAGAAAAATCAATTAGGAGGAAACTCTAAGCTAGGGGGATCACCACTCAACTTTTCCCATTCAAATGATCACTAAAACAATAAAATCAAGCTTATGCTAAACTAAGAGTTGGGTATGCATCAATGAAACCATCCATGTTCTTTTCAAGAAATGATGGACAGCTCCTAACAATCCCTTTTACTGTCTTCCTGAAACATCATTAAGCCTTATCATGGTTTCTCGTTATTTTCATACCAGAGCCCACAATCATCCACCAGTCTCCAATAATCGCATTCAAGCACAATAATCAAGTGTCTTCTCAACCATTAATCACAAAGACACAGAGATAGGATGGAAACTTAAAATAAAACATAAACTTAATTTATTGAATTAAAACAAAGTAATTAGGGTGTTGTAAGGGTTCACCCCTACTAATTAGCCACTAAACATTTCTAAGAACAAGAAACATTCAATAGTCAAAATCATAGTAATAGAAGAGTAAAAGAGAAAGGGAAAAAGTCGATTACAAAACTCAAGACCTTCGAATGTCTTCAAAGATTAAGCTTTAATCCCGAAATCTTCACTAAACCCTTCTCAAATTGTTCCTAGAGAGAGAATAGGTCCTAATTTGTAGCAACCAAGCTTGCATTCTGTTGATGTCCGTACAAATGGGGTGTTCATACGAGCTGCGCCAAGCCCCCTGGGCTGCTTCATCAAGGTTTTGGGCCTAGGTTTGGTCCCAGGCAGCTTCTTGGTTCCCTTTCTTCCTGTAAAACTCGGCTTCTGATCCCCCTTTTGCACTCTTCTTGATCTTAGCAAAATTCCTACAAAAGATGAAGAAAATGTTAATTACTAGAGAAACAGAAAGAGGAGTGAAAATCTTATAAAAATTGATCGAAAAGTACTAGGGATTGGGAGGAAAAAGGGCAAAAGTGAAGCGAAAACCGATGTTTATCAAGTACCTTTGGGACTTCACAGTCGTCACTACTATGCCATCCTCATATGGATTTTGTTCCCTCAAGCTTATGCTTTCTTTGTTGGGAAGCTTCCCTGCCCATGCTTCTTGATATTGTGCCTGCAGCATCTGTTACTTTTTGGTGGGTTCAAATCAATTTCCTTGAGCCAAATAAGAAAGTACTTCTATCTGAAAATGTTCGGTACTATGTATATTATCTGCCATTGCTCCCCAGATTTGTAGACCATTAGTCTTAGCAGTTGCTGTTTGATGAAATTCTTGATATTATCAGAATTCATCCCCTGCCACAGTCTCACTTGTGAACGGGGTCTGCTGTTTCTTCAAAATTCATCCCCTGCCACAGTCTATTGATGTGAAATTGGTTGTTCATGTGCTAAATTTTAATTCCTTAACTTTTCAAAAAGTCCATCAATGGTTGTGTTTCTCCTTTTGTTGCTTTCATATTGGAAATATACCTCAAAATTTTATGAATTGCTCATAGACATTTCATTAGATCTGCTTGATAGTTCATACTTTTGCTGAGTCTCATGCTGATCACACTAAAAGTGTGCTTCGGTTGGTCCTGATAGCTTTCTCTCTGCATGTCAGGATGTTTTGGCACAGTTGCTACAGGAAGCTGGGTACACAAGAGACTCTTATTTGCATCTGGATGATTTTGTTAAGGTAATTATCTTGACTCTTGAGAAGTTGATATCATCTGATTTAAAACAGTCAGCTAGCAAATATCTTATACTGTGAAGTGAGACCTCATAATTTAAAACCAGTCAGCTAACAATTTGCTGAAAGCACGTCAGTTAAATTGGAATCACAGGACGCCAGAGGATCTATGTTACTCCGATTCTTCATTTTCCCTGCCGTATCCGTGTCGGACCCTTGACACTCGGACAAGGATACGACACTCGATACTTCATATTACAATGAAAATGTATAAAATTTCTTTAAAATAGCCGAGTCCGACACTCGGACCCTTGATACTCGGACAAGGATATGGACACGCGTACACGAGTCCAAGTAACATAGCAGAGGATGCTGATACAATTATTGGTTACTTAGCTTTGATGCATGGTACCTCAGGATTCTGATGTGTTATTGACTTTATAATTTTTTTTTTTTTATCTCATATGCTAGTGTCCGTTATTCCGTTGCCTTAATGTTAGTGCCTATGTTGTTTTCAGCACCTTTTTTGTGTCCTCCAAATTCTGTTATTTTGCGTGCAGCATTTGACCTCTTTGTTTCTGACAATATCTTCGCAATCATTTTGCAGATTTTTAGTAGTTCAGGGTTGAAGATGGACGTAGAGATTCCAGTTGATTAAGCAAGTATGCAAAGGAATGAGACTAGATTTTCCCCAAACAACATTTGGTTGGATATATATATCTGTATCAACCACAACCATAGGGCAGTATTGAGCAAATACACTCTTCCTGATGTAGCAAAGAGATTATATACATGGACACTTTCAAATTTATTCATGTTGCACTCTCAACAGGCTCCTTATTTATACATGGCAACCAAACAAGTTTGAAAACTTGTCATCTTGTACACAAAATCAAAATGAACCTGATCTTGAGATCTGTATTTTTCATTTCTGAAGAACATGAAAATTTATAATGAAGCAAAAAACTCTGGTTGAATAAAGCCAAACTTGCACCTCCTTATCCTTGTATCCCTACAGTGGTCTTTTTTTTATCCTGTTAGAATAAGCAGAGGCAAAAAGAGCCGCATTTGCATGAACGTTTCAGCCTATACCCCATTACCACCAACACACATTACTCTGATCAACACCATCCAACTCGTTTCCCAACATCTACCTTCATCCTTAATCCACCGCTTGTCCGCTTCTCTCCCTCACTGTCTGTCTCTCTTGGCGCCCCACCTTTTGATGAACCAGACTCTCCCTGGGTGTTTTTTGAGGTCTATCTTTATTCGATAATATTTTTTATGATATTTTTATCAAAAAATATAATATCATTTTTTTAATAGTATTCTTTTAGTGCTAATCTAATGATAGTAAAAGTTTTCGACATAAAGACCGGAGCTAACACATAAATGACATTGGAGGGAGTACACACGCATATATATAATTCGTTGAATGGTATAAGGTTGATGATATTTAGAAAATATGTTGGTGAATATACAGTGGAACAGGTAAGAAGTACATGGAAGAGTACAGCATGGTTAGTACCGGCCGATGTGGCAGTCGTAAAGAGAGGGGTAAAAGAAAGACAGTGGGTTTACAACCTAGTGACTGCGATGAAGGGGTAAAATTTGTGAGTAAAAGACTGCAAGTTCTGGAAGAAGAAGCCTCAAAAATGAGGGAAGTCATGGATGAAAGAAGAGAGATTATGACGGAGGTTTGGGAGCTTTTTAGGAGTATGCACACTGCTCATCAGGTCTATTACTTTAATAAGCTAGCTGAGGATTCGATACTTGTGTTTAGGACAAATTAAGTGTCATATCTGAAAAGCATGCTCATCATCTTTATCTAATCTGTTGCACAGGAGGGAATACACCATAATGTTGGTTTGTTGCAACTTCTTTGCAAAGATTCAAGTCCAGAGGTTGTAGCTGTCACAAGGGGTTTTACTACTACTAAGGCAAATGTCTAAACTTACATGGGTCGCTTTTGTACGTGTAGATGTACATGAAACCTCCCTACCTATTTCACATTTAGATTTTATATATCATATGTGATTGTGATTCTGCCCTCTTCGTTTCCTAAAATTTTCTTGTTCCAATTCCTATTCTATTTTAAGTTCTTGCTACTTTTACATGTATCTAGCACTTAAGAAAGGATATTTTATCCGTAATTTTTTGATAAATCATAATTAACTAAATCATGGATTGGTTAATAATGTATATTTGAAAATGAAAATGATGTAAGTTTTGCCGCTAGATACTTATTAATGAGTTGTAATTAGGTACTAGTAAAGTAGTCCATCTCATTTCTTTTTCCATCTCCAGGGAAATGTCCCCAACCAAAATACAACCTAGGCACAAATTGTATTTATACAATCATTATATTTTTTTGTTTTGCTGTTTAGATACAAGGTTCTATCTTGCAAGAAATATTTCATGGTTTTGAACACCTGCTCTGGCCTATCCATTTTGTTCTTGAAAATCTTCTTGTTTCTCGCCATCCAAACATGATAGATATAGCTATTGAGGCTAGCCGCATTGAGCTGCTTTTTCCACCCAAGGCATTTCTTGTTTTTGATTCTGTGGCACCAATGCTCCCAATTTGTTGCATCAAGGAGTTTC
This sequence comes from Portulaca oleracea, assembly GCA_029582165.1. Classification (NCBI taxonomy): domain Eukaryota; kingdom Viridiplantae; phylum Streptophyta; class Magnoliopsida; order Caryophyllales; family Portulacaceae; genus Portulaca; species Portulaca oleracea. The sequence continues at coordinate 20,586,043 of CM055882.1, read as the reverse complement.
AGCCAATCTTGAAGGCTTTTCCTGATGGTTGCAACATATTCACATTCAAAGAGTAGATGCGAGATTGTCTCTTCTTGAGTTTGGCACATAGGGCATGAGCTATCCATCTGGGAGTAATGCTTTTTGAGCCTGACACGAACGAGCAATCTTCCCTGTAAAGCAAGCCAGGAGCAGACAGAGTGTCGAGGAGCAGTCATGGGGTTCCAAACTGTTCTAGCTCAAATCCATTTGCTACCTTCACCCTGCAAGCAACGATAGCCTTCCTGAACCTTGTAGTTAATATGGGGGTCCACACCTTCCTTCAACTCTTCTTTAACACGACAAAGTTTTTTAAAATACCAGCATGAGTCGGACCCTGGTTTATTGCTCCACCAGTCTCTCCTCTTTATATATTTTTCGTGCCCCCACTTCACCCAAAGCTTCCTTGTTCTCTGCGATTGCATGAACATGCTTGTATATGAGGGCTTTATTCCAGCGGTGAAGATTTTTCAACCCAAACCCCCTGGTTTTTGGGTTTGCAGACTGTGGTCCAGCTGACAGGGGGAGCCCTGCGCTGACCGCCTGTATTCCACAGAAAAGCCCTACAGATAGAGGTAATTTTGTCAATGACTACTGAGCGGATGATCATAGATGCAACCCATAAAGAAAAGATCCCCATAAGCACGTTGTTTATAAGCATTACCCTTCCTGCATACAAAATGTTTGCAGTCTCCCAGCTACGAACCCGTGCAGTTATTTTTTCCACTAGCTTGTTGTAGTCTAGTTTGCTCAGTTTCCCATATGTAATTGGCATTCCAAGATACATGAAAGGCATTGTCCCTTCATTGAAACCGGTCCTATGTAGGATCTGCTCCTTTGTGTAGTGTGACACACCTGACAAGATGACTGTAGTTTTTGTAGCATTTGCAGTAGCCCAGATGTGGCCTTGAAATGGTCCAAAGCTTATGTAATTAGATCAACTGTGTGTATGTCTGTGGCCGTAAAAACCATAAGATTGTCTGCAAACACCAGATGGGTTAACTTGTGCTTCCTACACCTTGGGAAGAATTTGAAGCCTGGCTTTCCAGCGACATATCCAAGTTTTCTAGAGAGGTACTCCATCGAGAGGACAAAAGTAATGGGGAGATGGGGTCTCCTTGTCTTAGGCCTTTCTTCCCTTTGAAATACTCGTACGTACCACCATTTATTTGTATGGTGTAAGTAGTGGTTAGATCTGGGCTAAAGGGCGGGTATCCAATGGGCTGTTGTGATTGGGCAACTATAATGGGTTTAGACCACTTGCATTATTAAGTGGACGGGTTGATTGTGGGCCTACTAGATTAGAACTAGTCACGGTGCACCGAAATTTTAAGCCGGTTCGGTGTTGCCCGTTCCCGATTTTTTTTATCCGATTTCCGGTTCGGTGTGCCGGTTCCGGATTTTTCTTCCACCCCTAATCGATACCTTATAGTTTGTAATTGATCCCTAAAATTCAAAGATGGAAATCTAGAACTTTTAGGTAGTCTGAACTTCAAGATGAATATAGAAGCATATAGATCTAGCTTGAAATTTTGGATATGATGCTTGGAAATATTTTGAGCCCTTTACTGTGACGCTAAAAATTTCCAGCATAACAACAAACTCCTAGCGTGAGACTAAAATGTATCATAAATCTTTTAAGTTTGCAATTAACTTTCTAGGATGTGTACGCAGAAAGGTTATGCTTGAATTACAAAGCCATTCGGGACAGACAAGAAGAGTTCAAAGATTAAAATAGCCCTAATCTATCCCAAAATGTCAAAAACAACACCATAAACTATAAATTGTTATGAAATGTCAAAAATAACAATTGCATTTCAATGAAGTATGATGACAATGTACAACTGGAATAATTGTTAACAATCCATCAAAGTGGAAATATAATTATTTAAAGTATGTTCAAACATTGGATGAAAAGAAAATGTTTGCAAGATAATTTGAAGTTTTAGACTAAAATAATTGACTCAAAAAGTAATGCCAACTTGCAACATTTTCTCCCATGATTAAACCAATTAGGAAGGATTGAAGGAACAATTTAACTATTCAAGCGAGCAAGTATTCCCAACAAATGCCATTAAATATAAAACTGAAAACTTAACTTCTCTCCAGAAGACCTTGGATTCGCTTTCAGGGTCCTATGAGAAAAGGAAGTTTTGAGCCCTACGAAAAAAAGAAAAAGGATAAGATTTCCACTTAAGCAGGCCTTTTGCTCATAGGTAGCCGATTATTCAACTGGATCTGAAACTCCTCTTCTTTTATAATAGAAAGGAATGTGGGTGCTTTCTTCCATTTTGATTCCCTGATTTTTAATATCAATAGACAGTACCATAATCTAATGAGTATTATCTATCCTTAATTACTACTATAAACTTCATCAGATAATTCTCTACATTAAAGCAACTTGTACTTTGGCTCAAAGCATTCAAAGAAACAACAACATTAAGATTAATTACCTCAGTAGAAACAATAAGGAAGGAGGATACCTTTCAAGTTACAATACTCGGGTTTGGGATTTTTACAGAAATAATGAAGGACAGTGAGAGAGGGTTCTGGCGGCGTATGTCTGGCGACGAACAACAGATGCACGCGACGAGCAACTCTATGAGCGGTGTCTTCTTTTGAGCAGTGAGGTTTGGTGATTGACAGAATCACATGGTGGAGAGCGACAACAACCAAAGAGCAGTAGAAAAGGTGACGCAGATGAAGGTGGGAGGTGGGGTGGAGGTGTGGAGCTGGGGTTGGTGTGGAGTCTACGGTAGTGAATGAATGAGAGTGAGGGTTTGGACCTTTTCCTGCTTGAATCGATAAAGACAGTGGAAAGTCGAAACTTTTGGCTTTTGGGCTATTTTTGGCTCCTAATTGAAATTTCGAAAGTTAAAATACAATTCATTTTGGTGGAAGTTTTTAGTTTAGAAACTTCAACTCAAAAATAAAGAAAATTCTTTGGGAGTGTCATACATTCTAATAACCGAATTTGGATCACATTTTTTAATGCACTCAAAGGGGACTAAGCTCAAACAAATGGCCTCTGCGCTTCCACCATTTTGCACCTAATCATGATGGATGGGTTAAGTGATAAATTTTTTGAAATTGCTGTGTGGAATTCCGAAACTACCCTCCATTGCCTCAAAAAATTTTCTTATATAACTGAACTCCCTTCTGCTCCCTCGATTTCCATCTTTGCTTCTGCTTCTTTGTACTTCTTCTTCGTCCTTCGTCCTTCTTCTTCTTCGCTTCTTCTGTGTTCTTCCGTTGTCTTCTTCATCTTCTTGGTTCTCATTGTCACGCTTGAAGGCAATTCAGCAGCAATGGCGAGGAGAATCGTTGGTAAGCTCCTTCATCTTCCTTCTTATTTGGTTGTTCCTCGTTGTTCTTCTTTCGTTTGGGATTGGATTCTGGGAAATTAAGGGGTTTTTTTTTCCAGAAAATTTCATTCTTTCTCATTTTTGTTTGTCGGATTTTAGAAAAGTGTATAATTTGTTGTTGTAAAGCTGAGATTTTTGAAACTAACGGATTGTACACTGGTTAATTAGGGTTTTGGTTGATGGAAAATTACTGGTTAATTAGGGTTTAGTATTGATTGTCGTGGATGGTTTGTTTGTAGAGGACACAAGGGGAATGGATGGATTCAACAAAACGTTCAATTGGGTCAATGGCAAGTTTGTTTGCAGACTTTGTGGTGCCGATGGTGTGCTAAAGGTGTCCAGGAGTGAGTAGAATCCTGGTCGTATCTATGGAAAATGCCCCACCATTGGATGTGGAAAATTTCTAGGGTGGCTCGACGAATGTGAGGATCCTCCAAATGTGAAGGACAAGGGCATGAAGGCGAAGGCTGGGCCTAGTGTTGAACCTTCACTGCCTGGAGATGACAGTGCAGAGTTGCTGAAGTTGAAGGACAAGGTGGCTGGTGCAATGATGATGGTCTACATGTGCAAGAAAGATGTGAATGAGATGATTATGTGCAACAACGCAACTGAAGAGCTAGCAGATTTAAGGATGCAAATAGCTGCCTTAGTGATTGAGACAGGGGAGTCCAGGAAGGATGTTGGTGAGCTGATGGAGAAAATGTCTGTGCTGGTGGAGAAGGCCACTGAATTGAAGGAGGTTTGGGACAAGGTGCTTTGGACAATGATGATGTGTGGGATGGGAATTGGGACATTGCTTGCTATTGTAATGTTCTTGGTTGTGATCATAATCTCTGTGTTCAAGTGATGGTTTGTACTTTGCTTGCTTTGTTTTAGTGTTTAGGGTGCAGGTTGGATGGCTGATGTAATGTAGTGCTTTGATGTATTTTGGTGGAAGGTAGCATTTGTCAGGAGGAGGAAGTAATATTTTGTACCCCTGCCATGTATTGTGGATGGATGGATGGATGGATGGATGATGAAGTAGTGTACACCACTACTATGTATTTTGGAATCAATGGATTGAATGAATGAAATGAAGTGTTGAAGTCAAATTTCTCCATTTTTTTTATGTATAAAATCTGTTGGAATCAATGGCTTGGATAACAATGCAAATTTATGCATCACTTTGCACCAATTATGCAATTGATAAGTTTGACAGCAAGTGTATGCAAGTGTATGCACTTTGATAAGTTCACTGTAATTGATAAGTTTGACAACAAGTTTGATAGCAAGTGTATTCATCCATAATCTCAAACCTGGATTAGAACAAACTGCACATTGCAAAATTGTGAATTTCATACACTGCACATAGCAAACACTGCTTGCTCATACACTGCACATTGCACATTGCAAAATGATCTAATTCATACCATAAACAGCATCCATACATTCATACATATTTCGACAGCATTAATATGCATCCTTATAGCCATAAATATGTTTGAAAACATCCACATGGCCATACAAAATTGAAACCAAAATATATAAAAGGTGAAACATCAACCAATGTTCAAACCCTAATAACTGACATGTTTAGACCTTGAACAATGAGATGTTCCAACCATGAACACTGACAACCAAGTCAGACATGCACCAAAATAGAAACAAAATAACAAAATACTAACTTGATACTAAAACCTAGAATTTGACATTGCACTGCACCATATCAGCTTGATGGACCACTGGTGGCTGTTGTCTTCTTTCCTGACAAGCCCTTTCTCTTTTTGCCTTTCCTTGAATCAGTAGGAGCCCTATGACCTTCAACATCAGTAGAAGTTGTCACCCTTCTCTTCTTTGTTTGATTGTTTGCCACATTTGAATTGGATCCCCTGCTTCTCTTAGCCCCTGAAGCTGCTTTCTCCTTGACAGTTGGTAATAGCCTTCCATTCTCATCCCTAGCTTGGCCACAAGTTTTGTAGTTGTGTCCTGTCTCATCACATGTTGAACACCTCTTGGTGCCATGCTTCCTCCCAATGTCCTTTGCATTTTCAATAACATCTCTCGCCTCTCTTCTTTTGTGCTTTTCAGGCCTCCCTTTCTTCTTCAACTCAAATGGTGGATCAAGTAGCTTATGATCAGACTCAGGCCACATGGTGTGATCATGTATGGGACAGATGAATGTCTCATACAACTTTCTATATTTCTCCACCATGAACCAAGGTGCAATGTAGTCCTCAACATTCAAGTTGTCATAGTGTATACACCTTGTTGCATGCTTACATGGAATGCCAGTAATCTGCCATTTGCAACAGGTGCAAGTGTGCTCGTTGAGGTCAACATTGTGGTTCACACTCCCCTCCCATATCTCAAACAAACCCCTACTAGCACTGGTGACTACACCACACCCCCTGTAGTCAATTATTGTTTTCCTGACCTTCTTGTCCACAAATGGTGTTGTCCTACTTTCCCAACTACATCCCAACTTGTATCTCTTATCAAAACGATGGCCAATTACTTTCCTAATTTCTTCCAACATAGTAAGTAATGGCCTACCTCTATGTTTGACGATGGCATGATTGAATGACTCCACGAAGTTGTTGGTGTTGTCATCACTCTTGAGGTTGTGGTCATATTTGAATCTAGCCCAATTGTCAACAGGCTCTGCATCCTTCAACCAGTTGTATGCAGCTGCACTTTTCTCCTTGATCTTCTTCATAGCAGTCTTGAAAACATGCTCTAAGTATGCATTTGCAGCTATATAGAAGTGGAAGTGGAACCAAGCACCTGAGCAAGCATATCTAGTTAGTGAACTTAATCTATACAATTGAACTGATTAATCCCAAGTAAACTCAATTCATTTTTTTACCTAGAAACTTGTTTGCAAAGTTTTTGTATAAGTGTAGGACACAAACCCTTCTCCTTGACTGAGGAAAGAACTTGGCTAAAGCATTCTTGATTGACTGAGGTAAATAAAATAAAAATATTGTAATAAATAACCAAACATAAACATACTAAACAATGGATCAATAATTGAAAGTTTACAAAGTGTCAGCATTAGAACCTGGTGTCTGTCTGCCATGAATGTGTACTTGTGTGTTTCTTGGTGTGACTCTAATGCAACAGCCAGTCCATTAACAAAGAATGACCATTCTTCGTCATCTTCTATAGGGAATACTCCATAGGCCAGTGGGTATGGTCCATTATTGCCATCTAAGCCAATGGCAGTCATCAGAACACCTTTGTAAGGTCCCTTCAAGCACAAGCATCCAATCCAATCAATCCCCTACAGTTCTCCTTGAATGTGTTGATTGCAGATCCAATGCATATCATTATCCTCTTGAAAGTGGGATTCAGTGTAGGACCTCTGTCAGTGAACTTTATGAAACATTTTGACCCTGAGTTTGCCTTGGTGAATTCCTCACAGTATTGAGGTAGTTTCCTATACCCCTCATCATGATTACCAAACAACTCCCCCTTCATCAACCTAACAGCTCTATAGCAAGTGTAATCAGGCACAACAACCCCAAATCTTTGAAAAATTAGAGCATGAACCCCCTTGGCATCCATGTTTGGGTTTGCCATGAAGTCCTTCTTCAACTGCTTAGCAACCCAATGTTTACCAGCTCGATGATGGGCTGTTTTTTCATAGCATACATGCCCCCCTTTCACATACTTAACCCTCCAAGTGACATTGTCTTGCATCACAGTTGCGTGAATTCTGAAACTACACTTCTCATTTGCACATGTGTGAGTAAACCTTTTGTTGTTGTTCTTCACCTTATTCAAAACTATACCTCTCTGAATAACATAAGTCTTTATAACATCTAAGAATTGTTCCTTTGAAGTGAACAAATCCCCAACTTTTATGTCCACTTTACCATCTCTACTTTCAGTCCAATCTGTACATTGACTGTACAATTTGGCCATCTTGCCTGCAACAGTCAACTTGTGTTGCTCAAGTCCTTCCTCATCAACCACCACCCCCAGCTGCTGTCTTCTCTCAACCTCCAATTCTCCATCCCCTTCTACATCTGATTCCTCCACATCTTCATTAACCACATCATCATTGTCATTGTCACTCTCACTGCCTTCTTCATCTTCTGATGGAAAGAAATCTTCATCATCACTGTCATCATCATCCTCTAGCTGGCCTACCTCATTAGATCCACCTATGACATTCTCATCATCCTTAAAGAATACATCAACTTCATGGATGTCTGGCCTTCCAATCTCTTGCACTTCCTTTGGATCTACACCTCTAAATTATTTTGATATGTTTTCAAGCATATCAGGATCAAGCTCCATTGATTGCTTGCCTTTTACAGTCTTCTTTTTGCAAGGAGTTGATTGGGGTGTACATAAGTCTGTCTCAGCTTCTTGAGTAGGTGATCCAGCTGAAACAGATCTGGTCACTGGCCTCCTTGGGGTTCCAGCTGCTGAGGATGGGGTTGGTGTTGTTGATCGAGCTGGTGGAGAAACATCTCTTGCTTCTGAGATTGGAATGGATGGGGTAACTGCTCTGCCAGGGATTCCCTTCCTTGATCTAGCTGGTGAGCTAACAGTGGAGTGTGCAGCTTTTGTAAAAGCAGGACCACACTTATTGACTTCCCCCAAGTTATTATTGATGTTGCTTCCATCATTAATGCTCACAGTTGGGCCAGTGGATGCAGCTGACACTTGAGGCCCACCTGATGCTTCTCCAGGCCCAACAACATCTTCTCCAGGCCCAACAACATCTTCACTAGGCCCACATTCAAAAGCCATATACCCATATTGTGTTGACCCAACTTCCTTTGCTTTGGCTGCCTTTGCTTCTCTGTGCAAAATCCTTCTTAAAGGTAGCTTGGGTGGCCTACTACCAAACCTCTGGCCTTTTCTTGGAGATGACATATGTCCTGAAAATGGTGGCTTGTTGTTCACATTCTGGCTACCAATTTGGCTATGCTGAGTATCAATAGGGGTACATATCAATTCATCTGCCCAAGCATTTGCTTGACTCAGGGACATTTCCACAATAATTTCATCAGGTGCTGAAACCTCAATGCTTTCCACAGTTTGCTGAAGCTTTCCCTTACCAGCCAACTCAACCAATTCCACAGGAAAGGTCTTCACTTGCTCCAACTTTGACCAAGCTCCCACGAACCTATTCCAGTCAGTCTCACTAATCAGAGGTAGCTTCTTGTTCTCAATCCCAGGTAGGTACCAATTTATCCCAGCAAACTTAGGAAACTTCTCCATATCTTGTATAAACCTATGCTTAATGTCAACGAAAAGTTCCTTCTGATTGTATTTGTCTAAGTCCTTTTCAGGGATGTAAAACCTTTTATTATGGAATCTAACAATGAATGACTTCATTGAATCACCCTACACAACATATTAAGCAACTTTAAATTAATAAACAACAATTGATTACCAAAATTAATGACTATAGAAATCAAATCTTGAGAAACTTCAAAAAAAAAAAACCCAGAACTGAACAAAGATTTCTTGTCTAATTTACATGCAAACTTAAATCAAATTTCAAACTTGCATTAACCCTAAACGTACACATGAAGAATGTCACATACCCAGAAACCTGTTTACAAATTTTGAACCCTAAACCCAATTTAAACCCTAACTTCACTGTAATTGCACATATTTTCACTTACCATTGTTTAGCTTTGTTTCGACGACGATCAGCAGCAACTTTCCGACATCCAAAGCAGCGCCGGCGAACTTCGATCACCACCCCAGCTACCTCCAACTCTTGATGTTGAGTTTCACCAACATTCGATTAGTGTTTTGTTCTGGTGGTAGTTGAGGAGCATTGAAGAAGACGAAAGAAACCAAACACAGCCTTCGTGTATTTTGAGCGGGCAAAAATAAGGGTTCCTTAGTCTTTTCACCAACATCGGTAAGGACATTTTAGTCTTTTCATGGTTTCCGATGCAAAATGGCCGGAAAGGCACCTGGGAGCCATTTGTTTGAGGACTTGGTCCCCTTTGAGTGCATTAAAAAAATGTGGTCCCCCAGGAGTCAGTTGTTAAGAATGTATGGCACCTCCCAGCAAATTTTTGCAAAAAATAGCGAGAATAAGTTATTATTTCAAAATTTAAAATAATTATGTTGGTGGAAAAATAGTAGGAAAGCAGTGAGAAATTTTCTACTGTTAATAAAACAATGGGAAAACACTGGCAATATTCAAACAGCGGGAAAGTAGTGGAAATTTTGCTTCTAATTTTTTTTCAGTGGGTAATTCATTGATTTTTGGTAGTGACTCTACAGGGGGTCAATAAGAGTTTCCTCTTTTCTAACCAGTCTGTGCCTAATCGAGCTATGGGCCCAAACCTTAGGCTGTTTTATTTTTTTGTCTTTTTTGTGGTTTCTCATTTTTTTTGTTTTTTATATAATCCTAAGAAAGCAGTAAAACTAATCACGCAAACCAATACCTAATCGACCCAATAACACCATCCTTGGCAACAACGCGGTTGTTCGGGGTAGAAATAGGGATTAGGTAGGGTTTTCGTATCCACACGGATGGTGTGTAGGTAAACAGGACAATGGTTCGGTAAAGTTTTCAAGTCCAAAGCAGTAAACAGAGTAATCACAACGAATTTAACCTAACTACGAATTGAAGATTGAATTTAACCTGGAAAACTACAGATATTAAAACTTAACTAAACTAACAGGCAACTAAACCAATACTCTAACAATTAGTGCGATTAAACAATTGAAGGAACCTAAAACAAAACGAGTATACCTGTTGTCTTCTCTACACTCTATCTCCCCAAGCATTATAATCACGAATTTCTTCTAAACAAACATGAAAAGCATGATTCGGATTATTAAAACTGCCAAAATCCTCACTTGACAGGAGAATTTGAGGAACTTGATCCTCCTCTTTCTCTAAAAATAGGGGTTGGGGTCTAACCTAATAAGCAAATTACTCAACTTTCTAAAAGCTAAGCGACAACACATAAAAGAGAAAAGAGAAACATGCGATTACAGTAAAAACTTTAGCTTTCATTAATGATCAAAGTACTTAACAGCCAAGGGAAAAACTAAAGAAGGAGACAAGACAGAATTCTTAAAACAATAAATGCTCATGGCAGAGTAAAACTAAAGCTAAGTTTGTGTTACATTCGTTTACAAGTGTTTATAAACCAAGTTACTAACAAATTCGAGTAGTGGCTGAAAACAGAGTTGGTACAGGCGTGCCAAAGGTTGGCACTGGCGCGACAACCTATTTGGCACGACCAAATTTCGTTGCGGTCGTGCTAGTTCTCGACATTTCCCTTGATTTCTCAATCTGGCACGGGGGTGCCTATAGCAGATGCGGCCGTCCCAGCTCTTGGCAATCATGTTTTCTACTGACATAGGTGTGCCACGTTTGGCACCGGCAATGTCGATGCTTTCTTGGCAGATACTCTATTTTTTCTCAATCATGAAGGGTCTGCGTTAGTAGACATTTTTGAGTTATAACTTTTCAACTTTCTTTTTTTATTTTTGTTCCGCACATTTAGTAAAGTCTTTGACATAAAATCTAGTCAAAATCATCGAATAACAGGTTATTTTTCAAAACTTTCTTCTTTTAAATCATTACCTCAACGCTTGAGAGATCACATAGTTCAATTTTAAAGACGTGGTACAAAATAATTCAGCTGCCAAACCTCAAGGTACTCAATAGTAATTTTTTGAGGATTGGTAGAAAGATGGTTGGAGGAACTCTTAAAATGCAAATGGTTATGTCTAGTAAATAGCTTATCAAATGCGAGTCCAACTCCAGTGAAGGTGGTGGGTAAAGGTGGATGTTGAGTAGTTCCTAGATCAAAGATGGTGTGATAAAATTAAAGGGGAAGGAAGCATGGCCTATGAAGTCTTGAGGCTAGGAAGCAAGAATGTAAAGGGAGATGTAGGGGTCCATTTGATGGCGATGATCATATTCATCGAGAATATGATAGTGGCGATTATGAGAATATGATGATGGCGATTAAGATAAGGATGGAGATGGGGATGGATATGGGGATGGAACATCATGTATTCTTGAGAGGTAAATGCCACCTTTCCCATTTGTTGGGATCAAAATCAAGAGCTAGAAGTACAAGAAGAGAAGAAATTAAAAAGTGAAACTTAATGGAGAAAGAGAGAGAATGAGAGAAAACGTATAGGGATGGAGAGGGGGAGCTAGAGCAGATGATGTTTAATTGGGTCTAACCTTTACATGTGATTGTAAACACGAATTTTCGGGTCTAAATAAATAAACACAAGAAATTAGTGAACAAATATAATCGTATTACTTTCAAAGGATTTTGGGTACAATCCCTGTATATTCGTTACAAAATTAAAATGTAACTCCTCTGATTCGATCTCCTTGAATGAACTTGAACGAGTCTTGAATGAGTATGATTTTGGATGAATACGGTCTTGAGTGAACATAAACTTGGATGAATTTGGTCTTGAACGAGGCTCGTAGAGATTTGATCCCGATCAAGAGAAGTGGTTTGATCTCCCACGACTGAACGACAGGAGCTTAAACTTTGTTGTGCTTTTTGTCTTCGAGAGAGAGAGAGAGTATGAGTATGAGAGCTTTTGAGTCTTCTTTTGATGTTTTTCAACCCCTCTAAAATGAAGGAGAATAGTCTCTATTTATAGAAAACATGGGCCAACCTTTGGGCCCAATTAACTCCTTTTAAAAAAAAGAGAAATATTTACGTGTCATCCATGACACTTGGCATAATTTAATTGGCCAAAATATAATATCATTTAATTTATAATTAAATGATCCACTATAATTAGTTTTGACACATGATGGATTATAATTGGCCGAATTAAAATTATTTTAATTTTCACATGACGAGTCTTGATTGACTGACAATTTTTTGCCTTCTACAAGTCATCGTAATCTTTGAAAGCTTAGGGATGTACAAGGTATGTTTATCGCGTTCCCTAGCTGGAGTAACAAAAGGTATTAGCTAGTCTGGAGGAGTTAAGGATCCTATTAAGGAGTTGACATCTGGGTTTAGAGGGGTATACACCAATTTGGTATGTTAATAGGCAATGTTAGAAATATTGTTTCCTAAAATCCCTCAGATTGGCCAAATGATTTGTTTCCTAATTGTATTTGGAAATTATTTTGTTTTCCTTATTATGTTGGGTTTCCTAATTATATTAGATTTGATAAATCTAATTGGAGTGGTAGCGAAGGTTTGATTTCCTATATATACCAAACCGTTGAAGGTATTATGTATGTCTTATGGGGAGAGCAATGTACGCATGTCTGATGGAGTGAACATCTGGTGTCTCATGGAGAGAACCATAGTAGAAAGGTTGAGCATTCCTTGAGGTGCCCCCCTTAAGGGGGAGGATAGAGATGTGAGTAGATGGATTCACTAGGGTTTATAGAGCTATCATAGCGAGAGTCTTGAAAGCGGTGTTCTTCTTATGTAATTTGGTATACTAGAATAGATATGTATCTCTCCTATTGATTTCTTGAAAGAGTAGAAATCTGTTGTTGTACTCTGAACTTTATAGTGGAGTTTGTTCGGATCTAAGCCGTTCATGGGTTTCACCTAGTTCTTTATTTCCCATGTTAAATCTTGTCTCCTTTTATTCTTGTTATTCTTGCATTATTTTTCTCAATCTTTGAAGCATATGATACTTATTTTCACTAGAAGTTTGCTCTAACGAAGTGTACCTTCTCAACAAGTGGTACCAGAGCGGGTTCATCCAAATTCAAGGAAGTGATTGGTTATGAGATCCCAAGTGTTAGAGAGATGGTGACATGATTACTGGTTGGAGAAATTCCAGGGCAAGATCAGATTCAAGATGATAGAAATTGAACCTACACAGTGGAGATTGTGGCCTCCAAGCAGATTGGGTGGAAGCTTCTAAACATTGGTCGATTTTAGTCCTAGGGGAAGTTTGTTAGGAATATTGTAACTTAAAATCTCTTAGATTGGTCGCGTGCCCCGCGTGATTTGTTTTCTAATTGTGTTTGGAGATTATTTAGGTATCCTTGTTATGTAGGGTTTCCTTATTATATTAGATTTAGTAAATCTAATGGGAGTGGTAACCAAGTTTTGGTTTCTTAATTATATGTACCCAAGTAGTTGAAGGTATTATGTGTGTCTCATGGGGAAGGCACCAGGTGTCTCGTGGAGAGCATAGTGGTAGAAAGTTGGAGTATTCCTTGAGGGGCCTCCATTAAGGGGGATAAGAGAGATGCAACCAGATGAATTCACTAGGTCTGAAGAGTTTTCATAGTGAGATTCTTGAGAGTGTGGACATTTTTTCTCGTCGTTTAGACTTCTAAACGTATGCAAGACGGGGGATTTGTGCTGGGGTTTTACCTTTAAAATTCTTTAAGGATTAATCACACATTTTATGAATAGTACGTAGTTGTAAAATCTCATTCCCTTTACTTTATGCATTTCATGAGTAATTAAATTAAACTTTAGGAGTGAACATCCACTTGTTCCAACTCTTTAGGATTAGTCTAATTTGTTCACGAAATGCTAGGCTCGGAGGAAGGTAATTTAGGCAACCATTATTTAGAAATATACAAAACCATCCTAAAGTTGCATCGGTACATTGTAAAACTATGTTAGACACGATTTAGGCAATCCCGGTGTGTTTTGGTTTGAAAGGAGTCACCACCCGAATCTTTTTAAGGGAAAAAGCCAAGACAAAACTGAAAAGAAAACAAAGAAAGACTCTGCCTACGAAACCAAGAAGTAGATTCGAGGATAAGGCTACGAACTCGAAAGGTAAAAACCTTTGAGTTCGCTTCTCACAAAAGGAAAGACCATGATAAAAGTTTGTAAAATGCGTTTTTAATAAAGTTTGGAAGGAAGATATAGATTGAAACTTTACATGATTATTTCATTAAACATGCAAAAGAAAGAAAGAATTACAACATATACAACACTTCACATTATGAAAGAAACACACAAAATACCTACATGATGTTTTTAGCAGGAGCCTTGCCTAGCCTTTCTTGAATGTTTGAGTTTCACCCTTGAAAATGCTTGATTTGAAGCCTTGAACACTCCTTTGAAAATGTCAAATCGAACCAAAGTTTAGGATAGGAAAGGGATGGAAAAGGCTCTTTTTTATGGGGTTTTTGGTGGTGTTTTATGGTGTTTTTGGGAGGATTTATGTAGTATTTATATAGGGATAGGTGTTTGGAGTTTAAGAGAGTAAAGAAATGGAGAGAATGATAGCAAGAATGGAGTAGATATTAGGGATTAGAAGATGGTAAAGTTGACATTAGAAGAGAATGGAGTGAGTGAATGAGAGAATAAAGAGTGTAGAGAGAATAGAATGAATGAATGAGTGTAGGAGGGAATGATGTTGTGTCTTTGGCTTCGAGTTTAGGTAGTATTTATAGGCTCTAGGGTGCTTATAGGGGGAATGATTTGAACATGCATGAATTCGACCAACATGGGAGTCATTGCTAAAGGCCGATCAAACTACAGGGGGGATGAATCCATGCACCTGGTGGTCGACAATGGTGTGAAACATGGACCTATGTATGAACATCTTAAAGGACGATCGACCCTGGAGGAAGGAAGGGGATGAACCCATCCTTGCCCATGCATCCTTGGTCGGTGCTAATTGCCATGTTCACACCTTGAGTGAATTAATGTTTTTGTGAGGATTCGATCATGAGACCTCTTCTAGCTTCTAGCATATGGCTTTACGTAGCTCATGCATGGCATGCATGGCTAATGTTATGACATTTTTGTACATAATATCGCGCATGCTTTAGGATGAGTTTTTCACATGTGATGATGCATGTGTGATCTTGTACATATAGAGCACATGCATGCAAGTGCCTTGACTTGGCTCCTTTTCTTTATTATTTATCTTACATATACAAAACTACGCTCAAATACCCGGTGTCTACAAAGAGTGATATTCTTCTCATATAATTTGGTATACTGATGTAAATCTGTATCTCTCTTATTGATCTCTTAAAAGAGTAGACATATGTTGTATTATAACCTTGATAGTGGGATTTGCTCACATCTGTGCTGTTCGTGGGTTTTTTCGTGTAGTTTTTAGGTTTCTCACGTTAAATCATATCTCATTTGTTTCCGTTATTCATGCACTATTTTTCTCGATATTTGAAGCATCTGATAAGTTACTTATTCCCGCTGCAAGTTTGCTCTAATGACGTTTTCATTCCAAATAGGGAACCATGTTGAGAGGTTGACAAAAATTGCAGTGGGGGCTTAACTTTTTTCTCTTGTTTGTTTCCAAGCTTGGGATGCTTGTTTAGCTTTTGGATCTATCTCTTGATTAGTCTCTTAGTCTTCATTGCTTTTCTTCAATTTTTCCTACTTGTTGTAGCGGGGCTTGATGGCTCCCTTTTCACTACAATATTAATAAGAAAAACAAAGTGGTGTATGTGTGTATAACAATAATGTGACACTCTCTCCATCATTATTGTCCCCCCCCCCTCTCTCTCTCTCTCTCTCTCTCTCTCTGTAAAGCCGGTAAAATTTTGGGGCGAAAACTCCTTGTTTTCGTGGGCATCTGACATGTATTTAGTGGGCACATGGGATAAACTTTGTGGGCATGTGATATAAACTTTGTGGGCATGTATGGAACTGTAAATAATCATAATACTTTCATCTTTATAGCATATCATATTTTGTTATTTCTATTATAATTTAATTGGCTGACAAATCATATTTTGCTAAATTAGTAGAAAAAATTAAATGAATGGTTAGGCTTAATAACTATATTTAATTATTATTTTTTAATTAATTGTTATAAATTAAAATTGGATATTTATTTTACTACATGTTTTTGAACTTAATACTTAATTATTATTATTTTACTTCATTATAATAAATTTATATTTTAGTTAGCTGTAAAAAGGACATGTAAACCCCCGGAAAAATTCGAATGCATTGACCGTGATGTCGTTAATAATTTAAGTTTGACTCCATTAATTTTTGAGAATTTATCTGCGATTATTTCTGCTAATACTTGAGCTCGTAGAGCTGTTGAGAGACTTACAAGGGTATTTTAATAATTTTATACGTGCATGGGAGTAAGGGTCATTTTATAATTTTATGTGATTAATATTGTAGCATTTTATGTGTTTTTCTTTTAATTATCTATGATTTTATGTGGTTTCCTTTTTAATTGCTTATGTGGTTATTATTATCTTAGAAAATTAGAATATAATTATTTTTCCTATTTATTATGGTTAACCAGTAAAATTTATTTATTTTTATTGTATTTATTTTATTTTTCTATTGGGTATAAATAGTTAAATATCGTATTAGTAAACCATAAAACTAAACCCTAACCAAACTTTGCTCTCTCTTCCTCTCTCTTCTCAGCTGCCTCCAACCCAGCACTGGCCGCCACCTCAGACCACCACCACCACCGTCGGACTTCTCCGGAGACTTGCTATAATCGCCTTACCACCGCTTGCCTTCTCCTCTCTCTTTCGCTCTCCTTCTCCCTCACCCTCTCTCTCTCTTCCCTCTCGCTTTCTCTGCCCAAGCCGCCGCCCAAGCCACCCCTCGAGACTTCGACACCACCCCCAGAAGTGCTTGTCACTGCCTCGAACGGCCTAGATAGGGGCCCCGAACCAATTGGATAATTTTTTCGAGTAACCGAAACTTCGGGTCGGCCATACCCTCGGACCGTAACCATAACCGAAAGTTTCGGGTACTCGAAAGTTTCAGATCGGGTACCGGTTAACCAAAAGACCCAATTACTTATAATTTTATGAGTTTTCGCTTTTTAATTTCAATTTGTAAATTTGTAATTAAAGCCACTAATTTTATTATTATATGAAAGAAAGTTAGTTACACTATACTGAATACAATGTTAAACCCCCATCTGACTGTTATTAATTAGATGAACTTGTTCAAATACAATTTGCAAGTTGTAATTAGTCGTGCTACTTTTTTTTAGTTTTAGAATCTCACGGGAAGATATAAGTGAAGATTAAAGCACAAAAAATATGGAAAGAAAAGAAGAGGACCTTAATTTTAATTCAATTTTAATTTCGGGTAATTCAGGTACTCGATTTTGGCCAAGCGCCGACCCGTATCCAAACCAACTACCTGAAAATTTTTCCGGTTCGGGTACCCGCCCCAATTAATATCAATTTTTTGGTTTAGGTAACTGAAATTTTTGGATGGGTAGCGGGTTTTTGGATCGGGTATTTCGAGACGGGTTTTTTTTAACAACCCTAGCCCCAGAAGTCACCGACTGCCCCCCAGGACACGATGAAGGAGAAGGGTTGCTTGTGGCTGCTGTTGAGACGTTCAAACTCCACCACCGCGATCCCAACCGACCGTCGACAATCCCCATGCCGCCAAGGACACCGCTGCCGATGCCACCTTGCCCAGCCACCACCCAATCGCTGCCCGTACTCTGCCGCCAGCTACCCTCTTGATGATATAAACTTTAACCTTATGTTATGCATAGTATTTCATGCAAGAAGTATTATCTATATTAGTTTTTCATTATGATTATTATTAATAATCCTTATTATTAATAATATTAGCTTTTATAATATGAGTTAAAGCATGTAATTATTAAGTTATAAATTTTGGTGTAAATTTAAGTGTTTATTTGTTGTTTACCTGATTATTCATGTCGACTAATATGTGATTTATATTATGTATTATATGCTAATTATGTTAGGTTGTTGATTAAAGTTATTTAGTTTAAATTAAATTATTGCAAATATTATGAGTTTATTTTCTAATTGGTATTAGGGTTAATATTGTTATAGTTTTACGGTGGGATCCTTCCCCGGACCCCCGCTTGCGGGGACGCTTTGTGCACCGGGCTGCCCTTTATGGCGTGTTATTGCTAGAATACGTATAGGATTTGTATTATTTGATGCATATTTTAGGGTAATGTTAAAGCATTAAATCTGATTTCATGTGTTACAATTGAGTTATGATGCATATTGTTAAATTATTAATTAAGGTTGTGTTTATTTATTTCACTAAGTGTTCTTAAATTCAAATTTGGAAGTGCAGTTGTTTTGTGATTTCCTTCTTGCTAAAGTATTAGTTTATAATTAATATTATGTTTTAAGGTTTAAAAGAGTGTTTACAACTATTTCCTACTGTTTTACAAGTCTAGATTGTGTTACGTTTAGTAAAGTTTTGAACTTTATATGTTGTTGTTGTTGTCGTCGTCGTCGTCGTCTTTGTTGTTGTTGTTATTATTATTATTATTATTATTATTGTTATTATTATTGTTATTATTATTGTTATTGTTACTATTGCAATTCTATCAGGTTTTCTTTATGTAAAATTATGTTCCTAAAGACCGTTCTAAAACTCCTCTAATTGTTTTTATAAGTTTCATAATGCATTATGTTTAGTAAAGTTTCAAACTTTATGTAATAATATTATTTTATGTTATTAGAACGTGCTTATATGATTATTTCGTTATTATTGAGTTTCGTTACTTAAAAATGTTTAATTTGGTTAATTGGTGGTACTTAGGCCCTTGCTATTTTGTTATGTTTTTAATGAAGTTTAAATGTCCAAAGTTTAGTTTTTATTTTGGTTATTAGTGTGAGATTTAGGTTTTTGTGTTTAATTGGAAGTTAATATGTTTGTTTGGGAAATTTGTGCTAATTAATTTGTAGGGGTTGGTCTTGTTGGGTTAAGAGGGTTAAAGGGTGTGTTTTGACCTTGGTTAGATGTTTAGGTGTCCAAGTTGGAGTCTTGGGTTGGATTGATTAGAGTTAACTAGTTAAGGTTTGAAATCAAAATAAAATTTAATCGAGTTCAGGAAAGATTTGTTCCACTGCTAAAAACTTGTCATATTGCGACGGAAATTGCGACGGGAAAATCTGTTGCTCGGTCCATGTTAAAAATAGGCTGAGTTGGTGAAAAATAATGGATCTTGCGACGGACCTTGTGACGGAATAAGTCCGTCGCTCGGTCCATTTTTTTGTTTTTAAAAAAAAAACTTACTCGGACTGTTTCTTTGTGAGGCACGCGAAGTCCCCCATTCTCAAACCCTAAATCCACCTCTCGTCTCCCCCACCCCTATCTCTTGCGCACTCCAGCCTCCAATCGGCAAACCACCATCGTCGCTAGCCCTCTCCGCCGACGGCGACGGCCGACTTGCGCTAAGCCCAACCCTCGTCAAGAAACACTCCAAGTTCATCGGGGCTTTATGAAACGGAGGATGGATTCGAGACGCGGGCAACTTCTTTTATAGAAAGTAGGAGAAAGCTGTGCATTGAGAACATTGGCAGAAGAAGAAAGAAGACAATAAAGAAGAATAGCTAAGTAATAGTAGCAGGTTGTAGAAGACATCTTGCTCTCAAAGTTGTAGAAGCCTCCTACTTAATACATCTTTTTCAGGTATAAAAACTACTACTTTCTTAAAGTTAGGATCTTGCTAGCAGAGGAGAGTGCTTAGTGTGTGGGTGTTGTTCCATTTAAGTTATTTTAATGTGTTCTTTTACATGCACTGATCTCTGGGACATACTTGGACTTACTGGTTTGTCTATCAGAATTACATGATCTTGCTCAAGCAGTTTCATCTATATAAATCCCTAGAAGCAACACCAGGGTCTGTGAAGCTGGCTCAAGTGAGTTATTGTTGGAGTATTTCAAGAGTTAAGGGGCATAAAAGTATAATCTATAAGCATAAGGTTGACCGGGAGGGAAGCAAAACAAGCAAGTTGGACTCAACACGGACCGTGTCAGACATGACACGACCCGTGTTGGTGTCCAGAAAGTAAGAATAACCTGCACTGGTCCAACACGGATCATGGTGAGTCACCACGGACCGTGTCGAGGTCAACACGGACCGTGGTGATGCACCACGACCCGCGTTGAAGCCAGTCAGTGTTGATATTGAAATCCCATGATTTCAGCTTCCGATTTAATCACAAGGATTGATTTTGGGTTAATTGTTGACTGAGAAATCAATCAATAATCATCCCGTTATTATCCATGGACAAATCCCATGGATCATGCCCTCTTGATTTGGTAATTATGACCAAGTTTGAATACTACTCAACCCTATAAATAGTGAGGTGTTTTGCTCATTCAAATTATCTATCACAACCTCTTCTTCAAGTTTCTAGAGAGTTTCAACACACTCTTTGAGGTGTTGACTGCACCAACATTCTTTGAGAGCCCATGAGAAATCTTGTTACTTTGCTTACAAGAAGTTAGGTTTTACCCTTGAATCTTTTCACGGTCTAGTGAATAAGTCTTAAGGGAAGCCGGTTTATCCGTCGACTCCTAGCTACCCAAGTGATCCCCCATCTTCCATGTGACCGTGTATCTCCATCTCATTGTTTTTTTCCAACAATCTTAAGACTTATTCACTATGGATGATCGAGTTGAGGATCATACCGGGCAATTTGAGGGATGGAATTTCAAGATCAAGATGCTATGGAATCAAAAAATAAGTTTATGTTGCTTTATACAAGTTCTTGTTTATTCAAGTTTATTGTTTTTAATTATCAAGATTATTAATCAATTGTGATTCATTTGATTAATGTAGTTAAGATCTCAATCGGTTGTGGCAACGGTGATTGAAATTTATACTCAAGAGGTTCAAGGAGTATGATGAGATTGCCTTCACATCGAGATAAGTTCTTTATTTTCATTAAGTTGGCTTTTATTTGATTTAAGTGGTATAAGTTATCTTGATTTGAATTTGAGTTAATTCAAATGGATGGATTAATTAGAAACATGCTGAGATTTATTTATACGCCTTGTTAAGTCACCATTTACAAGTTTTCAAGAAAGTGGTGTGTTAGGGTATTTTATGAGTACATGTTTTCTATATGCCAAGATGTTAAGTGTGATTTTATTATTTGTCAAGTAAATCACAAAGTGCCATGTTAAGTGAGTTTATGGTTTTATAGCATGTATTTCTATGATTAAGTACATATATATGTGGTATATTCATATATGTTATTTTGTTATAAAGCATGATAATTGTTTATTAAGTTTATCATGATTATTTATATTTGAGTACATGAGTTTATCAATTTTTTGTTAATTGATGGAATGATAAACATGAATATTTTAAGTAGTCATATATGTACATGTGCAAGTATGTATGTCAATCTATATAATTCACATGTTTAAGTTTATGTACATAACTAATGTTATTCTCCGCTAGAGATAAAATCACGCTTGAGTTAAGACAATGTTTATTCATGAAAGTTCTTGTATATATGTTTTTGAGATATATACTTGGGTTGTCTTGTTTGGTTCATGTCTTGTTAAGCATAAATAATATGAATAAGTTAGGTGCAAGTGTTCATGACATGTATGAGTTTGACATGGAAATATATAAGTTGTGAGAATATGGATTCGTGGTAATTAATTTGTTGCAAGATGAATTCATGTGATTAATTCTTATTTACATGAATATGCGAAGAAGGTTTATATGTTTGCTCATATATCTCAAGTCTTTGCATATTTCTCTCAAGTTCAAGTTGATTGTCTAATGTGAGTTCATTATACTTAAAGTTTTGACAATCATATGTTTGTAAGTGCTTGACAAGTATTCATGATTATGAGTTGTTTAAATATATATGTCTTTATATATATTTTGATTAGCACTTATGCAAGTTTGCCTTGATAAAAATGTCTTGATTGATTTAAGTTTCAAGTATGCTAGTATGCATGTCAAGTTATTAATCAATCATGGTATATTTTTTGAGGCATGACAAGTTCAAAAGTAGTCATATGATGTTAATTTAGTACTTGTGCTAACTTTGTTAAAAGTATAAGATCAAGTTAATCCATATGATTGCATTGCGTGAATAAGTTAAGCCATGACATGTTTTCCTATTATTAAGATATGAATAAAGTGTTTTTGTTCATATGAGTACAAGTAGAAATGTATATTTCTTGTTTGTCATGGTTGTAATTAAAGTTCTCACACATAATATTGTTTCGATAAGTTTAGCATAGCCAAATAAGAAATAATGAAGGTTTATGTGATTATTATAAGCATATGGGCTATGGGTGTGTCATAAGTAACATAGACACAAAATTATTTATAAGTGCAAGTTTCTCATGCTCAATGATCTTATTATTATCAAGATGATTTTGTTGTTAAGTGTTTACTTTGTCACATAAAATGTTTCTTCATGAGATAAAGTAAATATATGAGAAGGTTCATACTTTGTATGGTTCTTATGCTAATGTATGTGGCTTACATATTAAGGCATATGGTTAACGCTTGTTAAATATGTGATTATGTAAGATGTAAGGATAATCATGGTTCTATGTATTCATGTTTTTAAGTTGAATACATGTACTTGGCTTTACTGCCATTTTATGAGATTATAAGTGTTCTTCATGTATGAATGTAAGTAGTGTGTATCTACTATAAGATAAGTTGCATAATGTATGCATGTTGGACTATGTACATGATCATCTATTTTGAACGCATGATGCTTACCTAAGTTCATGTGTTATAAAATTGGATGATCATCGCTTCATTCGTTAATAGTCTATTATTTAAAAGTTTGCATGTTTGATATGCAGAATCCAATCAAGTTTGCTACAAAGGGAAATGCATATGACTTTCATATACATTTGTTTAATCCATCCTTAAGTGGTTTATGAATTAACATTAAAAGCAAGATTGGCATACGGGACAAATGATTATGAGTTCCACGGTCTAATATTTAATAAGTGGATCTAATCATATAAGGAGATATGATCCAATTAGAATGATGTTTCATCATATGAGAATAAAGGTCATATAACTATAAGAAAATCATTCAAGATCGATTGGTGTTCTTTCTCGCCTAACCAATGTTAATATATGTAACGCCCTGGAAATTTAATCCTAAACTTAACGGTCAAAGTCAAACATTGACTAACGGTAACAGCGGAAGTCTCATTTTTTTTCTTTTTAATTGGGCGTTACTGCCATATCCCCGAAGGAATACAAGGCAAGAAAGGAAAACTAATAACTAATCATTAATTACTTCAATTTAATAAACAAAAGAAACTTCAATTCTAGAAACAACACAAACTAAGCATTACTAACTTCAATTCTAAAACATAAACTAAACTTATCCTAAATTAACTTCGTCGTCCTCACTACTAGTTCCCATTCCCATCACATAACTCTTCACCTAAAAACAAAACATTTAAAAACATGAGGAGGACTCAATAATGTCTACCCCTAACCGTTAAAACAATTTAAAATCCATTTCAATTCATTTTTGGGGGAGAAGTGAACAAGTCAAATCTTTTCACAAACTATTTTCTTTCCCAACCAACCGAACCATCTTTCAGATTTATTAAGCGGGCGGACCTTGCTTATTTGGCCCTCGAAGTCAAAAGATTTCACAATAATCATATCACAATCTCATCACAATCTCAATCTCAATATGAATCTCAATAAATCACAATCTCAATCATCCATTCCACACACGTGCATAAAACTAACCCCAGGGAAGTCGCATCTATCAGGCATCCCTGATCTCTTGACAACCCCCCTACAGGATGCCGAGAACCTGGTCTTCGGGGGCGTTGCCCGAACTCGCATTTACGTCACGTTTGAATTATTACTCAGGTTTAATAACAAAGCTTCCAATCTCAATCAATCCAATCCAAACCAATCCCAAATTTCCAAAACCATTTCCCAATAACACATAAATGACTGTACACATTTTACCGACTCAAGAACATAACTCGACATCCAAAACGAACAGTCAATTTTCACCATAAAATCCCTTCGGGATGCAAACCGCAAAACAACTTAAAATCAACCAAAACAATTAAAGTGCATCCCAGCGGGATTTAGGACATAGACATTACCTGAAAATCTTCTCTTCACTTCACGAATACACTTGAGCTCACTAGATCGAACGGTTTAGAACGTGCCTAAAATAACGAAATTTCTAAAATTACAACGTGTCATACGAAGTTAACGCAATCTAATTTTCACCTAACCCACCCCTAGGAACACCATAAGGTTCCCATCATTAATAAATTAATATTTTAAACATATCTCATATCATCTAACTATCACATATCACCAACATTCCTATATTACAATCAATTGAATAATTCACACATAACAACACATTAATTCAAAAGAATAAACTGGGCAGAATTCAATACTCCAATAAAATGAACCATAACTTGACTTCCCGATATCCTATGGGTATGGTTTTAGAATTTCTGGAAACCTCGAGATGTCTACTAAAACTCTTATGTTGACCCCGAGACCTAAAACACCCCTTAAGGTCCTCAAAAACAGCCAATTACACAAACTGTCCAGTTCTAACCTAGGTGCGGTATTTGGGTTGTAATTCAAAATATACACCTCCAAATCCCGATCCGTAAAATTCCTATGAAAGCTAACATCCTAAGGTATTTCTAGACCAAAAGGTAAGGCTAAATATTATCTACACAATAAATGGTGACCGATATCGTACGACTCATAAAATCTGTCCAAACTGACCGGGTCTTTATTTCGGGATTTTCGATCCTAGTTCTAACCATACTATCTCGGGACAACAAATTGAGGTTCTAAACAGTCTACTAGGGCCCATTACTTGCCCTTTTACCCCCATAGCACAACTAAGGTCGATTTACACTTATACTACATAAATTGCGATGATGACATACTAATTCTAAATAAAACACATAAACCTAAAATTCGCACTAATAATCGAAATAAAACGAAACATGGACCCCTAAACTTCAAAATACATAAGGAACCAGCAAAGGTACTATGTTACCAAAATATAAACAATTTGACCCTTAAAAAAAAGAACTCGATAAACCTCTTAATGACGATATAACACACGATAACATAAAATTTGTACATATGAGTAACTATTAAGAACATATAATCATACAAGTTACGCTTAAACAGAACATAATCATCCATTACTTATACCGTAATTCAATTATTGTTTCCCCTAGACTCATCTAAATCAACCTATCACAATTCACCTAATTTACCCATAAACCGCATGCTTACTATCACAGAATCCTACTTCACACCAAAACTCACACTTAATATAACTAAGCAAGGCATTAGTCTAAGCATGTAATTAACATAATAAAAAAAAACTCAGATTATAATAACATATAATTAACCAAAATTATAATCACAAAAGTAATAATAATAATCATAACAGTATGAAAAACTCATGAAAATTTTTGGGTTTAGGGTTGTACGTGATCGGGCAACAATGAGAGCGATGGGACGGTCGGGGATCCGGTGACGTCGTCGGTGGCGGGTGCGTCTGGGTGGTCACCGGGCGGTGGGCAGTCGGTCGATAGCCGCGGTGGTGGTCGGAGTTGAACTCAGCGGCCACGACAAACAACGACAGCAGCAGGCGATGCACTTCTTCGCGTCTGGGCGGCGGTTTCTGGCGACAACAGGGGTCGTGCGGCGGTCGTCCGGTGGTCGGGAGTCGGCGGTGATGGTCAGCTACGGCTGGGCGGTGACGGTGGTGGCGCACAGCGAGCGGACAGAGGGAGGAACGGAGGGAAGAGAATAGAGAGAGAAAGTACGTGGGGTGATTGTAGCGATGGCCGGGGCGGTTGCTGGGCGGTTTCCGGCGACGCCAGGTTGCAAGCGGTGGTGCGATGGTGGCTGGGCAGTTACACAGGGGAACGAGAGGGAGAGGTTGGAGTTTTAGGGTTTTCAGATTTTAGGTTAATTAAAACATAATTAAGGCAATTAATAATTTAATTTAGTAAACTAAAACTTGGGAACAAGCCCTTAACCTGTCACTTAGGAAAATAGGGAAAATTTTGGTAAAAAAACCTAAAACAATAATAATAATAATAATTGTTGAAGACAGGGTCAAGGTCCTTCACCGCGCATCCGCGAAGGACCTTAGGTTTTGATGAAAGCCAAAATCCGGAAAAGGGAAGTTGCCTTATATTATATATTCTGATTATATATTCTGATTGTATAATATATATTCGGATATATTTTGATTGTGTGATTTATTTGTAGATATAAATCATAAGGAAAGCATAAGGAAAACAAATCAAGAGGATTGTGCAATCAAATATAAACCCAAAAGGAAAGAATCCGTTGGATGATTGATGATTGAGGAAGCATCAACACAAAAGGGAAGAATCAACAATGAAGGCAAGTTACCGTTGGAATTACTCAAGTTCAAGCATCCAAATCCCTCTATAAAAAGGACGATTGAAGAACTGAGAACTTAGGCGATTCCACGGAAATGTCGCGGTGTAAGAAATCCGGTGGGATTTCTCCGAGTGTGTAACCAATGGTTCGGTGGTGAAGGTAGCCAGTAAAGGACCTCTGGTGAAGGTATAGCCAAGGACCTTGGTGAACATTCGTTGTGTCCACATGTGGTGGAGAGATGGTGTGTAGCAGAGCCTTGACGGACTAAGGCTGTGTGTGTTTGTGTTTCAATGTAATCCATCATGTTCCAAATCGCCGCTAGGGTTTTTCCTACGACGATCCTTATCTGTAGCTGACTCAAGGGCATTCAGTCTTGGTCAGTGATCCTATCAGTAACTGCCTTCGGGCTGTTACTTCTTAGTTTGTTTTGTAAGTGTAACTTGTTCTTTGATTGTTATAAATCTAATGAGGTATTTGATTCTGCTGTGTTTTGATCCTTGGTTTCAAACCAAAGAAGTTTGCTCTAACGCCCTTACCTAGTGTGTAGATCTTAATTGTGAACTTCACCCCCTCTTGGGCTCTAACAAGTGGTATCAGAGCAGGTCCACTCAAGAAGAGACTAACCGCTCTGTGGAAAAGATCACGGGGGATAGTGAAAACAACAAGGTAAGTCACGGACATAGATGCATTCAGCCATAAGGACATTGACGAGGTAAAAAATTAAATCATATTTCTTATGTCCTTCATCTGGCACAAACCTTGAGGTATGTCATCTGCAAATCATTCATTGATCAAATTGAATTATAGCATGAATTGAGGGGAGGACTCTCTCTTAGTACTAACAAGTTTATGAAGCGTTGCAGATTTGTAGACAACCTCTAAAACATACTAGATGTTATATCAAGGGGGAGATTCCTTATTAACCTTGTGATAATCAAAAAAGGGAAAAAGGATTTATTATTCCTGAATTTTATCTTTCATCAAAAGGGGAGATTGTTGAAGATGTGGTCAAGGTCCTTCACCGCATCCGAAGGGCCTTAGGTTTTGATGAAAGCCAAAATCGGAAAAAGGGAAGTTGCCTTATATTATACATTCTGATTATATATTCTGATTGTATAATATATATTCGGATATATTTTGAGTGTGTGATTTATTTGTAGGTATAAATCATAAGGAAAGCATAAGGAAAACAAATCAAGAGGATTGTGCAATCAAATATAAACCCAAAAGGAAAGAATCCGTTGGATGATTGATGATTGAGGAAGCATCAACACAAAAGGGAAGAATCAACAATGAAGGCAAGTTACCGTTGGAATTACTCAAGTTCAAGCATCCAAATCCCTCTATAAAAAGGACGATTGAAGAACTGAGAACTTAGGCGATTCCACGGAAGTAATCGCGGTGTAAGAAATCCGGTGGGATTTCTCCGAGTGTGTAACCAATGGTTTGGTGGTGAAGGTAGCCAGTAAAGGACCTCTGGTGAAGGTATAGCCAAGGACCTTGATGAACATTCGTTGTGTCCACATGTGGTGGAGAGATGGTGTGTAGCAGAGCCTTGACGGACTAAGGCTGTGTGTATTTGTGTTTCAATGTAATCCATCATGTTCCAAATCGCCGCTAGGGTTTTTCCTACGACGATCCTTATCTGTAGCTGACTCAAGGGCATTCAGTCTTGGTCAGTGATCCTATCGTGAATCGCCTTGGTTACTTCTTAGTTTGTTTTGTAAGTGTAACTTGTTCTTTGATTGTTATAAATCTAATGAGGTATTTCAGTTACACTGTGTTTTGATCCTTGGTTTCAAACCAAAGAAGTTTGCTCTAACGTCCTTACCTAGTGTGTAGATCTTAATTGTGAACTTCACCCCCCTCTTGGGCTCTAACAAGTGGTATCAGAGCAGGTCCACTCAAGAAGAGACTAACCGCTCTGTGGAAAAGATCACGGGGGATAGTGAAAACAACAAGGTAAGTCACGGACATAGATGCATTCAGCCATAAGGACATTGACGAGGTAAAAAATTAAATCATATTTCTTATGTCCTTCATCTGGCACAAACCTTGAGGTATGTCATCTGCAAATCATTCATTGATCAAATTGAATTATAGCATGAATTGAGGGGGAGGACTCTCTCTTAGTACTAACAAGTTTATGAAGCGTTGCAGATTTGTAGACAACCTCTAAAACATACTAGATGTTATATCAAGGGGGAGATTCCTTATTAACCTTGTGATAATCAAAAAAGGGAAAAAGGATTTATTATTCCTGAATTTTATCTTTCATCAAAAAGGGGGAGATTGTTGAAGACAGGGTCAAGGTCCTTCACCGCGCATCCGCGAAGGGCCTTAGGTTTTGATGAAAGCCAAAATCCGGAAAAAGGGAAGTTGCCTTATATTATACATTCTGATTATATATTCTGATTGTATAATATATATTCGGATATATTTTGATTGTGTGATTTATTTGTAGATATAAATCATAAGGAAAGCATAAGGAAAACAAATCAAGAGGATTGTGCAATCAAATATAAACCCAAAAGGAAAGAATCCGTTGGATGATTGATGATTGAGGAAGCATCAACACAAAAGGGAAGAATCAACAATGAAGGCAAGTTACCGTTGGAATTACTCAAGTTCAAGCATCCAAATCCCTCTATAAAAAGGACGATTGAAGAACTGAGAACTTAGGCGATTCCACGGAAGTAATCGCGGTGTAAGAAATCCGGTGGGATTTCTCCGAGTGTGTAACCAATGGTTTGGTGGTGAAGGTAGCCAGTAAAGGACCTCTGGTGAAGGTATAGCCAAGGACCTTGATGAACATTCGTTGTGTCCACATGTGGTGGAGAGATGGTGTGTAGCAGAGCCTTGACGGACTAAGGCTGTGTGTATTTGTGTTTCAATGTAATCCATCATGTTCCAAATCGCCGCTAGGGTTTTTCCTACGACGATCCTTATCTGTAGCTGACTCAAGGGCATTCAGTCTTGGTCAGTGATCCTATCGAATCGCCTTGGTTTACTTCTAGTTTGTTTTGTAAGTGTAACTTGTTCTTTGATTGTTATAAATCTAATGAGGTATTTCAGTTACACTGTGTTTTGATCCTTGGTTTCAAACCAAAGAAGTTTGCTCTAACGTCCTTACCTGTGTAGATCTTAATTGTGAACTTCACCCCCTCTTGGGCTCTAACAAGTGGTATCGAGCAGTCCACTCAAGAAGAGACTAACCGCCTCGTGGAAAGATCACGGGGGATAGTGAAAACAACAAGGTAAGTCACGGACATAGATGCATTCAGCCATAAGGACATTGACGAGGTAAAAAATTAAATCATATTTCTTATGTCCTTCATCTGGCACAAACCTTGAGGTATGTCATCTGCAAATCATTCATTGATCAAATTGAATTATAGCATGAATTGAGGGGGAGGACTCTCTCTTAGTACTAACAAGTTTATGAAGCGTTGCAGATTTCTAGACAACCTCTAAAACATACTAGATGTTATATCAAGGGGGAGATTCCTTATTAACCTTGTGATAATCAAAAAAGGGAAAAAGGATTTATTATTCCTGAATTTTATCTTTCATCAAAAAGGGGGAGATTGTTGAAGACAGGGTCAAGGTCCTTCACCGCGCATCCGCGAAGGGCCTTAGGTTTTGATGAAAGCCAAAATCCGGAAAAAGGGAAGTTGCCTTATATTATACATTCTGATTATATATTCTGATTGTATAATATATATTCGGATATATTTTGATTGTGTGATTTATTTGTAGATATAAATCATAAGGAAAGCATAAGGAAAACAAATCAAGAGGATTGTGCAATCAAATATAAACCCAAAAGGAAAGAATCCGTTGGATGATTGATGATTGAGGAAGCATCAACACAAAAGGGAAGAATCAACAATGAAGGCAAGTTACCGTTGGAATTACTCAAGTTCAAGCATCCAAATCCCTCTATAAAAAGGACGATTGAAGAACTGAGAACTTAGGCGATTCCACGGAAGTAATCGCGGTGTAAGAAATCCGGTGGGATTTCTCCGAGTGTGTAACCAATGGTTTGGTGGTGAAGGTAGCCAGTAAAGGACCTCTGGTGAAGGTATAGCCAAGGACCTTGATGAACATTCGTTGTGTCCACATGTGGTGGAGAGATGGTGTGTAGCAGAGCCTTGACGGACTAAGGCTGTGTGTATTTGTGTTTCAATGTAATCCATCATGTTCCAAATCGCCGCTAGGGTTTTTCCTACGACGATCCTTATCTGTAGCTGACTCAAGGGCATTCAGTCTTGGTCAGTGATCCTATCAGTAACTGCCTTCGGGCTGTTACTTCTTAGTTTGTTTTGTAAGTGTAACTTGTTCTTTGATTGTTATAAATCTAATGAGGTATTTCAGTTACACTGTGTTTTGATCCTTGGTTTCAAACCAAAGAAGTTTGCTCTAACGTCCTTACCTAGTGTGTAGATCTTAATTGTGAACTTCACCCCCCTCTTGGGCTCTAACAAGTGGTATCAGAGCAGGTCCACTCAAGAAGAGACTAACCGCTCTGTGGAAAAGATCACGGGGGATAGTGAAAACAACAAGGTAAGTCACGGACATAGATGCATTCAGCCATAAGGACATTGTGAGGTAAAAATTAAATCATATTTCTTATGTCCTTCATCCGCACAAACCTTGAGGTATGTCATCCAAATCATTCATTGATCAAATTGAATTATAGCATGAATTGAGGGGGAGGACTCTCTCTTAGTACTAACAAGTTTATGAAGCGTTGCAGATTTCTAGACAACCTCTAAAACATACTAGATGTTATATCAAGGGGGAGATTCCTTATTAACCTTGTGATAATCAAAAAAGGGAAAAAGGATTTATTATTCCTGAATTTTATCTTTCATCAAAAAGGGGGAGATTGTTGAAGACAGGGTCAAGGTCCTTCACCGCGCATCCGCGAAGGGCCTTAGGTTTTGATGAAAGCCAAAATCCGGAAAAAGGGAAGTTGCCTTATATTATACATTCTGATTATATATTCTGATTGTATAATATATATTCGGATATATTTTGATTGTGTGATTTATTTGTAGATATAAATCATAAGGAAAGCATAAGGAAAACAAATCAAGAGGATTGTGCAATCAAATATAAACCCAAAAGGAAAGAATCCGTTGGATGATTGATGATTGAGGAAGCATCAACACAAAAGGGAAGAATCAACAATGAAGGCAAGTTACCGTTGGAATTACTCAAGTTCAAGCATCCAAATCCCTCTATAAAAAGGACGATTGAAGAACTGAGAACTTAGGCGATTCCACGGAAGTGTCGCGGTGTAAGAAATCCGGTGGGATTTCTCCGAGTGTGTAACCAATGGTTTGGTGGTGAAGGTAGCCAGTAAAGGACCTCTGGTGAAGGTATAGCCAAGGACCTTGATGAACATTCGTTGTGTCCACATGTGGTGGAGAGATGGTGTGTAGCAGAGCCTTGACGGACTAAGGCTGTGTGTGTTTGTGTTTCAATGTAATCCATCATGTTCCAAATCGCCGCTAGGGTTTTTCCTACGACGATCCTTATCAGAGTGACTCAAGGCATTGGTCTTGGTCGGTGATCCTATCGAGAATCGCCTTGGTTACTTCTTAGTTTGTTTTGTAAGTGTAACTTGTTCTTTGATTGTTATAAATCTAATGAGGTATTTCAGTTACACTGTGTTTTGATCCTTGGTTTCAAACCAAAGAAGTTTGCTCTAACGTCCTTACCTAGTGTGTAGATCTTAATTGTGAACTTCACCCCCCTCTTGGGCTCTAACAAGTGGTATCAGAGCAGGTCCACTCAAGAAGAGACTAACCGCTCTGTGGAAAAGATCACGGGGGATAGTGAAAACAACAAGGTAAGTCACGGACATAGACGCATTCAGCCATAAGGACATTGACGAGGTAAAAAATTAAATCATATTTCTTATGTCCTTCATCTGGCACAAACCTTGAGGTATGTCATCTGCAAATCATTCATTGATCAAATTGAATTATAGCATGAATTGAGGGGGAGGACTCTCTCTTAGTACTAACAAGTTTATGAAGCGTTGCAGATTTCTAGACAACCTCTAAAACATACTAGATGTTATATCAAGGGGGAGATTTCTAATTAACCTTGTGATAATCAAAAAAGGGAAAAAGGATTTATTATTCCTGAATTTTATCTTTCATAAAAAAAGGGGGAGATTGTTGAAGACAGGGTCAAGGTCCTTCACCGCGCATCCGCGAAGGGCCTTAGGTTTTGATGAAAGCCAAAATCCGGAAAAAGGGAAGTTGCCTTATATTATACATTCTGATTATATTCTCTGATTGTATAATATATATTCGGATATATTTTGATTGTGTGATTTATTTGTAGATATAAATCATAAGGAAAGCATAAGGAAAACAAATCAAGAGGATTGTGCAATCAAATATAAACCCAAAAGGAAAGAATCCGTTGGATGATTGATGATTGAGGAAGCATCAACACAAAAGGGAAGAATCAACAATGAAGGCAAGTTACCGTTGGAATTACTCAAGTTCAAGCATCCAAATCCCTCTATAAAAAGGACGATTGAAGAACTGAGAACTTAGGCGATTCCACGGAAGTAATCGCGGTGTAAGAAATCCGGTGGGATTTCTCCGAGTGTGTAACCAATGGTTCGGTGGTGAAGGTAGCCAGTAAAGGACCTCTGGTGAAGGTATAGCCAAGGACCTTGATGAACATTCGTTGTGTCCACATGTGGTGGAGAGATGGTGTGTAGCAGAGCCTTGACGGACTAAGGCTGTGTGTATTTGTGTTTCAATGTAATCCATCATGTTCCAAATCGCCGCTAGGGTTTTTCCTACGATGATCCTTATCTGTAGCTGACTCAAGGACATTCAGTCTTGGTCAGTGATCCTATCGAATCGCCTTGCATTACTTAGTTTGTTTTGTAAGTGTAACTTGTTCTTTGATTGTTATAAA
Source organism: Portulaca oleracea (assembly GCA_029582165.1). NCBI lineage: Eukaryota > Viridiplantae > Streptophyta > Magnoliopsida > Caryophyllales > Portulacaceae > Portulaca > Portulaca oleracea. The sequence goes on along the minus strand of CM055882.1, from coordinate 20,552,627 downwards.
TCTAATGAGGTATTTCAGTTACACTGTGTTTTGATCCTTGGTTTCAAACCAAAGAAGTTTGCTCTAACGTCCTTACCTAGTGTGTATATCTTAATTGTGAACTTCACCCCCCTCTTGGGCTCCCACAATAATAATAATAATAATAATAATAATAATAATAATAATAATAATAATAATAATAATAATAATAATAATAATATTAATATTAATAATACTAAAAAAATCCCATAATTAACTAAATAAAAGCTAACACATAATCAACAATAATTAACAAGTAATTTACCAAAATACCCCCAGTCCCATGCATAACCATGCACGTAGAAAAGACTATTTTACCCTTTATTATCCCGTGACGGTCCTACGAGCTCAAGTGTTAACAATTTAAACACATAAATAATTAGCCGACGTAAATACTAACGACGTAACGGTAATTATAATAAGATTTTCCGGGGTTTTACAATATATGTAATAAGTTTCATTACATATGGTATTAAAGTTTATGATATTCAAGCTTTGTAGCAAATGGTTGAAAGTGTAATGGTTTAAGTTACACATAAGATGGAATCAAATTTCCATGAAACTTAAGTGTTTGTTCAAGTTTAAGTTGGAAGAGGCTTCTTCCATGGAAAATCAAGTACCACTTTGATTGGTACAAAGGCTATAACAATAAAATCCAAAATTAGTTGGATATAGTTATTCAAAGAACATGAAAATCAAATGTTCGTTTAATTTACAAGGTTCTAAGGCGATAAATTTTTAACTATGAAATCCAAAAGTTATTTGGATATAAGCCCTGTTCTTTTCTGCAGTTGGCAAACCGCGGTGCCACAGCCTACCGCAGTTTGCCACAACCCACCACAAAATACCATTCTACCACAATTCACCACAACCCACCACAAATTACTTTTTGTCAATTACCAATACAATATTTATATATATATATACAAAAAAACCCACCACAATATACCAATAACCCGCCACAATTACACCACAACCCGCCACAATTTCACCACAGCATACCGCGGCATACCGCAGAATACCGCATAAAAGAACAGGGCCATAGTTATGCGAAGCACATGGAAAATCAAATGTTAATTTGATTTATAAGGTTTTTATAAGGTATTAGTAGTGGCTATGTAATCCAAGGTACTTGGATGAAGACATAGTAATAAAGAAAAGAATGCGGAAAATCAAAAGAAATTTTGATCTTGTAAGCATTTCTTTCAAGGCAACTATACAAGTAGTCTAACATCTTGGACAAGGTTATAGTAATGTCTCAAGGTTTGAGTTCATGAGATTTTTACATTACAAAAGAATGTATAGTTCAAAGGTTTGTCGCCTACTAAGCATTCGTTTTGTAAGTTCAAATATGAACTCAATCTTTTTAAAGTTTACCAATGCTTATAATGCGATGGTTTAGTCATACTATGATAAGTGGTAAAGTGTTTCTTACCTAATCCTATAGTGTGATGGTATAATCACAACTATGATGAAGGAAAGAAATGTTAAGTTTAAGATATGATCATGATAAGTAAGGTCATGGAAAGATATGTATGTATCTAGTGATCTTAGGTAATAAAAGGCACTCAAAAGTATCATGATCAAATTCTTGCAAGGTCACAAGAGTATCTAGTGATCCTTGATAAGGGGATGGGAGTAAAAGCCCACTTATATATTGTCATCAACGAAGCTCCAACTCACGCTTGATACTTTTGGTTAAGCCTGAGTTCAATGGTCGACGACGTTGAATGAAAATGGGAGCATCATAATATTGAAGATAAATCATCCCAAAGACAAGATGTTGCTCAAGAACCGTAATGTTCAAGAGGTTTGAGTCTATGACTTATTAAAAGACTTTGAATCGATGAGATGGGGAGCTCTATTACGGGGCGTAAAAGTCTACCTATGCGAGAACGTGAAGTGGGCCGCTTCAGATAGCCTAGGGCTGGGCTTGATGGTTCTTGCGGAGGGTATGGGACACATGGCTGATTTGAAATAGTGTCTTTATTTTTTAAGCAAGGTTTTGGGTTGTGTGTGTGTTATGTATCCAATTAGTCAAGTAAGGATGTAAAGTTCAAAGCTTGTCTACTTATGCATCCAGACTAATTGAAAGTATGTACACTAAGTGAAAGTTCAAATCGTGAGGCACTTTCATGACGCAAAAACAACTCCTTGATTTCTCGGGTGTTTAATCTTTCTAGAAGTCACCATGTATGGCGGGGGTATTTCACCCAAGTGAAGGATCCCGGGCTATTTCAAGTGGTACTCTTAAAATGGCGGGGGATTGTTGGAGTATTTCAAGAGTTAAGGGGCATAAAAGTATAATCTATAAGCTAAAGGTTGACCGGGAGGTCAACGGGAAGCAAAATAGGCAAGTTGGACTCAACACGGACCGTGTCATACATGACACGACCCGTGTTGGTGTCCATAAAGTAAGAACAACCTGCACTGGTCCAACATGAATCGTGGTGAGTTAACACGGATCGTGGTGAGTTAACACGGATCGTGGTGAGTCACCACGGACCGTGTTGAGGTCAACACGGACCATGGTGATACACCACGACCCTATTGAAGCCAGTCAGCGTTGATATTGAAAACCCACGATTTCAGCTTCCGGTTTAATCACAATGATTGATATTGGGTTGATTGTTGACTGAGAAATCAATTAATAATCATCCCATTATTATCCATGGACAAATCCCATGGATCATGCCCTCTTGATTTGGTAATTATGACCAAGTTTGAATACTCCTCAAGCTTATAAATAGTGAGGTGTTTTGCTCATTCAAATTATCTATCACAACCTTTTCTTCAAGTTTCTAGAGAGTTTCAACACACTGTTTGAGGTGTTGACTGCAGCAACATTCTTTGAGAGCCCATGAGAAATCTTGTTACTTTGCTTACAAGAAGTTAGGTTTACCCTTGAGTCCTTTCACGGTCTAGTGAATAAGTCTTAAGGGAAGCCGGTTTATCCGTCGACTCCTAGTCACCCAATTGATCTCCCATCTTCCATGTGACCGTGAATCTCCCTCTCATTGTTTTTTTCCAACAGTTGCTGATCACGTACATAAGGGAACAAAGGCCATGTCCTCAGTGTGTCTCTAGCTCTGTGGTTCTTATTTTTAAAATATTTCCTGCATATATTGCCTCGATACTGATATAGATGTTTGAACAGAGAGCTATCCCAACAAGGAACTCAAGAGCAGAATCCATCATGTCTGTTAATGACATTGCTATGCAGTCTCAACCGTTGCTGATTGTTAAGGATTCAAACAAGGCAGTAGCTTCTGAAGATTGCATGTGTGAAGTGGGTTGTCTTACTTACAAAAGAGTAATTCTGATGTTTTATATGGCCATAATGGCATTTGTAGGAAGACAGAGAGAGGTTCATCGTCTGCTGTTACAAATTTGAAGAGCTTCGACAAGAACAAGTTCAGGTTCTTGAAGTTTGTAGTTACAACTTCTGTTTGGGCACATCTTATCTTATAAATAAAAAGAAAAGAAATTTGCTTGGGCACTAGAATCCTTTTCTTGAATGACCTAATGTAAGCTGTCTGGATTGTGGTGGAGTGGGATTGCAAAATATTAAGACCTGAGTCGAAGACTCCCAAGTACCGACTTCAAGAAGCATGTTGATGGCATAGAAAGTTTCCCATGAATGGAAACCGTTGAAGTCGTGTTCTGAGGAGGTATTTAGAGCACATGATTCCAAGGGCAGAACACCTGCACTTCTAGCCATAGAAAAAGAGATTATTATCACATAGTACCGGCGCTAATGATCTCAAAACCAACCAAGAGTATCCCAGACTGCCCTCCTTATCACACCAAGATTATCACATCGGCGAGGTGAGCCAAATCAAATATCTTCTTCTTTCCCTTTTCCCTCTTCTTGATGACAGTATCATGGTATTGTTTAGTTACCATTTATTGCACAACAGTTAGGAAGATTGGTTTTTTGTTTATTTTCTAGAAAATCAAAAAGAAGTTTATTGAAAGTTGTTTCAAGGTTTGAAGAGGAATTATCTGCAACTGATGACCAAGGGTTGCCAGTGCTTCACACATGGGTACAAATCAGGTGTCATTCACTTAATTTAGTTAAAGTTATGATCATTTGTCAAACTTTTAGATAATTTATGAGCTTTTGTCAAAATTAAAGTTTGATTGTTGGAAAAATGATGGAACATCACTTACAATGTCATTCTGATGGTCCAAAGTAGTTGAAACTATGTGAGAAATTGAAGTAATTCTGATTTAATGTTGAGGTCCAAATAGTTGAAATTATGTGAGCAATTGAAGTAATTTCTGATTTAATGCAATCATTATTTTTGGCCTTTCATATCGGTTGGTGCTTATGTGGTGTGTTCGTAGAAATTTTGCAGAGGTCTTACAAGAGCAGTAGTGATTAGTAATCAAATTCATAGTGATTAGTAATAACCTTAAGTGGAGTCAAATTTTGAGTATCAAAAGAGGCAAGAATGTAGATATCACTCAATCTTGGAACGACTAAATAGAATTGTTATTGTCTGCATAAGCAACACACCGATAGATCAACTAACATCCTTGACAAATGATATGCGGCCCAAATGTTTGAACTAATATATTCGTAAACTTGGGAACATTAGATAGCAAAAGATCTTGATATGTAAACCTAGTCAGTTAGATTAGATGCCTAAAGCATTAGAGATTTGCAAGCAATTGGGTCAGTTAGATTAGATCTTGATATGTAAACCTGGCAGCCTGAGCACTGTTTCTTTAATTGATTTCGGTTTCAATTTTTTTTAAGCTTATATAGACCCCCAACTCACTTAAACTAATAATGACATGACAATGGATTAAAAATAAAAACAGTTTAACATAATAAATTTAGTCTTCCAACCCCAAAAATTTAAAATTTGACCCAACCCTAAATGTTTGCCTTTTTTCTAGTTCCTCTCAGTCTTCTCTCTCCTTCTTCGTTATCTTCTTCTGCTCTTCTTTCATGTCCAGGGCTTTTCAATTAAAGAAACACATGTTCAGACTACCCAGTCAGCATTCCGACGCCGAAAATCGATTTCAGTTTAGTTCGAGTAAATAAGTTAAAAGTTTGGATTATTTTTAGCCAAGAAGTGAGTTTGGATTATTTTCATCCAATGACCTCTGACTTCAGATTATTAGGAGCCAAAAACACTTATTTAACTACATACAAATGCGATATTAAATGCGAGAAACAGTTAAATATAAAAGTGAAAGCGATAATGAAGATGAATAAATTCCATTTTCAAGCATTCAAGTTTAATTAGGTCAAGTTTATTATTTAATCATGTTACAAGATAATACAAGTAAAGTGAAGAAGTAGAGAGAGAAACTAGAATGCCAAGTGAAATGAATGCAAAATGAGTGAAATGAAGGAGGGAGAAGAGAAAAATCACCTAGTGTCAATACGCTAGGGTGATTTCAGTGTAAAAGGTAAATGAAATAGGATGGGGTATTTATAGGTGAAATCGGGGGGAAGGGGGGAATTAGGGTAAAAATGAGAGGGTAGCCGACATAATACTCGCAGGCATGCTAGGCTTTGGAGGCGCCTAGCTACGCGTTTCCCTAGGTCAGTGCATTTCCCGAGGTAACCTGGGTCGGGCATGACCCACCCAAATACTTGTCGGTATGTTGGGCCTGTGAAAAGCCCAGTTGTACGCTCACCGAGGTCCACACGCTTCTCGAGGCAACCCGGGTCGGGCATGACCCGACAGAATATCTGCTGGTATGTTGGGCCTGGGAAAAGCCCACTGCACACGTCCCGAGGTCAGCACGCTTCCCGAGGTATCCCGGGTCAAGCATGACCCGACAGAATACCTGCAGGTATGCTAGGCTTGGGAAAAGCCCATTGCACACATCCCGAGGTTAGCATGCTACCCGAGGCAACCCGGGTCGGGCATGACCCGACAGAATACCTGCCGGTATGCTAGTGGGTTATGTCCATATCCAGGTTGAAGTTGTACCTCGAGCCGCATGCCAGACTTCACTTTTTTGGGCTATTTGGGTTGGGGGTTTTTGTGATGGCTTTTTTGGGGTTTTTCCTTCATTTCTTCATCATTTTTGCATTTCAAAATTCTTGGCATTTTCTAAATTATTCTAAAATAAAAGAAACTCGAAATAAATTACAATATTTACAAATCTGAATTGAATGACAAAATTGAGCGTCTAACACCTCTTTTTTGCACTCTCTCCTCCCCCAAATATCAATACAACTCAACCCATCAAAACTAGGGATGTGTAACGTGGTTTGTGAGACCTCGGTTATATCGTTCTTCCACAGGGAGCTAGGGGCCTTAGCTGCAACTATTCGACTCTAGGTAGGGTTTACGATCACGAAAGGGTGATAGATTTTTGGGGTAAAAACAGCACAAACACACTAGGTTCGGTCAGAAAGGTGAGACAATGGGTGTCGGGAGACTTTCGGGATGCAAACGGGGATAAGGAAATGAGTTTCGCAGCAAGAGAGTAACGAGAAGGGGAAATCAAATGGTAACTCCGTTGGAAAATACCCACCGGGCTTCCTCTTTCAAGGATAGTCCGGATTGACTTCAAACTCAGCAGATGCACTGGGAGTCGATGAAACGGAATTTCCTAGTTAGTTTCTATTCGCTTTCGCGAACTAGAACACTAACTATCCCAATTCCCATCCTTCCAACAAGCATTGGATGTATTCGGGATGCTTTCGCACCCAAATACATCCCACTTGAGGGAAGGATAGGGTTGGAAAGTTGATTTCCTAACTAGTTACTCACTAGTATTGCTAACCCAAACATAATCATCCATTCACACCCTTAATATCTCCCTAACCCATTAGGGTTCTAGCCACTAAACATCCTAACTATCATGATACTAACATCATCAACATTAATCATGCTTAAAAGGGTAAACAAGAACAATAAACAATCAACAAAGCCAATAATAACAACAATGGCAAAAACAGGGATTAATAAATAAACTATGAAGTAAAATAAAGAAAGGTTAAGAAGTGCTCATTAATGATGATGACAAAGAGGAAAAACTTCTGAATAATAAGCTCCAATGCTCGAAATATGATAATAATCTTCAATCTTGAAATAAAATTTGAGAGAATCCAATACAAGAATCAATAAACTTAACAGAAATCTTCACTAATCCCTCTAATCCAAAGCTTAAAAAAATGTGATAAAAGAAGGCTAAAGTATGATAAAAGGTATCTAAAGACTGATTAAAGATGTTCTCCTCTACTAAAATGACCTAAAACAATATATAGTAACTCAGGTTGTTACTCAAAACTCATCATTTAACGCTACAGACAAAACGTGTCCTGCAGGTGACCGCGGCTGGCAAGGCGCGTGGCGCGGCCCCGTAAGGCGTGCGTAACTCAACTTCGCCGCAGCGATCGCGGCACGCAGTACCCGTGCACCGTGGGCACGTGTAGGCGATTAGGGTTGACATCTTTCGCACCTTCGCACCACCGCGTTACGGTTACGGAAGACCGCGCACGGTCTTGTTTTCCCGGGCAGATGGTGATCTCACCGCGGCAACCGGCCGTGACGACTACCACGGTCCATCTCGGGTTGCAACTCTCCTTCCTTAGGCATTTGGCTCAATCACACCGTGGCTACGGTCATGGGAGACCGTGGCCACGGTCTATCTCGGCCAACTTATCTTCAGGGCGTAGCGCCCGCTACGAAGTTGGCGTAGCGGGGGCTACCCTTCGGCGCTCTTCGACCCGATACTTGCGTTTCCGCGCTTCTGACATGCTCGGCCCTTTGACACGACCAGGGCTCGGGGAATCTTAGGGGATCTCGGGATTCCCAAGATTGGTGCAAAATAGCCCATTTAGCATCGTTTTGAGTAAAACCATCGGAAACTACAAAAATAACCAAAACGCATTAAAAGTTATTAAAACGAGCTACGAGACAAGTCAAAAGCCTAAGGATTTAGGCGGTATTTAGACGCGAAATCGGGTCTAAACACCCCCCCCCCCACACACACTTAAACCTTTGCTCGTCCCGAGCAAAACAAAACAAAAACTAACTAGCTAACACTAACTCCTCTGTCGTGGGAGAGAAACGGGTGCATTTAGCGTATGCACCAAGCCCTTTGAACCCCTCAGCAGCCCGGGTGGACGAGATGGACTCGTGAGGGTTTGTAGCGGTTGTACCCACAAAAGCCAAAGAAAAAGGAGAGAGGGAAAGTGAAAACAAAACCGAAGAAAACAAAAAGAAGGAAAAACAGAGGCTTTGATTCACAAGATCTCGCAATCCAAATTAAGAAAACGCGATTAAACCTCCCAAAGTAACCATTAGGAGCATCTCACAAACACCAAAATCAGATAAAGGTCGATCTTGAAGATTTTTCAACTCCCTAACTTTGTACCAAGCGAAACTCCACATGCCAAAACACAAAAAGGTTTTAACGGGAACCAAAAGACTCTAAAAACTCGCGTCCGAATTTGAAAACAACGAAACAACTAAGGGAAGTGTTGCCCTTCCTCGCATTTGGTCGCCCTTGGCTTGGTGAGGGCCGTAGGTGATGCAAGGGGAGGCCCCACTCTTTTAAGAAGCAAGAACTTTTTCTTTTCTTTCTTTTTGAGTTGGAATTACCAACGAAAATTGCTTTTCTTTTTCTCTTTTTTTTCTTTTTGGTTTTTAAAAGTCGGTATTAGCCTTACTTCCGGAAATTGGATGGCCCATATAAGGGGTATACCCTCCCAACACGGTCTTTTCCATTCGCCTCTCCGTCGCAAAGCGATATGAGAGGAAGGTTAAAGGGTATCCATGTCGTACCACAAATACCGGGCCCGTGTAGGTTGGCTAAGTGTGGGTGGTTAATGTCTACAGCGACACGCTCCACTTATTCAGGTTATTGTATCTTAAGAAAGCTTTTCTTTCTTTTCTTTTCTTTTTGCACTTTTTTGCTTTTGCTAAACGAGAAACAAAACAAACCCGGACACAAGCTCCTAAAACCTCCTGGTTCCAGCAAAAAGAGAAAGGAACGGGGGTCTCGCCAGGCACTTAATGAAAGGAGTTTATTAAGGGTAAGTCTCGACTAGAACCCGAATTAGGGTCGAAAATGCTCCAACCGGTTACTTTTAAAGAAGTTTAAGAACGGCTTCTCAACTTCGATAACGAGATCAAGGAAACAAAACCAAACAAAGACAAAACGAAGAGAAAAACTGAAAAGGTTTTCACTCCCTTTTTTCTCCTTTTTCACACAAAAATTTTCAAATTTTAGCAAAAACTAGGAAAACAAGGAACAAAATGACTAGGTGATCTACCCTTGAAGCAGAATATCTCCCCCTCCCCCTCCCCCCCACACTTAAAGCTCCACAATGTCCTCATTGTGGGAAGGTGTCACATGAAAAGGGTAGAGAACCTACAAAACACAAACAAAAACAACTAGCAAGTAGAAATGGTGGCGACCCGAGTCCACACGGCTCCAACAACAAGATATCCCAACACAAACACTCAAAGGGGTTCGCCACCCAAAAGAAAACCAAGCATGCGATGGATCATGATAAGGATTCACATAAAAAGAGTAGGGTGGAAAGATATTACCTCAAACTCCTCATAAGCGTTAAAACAGCAATCCAGAGTCATCGTTCGAGTGAATCAAAACAATGTTAGAATAAAATACGACTTACAACTGATAGAATTCGCATGCGAGATCAAAAACAAAAGAAAGGAAAAACTAACTTAAAAGACTATGAAAAGAAACTAAAAAGATGAAAAACAAAACTATTTACAAAATATACAATACCAATGATTTACCTTATCCCCGAATCTCACTCATTGAGGCGGGAAATAAGGGTGAAACTCCATACACACCAGCCGAAATAGCAGATTCATTACATTCATCACAAACAATATTCGATTACAAACCATCAATGATCAAAATACATCGAGACAAGCTTGAACAAACTTCTAGCCCACAAAAAAAAACAACCATCAAGCAACCAAAAGACAACCCGGAAACCTCAAAAGACATACAAGACAAACAAACCCGAGCATTCTTATCAAACAACCCCACAATCATGCCAAAACATTCCAAATGAAACCGAGAGATCAATACACCAAAACCACCAGACATCGCATCCAAAACCCCGAAGAAGCACCCCCCCCCCCACACTTATACTTCAAAAAATAAAGTAAATAAAAACGATGTTAAAGGTCGGGTGGGGGTGAATGCTTACAAACGGTCCTCAAGCGGACCCTCCCGGAGGATGACGGGGTTGGAGTTGCGATTGGATGCTAGCAAGCATCTCCTGTTGTGTCTCGATCAACCCTTGCAAGTTTTCAATCAACGTCTGCTGGTTTTGGATGAGCTCCCGTTCTTGAAATTCATCATGAAGCTCCTGGAGTTGTCCGCTGATACGTTCAAGAGCGGCGTCCCACTTTTGACTCAGTTCGGCTTCGTCGCCTTGCGGTTGTCCTCCCTCTTCTTCTTCTTCCTCATATTCTTCCTCTTCACCCTCCTCCTCTTCGTGATCCCCGGGACCACCCACTACGAAACAATCCCCAAAAGTTTGGCCACACGACCAATTGCGGTGGTCGGTGACATCTAGGCGTTTCTCGGCGTTGTCGTCGCCCAAATAAACGGCGACGCTATGGGGTTTGTTTCCGTGACGGTAGAACGTTCACGTCTTGTTTTTCTCCAAGAATTCCATCTTCCGAAGGCGAACACCGTCGATAGGATCGGGGAAAAACCGGGGAGTCCACTTGTCGAGGTAAGACCCGAACCCTTGTTTCCGTAGAAGATGGGTGATGATGTGACCCATTCCAATGGTCATGTTCCGGGTTTCAAGGCTTATTTCCCGGAGATAGTGGAGGATGCATGAGCCGGTGTTGACTCGGCGACCGTTAATTGCGTTGTAGAGGACGAAGAGGTCATCTTTCCGAACGCTTGATCGCCCGGCGTCACGGCCGAATACGGAGTTCGAGATGATGCGGTGGAAGATGCGGACGCTTAGGTTACAAAAATCCTGGGCCTTGGAGTTGCTTGGGTAATAAAACTGCGCTCGTTGGGTTCGAACCTTGGGATAGCGCCTCCTCCAGCAAGTGAGGTCTCGCATAGCCTTTTGTTCATCGAAGTTAACACTCTCGCCATAGAAGATTCCGTCCTCGGGTAGGCCTAACGCATTGCAAAGATCCTTGACCGTGCAGCAGTACTCCTTTTTATTCACGATGTACGAGAAAGAGGCGTTGGATGTACCGTCTTCCTCTACTACCAAAGAACTAAGGAACTCGAGCACCGGTTGTTCAATGATTGGCTCGTTGATGGTGGCGAAGACCTCCCAACCCATGGTTTTGATGAAGAAATCCATTCTCGATTTACAATAGACGTCCTTTGCCGTCTCTTTATGATAGAGGTTCGGAGCACAAATCTTTCGCTTCTTGAGCCTCTCATACCTCGCCTTGTGCATATCGTCCCGGAAGTTAACCTTAACCTTCGGGTCGCATTGAATGATCGAGGCCGGTTGACCCTTGTACCGGGTTTTATCGGGCTCGGTAGAGGTTGATGGGACGGGGGTTGACTCTGGCTCGGTCCGGGCACGTTTTGCTCGACCCATTGATAGCAACTGAGAAAAAAACCACCACAACAAAGAAACATACAAGAACAGCACCCAAAAATTCTCGAGCAACACGAATTCACAATCAACCACAAAATCCAACCCAACAATTCACCAAACTACTCCCAAACTCAGCAATATCGACCAAAAATTCAACCCCAATTCAACCTATTCGGCCAACTAAACCCAGCAAGCAATTTGCACAATTTTCAACCCAAATAACAAGGAAATCGAGTGTTTAAGCACCAATAAATCAAGGAATACTTGGATTGAAGTGTTGGGAAGGATGGATGATGATTTTCGAACCCCCACCAAGTGCCAAAAACCCAGAATTTTGCTTCAAGGATCCGAAAATGGCCCAAAGAAGACAAGAAGGCGAAAATCGCAGGGGTTTTGGGGAGAAATGGAGGAATTTGGTGATGGATTTGTCAAATCTTGGAAGGAATTCGTGGTGTTAGGGTTTTAGGGGGGTTTTCGAGTGTGAGAGAATGGAGGGAATTGAAAGAGAAATGAGGAAAAGTGAGAATTGAACCCCGACATATCCGCAGTTTTCGATTCACCGTGGCCACGGCGATTTGACCGTGGGCACGGTGTGGCTCGGGTTGGGGAAAAAGAGGGAAATTTGCAGGGTAGTCACTGTGGCTACGGTAACATCCACCGTGGTCACGGTGATCTTCGGGAAGACCTTTCTCCAAGAACTTACTGTGATGAGATCGTGGTTGCGGTGAAGCTCACCGTGGTCACGGTAACCTTCGGCCTGAGGAAACTGGGGACGCTTTGCATAACCCGACCGTGGGCACAGTCCCTTTTGGCCTAGCCACTGAACCTACAAGGCTCAAAACTTGGAAAAAAAAACGTTAAGTCCTAAAATCTACCCTCTTATCATCCACTCCCTTTTCTTTCTCGCTCAATTTATCATTCAAGGGTATTTTCCCATCACTCAAAAATCACATTCAAATCCCGACCCTCATAGAACCTCTCTTTATTTTCTTTTACGCTCTCGAGTTTTTTTTCTTCTTTTCAATCTTTTCTATATATTTTTTTGTTCTCAGTTTTTCTAATTTTTCTCTTTTCTCTTTCTTTTTCTCAAATTTTTCAATAAACACTAAGGAAAATGATAATGCTAAAACAAGGGAAATGAAATGGAAGAAAATGAAAGAAAACACTAAAAGACGGGGAAGTAAGTCATACCTCTCCCGGGTGCTTGTTTTTGTGGGTCCTAGCTCGACCTTTCCCGATGCTTTTCAATCCTCAAAATTCGCGAGATACACCACAACTGTCCCGGCATAATCCTCTTGCATGATGTACGGTTTAAGCTTCGATGAGTTTGCTTTGAAACACTTTCCTTGTACATCCTTCAATTCTACAACTCCGGCGGGGAGAATTTTCACAATTTCAAACGGACCGGACCATCGTGATCTCAATTTCCTGGAGAATAACTTTAGCCTCGAGTTGAAGATGAGAACCCTATCGCCTACCACAAACTCACGTCGTTTCAACCTCTTGTTGTGCCATGCTTTGGTTCTTTCTTTGTAGATCTTGTTGTTCTCATATGCATGACGCCTCAACTCCTCAAGTTCTTCTAGTTGAAATAACCGACTACTTCCGGCCGCCTTAAGATCGAAGTTCAACTTCTTGATTGCCCACATGGTTTTATGCTCAAGCTCCACGGGAAAGTGACACGCCTTCCCGTAGACAAGACGGTAGGGAGTAGTACCGATCGGAGTCTTGTAGGCGGTGCGGTATGCCCACAAAACTTCATCCAATTTTTCTGCCCAATCTTTCCTTGAAGAGTTGACCGCCTTCTCTAAGATTTCCTTGATGGCGCGGTTTGAGATTTCCACTTGACCTTGTGTTTGTGTTTGTGCTTGACATGCAAATGGGCGTCACGAAAAAGAGTTGGCCACCAATAGCCGGCTTGTAGAACCCTCGTCGGTGGCTCTTTGCACTTCACTCTCGGGAATACATCGCCGGTACATCCCATCGTTGCAAAGCCGGAAAAGGAAGGGATCATCCCAATAATAATGCTTCATGTGGTGGAGAGATTTCTTCTTTTGGTGATGGTTCAAGTGTTGGGGAATCACTTCGCTTGCCAAATAATTCACAATATCTGCATACCAAGGATGAGAGTTGATCGCCAAAAGTCCCTCGTCCGGGAAAGCATCTACAATCAGTTGGGTATCTTCCAAGTCGACAAGAATCCTCGAGAGATGATCGGCCACGACATTATTCATGCCCGCCTTGTCGCGGATTTCCAAATCAAATTCTTGCATGAGCAAGACCCACCGTATTAGCCTCGGATTTGTCTCCTTCTTTCCCATCAAGTATTTGATAGCGGCATGATCCGTGTAGACTACTACCTTCGAGAACATAAGGTACTGCCGGAATTTGTTGAGCGCAAAAACGATCGCCAAAAGTTCCTTTTCCATGGTGGTGTAGTTTCTTTGGTCACTATCAAGCACATGGCTTGCGTAATAGATAACCCTTGGCTTCTTGTCCACTGTTTGGGTCAAACACGCCCCCACGGCAAAGTCACTTGCATCGGCCATGATCTCAAATGGTAGTGTCCAGTCCGGAGGTTGAACCACCGGGGCGGAAATCAAAGCCTACTTCAATTTGTAAAACGACTCAAGACACTCATCAGTAAAAATGAAAGGAGCATCTTTGCATAAGAGGTCGGTTAGAGGTCGAGCGATTTTCGAAAAATCCTTGGCGAACCGGCGATAGAAGCCGGCATAGCCAAGGAAGCTACGCACCCCCTTAACGGAAACTGGGGGTGGTAGGCGCTCTATGACCTCAACCTTCGCCTTATCCACCTCGATGCCCTTTGAAGAGATTAAGTGACCCAAAACAATACCTTGTTCCACCATAAAGTGGCATTTCTCCCAGTTGAGCACTAGATCCACTTCTTCACAACGAGTTAATACTTTTTCTAGGTTTAGCAAACAGTCATCAAAAGAATTACCGTACACAGAAAAGTCAACCATAAAAACCTCCATGCATTTCTCAATGAAATCGCTAAAAATAGCCATCATACAACGTTGAAAAGTCCCAAGGGCATTACATAAACCAAATGGCATGCGACGGTAAGCAAATGTCCCGTATGGGCAAGTGAAGGTGGTTTTTTTCTTGGTGTGAGGGGTGGATTGGGATTTGAAAGAACCCGGAATACCCATATAAAAAGCAAAAATGTGAGTGACCCGCCAACCGTTCTAACATCTGGTCAATAAAAGGAAGGGGGAAATGGTCCTTCTTCGTTACTTTGTTAAGCTGACGGTAATTAATGCACATTCTCCAACCAGTCACAGTTCGGGTACTTACCAATTCTTTCTTATCATTTTCAATTACGGTCATTCCACCCTTTTTTGGCACACACTGAACCGGGCTTACCCATTCGCTATTTGCGATGGGGAAGATGATCCCTGCAGCGAGCAACTTCACTACCTCCTTTTTACTTCTTGCATGTTAGGATTTAATCTACGTTGTGGTTGCCTAGTAGGCTTGGCATCTTCTAGCAAATCAATCGAATGCATGCAAATGGACGGGGATAAACCTTTCAAATCTTCTATCCTATAACCTAATGCACCTCTATGCTTCCTAAGCAGATCAAGCAACTTAGACAATTCAAAATCATTCAAACTTGCATTCACAATCACAGGATAAGATTTTTCATCATCCAAGTAAGCATATTAGAGGGAAGGGGGCAAAGGTTTAAGATCTAAAGGAATAGAAGATTGAACTTGGGAGGAAGACATACCTTTGAAAATCGCATCTTGAATCTCCATGCACTCTATAATAGGCTCATCAATAATAATTTCCTCATGCATAGGTGAAGAGTCAAGAAGGTTGGTGAAGAAAGTGATGTCGGTGCCATCGATCTCAAATTGAAAGAACTCCAATAAGCATGCACCCAAAGGGTCGTCACAAGTAGACTCAAGTAGATGCGACTCCTCAATATACTCATCAATGAGGAATTCCATCATGTCAATCGCGTAGCATGAGTCCCCATATGAAGGACCCTTCAAAGACCCCTCAAGTTGAAAAATAATACTTTCATTCCCAACATTCAACGACATACTTCCATTCTTCACATCAATAATTGCTCCCGCCGTAGCAAGGAACGACCTTCCCAAAATAATGGGGATGTTGTTGTCCTCCTCCATCTCCAAGATAACAAAATCACAAGGGATCAAAAATCGCCCTACTTGCACCGGAATGTCTTCTAATATCCCCAAGGGTCTTCGTACGGATCAGTCGGCCAATTGAAGGTTAATAATAGTAGGAGCTAGATCATCAAGATTCAACTTCTTGCAAATTGAGTAAGGCATGACACTCACACTTGCTCCTGTATCACATAAGGCACGGCCAATCCTCATATCACCGATGGTGCATGGAATAGAAAAACTCCCAGGGTCGGCTAGTTTCTCCGGTGATTTGTTGTCGATAATGGCACTACAATCCGCCGTCAAATGAATTGTAGTTTTCTCTTGGATTCTCCTCTTGCTCGTAAGAAGCTCCTTCAAATGTTTCTTGAAGGATGGGACTTCAGAAATGGCATCAAGAAATGGGATGTTAACTTGAAGCTTCTTAAGCATCTCAATGAACCTTGAAAATTTTGCATCGGACTTTGGTTTTGTCAACCGCTCAGGAAAAGGCACTGGCGGTAACTTTGGTTTCTCCATGGTTGGGATTGGTTCTTCTTCTGCCATCTTTCCCTTCCCTTTTCTCACTCTCTCCATCTCTTCTCTCTCTTTGATTGATTCTCCCAATGCTTCCTCTTGTACTTCACCAACTCCCTCACCCAAGACTAATTCACTCTCCCTTTCTTCTATTAAATCCTCCTCTTCCTCAACATCCACCACATCACCCTCCTTATCACCGAAGACATCTTCCACCACCATCCTAGGGCCATCGATCTCCTTGCCGCTCCTCAATGTGATAGCATTCAGTTGTCCTTTCGGATTTGGTTGAGGTTGGCTAGGTAAAGATTGGATGGGTGGAGATTGTTAAGCCATTTGAGCTATTAGCAACTCAAGATTCTTGATGCGAGCGGCATCTTTTTCCCTTTCTAAGGCTATCTTCTCTTGAGATAGAGTGACTTCTCTTGAGCTAAGGCCATCCTTTGAAGGGCTTGCTCAACGGGTTCTGGTTGGGGCGGTTTAGGCGCTTGGGAAGATTGAGCTTGGTAATGATTTTGATGGTATTGCCGGTGGTTTTGGTTTGGGAAACCGGGAGGTGGATTTTGGGCTAGTGGGGCTTGTTGGTTATAAACATAGTTGGCACGAGGTCGAATAGGGTTTTGGTTGGCATAGGAAAGGTTGTTGTTAGGGTAAATGGCTTGCACTTGTTCAGCTTGATACTCCTCACACCTCTTCAATGAATGTGGCCCTCCACAAAAATCGCACACAAGAACTCGGGCTTCCGGAATAATCATTGATACCTCTTGAGCCGTTTTGACTTGCCTTGTGGTCTCTTCTAAAGCCGACTTTTGTTGCATCTCAAGTACGGCATTCATAAGAAATTTGATCGTGGGATTGCTTTCAAGCGAAGGACCATCCCTCGCACCACGGCCTCCTCCCCAATGAGGAGAGTTTTGCGATAGCTCGTGAAGAAATACATTGGCTTCCCCTGCCGTCTTCTTTAGTAACATGCCTCCCAAGGCATGGTCAATAGATTCTCGTAGGGAGCTGCTCAATCCGGAATAGAAGTGGTGCAGTAGTAACCAATCCTCTAGGTTATGATGTGGACACCTTCGTTGGAGAGCTTTGAATCTCCCCCATGCCTCAAACAACGACTCATCGGGCTCTTGCTTGAAGCTCATGATGGCTTGCCTCAACCGACACGTCTCGTCATTAGGGAAAAACCTTTAAAGGAAATCGCGGCTAAGTGCATCCCATGTAGAATAAGTTTCGGGCGGACATGTGTTGAGCCATAATAGCGCTTTCGCCTTCAAGGAGAGCGGGAAAAATTTTAGCTTCATATATTCGGTGGAAACTCCATTCATCTGCACAAAGCCGATGCGTTGCTCGAATTTGTTGATGTGGTCAATAGGATTTTTGTGTTGTCCTCCATGATATGGATTGTTCTCGAAGATGTCAAAAAAATATGGCTTGAATTCGAACGTAGCGTTCGGTGTTAATGCAGGAATGATGTATTTTGGCCCACGCCAAAAACATCAAAGAAGGCCCATTACTTTTGCAAGGAGATAACACGAACTATGAAGGAAAAGATGAGCATAGAGGCCCAAAGGCCCATTCATGTGGTATGCTCCTTATGGCAAGAGGATGTCCAAACATCCTCATTTCCTGCAAAGTCACGCCAACCAGCCCAAGAATAGGCCCACATCACGTCCAGGAGAAGCTTCAATCTTAGTTTTAATTCTTTTGGATGTACTTTTATTTTATAGTTTTCATTATTTTTGGTGTGTTTTTAGGAGTAGATAAATCTAGAACATTCTAAATTGTTCCAGAATGTTCTAGTAGGATAAGGTAGACGTGTGATAGGAGTAGTTTTAGGCGCCAATTGGTTGTTATCCTAGATAAGGTTGGCTTATTTTGTAACTAATCCTTATTGGATTAGGAAAGCCTAAACCTATTAGGATAAGTAGAATGTAACCAACTCCCCCTAGGATAAGGAGTCCTAATCCAAGGGAGAGTAGTAGTAGTAGGCGTCTAGAAGTAGGAAGACTTGGCTTGCAGCCCAAGCTAGGGTTGTTAGAAATCCTAGGTTCGAGTCTTGTATAAATAGCCTAGGCTTGTAATCGTTTCAATCATTCCAGTTTAGAAATATGAATCAAGCTTTGAGCTTACCCCCTGAGTGTTTGAATTAACCCTCAACCCCTCTTCTATTGTATCTTGGTGTGGTAACCAAGTGGTTTAGGAAGAACTTGATCCTAGGTTGTGGTCTAGATCAAGAAACCCTAGATTATCCTTCTTGTGGATTCAAGTAGGAAATCTAGTTCTATCCATTTATCTTTCTATCTCTTAGAAAGATAATATCTATCCTCACCCTCAATCATTTCCAACGCCACCCTCATCCCTCTTCATCACCACCAATTCGTCCACCCTCCTCTTCCCTCACAAAAATAGCTCAACCAACTCCCTCTCTCTCCATAACAACTTCTTAACAACTTTCTCTCTTCTCCAACAACCTCACAAACCTCATCCTCCCTCGTCCCTCATGTCAACCCTCCTCTCTCTCTCCCCTCTTTCACGTCAACCCTCCCCAATCACCATCCAAGAATTCATCTTTTTCCCGTTCAAGATTCAACCCTTCTTGAATCTTGAAACCACAAAAGCCCTCACGGTAAAATTCCTTCCCTATTCTCTCCCATCACACGTGAACCACCCTAACCCTAGCCTCAAATTCACGTGTGGTACGCCACTCTTATCGTTTGCACGTCTCCCCTTTGATGTGTAATAGATCAACCATACTCTTGATTCCATTATACATCATAATTTTGGTATCAAAGCTCCAGGTTGTTTTGAGTGCAAACCAAACACATAACTTTCAAATCCAAACCCCAAACCTGCTATTCCAATAGCTTAACCTGCTATTCCAATAGCTTACCCTGCAATCCAAACACATAACCTTCAAATCTTCAGTACCAACCTGCAACCCTAAACTCCACAAACAGCCCAAACACATTACCCTCCCCTACCCAACGTCAACTGGACGTTCCAACCTCCTCCATGGCTCACGAGTTGTTCATCATGAGGCGAATCCTCAACAGTTTGATTGTTCCAGAAGATCAGCAACAACGAGAAGCTATCTTTCAGTCTCGTTGCACAATCAAGGGAAATGTCTGCTCTTTGATGATTGATGGTGGAAGCAGCACCAATGTGGCCTCAACTACTATGGTGGACAAACTTCAACTGGAAATGAGTCCCCATCCAAATCCCTACACCATCAAGTGGCTCAATCAGGGTGAAGGTTTACAAGTGACACAACGATGTTTGGTAAGCTTTTCCATTGGCAAATCTTTTCAAGAATCTTTATGGTGTGACGTTTTGCCTATGGATGCTTGTCATATTCTGCTTGGAAGACCGTGGTTATTTGACAGGAGTGTGATGCATGATGGAAGAGCCAATACTTACACATTCAGGCTCAACAACAAGAAAATCACCCTAGCTCCACTTAAAATAGCCAATCCGTCCCCACCTAAAGAGAGTGATCCAAATCCCATCACTTCTATGACCATTGAATGCCCTGAGTTTAGTGAGCATAAGGAGATCACTCTCTCAGACCCAAACACAGATTATAGCCACGAAAAGCCCACAAAAGAACCCCCTCTCGCCACTCTTCACGAGAGCTCATACGAGGGAACATCAGCAACGTCTACTCCACGTGAAGTCCAACAACACGTGAACCCTAGTGATGTTCCAAAGGCTCAAGGGCAAGATGATGATCTTCAAACAAAGGGTATAGTCATGGAAAACTGCAATTCATGCGACGTTCCTACCCTTTTGATCCCAAAGGAAGAAGGAAGCCAAAGTCTGTGCATCAGTAAGAGTCCTATCAAGTACAAGTTTCCTAGAATTGAAGATCTAGTGGATGAGTCTTATGGTACCAACGTTCTTCCAAAGATTAATCTACAAAGTGGGTACAATCAGATTCAGATTCAAGAAGGGGACACTGCTATCAAAACTAAAGAAGATCTCTATGAATGGTTAGTCAAGCTTCTTGGTCTAACTAATGCTCCCTCAATTTTTATGAGATTGATGAATCAGGTTTTGAAGCCCCTTATTAGCAAGTGTATCGTTATCTACTTCGAAGGTATACTTGTGAATAACAAAAGTGAGACAGGTCACATCTTTCACCTCCAACCTGTTTTGGGGACCTTGGCTCACATGAAACTGCATGGTAATCTGTCCAAGTGTTACTTCTCCATCAACAATGTAGTCCTTCTTGGCTATGTATTCTCGAAAGAAGTGATCAAGGATGAAGAAGAAAGAGTAAAAGCTATCAAGGAGTGGTCTACTCCAACTAGTGTTCATGATAGAAGATCCCACGGCTTGACCTCTTTCCATAGGAGATTTGTGAAGAATTTCAGTTTTATTTTATCTCCTATAACCAAGCTATCTTCGTGGACTCCAACAGCTCAGAAAGCTTTCGACATCAACAAGGATAGACTCTGCACCGCACCAGTCCTAGCCCTATCAAATGTAGATAAGAAGTTTGAGGTTGAGTGTGATGCTTCTAGAGTTGGTATTGGAACTGTTCTACCTGTTCTATCTCAGGAAGGACGTTCCTCAGCTTATTACAGGGCAAAGTTCGGTGACCATAGATTCATGGAAGATAATGGAAGCCAACTCCGCCTATACAGTAAGAAGATCTCTCTCAGTCCATCGAGTTCAAAGTCAAACTCTTGGCAATCAGGGAAGAATGATGGAGATCTGTCTAGCCTTGGTCTCGCCTTTGGGGACCCAAGGTTCATGGAGGATAACGGAGGTCGATCTATTGAAGGAGTCACGGTTCACGTGAAGACACTGATTCACGTTGAAATTATTGAAGCAACCATGGTTCACGTGAAGGTCCTGATTCACGTGAAGGTCACTATTGGATCAATTGAAGTCTTCAGACTTGAACCTCCAAGTTTGAGGACAAACTTCTTTCAACAAGGGGGGAATGATGTAGTTTGGCCCACGCCAAAAACATCAAAGAAGGCCCATTACTTTTGCAAGGAGATAACACGAACTATGAAGGAAAAGATGAGCATAGAGGCCCAAAGGCCCATTCATATGGTATGCTCCTTATGGCAAGAGGATGGCCAAACATCCTAAATTCCTGCAAAGTCACGCCAACCAGCCCAAGAATAGGCCCACATCGCGTCCAGGAGAAGCTTCAATCTTAGTTTTAATTCTTTTGGATGTACTTTTATTATATAGTTTTCATTATTTTTGGTGTGTTTTTAGGAGTAGATAAATCTAGAACATTCTAAATTGTTCCAGAATGTTCTAGTAGGATAAGGTAGACGTGTGATAGGAGTAGTTTTAGGCGCCAATTGATTGTTATCCTAGATAAAGTTGGCTTATTTTGTAACTAATTCCTTATTGGATTAGGAAAGCCTAAACCTATTAGGATAAGTAGAATGTAACCAACTCCCCCTAGGATAAGGAGTCATAATCCAAGGGAGAATAGTAGTAGTAGGCGTCTAGGAGTAGGAAGACTTGGCTTGCATGCCAAGCTAGGGTTGTTAGAAATCCTAGGTTCAAGTCTAGTATAAATAGCCTAGGCTTGTAATCGTTTCAATCATTCCAGTTTAGAAATATGAATCAAGCTTTGAGCTTACCCCCTGAGTGTTTGGATTAACCCTCAACCCCTCTTCTATTGTATCTTGGTGTGGTAACCAAGTGGTTTAGGAAGAACTTGATCTTAGGTTGCGGTCTAGATCAAGAAACCCTAGATTGTCCTTCTTGTGGATTCAAGTAGGAAATCTAGTTCTATCCCTTTATCTTTCTATCTCTTAGAAAGATAATATCTATCCTCACCCTCCATCCTTTCCAACGCCACCCTCATCCCTCTTCATCACCACCAATTCGTCCACCCTCCTCTTCCCTCACAAAAATAGCTTAACCAACTCCCTCTCTCTCCATAACAACTTCCTAACAACTTTCTCTCTCCTCCAACAACCTCACAAACCTCATCCTCCCTCCTCCCTCATGTCAACCCTCCTCTCTCTCTCCCCTCTTTCACGTCAACCCTCCCCAATCACCATCCAAGAATTCATCTTTTTCCCGTTCAAGATTCAACCCTTCTTGAATCTTGAAACCACAAAAGCCCTCACGGTAAAATTCCTTCCCTATTCTCTCCCATCACACGTGAACCACCCTAACCCTAGCCTCAAATTCACGTGTGGTACCCCACTCTTAGATCATTTGCACGTCTCCCCTTTGATGTGTAATAGATCAACCATACTCTTGATCCCATTATACATCAAGGAAGTATGATGGGGTCGCCTCCCATACCCCACGATGCAAGGGAATATGATGCTAGGGTATGGGGTGGCTCTTGTTCTCCGTCGGTCATTGGATCTTCAATTGTTTCTTGCTCCCTTTGTTGTCTTCTTCGTCTCGATCCGACGTTTGCTTGTCGTTTAATGCTCTCCGGGTTTGGATTCGACGGAGTAATCGGAATTTGGCCTCGTCGTAATCGAGTCTGCATGCACAAAAGGAACAAACAGAAAAAAAAATCAAATTTCAAATAACCAAGGATAACAAAAATCTCTAGCAATGAAATGATCATAAACGACCTAAAGACAAAGAGCTAAGCTAGGTGCGCTTGCTCCCCGGCAACGGCGCCATTTTGTGTAACGTGGTTTGTGAGACCTCGGTTATATCGTTCTTCCACAGGGAGCTAGGGGCCTTAGCTGCAGCTATTCGACTCTAGGTAGGGTTTACGATCACGAAAGGGTGATAGATTTTTGGGGTAAAAACAGCACAAACACACTAGGTTCGGTCATAAAGATGAGACAATGGGTGTCGGGAGACTTTCGGGATGCAAACGGGGATAAGGAAATGGGTTTCGCAGCAAGAGAGTAACGAGAAGGGGAAATCAAATGGTAACTCCGTTGGAAAATACCCACTGGGCTTCCTCTTTCAAGGATAGTCCAGATTGACTCCCCCGAACTCCATAGACAGACCCGGGGAGTCGATGAAACGGAAATTCCTAGTTAGTTTCTATTCGCTTTCGCGAACTAGAACACTAACTATCCCAATTCTCATCCTTCCAACAAGCATTGGATGTATTCGGGATGCTTTCACACCCAAATACATCCCACTTGAGGGAAGGATAGGGTTGGAAAGTTGATTTCCTAACTAGTTACTCACTAATATTGCTAACCCAAACATAATCATCCATTCACACCCTTAATATCTCCCTAACCCATTAGGGTTCTAGCCACTAAACATCCTAACTATCATGATACTAACATCATCAACATTAATCATGCTTAAAACGGTAAACAAGAACAATAAACAATCAACAAAGCCAATAATAACAACAATGGCAAAACCAGGGATTAATAAATAAACTATGAAGTAAAATAGAGAAAGGTTAAGAAGTGCTCATTAATGATGATGACAAAGAGGAAAAACTTCTGAATAACAAGCTCCAATGCTCCAAATATGATAATAATCTTCAATCTTGAAATAAAATTTGAGGGAATCCAATACAAGAATCAATAAACTCAACAGAAATCTTCACTAATCCCTCTAATCCAAAGCTTAAAAAAATGTGATAAAAGAAGGCTAAAGTATGATAAAAGGTATCTAAGACTGATTAAAGATGTTCTCCTCTGCTAAAATGACCTAAAACAATATATAGTAACTCAAGTTGTTACTCAAAACTCATCATTTAACGCTACAGACAAAACGTGTCCTGCAGGTGACCGTGGGCACGGTCAAGGTGACCGTGGCCACGGTCCTGCGTAAGGCAGGCAGAACTCAACTTCGCTTCGCAGCATCAGTGGCACGGTACCCGTGCACCGCGGCACGGTGTAGGCGATTAGGGTTGACATCTTTTCGCACCTTCGCACCACCGTGGCTACGGTCATGGAAGACCGTGGCCACGGTCTTGTTTTCCTGGGGCAGGACAGTGATCTCACCGTGGCAACGGTCAGGTTGACCGTGACCACGGTCCATCTCGGGTTGCAACTCTCCTTCCTTAGGCATTTGGCTCAATCACACCGTGGCTACGGTCATGGGAGACCGTGGCCACGGTCTATCTCGGCCAACTTATCTTCAGGGCGTAGCGTCTGCTACGAAGTTGGCGTAGCGGGGGCTACCCTTCGCGCTCTTCGACCCGATACTTGCGTTTCCGCGCTTCCGACATGCTCGGCCCTTTCGTCTCCGCTGCCTTTGACACGACCAGGGCTCGGGGAATCTTAGGGGATCTCGGGATTCCCAAGATTGGTGCAAAAATAGCCCATTTAGCATCATTTTGAGTAAAACCATCGAAAACTACAAAAATAACCAAAACGGATTAAAAGTTATTGAAACGAGCTACGAGACAAGTCAAAAGCCTAAGGATTTAGACGGTATTTAGACGCGAAATCGGGTCTAAACAGGATGGCAATGGGGCGGGGGATCCCCGAAACCGTCGAGGCCCCGCCCGCCTGAAAAATCCCGCCGCATTGGGGACGGGATGGGACGGGAGGCTTTTCCAAAATCGCCGGGACAGGGACGGGGACGGGGCGGGGATGGGGATAAAATTTTCCCCATCCCCGTCCCCATTTTCCCCGCCGGGGTGAATTCCATGTCCCCTTCCCCATCCTAGAATCCCCATCCCCGAAAATGTTAAAATTACCAAATAACCTTTATTCAAATTTAATATATATATTAATGGGAAGGACAAAGTAGTAATTTTCCAATTTACTATCGCTTGTTGATGTATCATTGTTTGATTTTGATGTATTATTACTTGAGCAAGTTAAATACGTTGTATTTTGAAAAGGTTAAAAACCGGGTCCGATTAAAAACCCGAATCCGATTAAAATTTAGTTAAATTTAGGATAGTTTAAAAAAATCCCCGTTGGGGATGGGGAATCCGCGGGGATGGGGATGGGGCAAGAATAATTCCCCGAAGCGGGGATGGGGACGGGGATGGGGATGAATTTTGGGAGAGGGGATGGGGACGGGGGTATACTCCACTATCCCCGATCCGATCCGCCCCGTTGCCATCCCTAATCAAAACCAAAAACAAACTCATTTCTTCTCCTTCTTCTTCATTCGTCACCACCCGACCACCAGCACAGCCACCACTCCAACCGCC
Source organism: Portulaca oleracea (assembly GCA_029582165.1). Taxonomy (NCBI): domain Eukaryota; kingdom Viridiplantae; phylum Streptophyta; class Magnoliopsida; order Caryophyllales; family Portulacaceae; genus Portulaca; species Portulaca oleracea. The sequence continues at coordinate 20,527,291 of CM055882.1, read as the reverse complement.
AACAACACTACTATCACTCAATACGGCACTTAGCCACCACGACTATTTTAAATCAAACCACAATCTAAGTTTGACTCAACCAAGCACAAACCCCTCTCGTCATTCCATCAGCATGTCAGTTTCTCAATCTGTTTTTTGTTTTTGGGTCTTTACTCAACCCATCAAGACCTAACATCAAGCAAGAAAGGAGGGAGGGAGAAGGAGGAAGGGCGTCAGGTGCGGTGTTTGGTTATCGTGGGTTTGGGTGTATGGTTGAGGATTGAGTTTGGGTGGTTATGGGTGTTTTTGAGTGGCTGGAATGACTTTTTTTGGTAATATTTGGGATGCAAAAATGGAGTCTGATTGGTGGTTATGGTGTGGGTGGTGAATTCAGTTTGAAACAGGGAATGAGAAGAGGGATTAGTGCTTGGTTGTGTCAAACTTAGATTGATATTTGATTTAAAATGGATATTGTTGTTCTCGGTGGTGGCTGAGTGCTGAAGTGGTGATGGTGTTGGTGGTGGTTCGACTGGTGGTAGTGGTGGTGGTCGGATGGTGGACGAACGAAGAAGAAGAAGAAGAAGAAGATGATGATGAGTTTGTTTATGGTTTTGATGGCTTGTATTGTATTAATATTTGGAGGAGGAGAGAGAAAGTGCAGAGAAGAGATGTGAAAAAAGTTGTCCCCATCCAGTCAGTTTTTAGAAATGTATGGCACCTCCCAACAATTGTTTAATAAAACATAGGGGTATTTCTGTCTTTTCATATATACATCGCCAGAATTCAATTAAAATCGTCGGAAAATCACCCATCAGCCAGGTCTTTAAAGATGTGGTCCCCTTCGAGTGCATTAAAAAATGTGGTCCCCTTCTAGTCAGTTGTTAGAAATGTGTGACACCTCTCAGCAATTTTTTGGTAATTTTTAATGTGTAATTATCTGAAATGTGTTGAGTTGTTTCAACGTGTTAACTCATGAATGAATGGAACCCTATAGTGTTCCTAGGGGAAGGGTCAGGTAGAAGGTAGTTCATACTAACTCCGAAGGGCGCGTTTTAATTATACAAATGATTCTACTTTTAGGCATGATTTAGATCGCGTCGTTTTAGTGAGATCAAGTGTGTTCGCCAAAGTGAAGTGAAGTGAAGTGAACTGAAATGAAGATATATAGGTAATGTCTATATCCTAAATCCCTATTGGGATGCTCTTTACATGTTTTGGTGAGTTTACTCTGTTTTCTTAATCATGCATTCCGAAGGGGACTTTATGTGGAAAATTTAGACCATCTGTTTTGATTATTGATTGTGGTTGTGGATTTCTAAAATGAGAAAATGATATAGTCTTTTGTAAGTGGTTTCTTGTTACTAGTTTTGGAACCTGGGTCGGGCTTGTGATGAGAATTGTGAACTTGGAATGCATAAGACACTAATAATTCAAAGTGGAACATTAAGCGGGTGTCGGGGGATAACCCAGAGACCAGGATGTGGTATCCTGGAGGGTTATGGATCAAAAGATCAGGGGATTCCCTGATATAGTTTTGATATTACTTCCTTAGGGTAAGGTGTGCACACGGTTGTTGGTCGTCACCTGTGGTAGGCGGAGATGTGATATCTCGAATAATTCTGGTCGTAGCCTGTGGTAGGCGGAGATGTGATATCTCGATAATTCTGGTCGTAGCCTGTGGTAGGCAAAGGATCTGAGATCTGATTGTTATGTAACTTTAAGGGATGTGGTATCCCGTCCACATGATAATAAATATGATTTGGTTTTGGATGAGGAAAGTTTACTAGTTTCTATTGTTGAGGAAAATTGTTTTGACAGTTAGAGGTAGACATTATTTAATGTGTTTGACTTGTTCACTTCTTCCCCTAAATGAATTGAAATGAATTTAATGTGTTTTGACAGTTAGAGATAGACATTATTGAGTCTTCCTCGTGTTTTTAAATATTTTGTTTTTAGGTGATGATCTCTTTGCTGGGAATGAGAATTTATTAATGAGGATGGCGTATTTTAGTATTTGTTATTTATGTTATGTTTCAATCAGAAATACTTGGAGTTAGTTAAGTTTGAGGTGCGTATTTTCAGGATTTGAAGTTGTTTGGTTTGGTTTAATTTGAAGAACAATTGTTAGTTTCCATCTTATTTTGTATTCCCTCGGGGATACGACGGTAACCTCCAATTAAAAATGAAACTTCCAGTGTTACTGTTAGTAAACGTTAGACTTTCACCTTAAATTTATAATTGAATTTTCATGACATTACAATACACTTTTAATGTGTCATTATATTATAACCACGGTACTCAGTTTCATCTGTTACACTCTCTTTCCCCCTTCCATCCACCACTCTCAAAAGCCTAGAAATCTTGGGGGCAAAAACCCCTTGTTTTCGTTAGCATCCAGAGCGCATTTCGTGAGCATGTGGTCTAAACTTTCTGGATATGTGAAATAAATTTTGTTGGCATATATGGACCCCCGATAATCATAATACTTTGATCTTCAAACCATATTATTTTTCTATTTACTATAAATTAATTGATAGGTAAACTATAAATTGCTAAATTTGTTAGTATAAAGTGAAACTAATAATTAGGATTAATAATTTTAATTTATTATTAATTTTCTCATTAACTATATGTTCGGTTGTAATTTATGTGGTTTTTAGAGTTAAGGTTGTCGGTCCACAGGGATGGGTGTTAGGCTTGATTAAGGGAATCGGTTTGTGTACGGGTTTTTCTCAATGCGGAAAGTGATAAATTATGTAAACAAAGCAATAAAACTAACCTAGACATGATAATAATCAAGAAAGCAATAAAGCATGAAAATTAAAGAAAGCAATTAAACTACGAGAAATTATACCTTTGATGAACTAACTTAAATTGAATCCTTCAACTTGAACTTTCTCCCGAACAAATAAGAAAGCGTGATTTGGATTACTAAGAATCCCCAAATCCCCATATGAGAGTGGAATTTGTGACCCTTAGCCCTCCTCCTCACTAAAAGTTGGATTGTTTGTGTGGCTAAACTAATGAAAACTTTAGGGAAATTTCTCTAACACTTGAAACAATACCTAAATCAAAACCTTAATAACAACTTAACAGAAAACCATTAAACTGGCCCAAAACAGACCCTGACCCTAATAAACTGACCAAAAATAAGGGACTAAAAAATATTGCCCAAGATCACTTGATCGAGACAAAACAAAAGAAAGCATAAAAGAAACAAAAGGGATTTAAAATCCCTATTACCCAGATCCGAGACGGGAGAAACGAGAGAAATAGAGAAGCAGAGAACGAGAGGAAGAAAGGAAAACAAACCCAGCAATTCGAACAAACTCAGCTTCAATACCAAGAGGAAAACCAATAACCTCATATTCACATTACATCTATTCAAACTTGAACAAAATATCAAAACTCATAATCGAAATCACAAACATTCAAGAAAACGAATTACATGAACAATGAAAACATAATTCAAAAGAAAAGCGATTAAAAACTTAAACCTAAAATCTAACCCTAAATGGAGGCTCTTGGGGCGTCACTCCCAATATCAACCATTGATGCTTCAATCGGCTCCCTTTCTTCCCTTTTTATACTCGAGTTCGTCCCTATACCTTCAATCCGAGCCGTCGAATCCCTTCTAGATGAATGGACAAGATGAATTTCGACAGTTAGAGCTCGATGATGGTGGTGTGCATCTCTTCTGCTGCTCAATCGATTCTGCACAAAACAATGAGAGAAATTGAGTGATTTGAGTGAGAATATCGCGAGAAATAGCATAGAGAAGAGAAGAGAGAAGGAGATGAGATGAAATGAGATGAGATATGGAGTTTGAGATGGTAAATGGTGGAGGTTTGGTCAGCTATGTCTGGGCGAACGAGAGAATGAGAACCAGAGAGGAGAGGGAGAAAAAGGACGAAGGAGGGAAATGAGAAAAGGAAATGGGGAAAATAAGTTAGGATTTTAGGGTTTGGGGGGTTTTAATCGGCTGGGTGAAGAAGGAAAATGGGTAGGGTATGTGGGTTAACGGGTTAGGCAAATGGGTAAGCGGGTTCTAGAGTTAGGATATGGGTTTTGGGCTGGAATTTGAACTGGGCCGGTCAAGGGAAAAAGGAAGAGGGAGTTGGGCTGAGTTGGGTTTAGAAATTAGGATTAGATTTTATTTTCTAATTTGTATCTTTTGTTTTATATTTAACAATAATAATAGCAAAAATAATAAAATGCTATAAAATCTAACAAAATTGTAAAATAAGTAAAAGCATAATAAAAATCCTAAAATAATTATTAAAAACAAGCAAAGATACCCTATAAACGAGAAGAATTTGGCTCGAAACAAGACCGAACGCTATAACAAATGTAATTTGAGTATTTACATTATGACATGCATTTTGAAATTTTAATTATTAATTTTATACTTAATTGCACTTAGCTGAAATCGATTAAATTTATTATAAAATGTTGTCATTCTAGCATTGATTAATACTAAAATATAACGTAAGAAGAGTAGACAAACATAAAATAAGCCAAAAGTTAAGGAGAGAGAGAGTGTGTGGAGTGTCGGGAAGAATAAAAAGTGTCACATCAACAAGTGTGTAACATTTATTATCAGAAAGAGAAAGTAATTTTCAGAGTTGTTTTAATAGTTGGTTGCTTGTTTTCTTGTAAGCGTTGATTGAGATTCAACTATGTTAGGGTTAATCATAAGAGTTATACATAATAGCGGAAGCGAAATAGGAAAGTGACTACTGGATATCGTGAAAAATAAAATAAGATTAAAATGGACAATGATTTTAACGTGGAAACCCAAATCCGGAAAAAATCACGAGTGACACAAGCACAAAGAATCCACTATTGGTAGAGAGCACAACGAACAATCTCCTCATGGGATCCAACAAAGAGACTATTACAAAGATCTCAAACATCGAAAGAGATCAACCCAAAAGAGACACATACTCTTAGTCCACAAAACTCTCAAAAAAATCTCTCACCATCCAAGATTTGCCCCAATGGGCACCAAAGTTGGCCACACCAAACAAGGCGAACAAAACTCTCTATTTATAGGGAAAGATTCCCTATAAACCTACCTTGACCCCCCCTCCAAAGATAATATCAAAAGATATTATCTCAAAATAATATCAAAGATAATATTCCAAATAATATCCTAACATAGTTAGAAAACAACTAATTGTGAGATCAAGAGATTGGGTGATTTTAGGACACTTTTCTAACAAGCTGCGATGCAGATTTTGAGTTGCAAGTCAGTCAGAAGTACTAGTGTTTGTTTCTATATCTCTAATAGTAAGAAAATGTTAAGCTAGGTTTTGTCACTAATTTGCTAGGATCTTCAGACAAGGTAACAAGTTGTAGTTAGAAAGAGATCCTTTTATATAGAATTTCTCATGAAGGCTTCATGTTGTGGTTACTTTTTATTGTTTAATCCCCCTATCAGTTAGCTTCCGATAGAGCGAGTTCATTCTTTGTCTTAATTTTGAATTTTGGGATCATGTTTTCAGGTTGAAGCAACACAATGGTCATTAACTTTATATTGGATATAGGCTTATGAGATTGATAATTTCGTAGAAATGCTTATGAGGGTCAGAGGATTTAAATTAGATTGTAGTTGAAGTTGGGAACATTCTTAGTTGAGTATTCATATTGCGAATTCCAAGCATTCACAACATGTCCCTTCTCATTGTGCAAGATGAATATTCTCTACTTGGTTTCTTGGTTTAGTTTGAGCCCTTTATCTCAAAGTGGAAAACCCATCTTGCTCCTTCTTTTATGCTTGAATTCTAGTCTATGCGCATTAGAACCAATATATATATATATATATATATATATATATATATATATAGGGAATGGATCACATGAGCATGGACCTTATATGAGCATGTGAGCATCGAAGCATTTCTGACAGACATCAAGTATTGTTTTCATGGACATCAATATCCAACTTGATGTCCATCATTCATATTTGATGTCCACGAAAATAATACTTGATGTCCGCCATAAATGCTTTGATGCTCACATGTTCATATAAGGTCCATGCTCATGTGATCCATTCCCATATATATATGTATATATGTGTGTATATATATATATATATATATATATATATATATATATATATATATATATATATATATATATATACACACACACACACACACACACACACACACACACACACACACACACACACACACACACACACACACACATATATATATATATATATATATATATATATAAGGAAATTGGATTATAATAATCCCTACTTTTGCAAATAGGATGACAATAATCCCTACTTTCAATTTGTATTCTGGTGATCCAAAAAAAATAAAAGTGTATTATAGTAGGACATAATCGAGAGTATACCCCAAATATCATAGATTTTGTTTTGCATTTGATTCAAAACTTTGTATAGCACTTTACCATGATTTTTAATGAATTTACATCATTTCTCCCTATTTTTTTCTATTTTTTTTCCTATTTTTTATTAATTTTTTCAATTTTACTCCTTTTAAAGAATCATAATAATTAATTGGAATCTCAAAAAATTAATTTAAAAAATGTTTTAGCAACTACACTTCATTACCTATTTGGGGGCAAGAACGAAAAAAACAAAAACAATATGGGGTAGGCATGAAAAAAATAAAAAGAATGTGGTGATGGATTTGGTACCACTACAATACAATTTTTTTTTTTTTTTTTGAACCACCAGAATACAAATTGAAAGTAGGGATTATTGTCATCTAATTTGCAAAAGTAGGGATTATTAGAATCCAATTTCCCTATATATATATATATATATATATATATATATATATATATATTTGCAATGCAACTCACGTGAAGACCCCATAACACCGATGTGAGCAAACAAACATGGGTACTCAAGGGAACAATGCTTCCGGCAGACTCGTTTTGTCGTGAGTATCCAAATTCGCTTGTTCACGTGGGGCTGCCAGTTCTTCACGTGGGTTGCATTGTAAATATAAAATTATGTATGCGTGCACATATATATTTGCATGTGTGCGCAAATATATATTTGTGTTCCCGCATGCATGTGCATACACACGCATATATGTGCATACACACATACATGTGCATATGTATGCGTCTACGGACACTTTGTGATTCTTTATAGTGGAGATGAGTATCCAAGTATGGCCTCATGCGTGATTCATTCTTCTTTTTTTTTTTTGTGTTTAGTTGTATTCTACTTTTAATTTTTTTAAGTAAAATTTTCAAACCTACGTGTTAATCAATTATCCTTGAAAAGGGGCATCGATGTTGAGAAATGCATGATTTGGTTGCAAGAGTGTTAGTATGAAAAAGATCGAAAACATGTTGATAATATAATAAAGGGTTTTTGGATGCTAACATACTGAACTTTTGGGGTATTGGACAATATGCACTGAACTTTGACTTTGAACAATAATACGTTGTACTTTGGGGGTATTGAACAATAATGCACTCAAAACGATTTCGACAGTGGCTGAATTGGTGTCTATCATACGTAACAGGTGTAGGAGATGAATTGGTCCAAAATTTTAAAATTTATGACATGTTAGCTAATCCACACATCACCAATGTGAATCAACTTTGAGAAGAGTAAAAAAAAAAACATAAAATCACATTTGTTTAAACGTGTTTCCGTTGAGAGACAGTTGTTGTAGTTGTGTAAAATCACCTTAACTTGTGTAGATTGGCTGACATGTGATAAATTTAGATATTATTTAGCATATTCATCTTCTCAGCTTGCCACGTAAGATCATCACCAAGTCAGCCACCGTCGAAATTGTTTCGAGTGCATTATTGTCCAACACCCCTCAAAGTTCAGTGCATTATTGTCCAAGGTCAAAGTTCAATGCATTATTGTCCAATACCCTAAAAGTTCAGTATACTAGCGTCCAAAAATCCTATAATAAAAAGATCGAAAACAAGTCAAAGGTTTTCTCATCAACAAGTACATAACTAATTGATTTTGCTATGTACAAATTCTAATCACAACTTAACGTAGATAAAAGAAGGGAAATTCTATTTGGTAGGCAACAACTTTTGTCTATTTCAAGTTGCCAACCACTTTTTAAACTATTCCAAGTGGTAGGCTTATTTTGAAAATTATTCAATCTCAGGAGCTTCTTCTTGTACCGTTGTTAAAATATTGTTCGCAAAATTTTCCTCCTTTCTCAATTTCATTTAGTTCTCCCTATCAATCTCACGATCGACTCACTTGAAATAATATCTAAAGTGTTTGACAATTACGAATACTTTTAAAGTGCTTGAAAACTTGTAATCATTTTTAAAATTTTCAAAATAAGGCTAACATTTAGAATAATTTTCAAAATAAGTCCACCACTTGTAATAATTTCAAAAGTGGTTTACAATTTGGAATAAGCACAAGTTGAAGCCTACCAAATGAAATTTTCCATAAAAGAATTAGTGTTTCAAGATATTAGTTGGATTTATTGAGTCATATCGATTGAGGCCTTAATCATAATATTATCCCCTACCTCGTAATGGAAATAAATGACCCGTCTAGATTGTTAACAAATTGTTGTTGTTGTTTCTTGTATAGTTTTCGCACAATTTTAAATGCATCCAGCAATAATCCTTAGGCAAGGTAAGCCACTGTATAAATATCGAAGAATATTTCTACGAACTTTAATAATGGCATAACAATGACCATTTGTAATGAAATAATTGTTAAATATAATTTTATCAATAGATCAACCACAAAAAATGACGACAATTAATTAGTATCTCATAGTTTATTATTAATAACAATCTATTTAGCACCTCCCTACGTAAAGAAGGGCTTTAGTTGCATAAGGATAATCGACATCATGTCGAGTTATTGATCGATTCAAAGACGTCTTTCATTTTGTGCACTAGACCTCATGCATACAAATTGCACTCGGCCTCACGTACACAAACTACGTTTGTGATTATGCCAACTTTATTCATTGTTATAACAAAGTCTAGAAGCACTTGTTGAAGGTTGCAGCAAGAGCTGCCTTCTTCCCAAGACTAATCTGAGCATAGATCTCATTTCCGCTGCACTCATCCATATTGTAACTTTTATTACAGGCTGCATCAAGCTTAGCTTTTATGTCACACCAGTCAATGCACAGATAATTTTCAACTGGTCCAGTTTCCACATACACCTTGTTAGGGTTTCCGCAACCACAATTGTCTTTCACTGACCAAGCAAGAAGCCATGCCGAACCGCACTCATCAGCATAGACGACAGCAGCCTCGTCGCTTTGTCCATGACAATTTGCGGCATGGATGAAATTACCAGCGCAACATTGGGCAATGGCACGCGGGTAAGGGGCCTTGCTATGGCCAGACCAATCATGTTTGTTAAGAAACTTGACCCTACTGGAGTTGTTTTGAATGTGGCCTCCTGTCATGACTCCATTCTGATGACAATGTTTATTCACCACATTTTGTGATTTGTGACACACATCTATCACTATATTGTTGTACTTACATTCGTATGCTTCAACACTTCCGCATGCTTGACTGTAAGCCATATTACTACTGATATTACAACAAACATACAAATTAATTATCATTGATATAAAAATTGAACATTCAAATGAATCAGTTGTTAGGACAACTTTTGATAATATAGAATTACAAGCTCAAATTATATCAAACATATTTGAATATAACTCACATTTCTTAATACTCAATCTTCATGTTTCAACTAAGATATCCAATTATATTCATGTTTACTATTAATACTGTATTTTTCAATGAAAATAAACATATAGTAAAATTATTTAATTATGTGATAGTTATCCATGTGAATCACTTGTTAATTAGGAGTTTTGTGAACTATTTTGAGTATCTCAACCCTAAAACGAAAGCTTATTACAAATTAAAGACACCACTAATTTGCTCAGAATTCAAATACACAAACATCAAAAGAGAAAAAGAATACCTGTGATATGATTACTTCTCCTTGTCACAAGATGTAAATGTGGTTGTACTCTTCCCTTCAGAATTTATAGATAATAAATATATATGCTCAATGGATACTCTATCACGTGTGAATCTTATTTATTTATTTATTTATTAATATAAATATATATAAATAATGTGAATACTTGCTAGTGCAAAGATGAATATTTTCTTTTATCAATATTCTCAATTTGTATTCATCTTTAATTTACCAAGATAAGATAAGGAGCATTTATGCTTTCAATGACTATTTGTATGGTTATGTGCTCTAGACACGTTCATTTTCATGGATCTAAATTTTTTTTATTCCTTATAGTGGATTCAAGCATCCAATTGTAACATCATGCATCATATATTCTTTTAATACACACACAAAATACAAAGCATTTATGCTTTCAAAACTCTTATTTTCCTAATCTGCCCAGAAAATAAGAACGTCGACTAAGCTTTTTCGAGATGCCATAACTTGAGTTACACTAATCGGTTTAGGGCCTATAAGTTGTCCATGGAAAGCTTGTGGTTCATACTCCAACCTTTATTTTCATCGCTATTTTATCTAAGCTTGGGAAATGGTCGAATTTCAGCCTAGAACAGAGGCAGCCACAAAGATATATATTTCTGGAAAAACTTAGATTTTTGTCTCTCACATAGAAGCTCATAACTCTCTCTCCCCATATCCTATGAATTTATACCATACCATTATAGAAAACTCGCCTAAAATGTCCCCTACAACTTTCATGTTCAGCCTTTAGACCATAGAAACCCCCAACCATTCGAAAAATGTCCATCTTTAAACTAACATCAGAAATTCACAGATTTGCGCGACTTTACGGATTTGGCCATAACTCTTAATATACTTATCAAAATGACGAACCGTAAAAACCGGGTGTTAGCTAACACTTTTATCTACCTATTCATGCCATAAATAGCCCAGAAACATATTCCACATTTCCTGGAAAATCCATTTACCAACCAGATTGCAAAAGCACACAATACCTTGTTGACAAGCATGCTTAAACTTTTATGCTTTAGCCTATATCTCTCTTAAAACATAATCCACCATCACAAATACAGACTTTCAGATTCAAAACATCCAGAAAATCACCATAGAAGTCCATTTTAACCCAATGCAACACCACTCCATCATCCATTTCTAAAATCCATCATTTAATCCAACATGCATTACTTAAAAACCTTCAATTTACTTATTCTATAGCTAATCTATAAACATGCACTTCACTTTACTTATTCTATAGCCGAGTGACTGCCAGGGAGTGTTATCATTTGCTCGAAGTAACACAGCATCCTGGATTAGTTGATTTCTTTGCACTCCTGACTTTGCAACAGTTCACCAAGGACAAACATTGACATCATAACCATTATCCACTAAAATCAATGGAACTACTTTGGTGGAACAAAGAGTAGTCAAGTACAATGCTTATTTATGGCTCACCCAAAAGAGGGTAAATCTTCATCACCAATAGTAATCATCCCTTGGCTAGCCATGACATGAGAGACCAAAGCTTTAGGAGTTGCGGAGGTTAGGATAATTGCACTCCCGAGAGCCCCCAGTACCAGCTCACAATGAGGTTTTGAAGCACACATTAATTGCCATATGAAGACATTTACCACCGTCTTCTTCATTTGAGGGAGGACATGGTCCTCAGGAGGCGCAGGCACCTTCATCCTTGTAGCGTTAGGCGCTGGTGCAGGCACTACAAGCTCACTCCTAGGTTGATTGTGCCCTCCCGACCTAGTTAGAAATGTAGCACTAGGTGGAGCTTCCTTCTCTTCAATCGACCAGAAATCATCATTATCCAAGGTCTCTTCATAAACATCTTCCTCGTTGCTAACCTATATGCCATTGACAATAAATGTTGTCACTTCTTCATTAACAACAAGGAGTGTATGTGCTCCGTTGTCTACAATACATTCAGAAGGATCAAAAGTACCCTCTCCAACAAAAATAGTATGATTTGGGAGAAGATTGCATTTGTTATTAGGTTTTCGAGCTGCTTTTGGAAAAGGTAATACATTAGCACGAATCATCCCCTCGATGAGATTCTTGAGCGTCCAACATCGCTCAGTGTCATGACCCTCATAGGATGGTACTTGCAGAACATGACATCATTCCACCCAGGTCCCTTTATAACTGGCTCTGCCTTGGGTGTCGGTAGCTGGATTTTGTTCGTCTTCAATAATCGGTCCAGTGCTTCAGCATAAGTCATGTCAAGAGGAGTATAGGTTTCATACTTCAAAGGTGAGGGTCTCGAAGTGGGACCACAGTTCACATTCTGAATAGCATTAGCTTCGGCCATCTTAGAAGGATTACTAATAGTCCTCTAGTTAATGCTGGCATTCTTCCACCCTTTGGGGGGGTGGCATTCCTCTTCTTGTGTGTCTCAAGCTTGTGGAACAGTTTCTTCAGATAATCAAAGCTTTCCACAACTTGAAAGTCAAGTTGTTGCGCCCGACTTAGTTTTAACCTACAAACGAAAGTGTTGAGCGGCATCTCGATGGGAATGGTGCTGGTAACTTGAGATAATTTGCCATGCCACCTCTCATAGTAAGAGAGGAAAGACTTGTCAATTTCCTAACATATTTCCATGATGTCTGACAAGGTCACCTTATATTTTTGGATTTTATAGTAATGTTCGATAAAGGCCTTTCGCAGGGTTGTCTAGTCTCTCGTACTTCTAAAGGAAAGGTATAGTACCAGTAAAGAGTCTCATCATTCAGCGATGATGGGAACACCTTCTTAGGATGTTTGATCTTGATGCCCCTAGGCGGCATCACTCTTTTAAATTCCAATACATGACGAGTCAGGTTCTCAGATGGACTAAATTTCTTTAGCAGTATGTCCATTTTTCCAAAGACGTTGATGTTGACTTCAGCTGGCGGTTCAAACTCAATGAACCAATTGGCAAATGCAGGCATCTGACTCACTGCATTCTTGAATCCGTCAAGTTGAGCTTTCATTTCTTAGATGACGGCGTTATCCTGAAGCTTCATTGTCGGATCAGTCTTGACTTGGGAAAAACGAGGGATAGCTACTAGTGGTGGTAGCTTAGGTGTTGGGTCGTTTGTCACGTGGACGACCTCTCCCATACTGGGACTCTCCCTTAGTTATCCTTTACCTTTCTCTGCTGTAGAGAAACGAGGATCGGCAACATTTTTCAGAAATCTCTTCTTTGTCATCGCCCAAGCCAACGTGGACACTAATACGTTGGAGGGCTTCCAAAACTCCATTTATGTTTCTTGTTGTTGCTCGATCCTAATGTTTTGTTGTTCGATGAGTGCTCGCTGTCCAACAGTATGTTCGTCGACCTTCTTTTCTTGTTGCAAGCTGGCAAAGTGATCGACCCTCCCACCTTATTGAACTTGTCCTCTAGGTATTTGACCAGAGTGACGTTGATATGCTCGTTGTTTTCACCGCTTCCAAACATATCGAAGTGCAGACGATGGGAAGTCCTAGGTTTATGTGACGGTGGGATATAGTCTGGGTTTCGGATCAAACGGTTAGATAGTCCTGGGATCGAAGTTAGGTTTTGATCGCCTATTATGTCTGAAGGGAAACAAAGACCCAACTCAAAGATTGACCTTAAAATGAAAACCCAACCCGATGCATGCATATCCTGTTTGACCTACATGAGACTTCCTAGGATGCAAGACTCCTATATGGTGACTCGAGGAAACGACTCACCTTTTGACGCAGGTTTGCATATCCTAAACTCTACATGATCCTAAGAGATCGGATAAAGTCAAAACATAGCGAATAGTATATTGTAAAATCACGTGGACATTTTTTCGCGTCGTTCAGACTTTAAACATCCGTGGTATGGAGAATTTGTTGGGGTTTACTTTTTAAAACGCTGTAAGGATTATTTGCACATTTTATGAATAGTATATTGTAAAATCATCTTCCCCTTACTGTATGTATTTCATGAATGATTAAATTGAACTTTAGGAGTGAACATTCACTTGTTCCAACTCTTGAGGAATAGTCCAATTTGTTCAAAAAAATTAAATGTTAAGCTCGGAAGAAGACAATTTATGCAATCACTATTTTAAAATGTACAAAAACACCTTAAAGTTGCATCGATTCATTGTAAAACCATGATAAACATGATTTAGGCAATCCCGATGCATTTTAGTTTGAAAGGAATCGCCACCCAACTTTTTTAAGGAGAAAAGCCAAGACAAAACCAAAAAGAAAACATAGAAAAACTCCGCCTACAAACTAAGAACTGGATTCGGGAGTAAGGTTACGAACTTGAAAGGTAAAGACCTTTGAGTCCGCCGCTCACTTTAGGAACGACTACTAAAAGTTTAAAAAATGTGCTTTAATAAAATTTGAAAGGGAAAGTAAAGTGAAACTTTACATGATTATTTCATTAAACATGTAAAAGGAATGAAAGAATTACAACAAATACAAGCATTTTACATTAGGAAATAAACACAACAAATGTACCAATATGATGATTTTAAGAGGAGCCTTGCCTAGCCTTGCTTCAACATTTTCTTTTCACCCTTGAAGAAGCCTGGTTGAAGAGTTGAACACTTCCTTTGTTGATGTAGAAATAGAACCAAAGTTTAGGTAGAAAAAGGTGGCAAAAAAGGGTTTTTTGTTAGCTTTTTGTGGGGGTATTGGATGTTTTTGGATATGGTTTTGGGTATTTTTGGATGGTTTATGAAGGATATGTGTTTAGGATTAAAAAAGGATAAGGAAATAGGGAAAATGAGAGTAAGAATGATGTAAAAATTAGGGAGAGAAAGTAAGAGAATTGAGATATTAGAAGTGAGCGGGGAGGATAGTGTATTCTAGTGTGTTTGAGCTTCGAGCTTTAGGGTCCTATTTATAAGCCTAGGGTGCTTCATTGGGGGAATCTTTGTTGATAAACATCAATTTTACCACCTTAAACATTGATTTTCTGTCTTTACTTCGGGGGTGTTTTACCTACTTTGGCACAAAATTGACTTGGTTTAGCTCAACTTCACTTGTTGTAGCTAAAATGCTTAACTTTGTCAATTGTAGGTGAATTTTGGGTGATTCGTGGCATTTTAATGATTGTTGAATGAAGGATGAGAAGGTCGCGAAGAAGTCGGGATTATTTTGAAGCTTTCTAGACCCGCACACCTTGGCTCACACTTGTGCGCCAGACCAGAATCAGGCAAAAATTCCAGAACTGGCGCACACTCGTGCGCATGCTCGTGCACGATCCCAGTTTGCAGTTTTAGTTTTTAAGCTTTATTTTAGTTAAAAATAAAGGCAATTTTCATTATTAAGTTATCTTTCTATTCTTCCTCCTAGGTTTGAGAGAAGTTTCTCTCTAGCCTCTCCATGTGCATGAATCAACACATATTGGAGTCATCGAAGTAATGGCCGATTAGACTTAAGGGAGTGTATCTCATGCACACTTTGGTCGGCAGTGTGTAGAAGAGTGAATCTGGGTGTGAAAGCTTATGGCTGATCGGACTTGGAGGGGATGAGGGAGGATGAATATGTCCTAGTCCATGCATCACATGAACGGAGTGGTATGAAGGCATTAAAGTCCGATCAGACTTTAGAGGCTGGTCCATGCATGCATTTGAGCTAAGTTCACAATTTGGACGGTGTGTGTGAATGTGTTTAAGTTTTGTGCTCATTTTGGCTTTAAAATCTAGGACGATATTACTTGTATGAAGGCTTGAACTTGGGACTTCTTGGAATTTCATGCATGTCAACTTTTCGTAGCCTTGGCTAGGGTTTCACAACCTTTTTTATGTAAAAGTTGTGCATGCCTAGGATAGGGCTTTTGCATGTGATATTGCATGTATGCAATTTTCTATGTAAACTTGTGCATGTAGAGTACATGTATGCAAGTCTTTCGGGTTTAGCTCCTCTTGTTTTCTGATTTCCAAACTAAAATACATAAAAAGAACGATTAAACAATATTTACACAATGTTATTATTATGCTAAAATACCCGGTGTCTACAAATGGCCCTTCACAACTTTTTAGGACCATGTTTCGGTTGCACGAGCGTGTTCCCTGGTGGCACGAGCATGCAGTTCATCCAGCACGGATGGCACGATCGTGCCATCCAGGTTGCATGATCGTACAACTTTCAGCAACATTGGCGGATTCCAGCATTGAAAGCCAGCGCAAGTTATGCCATACCGAGCACATGATCGTGTTGTCTTCAGGCAAGCTTTTGGCGAATTTGCACAATCATGCTATTCCGACGCACGATCGTGCCAGCTTCGAACACGCAGCGGCAGCAGCCCCCTTCCTCACTTTTTTTTTTATTTCGCCTCTTTACCCCCACCCATATGTTGTGTAAAACCCCAGTATGAGGGAATTAATTGTAAAGATCATGGGTCTTTTGTAATTGTCCAAAATTCTCTTCCACTCCAAATTGTACATGCATTTACATTGTTGAGGAAGAGCATTGATGCTTATGAATACAAATGAGATTTCTCTTTAACTTTCTCCTTTCAAAGTCTTGTTTACTTTAGCATCAATCTAATTGCCGTGGTGTTCAGGCCAAATCAAGCCAAATCCTTTATAAAGTTGTGGTACGTGGTCCAACCTTTTACAATATTTGGTGGATTTAATAGTTATTGGGTGGTGGTTCTCCTTTATTCCAAATCCATATCTTGCTTGGGTTACAAGTTTAAGGGTTTAGTAGTGGTTATCATCACCATCATCATCATCATCAAGTTCATCAACTCAAGCATCTAATCCCACGACAGTATGCTTCAATGTCAAAGGTATATCTTGGAAAATGGGCGGGTACCATTAGGCTTAAGTGAGCAAACAGGAAAGACCTGTGAGCCTGCTTAAACCATTAAATGGTTTGAGCAAATAGCGGGCATCCCATTTGAAAAAAATAAATTAATTCATTGGCCCCGGTGGGCTGATAATGGGTCGTGCAGAATTGAAAGCGGGTCATTTGGTCAATCTCACTAAGTCGCCACTTTATCTACCTCTCTCATCTTTCTTCTCTCCAAGTGGTTCAGAGACAGCCATCCCCTTGCTTGGGTTCTCCGTTTATTGTTTCCTTCTTTCCCCTGGTTTGCGTCCTCCTCTTCTTGGTCCTTGGTTGTAGGCTTCACATCTTCCAGTTAGTTTCCATTGTATGTGTTTTGATTATGCTTCAACTATATATGGTGTTTTAGATCGGTTTGGGGTTGTTCTGTTACTTTTTGAGGATTTAAGATCTTGATTAGGGGTTTGGTTAGTAATTTTGTGTTGGTTTAAGCTCAATGTAGGTTAACTTTTGCACTAGATTTAGGGCATCGAGGGAGGTGTGCTTTCTTTATTTTTTAAATCTCTCTCTCACTGTCTTTTTCCCAATGTGATGCTTCTTCTTAAAATGCAAGAAATTGTCAATGTTCAGTGGTAAAGCGAATTGGGGTAATTAGGTTGAAGGAAGGACATGAAATTTCATCTAATATTTTGGTCAATTGATATAGCATTGATAATGGTATCAATTGTCTTTGTGTTTGTGATCATAAATTTTACTAATCTGGGTATCTTTTGTTTAGAAGAAAAATTGGATTCACGAGCCAAGTAGTCTATTTAATAGCCATAATGCTCATTTTGTAGTTCTAGAAGATCATGCTTGTCAAAAATGTTTGTTTTGACCATCTAATATCATGACTGCCAAAATTGATGAAGCGTTTGATAAGTGATGAATTTATCCATCTGCGTATGTTTAGGGCTCACTAGACTTGTCAAATGGGTCATTCGGTTTGGGTTTAGGTCATACATACTTCGATTCAAGTAAGCAATGGGTGAGAGGTCTTCGGGTTCGAGTTGGGTTGACCTTGTGTTCAGGTTGACTTCGGGTGAACTTATCTTCAATTCGATTTGGATTGATTCGGATTGACTTCGAGTAAGGATATTTCGGGTGTGGCCGATTCAGTTCGAGTATAGTTCGGGTCAATTTAAATTTGGATATGATTTCGGGTCTATTTTGGGTCACGTGTACATTGGGTTTGGTTTCATTCGGGTCTGATAGTGTTTGAATCAGGTTGCATTTAGGTAGGGTAACATTAGGTATTTGGGCCTAAACTACTCAAAAATCTAGAGTCAATATCTTAGATATAAACCAAATAACAGTGACAAAATTGGATATCCAACCCATGTCTAAACTGGCAAAAAGTTTGACCCTACATTTATTAATCACCTGATTCATTTATTTACATGGTTATATAATGGTGAGAGAAATTTGACACATAATTTATGAGTGTCCTAGCAAACCGAAATTTTGTCAATCCTGAGCACTTTGAAAATACTCAAATTTTTGCCGAGAAATATTTTAAATATCAAGAAATATATTAAGAACCTATGAAACATATGAATAGCCATGGAGCAAAACATTCAAGAATATGAAATGCAAACAAAGGGTAAACATAGGAAGAAAATGAATTTGGAGTTGACATTGTTTTTTTTGGAGTAATTATTTTATGTGCGCCGCTTAGTACTGTTTAGGTGAAAATGCAAGATTCCAATGTCAACCGTATACGGATAGTCTTACGGTTATCACATTGAATTAAGATGAGATTATCATTTGCGTATTGATCTATCTATATGCAAAAATAGACTAATAAGAAATTCGAAAATGATAAACATCTTGACACAAGATGGCTCTTAACCATCTTGCATTTCTTCTAAATCACTAATAAAGTGAAATTTAAGTGTATTTAAATCATTCTAAAGGTGTGTTTCATTATTTTTAGGATTACTACAACTTATAAACTATTTAAAAATAATTATTTATTTATATTTATTTCATAAATATAAAACTATGTATAAAATGTGGATTTTCTACTATGATTGTTTCACCTAGCTAATAAGTATTATATTATTATAATTGATAAACATATATAATTATTAAAGAAAATAATAATAAAAATTACAAAAATGTGAAATATGAACAATTCAAGATGGTTAAGAACCATCTTGAGTCAAGATGGTTAAGAACCATCTTGAGTCAAGATGGTTATCTCATCAAAGAAATTATAGCATTTTATTTGGGATTGCATAGATTATGTTTTGACTTTTTGGTAGTTGTCATGGCTAGCTTGTACTACCTTCATCCCAAAATATTTGTCCTTTTACCTAACTTATTTATCCCAAAATATTTGTCCCATTTACAATTTCAACAATTGTAATTCCTTTTCGACCCCTAATTAATAGATTCATTTATCACTTTTTACAATTCCAACAACTATTATCTTCCATTAACATAGGGGTAATTTGGGTAAATTACCAACTTTTTATCTCAATTCCCAATACACATTGGTTTTCTTGAGTTAGGTAGATGAACAAATAAAATGGGACGGAGGTAGTACTCCCTCCATCCCAAAATATAAGTCACTTTACTTAACTTTTCCTTTCCCATAATATTTGTCGTTTTACAATCCCAATAACATATTTCTACCCACTTTATTTTCTTTTCCTTTTTATTAATATGCACATATTCTTATACAAGCATTAAATAACTAAAAATAACCAAGTCATATCTAGTTGTCAAGATTGAGACTTTTTTATTGAATAAAGTAATTAAGATTATTTAATGTTTCGTAGGTAATTTAGCAAAGAGCAAATGTTTAAAAAAAAGGAAAAGAATCAGCATATTTACAATTTGGCTCCATATTTACATTAGTATGATGATATTTAGAGTTGACACAATTTTGTCCGATTTGGAATACCTGAATTGTCCGACTCGAGAAAAACCGGATCTGAAAATATATTTTTTGTTCGAGTTTTAATATAAACTGAATTGGCCGAATATTCAGGATATTAACTGAATTGGGCGAATATTCAAGATATTAACTAAATTGGGCGAATATTTAGGATATTAACTGAATTGGCCGAATATTCAGGATATTAACTGAATTGGCCGAATATTCAGACATAAATTTCTCTTTTTCTATTGTTCAAACCCAATTTCGACTCGAATTTAGCTTCGTCCGAATTGTCAAACCCGAAATAAAAACTGGGTCCAGACATGAATTTCTCGTTCGAATTTTGACATTGACCGAATTTATGCGATCCAAATTTTCCCGAAGTCGATTTTTTGCCAAATGACAATGACTCATGTAAAAATTCCCAACTGGGATAAGATCCTAACTGCCTTTGCCTTCAGGAAAAAAAAAATTGCATATTTTTTTGCTAAAGTTTCAAGTATGTAACATCAGAATCAATAGCTTGCTACAACTTGCAAATTATATAAATCATGTATATGATGAAGATGGCAATAGAAGTCTACCAAAAACAAGATCAACAACATTAGTACACAGTAGTAAAGCAAGAGAGGATACAAAATAGTGGCAAATTACAATCCTTTCTCATTCATAACAGGGCAAACACAATCCAAGCATACATCATCATAACTTAAGAGGAATTGGTCAATTATACACCTCCTATCGGTCTAACCCCCTCCCCCCCCCCCCCCAAAAAAAAAAAAAACTAAATATTCACTAAACACGTCATAATCAACACAAGCTTCATATCAAATAGAGATGATAGGTACATAAATTTTTAGCATCAACCTAATTGTTTGTTTAACTTCTTCCTCTTGATTGAGCTCAAACCAAACATTCATATCATCCGTAGCGTGGTTCACATTCGTGGATCTTGCACCATCTATGGAGTCTTCGACTACTCATTCTTCATCAATGGAGTCTTCAACAATCATGTGACCTATAGAATCTAAGGAATCTTCTACAACTTCAAGTAGCAAGAAACATTTAGAAATATTAAACAGTGTATATAGTTCCTTTTTTCTAAAAGGAAAGTTAGAAATTAATTCCACTATGATGAACAAATAAATATTGAAGGCTATTGCATATTTAATAAGACAAAAATCGCTGACCACATCCCGATCACCATAGGCATAAGCTAAATAATCTAACTTAGATAATTAAGTACATCTTGCACTAGTTGAGGATCACATTTCACTTGACTAGGTAGTTGACCTTGACGCTCTAACCCTTCTTTATTGATGTGAGGCATTTGGTACTTGTTGGAACTTGGAACCCTTAACTTGGATTATTTCTCTCATACATAGTTGTAAAGACAAAAATATGTGATTCGATTTCTTAGAGGGGTATTCCTTAAATGACCTTTGTACAACATTAATAAGGTCATCAATGGTTCTAGTGGGATTCTTATATTATATTTGCTTGAATAGCATTGAAAAATCCAAGGTCTAAGACATTTAGATCAGGAGAGTTAGGATGTTGATTAGTTATACGAATATCAAATCCGTCCATACTAGCCACACGATGAAAGTCGTAATCATCATTACCAATATGTGTTCTGACATTATCTTGTTGAATGAATATTGTACCTCGTGCAACCTCGCTTGGCCACTTTTCTTTAATGGTAGGTAAGACATTTTCTATCATATATGATCTCATAGTTTCCTTAGTAATTGAAGTTAATGGTTTTGTCTCAAGTGTTCCGACAGCCCTATTAACGCTTCTTCTTTTTGCCGGCACTTGAGTAACAAAAGGAAACAAGCCAATTTTCCCAGAAAATGTTTCATCTCCATTTGCATTGAACCTTGGCCGAGCAACGACAGCTAGAAACATAATCTTGCCGGAAAATTTCTTATTCTTCACAGTACGATAGAGATCATCTTCATCAAGCAACAAATAATAATTGTTCGATCTTTTTGTCATATAAAACCATTTCTCATCAATATGGACAACATTATACATGCCCATAAAGGTTGGATCATGTGGAATGTTATACACATCAAGATTTGAGAGACAAAACCGTAATTGAACAATAACATTCTCATTAGTTAGATGAGGCTTGACCAAACTTGAATGACGACGTATTTTTCCTTCTTGAAAACGCCTAAATATTGTGGATTTACTAACTCCCAAAGAACCAGTTACAGACATAATGGTTGTTTAGTCACGAAAAGGGATCTCACGCAATTGATTCAAATTAATCTCAACCCGCTTACGCCCACAGTTCTTTGTCCTTTTGTGATAGATATCACCATTTATTGATTGTTTCCAAAGGAATTTTACAGTTTGCCTAGAAACTGAAAATTGGGTTGTCAAAAGCCTCGTTACAGTTCAGTTCAACTTCCCATTCACACTTCTATGGAGTGGAACTTCAAACATAGCTCTACGTTCAGCGTTCGTTAGGTTTTTGCGTTTCTTGATTTGACTTGTAGGTTCATCTATTAAAATAAGGAAAAATAAATTACTTCTAATAAACATATTCAACATACTAAATCACTAATCCTCATGGCAAGGGACATGAAATCTATTTATACATACAAAATAACAACACAATAACATAATAATCGCATAGCAATATAGTCGAAACAGTAACATAGTGACAAAGTAGGGCAACACATCCTCTAGTAAAACCCTATGTCCCTCCTGCAAGCAAATGATATCAAATGAAAAAAATGCTCCTACTACACATCTGATAAGGTTGTTTGATCAGTTTACTCAAGTAAGCTTAATCAACATACTCTAGTAATCATAATTTGCATGCTCCATTATATACATGCAAAGCTACTTAATTCACACATACTCCATTATATACATGCAAAGCTAATTAGAATTAGCACACAATGTCAAAAAAAAAAAAAAAAGGGGTTGTACCTGTGTCAGGGTTTTGTTCTTCCTCAGTAGTCACTGCCCCCTCATTTAAGTCTTCTTCCATGGAGGACTCCACATTAAGGTTCAACAAACCACCTTCTGAATTCTCCATCGGTGGAGAAGATCCTATGTTGAGGTCAGGAATATCCAACGGACTCATGTTCACTTCACGGGAAAAAAAATCTGGGCTAAATGAAACTAAAATAGTACATATAATGACAACGAAAACCATATTCACTAAATGAAAAAAAAAATTAATGAGATGGTTCAATCTAAAAACCGGAGAAAATAGTAATCTTATCATGATATTATTTCACCCATTGTCATGAGCTTGCATTCAATATTTTTTTTTACAAAAAAAATAGAAGAACACAAAACATATTCAAAGAAAGTAAAAATCAAGTAATGAAAACACAAGCATATAAAGTGGTAAATTATATGGTCAAAACTCAAAATTGAAACAATCAGATAATACTACCCACTAGAACCTACAGTTGCAAGACAAACAAATATTCACAGGGATCAAACATAAATTAACAGGGGAACGTACGTAGGGTAAGAAAAGATCAACAATGTTAAGAGGTTCAATAGATGGGTCTAGAATAACCCATGAAAGCATCATAATAAACCATTAAAGCAAAGACATTCAACCTCAAACACACATAATAACACACCCAGAGGACTTTAAACACCTTATTAGTAACAGAGGACTTCCAACATCTTCTATGAGGAAAACAAAAAACTCAAAAGTTAAATGCAATCAAATTGAAGGATTACCTTATGATGGAATAACCAAGCCAGACATGCAACCAACTCAAACCCCACAACCAACTTAATTTTTCTTGTGAAGTGGCTCATTTTTCTCACAATAGTTGAGCTTCAATTGATAAGAATAATAAGGAGGGAAATAAGAAATTAGAAAATATCATTTCAAATTTTCCCAAAATGTAAAAAGATCAAAAAAAATATTGAGAATTTTGAAAAGATGGATTTTCCTCAACTTAGCCATGGTGCTCGAGGTAAGATTTGAGGGTTGGATTATAATACTGTCAGAGAGGGGGAGAGCGTTGTACTGCATGAAAGAGGGGGAGGGGTTGTACTGTATGAGAGAGAGGGAGGAGAGAGGGAGAGACATGCTTTTTTATTTTAGACGTAGCTGAATTGACACGTTAATCATATTCTTCCTTTTAATACCTCAAGTTTTCTTTTTTTTTTATTAATTTGCATTATACAGGTAAATGACATGCAGTGGTTGGATAAGTTTAATTGGTTTTGCCAATTTCTTCCAAAACGTATTATATATTGGGATGGAGGGAGTATCACTTTAGGCATATTTCATTACTATTATATCAATTCACATTAAGAATAACTTTAAATTTACTCAAAGTAAAGTTTGGTTCGTTGAAGTTTAGTTTTGGTCATTTTAGTTAAGGGTTGGTCCGGGTATGAATTGGATTGGTTTGAAATTGTGTGCGGTCGGTTCGGATTTGGGTTATTCCTGTTCGAATCGCTTTGGGTTGGGTCAATATGAATCGGGTTTGAATTGGGCCTCTACGGTTGATGGCAAGGATTTGGTTTGGTTCAGTTATAGTTCAGATTATTCGGGTGTCAGTTTAATCAGTTCGTGAGAAGTTTCGGGTTCAATTCGGTTTTGATGCGAGTCATTTCCGGTGTGGGACGTTTCGGTTCATAATAGGTCTCGGGTTCGATTCAATTTTGGTTCGGATCATTTTGGATGTTCCATTCATAATCGGTTCATCTCACTTAGGATGTCAATTTGAGTATGGGCCCGGGTCATTCGGTTCGAATGTCTGGTTTCATATCTATTTTGACAGGTCTAGGACCCACTTGATTCTAGCCCGTTTGAGCCTAGTAAAAAAAATACTCAACCCAGCCCATCCTGACCCATTTAAGGGAATCATGAACTCGGCCCGACCTTTGCCCACCCAAAATCAGAGAGGATATAAATGGACCATTATAACGGTCCACCCATTTTCTTTTTTCTCCTTTTTCTTCATAGGTTAGGATAAGGGAGAGAAAGAGGGCAAACAAAAGCTCGCCAGGTGGCCAGGCCAATCGGCCTAGTCATGGGCTGGTGTTTTTCATCCTCTTTGCTCTCTATTTCATGATCTCCACCCCCCCGGGGGAAAATAATTATCACTATTAGGAGCTCAAACTTACTCCATTCTTCTTAGTTGCTCGATTTGTGCTCATTTTCACCATTTTTTTCGAAAAAGAACACATGTTACATATGGCTCCTCATGTAAAAATTGAGATATTGTTATTTTAAAATAATGAGAGAGTTTTCATTCAATTACCTCATTTTCATGATAATAGATTACTAAAGAAAGAGCGGATCTATTCTCATTTTTATCTCCTTTTCTTTTTTAATTTTCTATAAATAAATAGGAAGATTGTATTACTATGTCAAAGATGTAGTTGCCATCCCTGAGTAAACCTAAGCGGAATATTTATTTCCTCTTTATGAGGGGTTGGAGTGTTAGTAATGAAGGTTGTGCCTACGTATTGGATTTTGTCGTTTACTCACCCTTATCCGATGTAGACTCATTAAAATGGTCTGGAATAAGACGAAGTATGTTGAATTGTTTCTTTTTGTTATATATTGCTTGATAGACATGAAGCAACCCATTTCAAAAGTAACCCAACCCAAATGGGACCCGAACTTGTACAATCCAACCCATATTAGACCGAAACTTGAAATAACCCAAACCCAAAATAACTCGACCCAATTAGGACCCAAACCCGAAAGTACCCAACCCAAATTAAACCTGAATCTAAAATAACCCAGCCAACGGCTAATATGTAATGACCAATGACTAATGAGTATTTAAGTGATGATTCACTTACGCAATATAAAATTATAGTCCCGTATTATATGGCTCAGAGATTTATTTTTATTTCAACTTGCAATTCATTGATCATTAAACATTTGAGCTAAATTTAGGTCCACTTTAAAACTATTATTAGGATTGGGCGTAGTGGTATTATTAATTGTCATCCAACTGACCCAAATGTAACCCGATCCAAATGCAACTTGACCTAAATGTAACCTAACCCGAATGGAACCCGGCCCATATGTACTTTGACCTAAACTCAACCTGACCCGACATACACCTAATTCATAAGGAACATAACCCAGGGCCACTCGACCTAAGCTTGACTCGACCTGACTCAATCCGACCCGAATGATTTTCACCTAAATTCAACCTAACTCGACCTGACTCACACAGACTTGAATAGTTTTCACCCAAAGTCAACATGAATTTAAACTCAATCACCCAGCCTAAAACTCACATAGCCTGAATTTGACCCACTAAAATTCGACAAGAACGACCCATTTGCGAGGTCTACGAGGCAAGTGTGGCATTGGCATATAAAACAAAAGTATCCAATCGGACAAATCTCGCACGACAATGACGAAGTAGGACGTAAGAACACTAAAGTGTTCATCCAATGGGTGAATTCCCAAGTCGTTCTGAACACAAACTCCGAGTGATGGGATAAAACTGCCATTGAAGTTTCCTATTTAGTCAAATCTACCATTAATGTTTTCAAAGTGTCAAAAATGTCATTAAATTGTCCAATTAAATTAAAAAATCTCACTCAATCCAATTTGTACTTGCTATTACAGGTTAATGTTTAAAAGACTTTAAAAATAAAAATTTAATTTCAAAATCAGATTTCCCCTTTATAAAAATTAGATTTTTCTTCTTCTTCTTCTTCTTCTTCTTCTTCTTCTTCTTCTTCTTCTTCTTCTTCTTCGCTTCTTCTTCTTCTGCTTTTTCTTTTTCTTCGTCCTCTCTATCGATTGAGATTTGCTCCGAACAGAAGGAATTTGATATAGAAAAAGCAGCTGCGCAGCCGGATCCAACCGTCGTCCACCAACTCCACCGACCACTTGGCGTTTGGGGACGAGCTCTTCGTCCTCGTTCGCCACCAGGTACTTGTTCTGTCAGCGCTTCAGCCAGACTGCCTTCGCGTCATGGAACAAGTCCATGCTTGGAAACCGGTCGGGGTTGGATTTCAGAATGGAACAAAAAAGGATTTAAGTTTTCTAATTCGTAGGATAAGGTGAAGAAATTGACTTAGGAGAAAAAACGAGTACCTCACTCACTAATATTCTACATACCACACATTGATCTTAATCCTCTCCCCATTCAACCTCGCATTCTCTCTCTCTCTCTCTCTATCAAAACTCAAAACAATATCTGTCGTTGAGATAGCCCTCTCTACTGTTCAAACTTTCTTTTCCACAGCCCAATTCTTGGATATCATAATTAAAAGGAACATGTCCAACTCTGATGATGAGAAATGCACACCTGCTGCTCAAACAATGCCTCTCGCGGAACGAGTCCAGTCAGCCAGATCGATATAGAAATCTGATAGAGAGGACGAAGAAGAAGAAGAAAAGGCAAAAGAAGAAGCGTAGAAGAAGAAGAAGAAGAAGAAGAAGAAGAAGAAGAAGAAGAAGAAGAAGAATCTTATTTTTATAAAGGGGAGGTTTATAAAGGGGGTGGATTGGGGAAAATCTGATTTTAGGATTAAATTTTTATTTTTGGGTTTTTGGACATCAATAATATCAACTTTAGGGGTATTGGATATTAATAATACAAACTATTTTCTTGGACACTAGCAGTACGAACTATTGACCTATTTTCCTCTAACAGTACACCGTTGAATTGTTATGGTTTTAACTCATCGAAAAGATGATGTGACTTCGGATATGTGATATGGAAGACATGTCAGTGTCCACGTCAACATTTTCTACCCAACCTCTGCCTTCTACATCACACATCATGGAGCTACGTCATCCTTCCGATGAGTTAAAACTATAACAACTCGGTCGTGTACTGTTGGAGGAAAATAGGTCGATAGTTGGTACTACTAATGTCCAAGAAAATAGTTTGTATTATTAGTGTCCAATACCCCCAAAGTTGGTATTATTGGCGTCCAATAATCCTTTATTTTTTAAAGTCTTTTAACATTAACCTAATTAGACAGTTTAATTAGACAGTTTAATGATATTTTTGACACTTTGAAAACATTAAGGAGTCATTTGTTTTATGAGAATAGCCACTTGGGAATGGGAATAGATGGTTGGAGATTACAATTACCATGTTTGTTTCATGGTAATAAAAAAAATACAGGAATGGAAATGGGAATAGAAGAGGTGAATTCCCAAGAATCTATTACCATGGGGGGTGGTAATTGATCTTGAGAATTCATTAGTCACTTTTAAATTACAATATTACCCTTATACTTAACTACTAATACCAATATTACTCACCCTAATTTAAAAAAATAAACCTCACGTAATATGATTAGCGATAATGCTGCCAGCCGTCACTACCTTCCAACTTCTATTATGCTACTGTGCAGAATTAAAATTTTAATGTTAATTAGGTTTTCGGTTCATAAAACAACTACAATGGATTTTAGGGTAACTTTTAATTCATATTTGATGCTTAATTAATTTTTATTAGAATCTTTATGAACTTTATTTTTTAATTTTTTCTATATGGTAATTGATTTTCTAGAAGTAAATGTGTGTCAATTATGGCTTTTCATAAATTTCAATTTATTAAAACATTCATAAATTAATAAAAAGATTATTTTAGTAAATGTGTTTTTATTACCAATGTTATTCCCAATTTCAATTACTACATAACAAACAAAAAGGTTGATAATTCATAAAAACATTTTAATTCTCATTTCCATTATGAATTCTGATTCTAAGTAGCATTATGAATTCTGGTTCCCAACTCATTTGATGCCAAATGGCCCCTAAGAGCAGTTTTGACTAAATGAAAAACTCCAGTGACAATTTCATCCACACTCCAGAAACTCCTCGTCCAGAAAGGGCGAAAGCGAAAACAAACCCCCAGCGGGCCAAGGCCCCAAGAAAGCCACCAATTGCAGAAGAGAAAATGGAGGTAGAAGTAAAACTAAGACTCCCCGACTCGTACGCCCACCAAAGTGTCCTGAAAGTGCTGTCCCCCTTCCACACTGAAACACACCTTCAAGAAAACCTCTTCTTCGACGGCCCCCGCTTGGAGCTGGCCTCCAACTTCACTGCCCTCCGCATCCGCTTCTACAACGACGACACCCGCTGCTGCGTCCTCTCCCTCAAGTCCAAGCCCAACATCTCCGGCGGTGTCAGCCGCATCGAGGAGGTCGAACACCCCCTCGACCCCCTTCTCGGCCGGGCCTGCGTTTCCGACCCGACCCGCCTGGCCCAATTGGCTCGCCCTAACAGGGTCATCGACAGGCTCGAGGAGTTGGGGTTGGCCCATGTCTCCCTGGTGTGTATCGGTGGGTTTAAGAATGTCAGGAATGTGCATGTCTGGAAAGGTCTCACGGTTGAGGTGGACGAGACTTTGTATGAGTTTGGGACATGCTACGAGGTTGAGTGTGAGACTGACAACCCTCCTCAGGCTAAGGGCTTGATTGAGGACCTCTTACACCGCAATGGCATTCAGTATTCTTATTCCAATGACAATAAATTCGCTGTTTTTATGTCTGGCAAGTTGCCATA
The DNA here is from genome assembly GCA_029582165.1 of Portulaca oleracea. Classification (NCBI taxonomy): domain Eukaryota; kingdom Viridiplantae; phylum Streptophyta; class Magnoliopsida; order Caryophyllales; family Portulacaceae; genus Portulaca; species Portulaca oleracea. The sequence continues at coordinate 20,498,161 of CM055882.1, read as the reverse complement.
GTCACTCCAATTTTAACTTTCTGCCTTGTAGATGAGATGGGCTTTGAGCATTTCTGGTAACCGCCCTGTACAAGGAATCATTGAATTCCTCATTCTGTGCAAACAGAAAGCTACTTGCACATTAATTCCTCATTATGTGTAAACAGGAAGCTACTTGCACATTGCTATTCAAATTGATTGTTTGCTACTTGTGCTGCATGCAAAATTGATTTGCATTTGAGAATTTGGCAGTTGTGCTTATATTCTCTTATGATGTGTTTATATGTGGTCTGTCAATTGTGATACTATGGGAATAATGGGATCATGGCCTTAAACATTTTCATTTTGCTTTTTAAGACTCGAGTTTTTTTGTGTTTTTTTTTTTTATTCTTTGAACGAAAGTTGTAAAAGCTGTAAGTGAGCCTGAAGTTGAGCAACCTCAAGTTCACTTGCCACATCATTGATAATGGAATGTAACTGAGCAAGCACGTATCTCATTTGCAACCACTCGATGCATATCCCGGTAAGTGAAGTAGAAAACGTTTCAGTAAAGCATTTTATTTTAGTCCCCTATGATCCACAAACACCCATTTGTGCAGATAAGAATAAATGAGTGGGCTGATTAACTTGCTCGACTCACCAAGCCCCAGGCAATCATAAAAAGGAGCAAATGAGAAGCGCTGATACCCAATCTTTGAACCATCTGCAAAAGCACACTGTGTAACAGACACGATACTTACTATATTCTGTTAACCTTTAAGCCTTTGACTTGCAATAATCGAAAAAAAAAAACAGAGACGATACTCAAAACAGCCCGCTATGCAACAATGGCTTCTTAGAGAATGTACAATGCAAATTTTAAAATTTTGGAATTTTAGCTGGGGACTACCTATTCACATTATATATAATTTTTACTTTTTGAAATTTCATTCCATTTTCTCTACAATCACAAGAACACATTTTACTTTTATATTTTAAAATATTCCACGTCTCCCAATGCCCACACAATACAAATACATGCATCATTATTAATATGTGCTTTTCCTTTTTTTCATTTTTAAACCCATTAAAAAATTATTTTTCACCACTGAGTTCCATATTGTTGCCCCGTTCTTTCTCTCGTTCTAGCTAAATTTCGTTCCTAGCTGCAAGTTTTCTATGGGAATTCCTGACGAATTCCATCGATTGTGTGCTGCGCTGCTGGTGCTCTTAGATTTTGCAGCAAGGAAGGTATAGAAATTAGACTTAAAGCCAAAGATCACCATTCCTTTATGGTCCCGGCCCAAACAACACAAATAAAAGATGAAATAAAACTTGTAACTAATGGGACCAATCACCAATTCACCATGGTCCCAGGTCCATGATCTAAGCACCGGGGAGGTAGTACAACCAGTTTTTAGTCTTATACAATATCGAGCTTTACTTATCTATTGCATACTTTGTACTGAATCTAGACCAGAACAACTTTAAAGGGAGTAAAGAACATGGCAAATGATGCGACAAAGCAGAACTCTGTCATCAACTTGGAACAGGATTGACATTCTGGATTAATGAGTACTAGAACAGAAGCAAGAATACAAAATTGAGAAACAAATGTACTCCTCTACGAGCTAGGTTAGCTTTTATTAAAACAAAGTCGATTGCCAATGTTTCTTACACCTCACTTTCATGAAAACTTGAGAAACTTTACTGCTCGTTCTTTGAAGAAAACTTGAGAAACTTAACTGCAAACGAGCGCCTAACGAATTAATCGAATGGAAACTGATATGTACAGACCGCAGTAATATTCTCTTTATGTATGTATATTCATTCAGTACATTATGAATATACATACTATAGACTTGTTACAGTGAACATAAGTTGGAAATCCATGCAACCAAAGACATACATCAAACGCCACATAACCTTATTTGTGCAAAAACCACACAGCCGCTTATTTCAAATGACCTACGATTTTCAAAGGCATGCTACTTATGTGTTCAACATAAGTTTTTAGATTTGAGCAATATGAATTGCTCTTTGGCCCTTATTATAAAATTCAACAAACTTATCCGCATAATTTCTCACATGCTTGTACTTTCTTGGCTTGTTCATCTTCTCATCAATCAAGGCTTCTACAGGCCCTACGTCTTTCTCCTCTTCTGGTGTGTAAAACACAGCAATGGAAGTTCTTGCTTGTCCTGCATTGCTGACCACTCTATGAACTGGGCTCTTGAATGCCCCATTTGTCATTATCTGCATTCAACCTTCAAAGTTATACACAATGAACAAAATAATGATTCCTGAGCGATGAACCGACGTAATGTCTCAACTAACTAACCTCCATTTGGTCCCCCAGGAGAACTAAGATTGCATCAGGATTTGTAGGCACAGTAAGCCACTTTCCATGTTTGGAGATTTGAAGGCCATGAACTTCATCCTGGAGAATGAGAGTGTAACCAGAGTTATCTGCATGAGGCTTCAGACCCATCACTAGATCCGGCCTCGGACTTGGCGGGTAGTAGTTGAATCTAACTTGAAGGGGTGCGTTGTCCCCAAACATATTTACGAAACAGCCCTCTTCCAAATCCAAGCACTTTGCTATGGCTCTTGAAACAACTCCTGTCATCACCCTTAACTTTTCTGTATACTCTGCTAATACCTCCCTGTTTTCCTTGGATCAGCAAGTGTGTTATGTTAGACTTTGTTATGGGTGGCATGGAAAGGAAAGGAAAGGAGCTGATTACCTGAAAGACTGGGGATTCTCTGGCCACAAGTGCAACTTCCTTCGATGTAGAGGATACACATCAAGAAACAACCTATCTTGCCAATCCAAGGGCTGACCTTCCTCTGGGGGAGGGTCACCTCCATACCCTTCAAAGTCCTCCACCTTTTTTGCATACTTTATCTTCTCCTCCATGGGCAGCAGGAAAAATTTCCTACCCACTTCACGTATGTTGTCAAGTAACAAACTTGAGATGCCATGTCCTACTGCCTGACAGATAAAACTTAATCATCTGTAACTTTATGAGTCTGTAACAGAGAACTCCAGAGAAACTTAGAGGATAAACAAAAGACGAACCTGAAAGCAACCCCATGAAGATAAGGCTGACTTAAGCTTCTGACGTTGATCAGGATCCACAGAAATTTGATCAATATGTACGGTGGGAATGGGGGCAAAACATGCATGATCATCCTTATGGTCATCGTTGTGCTTGTCTCTGCATACGTAGAGCGATGCAGGTTGGTCATCACCTTGGAGGACCATGTCCTGCACCCGCTTCGCCAGCAGGACTTCTGCTGACATAGGTTGGTTAGTGGAAGAGTTGTTGGCCATTTTGGATAGAGCAAATTAGCAGCACAGGAGTGGAAAGTGAACAAGGTATGGAATGTATGTCATTTGGGATTTGGTGCAGATGAGGGTAGAAGGCAGAGATAGAGGCTGTGGAGCGGTGGAGACAGTGTGCATATGTTGTTGTTATTCACACAATCAGGTTGGGGTTTAAGTCTTCATCTGCTGCTGGAATTTGGAAACATGCGGGTATTCAATTCAATTCAGAGACGCAACAAGGACTAGGAGACTTCCCCAATGCTCCTCCATACCCTGTTACAAGATTATGACAATCACACCTTTCTTCGTGTTGCGTGCTACCTTAGCTTCCTGCAAATTTGTCCTCCTTCAATTGCTTTTACCCCCTGGTCTTCATCTTTAAACTTGCTTAACCCTTTTTTATGCTATCTATTGTTTTGTTTTAAGTGGTAATACCCGTATATAACGAGTATAGATAAACTGAGCATTTAAAAAGAGTGAATTTATATTTTATGGAAGCTGTAAAATAACAAGGGCATTTTTTCTTGACCTCGCCATGTTATAACGCTTAATATGTGTTTAATATACGAATTATTCGTTTTAAAAGGGAGAAAGTAAAAGTTATTGACATTAAATCAATATAATAATAAGAGTATAAGACTTTATCAGTGTTCCCGAATAAAAAGGTACCATATAAAACACGAATTTTCATGTACCGCCGTTAATAAAAGTCAACGTTTATATCAACAAATAATTGACCATATTTTGACACAATGTTGTCGAATAAAAGACGTACCGTATTTTATGCATTTAGTTCCTGTACCCTATTTTTCCACAATGTTGCCGTATAAAACACTTACTGTTGGGTCATCCTCCGGTTCCTGACCATATTTTACGTACTATCTTTTTTTGTGTGTGTGTTTGTGGCATGTCAATTATCGGAAAAAGATGTACATCGAGTGAATCATATCATTATCAATTCTTATTGATATATGCTTGTCCGGATCCATATACTAGAAAATTTACTCTCTTTTCGTTCAGAACAAAAGAAATTCAAATAAGGACTACTTAAAATTTGATTTTGTGGGACTAATTTTTAGTTGCATCATACATGAAATTATATAGCTGGATCACATACAAATGGAGTCTTTAGGTATCGTCCTTGACCTCCTCTGTCCGCACTCAACAAAAATCATCCTATCGAAATTTATGTTTTTCTTCCAAAAGTTTTCAATCTACAATCGCCAAAGAGATGTATTGTTCTTCAATTATTCAAAACCTAAATCAAGTTGAATGTTTCGTATTCACAATGAAGGGCGCAAGTTGTAAATAATATAAGCAAAACAACAATGAATAACAAAGATAAAAACAACAAAGATCACAAACACTCGAAGTTTCATCAAAAGTTGTCACCGACAGTATATATATCACCTCCACTTTATATCCAAAAGGCATCACAGCACCTGCTTCCCATCCAAACCTATTAAAACTACTACAATTTTAGTATGATCTTTCACTCATGACTTACTAGTTCCTTCATTTTGCAATTTCTTTTTAAATAAACTTTATCGACTTATCTTGTCTCTTGATCACCAATAATATTAATGTATATAGTATTGTTAATCTCCATGATTCTTTGAGCTTCTATAGCCAAACTATCCTGAGGACCCCCATCCCCATCACATTCTTCCAAATATTCCTAGAAATCATCTCATTTCAAATTGTCTTAAGATGATTACCACACTTGCCATCTTTTTGTTTCGAACTCCTCAACCATACAATCTTGTGTGTTGCTAACTTGCTATCATTTAACTTTAACATTGCTTTTTCTTCTCTTATGCCTAGTGGGAGCTTTAAGTGTCTCAAGGATGATATCCTCAAAACCACGTAGAAGATCCAGGCTAGTCCATAGATAAAGAGTCGTTGTCAAAATTGCTGCCCGGTTTGATAGAAAAGATTATAGCTGAACTCCAACTTCATGACCCTCATCAACAGTTGTGGGCAAGCCACTTAACAGACAAGCTTTGAGCTTGAGGGATGCAAATACAGCTAAAAAAACAATTCTCAGTTTGCTATCAATTGTTAGTTGTTATTACTTTCATTTAACAATATTTTCCAATAGCTAATGTATCTTGCTGGTAGATATTCTTGGGTACTTTATGCCAATAATAATAATCAGACTAAACAGAACGCAAAGAAAAGAAAAGAAAAACAGAAACCCAAAGCATTTGTTCTGCTGCAAGAAAACCTACAATGCAGTCCACTATGCAGGAGGTATAAAAAAGCTGACACGTATGCAACAAGGGTAAACATGGGTGGGAGTCATGGACAACAACAAAAGATATAGCCTGGCCAAAAATGGAAAAATGTGCTCAGTATTTCGATCTAACACAAACATTTCTGGTCGCAAAACCTACCCTTTCCTACAACAAAAGAAGCAGGACCACATTTGTTTTCTAAACAACCTACAGATACAATATTCCTAGCAAGAGCAAACTGAGAAACTCAAAACATCAAGGGCATTGAAAACACAGGATGACAGAGCATGAGCAAACAATCTTTGGTAAAGCTCCACAAAGGAAAGAAGATAGTTCAACAATCAGTCAGACTGACTTTTCTTCAGAAGATCTTGAACAACAGTCCACCGTGAGTGGCGAAAAATGGAGCAAATACAAGAGACTCAACGGCCATAAGCTTGATTAAGATGTTGAGAGAAGGACCTGAGGTGTCCTTGAGAGGGTCACCAATGGTGTCACCAATTACAGCTGCCTTGTGTGGCTCTGAGCCCTTTGGTCCAAGAGTTCTCGCATGTTCTGAAGCTCCAGCCTGAGATAATAAAACCCAGAAAAGTTATATCTCAAATTGTCTTCCCAGAAATCTGGAATGTAGCTTAAGTTTCTGGATTATGCGGTGTTCAAATTACCTCAATGTACTTCTTGGCATTGTCCCATGCGCCACCAGTGTTGGATGCTGATATAGCTATCTGTTGCACATTGAATCAAATGAGAACGATTGTGCAAAGAGCCAAAAACAACCATCATTGTAACTCCCCTCCCCAAACAAAAAAAAAGGGGGAAAAAAAGAAAAAGAGAAAGGAGCAGTGGTCTCAATCATTGGCAAATCAAGGAGCATATTATTACACACAATGGATGCCACGCAGCAACTAATTATGGTCATGTAATGTACGATTCACACACAAAGATCGGAACCAACAAATGCAAGTAAGATCTACCAAATAGCCATGTCATAGGTGAATAATTAGTCCTGGACAATCATCATCATAAGCCATAGATAAGTGACATAACATCAAATGTGGTGGTCACACGACTAATGAGCTGCTACTACCTCCCTGTTCATTGGCCCACCACCGGATTTGCTATTATATTATGTCAAATCCTTGGCAAGCTTAAAAATAAAGGAGATAAATAAAGTTCAAAGGGTACAAATTTTACCTGGACTCCAGAAACAAGGGAACCAGCTAGAACACCAGAAAGGGTCTCCACACCGAAAAGGGTTCCAACAATGAGTGGAGTGAGCATAACCAAAGCACCAGGTGGAATCATCTCTTTGATAGATGCATCAGTAGAGATCTTAACACAAGTGGCATAGTCAGGCTTGGCAGTTCCCTCCATCAGGCCGGGGATAGTGTTGAACTGCCTGCGAACCTCCTCCACCATCTTGAGAGCAGCACTACCCACACTCTTCATTGTCATGGCAGAGAACCAGTAAGGAAGCATGGCACCAACGAGCAAACCAATGAAAACTTTGGGAGTCAAGACATCGACTGTTGAGATAGATGCACGACTGACAAAAGCACCAAATAAGGCTAGAGAAACAAGGGCAGCGGATCCAATCGCAAATCCCTGAAAGCAGAAATAAGGAAGTTCAGATATCTTGCAGCAGTAGGTGTCCATGCAATTTTACAGAGCCTGCAGGAATCGCAGTTCCCTTACGAACCTAAAATGCACTATGAGAATGCCCAACTGAAGTTTGGCTAGAAGAGGATAACTGCTAAAGAGATCTCCACTGAGAAGAAATACACAAGGTAGGGAAAGGATACCTTTCCAATAGCAGCAGTTGTGTTCCCTGCAGCATCAAGGGCATCAGTTCTTTCTCGAATTCTGTGGCTCATGCCTGCCATTTCGGCAATACCTCCGGCGTTGTCACTGATTGGGCCATATGCATCAATTGCCAAACCAGTGGCAATGGTACTTAGCATTCCAAGGGCAGCCACCGCAATACCATACATGGCAGCAAAGCTGAAACTGACAAAGATACTGACAGCAATAGCAAAGATGGGAATGATGACAGATTTGTAACCCAAGGCTAACCCAAAGATGACATTTGTGGCAGCCCCTGTTCTGCAGGAATCAGCAACATCTTGCACAGGACTGCATGAAAGGCCATCACAATGGTTAAATGTCTAACTCTTGAGTCAAAGTTCATTTCCTTGAAGGAAATAATCTCTCTAAATGAGATCAATACCTGTATGCATTGCTGGTGTAGTACTCTGTCACAAAACCAATGATGAGTCCGGCCCAAAGACCAACGCATACGCACAAGAACAATTGCCTGCATAGAAAGAACATCATGAAGCTCCATATGGTCCAGAAACACAAAGCATCCTTATGGTCAATCAGATATCGTAATGCCTTAAATAAAAGTCCTCACTATGTCATTAAATTCAAGCATGAACTGGAAACATAGACACCAAGATCTTGTTTGGGCAACTATAAATAACAGAACAAAGACCCAAAAGGCATCAACATGTCTCATACAATTCCAAGTTCAACAGCTAAAAGGAACAGCATTCTAGGTGTTTCTTCCTGTTCATTCTATCAGTAATGGGATACTTGTCAACTTGGCCAAACTTGCTAGATAAAGCAACACATGCACAAGTGCACATCAGCATTTCAAGGCTGAACAACTATCATGCCCAGAACTTGCAGATCTCGCTTTCATGAACAGCTGGTTTGTATTCAGAGACAATATGATCAACACAATCAGGAAACTTACCCATTCATCTAGATACACAGTGGATCTACAAGGTTCACAGAAATCGTCCATGAAATACAAACAGGAGCATAGGATTTATAAATGCCAGAAGATATTTAAAAATATTGCATATTAACTGGCAGAATCAAACTTACCAGTTCTTGACAACCTTTTGTGCACCGAAATTGAAAATAGTGAAAGAGGATGGAAGAGCAATCCACGTGATAATTGCAACACCCACAGTCATAAGAACAGTTGAAATTATGAGTTGCTTCTTCAATGCTGGCTCAATTTCACTGACGGCCTTAATTTCAAAGAAGTCAGTGGCAAAGAGGGTTGTAAGCAAGCAGACAATTATCCCCATTGAACTAACAAGCAATGGATAACACATGGAAGTGAACTCATGGTTAATTCCAAATGAGGAGATAGAGGCAACAACAAGGGCAGCACAAGATGATTCAGCATATGAGCCAAAAAGATCAGAACCCATCCCAGCAATATCACCAACATTGTCACCAACATTGTCAGCAATCACCTACAAACATGGAACAGAGATGTCAGCACAAATAAATAGGCAACCACTATTAGAGAAATAGATCAGGTACTTACAGCTGGGTTTCTAGGATCATCTTCTGGGATGTTCCTTTCAACCTTTCCAACTAGATCAGCACCTACATCAGCAGCCTTGGTGTAAATACCTCCTCCAACTCTACCAAAGAGAGCCATTGAAGATCCACCGAGACCATAACCAGTAATAGCCTCAAAAAGGCCTTCCCAGTCATCACCATAGTATAGCTTAAATAGATTAATAGCAATGTAGAGAACCAAAAGACCATTTGCAGCAAGGAGGAAACCCATAACTGCACCAGATCTGAATGCTACGATAAAAGCCTTTCCAACACCCTTCCTAGCTTCCAGGGTTGTCCTTGCATTAGCAAAGGTAGCAATCTTCATTCCAAGGAAACCAGAAACAATGGAAGTGACCGCACCAAGCAAGAAGGACACAGTACTGAAGAAGGCTGTGGCCAAAGCAGGCTTGCACTTCTTGAAAGGGTTGTAGGTGCACGGCTGGCTTTTTGTGCTAAAGCCTTCCACAGATCCCAGGAAGAGGAAGATGAGAACCGCAAATGCAACCATGAATACCCCAACATATTGGTACTCCGTAAACAGGAAAGATGTAGCACCTGATAAAAAAATCAAGATTTGGATTTATTAAAATTATGGGAGCACAAAAGCAATCTAAAATGTGAATTGCTCATTGCACAAGACTTTACGTATACTATAGTGTAGACTGTAGAGCATAAAAGAAATTTACACCAACAATACTGAATAAAAATGCAGAAATTAGCCGAACAAAATACCTGTTTGTCCCAGTTTGGCATGGCACCATCACCTCAATTTTCAATTTAAGTCAATTAATCACAGAAAGACAGCAATTCAAACAGTCACTATATGCTAGGTGTGTATACCAGCAGTGAATTGCCAATGTACCAAATAACTGGACAGTAATTTGCTCTAATTGTAAGTGCATCTCAGTTGCAACTATGACAGTTATGACGTAAAACATTATTATAACATTTTAATATTTAGTATCAACTAGGTTATGATACACTATGATAGTTCAGGGACAAGTATAATCACCGTCACCTACTTAACGAAAAAGGAACTCCTTAGCAAAGAGCACACTTATGCACACCCTCAACTAATATCTGCTGCATATAAATAGCCTAATAACATTCATTTGTCCAACTCATCTTTTTTCAACTAGCATAATGAGTAACTCTAACTCCATTCCCAAATCAAAATTACAGAGAGATAAAATTAAGGTACATTATGCTGCTGCTATAAGCAAATACCCAGTAATTCAGTAAGCCTTCACCCAGCTCCTTCAAATATTTTGGGGTGCTTGGTGATCAACCTTTTGAATGGCTTTCTGAGTAGTAATTTAAGGTGTTTGGTAAATGACTTATTACTGTAGATTTTTAGATCCAAATGTCATTTCTCAACAGGCTGAACATTCTAGTATTTTGCAAATGGCTGTTTGACTAAGGCAGACAAATGACAATAATGACCCAAAATGGTATTTTCATAGTTAACACCCAAACTTCAACAGCTAGTTTTACTAAAATCTTTCCACTGTTTCTACTATGAGTTACCACCATTTACTTCCAACAGAATTTAGAACTGAATATTTTTCCCCCTAAGTTTAACTAGTCCAATAATTCAGACCATGCCTTTACTATCTATTCTCACTTCTTTTTAAATTCCATCCATAGGGAACTACTTCAAACTCATGCTACCAGTCCTTAGAAAGTAAGATCCAACTGACGGACATACACAACCCCCATACAAATTTACGGTGAACCAGTAAAAGATCGAAGCTTTATTCCATTACTCCCACTTTAGAAATAGTAATTCCTCAGCTGGGGGGGCAGATCCCAAATACAGTAGTAGCTTTTTAGCTTTAGTAATTACTTTACGGCTTTCACCGTAGATCTCTCAATTATTAATATATCACATGCACCTCACGTGACCTTGGGGTGAGCAGGGACCGACATAATAATAGTCCAACAAATTAGGGTAACATCGAAAAAAGCAATAGTCCGTATTTCTTTATTCACAAAAAGACAAATATGATTTGAATTATGAATTCCGCCATTCTAAGTAAACTCAAACAAAATAAGCGGCAGAGCTTAAGAAAGCGAAATTGCACTTACCAAAACAAAAGGTAACAATTAAAAAAAGGAGAAAGAAATCGTAAAGTTAAGCTCAATGAAGCAGATCTACGAACTAATACGAATCATGATTCATTCCACCTAAATCATCACATTTCGCATTCAGATATAATAACAAGTAGTACCAATCAAAACCTCAAAACAAACAGTAAATGAAATTCAAATTCCAACAGCCAAAGGAGAAATCCTTCACCTTCGGAAATGGCGTTCTGAATCTCGGCGCACTTAACGACGACGTTTTGGTCATTCAGACCATCTTCCTCCTCAATGAGGTGGTCTGTGAATCCATTCTTAGCACTAGCGCCATTGCTGGCGTGTCTGTCCGGCGTGAGCTTTACTCTGGCGACCAAAACCCACTGGACGAGGGAGAACACGATTCCGACGACGGCACAAGCCGGAATGACGATCTCCGTAGCCAGATCTGAAATCATTTTTCCGCCGGAGCCCTAAAAATCCGGCACCTAATGAAGTTCGAAGGTGGGAGTTTAAGGGCAACCAACAGTGTTGTGGAGAGTGTGAAGTGAGAGTGCGAGTATATAGTGCGAAATATTGGGAGGAAGGGTAACAGTTAGGTGGGGTGGTGTTGTAGTGTGGGACTGTTTTAGAGCGTCCGATTTGACGGTGCTTCTGATGGACGGACGTGATTGGTTTAAGATGAGATTTGAGCTGGGCTGTCAGTCTCATGAGTACACCGAGGAAAGGGATATACTACTAGCATATGTATTTTTTTAATTTCTTTTTTAGGATTTGGATAATAAATTTATAAAAGGTAAGTATGGTACATTAATTCCGCATGGAATAGTGTGTCCTTAATCCTTATCCGATAAACCCCTAATTTACTCCTTAAGAATTACAATACTACTTCCGTTTTGTTTTATCTGTCGTATAGGGAATTGAGGCAAAAACTTTGAATGTTAATATTTTAATTTATATAATGATTTATCATACAAAATTGATATTATTGTATTCATAATAAAAAATACTATTTAAAAAGTATAATATTATATTTTTTTATAAAAGTTTTATATTAGAAATTATTGATTAAAAATTGGCATTGTAAACCGTAAATGACAGATAAAAAAGAACGGAGGGAGTAGCATATATTTGACCTAATTTTTTTGAAGTGTTTTTTTAGAATAGTAGTAGAAAATTTTCTTAAATAAAATTTATTATAAACATTAATATAAATAAAAATGATAAACACAAAAGGAATTTATAGAGAAAAGAATATGATATGATGAGACACTATATATATTGTCATCACAGGAGCCAGGAGGGCACCGCTGTGGTGCGGTAAGTTGCGATGTGGTAAACTGTGGTAAATTGCGGTTAATTGTGGTAAGTTGTGGTGGAAATAATATATTTATGTAAAAATTTATTAATAGGTAAATGGTAAGTTGTGGTGGATTGTGGTGAATTGCGGTGACTTGCGTATAAAAGAATGGGCCCTATTTGTACTCCCACTATTCCTGGCTTTAAGATAAACGAAGACGCATATCACCAAGTTCATGTTTATGTCATTAGACCATCCGCAACGGCGAGTTAGAGACTGAAATAACGTTGATGTGGCGTGGGCGAGGACGAGAAAGACCCTGCAGCGGCGAGGAGAAGTGTTGATGGTGAGAAAAGCTCGAACTCTTGCTCGCCGTGCGAGGACGAGGACGAGATTCTCGACATATTTTTCTTTTTTTTTAATTTCTGTTATAGCGTATTTAAACTATTAAATATGGGCCTACACATTTTTTTACTTATTTTAATCAAACTCATACTCAGTATTGGAAAAGCAAGTTAACATGAAGAGTTTAACTCTAACTTTTTTGGTAGGTCATACTACTTCTACCTCATCCAGTGAGTATAACTCATATTCACCATTGTGGGTGCTCTATTAGGTTAATGGTTGGTTGGGTAATCATCAATTCAATAAGTTTAGGGTTCAATTACTTTTTTTTGACATACACTCTTCATGTTTATTTTCTTTTTCAATTTAATTTATTTTTCCAATTTATTTATCTTGCAATGTTCTCAATTGTTTTAATAGATTAATTTTGCACAAATTAACATATTAGAACAGGGAGGATATAATGGGAAATTCGAGTCAGCAGCAACAAAATCGGAGACAATATCGAGGGAACATGGGACAACAGTACCAAAACCAAGGGGGTAAATGACAATAAAGGACGACCCATAAGCATCATTGACAGATAAGTCCAACAGGACAATGAAGTCCCCATTTATAATAAAATGTGGGGCCCACAGTTTTAAGTTGTCAGTTTTTTAATTGTCTTTTTAATTTTTGTTTTTACGGGTCATGATCTCTTTCTCTCTTCCAAACTCTTTTCTTCTCCGATCCTATCAAATGCCAACACTCCACAGTTCACACCATAACCCCCCTCCATCTCTAAAATCCACCCAATAATTCCACCTCCTTGTCTTCTTTATGAAAACCCACATTTACATTTTCCAGTGGAGTAAGTGAGTCTAACTTTCTCTCTCTTTTCACAAATTGAATTTTGCTTGGGAAAGCAAGAAAAAAGGGGAAGAAAACTGAAGATGATGATGATGCCGATGGATTTTTGCTGCAACTCAAATCCCATAAATTGCTTCACAACGAACACAATTTACCGACAATTTATACCAAAAACTCAACAAGATTCAACCCAGAAAGATGGCACCGCCCTCTTGTTTCACGCAGAAACAGGGTAAGAGAGAGAAGATGAGTGGGTTTTTCTCTCACTCTCCGGTTTCTGATTGCGCGGGAGAATCGATCCACGGGCGTCGTCCGGTGGTTCAGCGACATCAAGGGTTACGGCTTCATCAAGCCCGACGACGGCGGCGATGATTTCTTCGTCCATCAATCGTCAATCAAATCCGACGATTTCCGCACTCTCACCGAAGGCGCCACCGTCGAGTTCACCTTCGCCGTCCGTGACGACAACAAGCCCAAGGCCGTGGATGTCACCAGACCCAATGGTTCTCCGATCGACTCTCGGAGGGACTCCTCTCAGTCCTTCGGCGGCGGCGGAGGTCGGAGGACCGACGGATTTGGTGGCGGATGGAGGCGAGACGCTGGTGGTGATGGATATGGCTACGGCGGAGGTGGGGGTGGTGTATGCTACCACTGCAGAAGGCCTGAATTTGGTGCAGTGTGGTGGGGAGGTTGTTGGGGAGGAGATTAGAGAGGTTGGATTAGGGTTAGTTTTTGATGGGCTGCGTGAAGTGGCTCATACTGGAAGTGCTCTACACAGCTAAGAAGAAGAAGAAGAAGAAGAAGAAGAAGAAGAAGAAGAAAAGGGCAAGAGTTGGGGTGTGTGTGTCCATTCCCCCTTGCTCTGTCTTTCCATAGAGAGAGAATGAAGAGAGATTTTGGCAGCTTCACAACATTAAAGAAAATAGTTAAAACCTCTGCCACATCACTCCCGTGGGACCCTTTCAATCCCAAAAATTAGGACTTCAATGTCTGCATCATCCTTCTTCGTCAAATAGTCTGATGGGCCGTCCTTGGAGGTCAATAACCCAAACCAAGGTGGCCCCCAGGCCCGACCATTGGGGTAGGCCCAAGGGGCCACCGCCCAGGGCCCACAAACTTAAAAAAATATGTTGTAGTTTTAAGGGACGACCCCCAATAGGCATTGTTAATATCTAATGAGCCCACGGCCCACCACTCATGCTCACTGCATTTTGCATCACCGCCTCATGAATCATCCGACCTACTAGTTATTAAAAAAAAATCTCTTCCTCCCCAATTTGTTTAAGGCTTTGATGTTTCCCACCATCCACCCTCAGTCCTTCGTACCTCACCCTTTGTCTTCCAGTCTTCTTCCTTAATTCATAGTCATCATTCCATATTTCCATCAACTAAAGGCTACAAATTTGAACCTCTCAACATATCTACATGCTACATAGGTTCATGGCCCTCTTGTTCCTCTCCAACATATCTACATATTATAGAAGCAAGATGGAGAAGATGTTGAAGAAACTGATGATGAGTGATGAGTCTTTTAGTAAATTTGTTCCTGGCCCTCTTGTTCCTCTCCAACACCATCTTGAGAAAGACAAGGTCTCTCTCTCTCTCTCTCTCTCTCTCTCTCTCTCTCTCTCTCTCTCTCCCCCCTCCCCTCCCTCCTCATTTTTGTTGGGTTTGCTGAGCTTCTTGTAATCCTTATTGGGTTTTACAGTTGATGGTTATTTGTAGCTGATTTCCACATATTGAAATTGGGTTCTTGAGTTTGGGAAATTTCGGTTTCTGTCATTCTAATTTTATTAATTCCTGTTAAGACTTAAGAATCAATCATCTTATCATGATTACTCTGCTTGAATTTGTTAGAAGATTGTGTTCTAATTTGAATTTGAATCCCCCAAGTTATTTGGTTTTTTTGGGTAATGTAGGAGCGCGGAAATGGGGAATCTTAGCAATTGTATCTACACTTGGAAAATTGGGTCATTTGGTAAAGTTTGATTCCGGCTTGTTTGATTTTTGAATAAACTTGAACTATGGTAATAAATAAATTTGGGGAAAAAATAAGGTTGGGTCGGGTTAGTTTTGCTAAGTTTAATTATATCACATACGACTTTATCATTTTATAATTTTGCGACTTTAGTTTGATGTATGAACTGTAATTTTAGGACATTGAGGGAGAGGAATTGACGTTGGAAAGGGGGTTAAAAGAAAGGAAAAGGAGGGAAAGAAATCAGTGCAAAAAATATTTTTTTTAAAAAAAACATCTTCTATTTGACTTTTTTTAGGCCAATTGTTGTTTCTTTTACAACCAAAGGCTCCACCTTTCATTACTTTTAAATTACTTATTGATAGTGTATGTTAATTATGTATTACTTTCATTCAGCAGCTTGTTTCTCAAATATTGTTTGGATCTGGTATTTATTACTAACTACATGTATCTTTCTTGCAACAATTTATATACACGTAGATTCATCATATATGATTAATGATGGTGAATTTATTACGCTATGTGAATTAATAAAAATATTTTTCAGATAAGACTGTTATATTTTCATTTATGCAGACTTGAATGACAAATTTCTCTTTGTGATGCATTGTTGAGCATAGAAGTGTCACATTTTGTATCAATTTTACAAAAAAAAAAACTTTTCATTGGTACTCATTTTGACTAAATTCTTAGTATGATTGTTTAATATGAATGTTGCACATTTTTTTTTGAAGGAATCCAATCGACAAATTAATTTACCAGGTTGTCCGGGGCCTAAAAAATGTTAGGAGCTTCACTATTTTTATCTTGTGATCACAATTATTACATGGATTAATAGCCTTAGATAATAGCTTCACTATGGGCTTTGAATTTTGGGATTATGATATTATAACTCAAGTTTTAGTGGTTTTAATTTGGGTGCCCTATTTTCATACGTTTTTTTTTAGGCAGTAGGTTCATCAGTGTTTTAAGGCATCAAGAAGATCTTATTAGCTTAAGTGCTCAACATGAAAATTGTAGTACGCTCTATAATCTTTCTAAAACGGGGTCTTATGTGTTCAAGAAATGTTGGATTAATGAGTTATGGCCCGTCAAAATCAGCCCCATGATCATGTTTAAACCATAATCGTAAGGTTGTTGTGTCATGTTCAAGCCACTCTTTGAGGTCTGTCCAAGGCTTTCATGAGGTTGTGGTCATCATAAGCGTTGTAGTATATGATTCAAGCTTTCCATAAACTACTCGCCAACAAGTATTCGATGTCTAAATCTTAAGTTATGAGTCCTCGAATTTTCACTATCGAATTTAAAATTCTATAGAACCATCCCTCTTCTTTGGTCATTCTCAAGCCCTTACACTTGTTTTTAGCCTTAAATCTTAAATAGAAAGTTGTAGTGCTTATTTTTAGCTTTATGAAAATTCCTCTTACAAAGTTTTCGAGGTTTATAAAGAAAGTTATGTCTTACGCAAATTTACTGCGAAGTATCAAAATCCTCCAACTTTTTAATTTAAAGTTAACTTTCATTAAGTTAATTAGTAGACTTCTTCCTTACCATGAATCCAACTTAATTCACTTTATTATTCTAATCTTAAGTGTATTCCAAGAGGTCATAGCTGCTATATGTTCGAATCCACCCAAGCCATCAAGTTACTTTATCGGCAGTTCAGTATTAGGGTATGTATATTGCTTGCACCCTACCCAAACTCACTTATTTGAGTTCAAGTAAGCAAGTATATTAATTTTAATTTGGATAAGTAATGTTTTACATGTTTTTCTCACCTAAATGTGGTCCCGACCCAAGTTACTTGTGTCATAGTACACTGCTCAAGTTAATACCTAGCTAGTGTCAATCAAACCTACTGATCGGTCTAGGTATGCGTATATATATAGGCTTCGTTCGATGATTGCAAGCAGGGAACCATCCAGATAATAATAATCCGGCAAGCAAGTCTTAATTGTTGTTTTTTTTTTCTCTCATATCTGTTTGTAAAATGAATTGAAATGCACAAAATAAACTGAATTGCTTAAAATTATTTAATTGCATAAGAATATGTATGCTGAGTTTCGACTCACTTGCTAAAATATATTTTGTGTTATGTTTTAGGTGGTACCTCTATTGTTGATAAACTAAGCATCGATCAGAAGTCAGGGTAAGTTGGCAAGTGGGAAGTCTCCCTTTGTTTTAATGAAGTTAACTGATATTTTTGATGTACATGTTTGATATAGTTTGATTATAGGTGAGACCTGGATGTATATGAACCTTGGGTGTTGGTTGTAACATTTATTTTGGATGTGAAATATGTTGATCCTAAGTCTAGTATGATACTCTTGTAGTTGTATAATGTTGATCCTAAGTTCATCTTTGGGAATGTTTTGTCGTATTTGGTGTCTTGTTTAGGAATTTGGGTTGTTAGCCTTGTCCAGGATGATGGACAACGATAATGCTTTCGAATTATGTTTTCTGCCGCACGAATTATTGTGTTAGAAGGTGTTTAAATTCTAATTTGGTGATTATAAATCTCAGTCGTTACATTGCTATCCTACGATCGCCGCCGAAAGAACAAAGAAAACACCAGATGTTGCTCAATTGTCAATCATAAAGACTCAAGGCTTCGATATGTCCATCCAACGAATATTCTTGAAAATTAACATTGTCATCACGTAGATTGGCGGATGCCGAACACAACCGTGTGAGCTGAGGTGCCAACGCGTCACTTAGGCAGTGGAGCGTAAGCCACACGCAGCTCCATGCCTTGTCAGTTACGTTCATTTTCGGTTGGATTCTTACATATCAGGCATTAATTAGTTAATTAAGAAGGACATCACTTGGGCATCCATTAGCGGCGCATGACATACATGGGCCACCTTTCCTCTGTTGTTTCTGACGGGCATCTCTCTGATTTTACTTAAAATCAAATCTTTTAATTTTACTTAGAAACTAATCTATTGAATTTATATAAAATTCATCTTCTACCCTTTTTTCTATTTTCTCGAGAACAAAAAAGATATGATCTCCTTTTCTGATTGAGAAAAATGATGAGTATTATGTGATTGAGATCGATCATAAAGGTCAAGCGATGTCTATGGTGGGATTTGAGGCTGGGGTCTTGGGGATCTCAGGGGTCAGGGGTAAGCACATAGTCATAACACATAAAAACACACTAATTCGACAAACTTGGAAGAAAACAGAAGATTAAATATGAACATAAATCTTATTCAATCTTAGGAGTGATTAACCAGAGCAAACATAACAAAGCACTATAGAGCAGAATCGGAAATACCTCAAGTGCGGAAACGAGATCAGATTACTGAGTTTTGTCCCATGAATTCCCACTTGCTGTGATTTTGCATGTTCAAAAATCACTGTCTGTCAGCCTCACCTTCGCGTCATCAGTCCGCGCGGTTTCATGCCCCGAGTCTTGAGATCACTGGTAGCTATTTAGTGTCGAGCCACCGGGGCAATTCACACCCCAAAATCCCAAAACCGACTAATGGTGGTTTTTCTCAAGAGAGAATACAAATAAGATTAAGTATCTCACTTGATATATATCACGTAGGTATATATAGGTTAGACTTAGAGTCATATGCTACACTTAATAGGAATACTACTTATATAGGAAGGATTATTCCTAATTTGTTTATAATTCCCTATTATCTAAAAATTATATTCTAGATAAACATGAGTTATTTAGTTAATAACTAATCAAGTGGACATTAATCAACTAAGAAATCAAGACAAGTAGATCGCAGATTCAAATTCACAACATTAGACGATCCAAAGTTCTTCACTAATTAAATCTAATAGATATGCGGCTTGGGGCAAGACAATATGTAAGCGTCTTGCTTTTTATGAAATTAATACTACCTCCGTCGTAAATGTTTGTCCATTGACTAAATTTTGACCATTAATAATTCACAAATTACAATGAGTTACAATATGAAATTACCACCATTGTAATTTTTAGTGAGTTATCTTTCTAATAACGATAATTTTATATTGTAACTTATTATAATTTGTGAGTAATCAATGGTCAAAATTTAGTCAAAAGACAAACATTTTGGGATAGAGGTAGTATTTATTATAATTTTTTATACTATTTTTTTATAGATACTATTAATTATTAATTATAGGAAGTCTGGAATACATTATTTATACCAATAATTATGAATGACACTCTAATCGGAGAATGAACCATATCTATTAAACATATTTTAGATACTTTTTTACAACTTTAAAAAACTATGGATAAAAATATAATTTTATAATTTATACATGGTATTATAATTATAAGTGGTGTTTGAGTTGACACAAGTTTTTTTTGGGGGAAAAAAGTTGTTTGGAGGTATTTAGCTCTTTTACCAAGTCATAACAACTAAATGTGTGTTTGGTAAATATTTTTTTAAATTAACTATTTGACTTCAAAAGTTTTTTTTTTCCAAAAAGTTAATTTAATGAGCTTTTTTGAATTAGCCTTTAACTATTTGACATTAAAATTATATTATTACCCTTATATTTTCACCAAAATTACATCATATTTTATAGGATTATTGGATGATAATACACTGAACTTTAGGGATATTGAACAATAATGCACTGAACTTTTTTCTTGGACTCTAATACACTGAACTTTAAGGGTATTGGACATTTTTATACAATAGATTTTGATTAATATTAAAAGAAAAATAAAGTCGATATTGAATAATATAATATAATATAATATAATATAATATAATATAATATAATATAATATAATATAATATAATATAATATAATATAATATAATATAATATAATATAATATAATATAATATAGGAAAATTGGAATCTAATAAACCAAACTTTATGTCCATTCTGATCTTACAAACTAAACTTAACTTTTTGTTAATGGCAAATTATAGTTAACATAATATTTTTCTTAGTGAACCTCCACAAATTTCTGGTTACTGGAAAAATGACATGGAAGTTTTTTTTTTTGCTAATGTGGAGTGTTTTATTGGCAAAAAATAAAAGGAAAATGAAGATAGGAGATTGAGTCAGATAGGAGATTGAATAAGTAGGGCTGACAACTCAGTAAGCACAAGTCATCTTCATTTTCCTTTTATTTTTTACCTATCAAAATTTGGACAAAATATTTATGACAATATCTAATATTTTTCTTAGTATGATAAATTTGGATGTTTGAGCAAGACAAAATTGAACTTTGACAACTCTGCTCATTCCTAAACAAAGAAATTGAAATAAATAAAATCATTTCACGGAACATAGCAAAGAAAAATGCATCCAAAAGAAAATATCTTGAAAACTGGAGAACTAATATATTTAACATCATTAATAACATAGAAAACCAAAATCTAAACATTGAAAACACACACATGCACCACAAAAAAAATAAAAAAAAAGTTAACCCCCGATAAAAGTATGCACTGTGCACATATAATCGCGCGAAAGTGTGGACAGAAGGTGGCCCTGAAACCGTTTTTAGAAAGACTGCGCTTGATTGGAGCTTTAATACATATAAGGTTTTGGTGCAAAAAAAAAAAAAAGACAATCCTTTTTTTTTTTCGAGTCTTACTCTAAGACTTATATCATTTTCAATCTAAAATGTATACATAGCTTTTATAACAAATAACTGACATATTTTACTCAAAGCTAATGATCTTAATTCATAGTGCTATAAAAAAAAAAGGGTTAGGGTTAAATTTGAGATGGTTAAACCGGCTAATATTAAAATTCAGATACGCATTAATGTTCGTTACTCATCAATTTTTCGAGCTAGACAATTTGAATGGACGTAAATTAGGGTCAAAATGGAGTTCGAACGGTAGACAAAAAGAAAAAAAAAATTGTGTCCCGAATATTCGAAGAATGTCAAAATTGGACAAAATATTTACGACAATATCTATTTTTTTTTTCTGAGTATGATAAATTTGAATATTTGGGCAAGACAAAATTGAACTTGACAACTCTGCTCAATCCTAACCAAAAAGAAAATCAAATAGTAAAGAAAATCTTTTCATTGAGCAAAGCAAAGAAAAATTCGATCCAAAAGAAAATATGTTGAAAACTGGAGAACTAGTATATTGTACATCAATCACAAAGAAAACCAAAATCTAAATATTGAAAACACACACATACACCAAAAAAAGGGTTAACCCCCCGAAAAAGTTATGCAATGTGCTGTGCACATCGTAGATCATGTATGCTTAATTTTTGCACACTTTTGTGGGTTGGGTTGAATCAATGAGCAAGGAGGGCGTTCTGAGGATGATTCTGATTATGATTGCGAAGGGAGAGACGAAACCTGGTGGGCTTGGGGCTGAAGCATCGGCGTCGCTGGAGATCATGCCTTGATGGGTTTATCATCTGCAATAGGATGGCCTTCATCTTCAATTGGGTACTAGCATTACTACTGCTGCCTGTCGTCGTCGTTGAGTTTGAGCCCCTATTATTATTATTCTTGCTGATCCCACGGTGGAGACTGCACCTGAATGACCCTGGGTGGGTCATCGGCGAGCACAGACATAGCTTCTTCCTGATGGTGCCAGTACTGCTGCCACCTGCTTCTGTTGATGCCCTTGATGACCTCTTCATCTTCAACGCCATGTAACTGTATTCTGCAGCTAGGGAGGGCTAGGCTGGCCACCATACCTACCTTTCTAGTTTTTGTTTGGATGTACATATATATTTAGAATCAGTGAGTTTGTGAGTTTGACCATTTCTATAATCTTATCCTTCCGATTAATGTTAGTGGTGGACGTGGACTCCGATCATGCCGTCCCTTTCCCTTACCTTTCTTTATTATTTGCTTTTGTTATCAAAGATTTGGCTATGCTTTCTCTATCAGGATTTCATTCGATGAAGCAGGTACGTGCATAACTTTTTCGAGTTCCCCACTAATGTTTTGGTACAAGGTCAAGAAAAACTATGTGACACAATTGTGGGCTTTTAATGACTTAAATTTTCAAAATTTCAGGAGGTAATTTAGGTGTAAATAAATAAAGAAGCCTCGGATTATATATCACCAAGGTCAAAATTTTGTACTAAAAAAAAATTAAGAAAGTATCAAATACTATATAAATCAAATATTCTCGTAAATTGTTACTGTCAATGATAGTATTTGAACCCATGTTGAATTTAGCAAGTTGTCAGTGTCCTTGATCTTTGATTGAGCTTCACAGGGGGTACATGTAAAATAATGGTTTCTAATTCTATGGCTCATACGAAAATGAGATGAGTTTTAGCGTAAGAAAGTATCTTGTTCAATTATTAAAATATATTATTATATATTAAAATGAAATTAAATAATATGATTGAATTCTATAACGATATTATCACATATAAATTGTATAAAATTATAATTTTTGTTTATTATTTTTATATATTTTAAGAAAATGATTAAAATAAACTTTTTTTTTCTTAACATAGGTAGGGGATGCCAATAGCCTAAAAATGGACCCCACTCCAACCCACAACACTCTCCGAAATAGTAAGAGAGATGTCGTTCTCAGGATTCGAACCTTGGAGACCTAAAGTAGTAGGTGGACCTCTCGCCAATCAAGCAAAATGTGATTGGCGAATAAAAATAAACTTAACAAAAAGAGTTGAATCAGTTAGGGTATTGTTTGTATTCATTGACGAAGCCTATGCATCCCAAACTTCTATATAATTTATAATTAATACTTACTATTAAAAAATAGTGTCAATAATTATAAAAAAATACGAATTTACTGAAAGGTAAGATATATAAAAAATGTCTTGAAATACTCCAACAACACGGTTATTTCAAGAGTTCCACTTGAAATAGCCCGGGACCCCTTACTTGGGTAAAATTACCCCTCGCCATACAAGGCACCTTCTAGAGAACTCAAACACTCGAGAAAGCAAGGAGTTAGTATGCGTCATGAAAGTGTCTCTCGACTTGAAATTTCACTTAGTGTATACAATTAGTCTGAATGCCAAACTAGACAAAGCTTTGAACTTTACATCCTTATTTGACTAATTGGATACATATCACACATACAACTCAAACCTTGCTTAAAAATGACACTATTTATAAACCAACCATGTGTCCATTACATTATGCAAAGACAATCAAGCCCAACCTTAGGCTATCCGAAGCGGCCCACTTCACGTCTTTGCATAGGCACACTTTTACGCTCCCGTAATTGAGCTCCCCATCTTAAAGATTTCAAAGTCTGTTAAACCTCCTTCATTACGGTCCTTGAGCATCACTTGATCTTAGGATGAATCATAGAATTAAGGCTCTAATTGTCCTACAACGTCGTCGACTATTGAACTCAAGACTTGACCACATATGTCAAGTGTGAGTTGGAGCTCCGTTGTTGACAATTTGTGAGTGGGCTTTACTCCCATCCCCCCTTATCAAGGATCACTATATAACCTTGTGACCTTGTGAGAATTTGATCATGATACTTTTGAGCGTCCTCTCTAGCTAAGATCACTAGATATATACATATCTTTCCATGACCTTACTTATCATAATCATATCTTAAACTTGACATTTCTTCCCATAATCGTAGTTGTGATTACACCACCACACTATAGGGTTAGGCAAGAAATATTTTACCCCTTGTTATAATACGATAAACCATTGCATTATAGGCTTTGGTAAAATTTAGATATTGTCTTTATATGAGTTCATAATTGAACTTACAGACCGAGTGCTTTAGTAGGCGGCAAGCCTTTGAACTACACGTTCTTTTGTAATGCTTACATAAACTCATGAACTCAAAACTTTGATTATATCCTTATCCAAATAGCATGGATAATTCTCATAATCCTTACAAAGACCTTTTAATAACATAACTATAAACTTGTCCAAAATGTTGGACTACTTGTATAGTCACCTTGAAAGAAATGCTTACAAGATCAAAATTTCTTTGGATTTTCCGCATTCTTTTCCCTATCACTATGTCTTTATCCAAACATCTTGGATTACATAGCCACAACTTGTTAAATTAACATTTGACTTTCCATGTTCTTTGCATAACTATATCCAAATAGCTTTTGAATTTCATAGTTATAACCTATCGCATTGGAACCTTATAAATCAAAGTAACATTTGATTTTTATGTTCTTTGTATAACTATATCGAAACAACTTTGGATTTCATAGTTATAGCCTTTGTATGAATCAAAATAAGTACTTGATTTCTCATGGAAGAAGAAACATCTTCCAACTTAAACTTGAAGAATCACTTAAGTCTCATGGAAAAATAGAATTACATCTTATGTGTAACTTAAACCATTACACTTTTAACCATTTGCTACAAACTTGAATACCACATGTAAAGAAATTATTACATATCTTAATATTGACTAGGTGATGATGAATCTCCATGATCTTGAGTGATTCTCTTATAGTTATTTGACATTTTCTCATATGATGAAACATCCTTATAATTAGGTCATATCTCCTTATACATGATTAGATCCACTTCTTAAATATTAAAAACGTGGAACTCATAACCATTCATCTCATAAGCCAAACTTACTCATAAATTTAATCCATAAACCAATTAAAATTGGATCAAACAAATGTACAAGAGCCATATACTTTTCCTTTGTAGCAAACTTGATTAAATCACACATATCAAGTATGCAAACTTAATTCATAGACTATTAGCAAATGAAGTCATGATCATCCAATTTTATAACACATGAACTTAAGTAAACATCATGCATTCAAAATATATGATCATGCACATAGTCCAATATGCATACATTATGCAACTTATCTTATAGTAGATACATACTGCTTAAATTCGTACATGATGAATACTTATAATCTCATAAAACGACGGTAAAACCAAGTACATGTATTCAACTTAAACACATGAATACAATGAATCATGATTATCCTTGCATCTTACATAATCATAATCATATACTTACGCCGGTCAAAAACCAGAATTTTTTAAATTAAATTACTGAAATCCCGATCGGACTGTGAACTGGCCGGTTCAACTGATTCACCCCGTTGAATCGATTTTGACATTTTCTTTTTTCTCGGTTGAACCAGTCGGACCAACCGGTCCGGTCCGGTCCGGTTTTTACAACATAACATACAACAACTCATCTCAATAACAGAGTAGTTACAACACTAAGGCCTACCGGAAGACAAAATCAAGCAAATCATAACCCAGAAAGAAAAGAACATGTACAATGAAACCAGAACACTGAAGAAGGGGGAAATAAGAGCAGGATAAAATGAACCCGAAAAAAGATTTGTGCAGAAAGAAAAGAACAGATTAAGAGACAAATAACAACCAAGTCAAGACTGGATACAACTACTAGAGATCAGTTAAACAACTTAATTAAGATGGGAAAACCAACAACTTGAAAATAAGGAAACGAGAGGTGTACCCAGCTATACCCAAATAAATCTTCGAGACAATGAAAAACCCTTACTAGAGAAACTAGGATCGAATATCTCGACTGCAAACCAAAAGAGGCGGGGAAACTCCAAATTAATGGGAGGTGGACTCAAGATGAGACATGGAGGACACAACCGAAACACAACAGAAGCAAACTGCACTCGAATTCCCACCAACATAAACATGCAACCACAACCCAACCACAAAATGGAAAATACCACCCAAAGCCACCAATAAAATTCGCAAAACCAACATTTCTCTCAAACAGTTTTGCAAGTAGCTCGATCTTAGGGACTAAACAATCGAGAAAACAAAGAAGGCTCCAGAAGATAGGGGCAAGGAGAAGGGTAAAAGGGGTCGCTAAAGATGGAAAAGATGGAAAGAGAAGGATAGATCAGAAGAAGGTAGGCAAGAATCGGCAGCCAAGGAAGATGAATAGGTTTCATTTCAAGGTTTTGGATAATCGACAATACTATGGGTAAGGCTCCAGAGAGAGCATAAGTTTCCAAGTCAAAATTAGCGTATATGAACATGGTACAATTCTAATCCCACAATTCCTAATAATAAAAATTGAATGAAATTTTGGTAACCTTTTTTATTTTTGTAAGATTATAATTGGATAATTTGAATTGTTAATATCTTTGCTAACAATCATGAGCTATATTTCTAAAATCCATTGGTTAAATGATTTTGCAACGATGTAATAGGATATTCTAGATGAAATAGAAAAAAATAATTAAAATTGATACACACCATTTATTTTCAATTGTAAATCTTGACATTAGATCACAAATACAATTTTAGTATATATAATTTCTCAAAATTACGTGTGAATATTAAATTTATCCTCTTAAAAATGTAATGATATATTTAGTACAATATATATATTACACAAATTGAATGATTAGAGATAATTTATTTTCTTAAAAAAATGGAGAAAATAGTGGTCAGGTATGGGAACTCGACACAAGGCACTTGAAACCCAAATACACTAGCCCTTAAATCTCATAACCAATAACGATATGAAGCTCAACCCAAAATCGTGAAATGTTTCTTTGTTTATCTACCAACAATAATTTCACTTTGATCGATCATTCCTTCAGCCACTATGGAAGCCAAACGTTGAGAGAAAGAACGTGGAGAGTAAGACCAAGTGCTTGATCATGGAAATCAAGTATGGTGCCCGTTTCGATGGGACTCCATGGCTGATCAAAAAGAGGGAAACTCATACGAAGATTGTCAGGGAACCAAGTCATAGTTCAAATGAGTCAACGAAGGGGAATGAACGATTGTTTGGTTGGGCTATATCACCGACCAATATGCAATGGTGATAGTTCCCTTGTCATATGCGACATTGGTTGTCCTCTTGTTTGGTAAGGATGAGAGATTGGACGACCATATGATCTAGGGTCTATCTAAGACGTCATGCCACCCGATTTGAAACGAGTGTCGAAGGGAGAAGGTTGAAAATTGTTAATATGCTATAGTTAATTTATATGTAAGAAATTTATATTTTAATTAAATCTAATTTTGAGTTTAATGAATTTTCATAGTTAATTTTTTTTCCAACTTAATTATAGTAGAATTTTCAAATTAATTTTTTCAGGAAAAAGAAAACTGATGATTAGACAGACATTAGGGTTTAAGTGAGGAATCATGAAACCACCAACTCTCAGTCCACCCGTACCCGGAAAAAAAAAAACAAAAACAAAAAACCACACAGGTGAGTGCTGACAGCGATATTCAATCCTGCACCATTGAAGAAGCACTCTCACGTAGGGAACAAAGATAGTGCTGGTGTTAGTGGCCTGGTGGGGTGTTTGCTTTCGTGAGTGAAGTCTCGACCTCCATAATCTTCACCTTCGCTATCCTCTTCCACAACAATGGCGGCTACACTGCATCTCCATTTGGCAGCCCCATTCAAATCCCATGTTCGACGGTCGAAAATGTCTTCAACCGCCATTCCTTATCCGAAATCGGCAAGTGTTCGTTGCTCTGCTGCTGCAGCCCCCACCAAAAGAAGTTACACCATCACTCTTCTTCCTGGTGATGGCATTGGCCCCGAAATTGTTTCTGTTGCTAAGGATGTCCTCACACATGCTGCCTCCTTAGAAGGTCCCACGACTTCTCTCTTTTTCTTTTCCAATTTGTAAGAAAATTCTACAGCCTGTTTGCAATGTTTATCGTCTTAAATGGAGTTCAATTCGGACTTTAGTTTGCCTTTCTGGAAATCCTTTTATTTGCAATGTCTGAAAACGAGGAAATGATGGCCAAATCGATGCTGTGGTAATTTGGAGATGAAATTTATAGAATATGCTATAGGACGAATTAGGACGAAATTCATCGTGTTTTTATTCTTGAAATGGATATCCTCTGGTATAGGATATTCACCTTTGGTTCAGGTTAGGATTGCTGAATGAGTTAAACCGCCCATATCCAGCTGAATACTGTTTTTGAGTTTGGGGAATACGGCATTGTGCTGTCAATATGATTTTTACTTACATTGTGATAATCTGGAGTTCTGGACTGTTTGTCTAATGGAAAGTATTATAACCAATAGGGTTTATTATGGTACTATAGCATGGTACTAGTTTTCCCATTTGCCAAAGAGAATTTTACGAACATAATGATTTTCCAACAGCAAACATAATCAATTGTGATGTTTCTTGAGGGCAATGAAGCAGATTTTGATTTACTAGAGTCAGGTCGCCTGGTCCATGGCGTGTAGGAGGGGATTTTCAGTGAAATTTTACATCTTTGAAAAATGAGTTGCGGCTTGTGGCCCTTTCATGCAATTGTAGAGTTTTGTTACTTCACTAGTGTTCCTACGTTATTGCTATACAATAGACTACTCAGTATTTTTATCTCATAAGTAATCAAAAGTTGTACTAGGAGACACCAAGGGGATATCCCACCTTTGCAAAAGAAGGCAATCTAAAAGCCTCAAGCCCTTAAGCTCTCTACAAAAATCTTATCAACAAAATCCAATAAGGTGACCTTGTTACCATACTACCGTGGTTGAGAACTTGACTCCAATTGTATATGGTTCTCAAAAATAAAGTTTAAATTCATGAAAAGATCTAGCCTTTGCTCTTAAAAATCTATGAATTTCTCTCCTTCCTTGCGCACCACTAAATTGTCAAAGGTGCTAATTTCCACACACTTAGAATCCAACTCTTCTTCAATATTCATCGACCATCTCTTAACCCTTACGGTTGCACCCAACTAAGTACTTGCCCCCTATAGAAGAAAATGACAAATCCTATAAAGGAGACACCCATCCGACAATGAATAAGAAGGTTGTTTATTGACCCTTCCTCCTTAGAACACGTAGAACATGTGATGGCCGACTTAGAATTTCTCCTTTTAAGCATATCTTTGGTGGGCATATTTTCTTTTATAGCCACCCAAGCAAGAAAACATGCTTTAGTAGGAGCTTTAGACTTCCATACAACATGATATTGGAGATCAATTAGGGATTGGTCCTTAAACATCTCTTTACGGTAATTGCCCACTTGTATGAAATGGCATAGGGTCTCATCATTTCGATAAGAAACAAGTCAAATTAGCAAGCAAAGCCAACAAATTCTAACGCACTTTCCTCTTCTCAATCATTCGGGCTTCTTAACAAAGTTGCGTTATGACGGTGTCGGTCACCATTCCTTGGAACCACATCTTGGACGGTTTATGACGTGCCATCATAAAAAGATTTGGGAATTGAGATTTAAGAGGTTGATCTCTACACCAAATGTCATGACAGCACAGGACCCATCCTCGCTTTCTACTTTAAAATTATGTACTTAGATTGTGGGATGTAGGGTTCTATGAATTGTATGCAATATGTGGGGTTGAGAAAATTACAGACTTAGAATTTAAGTTCTATAAATCAGAAGTGCTATAGAAGTTACTATTTGCAATGTTGCCATAAGTAGGGTTCAGAAGTTGAATACTCACGCGTCATCCTACAAGACAAAGGGGACACCAGTGAGGAGATTGGTTATCATATAAGGGTGGGATGGCCAAAAAATAGAGGACTGCAAATGGGGTATTGTGTGATAAGATCTCATAATAGGACTAGAGGGTGGGAATTATGTTATACATCTCCTGTTATCATCCCAACCTTGCTGAAAGGCCTAAAGTATTTATCCTTGGAGTGTTGTGTTGTGTCTGGTGCAAATCAGCGAATATTTTGGCTGCACAGCAAGGTGATCAAACGGGATATACATAACACATTTCTTCTTATATAATGCATGAATAAACAAAGGAAATTATCAGGGTTATAGGTTAGATAGTTATCGTTTTGTTGTACCCACCTTTGGTTTTTGACAACTAGCAAATGTTTCTTATTGTTTAATTTGTAAGTCGGTGGTACTTATTTGGGTAATTTATTTACGATACTAGCAACACTCGTTGTAGGTCCTGTCTAGTTTCATTACCTTGTTTATAGCTATTAGTAGAACCCATGCGGGGAGAGTTTATCTTCATTATATCTATTTTTATGCCCCTTTCTTTTCCTAGATTTGTTTACATCATCTTCACTGTGTAATGGTGCTTCTGTGAGTCATAATGGCGTCATGGTGGATATGGGTGATCTCTTATAGAGCAAATGTTTAGCACCTGTATATGGTCACCCCCTTGCACACTTGATGTTTTTGTTGGTGACCACACTGTTGTTAAACTGACTGCAATATGTTGAATGAGTTTCACAGGAGAGCTCATCTGAAATGGTTAGATGAAATGTCAATTCTAAGGGGTTTCTAGAGAGTTACTTTGGAGCTCAGTCTTACCTTTTGAGTTTCTCCATCCCCTCCAATTTATTTGTCCTTCAGAGGAATGGCTCCAGTGCAAGCCTATTTGGAAGTTTGTAGCTCCAATGAATTTTTTCTGCCCCTTATTTTGGAAGTAAGATATATGATAATATATGGCTTATGGTAATTTACAGAAGAGGGAAAGCATCTTGATGAATAGATATTTTATTTGCAAAGGGGAGTCTCTAGTTTTATATATTGCTATTACTTCGAGATGAGTAAATTGTTCTCAAATCTGTAGATATTGAAATCAAGTACCAAGAGAAGCTTATTGGTGGCTGTGCTTTTGATGCTACTGGGGTGCCATTGCCAGAGGAGACCCTTTCAGCAGCAAAGCAATCTGATGCAGTACTTCTTGGTGCTATTGGGGGGTGATGCTCATTTCCACCTTCTCCTGTTGTCCTGAATTGTTTCTATTTGGTTATGAACATGTATGATGTTCTTCTATTTGATATTCTTTAGGTATAAATGGGATAAGCTTGAATCAAAATCAAAGCCAGAGACAGGATTGCTTCAGCTTCGATCAGGTCTTGAGGTCTTTGCAAATTTAAGGCCTGCAACTGTTTTACCACAGGTTGCTCTTATGATCTTTGTTTCTATCGATTTATGTAATAAGTGTTAATTGTTGTTCATGATAGTCACTTGAACTGCTATTTCTCGCTGCGTACGATTTTGGAAGATAAAACATCTAGCTTATGAGCTTCCTCGCCCTTCCTGACACTTGAAAGAGCAATACTTTTATTTCGATGTCTCTGTTTTAGATAAGTGATAGCAGTTGTCATTTTGTGTTATTTTAGTGGCAGATCACCACCCCTGAAATAAATGGCTAGTACACCCATTATCACTTTGTGTGTCTTCATGCCAGGCTTCACTTGTAAGCCATGTTGAAGCCAAATGCTTTTCTATGCTTTTCCTCCTTTTCAAAAAAAAAAAAAAGTTCTTCCACAATCGTGTCACCGATGGATGTATTTTTTTGATGTGGATTTACGGAGTACAGACTACATACTACAGACACATTGTTTTTCGAGGTTTTACATATCTCGAGGGACTATTTATTATCTAAATTGCCTTTTTTGTTTTTAGACCTTCCATTCCTATTTATCCCATTCTTGGATGCTCCTTGTATCTAACTGGCCTGACCTGAGTTGCGGTTTCACTTGGTGATATTATTTACATTTTTCAAATTTCCAATCTTTTTCTTACTAGTTGATGTTGCACTTTCCCCCTTTTTCTGTTTTTTTTTTCTTTTTTGATGTGTAAAAAAAAAGCACTAATAAAAAGGATGAACTACCTACTCACTATTCGGAGATATGTTTATATGTTTATGACACCTAGAGAGTGTTCTCTACCAAGTTCTTTAATTTGTCTAGAGGACTCTGGCAAGGAGACCCATTATCACTGCGATTTATTACATGCTCCAGGAGCATGTGCTCCAGATCCGGTTATTGTTCATTTTTATTAACATAATTGTTCACTTATATATATATCTGTTGTTCACTTTTAATAGCATAATTTTTCACTCATACCTACATGTTGTTCACTCCCAATAACATAATTGTTCACTCATACTTACCCCGAGCACATGCTCCAAGTGCATATAATATGTCGCCTCTTCTTTTCTTGCTAGTCATGGAGTCATTTTTCAGGATGTTACAATCATCTTTGATCGAAGGGTTGCTATTTGGTCATTCTTTGGAGCCGGGAGCGAGTGAATTCTAGACGCTTGTGTGTTTCTCATCTTCTTTTTGTGGATGACTCTATCATTGTTGTGATAATGATTGTGAACAAATGGTGAATCATCGTTTCGCTCTTACTTGGTTCGAGGTTGTTTCCAGTTTGAGGATTAGTTTGGCAAACGTTTTGGTATGCATGTGGGTTGAGTGGACAATTAGCAATTGCTAGCGGCTATTTTGGAGTGTGGTATTTAGTCTTTTCCGACTACATAGCTAGGTCTCAAGAAGTTAGATATTTGGGATTTGGTGATTGAAAGGTTCGAGAAGCTCAGGGTGGAAATCAAAATGTCTTTCGAAAAAAGTGTATATTAACTCTTGCAAGGAGTGTTCTCTCGAGAACTCCGACATACTTTCTTTCTCGTTTCCCAATTCCTGCTTTAGTGGCAAATATGTTGGAAGGAATTCAAAGAAAATTCCTTTGGGGTGCTTTTAGGAGCGATTTCAAGTATCACTTGGTGAGATGGAACACTCTGAAGCAACCTCTCTCAATGGGGGGGACTTTGTGTGAGAGCTACATCTTTGTAATGTGGCTCTTCACAAGAAGTGGTTGTGGAGATTCATGAATGAGAAGGGTAATCTTTCGAGGAAGGTAATTGCGATCACATATGGTGAGGTGGGCTCCGGGTGGGGACCCTCGATACCCAATTGCTCATTTGGTTGTAGTCTTCAGAAGTATGTCATTAAGGGGTGGGAGTGCTTCTATCCACATGTTTCTTTTGTTGTGCGTGATGGTTCTACCATTTCCTTTTGGCATAACCTTTAGTGCTTTGAAAGTCCTCTGAAAGATCTCCTCCCTGCTCTCTATGTTCTTGCAGCAGATCGGAATGCTTCTGTTATAGATTATCGGGAGCAATCTTTAGGGTCTAATGTTTGGTCTCCTATTTTTGTTTGAGATAGGTTTGTCGATGAAGCATATTTGGTTAGTTTTTTCAATACCCTTAATGAGACCAAATTTGGAGACTCTTCTCTATATACGATGAGATGGGTATTGACTAAGAATAAGGATTTTTCTGTGAGCTTCTATTATTCATATCCGCGTAGCAAGGAATCTTCCCAGTTGCATCTTTTGCAGGCTGGAGCTTTTCCATTTGATATGGAAGTCTTTTTCCCCTTTGAAGGTTGCATTTTTTGTTTGGGAAGCGACACATGAGAGCGTCTTGACCTGTGATAATTTACAAATAAGGGGGAAGATCATGGCTAATAGGTGTAGCATGTGCAATAGGGGTCTTGAATCTCCAAATAATCTTTTGTTGTATTGTGACTTCGCCAGATCTCTTTGAGCTTTAGCATTGAGTTGCCTTGATGCTTCTTGGGTTGTATCCTGTTCAATTAGGAATCCTCTACTATCTTGGGAGAGCTTCTTTGGAAGAAAACCCAAGAAGAAGAAGGTTCTTGGTTATACGTCATTTGAGTTTTTGGGTTTATCTGGAAGGAAAAGAACCGAAGGGTTTTTGAGGGGGTTGAAATCCCTCTTTAGAGATTGAAAGACAGTTTTGTCAAGTCTCTCTTCTTTGGGTTAATGGGAAGTTTAGCTCCTATTTTGATGTGGTGGATTTTGTGGATAGTTTGTCTTTTTTTTTTTTTTTGAGCAAATGGATAGTTTGTTTTTGGTTGTATAACTTTGTATGGTGCTAATTGAGCATCAGTTCTTTATTTTTATATTAATATATATATATATATATATATATATATATATATATATATATATATATATATATATATATATATATATATATATATATATATATATATATATATATATATATATATATATATATATATGGGTTTTTGGATGCTAATATACTGAACTTTTGGGGTATTGGACAATAATGCACCGAACTTTGACATTGGACAATAATACACTGTACTTTGGGGGGGGGTGTTGGACAATAACGCACTCAGTATGATTTTGACAGGGGCTAACTTGGTGGCAATCCTATGTAGCAGGTGGAAGAGATGAATTGGTCCAAAAATATCTAAATTTATAACATGTCAGCTAATCTATACATAAGCAAAGAGAATCAACTTTGAACAGAGTAAAAAAACATAAAATCACATTTGTTTAAACGTGTTTCTGTTGGGAGATTGTTGTTGTAGTCGTATAAAATCACCTTAACTTGTGTAGATTAGCTGATATGTCACAAATTTAGATATTATTTAGTCTATTCGTCTTCTCGGTCTACCACGTAAGATTGTCACTAAGTCCGCCACCGTCGAAATTGTCACGGGTGCATCATTGTCCA
The DNA here is from genome assembly GCA_029582165.1 of Portulaca oleracea. NCBI lineage: Eukaryota > Viridiplantae > Streptophyta > Magnoliopsida > Caryophyllales > Portulacaceae > Portulaca > Portulaca oleracea. Next base: position 20,463,539 of record CM055882.1, on the reverse strand, counting down.
ACACACCTCAAAGTTCAGTGTATTATTGTCCAAGGTCAAGTTCAGTGCATTATTGTCCAATACCCCAAAAGTTCAGTATATTAGCGTCCAATAATCCTATATATATATATATATATATATATATATATATATCTTTTTCCTATAAAAAAAATTACACCAAGAGTCTTGGGGGAAGTCCCCCTTTACGAAAGGGGCAACTTTAAAGTCATGATGCCCTTAAGCTCTTTTGCATGGTACTATGATAAATGTACTGATACACAAATACTAAGTGGTTAATGCGTGCTGAAAGCTGTTCAGTGATCTCAGCATTGGCTGAAGCCATTGGTGGCTCACTTATAGTAAACGACTTATTTCCCATGTGCCCAGTTCCACCCCTAAGCCATCTTTGTTAGCATGGAAAAATTTTCCACTCGGGGATTGAGGCAGCACTTCTGGTTCTCTTTTGTCTCAGTTTCCTTGAGCGTCTTGATGGCTTTATCAGGCTTTCACCCTATATTAAATGTTTTAGTCTGACCATTTCATCTGATTTGATGGGCAATATCTCTTCTGTTTCTCCTCTTTGTTTCCCTTCCCTTTCTTCACATATAACTACGTTACTAAACACTTATGGGAAAGAAAAAGCTGAAGTGGTTGAAATGAGATCTGGAAAAAAAAAGAGAGGATATGACCGTATGGGAACAATGCTCTGTTTATCAAACATCTCTTGTAAGTAATAGAATGATCTCATTTCATCCAGTGTGAGAATTTGGTGGCTGATTGCATATTTTGTAGCTATTAAATGAGACCATTGTGGTAACTGGTAATCTCAGTAGTTCGGTCGTTTTACAATTTTTTTTGTCCCATGTATGATATATACAGAAATTTGTTATCAGTTATCTCTTTGTTTGCTAATGACAAATGCTTACAATGGGGCTGAGAGGCTGTTCTAGGCTTCTGCTGGTATTCATGAACTAATATTCCAAACTGAAGTCCTAATATCTGAAGGTACTTAGGCTCACACAAGTTTTTTGATGAGTGACACTCATAAGTTTGGCAAGGGAACATTCATGTGCCCAGTGAACAAAGCAGGATCTCATATTCTCATGATGATCTTCTGACCTGGCTTATGAGGAAATAGTTTATGTGAACTAGGGAATTGCTGACAGATTTAAACTGATGACTTGTGATAAACGAACAGGATTCATAAAATGACATACTTGACATCTGTTAAATTCTGTGATGTAAGACTTTATGTGAATCTTGTAACACCCGAACAAACAAGGCTGAATGGCAATGCTATTGCACTTTGTGGGGTGTTTTATGAAATGTGAAATCTCCTCCTTATTGTTTGTTTGAAGTTCTGAATTTGCATTGTTGTCTTTCAGTTGATTGATTCATCAACACTCAAGAGAGAGGTCGCTGAAGGTGTTGATTTGATGGTTGTTAGAGAGCTTACTGGAGGTAGGTTCTATGTTATAGAAGCAACTTGGAAGCTGATATCAAACTTGACAGTACTATTCGTCCCCCCCCCCCCCCCTTTTTTTTTTCTATAGTATTAGAGTGCTATCTTGTCTGTTAAATATTTCCCCAAATGTAGGTATCTATTTTGGCAAGCCTAGGGGGTTTACGGTAAATGATAAAGGGGAAGAGACTGGTTTCAACACCGAGGTGTATTCTGTTTCCGAGGTACTTCTAGTTTCATTAACCTTGATTTTTATCCCATGTTTTTTTTTTGGATACAGAAAATTGTATTCTTATACACCAAAAGGATGGATCTGAAGCAAGATAGACTTTGATATTATTCTTACACTGCTTTGGCCAAAGAAGGGGATTCTTGTCTCCTGTAACCGGGCTCTCGTATTGGTGACACTGTCTTATGGAAAAGAAGTAAACTGCAGTTTTGTAATTTGTGTTATATGGTGTGATCCAATAGGAAGGATATGTTCCAGCATGCTTTGACTAATATAGTTGCATTGCCATAGCAATGAATCTTGGAAAGGAAGTAAAAGGGGTATTAATTTTGAAGTAGAAATTCAGATCATTGGTTCTTCATGCATACAGTCCAAAGAATAGTGGAAACGACATGACCTCGTGTAAGGAAGGAGGCTTTTAGTGGCTGCTTATCAGTTCAGGAGGCTCATGGATGCTGTAATCCTGCAAATAAATTTTAACTTTGGAAGGATTCACATTCTACCTTTGCCGTGTTTGGAAATTTAATCCCGTGAGCAATATGTGTAACTGATAAACCTGAAGGGGCTTCTTTAATGACCAACAGTCACCAAAAGAAAGAAGCATTTTCTATTTATCTTAATAACTGAGTCAGAGGCTCAGTTAACAGAGATATGTTGCATGGAGAGTGTTTAAACAATAGAAGGAGCGGGAAAATGTAAGATTTTGTGATCAATAATGGAGCTGCCATCAAACCTACTTTTTTGTATGTGGCCATGCTTGCTTGCTTTATAGAGTTGCCATACGAGTTGATTGCGCTTTTGGTTGGAACGTCTTAGGGGTCAGTTGAGAGAAATGGAAAATGCATTCTTCTCATGATCTGTCTGCCCATTTGTTCATTTTGATGGTCCTATTTGCACATCAGAAAATTATTATTCCTTTATTTTCATGAAGAATTCATGGGGAATGTTTGGGGAAATCACTGTCCCCCTGCTCGTCACGAATTATAATCTGTTTTTATTGTTATTGTTTGACAGATAGACCGTATTGCTCGTGTTGGTTTTGAGACTGCAAGAAAGAGGCGTGGGAAGCTTTGCTCAGTTGATAAAGCCAATGTCTTAGAGGTTTGTAGTACTTGTGACTGATGACCATTCTTTGATATCTCTGGGCTGTGGTGTGCTTGTGAAAATAACTATTGTATTATTTGACTGATAGATGTTCGTTTGCTTTGCTGTTCATAGATTTCGTTCTTTTGCTGCATGTTAGTGGCTACATTGCATCGGTTTCACTTGAACACATCTTTTATGTCTCATTATGACAATTTGTTCAGGCCTCAATGCTTTGGAGGAGAAGGGTTACAGAATTGGCAGCAGAATATCCTGATGTTGAGCTGTCACATATGTATATTGATAATGCTGCAATGCAACTTCTGCGTTATCCAAAACAGGTTTTTTGTTTTACCTAGATAGCATCTAATTTCATCCTCTGTAAGCTGCCTGGAGATAAGCTGGGTTTGCCAATTTTCAATATTTTTGTTTATGAGATTGTTAATAGTAATCTTTGAAAACTATTGAAGCTACTGACTGATTTAATCTTGCAGTTTGACACTATTCTGACAAACAACTTGTTCGGTGATATATTGTCTGACGAGGCTGCCATGGTCAGTGGTAGTATTGGGATGCTTCCATCTGCAAGCATTGGTGCATCGGTATGATAAGCACATTATTGGTTTCTGTTTGTCCGGTGTAGATTATTTTTCTGGTTTTGCATGGAAATTATTTTATGCTTCCTGTTGTGTGCAGCGAGTTCTAGACATGTATACTTGACAACAGTTTCATTTGATGATTTCTGTATAGGGTCCTGGAGTTTTTGAACCTATACATGGCTCTGCTCCTGATATTGCTGGACAGGTTTGGTTGATAAAATTAAATCGTAATGATTATTCTTTCATAAATGAAAATGATCTCTCTCATAACTGATGGTTTCTTGTTGACATATACAAAGGATAAGGCAAACCCATTAGCAACAGTCTTAAGTGCTGCAATGCTTTTGCGATATGGCCTAGGGGAAACCAAGGCTGCAGAAAGAATTGAGAATGCTGTTTTGGAGACCCTAAATAGGGGATTCCGCACTGGCGATATATACTCAACTGGAACTGTATGTCCCTTGTCACTTATGTGAAATTGTTACAATTAGTTTTCTTTAGTGCATTCATTCAATGTGATATCTTCGTACATGACCTTTCTGTGAGGACCTGTCAGAAATTTGGAGCATATGATGCTCTTGCATTCATTATTATCACTTATCAGTGACATTTTCCCTCTGGAGTCAGCACTATGGATTAGTTCACCTTATCTTCTTGACCAGTTTTTCTCAACCCTCAGTTAAATCATGTAAGATACGCTTGAAATTTGCAAGTTACACGATTTATGATATCAAATTGGAAGTTGTAACACTGGCTTGGGTCTTGCTCATCTATAACACTATCTGTTTGACTCACTGTGAGTTGGATGCTTGTTTTTGTTTCATGAGGTCTGCACAGTCTAAGATGCATACTTGTTAAAAATAATTTAAAATTTATATGCGTACATTTCTTGGATCTAGCTGCAGCTTATAAGTTTCCTTTTTTTTTGGTTTTTTTTTTTTTTTTGGGGGGGGGGGGGGGGCGGGGTTGAAAATCCTCCACTCCTGTAATAACAGTTAATTGCTTGCTGACTTGTAATGTATTGTTTCCCCCTTTCAGAAACTAGTTGGGTGTAAGGAGATGGGTGAACAAGTTTTGAAGGCTGTTGAATCTCAAACACCTGCAGCCGTTTGATTTGTGAGAGATTGTAGCACAAGGTGTATTGTGGTAAGCTAATTGGGCGGAAAATTCCAGAGCTGTAAGAGTCGAACAGCGGGTATTAGAGGCTCAAACTTGTTCTGATTAGATGCTATGCCCGACTTCGGAGGAAGTGAGAAGACGATTTTGCGCAAATTTTTGTGTTAGTGAAACTTGTGTTCTGAATAATGTTGTATTTGTTATGTTTTATTTAAGAGAAGGGTACAGATTGAACAGATAGCCGGAAAGCCAGAGTCCGCATAAGCAGGATTCATATCAGCATTGTAACTCAGAGAGATATTTAGTAGATTGTATTTTGAGATGAATTTTATGCTATCAAAATTTCTTTACCTAAGACATGATTGAACGCGTGATCTTCATATCTTCTCGAGGATGCCATCTAAATTCTTAGTTGTATCAGTTCTCGAGGATGCCATCTAAATTCTTAGTTGTATCAGTACTGAAAGAATTTGATGACTGTAATCTCATAACTCAGCGGGGGAACTTCGGAAAGTGTTTCTGGACTTGTGTACAGGAATTTACTCTTGCTTGCATGTGAACATTTTGGGTTGGCTACATTTTTTTGATTTCAAGGTAAATAGGCAGAGTAATACATTCAATTTACACAAGCTCTCCTTGCTTACTGAATGGTCATTATTCAACTCAACACAAATTTATGCATTTTTGTGCATATTTTCATTGTTCAACTTTTCAATTTTTACATAAAAAATTTACCCCAAGTTTACTTTATTCAACTTCTAAAGGTAATGACTAGATTCGGACAAACACATAGAAACGTAGTGATCACAAACATAGGTACTTGTTGTTACCCAACCAAAGATCTATGCTATTCTCCTGTCATTCGTAGGTACGAAGTAAAAAAGTTTTCATGTCAAACAAGATCTTATGAAAATCTATCGTTCTTTTCCAACATTTTATGTTTTCATGACATGAAAGTCAGATTCAATTCCGAAAACAACCTCTGTGAAAACATGGATATGTTGTTTTTTGGATCTATCAGTTGACAAATACAATTGCATAGACATTCTAGCCTCTCTGGTTCAAGTTCAATTACCCAGCAATTTTCTGGAGTATTTTCTCCCTTTTCTTTTAAAAAAAAAGCCTACTGAACATTTTTTTTTTATAAAAAAACTAGCATATACATGGATAGGGCTGGCAATGGGCCAAGCCGACTCGTGAGCCCTCGCGATCCAGTTCGGCGGGAAGCTTGATAAGCTCGAACTCGTCACACAAGTAAGTCAAGCCGAGCCCAAAGAAGCTCGGCTCGTGAAACTCGCAAAGCTTGTGAGAATGGAAAATTGGATGACATATATTATGTTTGATGATATTATTTCAATAATTAAATTACTTCATTCACATAAATTGAAACTTATACCTTTGATAGATGATTTTTTTATATTATGAATCCACAATTTTAAATTATTTTCATTATTGCTATGAAGTACTTTATTTTTCATGCTAGTAGTGTTGTTTTGACTTGATTAATTTTTAATCTTATATTATTATTGGATTCTTTTTATAAATGTTCTTTTTCATTATTTTCTATTTTAAGAATCACTGTATTTGATCACTTTATAGGTTAATAAAATAAGAAGCAATAAACAAGGTATGAGCTTGTTAAAGCTCACGAGGGATCGCAAGACTTAGTGAGCCAACCCACGAGCCTAACTTTTCAAGCTCGCCAAGCTCGCGAACCGGGCCAAGCTTATGATATAATTCACAAGTTGGGCCTTGAGCCTCCCAAGCTCAGGCTTGGCTCAGCTCATTGCCAGCCCTATAAGGAAAACCACCCTACAAAATACAACCAAAATTTGGTGCCACTTGTGCTAAGAGAAGGAAATATGGAGAAGTGGTATATTTGAGCTCCATTGGAACGCAGTCGAAAGAGACCACTGAGGATGAACGTAACCAACTTTTGAAAGTGTCATCCCCTCGGAAGCAATTAACTGAATATTGATTCAAAAGCAACAAAATGTGAATTTACATGGATCTGGGGCAACTTTACTGTCTAACAAAATTGTTGCCTACTACAGTGAGTCCAGCTATTCATGACCAGCATTAATCTCCTACAATACAACTAAACTTCCTATATTAGAAGCCTAAAACAATATGCACCAGCACCGGCCCTCTATATCGGACTAAAACCTTGAATGGAACAACAGGTAACATATACAAAAATTGGGGCATAGAAACCATGGCTTCATTTACAAAACGACTGGCTCTAGGATGACATCACATGTACCGAAATTGCGGTGTTTACCATCAGCTATGTTAGCAAGATTAAATCCTCGCTTTGGAAGCTGATTGACTAGAAGGGTCTCAAGCTGGCATGCAACACTCTTCCCTTGGACTATAAAGAAGAGGAATTCTGCATTCTGCATACCCTCCTTTGATCGATGTGCCTGCACTCTACCTTGAAGATCATCTGTCTGCAGTACAAATCAAAAGATTTGGCTGAGTGATGCCCTAATTGGTTGCAGTAATGAGTCAAATGACTAGACTGAATTTTGTTTGAAGTGGACTTGTCCAAAAGAATGCAGCCAATATTCATCAGAGCTCAAATGGGTTTCAGTTGAACTAAAATCAGCTCATCTTATTAAGTATTTTTGGTGCGCTGGTTTTTCAGGTTATTTGGACAAGTAATCATAAAAGGGAAGCCCGGTCCATAAGGAGTCCCAGCAAACGAGGGGTCCGGGGAAGGGTCCCACCACAAAGGTGCAATGTAGGCAACCTTACATTGCATTTCTGCAAGAGGCTTCTTCCAGGACTCCAACCTGTGACCTCACGATCACACAACATCTCAATCGTTGTACCAAAGCTCCCCGCATTTGGACAAGTAACCATGTTAAGGTTAATACTGGCAGGTGCAAATTACAAACAGATAAAAATCACAGAACCCCACAGCCTGGTTTTCCAGGGCCTCAAGCTATAAACAAAGTTCTCCCGTTTCCATAGTACAGTGGAATAACTGGATAAACTTACCTCTCCAACATAGAGTTTCTTATCAGGCCGTAACATTACGTAAACACTTGAAGCTCCTATTGTTGACGGAGGCGGTTGTTGCCTGGCAGCAATTAATGTGCAATTTATCTCTGGCATCAGAGACAATTTTGCCTTATTGTAAAGTTCAGTCAACTTCTTCTGGCATATCGAAGCAACAGCACTTTTCACTTCATTCTTTAAGTAATCTGTTTCAGCAGCCAAGATTGCCTTAGAATGAGCACCGCTTGTCTGGGGGCGAGCTTCATCAGCAGTGCTCACATCAGCATCATGAATAGAACCCTTTGGCTCTGGAACTTTCAAGCACGCCTCATTTGCATAAGAGGAAACATATAATTCTTGAGCTCGTTGGACCAAAGTGTCAGGGACACCTTCTCTGAGAGCGGTTTCAAAGGCAAGGCTTTCTCTACAGACTCCATCCACCAGCTTCCAAGTTGGCACTGTTTTGCCATCAACACATTCAGCACTCATTGCTTTGTGAACAGTCCCTTTTGTCTTCAATGGTAAGTCAAAGACCCCATGCAAGTGGGTCGATACAATTCCCAAACAGCCAACTGCATCCAGTGTTTCAACAATACTACCAGCAATACATGTCCCCTTTGCAGTTTCAGTACCGCGACAGATTTCATCTATGAGAACAAGACTTCTCGATGTGGTTGAGGATAGCAATGAGCGCATCTCTGACATTTCTATCTGAATCGCTCAATATAAGAGAAAACAGGTAAGATAACATTAAAAAGCTCAAAGACAACGCAATCAAGAAAAAAGTTGGGCATGGGTACAAGCTAGTCTTCATGATCAACTGCATGAAAATCAACAGCCAACTAAGACTGCTATTGAATTTGGACCCTGCTCAAGCAAAGAAATTCAAAAGCAGCTCCTTTGTCCCCATTTCTATGAATGGATATTTAGCCATACAACAAGAATAACAACTCTCAGCATGAATTCCCACTCGCACGGGGTCTAGGGAGATTAGATGTATAAAGCCTTACCCCTACAAGCATTCTATCCATTCAGCCATGCAGAAACTTTATCTAAAACTCCACAGGGTACATTCAAACGATACAGAAATTGTTTGAAAAGAGAAAGTTTGAAGGCATGAGGCCCAAGGCAGAGGTAGGGAGGGAAGTATGGAGTGTGGGACATCCTCCCCTTACTTCCTTCCAATCTTCATTTCATGCATGGGTGCATCCTCATCATGGATTCAAAATGGTGGCCATTTTGTGAAAAAAAGGCCATATCAGAAAGGTTTTGAGATTGTGAACTACAGCAATATGAAATAAAATTGCCATGTTACAGAGATTTTTCTATGCCACAACAGAAACTGCGAACACAAACTAGACCGCACTTTGAATCAATCCACCTCATACAAACATTACGATTGGATTGTTTCTTGCTCAACTTTTAAATGCAGCAGCATGTTGTCAGATACTTGTTTTTATAACTTTGCCACCGACCTGTTTCCTCATTGGACTTGTGACTAGCAAGCTTTTGTGAAGGAAAATTTTCATTTTAGACAAAATGCACAAATCATAGTGCCCAACAGCCCATGCTAAGAAAAACTTCTAGCTTTACCCCCAGTAAGGGCCAATAATAGCAGCAATTTTGCAATGGTTTGATGCAAATGTGCACAACCAAGGTCTTTACTAGACTGCTATTCCAGCATTTTCTCAAGCTGGAGGGCAACCCATGCTAAGAAAATTTTCATTTTAGACAAAATGCACAAAAGTGCAGATTTTGCTAAAAATGCTACCGAGAGAAGACAAGTGAAACGAACACTTAAAAAAAAATTTAAAAAAAAAAGACAGACTGCAAATCTAATGCATATGGTGTACAAATCTACTCTCTCCATCCCAAAAGAGAATGATTAAGCCCACAAGCTAATTGCTTATGGTGTATAATACCTGGAAAGAGCTTTTGCCATCAACAGGGCTATCATAAGATTTCATGTGAAGAATTATAGCATCAAAATGAGGAATCTGGGCTGATTCTGCAGGTACCATAAATCCGCATATTCCAAGTAAAGCAGCTGCACAGACCGATCTCAGTAAACTGGATTTACCACCTCCATTAGGTCCTGTTAGAAGAAATAATGATTGCATGCTGACTGTATTGCATACAGCACTTCCTTGTGCTACATCAAACCAATAGGGTGATAAGCCCGTAATCTCCATGCTCAGTCCTTCACCAGCTGGCTTGGCCTTCTGCATACATGAGTACACAACAAGATGCTCAGACTTGAAAGTGTCTTCCAGAAATCTTGTTTTCCAATCATACCCAAAACGCATACATATCCATTGTTTTCTATATAGTACCATAAAAGCCAAAGTCTTGCTTGTTTTGACAAAATAACAACATGAAGATGCAAAGCATAATAGTATGATGGAAAGTGGCCTGGGATTCTGGGAAGACCATCATAGAAACAAAATGCAAAAATAAATAAACAAAATAAATAATCTGCATAGTAGTTTCGAAAATAATAAGCCTGGCTTTAATTCAAAGAAGAAAAAGATCTGCAGTTGAATTAATCGCTTAACACTTCTGTGGAACTCTCATGAAAAGATTGAAACGAAAGCAGGGGTCTTAGAAGTCCTTATTTGAAAACTACTTTCTTTTGCCCCACTGAAATACTGAAAAAGCACCAATAAGCAACGCACAAGATTCACTACCTCAGAACAGCTGAAGTCCACAAGGGTAGGGAAAACCCATTTTCTTCTCCTCCCTTCACTGTAGTCATAGAAACAATAAAGTCAGAAAGAATCCATTAATATTTAACTCATGGATAGGCTATCCACTTGGCCTCTTGCAACTGTCTTTTTCACAAATTTTAGAGCTATTCGAAAGTACAATGAACCCCAAGTCCCCAACTAGAGCAGGCACAACACCTCCCTCCTCTCTTTTTATGACCTTGCAGAGATACCCGACACAACAAACTGACAGTACATGAAGGCATTATATTTCAATACTTTGAACCAACATGAACAAAAAAAAGGTGAGAGCCATGAGACATGTTAAACGACTAAAGCACAATAGTCCTTAGGAAACTGGAAAACCAAATGAATCAATTAGGTTTTAGGTTTTTTTCACACATTCACCTTTGACTAAACAACTTGGCTTCGGAAGAACGGAAAACCACACTCTCATTTACCTTATTGAAAAACCCTGCCACAAGTTTGACTCAACGATACTATTCTCAAAGCAAACTCAAAACATTAACAGAGAAAAAGGTACAGAATGTGCAAGTCTATGCATTTCTAACCTCACATGAGCAAGTAGTGCCTTTGCAATGACAAGTGTCATGGAGGCAAAGACAAGAGCATTTATTTTGGATTGCAGCTCAGCAGATAGACCCCTCAACAGTTCAAGTACTTTGGCCCTAGCTTTTTCATTTGCTTCATGGTACCTGAAATAGCAGGCGAATCAGTACAGCATTTCTCATGTAAATCAGAATTCTTCCAATGCTAGAGGAAAAATAGCTGCAAACCTCATCAGTGCATCCTCCACCTTTGCCGTGGTATACCATTCCTCACCAACTTTCTTCCCTTTTGAATCTATTGCATGTCTCAGCTGCTTAATTTGTTGTTCCCCAGGTGTTCCTGCCCATACAGATGGTGCAAAACGTTTTCCCTTGAACCAAACTGCTTCATGCTCTCGAGCATACAGTATTTCACCCTTTGGACCACCAAGGGGTGCTGTGGTAGCCCTTATTCTTGAAATAATTGGAAGGAAATCTTCAGAAACCTGTGATATGAAATAGATTTAAATTACGATTGGGAAGAATTATGCTCATGGTAACAGTAACTGAAGACACACTGAGTATAGTTAGTAATTTTGGCAGAACATGCAGATTCACTCCAGTCCATTTCCAACATTAATTGAAGATACTATATTTCAGCTTTGGATCCATAAAATTCACTGCTACAATGTCCTCAACTTCTTGTTTCTGAAATAGTAAGCTTGCTTCTCCAACCAAGGGTCTGATGCTAACTATTCTCTCCATCTCAAAATATTTGTCCATATAGCTTTATGACACATTTTAAGGAAAATTAACCTTCTAATTTCTTCTAATGATAAAAGCACCAACAATATCTTGATTTGTGAATTCAAAACACTATTTCAAATTTCTCTCCTGTTGTATTTTGAATTCAAAATAAGGGTAGGTTAAGAATGTTCATAATTAATAAGACCTTTTTGGAAAGTGGACAAAAAAAGAATGGAGTGGAAAATTCCAAAGATCTGAAGACCAATAGGTTATCTGATGATATGAAGACCAATAGCTATGGTTGCTAGACTGAGACTATCAGCTCCACAGACAACAGACCCAAGTCCCAGGAATCCTATCATCTACTACAGACCTAACATGGATTAGGGCATCATGCAAGGTTTATGTGAACATAGCAATGATTTTCAAAATGTCACAATTGAGGGTTCATGATTGCTCCTAGTCACCCATTCTGGAAGCAACCCCCAAAAGCTCGAGGCTGGCTATTATCTGAGTTATATACAGGATGCATGGACACTAATGACAAGTCCTGTACCTGCTGCCTTGTCAGACAAGCATGATCAGGCTGCTGCAGTCCTGTCGCTGCCTAGTAGTCGAACATGCACCTCCTATGACTATAAAGAGTCTTAACTCCTATGGTTTTGTTAGATGTCTTTTGGGCACAATCCAAGAGATTAAGATGTGTTTTGGGAACCTGAGTTGATTATTTTAATTTTTGTAAGGAAATTATAGAAAATGTTGAATACTATGGGATTCAAAATCTCAGGGAAAGAATTGGACCATGAAAATGCCAATACCCCTGATTTTTGTTTGGCAATGTAGAGTACCCACACCAGGGATTGTGGGTAATTGGAGGCCTACCAGATACTACTGGTGCCTAACAGCCTACCTAATAACCCAAATCCATCTCGAGAGGGATCCTGGGGATTTGCTTTGACATTCCCCAAACTTGCCCAGACCCCGCCTTGTGACTGCTCTACATCAGGCACAATGAGGCATCCCTTGTAGCAGATTTAGGCTACCAACCCAAGCTCTACCAGGGGGTAAGAAAGCCAAGGGGGGAAAAGATTGAAGCACCAAGCCATCATGCAATGCAAGCCATCATGTCCAATTATGCTTTTTCCTACTGTATGCCAAACTCAGCATTTAGGTAAATATTATGGAAACTTTTGAACTGTGAACAAAGGTACCAAAACAAGGCAATCAGTTAAGGTCTGTTACACAAAACTGTCATCCCTTTTCAGTTGCGTATTTGCAACTATACCATTCATAATTACAACAAATACACAGGAACAAACATAGATAAAAACCTGTGGCTATGTCAAGTACATTAATAACGAAAGTAAGAGTAAAAACATACCGCACAATGAAGAGACTTAGCTGCCTCTTCAACTTCTGCTGATAAATCTTCCATATGCTTCCTTTTGATACGCCCCTTCCAAGTGGACTCAATATCCTCAAAGAATTCACCAGGAATAAGAGGGAAAGAACTTATTTCTTGGTCAACCTCCCCATCGAGTGAGATCAGCTCCCCAATTCTCTGTGATATCCACCCACACTCACTCACCTGGAAAAATATTTAAGAAAAGACAAAAGAATATGTAGTTGAAACCAGATCTTTTATCGTAACAAATTAAAGATCATGCCATGTACTCCATACGTCAAGTTACGTCTAGCAAGAACAGAAAAGCCAAACAGGTTGCAGTTCACAGAGCTCAACCACTGTGTTGTAAGTAGTGACATTCAGAAAAATACAAACAATTTTAAAGAAATTAACGTAAAATAAAATAAAAATACAACCAGTACTGCAAATTCTTACGTTATAAATTATAGTTCAGACTTAAGTGATGAAAACTCATAAAATAGCCTAAACTTTAGTACAGTTCTTAAGCGCTAAGAGCAATTAACTTAGCTATTAAGAGCTCAAATGTTCAAAAGATCAAATCCTACCATGTGCTTCTACTATAACATGCTTCAGGAACAAACAAAATTTTGAGTGGTTCAAATGATTTCACCAGTTCTTGTGCATATGCCTCCAGATGATGTCAACCTACCCAAAGAACATCTCCTGCCCTTAGTATTTCAATACTGAATAAACAAAGTGATAAGAATGCATTCACAATCCAACCAGTTTTCGGACCATAAACTCTGGTGTCTAATACAAATATTGCAATCTAGAGTGTGGAACAGCCATTACACTTGCATAAATTGAACCGGAAAGGTGAAAGCAAGAGACCACTTTCTGAAAGATTGGAATTTCATGTGTTGTGCTTAACAGTAGCTTATTCACCCAAGACAACAGGACAGTATTGAACTCAATGAATAAAAAGCGATAAAACCACTAAATAATGATCTATCATGCCATCTACTAAAACTATCATGCCTATCGCATGTATGACTGCCACTGAAATTTGTGGTTCTACAACACTATGCTATGACAAACCAGATCATCACCCTGATGCCTCTCACAACGCCTGACAGGATAAAGGGTGGATGACTCATATGTACACCAAATAACTAAAACTGGAGAAGCACCGTTTCTAGTTTAGAGTGCCGAAAAGTATGAAATTACAGGTCCAAGTGCATCCAACAAGCTATCAATTTCACATTGTTCAACAATACTCTAGCAGCTCAATATGAAGCGGAAAAAAAAAAATTATATATACAAGTGCTTCCAAAGACACAAAAAAGTTCCACACTCACCAGTGTTTCAAAATCAAGTTTCAGTCCAGTCGCCACAGAAGAGGGGTACATCAATAGTTTAAGGATCTCCAAAAGCTCAGGGTTGTTGTGCATCTGCAATATTTCATCAGCAACGTTCTTTATCCTGCTGAACTCAACATGATTAGCCTCCCTCAGTTCTAGTAGCTTGACTAGCTGCAGAGAAGAAATCCAGAATCAACTGTCAAACAAGTTCTCATGAAAAGAGTTCAGCTAGGAAAATTGTAGCACACAGGAAGAAACATGAGGAATCCACACACTCTCACACGCACGCACGCACACACACACACACACACACACACACACACACACACACACACACACACACAGAGAGAGAGAGAGAGAGAGAGAGAGAGAGAGAGAGAGAGAGAGAGAGAGAGAGAGATCTGTGTACAGCAGACTAGTGTCCAAGCAAAAGAAAATTGACGATTAACCGACGCAATTTAGTTGTATACAAAATTATCAGTCTAAAGGTGACATTGGCAGCAGCAGAATTAATTTCTGATAGTAATTTGTAATTATCATGTCTCGACATCGCATACTTGATGATTAGCTATCTCTTGCAGGAAATTCAAAGGCAGCAAATAGCCTATAAGAAAGCCCTGTATGTCAAAGGCATGCATGCACTTGTAGGAAAGTTTCCCAATTTAAATGGCTTGTATGAGAGACCCCACAGGCCTAGCTCTGATATTCTACTCTGTCTGGTACATAATAGTTTTAATGTTGTTTTGGGGTTAAGTAGTCCAACTATGGGTCCTATATCTCATAGGGACCAGCAGACCACCCAGTCCACCATACTTGCGGAAGGTGTGTGAGAGAGAGAAGGACAAAGGGAGAGGGGATTTTCCCCCATGCCTCTAATGAGATTTGCATCCAACTCCCTTATGCAGAAAGTCGGTTTCCACCCATCAGGCCATCCCTTTGATGGCTTATTATAATTTCAGTCCACAGAAAATTATAAAATAATAATCATCTTCTCGGCTGGAAAAGTCAGGTACAAACGTTATCTGTGCGGCTATGCTAAAAACAATTTTTACCTTCCTAAATCTCAAACGAACTCAGAAAAGGACAAATTCAAGAAATTGTTCAAGTGTTTGCAAAATTGCATCAAATCTCTTGTCCAAACAGAGGTACATGACTTGATGATCCACAGGAAATTACATCACCTCAAGAAATTGAGGTAATGACGATTAAGCCTCATGCCTCAGGCCTCAATGACCCCAAGTGCACCTGAATCATCCTTCAAAACTATAAAGAAGGGTGGTTTGCAGGCTGGGTGAATGAATGTCTGGTACACAGTAGATGCTAAGAACCAGATACAGGGCACGTTTAGTCTATATTTATTCTTTGACTCTCCACACCCAATGATGAACACAGAAATCTAACATGATGCATGGAACTTGTAATGCTCGGAGACGAAAATCAGCAGCTATGGAAAAGAATGTTACAAGAATTTTTGAGTGAAGATTTTGGAGTTTCTTAAAATTAATGAGCATAATGAACCATGCATGAGCAATCAAAGGACTAACACATATTGCTCACTGAGAAGCATAACTGCACGGCTAAATTCTGTTGGCTCACCCTACAGGATGCCTCCAAATGCTATATAATACTCCAATTGGTTCCACAACTCAAATGTACAAGTTTGCATTATGCACCTAAATTTTAACTGAAATTACACGAAAGCTCTCCTTGTCCCCTCTTCATCCTCAAACGTTATCACATTTCAGTGAGCTTCAAAGAAAACCAAATGGACATTCTAGAGACAATATCTAGCATAGAATATATTTCTTTTTTTGACAGGATATTGCAGAATACATTTCTTTCCATACACATTTTTCTTTTATTTTCTTTTCAATTTTATGTGTGTGTGTGTGTTTGGGGGTGGGAGGGGGGGGGGGGGATGTAATCTCCATTGCTTATCTTTGAATAAGAGCAAATTTCTATCAGGCACATAAAAGGCAATAGCTTACTTCTACAAAAGATCACGGATCGGAAATCAAGGATAACTCAGTAATTTGGATCAAACCTACTCATAGGTGTTGAAATATGACCTTTGCAGATGATACGCATGTGAACTCAGGAACTGAGCACGTGACATTGTTCATGTGCCTGCAAATCTCTGCAAATAAATCAAAAGCACATTAGAATGCGACATTTATGAACAATTCACGGAGAATGATCATATATCAGTGATGTGGTATACTTTGGAGTGGATCAACAAGGATGCATCTAAAATGCTTCATGGAAAACTACATATGGTGAAATGAGATCTCTATGAATGTGCTGACAGTAACAGAACTAGCAACAATACCACAACGCTTTCTTCATAAATCATAACATTACAAAACTGCATATTAAAAGACAGGATAAAAATAATTGAACTGATTCAAAGATAATTGTTACACAGCAGGCAACTGAATTACTTCATTAGCAATGATTAAAGGGGCTTGGGGTTCTAAGGTTTATATTTCCAGACCTAAGATATAGCTAATAGGTGTAGCATGTGCAAGAGGGATCTTGAATTTTCAAATCATCTTTTGCTACATTGCGACTTCGCTAGGTCACTTTGGGCTTTAGCCTTCGGCTGTCTCGGTGTTTGATAACTGCGTTTCATGACTATATTTTTGGGGGATTTTGATAGTGAATTAGGGATAGTTTTGAGTGTGAATCTTGATTTTTATTCCAATTTCCCTACTACACTTGGTGTTGTTGTTTGTGATGTAAATTTGTAGGTTTTGAGGCCAAAACACCAACGATTCCTCAACATTTGGCGAGATCGAGTACACCACGGACCTCCCCTACTAAATCCCGAACCGTGGTACGAATTTGGATCAAAACGGGACAGAAAATGGATGGACAGCACCTACCACGGTCAGCCCGTGGTGGAGCCCACGGACCGTGGCTGGTGCTGTGGCGTGGTTGTCCGTTTGGGCGAATAAAGAAGGCAGCAGCAACATTTTTTTTGGGCCAATGAATTCATGTGGTCCAATGAACAAAAGGGTGAAAGAGAGAGGCAAATTTAATGGTATTGGGCCACCCTTGTTCGGTCCAATCAGCAAAGAGGCAAGTGAGGAGAATTCAAATTCAATTCATTTGATTCTTCCATTCGTGCGGCCCAATCAAAGAGACCCCGGTCAACTCACAAGACAAAGAGGAGAGTGGTGAAGGGATCAATTCATTCCTTTCATCCAACCATTTATTCGGCCCACTGAATTCATTGTTTCAACCATTCAGCGGCCCAATTGAAAAAGAGTGAAGTGAGGGCATTTGACTTGGGGCGGTCAACCAATTCAATTTGCCCAGCACAAGAAGCCAATTTGAGAACGAAAAGGGAAATGGAGGCAGCAGCTGCCAAGGGCTGACAGTGGCATTTCCCATGGTCCGTGGCTGGGCCTTGTGCGTGTGCTGAGTGTATCTTGCAAGTAAAGGAAGCAGTTATTTCTTTTTATTCATCATCCATTCATTCACCGAGGAGGATTATTCATTCACTATTATTCACCCTTCCATCAAGAGAGCCAAAGACTCCCATCTACTCCCCGCCATCAATCAAGACCAAGATCAAGATTGATTCAAGAAAGATCAAGATCAAGAATCAGGGAAGAATTTATCTACGCTCGCGAGAAAGACTCCACCCCGGGATCGAAAGACTCGACGGTTGTAATTCTTCTTAGTTATATTTCCTTTCGATTTCTTTCTTGTTTTGAGAATTAATCATGATGTTTGGAACTTGTGTCGTACTTTTCTTGAACATGAGTGAGTAGTTTTCTTGAATTCTAGGGTTTTGTAACCCGAAATAATGTTTATGAGTGTTCTTTAGGCCTGGAATACTTGTAATTTGAGATTAACCTGTGAAGTACTGAAAGGTGAATTAGGATAATCTGACTACCAACCTGTCTACCTAGGCTTGCGAAAGTTGAGAAAGGAGTAGCGAACTAGGGAACCATTAGATAACCTGACTTTTTGAGACCTTCAATTCTGTTTAACCTAAAAGGCGCACAAAAGTTGTTGATTAGGTTGTATAGAATAATTCTATTTAGCATCGAAAGGGCGATAGAATTTAGAGGTTGTCGATTCTTGATTCGTTCTTGAATGTATGATTGTGCAGGCTAGGTTTTAGTAATCAAACTCGTTGTTAGGTTAGCATCTCCCTAGAAGTCTTTCTCTCTTAATAGAATCTGTGATTGATTTTTCCTTGCTTTATTAGTTTGATTAGTTGTTAAACCTTTTCCAAAACCTAAAATCTGATTAGCTTGGCAATCGCATTAGAGAGCTAGTTTTCTGTGCTGCTAATTGAGCCCCTATGGGATCGACCTTGACGTGCTTCTACGTACACCGTGCGCTTGCGGCCCTGTCAGTGTTCCTTGGGTTGTATTGTATCCTATTCAATAAGGAGACATCTCCTATCTTGGGAGAGATTCTTTGGCAAGAAGCCCAAGAAGAAGAAGGCCTTGGTTATACCTCATGTGATTTTTTGGGGTTATCTGGAAAGAAAGGAACCGAAGGGTTTTTTAGGGAATTAAAATCCCTCTTCAGGGATTCAAAGACAATTTTGTCATGTCTCTCTTCTTTTGGGTGAGTGGCAAGTTTAGCTCTTCCTCTTTTGACGTGGTAGATTTTGTCGATAGTTTGTTTTTTGGATGTAACTTTGTATGGTGCTAGGCTGCTAGTTGAGCATCATTTCTTTTATCCTATTATTAATATGTATCCTTTTCCTATAAAATAATAATATAAAAAAAGAATTGCCTTTGAATTACTTCGTTAGCAGGCATTGTTGAATATCAGTCTAACAGTTATTGAATTGTACATAATCCAACAGCAAGAAAGTGCAATAATGGTAGTATACCTTGAATTTTGGATGCAATATCGTAAGCTGGTGGATTGAGAAGCAGATCTCTGACATACCTAAGACAACATTTCACATCAGTAAGAAAGAAAATTAGGGCAAGCTGCTTATCTATCAATATAATTGACCTATATGATTGTAATGTCATAGATGACTAATAAACCAAGAGATAATTAATGGAGATAAATCCCCCCACCCCCCCAACCTATGGAGGAAAAAAAGATGAATAAATAATAAGGTCAAACTCATATTCTATATCTATACCAGTTTCATGTCAAAACCAGCACAAAGAAGCAATTGCCAAGTAGAGGCATCATAGCAGCCAAATACAATAGCAAACACAGAAGATCTATTCTTCCCTTCCTCCTTTAAGGTGCATATCTTCTGTGTTCAGGAACCATCCACTGACATAGTATCCCCGCCACCTTCTCAAACTTCACCCCACACAAAAAAAAAAAAAAAGGAATTTCCAAACTGAATATAACTATAGAGATTAATCAGTCACAGATAAAACAGATTTAATACTCACAACTGTGGCAAACCAGTGCAGCTTGACGGAAGTAGTACTTTCAGCAAGCATGGTATTCCCTCCGTTGGTATGGCGCCTTGAGAAATAACACAGAATAAAGTGAAACTGAAAGTGTCAAACTGAGCTAAAGATCATGTGGGATGTTAACTAACCAATCTGTGTAGCGGTTCCTAGATGTAGAGGGCGGGGCCTTTTTTCAGAAGAAATGGCAATATTTCTGAATTCAACGTCCTCATCAAGGCCGTAGACCTCCTTCACCTAAAGATTGGAGTGGAATAACAGGATGACTAGAAGTAACAAAAGGCAAATTTCAAGTATATGCTCAAAGGTTTTGGAAAGGAGGGTTTAGAAAAATGTCAACCTTAATGAAAAGCTGTCTTACAGGGTCACCTTCAAACCATTCAAAATGTCTAGAACTACATTCTGCCCACAGTAAACCTCCCTCGCCAAATTCTCCCCATCGACATGTTCCTGCAAAGGAGTAACTCCTTGTGAGATCAAAAATTGAAAGACACCCATTGATACTTGCTTTTCCACCCACAAGCAACGAAGGAAAGAGATATGCAACCAGAGAACAAAACGGTAGAAAGATCTAGCTGTCCAGCACAATTCATGAAGAAAATGGTGATCTATGGTTACAAATATACACACACAAAAGGATATAAAAAAAATATTTACCATAGTGACTCGTGACAAAATTACAATCACAGATGAATCAAAACAATGCCAAACAGGAGCCCAATTCCATCAAAAAAATGGATACAAACCTGAGGAATTATTCTTCAATGACGCATGAAGAAACAAATAATGGCAACGACAAGTGCGAAGCTTCGTGACTAAGGCTTCTTCGGTCAGACCATCTTCAACAGAAAACGTCTTCAAAGTCTCCAAGATTGAGATTAAAGAATAACCTTTCGCAGAACGGGATACGCCTGAGAAAACATATGCATAACATAGTTTTTATCAAAATTAACAGGCTCTCAAAAAAGAATGACATACATAAAGGACATTTTCTGATTTAGATTCCTTTCCGAAGAAAGGACCCTAGAAACACATAGGACTTATGTGCACATACATTAGAAATAACATCAACACAATATCAGAAGACCATGAAAAGTGGAAAACTCATTAGAAAAAGAACAATCCAGGCTTAGTGATAGTAAAATATTGGCATTGCTCCAATATGTAAAGAGATCAAAACATTAAAACGCTATCGACTGAGCTTTTATAAGTCACCTACCAACAACAGGCATTGGTTCTGGAAAATCAAGGTCACGGTCAACCCCAACATGTCCAAACACGTACGGGTTACCTGGATGTGCATGCCTGAATTTAAAATGACCAGGGTTAGAGCAGGAAAAAGAGCCAAAAGACCGCAAAGGCGCAAACCAAAAGCTGACAAAATGCAGTTTTGCACATCAAATAGGACAACGTCCTCCTGTCCATTAAAAACATAGGCATCCCTGGAAGATGAGTTTGTTCAGAATTACAGTAAGGATGTGTTTGGTGCAACTGTGCAAGTGAAAATAATTTTTCAGGAAAACAGTTTCACTTGTAAAATGGTTTTCTAGGAAAATAAGTTTTCAAGTGATACTTTCACTTGTTTGGTAGATATAAACATACAAACCACTCTTGGGCTGAATGAGAGAGAAAAAGGGAGAGAGAGAAAGAGGAGAAGGATGAGAGAGAGAGTTGGATAGGAACAGCAATTATATGGTAGGATCGAGTGTACATAGCATGATACACTCGGTATATATATGGGTAGGGTTTATATACGCTTCACGTAAGATTTTGTGAGATTTTATTATGGACTATTTCTTTATCATGCGGATATTACTCGATCCTATCCTTCATTAGCCAAATTTTCTCCTTCTTGCACCGCCGTTGTTTGTCGTTCGTGTTCTTGCTTGGTCAACAATGGCGGGGAAACAAGGAACCATCACGATCGAAGACGTTCCTGAATTAGGTAAACAGTAACCATTGACATTGCAATAAGAATGCATTGGAGTGCTTGAATACTGCATCAAAGATGGGAAAGTATGCATTACATAATGGAAATGTTATCAACAAATTTGAATTCTTGTGTTTGAATACTGTGTTGATGCTTTTGAAGAATGCATTCGATTTGGGAAAAAATGCACTACGCAGTGGAAAAAGTATGAATACTGCGTTGGAGAAGATGCATCAAACTTGGGAAAATCTACATTGAATAAGGGAAAGTATACATTGCAAAATGGAAAATTTATCAACACATGCATTCTTGTATATGAATACTGCATTGATGTTTCCGAAGTATGCACTCAATTTGGAGAAAAATGCACTATCAAAGATGCACTCAATATAATACATTGGAGTGCTTGAATATTGCATCAAAGATGGGAAAGTATGCATTACATAATGGAAATTTTATCAATAAATTTGAATTCTTGTGTTTGAATACTGCGTTGATGTTTATGAAGAATGCATTCTATTTGGGGAAAAAAACGCACTACGCAGTGGAAAAAGTATGCAAACTGCATTGGAAAAGATGCATCAAATTTGGGAAAATCAACATTGAATAAGGGAAAGTATGCATTGCAAAATGGAAATTTTATCAACAAATATGCATTCTTATATTTGAATACTGCATTGATGTTTCCGAAGTATGCACTCAATTTGGAAAAAAAATGCACTACGTAGGGGAAAAAATTATCAACAAATATGCGCATGGTTTTACTCTCCCACGCACACTTAGTACCGTACACCCGGTGATATTTTATAATTTGCGGGATAGGAATTGAACTATTTCCAATAGAGATAAAGTGAACGCGAGGAACCTAAGCTGTGAGGAGTAACATGGCCTAGGAGGATATTGGATTTTCTTAAGGTTGGACCTAAGAAATAGTTTACAAAAGGAGGAAAATGATTTTCCCCATCTTTTGGCCATCAGACACCTGAAAATGGGAAAATGATTTTCCTCCCCACCAAACACACCCTAAGTGTATTTCTTCTATGGGTGATATATTCATAACCATTGCAGAGAAAAATCTCTTAGCAAAGAGGCCAAGGGCCACCATCCTTGGATATTCAGTTTTGTTTACTAGTAGAATCTCAAAAAAAAAAAATGTAACATTTAAGTAGCACAAATACCACAATAAGATGAGAGAATAGCGGGTTGGTATTGAAATTACCAATACTCAGCACACATACCAATCAAACAAATTCTTACAAAAAAAAAGATGGGAAGAAGGGGATGGGAGACAGTAGCCCATGGATGATACCTCTTCTCAAAAATAAATTTAAAGCTTAGAAGAAATATTGGAGCATTGAACCAATCAATCATTTTCTGAGGCACGCTCCCCCACACCCCTAAAACATTTCTACTCTCTCCATTCCATGTATTATGTCCCAAATGTCCTTTTTGACTAACAATTTCTTATAGTATATTTTATCAAAAATTTACTACATTATATTCTTATGATAGTATCTTTCGTTATGAATCTAATGACAGCACTTTTGTATGCTAGAATATTGTATATGTTGAGAAGTAAATGACGTCAACGGACAATATGAAACGGAGGGAGTATAAGCAAAGTCTTATCTCTAGAAAAGTGAAGGAGTGCCATTAGCGAGACAAAATAGTTTAAACTAGCATCCATCAGTATTTGGATGTCTGACAGTGCACATTAAAATAATTCAAAACATCATTCACAATGTGCTAAGAAGCCAAAGTTAAGTAATTAGTTTAAATGATATGTTAACAGTAATAATAACAAGCAAGGATCTCTAATCAGCATATAAAACATTCAATAGTTGAATATAAAACTGCAATTCAAATACAGCATAAATTACCCAGATATGAAACGACCCTTCCGAGAACGAGCTTGAGTTGGACCTTGTACTTCCTCAACTATGCACTACAATGAGAAAAAAAAAGAAATTGTATAATTATTTTGACCAACAAAACCAATATGGACTGGTCCCTGACATATTAGAACTGACAAAACACATTTCCATAGCGACAAGTACATCAACTGGATAAGATTGAACCCATAACTTCAACATATGATTTCACAATAAAGAATTACCCTGTATCTGATGCTCCGTTCTATGTCAGAAAACTTCTTCCTGACTCCCATTGACATTAATTTCATTTTCCATTTGTTACTTCAGGAACACGAAGAAATCAGAGAAGGTTATCTATCAACTGACTTGTAAGTTTGGCCAAATTCCGTTAGCGCATTAGGATAGTAACTGTTTCCCTAGGGACAACAAGATAACTATTCGCCAGCTCATTGCTGTAGCTTCAGTATGCAATTAAATGTCCTCAGAGTTAGACAGAGAGAGGGGCAAACAAAGAATCTAGAGTCTTCTAATTAGAGGAGAGGGGTGGAAACTTTTGGAGCACAGTGAGAGAACCAACATGCATTAATTCAATGTCTCAACAATCGCATTCTCTGCTGAGTTCTTCCCAGTAGAAAAACTCACAAAATTATTCTTCTTCATTCCAAATTAAATACGAGATTAATTGCAGATATTTCAGTGTAAAAATGCAGAACAACTCAGGGAATCCTTTATACTTGAGATACTCACTACAGAATAGCCGTTGCGTGTCAGGTCATCCAGAGTTTGTTGCAAATTCTGCAAAAGTGAAAAAAGAACTGAGCATCTGCAGAGAAATGGTGAACCCAACAAGCAACCACAGAAGTACAAGCTATGTGAACCAAACACAAAAATTTGACAGCCTTCCATATGTCAAATTGATTCAAAGTGTCCTTCAATCTTTTGGAGGCATTGGCATAGCCTCTCAGGATCGTGTACCTCAAATGTCATATTAGACAAGGGATAGAGAGAACTTGGCACCTATAGAGGCCCAAAAATAAAAGACAAAATACATGATCTTCAGCATTTTGGAAAAAGAAATATCTAAGATATTCCAATAGACCATATGCTTCAGTCCAACTCTCCCAATGTCTAGGATCATTTTCAACAATTTAGAGCTCCTTATACATTATCATACAGTCAGGCGCCTAAAGTAAAGCCCCAAAAGTGAAAAATCCCAAGACAACCCTAATGAAATTACATGGTTTACATTGACATTAAGAGAGGCAATTTGAAAACAGGGTCTAGCCTGCAAGAATCCCAAAAGCAGCCACTATAATTCAAGATTTTTGATATTTTGAGAGGCATGCCTGGTTAGTCAGAAAATGAACATCGTGTGATCTTCCCATCACCTAGAAATGTTTCAGGAGTCCATAGTGCAGTATTACTTCAATCACACTTCAAACACAATTAAATGGTGCCATGGAGGCCTTATCCCTATTTTGAAATGCATTGAGATATTTAGAACCTCATAGCATGTTAGAAAGTAGAGTGGCGAAACCCATCAAAATTGCAAGAAAAATGTTGACATTGTGAAATCATTGAACTCTGCCCCCTGTTTTTGGGGATAGGAAAAAGACATGTATAATAATAGGACTAAAAGAATTGATGTTCAACTAGCACCATACAAACTACTACAAAGATAAGTACAACCAAAAAACAAAATGTCCACAAAATCGACCACATCAAAAGAGGAAGAGCTCAACTCCCCATTCACTCAAAAGAAGAGAGATTTGACAAAACTGTCTTTCAACCTTTGAATGAGGATTTCAAACCCCTCAAAAACTCTTTGGTTCCTTTCTTTACAGATGACCCCAAAAAAAAAAAAAAAAAAAAAAAAATCCCATGTGGTATACCCAAGGCCTTCTTGGGTTTCCTACCAAAGAAACTCTCCCGAGATAGGAGATGGCTCCTATTGGATAGGATACGACCCAAGAAACACGCAAACAGCCAAAGGCTAAAGCCCAAAGAGACCTAGCGAAGTCACAACGAAGCAATAGATTATTTGGAGATTCAAGATCCCTCTTGCACAAGTCAAGATGCTCTCGTGCGTCCCTTCCCAAACAAAAGAGGCAACCTTCAAAGGGGCAAAAACCTTCCATATAATGGTAGATGGAAAAGTTCCAACCTCTAAAAGATGCAACAATGTAGAATCTAAGCTACGAAGATTTGAATAGTAGGAGCTCACGCGGGGGGAGGGGGGGGGGGGGGCAACAAGAACACCAATCATCTTAGTCAAAACCCATCTCACCATGTCTAGTGAAGAGTCCCCAAATTTGGCCTCATTAAGGCCATTTAAAAAAGTAACCAAATAGCCTTTATCCGCAAGCTCATCCCTTACAAAAAATAGGAGACCAAACATTAGACCCTACAAATTGCTCTAGGTAATCTGCAACATAAGCATTTCTAACCACCGTGAGAATATAGAGAGTAGGGAAGAGATCTATCAAAAAAGCCTCAAAGCACCAACAACTAGGCCAGAAGGAGATGGTAGAACCATCGCCCACAATAAAAGAAATATGTGGATAGAATCACTCCCACCCGTTAACGATATACTTCCAGAGGCTACAACCATAATAACCATTGGGTATAGAGGGTACCCACCCAAAGCCCACTTACACCGTATTTGACTTAATTACCTTCCTCCAAAGATTACCCTACTCATTCATGAATCTCCAGAACCACTTCCTGAGAAGAGCCTCGTTACAAAGACAGAAATCTCTTACACCAAGTCCCCCTATTGAACTATGTCTCGTTTCACTCCACAAAATGTTTAAGGTGTTTCAAGATTATCATCAACAATTGAAGCATATGGAAGTGCCTTGCTCAGTTGTAAAACCAGTCAACTTTCAGTATGAGGGGCGTGTATAAATACAAACCCCACATGGCATCTACATATCCCCCAGTACTTGTTAAACAAAGCATTTTACCTCCGAAGTCCAAACAAATACTTTTCACATCATATGATAAAACAGAGTAAATAACATTTATCCTACCTAACATTTGTGGTAATAATTTTTACACACCCGACATTTGTGAAATAATTTTTACCTTACCTGACATTAAGTGTTCATACATTTAAACCTCCAAAGATATTATATAATTGATTTTTGTTGGATTTTCTGAGGAACATTAAAAAGATAAATATGAATTGACTTTAACCCTTGATATTAATTCATATGACTTTCAATTAAATATGAATTGACGTTTTTACCCTTAATATTAATTCATATGGCATTTAAACCTCAACTTTTTCTCTACTTTATTTCTTCGAAAACCCCACCCCTGCCCATTCTGAAAATGAAAAGGTCATTTAAGTCATTTGCTTCTCAATGTTAACGGCAGCATGGTACATTCATATAGTTATATTGGGGCATTTTGGTAACTTTCACATTTCCGATAAGAAGTAACTGGATTCTTCCACTAAAAACTATTTTCACTTAATGTCAGGCAAGGTAAAAATTATTTCACAAATGTCGGGTGTGAAAAAATTATTACCACAAATGTCAGGTAGGGTAAATGTAAATGTAATTTACTCTGATAAAACAACAAAGGTGAAAGGACGAGAATGAATCATAGAATAAGCATCAATATCCAAGCATTCATTGAATTTATCCATATAGAAAACAAGCATGCACACTAAAAACAAGGACATTAATATTTATAACAATAAGATATAAGAAAGGGTCTTATGTTAAACAACCAGGACTCAATAGTCCATCTTACTTCTTAATCTTCTTAACACTAGACTAGCTAGAATGAAGACAAAAGGCCATAAAATAATGAAGCTACAAGGAAGAAAAATGAAGATGTTTCAATACCACCACTGGACAACCAGCTCTTGGGATACTATCTGAGCGTAAGCCGCCAAACGGATTCAACCCAGCATATTCAACAAGAAGACAGGCATCAATGCCAATGGCTTCATAAAATTCCCCAACCTAAAGCAAGAAAAGATAACAACCAAAAAATAAAAAGAAGCTTAGGACATAATGCATTTGATGCAACAATAAGAAATAATCCTTGAAATAAAGCACAGTAAACTGCAAAGATAAGGGGATTGAGGTCAGGGATTTGAGATGGAAGCATACTCTACATAACAAAACTTCACGTGGAAACTTCGACTTGAACTGCAGCATCTCCCAGTTGAGGGTGCCTTCTTTCAGACTGTGTAAAGCAATACAACTTAATTTAAATTTTGAAATATATTAAACGTGACCACTTTTAGGGTTTAGCTATTATTCACTATTTATACTTCAGAATTAAACATGAACCAAAACAAGCTCTTTCGTATATGAAAGAAAATATTCTTTAATAGAGACAGTTGTAGAAACAAAGAAGAAAGCACCCCAAACAGAAAAGTACTGGGGGGAAATAAATATTTTGTTAGTGGTACCTCCCATTCTTCAAGTTAACATCCAGTCCAAGCAAATTGGAGTACACAAGTCTCGTAAGAAGTTGAATTGTTGAAGGCTTTCTGCACATCTCCAACCTCTACATAACCAAAAAAAATACAAGGGGGAAAAAGAAAAACACAGCCACATATAAGCTAGGTCTTTGTGCAGGCATAGCTGCGAGTCTATGCATAAAATATTGGATAGGCACAGTACAAATGCAAGAAGGCCATATATATAGGAAGGGGATGCATTGTGCATTATCAATCAAAAGGCATACAATAAACAAACCTCCTTCCACCACAAAATGTGGGAAATATCTTTCTCGTCCAACACATTTTTCCATTCCCTAGCCTTTTTTGTTGTTCTAGCCCCTTTCAGCCCTTTTGTGTCTCTGAAACAATGGACTTGCTCACACTGACTATTGCTGTAAGCCAAAAAAAGGCAAATGCACAAAGCAGTTGATTTCATCAGAAAGACAAAGAACTATTATGTTCCTTTCAACGTAGAAGGAACTAACGCAAATAGATTGGGAACTCCAAGAGAACAGCAGAACAACCAGTCCACAAACAAAAAATGCCTATCTATTTCACAGCATACGAAACAATGATGTGTGACAAGAAAATACATAGTCAGCTTGCGTTTGAAGTCCCAGGTCATATTCATAGATATTAGTTCCCTTGTTAAAATCCAAAGCCCACTATGGAACTTTAAAAACACACAAAGAAACACTTATCATTCAATTCAGAGAAGCATAGCTCATATGAACAGAGTCATACAAACAGGCTCACTATTTTTCCCACGTGTGCAAGCCAATTCAAGGAAATCCTGGCTGTCATGTGCTTCAAGTGCAAAGAATATGTGGAATCTACCACTCCTTAAATCCTCCGTGGCCCATTTCTAGAGCTCCTATGGACAGCTTGGAGTTCTTTGGGGCTTTCTTGTCTTGTGGATAAGCAGTGTTCTTCTGGGAAGAAAACCTAATTCATTGCCTTGCATAGTAAGATTCTTGGCAACTAATAAACCAAAAACCAATACTCCGAAATACCACCACATGGCGAGGTATGGAGGGGCTAGTTGTAACAACCTTACCCCTAAATTTAGCAATTTAGGGATACTAATTTCAAATGACCCAAGATTTACTTTCGCTAATTACTACCTCATAAGAAAGAAGCTGAGGAGGTTTCATGAGTCATTTTACTTTAGTCCATTACAATCTAAGTTGAAAAAGTAAATACTCTTTTCAACTATCCAAATCATGGCCATATTCTTGGCGACTAATCATGGTCAAATATTCAGACCAAGTACTTGGGTTTCTCACACGGCTAAAACTAATATTCAACAAGCTTCACCGTGCAAAGGTGGTTAAAATCGGGATACTAACTCGGACCCATGGGGTAGTAAGGATCGGAATTAACCCACGTAGGATCGTGTATCGGAATGTAGAAAGTAGACTCGCATCAAGGATTTTGGATCATAAAATCGTAGGATCGAAGATCAGGATCGGGATTTTTATAACTATGGTGCAAGGAGGGCCTTCTTTAGAGTAAAAATACAAGTCTACTGAAAATGCCTTCCCTTTAAAACAAACAATCCAATCTTTTGCCCTATCCAAAGAAAGGACCTTTTGAAGGCAGCAAATCGTATTTTTAGTCGAAAACAACCATCCCACAAACACAACCTCATTCCCCCAACCAAAAACAATGAAGCCATTGGAAAGCCCGCTAAATTCATCAATATTCACTCATGGGAACTCTAGCACCTAGCTGAACCCTGAAACAACCACCCTTGGAAATTACAGCCTCAAGCTACAACACTAACTCTACAACCATAACAGCATATGCTAACTCATCTCATCTCATTAATTAGTACAAAAGCGAGGTAATGGCACAATTCTAATGTGCATGCAGGGCAAGGCAGAACTCTATGTCCTTAACTATGTGAGTCTTCATAGACAGTCCAACGGGCACTACGGGACCATAATATGTCGCATAACTGAAATCATGCTAACACTATACAAGTTGTCACTAAATTCACTACAACTATAATCACTTCATAACAGGAAGAAAGTTCACCCAAAATGGGGTTTTACCCACTTTACCCCCTGCCCTATTTTTCCTCTTTCCTACCCACAATTCAAAACCTTAAATTCACACACAAACATAGAAAAAGAGAGAGAGAGAGAGAGAGAGTACAGGCGAAGGTGGGATGCAGCGAGAAAAGGGTAAGTGTAGACGTGAGAGCGAAGAAGAAGGGTAAGAGGCCGCCATTTGGGCATAGAAACCGCAACAGCCTTCATTGTGAACCAGTACATATGCAAACTTCCTTCGCCACTTTCAATCCTTCCTCTCGTCTGTAATCATAATAATTGAGAGAAAGTTGCAAAACCGCGCCCTTTGAAGATGCACGATAACTGAATAAAGTAGTTGAATTTAAGTTGAGTTAATGGAAGAATTAGGGTGAAGACTTGCCTGCCTGAGTGACTTGTCTATCTCACTCTCTGACAGTGTCTAGCCCCTGCGACTGTCTGGATGCCTGTGTCAGCACACAACACGACATTTGAACCTCCCACTAACCGCTCAAATCGAAGAATTCTTCCACTTTATTTTATTATTATTATTACTAGTTAGATGCATGTCCTACATACGGGTTATGGGCTAGGCCCCTTTTTTTTTAAAAAAAAAAATAATTCGAAGTCGGAGGTCATTGACTGAAAATAATTCAAACTCACTCTTTGGTTGAAAATAATCCAAACTTTTAACTTATTTACTCAAATTAAATCGAAATTGATTTGCCAGCGTCGGAATGCTGACTGGACAACCTGAGCACGTGTTTCTTTAATTGATTTTGGTTTTGAATTTTTTTTTTAAGCTTATGTAGATCCCAACTCACCTAAACTTATAATATGACAATGGATTAAAAATAAAAACAGTTTAACATAATAAATTTAGTCTTCCAACCCCAAAAATTTAAAATTTGACCCAACCCTAACTGTTTGCCTTTTTTTTTAAATTCCCCTCAGTGTTCTCTCTCCTTCTTTGTTATCTTCTGTAGATCCCAGTCCGTCAGCATTCTCAAACCGGAAATCGATTTCGATTTAGTCCAAGTAAAGAGGTTAACAGTTTGGATTATTTTCAGCAAAAAAGTGAGTTTGGATTATTTTCAGCCAATACCTCCAACTTCGGATTATTTTGAGCCAAAAACCCTTTTTTTTATGTATGATATTTATCTTATTATCTCTATATATATAAAGTTTCGTATCTTTAATAAATATTGTGAATGATATGATTTTTCTTACCTATAAATTTATAATAATACCATATTAAAAATTATAAACTATATTTAAATATTTGTGTATTTAACCACCCATTTCATTCCACTTTTCCCATCGTCAAACTATCTTACACTCTAAAAGAACATGTCCCAAGTTTTGCAACTATTAAAGTTATTAGTTTTTACCTAAATTTAGATACACCGACTCGTATTTTTAATGTAAAAGTTGTCCGACCGAAAATACACATCACTTGTATTGGTCTTTAATTGCCAAATATACACAAAATATATGTTCAACCCCTTCGTTCAAATTGATAGGTCTAATAAAATAATTTTCAATTGATGTTAGATCCTTAGTTATCGTATTCAAGCCTTTAGGACAAAACAATAAATTCAAGTATAAATATAAGTTACAAAGCAAGTCGTTTGTTATCATATTGTATTCAAGAACAAAATGGTAAATTTGAATGTGAACATAAACTACAGCCTACAAGCCTAGAACGCAAGCTCCTTGTTATTGGCCCTATTTGGCAACTAGCTGTTAGCTGTTGCCTATTAGCTTGTAGTTGTTTGACTCTAGCTGTTTGGGTTAGCTGATTGCAGGAAAGTGTTTGGTAAACTAGTTTTTTGTGAAAAGCTTCCTTAAAAAAAGTTTTCTCAAGTAGCTTTTTGAAAACTAACTTTTTGGGTCCAAAAAGCTAATATGAAAAGTTTGTTACCAAACACCTCAAATAGCTTTTTCACCTTGGTCAAAAAGCTAATAGTGTCCAAAAAGCTAAAAGCTATCCCAAAATGCTTCCAGCCAAACACGCCCATTGTATTATATTTAAGAGCAAAATAGTAAATTACTATATGAACACAAACTGCAAAGCAAGTAGGTAGACAAACTGCTTATTATTATATTCTACTTTTAACTTGTGTTTTGAGCTGCAAAAACTTCCACATATAATATGACCACTACCACGTCACTTTCCGAACGAGTTTAACTAGGTGATGGATGATAAAAATAATAGCGGTTAAAGTTTAATTCTTCCATAACAAAATTATAAGTTCATATTATTTTTTTTCAAATACCCCCAAAGTTTAGATTTTTTTTTTCCAATTTTCCTTTTTTTTTTAATATGTAAACTTGTTAGATTTTGACCGTACATACATTACAGTATAGCCATAAATAACATAAATTTATAATAATATTAAATTTAACTTCAACTGATCCTGATCCTGATTAGGGATGGCAATGGGGCGGGGAATCCCCAAATCCGTCGGGGCCCCGCCCCGCTCTAGGGAAAAATCCCCGCCCCCATTGGGGATGGGGATGGGGGCGGGGACGATTTTCCAAAATCCGCTCGGGGGCGGGGACGATTTTCCAAAATCCGCTCGGGGACGGGGCGGGGATGGGGACAAAATTTTCCCCATCCCTGTCCCCATTTTCCCCGCCGGGGTGAATTCCCCGTCACCATCCCCGAATCCCCATCCCCGAAAATGTTAAAATTACCAAATAACCTTTACACAAATTTAATATATATATTAATGGGAAGGACAAAGTAGTAATTTTCCAATTTATTCTCACTTGTTGATGTATTATTGTTTGATTTTGATGTATTATTACTTGAGCAAGTTAAATACGTTGTATTTTGAATATGTTAAAAACTGGGTTCGATTAAAAATTGGATCCAATTAAAATTTAGTTAAATTTAGGATAGTTTTAAAAAATCCCCGTTGGATCCCCATTGGGGATGGGGAATCTGCGGGGATGGGGATGGGGCAAGAATCATTCCCCGAATCGGGGATGGGGACGAGGATGGGGATGAGTTTTGGGAGCGGGGATGGGGACGGGGGTATACTCCCCCATCCCCGATCCGCCCCGTTGCCATCCCTAATCCTGATGTGTTAATAAGACAGAGAAGTAAAAAGTAAAAAATTTACTATATAACCCACACCCCAATCTTGCACCCTGCCCATTAGTCTAATTCTTCACCACCCATCTGAAACCCAAACCCATCTCGTAAAAGGCCCGTGAGACTTAAACAGTCCTAATCTCATCTGCTTCCCTGTCTATTCTCCCATTTATGACCTCATTGGTGACTGCCTACTTTTCTATTGTAATTCATTGATAATTTCATATTTTCATTCTCTATCTATCTGTATGTTTAATCCATACATGTTCCTTTTTCAGGGTTGAAGCAGCAACACAGAAGGTTAGTCGAAGAGGAATTGAGTAATTTGGTCAATGTTTAGGTGAATTAATGCAAGGTATAATCACCTTCAATTTTAGGTTTAGTTTTTAGTTTAGAGCTTTTAATTTTATTGTTGTACAAATTGTAGATCTGATTTTACATCTTGAAATTCATAATGTTTGATTAGGAACCAAATTATTAGGTTTATAATTTTGTTTTAATAAGGGTTTTTGAATTTTTAAATTTTTGCAAAATGTGTTCAGTTCATGAATTAATTTTGGGTAATTGGGAAGTCAAGCATGTCCATCTCCAACCAACTGCAAAGGAAAAGAGTGATGATGAAGATCAGAAATTGAGAGATGGTTTTGGAAGAGAGGGTAGAAGCAGGGAAGAAGAGTGGAGGCAGAGAGCGGCTAAAGGCAGGTGAATAAGATATTTGTAATGAAGACACGTGTAATCAGGGAGGTAAAATTGTCCCAAATAAACAGTGTAGACAACCCAAGTGATAAAATCACATGCAGGCATCACAACAATTGTTGAGCTGCTCAACATTCTTTTCTACATTGTTAACGATTTAGGTAGCATTTTTCTACGAATTTAGTGATTCCAAGAAAATAGAACTGTTTTCTCCTATTCTTGAAAAAGTATAGATAATACTACTACCTTTGTTCCAATGCACTTTTACGATGTGTTTGGATTCAGTTTAGAGGGGGGGGGGGGAGGGGAGACGAGGGTAAAGTAATGGAGGGGACGCCTCCCTAGGAGAAAGGAAGATAGATAATTAAGATTAACCTTGTTTGGATTTATTAACGAAGGGAAGGGAGGGCAAGTGTTAAAATTCTTCCCTTCCCCCTCATTCCCCTTCATTTTGAAGATTAAGAAAATGGAGGGGAACAGAGGGGGATGTGGGTTAAGTGTTCCCCTCCCTTCCCCTTCGCGCACCCTCTAATTATATTCCCAAGCATGAAAGATTAGACCCTTTTCCTCCCCTCCCTTCCACTCCCCTCCTTTAACCCTCAATATTAACAGACTGTTAACTTTAACTATTTTTTTTGTTCCATAATATTTGTTTCTTTACAATTTCAATAATATATTAATGATTATTTTATTAAATTACCCTTATTATTGATTGGCTTTCATTCATTTTGTCTTTTTGGTAAAAGGGATACTTTTATCTTTTGAAACTAAAGTAGTTATTAGTTAATAAAAGTAGTTTTCTTTGTTTCTCAAAAATATATAAAATGACATCTATTACAAGATAGACATACTACAGTAATATTTTAGGAAAGATTTATAGTAATTAATTTTTTCAATTACAGTAATTAATTTTAATATAGACATTTAATTATAGATAAAATAATTATCACCGTCAGATTTGATTTTATTACTGATGCATATTCATACCATAAGCATCATGAAGAAGCTATTAAAGATCTTACAATTCTCTTAAATGAGCTACAAGCTTCTAATTCATATGGCATCAATGGTAGCTTTTGTGGAAGAGGCTTATTGAGCTACTTACAACAAGATCCGTGAAGATTCATCTACATCAAAGTTGAAGAGCTTTGGAAGATCTACATCATGGTTTTCGAATCTTTAAGTTTGGATGAGTATTGAGCTAGTTATCATCATTTTAATCTAGCTTATGTACACTTGTATCTTTGTGATGTCACTTTTGTATTGGATGATGTAAGCCTAAAAGGCCTTATTCTTGATGTAGCTCACGCCTAAAGGGAGGTGTCATCACTATAAATACCCCCTTAAAGGTGCCTTGTAAACACAATCTATTGAATCATAATAAACACACAAAATTCTCTCTAAAGTTGTCATGCTTTAGTTTCTCTCTAGCATTCTAGCTAGATTTCGAATTCCTTGAGAAGTTTTCGATCAAATCTTCTCTTCTATTCCAAGAGGGAGCAATCTTGGATGGTGCAAAGGAGGAGTTGGATATCAAATTGATTGTGGTGCGCCTATATCAATCAAGGAGGTTTCCATTGCCAAATCTATCTTGTTTCCTACATCAAATCGTTTGGTTCTACTTTGAGTTGGTACGTTTTGCTTAATCTTTTGAATCTCTTGATTGTCATTTGTGTCATAATCATTAGAACTCTCGTCCAAGCCTTTAGTTTTCATTCTTTTCAATCTAAATCAATCCGTTCATTCGTTTGTTTGAGAAATCAATAATCGCAAGTTCTTACTTGTGAAAGATCCTTTTTCATTCGTGTGTAATGGGTTAGTTTTGATTCATTATGCATCAATTACCTAGACAACTTCTAATTCATTATATTTCTAATCGAACTAATAACATTTAACCCTCACCAAGTTTCGTCAAAAGAGGATTTTATCTCTAATGTTTAGGAAATTATATTATCCTACCTAACTCATAACATTTGTATAAAGGTTAGCCATGTTCTTTTATGTGGATGGTAGAGTGCGGATAATATGGTATTGAAGGATTGTGGAAAATATGATATGGTATGGAATGGTACGGTATGGTAAAATTTGTGAAAAATGCGATTGATGTGGTAGGTGAGGAGAGGATATGTGAAAAGTAGAGGAGAAAATTGAGGAGAAAGAAAGTTAGGATTGTTGTAAGAAAGTGGGGTCTAGTATAGTATAATGTACTTTTTTAATTGGTGTGGTAAATTGTGGTATAGTATGGTATAAAACCATGGAAAAGAATAGAGCCGGAATATATTATCCATAAAAATTTAATCCTATTTTTTTCAT
The DNA here is from genome assembly GCA_029582165.1 of Portulaca oleracea. Classification (NCBI taxonomy): domain Eukaryota; kingdom Viridiplantae; phylum Streptophyta; class Magnoliopsida; order Caryophyllales; family Portulacaceae; genus Portulaca; species Portulaca oleracea. Next base: position 20,427,516 of record CM055882.1, on the reverse strand, counting down.
ATTTACTTTTATATATATATATATATATATATATATATTTTGTTTTATGAAATGTCCAAGATGTCCTTACTATAAATATCCTAAAATAGAGTTTTTTTAATTGTTTTTAAAAGACTAAAAACCACTCCATCTCCCTTTCTTCTTCCACCTTTGTTTTGTTCTTCAAAAGCGGTGAAAATTCACCCTTCTTCACACTCCTTCCATTACTATTTAAGTTGCGAAAAGGGAAGGCGTTCGTTTTTCATATGCCGATTGAGATATTGAAAGATGACCACCACCAACTCAGCCTTAAGCGGCTTATGGGTTTGGTGCAAGAAGTTGGGATTGCCCTTTTCGATATGTTGTTAAAGATCCAGCTAAGCATTATGCTATTCTTGAAGCTGTTGGCAGCGTTACATTGGCATGGCTTTGGTGGTTGTGGTGGTGGTGGTGGTGGTAGTGTGGTTGGAGATGAGGAGAGAGAAAATGAAGGTTAAGACTTGAGATGAGAAGAATGACAGATTGAGGACGTTGATGATAGAAATGTGTATAAGAGAGAAAAAGGGAGGGTAGTGTAGTATTTTTCTTTAGAAAAAAAAATAGGGGTGCTTTTGTCTATCCATATTAAAATGTTGGGTAATTTCGTCCCAAATTTTAATTCTCGGGATTGTGTGTATATTTTATTATATCTGTAACGCCCTGGAATTTCGATTTTAAAAACTAACGGTCAACCTACCGTTGACCAACGAAAAACAGCGGAAAAGTCAAAAGAAAGTCAGGCGTCACTGCCGTACTTCCGGAAAAGTACAAGGCAAGAATGGAGATTAACTAAACAGACCAAACTTGAATTAAACTTAACGACAATCCAAATTCAAGACATAACAAAAACTACTGAAAGATTTCAAGTCTGAACAACACTACTAAACTCTTTATTCAAAAGAATAAAATCTAATAAACGTCCTCACTTGCTAATTCCGATCAGCAAAAACTCTTTATTCAAGACTTTCTGGAAACCTCGGTATGCCTACTAAAACTCTTGTGTTGACCCCGAGACCTAAAACACACCCTAGGGTCCACAAAAACAGCCAACTATATAACCTGTCCAGATCTGACCTAGGTGCGCTATTTGGGTCGTAACTCAGAATATGCACCTCAAAATCCCGATCCGCCAAAATTCCTATGAAAGATAACATCCTAAGGTATTTCCAAACCACAAAGTAGTCCTAAACATCAACTACAAAATAAATGGTGACCGATATCGTACGACTCATAAAATCTGTCCAAACTGACCGGGTTTTTATTTCGGGATTTTCGATTCTAATTCCAATCAAACCATTCCGGGACTCTAACTTGGGCCTCTAAACAATCCAGTTAAGTCAAATACCTTCCCCTTAACACAACCAAGGTCAACTTACACATAAACTAACACAATTTCTAACATAAACACTTTAAATTTTCAAATTAAACATTTTCTTTAAAACATAACGTAAAGACCAAGATAAAATCTGAGTTTTTCGACATCGAAACTTTATAGAACAAATCACACACAACAAGAATTCTAAACCTTCACTCAAGACTAAAATTTGAAGTATTTTTTAAATAAAGAAAATTAAACAGATAAAACTCATATAACAATACCGCACATGACAATAACCAAACTAATATGATTAATACATCAAAGACCAACACTTTACTAACACAATATAATTTAATTTGTAAAAAGCATAAGAAGATTTAAACAAGACTTTTTAAAAAAAAATATCATATAATAATAACAATCATATAATGCTTGCAAATTAAATCATAATAAACTGATTATACAAATAATAATAATCATAAAATGGTAATAGTAATGACATAAACAAACTGATGAATTGAACCCCATTAATCACAACTACTCCAACTAATCAAACACATTCTCGTTCACAATAAGTTTCCATTATCCACATGCACTAACATTTACACCATGAAAGCATATTACAAGCAGAATAATACTAACTAAAAGCACATTAATCATCAAGATAAAGAAACCTAATGAACTAAAGCAACGTAGAGTAATAGCGTTAGGGATTTACGTAAGAGTTTACTGGGCAGACGGGCGGTGATCGGAGCGTGGTCGACGGAAGCGGCGGCAGACGGTTGAGAGTCGGTCGGCAGTTGCGGTGGTCTGAGTTCAAGCAGCAACGGTGTCACAACAGCAGCAGCGGGGTCGACCCTTGCGTTCTGGAACCGTGCACGTCCTCCGGCGACGGCGACGGTTGCGGCGTGGTGGTGCGGTGGTCACAGCATCGTCGAACGGTGGTACGAGCGGCGGTGACGTCCCACAACAACGACCAACAGAGGGAGCGGGAGAGAGATGAAAGAAGAAGAGCAGCAGAGGGGAGAAGAGGTGCGGTGGTTGCGATGGTCATAGCGGTGGTGCTCGGGCGGTTTTCCGGCGAGGCAGTGGCGGCGGTTCGCAGGTGGTGGTGGGTGGTGGCTGGGCGGTTACACAGAGAAAAAGAACGAGAGGGAGAGGTTGGGGGGTTTTAGGGTTTGATTTGTTTGCTAATTAAAATTTAATAGGGTAATTAACTACTAAATTTAGCAATTAAGACTTGGGGAACAAGGCCTCTACCGACTACTAACAAAAATTTAGAGAAAGAAAAAAAATTTAAAATTTTGAAAATAATAATTATACTAATTTTATACTAATAATAATGATAATAGTACAAAAAAATACATAATTATTAATAACTAAATAAAAACTAACACATAATCATCAATAATTCACATGGAATTTACCAAAATGCCCTTATTCCCATGCATATAGAAAATTACTAAAATACCTCTGTTAGTCTCTTAACGGTCCTACGAGATCAAGTGTTAGAAGAAATAATCGTCGATAAAGTCTCAAACTTAACGAAGTCAACTTAAACAACTACGACGTAACGGTCAACACCTTCGAATTTTTCGGGGTTTTACAATATCAACAAAGTTTACGTAAGATAAATGTAATTTCCTAAACATCAGGGTTAAAATCCTCTTTTCACTAAAATTGGTAGAGGTTAAATATTATTAGTTCATTTCCAATCTTTTAAAAGTAAATTGTTGTGAGTCCATTTCTCTTATCTCCTCTAAAACTTCACATTATCTCTCCACTTTCTTTCAAACTCTTTTGAAAAATAATCTCAAACTGATATTACGTTGAGTTTTGAATGTTTCTTGGTCGCACGAACTTCAAACTTTCATCCCAAATATTCATCACTATTATAGAAAGTTATTTGATACTCATAACATTCAAATTATTAAAATTTATTTTAAGTAAATTAATTAAATTGTAAAACAAGGTTGGAGGCATAAGATTTAATCTTCAAATCCCTCCATTTTTTTCCAGCCAACCGATGCCATGGTTGCCGGCATGGGAAAAGCTCCATTGTTACCAACATAAACTAATATTGGAGTTCAAAAATTTCGACTCCATTAATCAATCATCATCACCATCATCTTGAATATGGACTGGGTAGACATTGTTAGATTTAGTCTCAAAGTTAAAGTGTTTTTGCACCCTTGGTTAATTGTTGGGAACAACTTAGTGTCCCACATAGGAAGAATAATCTACTTTAAATGGTAGAGCTCACTTAGCATATTTGAGTTAAAAGAACCAAGGGTCGGCTTGGTGGACTACATGCGTGTGCAGCTACAGTTGTCGCGCCGTCCTAGGCCTAGCTGGGGTCGTGTTCATCACCTTTTTACAGAAAATTTATTTTTCTATCTCAGTTATTGTCATTTTCACTGTTTTGGTCGGTGCACTTGTTTATGAAGTCGTTGCCTTTACGAGACTGATTGTGGAGTCTCCAATTTGATTATGCGGTCTTCTAAGCTGTTGTATTTAAGGTTTTTCCTAGTTACTTGCTTTTTCTCTTTTATTTAAACATCTTCCTTCGTCACTTGTTTTACCATGAAAAATTCAATCTTTCTCTCAACTCTTTGCTATTTCCTCTCTAAATTATTTGGGCAATTAATAGTTCACTCCAACTGGTTAATGGAGAATGCACAATATTAACCAAACCGTGTAATCCTAGGGAATGACCGCCATTAGAGAGTTTGCATTGGTGCTCAGGCGAAATCACTTTTCAGAACAGTGAGTTATCCACGCCATGATGTTCTTCTTTTGGTTCTTCAGTTCATATAAGATCTTTCCTGTTTATGTTTGTGACTGCGTACAATGTTTTACAACAAGTATCAGTATTGCCCCTTGTTCATTGTTCTTTGATGCAGTTATAATACCCACCGTTTGATCCATAACATGATCCCATTGTTACTTCACTTGACCCATTACTCCGCCTTTGATTACTATTATTATGTTATTATTATTAACATTATTCATCATATAATGGTGATGATAAAGAGGCCATTTTGAAACCTATAATTTGCCAATCTAGCAGTTGGATTGAAGATTGGAGATGAGGATGGTGGCTAAAGATGAGAGAATGAAGGAAGGAGGTTCGATAGTGATGGAGAGGAGAGACAAATCCATGTGAATCTTGGGTTAATTATTTTTTCAATGAGGGAAAAGACACAACAACATGCCATAAAGGAGAGATAGAGATAGGACATGAGACAACTTTATGTTTTTCTTCACCTCTTTTACAGGTTGCTAATAAAAAATATAAACGGTTGAGATTTGTCATTACAAGATCAATGGTATATATATTAGTTGTTCGGATTATTTCAAGAGTGTAAGAAGATTGTATAGCATGAGAAATCATGTAGAACAAGTATAAGGGTCATATATAGGATAAACATAAGTTATATGATCAACACGAGGCAATATAAGACCAGCACTGTGTAGACACTGGAATTTGTACCGGCATGATCCCGACTCATCAAAATCAGCAAATCATTTGGACCAAATGATAAATGGGTCATTGGGCCCAAAAAAGTCAACAGCTTGAGCCCAAGAAGTCAAATAGGCCGCCTACATTCGTCAAAACCCCCCTGGGTTTTAATTTTCAGAGGACAAGCCCACACAGAAGCTGGCCCAAAAGCGCGCCCCGGCCCAGAAGACTCAAAGCCCGCCTAGGTTTTGAGAAGAATAGCAGCACGACGTCGTTTTGTGCCACGTCACCGATCCACGTGATGATCAATTTAAAACCCGCCTAGGTTTTGATTGATCTGGTGCCAAAATCTGCATGCATGCAATTCAATCCCTTGATCTTTGCCCACGTGATTGACCCTGGTTTGACCTCCCAAAACCCGCCTAGGTTTTGATCCTTGAAGGGCATGATTCGTGGGATATGTTCCCCTTGGTTTCCCTCCAAATCTCTCACTCCCTCACCTATATATACCCCTTCCATTTCATTCTCATCATCAACCATTCTCATCATCTACTACCATTATTCTACCCTCATTTCATCAACAATCATCCTCCATCACCGTTACTCTACTCAAATCAACTATCATCATCTATTACCCTCACTCTATCCAAATCTCCATCAACAACTCTCATAAAATTACCTCCATTATACTCAAACTCTCTCTATATTTCATCTCTGTTCCCCTCATCACACTCATCACATCCATATAATCACCCATATACAACTCTTCTAAACAACTCACATTATTTCATCTGAGCTCCAAGTCAAGGTCAAATCAAGGGATCAAATCCATCGCATCCGACACCTTTAAGCAAGGTTCGATTTCATTATTCATATTATCGTGATTAATCATGTAATTCATTCTTTAATTCCTTTACTTGTATGTATTTTGCAAAAAGTAAACATCATGTTTTAATCTTGCATGTTTTGAATAATAATTCCACGAAATTAACCAAACTTCTGTCCGCTCTCTTTTTTTTCAATGTCGATTTTAGTAGAGTCTGTTTTATAGCAGACAGATTCGTGAGTTCTTATAACTCTCGAATTCGTAACTTTACCCCCGAATCTAGAAATCGGGTTCGTAAACTGGAGTCTTTCATTTCTTATTTTATGGTTTGTCGGTTTCCTTAAATCAGCTGGCGACTCCTTTACAATTTATAAATTCGTGTAATTATTTAAAATATTCGTTTCTGCATAAAATAATTTAAATGAGTAATTTAATTCATTTCCTTCGCTAATTCAAGGTTGGGCCCGAGGGAAATGGGCCAGAAACCAATAAAACCTAGGCGGGTTTTATTGATTTCAACCCATCTCCTTCTGGCCCGAGGATGCAAGCGGCCCAGCCCAAGAGACGTCAAAGCCTAGGCGGGTTTGGACAGTCTTTGGTGGCCCGTCTGCTCCTTATTGGGCCTGAACTTAGTGACTGAGCTGGGATTAAATTGTTATTAAACTATTTTGTGCAATTTCGGATAATTTAAATAATAAAAAACGGGTTTGTAAATAAATAAAGTTTCATCACCCCGAAAATGAATTTCGAAAATAAAAATATCCTTATTTAAGGATTAAGCAACCTTAGTCGGCTCCCGATCGTTTAAGGAACGCATCACGGGAAGAAGGTCACCTTTTTCCCGGCTACCTACAGATTGGCGACTCCACTGGGGACTTAAACTTTAAAAGATGGTAAAACTTGAAAAAATTGAATTGATTTGAAAGTGTAAAAGGGATAAGCTAATTTATTTCACGACTTTATTATTCTTTTAGGCATCCTTTGCATACCGGGCCACTATTCGGGTCTTTTGACACGTTAGCACAAAGGCGACGGTTTAAGATAACTAGGATTTTCCCTCGAGAGCGGGTGGCCACTACTGTGTGATGCACCCTACATCGCCAAGCATTTGTTCTCTCCTCTCCCCATGTTACACTCAAAGGGCCTCCTTGAAGTTCTTTGAGCAATACCTCACACATCTTACCTAAGGGTATGATGCACCGGGGTGAAAACGTGCGGTAGGTTATGTAACCCAAACATAGAAATCCATGAATGTAGAGCCTTAGTTTAGGGTGACCCTTCATGTTGCATGCTATGTGCTATGTGTTTCCCTTCCCTTTTTTCCCCTTTTGTAAAGAGTCGACCTTAGTTCGGAAGTTTCATTCTAGTCCATATAAAATTCATTGGGTTGAGAAAACGACTATTTAGTAATCAATATAATCAACCCAAAAACGTTATGGTTAGCCCAAGTGGAAGGGCCCATTTATGTTTGAAAGTTGATTATCTTAATTAATGAATAAAAATTGACTCACCTTTGATCATATTATATGGCCCTTTATGAATTTTTCTTAGCAAAGGACCAAAAAAAATTAATTAAAGACCAACAAAGTTAATGGATAGCGTCTTAGACTGCATAATAGTCACTAGGCTTGAGTAAATCAATTTATCGATTTAATTAATAAATCCATCACATTCATAGCCGACCTGTTGTTAGGCCCGACCATATTGGATTTGTCAATTAAGCCCATAAATTAATTATGACTCGCTTATTGTTGACTTTATCCAGCCCTTTACAATATTCATTTTCCTTGAGTAGTAAAAAATAAAATAAAACAAAGAAAAAAAAAGTGGGTCGTCAGTCTTGTCGAACATTATTCTAGTCCGCATAAGGCTAATATGGTTTGAGCTGTCTGAATTGTTGGGCCAAGTTACGGATTCTCCTTAAAACAGTTGGCCTGTGGATTGGGCCCATCCGAATTGAGAAACACTGACTGAAGCTTGTCAACTCAAGATCCGCTCGTTATGTCTGACTTTATTGGGCCCCTTATAATGTTCTGTCATTAGGTCCATATAGAGTTAGGCCATGAACTCCTAAAAGTGGATGAAGTCTTTGTTTCAGAGTCTACATGTGAATGTCTTTCAGTCTTTAGAAAGTCTCTTACAAGGTCGTGTCATATGTGAGTCTTTTCTTAAGTCAATATGTGTGTTTTGTTTTTTGGAAGTCTAAACCCGGGTATGGGTGAGTCTTTGGTCTAGGTCATAAGTGAGTCTTTTCCTGGGTTAATGTGTGTTTGTCTCTTTTAGAAAGTCCAGTGTAAACCCAGGTCATGGGTGAGTCCTTGTTTTAGAGTCAGGATATAAGTGTTTTGCATTCTTTAGAAAGCATCATATAAGGTCTAGAATGAATCTTTGTGTTAGTGTCTGCATGTAAGTGTCTTGCATTCTTTAGAGAGCATCATATAAGGTCTAGAATGAATCTTTGTGTTAGTGTCTGCATGTAATTGTCTTGCATTCATTAGAAAGCATCATATATAGTCTAGGATGAATCTTTGTGTTAGTGTCTGCATGTAAGTGTCTTGCATTCATTAGAAAGCATCATATAAGGTCAGGATGGGTCTTTGTGTTAGTGTCTGCATGTAAGTGTCTTGCATTCTTTAGGAGGTCTCATACAGGTTCATAGGGTATGTAAACCCATGTCATGGGTGAGTCCTTTTCCAGAGTAAACACATAAATGTCCTGCATTATAGAAGTCTCCTATAGGGTCTACATCATGCAAACCCATGTCATGGGTGAGTCGTTAAGTCTTTTTATTGAGTTAACATGTAAGTGTGTGTCATTCTTTAGAAAGTTTCAAACAGGTTCATAGGTCATGAAAACCCATGTCGTGGGTGAGTCTGTGTTTAGAGTCATCATGTAAATATTTGTCTTTTTTTAGGAAGTCTAATGTAAACCCATGTCATAGGTTAGTCTTTCCGGGTCAGCATATAGGCATTTGCACTTTAAGAAGTCTCATATAGAATTTAAAAAATGTAGACCCATGACGTGGGTCAGTCTTTTCCTTGAGTCGGTATGTAGAGGTCTTGCATCCTAGGAAGTCTCATGTAGGTCAGTTAACACTTTCTAACCCATGTCCTGGGTGAGTCTCTCCCGCATTAGCATATAGGCATTTTTCATCTTAGGAAGTCCATATAGGTCATTTAGGTCATGCATGCATTGGGATGGGTGTTTCTTCAATTGTCTAGTGTCAAGGTCAAGGCCTGAGCTAGCAATAAAAGGAATATTTGGGATGACGAGAAATTCTGCAACTACCATAGATCTCGAGGGAACAACATTGAGAATTGTTAGACTTTGGATTCCCCATACGAGGACAAGGAGGGCACATCATCAAAGGAGCTTTAGAAGTAGCTACAGTCTTGGTTGTCAAGAATTTCATGCTCAGAGTCTGTTAGGGTCAATTCTTCATTCATTTCTTTGCTCTTGTTGCTATGTGATCAAACAGAATTTCGTGCCTGTGTTTTTTTACTTGAGTTGAGAAGTTCTCTCATCTATCCATCATCCGTACAAACCAAGACTGACAAATTTCATTTTCTCTTATCCTTCCATCTTTGCTATATACCTCGTCCCCGTCTTTTATTTTATCGAATCCAGGGTATAATTAAAGAAAAAAAAAGAAGAAAAAAGAGAGAGAAAAACAAAAACAAAAAAAAAGAAAAAAGGAGAGAGAAGCCAGTCTGCACTCATCAAGCAGGCTGGGCAAAAGGAGAGAAGACCAAAATCATCAGTCTCTTGAAAATGGACATCTCTATGCTCCTAGACCAGCAACTTAACCAAATGTGCCGAGGACAGGGGGCTTGAACCGAACCTTCATTTCACCACCCAAATTACCCTCATCTTTTCATCCAATCTCGACTTACCACCTACCATTCACATCATTGACCTCTCCATCAAACCTCAACCCTTTTCAAACCCTTAACCCAATCCAAAAGGTGTGCTATGACCAAAGGAGATAAGGGGTTTCAGTAGATTCATCTTAAAGCTCACCATGACCTGTGAACCTTTGTTCAGGAAGTTGAAAAAGGGAAGTAAAATAAAATGGGACGATCAATGTCAAGCTGTTTTTGAAAAAAATCAAGGAGTATTTGCAGCATCCACCAGTCCTTATACCTCCAGTATTAGATGAGCCTCTTCTCCTTTATCTTACAGCAACTACCACCGCAATGGGCGCTATGCTAGCCCAAAAGATATAAGGTCAAGAGAGCGCCATCTATTACTTGAGCAATTCCAGTGTTTGCCTTAGAAATCCATCAAAGGGCGGGTTGTTTCAGATTTCTTGGCCGCTTCACCATCACAGGAACCTCCAAGCACTCACTTGGAATTCCCAGATGAAGACATTTTCCTTACAGATGAAGATACATGGGAAACGTATTTTGACGGGGCTTCCAATCAAATGGGTTATGGAGTAGGAGTATTACTGATCTCTCCGGAAGGGGCACATGTTCCTGTATCTGTGGAGCTGGATTTTGACACCACAGACAATGCTGCCGAATATGAAGCCTGCATCAAGGGTTTACAAGCTTCTTTGGCCTTAGGTATACGCCATATAAAGGTCTTTGGAGATTCTAGCCTTATCATCAATTAGCTAAGAGCACGTGGAAAGTTCGGAATGAATGTCTTATGGTACACCAACAGAAGCTCTAGGGACTTGCTGATCAATTTGAGAAGATTAGTTTCCAATACCTTTCTAGGGATCACAATGAATTGGTCGATGCTTTAGCCAAGTTATCTTCAATGATATCTATCCCATCAGGCACGCTCCAACTACCAGTAATAGTAGAGCGACAGCCTGAACCAGCATATGTCTGCAATATGGAGACACAAGAAGAAGAAACTAAGGAATGGTTCCATGACATATATAACTTTCTTCGGAAAAGAGAATATCCAGCCGAGCTAGACGCTCAAGGACAACGGGCAATCAGATCTTTAGCAGCACAATACTGTTTGATCCAAGATCGCTTGTACTAGAAACCGCTTACAAACATCAATTTGTTGTGCGCCGATGCTAAAAGCGCAAAGGAGAAGAATGTGGGCCTCACATGAATGGGCGTATGCTAGTGAAGAAGATTCAAAGGGTTGTTTGTTATTGGTCCACTATGAAGGCAGATTGCTGGGATTTCGTTTGAAGACGTCACAAATGCCGGGAGTATGTCAATTTGCAACATCAACCTCCCTCGTATTTGACTACTTTGACATCTCCATGGCCATTTTCGGTATGGGGTATCGACATCATTGGCAAGATACACCCAACAGGAACAGGAGGACATGAGTACATCTTGGTCGCCATCGATTACTTCACTAAGTGGGTAGAAGCAACCTCTTATGCCAAGCTTACATCAAAGCAAGTGGCCAAATTCATCCTTCGGAATATCATATGCCGATATGGCGTACCTCACGAGATCATTAGTGACAATGGAAGCCATTTTCAGAAAGAAGTGGAGACTTTGCTTGCCACTTACCATGTTCAGCATCACCAGGTCTTCACCATATCTACCCCAGAGCCAAAAGGTGTGTTGTGACTAATCTCATCAGAAAGGCGAACGGGAGTCAATCCCATGGAGAAGAAAGTCGAAAAAAGAGAAGGAAGCAAAAAAAAAAAAAAAGAAGTTGAGAAGGAAATGAAACAAGAAAAAGGAAGAAAGAAAGAAGAAAAAAAGGGTTAGAGGAGAATAAGAAGTGAGAACGCGAAAATAAGAGTCATGCACACCTCATAAAATCTCATCTCAAACCTTCACCTCATGGTCCATACACCTCAGTCTTCTATAACCTTCACAAACCTTTCATCCATCCATAACCTGCATATGAACCCTCAAACCTTCATAACCGTTAAGCCTTCCTCGAGGCACTATCCATCAAAGTTGTGCTTAAAGAACTACGACTGGCCTGATTCCACCTTGGATACGTAGGAAAACCTCTTTCAGGCCCGACCGCTACATGGAGCATCCTTTGTCCTCAAAATGTTGGTCTTTGAGAGAAAAAAAAACAAGAGAGGCTAGCTTGGAATCCCAGGCTAGGCCAAAGGAGAGTGAGAGAATAAGAGAGGCTACCCTGAAAACCCGTCAGGGCAGGTTAGGCAAAAGGAGAGGAAACCCTGGATTCTATCTTTCATCAACCCTCCATCTTCCTTCTGTTAGACTTGGACATCATTCCATAACCATGTTCCAACCTTTTCCCAAGAGATAATGTCTATCCCATTTGACCATCTCTTTAAGACACGATCATTCTTGAGTGTCTCCCTATCTCATTCATCAATAAACTCTCATCTACCATCCCTTTCAACCTTTTCCCAAGAGATGATGTCTATCCCATTTGACCGTCTCTTCAAGACACGATCATTCTTGAGTGTCTCCCTATCTCATTCATCAATAAAGTCTTATCTACCATCCCTTTCAACCCTTTCTCAAGAGATGATGTCTATCCCATTTGACCATCTCTTCTCCCCTTCAAGACACGATCATTCTTAAGTGTCTCCACATCCCATTCATTAATAAAACCATCGTCCACCATCCCTTTTCCTAAACATCTTCCAACCCTTTTTAGCCTTTTCATCTCATCTCACCCTTTGAGGACTTTTTCAGCTCAGTCATTAATGCAAGTATGAGGCTCTGTGCGGCTTACTTCTCAGCAAGAGCGAAAGTCGTCCACATCAGATCAGCGGCTAACTGGCAACCACATGATCATGAACAAACTTAGAAACAAGCTACTCTAAACTGGGGGCTCGCGCTACCTTTGTGACATCGTTCAAGACATAACTTCAAAGAGGGACACTTACTCCCTATCCTACAAGGTCCTGCTCTTTAATCGCATAGACGTCTTAATAGTGGTCTCATAAAAAAAGAGAGAGAGAGAGAGAGAGAGAGAGAGAGAGAGAGAAAAGAAGAAAAAAAAAGAAAAAGAAAAAAAGAAAAAAAGAAAAGAGGGGCTAACTTGAAAACCCTTTGGGCAAGTTAGGCAAAAGGAGAGATTGAGACTCACTACTAAGGACTATGCCTTCTCCTATTCTATGGTCCTCATGCATCATCTCGTCAATCCATATAGAAACGGGGGGCTTGTAAATCTCCAAGGTGTTCTCCAAAGGAAGACAGTGTCATCAAGAGTCTACGCCAAACCGGGTGATTAACATACACCAGCATACATTTTCAGGCAATCAAGGCCATCTACATGATCATTCAAGAAACGCATCCTTCAGGCCTGTTGCCTCCATCTTTGTTCCCTGTCCCGTGGATCGAAACATTACTCATCCTAAATTTTCCTAAAATTCCCCACGAGTGGCCTTGATCCTTAGAAAGCATTCTCTTAGGGAGTCATGGTTTTAGGAAAGCATTGTCTTAGGAAAGGATTGTCTTAGAAAATCTTTGTCCAAGAAAATCTTTGTCGGGGGGTTGCCTGCATTGCATGTGTAGAATAACATAAAAGTATCATGTGAGTATCATGTCTAAGCATAATAGGTTTGCATTGCATCTCTATGACATATCAGAGTCACATAGAGTCAGTTAGTCTTGCATTGAGTCAGTCTATTGTGCATTGAGTAAGTCAGTCTGTCGTGCATTGAGTCGGTCTAGAATGTAGCGAGTCAGTTTGTCATGCATCAAGTCAGTCTGTCATGTATCGAGTCAGTTTGTTGTATATAAAGTCGATAGTCATGCATAAATGCATGAGTGCATGAATGCTTGTGTCAAAAAAAAAAAAAATTGCATTGTTTGAGAGTTTAGTAGACTAGTTTCATGCATACCCGTATATCTGAAAATAAAAAAAAAAGAAGAAACAGGGAAGTGCCACATCGTTGCTTCAGAACACAACACTGGGGGCTGTTCAAGCCCAATCAAACCGGTCGACATGGTTTCCAGTCACTAAGAGCAAGATTAGAGAAATCTCCAATTGTTAGGTTTTAGGTTATCTATTTCCTAAATAGATACAGATTAATTGACGGAAAATTATAACAGTTATAAACAATTAATCAATAACAATTGCAGAGGTTTTAGTAATTATACCGGATCGCTAATTCCTGCTGAAGAAGAGGTTGACCTTCCAGATTCCAATGCTGAAACCCTCTACTGAAAAGTCCATGCAGAACTCCGGGAACCCGGTTGCTAGATCGACCCGATCGAGACGAATCTCAATCTAAGATGTATGTGAAATTTGTTTCGGGAAACAGAGAATGTTTCTTGAAACTGAAACTGCAAACTGAAAGAGAGATGAACTCAGGAAATCACCCTGGTATCTCTCTAAGAGTCTTAGGCAGTTGGTGTGGAATAATCTCTCCCAGAGACCCCTTTATATAGTGTTTAGAAAACCTAGGGAAAGGGTTCAGAAACCCTAAAGGGCCGAATTAAAATAACAGCGCCTTTCTGGGCCCAACACGGTTCGTGTTGAAACAACACGGTCCGTTTTGGACTCCAAAAGGTCCAATTATTCGGCCCATGGACACCACGGACCGTGGTGTCTCAACACGGACCGTGTTGGGTCAAGGCGGTCCGTGTTGAACCCAATTCGGTCCGTGTTGGGCTGATTTCTCACAGTAATCAATTTCCAACTTTTCTAAACGTGATACAATATCATTTAGGTTACATACATTGTTCCAGGGCACTGACTTGTGTAACCCAATAGGACCAAATAATATAGTTGTAATTAAACATATTTAATTACTAATTATAGAGGTCTCTAGCAAGACATATAATTACTATATTACTTTGGTATAATCTCCGTGTATATCGAACATTGTCGGGACATTCCCAGCAATCTTCCACTTGTTCCATAAGTGTTCGATTCCTTGAATTCCCTTGTCACTTACTGTCTCATGTTCGGATAAGGTAAGCTGATGTCATCCTTATGTAAGGTCCGAAACGTTCCTCGATCTCCGAGTTTAGACTTTGAAAACACAGATGATCAACTATTGATTCAACTGAGCTCGGCCAAGCATTTTCAGTCCAATCTCACCGAGTGGCCAAAAGAAAACTGTCCCTAATAGGGAGGACAATGCCATCTTGTTTAGACACACATTCTCACATGATCCAATCAGAACCCGCATAATCGCCTTTATAGCCTCTTTATTCGAAGGCGTTTGGGCGCTCCAAAGTCACGCAGATTATGCGATCAGATCTTGAACTCAGGATTCAGGAATTTTGAGTGGTGAGAGCTCCTATGACAATTGCCAACTTAAAGAGCTCCCAGTGGGGGTCAGTTCGGTAGTTGTTCTCAACAATACCCATGTGATTGATTTATGACGTCAATACGTCAATATGATCATGAAACTCGATCATCACTTCAATCCTACATGCTAATTGTGTTAATATCATCACTGTCCCTACGTGATAATACAATCAGGAAACAGGTCGACGATCAGCCAAGATTAGCGTCATCAAGTTCACTAATGGGGTTTCAGAAATCAGACCTTATCCAATTTGCCATTTTGAATTCGCTAACCCTTTTGGACATTTACATAATTCTAAACCACAATTGATGTAAATTTTGGAATCTTATTCTTAATGATGAATCAACAAGGTCATAATTCATAAATAATTCATGTAAATTTGACTTGTTAATATTCCGGAATGTGTTTAATATCTATTGCCCATGCATGACTATCATGCTATAACTGCAACAGGGGTTTAGTACATAATATTTGCAATGAACCTCACACATATACCATCTCACTAATGACCTTTCATTCAGGAAGATATTTCCGGAACTCATGTTTGGATTCACAGTGAGCTTCAGTTCCTTTGCTTGAGTGATGACTCCTATCAACAAGGCTCCATTTCTCTTGCAAGGCTAGAAACATCACCCAGTTCTACAAACGAACTTCGCAATCCTAACAGTTTTTGTCACAACTTCTAAAGTCGTGCCATACTTGTCTTATTTGTAGAATTAACCGCATGTCATGTTAGGAACTTCTTCCAGTTCACCTCAATACCACTCAAAACAGATCATATAATTTTCTCTGACCTTTCAGATAATCATTTTTCTTTGCATGAGTGTAACATCAATGCAACTCTTCTCACTTAGCTTTTATCAACCACTTTAGACTTAGGACACATCCTTAGTCTTGCTTATACATATATAATGTATATGTTATGTTGAACATCTCATGGCATACATTAATCTTACGCTTGAAGCATGAGTTATATGTCTCATCCTTCTTAGAACTTCTGTTTGTTTTGAGACAATCAAATTCCGTAAGGATATGCCATGATTTATGGAAATTAATCCATTCTCGAAGTGAGTTAAACTATTCAACACCTAGTTAACTTTGATTCAAACAATCAAAATCTTTAATCTATCATTATAGATCTAGTCTCCAAGAAAATTCTTAGCCCCACCAATTCTTCACTTTGAAAATTATTTCCAAGTCAACCTCAGTAGAAGCAACATTGGAATATTCTTCTCAGTAGGCAGTATGTCAATCACATACAATATCAGAAAACGCATTGCTCCCACTGAACTTCTTGTAAACACAATATTATCTTTGGCACTTCCCAGTATGTCAAACCTTTTTGATATCCTGGTCAAGAAGGTCAATGATTCCAACTCCTAGAAGCTTCCTTAAGACCACAAATGGTCTCTTGAAGTTTACAAGTATTCCAACAAAAGACCACTCAGTTGTGCCAAGTACACACCTTTCTTGAAAATCTAATTTTGAAGTCAGTCTTTATGTTTATCTTAATGAACCCATGTTTTGCCTTAAAACCCTCCTATGCCTGATGGCTCACACCTTTAGACAAATCAACCGAGTTCTAAACTTGGTTGTATACATGGATTCCATCTTAGACCTTATGGAATCTTGACTTGCTAAAGCTTCTTTGTTGTAGGTAGAGTCATTACTTTCTAAAAGTAACATCTCACGCTCATCCATAGGAGATCGATATCTCTGTGGTTGACGGAGTTGTTTACCTGACCTTGCCTAGAGTAATGTTCATGACACCTCCTCCTCAACGTTTTGAGGAACTTCAACTGCCTCAACCTTGTTCCTAATTTTCCGACCAATAGGAAAATTTTGAACAGGGATCAAGTAGCGGAGTTTCAGGTGATGATTATAGTGTTTTGTGTCTCTTGAACTTCGGTAAGTTCAAAAACTCTCCCACTCTTTCTTTTAGAGAATAACATATTCTCTAAGAAGAAAGCATTTTGAGTCACAAACACTTTCCTCTACAACATTTTGTAGAAGTGATACTCCTTTCTTTCAAAAAATGGTTCAAGAACCTCTTTTCTCTAGTGCTTCAGATAATCTTTATTCAGTAATTAGAGTTATTGTTAACTGCGTGTATCCCCAAAAGGTAATTGGCAATGTTGACTCAACCATCATTGATCGCACCATATCTTATAAGGTGTGATTTCTCTTTTAGATACGTCGTTGAGATGTTGTATTCCTAGAGGAGAGAGTTATGAAACAATTCCACATTCTCTGGAATGGTCAGTGAAATCATGGCTCAAATACTCACCTCCTCAACCTTATTGAAGGGTTTTGATTTTCTTGCCAAGTTGGTTTTGTACTTCACTTTGAAAATCTTTGAACATTTCAAATGATTTGGACTTGTGGCGTATTAAGTAGATATACCCATATCTACTAAAAATCGTCACTGAAAGTGATGAAAAAAGTACAACAAACCTTCTTCTAGCACTAGGGCTCATAGGCCCACATACATCAATATGCTAGCATCCTAATAAGTCATTAGCTTGTTCACCAATTCCAATAAGAGGTGATTTTAGTCATCTTACTCATCAGACATGCTTTGCAAACATTGAACTTTTCAAAGTTTAGGTTTTCCAAAATCCTGCACTAGCAGTTTCTGAATACATTTCTGATTAATATGACTTAAGCTTATAGTGCCAGAATTATGTTTCATTTGAGTCATTTGTTCAAACTCTTGGCTAACCATTAGCATCCTTTCGATCTTATCTAGGTGCTCTCATTGTTTCTCCAAGACTACTTCATTTTGGAAATCTTTAAACTATTTTAACATTCCAGCTTCAGATGAATCTCACAGACATGAATCACCATGTGTTATTTTATTCATCTTTGAAGATTTGAAGTAATCCATCTCTTGTACTTGTGCTCAATTGGACTACATACATCCATATGCATGAGTGTTTGTTGGCACGTTCACCCTTTCTTGTAAAAGGTACAGTCATGCTTTGCAAACATCACATGTTTCAAAGTCTTATCATTCAAAAGTCTATCATTGTGACGCTTCTAAATGCGCTCTCATTTGCATGACTTAATAGATAGTTACAGGTTTTATGTTTGAACATAAGTTATTCCTTTTTAAACCTTTTGGTTTCGATGTACTAGGTGTGTTTATCCGAGATCCTCTTTCTCTCTTTGTAATTGAGAGTAAGAAATACTTATAATGAGAACATAGTATCACCTATAAATTTCTCTCATAGGTCTTGAGGAAATGGATAAACAACCAACTCTTCATTAGGAACTACAACTAATTGCATGTTCTTATTTGTAGGCTGACTCTCATCCTTCAAAGCACATCCACTTTGCTGTAGATTCTGCACATTTGCATAAATGCGAGTTTCACAGCTAGTATCTTATACTCAAAGTGTGTTTAATAAGGGTAGTGTGTATTATATACGCATTTTCCTAGAATTGAAATCATATCTCAAGTCATTCTTATAGTTATTCACGCTCCCAGTGTCATATATACATGATCTGGTTGTTAACCGGTTGCTGTCATTGGCTGGGTATGTACAACTGTTTGTCCTTACCTTTCCTTTGACTTCTTGTTTTTGATAGATTTCTTAAATTTTATTTTCCCTTTCACTAAAAGACTATCTTTGGTCGCCAATCTTTTGGCTAAAGGGGATCTGAGGTTTCTCATATTTTAAAATAGTCAAATTATTTCTAAACATGAGCGCCAACAATTGGCTCTTATCTAGCTCAACCGAGACTATCTGGTTATTGGTTTCATATTTATCAACTCTAACTAGTTCGATGAACTTGGTTTTGAGTTGGTAATATTGAAATCCTTCCTCTAATCTTCAAACATTTTGAAGTTAAAATTGTATGAATACTATGACATTACATGTATTCATTTGGCTTGATTAACCTCTTAATATTGATGCCTAGGTCAATGTTATATCAAAGACATGTTTCTTTTAATCGCCTTCAAGACAATCTTGCGATGACAATGCCAATTAAGGAATTGGTGTTAATTGTTTTTCTCTTTCTCAAGGAGAAAACAATATTTTATTAGTGGTGGATGTTTGAGTGAAAAGACATAAATAATTCTATGAGACAAGTTGGTTCATTTTAGTTATTATTCATCAAAAGAAATTAAACTAATTTTAATTTCAAATCAAAACACTTTATCAACTCTCATTTAGTGTTTTAATTTACCAAGACCCACAAGACTCATGGGCTCAAGTGGACTTTGGCCCAACAAAACTCGATCCCATGTTATCTTTGGTGGATCATCTTATGGTCGATCATTCAAAATGACTCTTGGCAAGAAATTTGTATCGAATACAATATTTCGCTTCCTCTGCTCTTGGCCCAAAACTATTTTGATAGCCAATTTGAATTGACCTAGCTCCCACCCTACTTATTAATGATGGACAAATAATTCGCTTTGACTTTCTTTATTTATCGATATAAGTGGTGTTTCGATAGGTTGAGCAATAATTCATTTTGAGAGTAGGTTTTATTATCCTAAGCATGCAATTCTAGGTGAACTCTTTCGAAAAGCATGAAAGGCATAATAAAACATGCAATAACAAAATTAAAGCATAAATAAAACCCCTAGTATGGCCACCTAGACTTAATCAACTAATTTAAATAAAACCACCTAGTATGGCCTTGACAGTCTTCAAGAAAATCTTCTTGGGTCTTGCAACTTCATTGGATGGGCTCCCACTCGAATCATCACCTCCATTGCTATTGGGCTCCCACTCAACTTGATGTCTCCAATTATAACCAATTTACAATTTGGACCTCACAATTGAGTCCTTACATGAATTAAAATAAACTTAACTGAAATTTAAATTTAAAATTTAACTCAAAGACGGTACGCAGACCGTATTTCACCCAACCCGGTACGCAGACCGGTAAAACCGACTATCTATGGCCATACTAGAAGCACATGCAAACATGTAATATTGCAATAATTATATCAAATATAACACATGCTTAAATAACAAATTATAAAGGCATATATATAATTGCAATGTAACACATAAGGAAATAAATACTAAATAAAATTTCCTAAAGATTTGCATGATTAATATAATAAACAAAATCCAAATTTTATCTTATTTACCTAAACAGATTTAGGATTTTATACCTATCATACAAAATACTTGACTTTCCTAAAATCAAGGAGTCTAAAAGATACTATATCTTTCAAAGATATTGTAGGTTTCCTAAACTTTAAAAAATAATAGATTTTTATGCCCATTATCTGATTTAGTAGTAATAGGATTTAATAATTAATTTCTAAAATTAATTACAAACCCTAAAATACACGAATTTACCAAAACTGCTGGCAACACAGTCCGTGTTGGATTGACACGGTCCGTGTTGCTTCCCAGTTTTGGTTAATTTCGTGAATGAAAAACTTAAATAAAATATCATAACTTATCGAATTAAAAGATTTCATATCACAGTGTTATCTAATAACCCAAAATGAATATTTTCCAAAATTTAAACAATTTCTAAAAGATTGTAAAAATTTAGGGAATTAACCTTTTTAATTCTCCGTTTAAGAGGAAAATAAACAATAATAGTCCGATAAGTTTAAAAAATCAAATTTTATAATTTTCCTATACAGTAGGTTCATCCAATATGCTACTGTAAAAATTTCATATTTTTATCAAATTTTGAAATTAGAATAAAATTCAGAAAAGTAAACAATGATACTTTTCTGTTAATCTGAAAATTAAAGGAAAATTAGTAAAAGATTTTGAAAATTCACGATAAATTTATCCATAACAGAATGGTTACCCAGTAACCTACTGTAAAATTTTCAAAAAATTTGCAAATTTCTATAAATATACAAAATTCAGAGAAGCAACAAATTTATTTATCTGAGATCTGAAAATCTAAATTAAAAAATATAATTTGACTGGATAAATTAACGGAAATTTTTTTCCCTAAAAGTATGGTTACTCAGTAACCTACTGTAAAAATTTCAGAAGTTTTACAAATTTCTACAAAGTTATAAAATTCAGAGAATTAAACGAATTTTAATTCACTTCAGATCTGAAAACTCAATTAAAAATCCATTTTAATTGGGAAAAATCTAAAACAATTATGAAAAGTCCAGAACACTTCCAGACACCTCCAGTAAAAATTTCAAAAATTGTCGAGTTCGTTTGATATTTTATTTCGATTTTTCATATTTATCGTAAACAAACTAAATCAGAAAATTAATTCTACAAAACCCTATTTTGCGAATATAGACCTATTTCATGTATTGCCTACTGTTTAACAATATTAAACATGATTGTTTCTAAAACATTCAAAATTAAATCGAGTTCATGCCATATTTAACAATTAAACAAACATAAAATCGATTAATTAAAGGCAATAAGAAACAAATAATAACAAAGCATGAAATTTTACAATAAAATCTCAGATTTATTATCATGAACATTAAAGATTAAAACTTTCATAAAGATTCGAAATTTTAGGCATAAATCTATTCTAGCATATTCATAATATAATTCAACTATTGACAAAATTAATTATGAATACAAGTACAATACTTTAGCATACAATTGGTGGCTCTTATACCACTGTTAGGTTTTAGGTTATATATTTCCTAAACAGATACAAATTAATTGGCGGAAAATTATAACAGTTATAAACAATTAATCAATAACAACTGCAGAGGCTTTAGTAATTATACATGATCGCTAATTCCTGCTGAAGAAGAGGTTGATCTTCCAGATTCCAATGCTGAAACCCTCTACTGAAAAGTCCAGAAGCACTCTGGGAACCCGATCGCTAGATCGACCCGATCGAGACGAATCTCAATCTAAGATGTATGTGAAGTTTGTTTCGGGAAATAGAGAATGTTTCCTGAAACTGAAACTGCAAACTGAAAGAGAGAGGAACTCAGGAAATCACCCTGGTATCTCTCTAAGAGTCTTAGGCAGTTGGTGTGGAATAATCTCTCTCAGAAACCCCTTTATATAGTGTTTAGAAAACCTAGGGAAAGGGTTCAAAAACCCTAAAGGGCCGAATTAAAACAACGACGCCTTTCTGGTCCCAACACAGTCCGTGTTGAAACAACATGGTCCGTGTTGGACTCCAGAAGGTCCAATTATTCGGCCCATGGATACCACGGACCGTGGTGTCTCAACACAGACCATGTTGGGTCAACACGGTCCGTGTTGAACCCAATTCGGTTCGTGTTGGGCTGATTTCTCACAGCAATCAATTTCCAACTTTTCTAAACGTGATACAATACCATTTAGGTTACATACATTGTTCCAAGGCACTGACTTGTGTGACCCAGTAGGACCAAATAATATAGTTGTAATTAAACATATTTAACTACTAATTATAGAGGTCTCTAGCAAGATATATAATTACTATATTATTTTGGTTTAATCTCCGTGTATATCGAACATTGTCGGGACATTCCCAACACTAATCACACTCTAGATGACTTCTATTGTCCGAAGCTCAGTCTACCATAGACGCCCTGACACCATCATCAACATCGGGAAAATCTGATTTGCCTCGGGAAAATTCGTTGGGCATCGTCATCAATCTGCCAGACAGGCAATTCTCTATATCTCTAACCATTGTTCAAAATGATCTGACATTCTGCTTCGGTTTCTGTGCAGGGAGTCATCACAGACACTAGGTCGCCGCTAAAAAGGACCACCATCATCCAGCTGCCGTATAAAAAGTCGCCAGCTCTCCAGTCGCCGACAAAGGGACCGCCATCCAGCTACCGCACAAAAGGTCGCTGTCATCATCATCACCCAAGGCCATCGATAGAGTTTCGATGCAGTCCCAATCCTGAGCCACCGACATCGTGCCCGGTGAAGTCTCAATCTCCGAGCCATCGACATCGCGCCCGATGAAGTTTCGACCCCCAAGGCCATCAGCATCGCCCCTGGTGAAGTCCTTCGGCATCGAAAATGCCAACAATCATCAACATCGACACCGGGAAAGACTGGAACCGACACCGGGAAAGACTGGAACCGCCACCGGGAAAGACTGGAACCGACACTACGAAAGACTGGAACCAACACTGGGAAAGACTAGAAAACTCCATGAACCATCGGCATCGTGTCGATAACAAGTAAGGCGTCATTCTCGCCCGAGATCAATAGCGACTCATCAACAGTCAGGTAGAGCATCATTCTTGCTCGAGATCACCCCAAAAGAGGCGCATGCCGCCCGCAACAACGATGTAGGACTCAGCTTCCAAGCATCACCCCAGGCTTTGCAATCCAAAGTCATATCCTCAAGCTACTTTGAGCTTCGTCCTATTCGGACTCGATCAAAGTGGGGGCTCTTTGTAGACACTAGAATTTGTACCGGCATAATCCCGACTCATCAAAATCAGCAAATCATTTGGGCCAAATGATAAATGGGTCATTGGGCCCAAAAAAGTCAACAGCTTGAGCCCAAGAAGTCAAATAGGCCGCCTACATTCGTCAAAACCCCCCTGGGTTTTAATTTTCAGAGGACAAGCCCACACAGAAGCTGGCCCAAAAGCGCGCCCCGGCCCAGAAGACTCAAAGCCCGCCTAGGTTTTGAGAAGAATAGCAGCACGACGTCGTTTTGTGCCACGTCACCGATCCACGTGATGATCAATTTAAAACCCGCCTAGGTTTTGATTGATCTGGTGCCAAAATCTGCATGCATGCTCAAACTCTCTCTATATTTCATCTCTGATCCCCTCATCACACTCATCACATCCATATAATCACCCATATACAACTCTTCTAAACAACTCATATTATTTCATCTGAGCTCCAAGTCAAAGTCAAATCAAGGGATCAAATCCATCGCATCCGACACCTTTAAGCAAGGTTCGATTTCATTATTCATATTATCGTGATTAATCATGTAATTCATTCTTTAATTCCTTTACTTGTATGTATTTTGCAAAAAGTAAACATCATGTTTTAATCTTGCATGTTTTGAATAATAATTCAACAAAATTAACCAAACTTCTCCCCGCTCTCTTTCTTTTCAATGTCGATTTTAGTAGAGTCTGTTTTATAACAGGCAGATTCGAGAGTTCTTATAACTCTCGAATTCGTAACTTTACCCCCGGATCTAGAAATCGGGTTCGTAGACTAGAGTCTTTGATTTCTTATTTTATGATTTGTCGGTTTCCTTAAATCGGCTGGTGACTCCTTTACAATTTATGAATTCGTTTAATTATTTAAAATATTCGTTTCTTCCTAAAATAATTTAAATGAGTAATTTAATTCATTTCCTTCGCTAATTCAAGGTTGGGCCAGAGGGAAATGGGCCAGAAATCAATAAAATCTAGGCGGGTTTTATTGATTTCAACCCATCTCCTTCTGGCCCAAGGATGCAAGCGGCCCAGCCCAAGAGACGTCAAAACCTAGGTGGGTTTGGACAGTCTCTGGTGGCTCGTCTGCTCCTTATTGGGCCTGAACTTAGTGATCGGGCCAGGATTAAATTATTATTAAACTATTTTGTGCAATTTCGGATAATTTAAATGATAAAAAATAGGTTTGTAAATAAATAAAGTTTCATCACCCCGAAAATGAATTTCGAAAATAAAAATATCCTTATTTAAGGATTAAGCGACCTTAGTCGGCTCCCGATCGTTTAAGTAGCGCATCACGGGAAAAAGGTCACCTTTTTCCGGGGTACCTACACACTGTAATGCCCCGGAAAATCAAATATACAATTAACGGTCCGAAACAAATGTGAACTAACTTTAACAGCGGAAGAAAACTATGATATTCTTTTTATTTTGGTGTTACTGTCGTATCCCCGAAGGAATACAAGGTAAGAAGGAAAAGAAACTGACAACAGATAACGTTACTCAAATTTTAATAACTTGGAAGGAAACTTCAATTCTAAGAGACAACATGAACTAGCGATACTATCCCAAAACTAAACATAACTATTTTATTTCAAGAACTTCAAACGGGTGACCTCACTTCTATAGCCCATCCCCATCATCTAACTGACCATCACCTGAAAACAAAACATTTAAAACATGAGGAGGAAACCTCAATAATGTCTACCCTAACAGTCAAAATCATTCATAAATCATTTCAAAACAGTTAAGGGGAGGGGAAACGAATCAAACAGTTCAAACTTCCCTTTTTAATACCAAACTTACCAGTTCCGAATTTTAAAGCGGGCGTGGCGTCCGTATTGCCCTTCGAAGTCCTAGACTTCATAAACTACAACAAAGTACTTCCTTAGCACTCTTTTCTCATAACTTCCATTCTCATCATCGACATAAATCTCATTTTCTTTTTCAGATGACCATCGCACATTCACTCTAACACTTATCAAGTGTAACTTGATCTCTTGACAGTCTCCTTGCAGGATTCATATTCCTGGTTTTGGGGAGACTGTGCAAACCCGCATTTAGTCGTACCATTGGTTTAGTCCAGTTTACATTTTCATGTCATAAGCATCTCAAATCAACATTTCCCAGCCAACCCATTTCCAAAACCAATTAAATCCAACTCAAACACACTTTCACAAAAGGAACAAAAGACTGACAAAAGAAGATTTCACCAAATGAAGAGCAACACTTTTTCACTCCAAAAACATTCTAAACACACTTAAAGTCCCCATGCAAGTCAAAATAACGATAAAGCTGATAAAACAGTTCAAGGGCATCCAAAGAGGGTTAGGGCATAAGCATTACCTGAATATATGTTGCACTTCACGTCGAAAACTCACAGGAGCTACTACGCGGAAACTCGCTCGGTCCTAGAATTTAAATAACAACCTAAAGTCAATATTTCTGTCGCCATTAACTAACCACCTTCTACCCCAACTTAACCTCCTCCAATTAGTTAATAACTCAAGAAGGGTATCAATATAACGATATCACAACCTATTTAATACACTAAAACTCAAGAACAATAATAATATAGGAATATCACAATCAAACTAGTTCGATACTATTGCTACACTAAAAGATCTTAACATGAGATTTTTGGAATATAAAATCACATACTATCTTAACCACATATAATCATATAAGGTCTTTAGGACAAGAATAATTATATAAGATGTAATCACATGAAATCATACCAACTTCATTTTGAACATTAACTAATCTTTAAGAACAACCACAACCCTAAGCATGTGAACTTGCATGATACTATTCACAAAAATTATAAACATACCATTATAACACTTAAAGTGCATGCTAGGTCTTATAAACATACATTATTTACTCAACACTTCATTTAGGGTTCCTAACATATTTCTAAGGTTCCAAAAAAATAAAAAATAAACATACACTTACTCTTCACCACCTAACCCTAACATGATACTTAGACAAACATATATAAGAACATAGAATCTAATATAATGAAATATTTAGGAACATATTCAAGACTTACTCATTCCAAACTAATGACATAAGAACTTTTACTATGCTAATAATAACATGAAATATTTAAGAACATAAGCACATTTACTAGCTCAAACTTATTCAAAACTAACCAAGCTTCTAATCTAAAGAAACTAATATAATCTTGCTCTTAAACTTGCTTCTAGCATTCCAAAACAGTCCACACTTTATATAAACAAGCCATTACATCCTCATTTCATCATTTGAAATAAGATAAGCCCTTGTAACTCTAATATGTCCAAATTCAAGAAAGATTGAATCTTTATGGCCTAAAACCTTCATATGAGTTTATTAACACAGTAATGAACATGATTTCAGAACAACATACATTAAACATCAGACTTTTTACGTGGGTTTTTAATCAAACAAACCCTAGTCCATAAACATTTCCAACTTAACCAAGAACAAAACTTTATACCCTCAACTTCCTTTTAAGCTAACTAACTATTCAAACAAAGCTCATACTGATCCTAATCATCCAAAAATACCTCAAACAACATCATTCAAACATATATATATATTCACAGAACACATAAATAGATGAACAAGCTAAAAACAATATGAGAGAGAGAGAGAGAGAGAGAGAGAGAGAGAGAGAGAGAGAGAGTTAGAGAGTTATACTGAAAGAGGGAGAAGGGTGAGGTGCTAGTGGTGGTAATAGCGGCGGCTCGGGGTCAAGAGCCGTCGGAAATGGGCGGCGACGGCGGCAGACAGTAGCGGCAGTAGGAGAACCGTGGAAGATGTGCTCTTTGGTCTCGGGCTGGGTGTCGCTGGTGACGGTCGTCGGAGCTGGGCAGTGGTCTTCGGTGTTGGTGGGATCGTCCTCGTTGGAGTGGTCCACTGGTGGCGTCGAAATAGGGCGACATCGAGGGGGTTGGAGGTCACGGTAATGGGCAGAAACAAAGGGGTTCGGGGGTGATTTTGGGCGGCGGTGACAGCCGAAAATGGTGCGGTGCCGGTCAAAAAATGGTGGGGTAGTGGTCGACCGTCGGAGGGTGGTTGATGGTGGAGTGTTGGTGGCGTGTGGCTTGCATGGTGTCGGGAATAAGGCAGTAACAAAAGAATAAGGAGGAGGAGAGGAGAGAGAAATACACATGAGAGAGAGAGAAATTCTTTTTATAACAACTTTGTACCTGTAGCAAAAATCTGGGTTATAATTAATGGTATCTAAGGGGGTCCCCATATGTATATATAGAAAAATCTAG
The DNA here is from genome assembly GCA_029582165.1 of Portulaca oleracea. Classification (NCBI taxonomy): domain Eukaryota; kingdom Viridiplantae; phylum Streptophyta; class Magnoliopsida; order Caryophyllales; family Portulacaceae; genus Portulaca; species Portulaca oleracea. The sequence continues at coordinate 20,400,098 of CM055882.1, read as the reverse complement.
TTCAGAAAGAGGCTAGCAAAATTATCCCTAAATGTTAATAACACCTTCCCAAGAGTTAGTTTCCTAAAATAACACTCTTTCTCGTATAATTTTTATAAACTGATCCCAAATAAAATTACCCGATGTTCAAAAATTTCCTAACTAATATTTTTAAGCCGCTAAAAATTCCAAACCCACTCGCGGTCCTAATATCTCCATGTGAAAACAAATATATATTTAACAGAAAGAAAACGCACGCCAAGTTTAACGGTAAACATAATAGCATTTTTCGGAGTTTTACAAGCACGAGTCGTGCTAGTCTCCAGGAAGCTAACTTAAAATTTCTGGGCTCAACACGGACCTGTTAAGGCAACACGGACCATGTTGCTCTAACATGGACCGTGGTGCATCTACCACGGACCGTGTTGAGGCCCAGAATTAGTTTAATGTTCCAACGGCTATATAATCTTTATCATTAAGTCATAATCTCGTTTTAATACAAGATTTAAGGTCCCAACAACTATATTATCTTTATACCACATGGTCAATAGATTTGGTCAAGGTCAAGATACTCATTAAGGACCTTAATTAAGTCCTTTGGCCAAGGGTATAAAAAGGGTGAGAAGTCTCCTATAAATAGGAGACATCCTCTAGCCATTTGAGTACACCATCCTATAATCACATCCTTGTTGGGTTATAGGGGGTCCCTAGGCCCAAATCATATCTTGGTCAAAAGGGTGGTGAACCCAATCTTATTAGCCACACTCGACTAGGGACAGAAGAAGTCCTAACACTTAAGACTTCACCTAATCTACCCTAACCCAAAACAATAAATAACGGGAAAGAAAACAGACAGCAAAGGCTGAGCTATTTGCCTAGAAGTCTCTCGAATCAACAAGCCTCGGCCGACCTTCAACTCTTGAACGTGTCTCTTCTGCTCTTGAACATGTCATTCCGGACTCCAAGTGGGAAGTCTCCAAAATAGGAGACCTCCACAACAGTCCACGTAGCACTTGAGACACCGGCTGTTAGACCGCCCGATCTCGATCCAATCGAGATCGGATGAGTATGTGGACCGTATCGAATACAACCGGTCTTTCCTACTCCAAGACCTCGAGGAATCACCCTCATAGTCCTAAACCGGAAACTTTCTCATAGAAAGTTTTCCCAATTTCCTAAAATCTCCAAAGGGAGATTACCCAAAGGGGCGTCATGGGATTGAAAGACACTCTTTGACATCCCATAGGTCACATGTATATAGGGGAGAGAGAAGGGATGGAGGACGTCCTCCACCGATGTGGGATATTAGAGTGTTTCAAGTGAGAAACAATAATCTTGAGTGTTTTAAGTGCTAAGTTTTATCCCTTTGAATATTTACGGTATAGTAAATAGTTCTTAAGGAAAGTGAGTTTGTCCACGACTCTTAGCGATATCCTAAGTGAGATAACCATTGGAATCTATACTGTTCGGTCTCATTTTGAGCCGAATTGATACCGTTAATAAAGGATTTTTGCTTGTTTTAGACCCCTAATTATTAGTAAGTTATGATGATTTTGTGTTTTGTAGGTTAAATCAAAGAAAAGAGGGAAAAGAAGGCCTAAAAGCTCTATAAACCCATCAACCAAGTGTGTGACACCCGCGACCATTGGCTTCGCGCCCGCGATGGTCAGGATTTCCGAAAATAAAGAGGCGGCGGCTGGGTTTAGGGTTTTGATATATTTTATTACTTTTTCCCTCTTTAGTTATATTATATATATTAGGATTTCTATTAGCTTAGGAGGGAGTTAGTTTTTAGTTTTTCTTTAGTTTAGGTTAGTTTTAGATTAGTTTTAGTTTTAAGCTTTCTTTAGTTTTTCTCTCAATTCCTCGATTGTAATTTACTTTTCTTTCAAGTTTCGATTCAATTCAAGTTTTTCAATTCTTGTTTCCTTCTCACTTTTATTCATTGTCTCGCTAATTAAATTTCATTAGTATTAAGTTCAACAAAAATTCCACTTTTTAGTGAAGCGGAGGATTAAGGTTCCTCGAATTCTCCCTTCAGGTGAGGATTCGAACAGTCTTAGTAATCCAAATCACGCCCTTTCTTGTTTGTTCGGGAGAAAGATCGGTGATTCAAGATTCAAAAGAAGAGAAGATCGATAGAAAGAAATCTGCACTCAGTAATGTTTTCTGTTTTCAATTCAGTAATTAGTTTATTCTTTACTTTCATAGTTTTTAATTGCTTTCTTGATCATGCTTTTGATTTGTTGTTTAGTTTCTTGTTCTTGTTCAGGTATTAGGTTTTGTCTTCAATTTATTGTTTTCTTTAGTTTCCATTATTTTCAATTCCTAATTAGTTTAGTTTAAATTATTTACTGCTTCCTGCAATTTGAAACCTTACCAAACCAATTCCCTAAACACCTGACACACCATCCCTATGGATTCGACAACCTTACTCTTTACCCGAATTTCTACAACCGAACAATGACGCCTTGCCGGGGATGGCGTTATTTGGTAGATTAGATTATTGGTTTGTGTGTTAATAGTTTAACTTCTTTCTTAGATTAATTTTCAAAAAAAAAAAACAAAAACCCAAAAAAAAAATTATAAAACTGAAAAATTAAAAAAATTGAGACTTCAAGGAAAAGACGGAAAGTACAACAACCGGAGGTTTGGGTTCATAGTCTTGTTAGTCATAGATTGGTTAGGAAGGAAGAACCCTCGATACAACCACCTAAGATGGTTTAAGAAGCACCACCACCACCTAGGGTAACCCTTAATGACCAGTTATACCCATCATATGACCCACCTCCTTCGTGTTTTGTACTACCCGTGTTTTGTACTACCCAACCTGCCTAATGGAGTGACATTTGACCCTAGGCAGCACCACACCCAGAACCTACCACTCTTCACTCGTACTGGGTTAGCACTGATATGGACTACAGTCTGTAGAGTATAAAGAGTACCTAAGCATGGTGACTCCACCCGGAGTTCCTTTAGACTATGTGCTTTTAAAATACTTACCTTTTGCTCTAAGGGACGCCGCTAAGCGGTGGATGTACAACATCAAACCCTGATCCATAACCTCTTGGGACGGTTTTCTCAAAGTTTTTATGAAAAAGTATTTTCCAAACTCATTAGCTGTCCAATTAAGGAATTCGATTTTGAAATTTAGACAGGATGTAGGAGAACCTTATTGGAAAGCTTTTGAATGTTTTAGAAACCTACTGTCCCAATTCCTTCACCATGGCTTTGACTTGGTTCGACTATGTCGGATTGTGTACGAGGGTGTCGACTAGAACACTAGGGTCACACTAGAGTCAATGTGTCAGAGGGGTTTTATGAATAAAACTGTTGATGAGGCCTGGGATTTCCTTGAGGGAATGGCTGAGAGAACCATGCAATGGGGAACAACTAGAGATGAATCCTTAGGTGCTAAATTGTCCAATGCTAGGGGGTGTACATGCTGTGAGTGAGAGTACAAGTTATGAGGCTAGGTTCGGTTCCCTTGAGAATATGATTAAAACCTTAGCCCAACAACAATTAGCTGCTTCACAACCCAAAACCTGTGCTCAGGTTAACTCTTGGGACCAAACTGCTGCTCTTGTTCCCCTCGTCGCCTGTGTCATGTGCCTTGTGCCAAAATGTGGACCATGTTATTTCTGCTTGTCCCTTATACATTCAACAACTGGCCACCAGTACTTAGAATGTGAATGTTATGCATCATAATTATAGGCCTGACCAGTACCAGCCCTACCAACACCAAGGGATGCGCAAGCACCCCTTACTCTCTTATGGCCCCGAGAATCAAAATGTGTTGAGACCACCTGGTTAAGGCAGGGGTTTCCAAGGAAATCATCCTCCTCAGAATCGATCACCACCCTAGGGAGTTTATCAAGCTCCTAGAGGGCCACTTGTCCAATCCCAGACTGCCCAGAACTGACCCCCACCAGGGTATTCCAATGAGGATAGGCATGAGAGAGAAATTAGGGATTTGAAAAACAGCTTCAGGGAAGTTAAAGAAACTGTAAAGAGTGATATAGAGAGAATGATGAAACAAATGAATGAAAATTTCTCTCAACTTTTGTTAGCCAATAGGGATAGAGGTTCCTTTCCTGGACAACCTGAGGAAAACCCCAACGGGCAAGCTTCAGGTTCGTCATTTTGTGACCCTAATCAGGTTAGAGGTTTGAATGCTGTTATTACTCTTCGTTCTGGGAAAGAGATAGATAATAAAGTACAAATGAAATTTTCTTATGTGTGTAATGAAAAGACTGTGAATGATGAATCTGTTGATGAGCCTGTTTCTGTTGATGATGAGCCAGATGGAGCGAGGCCAACTGCTACAGTTAAGCCTCCTCGCACCAAACCCTTACCTAAGGCCAACCCTATGACTAGTCCATCATCTTCAAGGGTTTACAAGCCCCCTCCACCTTATCCTCAGAGGTTAAAGGGGAGTAAAGACCGAAAATTTCTAGACAAAATTAGGGAGACCTTTTCTCAAGTTAAGGTGAACATTCCTCTCTTAGATGTTATTCAACAAATTCCCCTATATGCTCGCTTCTTGAAGGAGCTTTGTACCACTAAGAGGGCCACCCAGGTGACCAAGAAGGCTTTCTTAGCCTCAAACGTGAGTTTCATTCTGTCGAACCAAATGCCTATTAAGTACAAAGACCCTGGATGCCCCACTATCTCTATTACCATATGTGATAGTTTGATAGAAAGGGCATTGCTTGACCTAGGAGCTAGTGTGAATTTGTTACCTTCGCATGTGCATGAGATGCTTGGATTAGGTGAAGTAAAGCCTACTAGGATGGTATTGCAATTGGCTGACAGGTCTACTAGAGTACCTAAGGGGGTAGTGGAGGATGTTCTGATTAAGGTTAGGGATTTTGTGTTTCCTGTTGATTTTGTAGTACTAGAAACTGCTAGAGTTCAGAGTACTAGAGATGAGCTCCCCGTTATTCTAGGTCACCCTTTCCTTGCTACTTCTAATGCCTAGATTAGCTGTAAAGATGGTAGAATGAAATTAACCTTTGGGAATTTGACTATGGAATTGAATATTTTTAACCTGCAAAAGTCACCCTTAGGTTTTGATGAGCATGAACACAATACCCTTAATTGGGTGAGTGATTTTGTTGATGAGAGTGAGAACCATGACTGTGTTGATGTGTCCTTTGCTGATGAGTTGGTTGCACTAGGAATTGATCCTGATAGTGTGAATTCTTTGTGTGATTATGATGTGTTTGATGGTGATATGCTATATGAATCCTTGTTTGCTTCTCAAACTGAACTTGAGAAAGTAAAACCTGAACCACCTTCATCCACTACTCTTGAGATGAAACCCCTCCCTTCTGAGCTGAAATATGCTTTTCTTGGCCCTAGTGAGACCTACCCAGTAATCATTGCTTCTGACTTAGGTAGGGAATAGGAAAACCAATTGATTGAGGTTCTTAGAAAGAACAAGGGAGCCTTGGGGTGGACTTTAGGTGACATTAAGGGGATAAGCCCTTCCATTGTTCAGCATCGAATCGTCATAGAAGATGAAAATGCTGCCCATAGAGATCCCCTTAGGAGGCTGAACCCACAGATGAAGGAGGTAGTTAAGAAAGAGATCCTTAAGTGGTTAGATCATGTTATTATTTACCCCATCTCTGATAGCAAGTGGGTGAGTCCCATCCATGTAGTTCCTAAGAAAGCTGGTTTGACTGTTGTTGAGAACGAACAGGGAGAGTTAGTTCCTACTCGTGTCCCTTCTGGTTGGCGAGTCTGCATTGATTATAGAAAACTGAACAAAGCCACTAGGAAGGACCATTTTCCCCTCCTTTTCATGGATCAGATGCTTGAGAAACTTGCTGGGCATGAGTATTATTGTTTGCTTGATGGTTATTCTAGTTATACCCCAAGTCTCTATTGCCCCTTGTGACCAGGAAAAGACTACATTCACTTGCCCTTTTGGCACCTTTGCTTTTCGAAGGATGCCGTTTGGTTTGTGTAATGCCCCTGTAACTTTTCACCGATGTATAATCTCTATTTTTTCTGACTTAGAGGAGGACTGTGTTGATATTTTCATGGATGATTTTTCTGTGTTTGGTACTTCTTTTGATGCCTGCTTAGCTAACCTGAATCGTGTATTGAGTCGATGTCAGGAAAAGAGTCTAACCATTAATTGGGAAAAATGTCACTTCATGGTGAAAAAGGTATTGTATTAGGGCATGTGATTTCAAAGAAAGGGATAGAAGTAGACAAATCCAAGATTGACCTAGTTAAGAATCTGTCCCCTCCAACTTCTGTTAAGGAAGTTTGTTCATTCCTAGGACACGTCGGTTTTTACCGGCGATTCATTAAGGACTTCAGTAAAATTGCTAAGCCTTTATCCTCACTACTAGTTAAGGAAGTACCTTTCCACTTTTTTGATGACTGTATGAGGGCCTTTAATCAACTCAAAGATGCCCTTATTTCTCCTCCTATTCTCAAGCCTCCCACCTGGGGAGAACCTTTTGAGATTATGTGTGATGCATCGGGCTATGCTGTAGGTGTTGTGCTAAGACAGAGAATTGATAAGAAACCTATTTTTATTCATTATGATAGCCATACCTTGAATGATGTTCAACTGAATTATACTGTGACTGAGAAAGAATTTTTAGCTGTTGTGTATGCCTTTGAGAAGTTCAGACATTACTTGCTTGGTTCTCGAGTCATATTTTATACAGATAATTCTGCTTTGAGATACTTGATGGAGAAGATAGATTCCAAACCTAGGCTAGTTAGGTGAGTGTTGTTGTTGCAAGAATTTGACTATGAGATTAGAGACAGGAGAGGAGCTGAGAATCCTATAGCTGACCACCTATCTAGGATTGTGCCTGATACTGTGAAAGCCACCCCTATTGCTGCTCTGTTTCCTGATGAACAACTCTTTAGTGTGGGAGTGGAACCTTGGTTTGCTGATATTACGAAGTTTAAAGTGACTGGAGAGATGTATAGTGATTAGAATAAGTATGACAGGGACATGTTTCTTCACATTGTGAAGAATTTTGTGTGGGATGACCCTTACTTGTTTAAATACTGCCCTGACCAGATACTTAGGAGATGTGTTCGTGATGAATCCATTATGGATGTCCTCTCTTTTTGCCATGACCAACCTTGTGGGGGACACTATTGTGGAAAGAAAACTGCTTATAAGGCCTTACAGAGTGGGTTTTACTGGCCTACTATCTTTAGAGATGCCTATGACTATTCCCAACGGTGCCATAGGTGCCAAAGTTTGGGAAAGATAACTATGAGAGACATGATGCCCTTTCAACCTGAGATTTTTGTTGATGTGTTTGATGTGGGGTATTGATTTTATGGGACCATTCCCCAACTCTTTTGGGAATGCCTTGTTGTTTATTATGTGTCAAAATGGGTAGAGGCCATCCCAACTAAGAGAAATGATGCTCAGGTAGTGACCAAGTTCCTTAGGGAATACGTCTTTTCTAGATTTGGGATGCCTAGAGCTATTATTAGTGATCAGGGAACCCACTTCAATAATAAATCCTTTGAGGCCTTACTGAAGAGGTACTCAGTTGTGCATAAGCTCATCACTGCTTACCATCCACAGTCTAATGGTCAAGCGAAAGTTTTTAATAAGCAAATTAAACAGATCTTGGAGAAAATTATGTCTAGGAATAGGAAAGACTGGTCTGTTAAGCTGATTGATGCCTTGTGGGCCTACCGAACGACCTATAAAATCCCCATTGGGATGTCACCCTATAGAGCTGTTTTTGGGAAGCCCTGTCACTTGCTTGTAGAGCTTGAACATAGAGCTGGGTGGGCTTTGAAAGCCCTCAATCTTGATATGTTTACAGCAGGTGAGGAGAGGAGATTAACACTTTGTGAGCCTGAGGAGTAGAGGACAGAAGCCTATGAAAATGGGCAATTGAGTAAGGAAAGGTTTAAAATCTTGCAAGATAGAATTATTCATAGAAAGATCTTCTTCCCGGGACAAAAGGTACTCCTTTATGACTCCCGTTTGCATCTGTTTGCTGGAAAGTTAAGATCTAGGTGGACTGGACCTTTCATTGTAACTCAGGTATTCCCTTCAAGAGTGGTTGAGATTAAGGACCCATCTAATAACTCTGTGTGGAAGGTGAATGGGCACAGGTTGAAGCGCTTCTTAGAGTTTCCTGATACTGCTGAAGGTAAGTTGAGATTCTTGTATATATTATACATCTGATTTTTCCTTTATTTTTTCTTTATTGCTTCTCCTAACTATGCATTATCAAGTGAGAAGGAATGAGTCTTTTGGCAAGAAACCATCCATGTAATATATTTCCTTCTCTTCTTATTACAGTTAGTGAGTTGGTTTTCTTTTCTTTTCTTCTTTTGTTTTCTTTTGGTGTGTTCTTGATTTTTTTTGGGTGCTTGCTTATCTCTATTTCTGATTGCAATGAGGACATTGTTGGCCTTTTTGTGTGGGAGTGGGGGTGGCATGCATGCCAGATTGTGTTTTTCTTTTCTTTTGTGAGTTTTTCTTTTGTGTGTGGTGTCACGTTATTCACAATGAGGACATTGTAGAGTTTTTGTGTGGGAGTGGGGTGGCACAAGTGCCTTACCAATTTTTGGAAGAGAAACAATTTTAATTAACATTGAAATTAGGTGAAATTTTTTTCCGGCTAGAGGTAGTTTGTATATATGGTTGTATCGTTGATTGCTAGAATAGTGCAATTGCTTGGTTAGGAATAGTTAGTGAATACTTGATAGGCTTTAGGCTTGATTGTTGCTTTTCCTAACTTAATAACCTCACCTGTATTTGCAACCATGTGGTATCCTTAGAAAATCACTTCTAGGCGAGTTAATGTGAGGGTTTTGGTTTAGGAGGGAAGTTTTAACTTCTTGAATATCCATGCTCTAAATAAAGAAAAACTAAAAAAAAAAATTGGAAAAATAAAAAGTTAGTACACCTACACGGGTTGGTATGAATGGTACGACGCTCTTGCCCCTTAAGCACTTCGTATGCGTATGGAGTAGCCTGTGTTGGGAGGGTAAACCCCATTTATGGGCCGTTTAATTCCCAAAAGTACAAACGTAAAAATAGTGATCTAAGAAATTCTGAAAATTGTTGGTTCACCTACATAGATCGGTGTGAGTGGTGCGACACTCACACCCCTTAAGCACCTTGTATGTGTATGGAAAGGATCTATGTAGGAAGAGTAGACCCCTTTCAGGGTCGTTCAATTCTCAAAAAACCCAACACCAAAAAGATTAATGGCAATAATTGCAGAACCTTAATCTATGTAACATGCGACCCTCACCAAGCCAAGGGCGACACTAAATAGGGAGAGGAACCACCAATAATTCATTAAATAAACGAGCATGGGTGTTTGAGTAGTTATATCTAACCGACTGAGCCTTGACTTAAACAAAAACTAGCCAGAAACACAGCACTTGAGCACGAGGAACCCATCAAGCTTATGCATGTGTGAGGTGAAAATTGTGAAGTCTAGTAACAGTCTTGCTTGTTGCCTTGATAGTGCTTGTTAACTGTTCTGAGATGAGTGAATGCGCTGTTTGAGTAGTTAGCTTCGCGACCGTGTGTGTGAACCTCCTTTATGCTGATCCTTTTCTTGATTTCGCCTCTTTACAAAGGGTTTCTCATCCCTTTTTTTTTCTTTAGTTTTTGAGTTTTCCTTCTTTTCTTTTCTTTTCTTTGCTTTTGTGGGTATAGCTTCTATAAACCCTCACGAGACATTCCTCGTCCTCTTGGGCTGCCAAGGGGTTTGAATGGCTTGTTGCATACACTAAATGCAACCGTGATTCCTACTAAAGTGAGTTAGGGTAACTTAGTTTTCTTTTTATTTTTGTTTTAGTTTGCTCGAGGTGAGCAAACCCTTGTGTGGGAGTGTTGTTCGGTCTCATTTCAAGCCGAATTGGTACCGTTAATAAAGAGTTTTTGCTTGTTTTAGACCCCTAATTATTAGTAAGTTATAATGATTTTGTGTTTTGTAGGTTAAATCAAAGAAAAGAGGGAAAAGAAGGCCTAAAAGCTCCAAAAACCCATAAACCAAGTGTGTGACACCCGCGACCATTGGCTTCGCGCCCGCGATGGTTAGGATTTCCGAAAATAAAGAGGCGGCGGCTGGGTTTAGGGTTTTGATATATTTTATTACTTTTTCTCTCTTTAGTTTTATTATATATATTAGGATTTCTATTAGCTTAGGAGGGAGTTAGTTTTTAGTTTTTCTTTAGTTTAGGTTAGTTTTAGTTTTAAGCTTTCTTTAGTTTTTCTCTCAATTCCTCGATTGTAATTTACTTTTCTTTCAAGTTTCGATTCAATTCAAGTTTTTCAATTCTCGTTTCCTTCTCACTTTTATTCATTGTCTCGCTAATTAAATTTCATTAGTATTAAGTTCCACAAAAATTCCACTTTTTAGTGAAGCGGAGGATTAAGGTTCCTCGAATTCTCCATTCAAGTGAGGATTCGAGCAGTCTTAGTAATCCAAATCACGCCCTTTCTTGTTTGTTCGGGAGAAAGATCGGTGATTCAAGATTCAAATGAGTAGATCGATAAAAAGAAATTGCACTCAGTAATGTTTTCTGTTTCAATTCAGTAATTAGTTTAGTCTTTACTTGCATAGTTTTTAATTGCTTTCTTGATTATGCTTTTGATTTCTTGTTTAGTTTCTTGTTCTTGTTCAAATATTAGGTTTTGTCTTCAATTTATTGTTTTCTTTAGTTTCCATTATTTTCAATTCCTACTTAGTTTAGTTTAAATTATTTACTACTTCCTGCAATTTGAAACATTACCAAACCAATTCCCTAAAAACCTGACACACCATCCCTGTAGATTCGAGAACCTTACTATTTACCCAAATTTCTACAACCGAACATATACGATACTCCCTTTCCTCCAACAATCTTAAGAACTATTTAGAATGACCTCACTTTGTGATATGTTTAGCAATTTCCAAAAGCTAGAACGATTTGAAGGAATGGACTTACGGCGTTGGCAAAGTAAGATGTATTTCGTGCTTACTACTCTCAATGTGGCTTATGTGCTTAACATTAAGATCTCTCCCAAGGTTGTTCAAGCACCTTTAACCGAGAAGGGACAAACATCTTCAACCGAGAATCCTCCCACGGAATCAACCGACAAGACATCCAAGGATGGTGATAAGAGCAAGGGACAAATTGGGGAGAAGACACCTATGGAAGATGCAGAAGCTACCCGACAAAGGCTCAAGAAGGAGAATGACAACTACATATGTCAAGGATGCATTCTCAATTGGATGAGTGACACTCTCTTCGATGTCTTTCAACATGTGGAGACTAGGGGTGGCCAAAACCGGTAAACCTCAACTGCGATTAATCGCAATGAGGTTAACCGCTTTTGAGGTTTTTGGATTTCGGAAAGCTAAACCGAAACCGCATTATGCGGCTTTTGAAATCTGAAAACCTAAACCAAACCTCAAAACCAAAATTTGGAAAAAGTTAACCGTATTTAAAATCAAAAAACTTAAACCAAACCGAAATTTACACGGTTCGGTCCGCATTCTATACACGGTTTATGCTTCAATTGAAATTTACAATAACATTTATGGAAGTAAATGTAACCATATTGCAAATAGATTCACATCTCGATACACCGCTACTCGCCCCTGCCTTTGAAAATGTGAATATCCATCAACGGTCAACCAACATCAAACCATCACATACTTAGTCCATAAATTCCAAGTTTCTAACAAACCGGGATGGAGAATTAAGGTTTTTTCAATTTCCCGCTTAAAATTACTAAAAAAATAAAAAAATTAAATTCGTAATTCTATTTGAAGTCAGTCACAGTCTCACAAATTTTTTTTTAAAGGTTAAAATGGGTAACCGTGGTTAACCGTTTTTTTAAAATCCAAAACCTAAACCTAAACCGGTCAAAGCGGTTTGGTTAACCTAAACTGCTTTTACAAAAAGCAATTCGGTTAACCGCTTTTACCGGTTTGGTTTTACCGGTTTTGAGGTTCGCATTTCGGTTTAGGTTTGAGATGGCCACCCCTAGTGGAGACAACCAATAAGCTTTGGAAGATGCTTGAAGCTAAGTACATGTCAGAAGACGCATCAAGTAAGAATTTTCTTGTTAGTCAATTCATGAAGTTTAAGATGGATGATAATAGGAAAATTCTAGATCAATTTCATGAGATTCAACGTATTTTGAGTAACTTCAAACAACACAACTTAAACATGGATGAATCTATAATCATATCTTCTATCATTGACAACTTATCCTCTTCTTAGAGTGAGACTAAAAGGACACTCATGCATCAAAAGAGGTTATGTCTCTTGAAGGATTGGTTAACCATCTTCGGATTGAAAAGGAGTTACGCCTACAAAATGGTACTAAAGAGCAATCTAAGGTCCATATGGTGCAAGAGAATAAGGGGAACAAGAATAAGAAAAAGAGCCACAACAAAAGTAGCAAGGGAATTCAAAAACCTAAGCAAGTTTGTGGGGAATGTGGCAAACCGGGGCACACAAAAAGAGAGTCTTACTAATGGAAAAAGAAGCATGGTCTTTTGAACAAAGATACATGTAAAGGCAAGAGCAAGGAGAAGGAACCCAATTCCTCTGTGGTTATGATTAAGGACCAAATCAATATAGTCCCCATTGGTAGTAATGATTGGTACATAGACTCGGGAGCGTTAACACATGTTTGCATTGACAAGAGTTTATTCAAGACTCTCAAATCGGCAAATGATGCTGTGAAACTCTACATGGGCAACAACCATCCGGTTAACTTGAAGGCATTGGGCAAGTGGAACTCACTTTCACTTCCGGGAAAACTTTGCTTTTGAATGATCTATATTTAGCTCCAGAAGTTTGTAAGAATCTTGTATCCGGTTATCTTTTTAGTAAGTTTGGTTTTATGCGAGTTTATGATGGGGATAACTGTGTACTTTCTAAGGGAGGAACTTTTGTTGGGAAGGGATATGTTTATGGTGAAATGTTTAAGTTAAATGCAAAAAGTAATAAAGATGGCATAATTTCCACTTATTTGCATGTGTTAAGTTTAAATAATTCTTTTCTATGGCAGGCTAGATTAGGCTATGTGCACTTTAAAAAGTTGAAGGAAATGTCCAATCTTGATTTAATTCCTAAATGGGATGATGGCATAGAAAAGTATAAGACATGCATGCTTAACAAGATCACTAAAAGTTCATTCTTAAGTGTATTATTAGAATGTGGAACTCTGCCCATATAATATCAATAAAAATAATGACAAAATGTGATAATAATGTCAAAATAACGCAACAATGGTTATGACACTTATAAAACAAATAACAAACATTGGGTAACACATAAATAAATTAAACACAATATAGTTATTCATAACAATAAACGATAAACAGTAGACAATACACAATAAACATTGCGACAAGGGTTTAATAATCGATCTTGGAAGCCAACAACCCCTTCTAATACTGTTTTCCTACGGCACATACACTCGAGGACAGTCAACCCTCGATTAGGTAAATCTTGGACCATGAAGATGCATGCACTCGGGCCGATAAACCCGATTGTTAAATGGAAAATTAAACGTTGGGTTTTCGAAAACGACAATGGGTGAGTCCACATATATTTGTCATAAAAACAACTTTGAAAAACAATAAAACAATAATTATTCCACTTTAGTTTGAGTTTTTACATTTAAACAGTTTTGAAGGTAACAGTCATCGAGATATACTTGAATTTGCCGATAAAATGAATAAATCTTACTTTTGACTGAGAAATTTGATGTGTATAAATATAATAAATAGTTGTAATATTAATACGGTTTTGCAATCTTTATCCACTTTTTTATTTTGTAAATCTTATACAAGCATAGATATATGATAAAAGATTGCATTATGGTGAGTAAAAAAAGATTGTATTTTCAATCCATATTTCATGTAACTAAATTGGTAAATAAATATAGTTATTAGAAAAGGAAGTTGTACTGATACTGATACTGATATTTCCTATTCGATTTAGTTTCATACTCTTCAATCCCAAAATTTCCATGGCATCTCTCATTCTCTATCCAAATTTCTATCTCCGAAATAATCTTTAACCTAACAAGAGATTAAACTAAGTTTTCATGGCTGAAATTCCCTAATCACCCAAGCCCAATTGCTCAAGAATGATTCTTGTTGGAAATATAGGAACAACAATGGATGGGTAAACCGGGTATAGCGAGAGAGTCGCAGACACACCTACTCTCCTTAGACTTTTGTATCGACCGTACAAAGTCTTAGGGATAGAACTCTGCCAAGGAAACTCTAAGAACGTAGTTTCAAACTTCCCATGACAACTCTAGAAATGCTCGAGTCCAAAACTAGAGAGGCGTGTTTGGTTGAATGAGAATGAATCAACAACATGTCTCACTTATCTTTATCTTATGTTTCTCTTCACTTGAATGACATCCATGATACCTCCTATTTATAGGCCTTTGAAGAGGCACCAAAATAGATAGGATCGACATTCCTTGGAAATAACCACCAAAGGATGTGTCTATCCATAATGGATAAGATTAATGATGAAGGATATTTGAATAATGATGATTAAGATCATCATCATCCACTTAATGACACATAGGATGTTATCCATGAGAAACCGAGACAAAACTTGAAGAAACGCAACATGTGAGACTGACACAGTCCGTGTTGCCTGATACTTAACTTGATTTTGTCTCTTATTCATAGCACCTATCTTATACACTTGAAATTATCCAACAATTCTACAAATCAGAAACGTTGTCAAATTACTGCTCTGGCTATCATCATCATGGTCTTGAAAGCAAATTAGAAAAAGATGATGGTAAAGAAGAAAATATGTATACGTATGCCTTGTAAATTTCATAAATATTCTCTATCATTCCTGTTATTATTCTTACAATTGGGTTTCATGTAATTATCCATTTCATTTCCACCACTACTGGATGAATAGTCTGCGAAACTCTAAAACTATTCTAATGGGTGAGGTTTTGCCATTGCATTGGTGAGGTTTTTTTCGTGTGATATATTGGTTCAAGCAAAAAGATATGAGGTTTAAAAATGTATTAACAATCTTCCAAAAACTATCAATATTATCAAGAAATTTATTTCCTTATTCTTTTTCAAAAAATTACGTATTAAAGATATGATAAGTAAAGATACTAATAAAATTTATGTAGATTTGATTAGATAATAAAATATATTTTATTGAAAAGTTAATTTTTTATTATATATTTTTACTTATGTGAGATTTAAAAGATAAAAAAAATGGATAAAGATTCTCTCTTAACCGTCTCCCCCAGGGCGACAATTAGCAAAACCAATATTAATATTAGGAGGAAAATTTATAAACAAGATAATTAGTAATATTCAAAGAGAAATCTAGATTTAGGAAAATTACCCACAATGAGAAATTTGGGTTGTAGAAACTTTGAGGCCCAAGAGAGAGATCTTGGAGAAATAAAATGGGGCCTTTACTCTCTCTCCTCCCTTGTATCTATTTCACGTGAAATAGAGAAATAGAGAAGAGATAGAAGAAGAAGAGATGGTGGGATCGAGAAACTACCAGCAAGCAGCCGCGGCGACCCGTGGTGGACGGAAGTCGAAAATCCCGCGAAAGCCGGAGATTACGTCGACAGCGATGCAGACCACCACATCAGTGGTAGTTGCGGGGGTTAGAGCCACGAAACAGATAAGGTAGGGGGCCTTTTTTGGACGGTTTTTGGTGTTTTCTGGCAGCCCTACCGGTGGTTTCCGGTGGGTTCTTGACTCAAATATTGTGAGTATAACTTAGATTGATGAATTTGGGTTATGGGTGTGAATTTGGGTTTGATTTTGGTTGAGTATTGATTTGAGATTTTGAGATGGATGAGAGATGGGTATGAATGTATGTGATGTTTTGGGTTTGGAACAGTGGTGGTGATGGTGATGTTGGTGGCGAAAATGGTGGTTTGGGCGTTGGTTCTGGTTGCGGAGGGTGGTGGCAGAGGTATGGCCGTATGGTGGTGGTGATCGAGGTGGGTGGGGGTCAGAGAAGGAGATGGAAGGTGTTTGTGCTTGTGCTTTTGTGTGTTGTTTGAATCAATGTTTGCAACTATTTAAATATGTTTGCATAGGCTAGTATAGCTTTGTTGAGTCATAAGGGATGCTTTGGTGAGAATTGAAGAGGAAATGGACAATCCAACTTTCCTACTACAATTGAAAAGGAAGCTATGGGAGGAATTTGGTAAAGCTTGAGGAAGAACGTGAAAAACATGATAGGGAGGGTTGGTGGTGGTGTTAGAAATTTGTGTTGTCCCAAAAAAACCAAGTAAAAGTGATATTTACTATTATTGTTTTGTAAATCAATATGTAAAATATGAAAAGTGTGTGTAATAGATTAATTTATAAAATTCAAAATTAGTAAGAGCTAAGATTTAACTATTGAAATTACTCATATGAAAGTTAATATTATTAATTGAAAGGATTTTTGGATGATAATACACTGAACTTTAGGGGTATTGAACAATAATGCACTGAACTTTTTTTTGGACTCTAATACACTGAACTTTGATGGTATTGGACAATAATGCACTCAGTTCAATTCAACTGGTGGCTGACTTACTTTGACGTGTCATTTTTATTTGTTCTAAAAAGAATATATTAGTTGTTTAGACCCGATTTCGTGTCTAAATACCGCCTAAATCCTTAGGCTTTTGACTTGTTTCGTAGTTTGTTTTAATAACTTTTAATGCGTTTCGGTAATGTTTGTAGATTCCGAAGTTTTTACTCAAAACAAGGTCAAAAGGGCCAATTTTGCACCAATCTTGGGAACCCCGAGGTTCCCTAAGATTCCCCGAGCCCTGGTCGTGTCGAAGGCAGCGGAAACGGAAGGGCCGATCACGTCTAAAAGCGCGGAAACGAAAGCAACTTAGTGAAGAGCACCGAAGGGTAGCCCCCGCCACGCTTGCCGTAGCGGGCGCTACGCCTTCCATCTCCCTTGGAATGCTCGTTGCACTCTCCCAGGCGTAGAAGGGTAGCCCCCGCCACCAATTTCGTGGTGGGCGCTACGCCCAGAAGAAGTTTGTGGCCGAGACAGACCGTGGCCACGGTCACCTTGACTGTAGCCACGGTGAGATTGAAGCCAATGTCTAAAGAAGGGGGAAGTGCAAGCCGAGATGAACCGTGGTCACGGTTAATCTGACCATAGCCACGGTGGGATCATTGTCTTGCCCAAGGAAGAAGATGGCCGAGCAAGACCGTGGCCACGGTCTCCCATGACCGTAGTCACGATAGTGCAAAGGAGCGAAATGTTATCAGCCCTAATCGCCTAGACCGTGCCCACGGTCCATGGGTACCGTACCCACGGTGCTGCCAAGAGAAGAGAAGAATCACCGCTTTACGCAGACCGTAGCTGGCCTTGACTGCCCAGCTTCTACGGGACACGTTTTGTCTGTTGTGTAAAATGACGAGTTTTGAGTAACAACCTTAGTTCCTATTTAATGTTTTTAGGTCTTTTAGCTGATGATCTTATCTTTAGCTTCTATTATCTTGCTTTAGCACATACTTTACCACATTTTAAGCTTTCTATTAGAGTGATTAGTAGAGGTTTTTACTTAGATTCTTGTTCTTGCATTGGATTCTCTTGGATTTTATTTGAAGTTTGAAGATTATTCTTATTTTTGGAGCATTGGAGCTTTATTATTCTGGAGTATTCCCTTTGTCATCAAGATCAATGAGCATTTCTTAACCTTTCTCTTTTTAATTCATCGTTTACTTATTAATCTCTGTTTTGTTATTATTGGTTTTGTTGAAGCTTGTTGATTATTGTTTATTGATTATGCTCTTTAGTATGAATGAAGTTATTGATATGATTAGCTTAGTTTCTGTCATGGTTAGTGGCTAGTTCCCTTGGGTTTAGGGGGAGGTTTAGCGCCTAATGAGTCCCCTTGTTTAGAGTTAGTTCTAGATAGGATTTTAGGCCTTGTTTATGAAGTTCTCATTCGATGACCCTTTTGATTATGGGGTTTAGTGGGATGAAAAACCACTAAATCCATCCAAACATAGTCCTTAGGGTATTCGAATAGGTATTTGAACTATTCCACATGAAGAAAGTGGAAAGGTTCGGATAAGGAGAATTGCATTTCAAACCCTTTGGGCGCGTCCATAAGAAATTATTGGACTAGCCTCGAGGGTTAAATTCAGGTATTCCTCGAGAGAGGCCCCGAAGTGGCCTTGTTCTTGCAATATCCTATCTTCTAGCTTGGGTTAGTGTCTTGTCCGGACTTGCTTTGTTGAGAGGAGTCATTAGGAGGTGAAAACCGACCTTTGAATCCTCCCTTTTTCTGTGTTTTTAATTGATTATCAATCCGTGTTCTTGTTCCCCTTCTTAACTGTTTTAATCACCTTAAACTAAGCTTAGTAGTAAAAGTTTTGACGAAAAGACCTTGCTCCCTGTGGATACGATACAACAACCCGCACTATATTGCGAGTGAACAAAATGGCGCCGTTGCCGGGGAGCAAGCGCCCCTTCTAGTCTTAACTTTCTCTACGTGTGTTTAGTTTAGGAGGTTTTCACCTTGCTGAGTCGAGTCTAGAGTCCCTAGGGCTTCTTACGTCGTTTGTTTGTTTTGTGCATGCGCAGGAGAGACCTAATACCTCTTGTTCCTTTTGATTCTGAAATCGAAGCGACTGCACGGCACAACAACGCCGCAAACGCCCGTAGGCGTCTTCTCGAACGACAACAGCGAGAGGCTATGGCAGAACCTCGTACCCTCCTGTCGTTCGTATCACCTTCGACGGGTACGGGAGGCTCTCCTATTGTCTTGCCCGATCTCCCCGAGGGGACTGTCTTCGAGGTCAAGCCGAATTTCTTGCATCTCATTGAGCAATCTAAGTTCCATGGGCTGGACTCCGAGAACCCCATCAACCATATTTCCAACTTCTTGGAGAGATGCGGTATGATCAGAATGCAAGGAGTTTCTGAAGAATACATCCATCTCAAGTTCTTCCCATTTTCTCTTGCCGGGAAGGCTCGAGGGTGGCTTGATAATTGTAACCCGAACACATTTCGGACTTGGGACGCCCTGAGCCAAGCCTTTTTGAGGAGGTTTTTCCCGCCGATGGAGACCGCTCGCCTACGAATGGAGATCATGACCTTTCGACAACAACCAGGCGAGTGCTTGTTCGAAGCTTGGGAGAGATACAAGGGACTTCAACGGGCATGCCCCCACCAAAACCTCCCGGCCGCTCTTATTCTTTATACTTTCTTTGAGGGTCTCTCGATGAATACGAAGCAATCGATCGATAACGCTTCGGGCGACCTTTTTCTAGCTAAGACTCCCAAACAAGCCGATGCTCTTTTAGCTCAAATGGTGGAGAATGCTTGCAACTGGGGAAGAAATTCTAGAGAGGTGACAAGCTGTGGTGATAGCGAGGACTTGGGGTATCTTATCAAGAACATGCAAAAGTCATTGCAACAACTTTCTGAGGACATGGCCGAGATGAAGACAACCCAACAACTCAAGCCGATTATGGAGGTTCAATCTTCCATCCCTCCACCTTCATCCACCCCGGTGTTGCGATGTGAGATATGTGGGGGAGGACATGCAAATTTCGAGTGCCAATCGGAATTGGTATCCAATGAGCAAGCGAATGCTCTATATCGACAAAACCTCTCTTACCGCAACAATGATCCCGTTCGCCTTCAAGGAAACCCATCCTATGTCCCTCCGGGTTTTCCCTACCCCAACCAAGTCCAAAACCATCCACATCAAAACCAAAACCGCCCCCATCAACAAGCTCCCCAATACCAAAACCAAGCCTACTAGCAAGCCCCTCAATCCTACCAACAACAACCACCTCCACAAATGAGCCAAGATATGGACTTCTTGCAAAGGCATCTCAAGAATCAAGAGATATTCAACGCCGCCCAGTTGAAACAAAATGATGCTATTCAGGCTAGCCAACGGTTACTTGAGATTCAATTGGCTCAACTTGCCCAACAAGTCTCAAACTTCCAATCTCAATCTTCTTCTTCTTCCAAGGGTCTACCTAGCTAACCCCAACAAAATCCTAAGGGGCACATCAATGCCATCACTTTGAGGAGCGGCAAGGAGCTTGAGGGCCCGAAAATGGGAGTTGATCAAGGAGTTAGGGGAGAAGTTGAGGTAGAAGACTTAACCATCGAGAAGGAGGAAGTTATTGTTGAGGAGGAAGATGAGAAGGTGGATGAAGTGGTTAGGGGAGATGAGCTGAAAAGGAAAGGGAAAGCGGTTGAGAAAGAAGAGGAACAGATCATCCAACAAGTCAAGCCATATGCTCCACCCCTTCCTTTTCACCAACGCTTCGCCAAGGTGAGGGAAGATGCGAAGTTTTCCAAGTTCATGGAGATTCTCAAAACTCTCCATATCAACATCCCATTCCTTGAGGCTATACCAAATTCCTCAAGGAGCTCCTCACCAACAAGAGGAAGATCGTGGATAATGCGGTGGTCTCTTTGACTCAAGAGTGTAGCGCAATCATCGACAATAAGTATCCTCCTAAACTTTCGGATCCCGGAAGTTTCTCCATCCCTTGCTCTATAGGGGATCTGGTGATTAGCAAGGCCCTTTGTGACTGGTGCTAGCGTGAGTATGATGCCGCACTCGATTTGCAAGAGGTTGAAGTGTCACGACCTTGTTCCCACTACTATTTCTTTCAAATGGCTGATCGGTCTATTCGATGCCCGGTGGGAGTTCTTGAAGATGTCCCTGTGCAAGTGGGAAAATTTTATATTCCATGTGACTTCATCGTCTTGGATATGGCCGAAGATGCACAAATACCGATTATTTTGGGTCGGCCTTTCCTAGCAACCGCCGGAGCTATGATCGATGTAAAGAACGACAAGCTTTCTCTCCACATCAGAGATGAAAAGATAGAGTTCAACCTTCAATCTTCTATTGCCGCTCCATCGATCGAGGAGTCATGCTATCAAGTAGACATCATTGAAGAATTGGTTGATGATGGACTTGGCTCTCTTATGGCCTCTGATGATCCTTTGGAGGAAGCCTTGCTAGAAGTCTTTGAGAGAGAGACATTGGACGGGGATGTGGCTTCTTATGTATCTATTCTTGATGAAGCCTCGGAGTTTTATGGGCCACTTTTGGGAAGCGAACTCTTAGCAAATGTGGAGGATCACGAACAAAAGGAGGTCATGGGACGAAAGTTGCCGGATATTGAATTGAAGCCTTTGCCACCATCTTTGAGGTATGAATTTCTCGGTCCCTCTGAGTCTTTCCCCGTGATTGTTAATGCTAATCTAAATGGCACTCAGCTTCAAAGTCTTCTCGATGTGCTTCGCAAGCACATCGGTGCCATTGGATATAGCATCGATGATCTCAAGGGAGTGAGTCCTTCTTTTTGCATGCATAGCATCGACCTTGAGACCGACCATAGACCCTCTAGGGAACCGCAAAGGCGGCTTAACCCTAATATGCAATTGGTTGTTAAAAAAGAAGTAATGAAGTTGCTTGAGGCGGGAATCATTTATCCCATTGCAAACAGTGAGTGGGTGAGCCCAGTCCAGGTAGTGCCTAAAAAGGGTGGAATGACAGTTGTTAAAAATGAAAAAAATGAGCTAGTTTCTACTAGGACTGTCACGGGTTGGCGCATGTGCATAGACTATAGAAAATTGAACCATGCCACTAAAAAAGATCACTTCCCCTTGCCCTTCATCAATCAGATGCTAGAAAGACTGGCGAGGCACTCTTACTTCTGTTATTTGGATGGGTTTTCCGGTTTTTTCCAAATCCCGATCCATCCAAATGATCAGGAGAAGACTACCTTCACATGCCCATACGGTACCTTCGCTTATCGGAGGATGCCGTTCGGGTT
The DNA here is from genome assembly GCA_029582165.1 of Portulaca oleracea. NCBI lineage: Eukaryota > Viridiplantae > Streptophyta > Magnoliopsida > Caryophyllales > Portulacaceae > Portulaca > Portulaca oleracea. Next base: position 20,378,289 of record CM055882.1, on the reverse strand, counting down.
ATGTAATGCCCCGGCCACTTTCCAGTGTTGTATGATGGCCATTTTCTCTGATTGCATTGGGAGTATCATGGAGGTTTTCATGGACGACTTCTCCGTATATGGTAACACTTTCGAGAGCTGTATGAAAAACCTCGAAACAGTGTTATCGAAATGCGAAGAAGTCGACCTTGTTCTCAACAGGGAGAAATGTCACTTTATGGTCCAAGAAGGGGTAGTTCTTGGCCATGTAGTGTCTGTGAGGGGTATTGAGGTCGATCGAGCTAAGATCGAGGTCATCGAAAAACTACCACCCCCGTCTTTTGTAAAAGGGGTGAGGAGTTTCCTTGGGCATGTGGGTTTTTACCGCCGCTTCATCAAGGACTTCTCAAAGGTAACGAGGCCTTTGACTCAGCTCCTCGCCAAGGATACCCCCTTTTTGCTTTCTGATGAGTGTCTTGAGGCGTTTCAGAAGATCAAGCAGGCACTCGTTTCAACACCCATCATTCAACCGCCCGATTGGAGTCTCCCATTCGAGATTATGTGCGATGCAAGGGATTATGCCATCGGAGCGGTATTGGGGCAAAGGAAGGACAAGTTGCCGTATGTGATCCACTACGCTAGTCGAACTTTGGATGGTGCCCAGCGCAATTACTCCACAACTGAGAAGGAGCTTCTAGCGGTAGTCTTTGCCATTGAGAAATTCCGGCAATACTTGTTATGCTCCAAAGTGGTGGTCTTCACCGACCATTCCGCCCTTAAGTACCTTTTGGAGAAGAAGGATGCGAAACCTCTCCTCATTAGATGGGTTCTCCTCCTTCAAGAATTCGACATCGAGATACGAGATAAGGCGGGGTTGCACAATGTGGTGGCGGACCACCTATCAAGGATCATAGTTGAACACAAGGATCTCCCGATCCACGATTCGTTCTCGGATGAGCATTTGTTGGTTGTAGAGAATGAAGAACTACCGTGGTATGCCGACATAGTCAACTATTTGGTAGAGGGAGTTTTAGTGCCGGGATTGACATCTCATTAGAAGCAAAAGCTCCTTCACGAAGCCAAATCGTACTATTGGGACGATCCATACCTTTTCAAATTGTGCAAGGATGGAATTTATCGGAGATGTGTGCATCAAAGAGAAGCTTCTTCAATCATCGCCCACTGTCACGATTTGCCTTGTGGTGGTCACGGTGGCCCTTCCAAAACCGCGGCAAAGGTGCTTCAATCGGGCTATTATTGGCCCACTCTCTTCAAAGACGTCAACACCTATGTCAAGGCGTGCGATAAGTGCCAACGAAGTGGCAATATCTCTAGGAGGAATGAGATGCCCCTCAATTATATTTTGGAAGTGGAAGTTTTCGATGTTTGGGGCATCGATTTCATGGGGCCTTTCCTATCCTCTAGAGGGAATAGATACATTTTGGTGGCTGTCGATTATGTATCGAAGTGGGTGGAAGCAGTAGCAAGCGTCGGTTGTGATGCTCGGGTCGTATCGAAGCTATTCAAGAAAATCATTTTTCCTTGTTTTGGGGTACCTCGAGTGGTTATAAGCGATAACGGGTCTCACTTCATTGAAAAGAAGTTCGAAGCTCTCCTTGCCAAGTACGGTGTTTCTCACAAGAGAGGTTTACCTTACCACCCCCAAACTAGCGGCCAAGTCGAGATCTCAAATCGAGAAATCAAGCAAATCCTAGAGAAGACGGTCTCTAGTTCAAGGAAAGATTGGTCGATAAACTCGAAGATGCTCTATGGGCTTACCGGACGGCTTTTAAGGCCCCTATCGGCACCACCCCATATCGCTTAGTTTATGGAAAGCCCTGACACTTCCCGATGGAGCTTGAATATAAGACATATTGGGCGGTGAAGCGTATTAACTTCGATATGAAGACCGCGGGTGAGAGGAGGCTACTCCAACTTGATGAGCTTGAGGAGATTCGAAGGGATGCCTACGAGAATAACCGACTCTACAAGGAGAAGATGAAAGCTTGGCACGACAAGAACATCCTCAAGAGGGAGTTTCATGAAGGAGAGTTGGTACTTTTTATTCAATTCTCGGCTGAAGATTTTCTCCGGAAAGCTCCGCTCTAGGTGGTCGGGTCCCTTCAAAGTGTTCAAGGTGCATCCTTTTGGTGTGGTGGAAATCGGCAAAAATGACAATGAAACGTTCAAAGTCAATGGTTCAAGGCTCAAGCCATACATCGCGGGACAAGTCGTTGAAGCTACAAAGACTTGCATCCTCCCCGCCATTTCATGTGATGCTTGAGTATGTAACGAGGTCAAGCTAGGACCTAAAACAAGCACCCGGGAGAGGTGTGAACTACTTCCCCTTCTTTCATTATTTTCTTTCATTTTTCTTCCATTTTATTTGTCTTATTTTAGTATTTTCTTTTTCATTTTCTGTTGTTTTTATTGAAGTTTTGAGAAAAGAAAAAAAATCAGGAAAAAAAATCTTGAAAAAAATTGTTGTAGAAAAGTTTGAAAAGAAAAAAATCGAGAGTGGAAAACAAAGAGAGGTTCTATGAGGGACGGGTTTGAAAGTGATTTTGAGTGTTGGGAAAATGTCCTTGAATGATACTTGAGCAAGAAAGAAAAGAGGGTGGGTGATAAGAGGGTAGATTTTAGGACTTAACATTGTTTTTCCAAGTTTTGAGCCTTGTAGGTACTGTGGATGGGCCGAAAGGGACCGTGCCCATGGTCACTTGGACCGTGGCCACGGTAAAGCTATGCAATTGAAGGCCAGTTCTTCAAGCCGAAGTTTACCGTGACCACGGTAGGGTTCACCGCGGCCACGGTCACATCACAGCAGTTTCCTGGAAAAAAGTCTCCCGAAGGTCACCGTGGCCACGGTGAATGTTACCGTAGCCACAGTCTCCACCCAGCCAATTTCCGCCCTTTTTCTCAACCCGAGCTACACCGTGCCCACGGTCACATAGACCGTGGCCACGGTGAGTCGAATTTCTGCGAATATGTCGGGCTTTATTTCTCATTCACCTTCATTTCTCTTTCACATTCTTCCATTCTCTCACACTCGAAAATCCTCCCCCAACCCTAAAACCCTAATTCCTTGCCAAAATTTTCCAAATCCGTCACAAAATCCTCCCTTTCTGTCCAAATTCTCCATCGATTTTTGCCCTTACTGCGCCTAGCTGCTGTTCTTTGCATTTTCGGGGCCCTTGAAGCAGATTCTCGGGGTCTTTTTGCTTGTTGAGGCTCGAATTGGTTAAGGAAGTTCTTCAAAGTCTTCAACCCAGGTATTCCTTGATTGTTGGTGCATCAACTCTCGATTCTCTTGCTATTTGGGTTGATTATTGTGCGATTTCTTATGGGTTTTTGGTTGAACGAATTTGGTTGATTTGGGGTTGAAATTTTCGTGGTTATTGTTGAAGTTGGGAGAGTTTTTGGTGGATTCTTGGTTTGGTTTTTGTCGTTGGTCGTGAATTCGTGGTTGCTCGGGATTTTTGGGTGGTGTTTTTGTTGTGTTTCGTTGTCTGGTGGTTGTTTTTCAGTTGCCTTCAATGGGTCGTGCAAACGTGCCCATACCGAGTCGGAATCGACCCCCGTCCCATCCACCTCTGCCGCGCCTGACAAAACCCGGTACAAGGGTCAACTCGTCTCAGTTATTCAATGCGACCCGAAAATTAAGATTAATTTCCGGGACGATATGCACAAGGCGAGGTACGGGAGGCTTAAGAAGCGGAAAATCTGTGCTCCGGACCTATATCATGAAGAGACAGCTAAAGACGTCTATTGTAAACCGAGCATGGATTACTTCATCAAAGTCATGGGTTGGGAGGTCTTCGCCACAATCAACGAACCAATCATTGAGCAACCGGTGCTCGAGTTCCTTAGTTCTCTAGTGGTAAAGGAAGACGGCACACGCAACGCCTCTTTCTCATACATTGTGGCCAAGAAGGAGGTCGAATGTACGCTCAAGGATCTTTGCAACGCTCTAAGCCTTCCCGAGGATGGTATCTTCTACGGCGAATGCGTCAATTTTGATGAGCAAAAAGCAATGCACGACATCACTTGCTGGAGGAGACGTTATCCAAAGGTTCGAACCCCAAAAGCGCAATACTATTGGCCGAGCAATTCTAAGGCCAGAGACTTTTGCAATCTGAGCGTCCGCATCTTCCATCGCATCATCTCGAACTCCGTTTTCGGCCGTGACGTCGGGCGTTCAAGCATCCGGAAAGACGACCTCTTCGTCCTCTACAATGCAATCAACGGTCGCCGGGTCAACACCGGCTCATGCATCCTCCATTGTCTTCGGGAAATTAGCCTCGAAACCCGGAACATAACCATTAGTATGGGTCACATCATCACCCATTTTTTAAGGAAGCAAGGGTTCGAGTCTTATCTAGACAAGTGGACTCCCCAGTATTTCCCCGACCCTATCGACGGTGTTCGCCTCCGGAAGATGGAATTCTTGGAGAAAAACAAGACGCGAACATTCTATTGCCACGAAAATGACCCCCATAGCGTCACGGTTCATTTGAGCGACGACCATGCCGAGTCACGACTAGATGTCACCGAACGACGCAATTGGTCGTGTGGCCAAATTTTTGGGTGTCGTTTTGTGGTGGGCGGTCCCGGGGAGCCCGAGGAGGAAGGTGAAGAAGAAGCTGAGGAAGAGGAAGAAGAGGATGAAGAAGAAGAGGTTGAACAAGGACAAGGGGACGAAGCCGAGCCAAGTCAAATACGGGATGCCGCTCTTGAGCGTATCAGCGAACAACTCCAAGAGCTTCATGATGAGTTACAAGAACAACGGGAGCTCATCCAAAACCAGCAGATTTTGATTGAGAACTTGCAAGGGTTGATCGAGACCAAACAGGAGATGCTAGCTAGCATCCAATCGCAACTCCAACCCCGTCCTCCTCCGGGAGGGTTCGCTTGAGGACCGTTTGTAAGCGTTCCACCCCCCACCCGACCTTTATCACTGTTTCTATTTACTTTAAGTATAAGTGTGGGGGGGGGGGGGGGAGGGGGTGCTTCTTCGGGGTTTTGGATGCGATGTCTGGTGGTTTTGGTGTGTTGGTCTCTCAGTTTCATTTGGCATATTTTAGCATGTTTTGGAGTTGTTTGGTTAGGATGCTCGGGTTTGTCTTGTCTTGTTTGTTTTTCAAGCGTAGCAAGGTTGTCTTTTGGTTGTTTGATGGTTGTTTTTGTGGGCTAGGCAGTTTGTTTCATCATGCCTCGATTGTATTTTGGTCATGGCTGGTTTGTAAGCGAATGTTGTTTGAATGCAATGAATTGTTTGTTTTGGTTAGTGTGTTTTGAGTTTCACCCTTATTTCCCGCCTCAATGAGTGAGATTCGGGGATAAGGTGCGTCATTGGCAATGTATATACTGTTAATAGTTTTGTTTTGCATCTTTTTAGTTTCTTTTTATAGTCTTTTAAGTTAGTTTTCCTTTCTTTTGCTTTTATTCTCGCATGTGAATGCTATCGTTTGTAAGTCGTATTTTACTCTAACATCGTTGTGATTCACTCGAATGACGACTCCGGATCACTGTTTTAACGCTTATGAAGAGCTTGAGGTAATATCTTTCCACCTTACTCTTTTTATGTGAATTCTTATCATGATCCATCGCATGCTTGATTTTCTTTTGGGTGGTGAACCCCTTTGAGTGTTTGTGTTTGGATATATATTGCTGTTGGAGCCGTGTGGGCTCGGGTCGCCACCATTTCTACTTGTTAGTTGTTTTTGTTTGTCTGTGTTTTATAGGTTCTCTACCCTTTTCTTGTGACACCTTCCCACGATGAGGACATTGTGGAGTTTTAAGTGTGTGTGGGGGGGGGGAGATATTTTGTTTGAAGGGAAGATCACCTAGTCGTTTTGTTCTTTGTTTTCTTAGTTTTTGCATAAAATTTGAAAATTTTCGTGTGAAAAAGGAGAAAAAAGGGAGTGAAAACCTTTTCAGTTTTTCTTTTCGCTTTGTTTTGCTTTGGTTCCTGGATCTCGTTATCAAAGTTGAGAAGTCGTTCTTAAACTTCTTTAAAAGTAACCGGTTGGAGCATTTTCAACCCTAACTCGGGTTCTAGTCGAGACTTACCCTTAATAGACTCCCTTCATTAAGTGTCAAGTGAGACCCCCGTTCCTTTCTCGTTTTGTTTGGAACCTGGAGTTTCTAGGTGCTTGTGTTCGGGTTTGTTCTGTTTCTCGTTTAGCAAAAGCAAAAAAGTGCAAAAAGAAAAGAAAAGAAAGAAAAGCTTACATAAGATACAATAACCTGAATAAGTGGAGCGTGTCGCTGAAAGACACTAACCACCAACACTTAGCCAACCTACACGGCCCGGTATTCGTGGTACGGCATGGATACCCCTTAACCCTCCTCCTATATCGCTTTGCGACGAAGAGGCGAATGGAAAAGACCGTGTTGGGAGGGTATACCCCTTATATGGGCCGTCCAATTCCCGAAAGTAAGGCTAATACCGACTTTTAAAAACAAAAAGAAAAAAAAAAGAGAAAAAGAAAAGCAAATTTCTTTGGTAAATCCAACTCAAAAAGAAAGAAAAGAAAAAGTTTTTGCTTCTTAAAAGAGTGGGGCATCCCCTTGCATCACCTACGGCCCTCACCAAGCCAAGGGCGACCAAATGCGAGAGAGGGCAACGCTTCTCTTGGTTGTTCTGTCATTTTCAAATTCGGACGCGAGTTTTTAAAGTCTTTTGGTTCCTGTCAAACCCCTTTTTGTGCTTTTGCATGTGGGGTTTCACTTGGTACAAGGTGTAGGGAGTTGAAAAATCTTAAAGATCGACCTTTATCTGAGTTTGGTGTTTGTGAGATGCTCCTAACGGTTACTTTGGGAGGTTTAATCACGTTTTCTTAGTTTGGATTGCGAGATCTTGTGAATCAAAGCCTTTGTTTTTCTTTCTTTTTGTTTTCTTTGGTTTTGTTTTCATTTTCCCTCTCTCCTTTTTCTTTGGCTTTTGTGGGTACAGCCTCTACAAACCCTCACGAGTACATCTCGTCCACCCGGGCTGCCGGGGGGTTCAAAGGGCTTGGTGCATACGCTAAATGCACCCATTTCTCTCCCACGACAGAGGAGTTAGTGTTAATTTAGTCGAGTTTTGTTTTGCTTTGCTCGGGACGAGCAAAAGTCTAAGTGTGGGGGGGGGTGTTTAGACCCGATTTCGTGTCTAAATACCGCCTAAATCCTTAGGCTTTTGACTTATTTCGTAGTTTGTTTTAATAACTTTTAATGCGTTTTGGTAATGTTTGTAGATTCCGAAGTTTTTACTCAAAACGAGGTCAAAAGGGCCAATTTTGCACCAATCTTGGGAACCCCGAGGTTCCCTAAGATTCCCCGAGCCCTGGTCGTGTCGAAGTCAGCGGAAACGGAAGGGTCGATCATGTCTAAAAGCGCGGAAACAGAAGCAACTTAGTGAAGAGCACCGAAGGGTAGCCCCCGCCACGCTTGCCGTAGCGGGCGCTACGCTTCCCATCTCCCTTGGAATGCTCGTTGCACTCTCCCAGGCGTAGAAGGGTAGCCCCCGCCACCAATTTCGTGGCGGGCGCTACGCCTAGAAGAAGTTTGTGGCCGAGACAGACTGTGGCCACGGTCACCTTGACCGTAGCCACGATGAGATTGAAGCCAATGTCTAAAGAAGAGGGAAGTGCAAGCCGAGATGGATCGTGGTCACGGTCAATCTGACCGTAGCCACGGTGGGATCATTGTCCTGCCCAAGGAAGAAGATGGCCGAGCAAGACCGTGGCCACGGTCTCCCATGACCGTAGTCACGACGGTGCAAAGGAGCGAAATGTTATCAGCCTTAATCGCCTAGACCGTGCCCACGGTCCATGGGTACTGTGCCCACGGTGCTGCCAAGAGAAGAGAAGAATCACCTGCCTTACGCAGGACCGTAGCCACGGTCACCTTGACCGTGCCCACGGTCCCCTACGGGACACGTTTTGTCTGTTGTGTAAAATGACGAGTTTTGAGTAACAACCTTAGTTCCTATTTAATGTTTTTAGGTCTTTTAGTTGATGATCTTATCTTTAGCTTCTATTATCTTGCTGTAGCACATACTTTACAAGATTTTAAGCTTTCTATTAGAGTGATTAGTAGAGGTTTTTACTTAGATTCTTGTTCTTGCATTGGATTCTCTTGGATTTTATTTGAAGTTTGAAGATTATTCTTATCTTTGGAGCATTGGAGCTTTATTATTCTGGAGTATTCCCTTTGTCATCAAGATCAATGAGCATTTCTTAACCTTTCTCTTTTTAATTCATCGTTTACTTATTAATATCTGTTTTGTTATTATTGGTTTTGTTGATGCTTGTTGGTTATTGTTTATTGATTATGCTCTTTAGTATGAATGAAGTTATTGATATGATTAGCCTAGTTTCTATCATGATTAGTGGCTAGTTCCCTTGGGTTTAGGGGGAGGTTTAGCCCCAAATGAGTCCCCTTGTTTAGAGTTAGTTCTAGATAGGACATTAGGCCTTGTTCATGAAGTTCTCATTCGATGACCCTTTTGATTATGGGGTTTAGTGGGATGAAAAACCACTAAATCCATCCAAACATAGTCCTTAGGGTATTTGAATCGGTATTTGAACTATTCCACATGAAGAAAGTGGAAAGGTTCGAATAAGGAGAATTGCATTTTAAACCCTTTGGGCGCGTCCATAAGAAATTATTGGACTAGCCTCGAGGGTTAAATTAGGGTATTCCTCGAGAGAGGCCCCGAAGTGGCCTTGTTCTTGCAATATCCTATCTTCTAGCTTGGGTTGGTGTCTTGTCCGGAGTTGCTTTGTTGAGGGGAGTCATTAGGAGGTGAAAACCGACCTTTGAATCCTCCCTTTTTCTGTGTTTTTGGTTGATAATCGATCAGTGGTATTGTTCCCCTTCTTAACTGTTTTAATCACCTTAAACTAAGCTTAGTAGTAAAAGTTTTGACGAAAAGACCTTGCTCCCTGTTGATACGATACAACAACCCACACTATATTGCGAGTGAACAAAATGAGAATATATTAGTCATCTTGCTTATGTGTACTTTCTTACACGGCAAAATTTTTTTCTGAAAAAAATTGAAAAACGACATCTCAAATTAGGTCAGCCACCACGTCAACCACCAGTTGAATTGGCCTGAGTACATTATTTTCCAATACCCTCAAAGTTCAGTGTATTAGAGTTTTAAAAAAAAAAAGTTCAGTGCATTATTGTCCAATACCCCTAAAGTTCAGTGTATTATCGTCCAATAATCCTAATTGAAAAATAAGGAGTTTAGCTAATTAAATCAAATAATGTGTCGTAATTGAGATCAAAATTCTAATTAGCATAGTAAATCAAGTTTAAAAATATGGGCTGTTATTGAGGTTGTGTTGTTGGTAGTTTGGGAACTGAGAGAAAGGGAGTTGAGAGAAAGGGAGTATGAGGGTCGGGGCTGGGGGTTCAAAGAGAGAGAGAGAGAGAGAGAGAGAGAGAGAGAGAGAGAGATAGTGTGAGTGAGTGAGTGAGTAGGGGGCGTCTTTTTCTGATGTCTTAAAGGCGAACCATGGCTCGCCTTTGTAGTTATCAATGAATATCTTCAAGGGCAAACCGTGGTTAGGGTTTTATGCGTGAATCAAAAAGAGAGGGGTAGAGGAAAAAAAAAATAAATTGATTGTCCACTTGTGCCACTTCATCATTGTTGGCTCCCATTCTCTCTCCTAAATTGGGATCTTATAATACTCAATATCCTCCATAGTCAATTTGCATTTTGGCCCATCCTTCATGGTCAATAACCCAAAGGAAAAATGACAAGCAGATGGGTTGAACCCGTGGATACGAAAGAAAGAGAAAGGAAAAAGGATGGGCAAAAAAAATAACAAGTAGATGGGTAGGGCCCATGGAAAAGGATAGACCGATAATTTGAAGAAAAAAGGGGAAGCACTTATACTAATAAACCCACATAAACCCTAATTTCCTCCTAATTCTTCATAACCCTTTATTCTGTCCTCTCTACCTCTCTTTCTTTCACTGCTTTATCCCACCAATTCTTTCTCGCTTTCATCCCTCCACCATTAAAAATCTACAACCACCACAAACTCCATTAACACTATAACTACCACGAAACCTCCGGGATGAAAATTGTCGCCTACTATAATTGAGCCTCCCTCCTTGTAATTTAAATTTCACAATTTTTGCACTCTAAAATGAGGAATCTCCATCTTTCCTTTCATTTTTTACGGGTTATGCAAGTGTTTTCCAATAATGATAAACGAATATGTACATAATGTGTAAAAATCAGAAGAAAAATGGTGACATACCCCTCTCATAATCAAGAAAAAGGGAGTTGAAGAGCCCCAGAATCGGATCGATATGATTTGGGGACAAAGGTCTTGTACTCGACTTCGTACTAGTTGGTAAGCCTTCGAAATCTCTTCCAATTCACTGTCATGCCTGCCTATATTAGCACTCGGATTTGAGTCCTAACTATCGTCCCTACTTTGTTTCACTGCTCGTAGAGATCAGAGCCCCAAACTCCCTCCTTCAATCCGGCCATCTCTATCCGAGTCCCAAATAGTTCAATTCACTCATCTTTCTACTCTGATCCGTACCGGCCCAAAGACCATTATGAGTAACAACAACCCTTATCCATTTTTTTACTCGGACCAGTACTTGTACCAAGTCTTAAAACCTCATTCATGTTGTCATTTTGCTACTCGTATTTTCACAATACCTCATCCATTTTTCTATTCTGCTCCATACATCTGAGTGGAAAACCTCTTCTTCTCGCTAGTCGCTACTCAGATCTGTACAAGTACGGGTTGGAGTCACAAAACTCTTCCATCTCGCTACTCAGATTCGTACCAGCACAGATCCGAGTCCTAAAAAATCCTCTTCGCCACTCCACATTTGAGTCTTGAACTCCCCCTTTCAAGTACGACTCTAGCGTTCGGGTGATCCAAGTACCAAACTTCCCCTCCCCCCTTTTCAGTTTGTTCATCCTAATCCAAGTCCCAAATTCATCCACCGATACACTCGAACACATACCCGTACGAAACCGAGTCCCAAAATCCTACCCACTCCCACGCTTGGCTTTGTATGGGTCCGAGTCCCATAAACTTCTTCACCCTCATTTTCAATCCGACCTTCGTAAGATCATTTTTTTCTATTATTTTCAGTTTTAGCCAAATTCTGGGATTGGTTTTTGTATGTAATTTTTAGAGGCTCAATATTTAACTCGTGATTTTCATCATATTTTCCTTCTATTATTCATTTTTTCTTAACTTGAGAAAAATGAAAGAATAGAAACAGAGAAGCATGGGAAGATAAAAAAGGAGAAAGATAAAAAAAATATGTGAAAAAAGGCCATGAAAAATTGAAAAAATGATAGAAGCAAAAAAGAAGAAAAGAAAAATGGTGGGGGTATGGTGGCCAAAATGAAAAAGAAAAAAAGAAAAGAAAAATTGAAGAAAAGAGAATGGAGATTTTATTTTTCTCTAGAAAATAAATTCAAGAGAGGGGTAAAGAAACTGGAAAAGAGAAAGATGTAATATTTTGTCTAATTGAATTGAATCAACTACTATACCATGTGTGTACTTTAATGTTCATATCCATTTCATCCATAGATGGGCTGAAGGCAATGGGATTAGGCCTTATCTCATATAGGTCCCTCCTATTAGAAGCTTCCTAACTAATTCAATTTGGGTAAAACCTTTCCGACTTATTTTAATTGGAAAAACCAACAAGTCAATCAAAAGCATGATTAACCATGCATTTTAGTTAGCTTAACTGATTGATTAGTCAGTTTTAGCTAATTAATCAGGATAATTAGCTAGACTTATTAATCAACTAGCAAATTTAGTTAATTAAAATCAAAGATTATACATCCCAATTGGATGACTAGTTCATTTCCAAAATTAGCTACTCAAAGCAAAGTCATATGCATATTTTCTGACATGACCATGCCTTAGAAAAGTTTATGCCAACTCTATTGGCAAGTGGCAACTCGACAAACAATCATAATTTATCCACCAATTTTTTTCGGGTGAGTATTCGACTCCCCTTGGCCATTCTTACACACTATATAGCCTCAAGAGTTGTATAGGTCGTGCTCTTCCACACTTTAGCCTAAAAGGCTATAGATCGTGCTCAAAACTCCTCTAGGGACATTAGAGGATCCTTCCTTAGCATAATCTCTCACACTATGGCCTAAAGAGCCACAAGTCATGCTTAGAGTTCCCCGGCGATATCGGGGAATCAGCGTCTATCCTTGCATACTATTTAGCCCTTAAGGTTGGATAGTTCATGCCCCTTGTTGGACTTTATCGGCCCAAATTCTCTTGACTCATTATTTGGCAAGTTTCCTAAACCTGCTTAAACTCCAAGTTATTGGTTGCTATTAGGAAATTATTTTATTTTCTAATTATATTTATGTAAATTTCCTAATTGTAATAGCATTCTAAAACCTAATTGTATTTGGAGTGGAAGTCTAGCCAGATTTATAGGATGTTCACATCTATAAATAGAGGTCTTTATTCACCTTGTAATATGTGGCAAGCGACTAATGTAACATATGTGAGTGCCTTCAAAACTCCCCATGAGGGGTGTACGGTGTTATTTCCACATCTTCACCCTACTAATCTCTAGGTTGCAAGAGTCTATGAGAGATTATACTCCACCTCTTGTAATATCTCCTTTTCTACTAGTGGATATTGGTTGTCGCTCGTGGGTTTTTCTCCGAGTTCTTCGTTTCCCACGTAAATTACTGTCTCATCCATATATCTTTGTTCTTGCCTCTCTATTATTATCCTCAATTCTATAATCATCCTATATTTCCTTATGCTGCATATATTGCTCTATTTTACACCCTAACAAGTGGCTAACAATTGGAAACAGATCTGAATCCGATCCCTAACACCCCTATACACACTGCAGCTTTTAAGGTGCTACATCGGTTGAGCTCTTACACACCATCTAGCCTTAAGTGCTAGAAGGGTCGTGCTCCACCACACTATAGTGCCAAGTGCTATAGGTCATGTTCAGGATTCTCCGACAATATTGGGAATCATCAGCCGCAATTGCACACTAACAACCCCTTAAGGGGAACAAGTAGGTCGTGCTCCTCCACACTATGGTCCTAAGGGCGATAGATCGTACTCAAAATCCTCTAGTAATCTCATGGGATCCTCGACACTTTATGATCGCTCCTTCCATACAATATCTCGAAGGGATATAGGTTACGCTCAAGTTCTTCGACAATATAGAAGAAGCATTGACTCTCAATGGCCACCTCCTGCACACTAGCTAGTAGTAGGGGTTGCATATCGTGCTCATACATTCCTTAATGACGTTAAGGAACCCTAGCCATCTATAGCAACCTATTCAACACCATAGCACAAAATCCTCCAACAAAGTTGTGGAATCCTCCGCCCTCTACAGACACTCCATCAACATTATAGCCGAGGCTATAGGTAGTGCTGTAAACATGTCGAACAATATCGGGAGCCATCATCCCTCACCCACTCTTGCATACTACCTAGCCCTCATAGCAAGGGTTAAAGGTAGCTCTTTTATATTTGAGAATATTTTCCTCGACACCTCATTGTATTAAGAAATTTCAAACTGTTCATTTTGAAGATTTGAAATTGGAGGCACTATTTGGTGGAAGAATGGAAAAATATGTGGTTGTTAAAGCATAGCACAACAACATTATCATGTGAGCATAAAGCCTTTGTCACAGAAGAAGAGTCTTTGACAAGCCTTTGCTTCTCCAGTTTAAACAATAATTCAATGAAGACTTTGAACTCGTCGAAATAAATGTTCAGGTACAAGGCCAAAGAATTATATGAACTCATGACCCATCTTGAATCAAGGTAAACCTCGATGAAATCCAAGCCATCTTTGATATGTAACTCCCCACGAAGGTTGGGAAAATACGGAAAAACACAAGGTGTGGCTATACCCCAAAGGGATCTGTGTCCTATACTACGTACGACCAACCCTTAAGAATGACCCAAACAAGGAATTTTCATCAACAAATAAGCATTCTTGAAGGGCCAAAGCTCATGAAGCACAACCAAATCACTAGTCCACACCAAGGCAAGCTTTCATTCTTATACATGGCGAACACAAAGTGCCTTGCATGTTGCATATGGCATACCCTAATCGAAATTGAGCCTCGACCTCGAAGGCAAATGCATCTTGGTGGAAGGGTGAGGAACTTTCTCACCTTGATTACTCGCCCTGTGTATCACAGTTTGAGGTTGTATTGCTCTATGTATCATACATAGCTAGAGGTTGAGGAACTCTCCCGCATTAACGTACCCAACGAAGGAAGGTGATCGAGTTACCTGTCGCAAGAAGATGAGTTATCTTATTGGAGATATTCCAACTTACCACTCATGAAGGCAAGGAATGTTGACTCCTAGGTTTTACAATATTAGGCGAAATTTTTCAATGAAAAATAAGGTATGACCCAAATTTTTAAGAGAAGGCCTTGAGTCACACAAAGCTTGTTTGAAGGTCAAACACTTAGTACTATTTGGCGAGAAAGAAATTTGCATACTTTCCACAAGCTCTTCCGCTAAATCCTTATCTTGGAAGGTTGCTCTCGTCTAACCTTATAGCCTTTGGAGGTTGTATCATGTCTATACGCCTTTTAAGCTCTACAAGCTTCTTCGCTAAGTTTTTACCACAAAAGATTGCTCCTTTCGTATATATTAACCCTAAGGGGCTAAGATATGTTTATATACTGTTCGAGTTATCGAGTTTCTTGGACCATTTACGCACCCTTCATCTCCTAACTAAGGCCCATTCATAGAGATTCCTCGTCAAATTTAAAGACTCCTCAACCTTCACTTTTGACACCTATATGTTGTATAGCCCTAAGGGCCAATGAAAAGCTATCCATCGCTAATCAAAACAGAATGGTGTAAATATGGAGTTGATTACAAGTCAAGCATTGACAAGAACCGATAACAATTGTTCATTTCATTCATAAAATACAACTATAAGTGTGGACATATTGCTCGAGTTCAAGCATTACTACATGACACAACTCCTACGACAATAAGGCCACAACAACAATGTGCTAAGGCATTAGAAAATTCTAAAGGAACGCCCCTAAGCCTTGAGCTCAACACCTACTCTCTCGCTTTCAGGGGACCTCTTTCTTTTTTGGATTTGAGGATTCGGCTCTTGTCTCCTCAAAATTTAGATGACCTTAGCTGCGGGTAGACACCCCTCTTCGACAAGGGGTTTGGACAACATCTTCTTAAGAAAGGGCTAATTAATCCTCTTTTCCATTCTAATCTTTTATCAAGTATGATTAAGTAGAGATCTCACATGAATTTCTCCTATCGTCCAAAGTGTGTCACTTGAAAAAAAGGGTTTTGAGGTGAGCGATCAACAAATCCCTTCAACTTCCCCCGCTGCAAGTTGTTGGTGACACCATGACCAGTTTCAACCCAATTTTCAGCAACTTCATAAGCACTTTAACCGAGATTGTGCAAGAGTTTCATAGAGAATAAAAAGGTCCGAATTGGAGTTTGCATCAAATGGGAGAAAGCTTCGTTCACCTCCTCCATGTATTCTAGAAAGGTTTTTCTAATTATCTCTAGCCACACTATGAATTTGGACTAACATCCTTTTGTCACGTCCCATATACGCCGTTTGGGAGGGATTTCATAGTGTTGTGTCGTTGATCATTTAGTCACATTGCAAGACTGTTTGACACCCTACTTGCTCGATGGAATATGAAGGACTAGTGGTGCGATAAAAGTTCCACTGTTTGCCACACTACCATATTGGAGCTATATTCATGGAGCTCGCAACCCTCCTTGGCCCTCACCATCCTCACGGAAGTTTATCAATGAAGCACCAGGGACTATATTCCATATCCCATCTACACATCGCGGGGTACGTGTACATGAAATATGAGGGACTGAATGATGTGGTAAGATACTTCTACCTCGCTGGACGACAAATCGGATCACTTGACAAGTCAGACGGAAATTAATTAGGTTGGATCAGTAAGACAATAAAAGAGAACCCATTACAGTAATGGGCCTAAATAGGGCCCAACTCTCTCCCCCCCCCCCCCCCTTCTCTCTCTCTCTCTCGCTCACCCACCCCCCCAACCCTCTCATTTATTCCTCTATAAATACTTTACTATTCATTGGATATGACATGACATGAAAATAGCCTACACTTTCTTCTCCCAAAGCAACACCTCCTTTCTGCTTTAGTCACCAAAATCCAACTCCCCTCCACCTCGAAATACTCCCAAAATCCTCGATTATTATTCATTAACCTCATTGAGCGACGTGCTAACTTGAGCATCGCAAGGGAATTCCCCTGACCAAATCCCCAGGGCGTGTCTTGTTTTGCATGTCGGGAGTTTCGAGAAGGTCCAGCTTGCCGCCATCCACGTGAACCTAATCCTCCAACTCACTTGACCCTAGTTTTTCCAGAAATATATATATATATATATATATATATATATATATATATATATATATATATATATATATATATAATGAGAAGAGGAGATTTGTGAGAAGAGAAGCATGAAAGATCCTAGCCATTGGTTCCGAGATCAAGGGTGGTGATAAATTAGGTGTTTATCTTTATTTCTAAGGTAGGCCCTTAAATGTGATTGGCTGGATTTTTTTTTTTTTTTTGTCTTTTTAGAGTACATCACGTGAGAGAGAGAAAAGAGTGAAAAGGGCTTGCAGGCTGTTGTTAATGTCAATGTAAGTTCCAAAAACACAATCATTCTCCATTTTTAAAATTCCAATTGGTGCTTGCAGAAGGAGGTAGAAGACACTCCGGCGATTTTCGGCAACCATAAACGACATCTCGGCGAGATGAATTCCGGCAGGTTTTGCAATTTTAGCCGGTTATTTACAAAAAGGGGGGACGTGTGAACGATATCCGACATCTTTCGGCATCCGTTGCGATTTTCTGGCAGCTTTGGGCATCCATTGCGATTTTCCGGCAAACCCTAAATGATAATCGGAAGGAGAAAGGCCACTGCAATTTTTCGGCACGTGAGTTGTTGCGATTTCTAGGTTTTTTTTTCTGTTTTCATTGAAATTGGGGGGGTAGATTTTTTGTGTATTTGTGGATGATGACAGATCCAGTGATGTTTTGGGGCGGAATTCGAACTGTTGAGTGTGTTTTTGTCAGTGTAGGAAGTGAATTAGGCAATTGCTGATGGCATCAAAGGGAGTGCATGAAAAAGAGAATGAAAAGAGTAAGAATGAGATGTAAGTCCATCTGCCTATGAATTTAATTCATCATTTTTGGGTGTTTGTTGTTCATGTCGGGTCTGGGTAATAACATGAAAGCTGGAATTTATTGTTTGAGACAAAGGGAAATGGGTAGTCAACTGATGCTCATCGCCAATACAATTGATGTTCATTTCATATTGCTCTGTTACTACTGTTTGGGGGTTTGATGTTCATTTCATTGTCGAGCAATGATCATTACACAACTACATGATGTTCCTTTTTCTTTCCGTTTTTAGATGTTCATGACAGAATAAGTGGTGTTCATCATTGATGGTTTGTTATCCCAGAATGCTTGATGTTCATCCCTGGAGTACTTGTTGTCCATGTCATTTTTATTTTGTTATTCATTGTAATAGTGATTTGATGTTTATCTCAGAATGTTTGATGCTCATCCCATAACTACTCGGTGTTCATTGTCATTTATAATCACGACACACTCACTATGTGGCTGGTGATCATCACCCAAATGCTTGATGCTCATTTTCGTAATTACTTTTTATTTTGTTATTCATTATAATTGTGATTTGATGTTCATCTCAGAATGTTTGGTGTTCATGACAGAATACTTGAGGACAAAGACACCAGTGGAGGCAAAAGGACGAAGACACCAGTGGAGATAACCATTCATCCACACCCAGCTTTGGTCACAAAGGGAAGAGGCAAGAGGACGAAGACACCTGTGGAGGTTGCCACTAAGAAGAAAACAAGTGCAAGAAGGTGCAAGTGTTGCTACCAAATAACAACACGCGACAACATGAATTGTCCAGAGCATTATGGATAATCTAATCAAGTTGTTTTGAACATCAGTTGACTATGCTTTTAGATTCATGATTGAACAATTGGAGTTTGCGTTTGTTTTCTTTAACATAAAAACATTAATTTTGCTTTAGGTTTGAGTTGATGAATTTTGGTCAGATTCGGTGGAAGTGCTTTCCATGAATGAACATGTGAAACTGATTTTCAATATATATAAATACTTATTGGAATTACTGACTTGATATTCGGCTGATGTTCATATTAAGTACATGTGATGTTCATTTCGAGTACCCTTGAAGATCATTTACATATAAATGATGTTCATTTCGTTACCAAACCCATTCCCAATTGATGAACATAAAATGCCTACCTGATGTGCTTTTCAATAAATATATATATTCATCTCAGTATGGATTGATGTATTTTCATCTCAATGTGATGTCCACTTTCGTTTCCAGTTGATGTTCATTCCACTATAACTTGATGTTCATTTCATGACCGGCTGATGTCTTTTTGCATATTACATATATGTTCCACGCAGTGTGATGTTCAATTTAATTATAGCTTGATGTTCATTTCACAACACCTTGATGTTCTTACAACCAACACTTGACGTTCTTACAATCAATAGTTGACGTTCATTCCAATATAACTTCATGTTCATTTAATCAAATTTATGCAATGAGCATCAATTGAAGGTGGAATGAAAATTAAAGGGATACAAAACTGAATATGATGTTCATTCCAATATAGCTTGATATTCATTTCATCAACTTTATAAATTTTCATCTCAATATGATGTCCACTTTTCATTGTCACTTGATGTTCATTCCAGTACAACTTGATGTTCATTCCCTAATAGCTTGATGTTCATACACCAAACACTTGATGTTTATTTCATGTCCACCTAATATAAATATAATTTCATGTTTATTTCATTATAACTTGGTGTTATTTTCACAATATCTAAATGATAATACAACTAACACTTGATGTTCATTTCACAGTAAGTCAAAGGAGTACAAAACTGAATTTGATGTTCATTCCAATATAACATGATGTTCATTTCATGTCAACAGTGGATGTTCATTTCACCAAATTTATGCAATGAGCATCAATTGAAGGTGGAATGAAAATCAAAGTGATACAAAACTGATTATGATGTTCATTCCAATATAACTTGATATTTATTTCATGAAGTTTATGTATGTTCCTGTCAATATGATGTCCACTTTTCATTGCCATTTGATGTTCATGTCAGTACAACCGATTGTTCATTTCCCAATAACTTGATGTTCTTACACCAAACACTTGATGTTCATTTCATGCCCACCTGATATAAATATAATTTCTTGTTTATTTCATTATAACTTGATGTTCTCTTCATAATTTCTAAATGACCATACGACTAACACTTGATGTTCATTTCTGCGACACGCCGCAACCAGACATATCTTAAGACTCAAACTCTATTCTTCCATCCATGCGCTTTGTCTTTTGTAGACGTTGCACTTGGTACAACAGGGGAAGATGCCTCAGTACGCAGGGGGGACCACTGGCAATTTTTGCACCAACTGTGGCGTTTCAAATGGGGATTCGTTCAGCCCCCCTCCCCACAGTCGTGCCCGCGTCTCTAAGTACATGATCCAGCACTGGGCTAAAAGCCTCGCCCACATCAACTGTTTTATTGACCATATCAGACAAAATTCTTGTCACAATGTCCAATGCGAGGATGCGAGCAGTGTTGTCGTCCGCCAAGGGCGGTGAACATAAATGAACAACCCATACATCAATGAGTTTTTTCAGTGATTGTTTCCATGCTTCGAGCTCGCCCTGCACATTGTACATCGGTAACTGCCATTAATATATCGATGAATATTAACATCCAAACAACATTCCAACCAACAGTTTATCACAAATGAGCATCTCATTGATTATAAATGAACATATGGTACAAGGGCGGTGAACATAAACAATTTAGCCACGCCAAACCCACTAAACCATATATGATCATTCACACATGATTTATGACGACCAAACAACATTAGACCATAAAAATGAACATCCAGTCCATCTAAAATGAACATCCAGTACAAAGGGGGTAAAATGTACAGAAAGTCTCATTCATCACTAAAAATGAACATCCATTCAATGCAAAATGAACATCCATTCAATGTAAAATGAATACCTAGTACATACCACACATCCAAGAAAATGAACATCAATCGCACGGATGGATCAAAAACATCCATCTAAATGTTATCACGAATGAGCATCGGGTACAACGGAGATGAACATACGCAACGTAGACACACCCAAACCTCTAAATCATAAATGATTATTCATATAAGCATAAATGAACATCTGATTGATCTAAATGAACATCTAGTTCATCTAAAATAAACATTCATCACGTGATCATATAATGATCATCAAGGGACAATGAAATGAACATCAGGTTAAATAAAATGAACATCAAGTTGTACTCGAATGAACATCAAATGACATACTCAACCATGCGCGGTAAACGTCAACTGTTTGAATTGAACATTAAGTGAACATGAAATGAACATCAAGTGAACATGAAATGAACATCAAGTGATCAAACAGTATTAAATGATCAATATGACCCTAAATGGCATTGAACATTTGTGGATAACAAAAATGAACATCAAGTGACTCTAAAATGATCATCTCATTTTCACCTGATTAACATCTGATTTTCACCATGAACATCCAATCTGATGAACATGACACAATCCCCACGTCAGATATGAGCATCAACAATATTACAATGAACACCAACTACATTAACAACATGTACTGCACACTAACAATACAAACATTAGAATTGTAACTATGAACGTGCAAATACACCCAAAACACAAAATACGAACATCATGTTTCATCATCTTCCAGACCGACCATGAACATCTATCATATTACCATCCAAATGAATACTTGTTCAAAAAAAAAACTGAACCTGAGCACGACCCAAATGAACATCACCAATAACGATAACAACGTGCAAATACACCCCTGTCTCATCCATTGAACATCAAATATAATGAGAAGATCAACAATAGAATGCATGAAAAACAATTGACTACCCATATCCCTTTGTCTCAAACAATAAATTCCAGCTTTCATGTTATTACCTAGACCCGACATGAACGACAAACACCCAAAAATGATGAATTGAATTCATTGGCAGATGGACTTACATCTCATTCTTCCTCTGTTCAATCTCTTTTTCATTCACTCCCTTTGATGCTATCAGCAATTGCCCAATTTGCTTCCTACACTGACAAAAACACACTCAACAGTTCGAATTCCGCCCCAAAACGTCACTGGATCTGTCATCATCCACAAATACACAAAAAAATCTACCTCCCCCCCCCCCCTCAATTTTAATCAAAACAGAAAAAAAACCTACAAATCGCAACACCTCACCTGCCGAAAAATCGCACTGGCCTTTCTCCTTCCTATTATCGTTTAGGGTTTGCCGGAAAATTGCAACGGATGCCCAAAGTTGTCGTTATATCGTTCACACGTCCTTCCTTTTTGCAAGTAACCGGCTGGAATTTCAAAACCTGCCGGAATTCACCTCGCCGGGATGTCGTTTATGGTTGTTGGAAATCGTCGGAGTGTCATCTACCTCCTTCTGCAAGCACCAGTTGGAATTTCAAAAATGGAGAATGATTGTGTTTTTGGAACTTGCATTGGCATTAACAACAGCCTACAAGCCCTTTTCACTCATTTCTCTCTCTCACGTGATGTACTCTAAAAAGAAAAAAAAACAAATTCCAGCCAATCACATTTAAGGGCCTACCATAAAAATAAAGATAAAATACCTAATTTATCACCACCCTTGATCTTGGAACCAATGGCTTGGATCTTTCATGCTTCTCTTCTCACAAAACTCCTCTTCTCAATATATCTATTCCCATATATATATATATATATATATATATATATATATATATATATATATATATATATATATATATATATATGTAGAGAGAGAGAGAGAGAGAGAGAGAGAGAGAGAGAGAGAGAGATTTTTTTTCCCCAACAAAGACAGATACAACACACAGAAACATAAGGAAGAAAAGGAAAACACACAAACAAACATAGACACTAGGTGATACAGCCTAAGCTACGAATAGCTTGTTTAGCCATCTCATGAGCTGGGTGAACCAGCTGCCTCGGGACCTTGACGATTTGCCCAAAATCAAACTTCTTGGTTGCATCCCTGCAACACCATGCTAGAGACCTGCACTCCACAGGCGCTCTGTTAATATTAATCAAGGACTCCACCGCAAGAGTAGAGTCCGTCCACACACGAACTCTTGAGAAACCCCTACTTGTTGCTTCTCTCAACGCCAACAATATGGCCCAAAGCTCACTAAACAGGGGAGACTCCCCCACTCCAGTGGTGGCTACCTGACTTTCAACCCCAGCATTCCCTTTGAACACCAAAGCCGCCCCTATGACCCCAGATTTCCTCTTGCACGCACCATCTACCAGGAACACCCCACCCTCCTCCTTATTCCCTTCCATCCCCCACATGTAAACTGGGGGACAAGCACCTCCCATTCTCCCCCCACTCTTTTGCTTCCCCCATTGTTGACATTGTCTCCACCACCGAACCCCCTTCTCAACCTGCCCAAGCGTCTTTTCCAAAAGCCATGTCGAGACCCCAGTTTTATTTATGTTTACATCATTCCTTGCCTTCCAAATGGCCCACATAGTACTAAGGAAGTTCCCCACAGAGGTCTTCTTATCCTCTGTATTCCTCTAAAGAAAGGAAACCCATCCTCCCAACCAATCCCGCCACCCAATGTAGGGGCTAGCCTCTGAGCGGATCCCCAAACTTGATCCCCGCCATATGTGCTTTGCGATAGTACATTTCCTGAATAAATGGGTAATGTCCTCAACCTCCGCCCCACACCAACAGTCACAGGTGTCCACCAGCTTCCTCTTCCACCTATTTATTCCAGTAAGGAGGGCATCCACCACACTTCTCCAAGCGAACGCTTTTATCTTCGGGGGAGCATCACAATGCCATAAATTTTTCCAAAACTTGGTTTCCTCCTCCCCTAGTGGTCGCCCTCCACTTTCCTGAAGCAGGAACTCATAATAACCCTCCTTAACCTTATAGGATGAAGAGCTCTTACCTGACCAGAGCAAAGAATCCTGAAGACCTTGTTGCGGAGGAAATACCCGAGCCACTTTAGCGACTGTATCCCTTGCAAAAATCTGTTGCAGAAGATTCCAATTCCATCTGCCCCTTCCATTTTCATCCATCTGACCTAACTCGGCCACTGTCAGATCTTTAATATTCTCCTGCTCTACCCCCTCCCTGCACTGCACTACACCACCCCACTAGGAACCCACCTCCCATCCATAACCCTAACGCTCCTCCCATCCCCAATGCTCCACCTAAGCCTGGATTTAACACCCTCCACCACTTTAGTTATGCCCTTCCACGTTGTGGAGGCCCCTTGAGACGTTTTGACCCCCGTTTGTTGAGCACTCGGTGAGGCCGCCCCATATCTCGCTTTCCAGACTCTTGAGATTAAAAGGTTTGGGTTTTGGTAAGTCCTCCAGATGCCTATTTCAGAATTAAGGCCTTATTAAAAGCACCCACATTCCTTACACCCAACCCACCCGCCCCTTTGGGCTTAAAAACGGTATCTTTGTCTTTCCAATGTATGGACTTGTGCCCATCCACCCTTCCCCAAAGGAATCTAACAATAGCAGCATTAATTTGTTCTACAACCTTTTGAGGAATAAGGTAAACACTAAGGATATGTTGATGAAGGGCTACTAAAACCGCATTGATCAAGATCAAC
The DNA here is from genome assembly GCA_029582165.1 of Portulaca oleracea. Classification (NCBI taxonomy): domain Eukaryota; kingdom Viridiplantae; phylum Streptophyta; class Magnoliopsida; order Caryophyllales; family Portulacaceae; genus Portulaca; species Portulaca oleracea. The sequence continues at coordinate 20,354,477 of CM055882.1, read as the reverse complement.
TTCCCCGCCATCGAGAGCATCTGAAACTTCCAGGAGTCAAGCCGCTTACGAACATCCTCCACCATAAATCTGAAATGGTCTATGCGCTTCCGTTTTGTTCTGGTTGGTACTCCCAAGTAGGATTCAAAATAACCACCTTCTGGAAACCCAAAAATGACCTTCATCCCCTCTCTATCCTCCTGCTTAGTTCCTTTGGAGAAACACATGGAAGACTTTTTTAAATTAATAACTTGACCAGACTCCTCACTATATTTGTCAAGCGTGTTCTTCAAATTCAAGCATGACCCAGCTTCCAATTCTGTGAAGAACAGGGCATCATCGGTGAAAAACAAGTGAGTGATTGGGGGTGCCCCTCTAGCCACTCTAACGCCTTGCTTTTTTCCACTTCTCTCTTCAGCTTCAATAAGCGCCGACAACGCTTCCATACACAGTAGAAATAAGTAAGGGGACAGAGGGTCCCCTTGTCTGATACCAGCAGCAGGAACAATAGTATCGAATGTAATCCCATTCACTAAGATGGAGTATCGCACAGTCGACACATATCTCATGAGCAGTTGCACCCATTTCTCAGGAAAATTCATTTTCTTAAGAATCGCTTCCAGGAAGTCCCACTGGATTCGATCATATGCCTTACTCATATCAATCTTCAAAGCCGTGAACTACTTGTCGGTCCTCTTGTTGGCCAAAGAGTGAAGAACCTCGTGGACAACTAGGATATTGTCCTCCTTTAACCTACCTGGGACAAAGGCAGCTTGGGTTTTGGACACAAGAGATCCCATAACCTTCCTAAGTCTCCCCACCAAACATTTCGCAATGATCCTATACACAACGTTACAGAGGCTTATAGGACGAAAATCACTCACCCGCTGGGCGTCCGACTTCTTCTTTAGGAGAAAAATGTTTCTATTATTCAATTCACCCACAAAATTTCCATTGTTGACCGCCCCCAACATCGTCTCAACCACATGGTCCCCAATCAACCCCCAGCAATTCTTGAAAAACTCAGGAGGAATCCCATCTAGCCCTGGGCTTTTCCCCGGTTTCAAACTTTTGATGACTGTTTCGACATCGGCTCTTGCAAAAGGTTGAAGAAGAAAAGCTTTCTCCCCTTCCGATAAAGATTTCGTAATCGACCCAACCACATGGTCCACTAACCCATGGCGCATACTGGACCAATGGACCTTGGGCCTAAATAGGCTAGAAAAATCCTTAAAAAACTCAGCTACGAAGTCTTGTTCATTAAAGGACTCAAGCCCATTTTCAAGAGTGAGACATTGAATTCTATTAAAAGCTTGTCTCTTTTTATATCGGTTAAAAAAGAAGGTCGTGTGTTGATCCCCCAGCCTAGCCCAGGAAATTTTGCTTCGTGTGACCCAAAAGTCATGAAGGCCTTCAAGCATGTGCTCCACATCCTTTTCCTTCTACATTGCCCTAGCGAAGGTCGACCCATCCATACCATAACTAGTCAGAGCTTCTTGTAAAAGCTGTAGTTCCTCTATCGCCATGGAAGAATGCTGAAGCTTCTCCTTTTTTTAATTCAAACATCAAATTGTGCCCCACATGTCGGATCAATTTTAAAAGGGTAACACACTTGAATGAGGCACTCCCCTGCACCTGATTTGAGTGAAGAACCCCCTCCACTCCATCCAAAAAACGATCAATTTTTGTAAACCCAAGGATCTAATCTATAGAAGGACCTCTTTGGTGAAACCGACCCTTTAATATCGAGCGCAACCAGTGAGTGATCAGAGAAAATCACAGGGAAGTTGTGTACAAAGGAGGAAGGGAAAGCGTTTAACCAAGAAGCAGAATCATAAGCCCTATCCAATCTTTCCCAAATGCATTCCCCCTTCCCACGCTTATTAGTCCAAGTGAACGGCACACCTGTAAAAGGCACATCATGTACATCCATCCCTGTTTTCCATTCCCAAAATTGCTGCTCCCCCTGATTACAGAGGACCCCCTATTTTCTGGGAGCCATCCTCAACCTGATTAAAATCACCCAACAAAACATAAGGACCCCGCAACCCATTCACAGCCAAGGCTAATCTTTCCCACACTTCCTGCCGCCCTTGGGTATACGGACAACCATACACAAAAACAATATACCATAATTTAAGATTCATTCCACCAGCTTGCACGATTACAAAGTTTACATCACTACAAACAACAGAGACACCTACAGCCTGCCTCCACCCTACAATAATTCCAAAAGCCCTTCCAACCGAATCCACCCCAAAAACAAAGGAGAAACCCATCTTCTTAACAACCCTACTAGCCTGCTCAACAAACATTTTAGATTCAAACAAACAAATCCTATCCAGCTTCAAAAGAGAAGAAATCCAGCGGACATAAGGAATTGCAGAGAGGTCTGCCTGCCCCAAACCTCTGCAATTCCAGGCTGCTATAATCATGGTGAAGGAGGAGGCATTTTCTGGGTTGCCTTCGCCACCCTTTCAGCAAGAAACTCGAGCCACGCAGAACTACGCTTCTTTTCTTCCATATGTAAGAAATTATTAAACTCTTGCTGCAAAATGTTTACCATTTCCTCCCGCCTGAGTCGCTTTATTCTAGCTTGCTTGATTTCCTCAGCAAAAGTCGAAGAAGCTTCATCTCCCTGATCTTCCCCATCCAGCTCTTCACTCCTAGTCTGTCGCTGACGCTTCTTGGAAAAAAGTTCCACCCTGCCCAAAGTGGAGTCCACAGAGCTAGATTTTGAGGATTTAGACACTGTGAAATGTACAGTCTTATGCATCCCCACAAAGGTTTCCTCTTCTCCTGCCCCACCGCCAACCTCCTCCACCCTCGGTTTGTCAAAGACAGGGGGCCAAGAAAAGTTGTCCTCGACCTAATTAATTCCGTCTCCCCCTCCCATACTCAAGGTGTCTTCCGATGTTGGGTAGTTAGGTGTAAGCTCAACCCACGACCCCCTACCAAATCAGAATCCGAACCCGGGGTGAAATCTTGGTTGTTCCCAGGGAAGAGATTAGCACTCCCCTCATCCATTTCAGGGGAAGACAGACTAGGCTCCCCTCCCTCAAATAAATACACTCCCCTTCCTCCCAGGCTACTTAGAGGTACGTGGGGATTCGCATACAAGGATTCCAAAAACTGGGATCCACCCCCGACAGGAGAAAAAATAGCCCTAGAAGACTCCCCAATTTCCCCCCTCGAAAACGACCCATCCCCAATAGGGAAAGCAGCAAAATAAAAGTGGGGAAAGTTGCTATCCAAATTATCAAAGGAAATTACAGAAGTACCCTCAGGAGGGTTACCTGAAGGTGTCCCCACTAAGTTTAAGCGGCGGATAGCATCGCGGATAATCTGGCCTTGATCATCAGGTGGTCCAGATGGGGAGAAAGGCCCCCTTGGAAGATCTTATGCTGAAAAGCCCCTTGGGGCCCCACTTCTTTCCATAAAAGAACTGAGAGAGCTAGTATTATGTGACTGCATGTTCACATGAGCATTTCCCATGCACGTATTCTGAAAAATCTCTCTCTGGTTGGCTTCAGACCCGGGGCTCCCATACACTCCAGGATTGTCCTGCCCCTCAAGATTCCTCCCCTCTCCCCATCCATGCACATTGCTTCCTTGCCCAGCAAATCTTTCCTCCTCTACCCCATCTTCCCCCAAACCTACCCCCCTCCATTCCCATCATCATCATCATCATTCCCTCCATCATCAGAATCATCCCTTCCATCCCCCTGAGTATTGTTCCCATCCTCCTCTCTTGTTTCATCTCCATCCGTTTCCTCCTCTTCCTCAGTTCCTCCATCCACCATTCCATCTTCCATCGGCTCACTCTCATCTTCCTCCCCTCCCATCCCTTGTCCTCCGCCCCCATTGTCCTCCCCTAATTGGTCAGCATCCACATCCATCAGCACATCCGTGTCACTCCTTGCTTCCAACTCCTCTTCCCCAACCCTCACCCCCACAGCTGAAGGCTCTCCCTCACGTCTTCTCACCAACCTCGCCCTACTGCTCTCCCCCCTCTCATGACCCCCATCTGGTCCACCTCTCCTTCTCCTTGAGGAACTCGACTCACCCCTATCCTTAGAGGAAACATGAATCACAGGCCCATACTCATTGCCCACATACTCTTCTACATCAAAGAACTCCGGGTAATGCAGTTCCGGCTCAGACCCAGCCGGATGCTGGCGTTGACCCATCCTTAAACGAGTAGTAAGATAACCTCGTTTGGTGGGGAACGCCAAAATCTTCCCAGAATACGAAACGCCTTCCCCAGGGATCATCGCATACCCAAGTTGGGATGCCTCCAGAATTCTCGCTTTCACCTCCTTCTTGGCTACTACGATGGGAAGCGAGCATTCAAACCTATGGTGGCCAATACGACCACACTTCTTGCAGAAAATAAATACATTTTCATAACGAAAGAACACCCAGAAAATATTACCGTAATCATCACGGGCATACGCCCCTAGCACCAACGGCTTTGATAACTTCATCCGGACTTGAACACGAACATTATTTAAGGATAAATCCGCCACTCCATGAATATCCACATCCATGACTTGACCGATGGTGCGAGCAAGCTTGATGGCGGTACTCCCCCATTTTTGTCGGAACGGAAGGCCCTCGATCTGCACCCACAAGCAAACAGAGTGGAAGGAGACCTCACTCGGCCTCATGTCCGCCGTAATCTTTTGTAGCACCATGAGAGACCCATCAAAGTTAACCGACTTATGAGCAAGCATGTCAAGGCAGTCCTCCGGGTGCATGAACCAGAAAGCGAACTTCCGCTCGCCCACCTTTCTAACCCTCACCGAGCTCCTCATAACCTAGTTAGCATCAACCAGCCTCTGTAAAGCTTCTTCATCCCACTCCTTCCCATCCGTCACGTATCCAATAAAAGTATTATCCAGTCGAATTTCAACCCCAAAAGGAGGGGGGCTCAAATCGACGCGAGCACCCATTCTTGGTCCAGCAGCAAAACTCACTGAGTTTCTTCTTCGAAAGTCTCCCTCCATATCCTTTCGCCTGTTACTGAAATTACGACGCTTCTCTTTTTGAGGAACCCCTAACTCTCTCCAACTCCCTCGGTTATAAAAGTGATGGTTTATCCCTTTTCCACTCCCCTTCCTTTTATAGCCAAACTCCCACTTAGTACCACTCTGTTGTGGTTGTTTGTCTCCTCTCTTAAAAGGAGGTACATACAGAGGCATAATGGTCTTTTTATCCCGTTGTAAAGACCCCGAATTATTTCCCATCTCCCTCAACTACCCACAATTACTCCTACAATCACATCAACTAAGCCTCGACGAAACCCCTCTCACGCGCTTCTGCAGCAAATCTTCGAAGGGACGGCGTATTTACTCCCCTAGCCACCCCTATCCCTGAAGACGAATCCCCTTTCCCAAAGACCTCTACCGTCTTAAATTCTCAAACGGGACATCAACAAAACTCCACTTCGAAAACAACACAACCCCAAACCAAAGAAGCCCCAAACCCCAACTTTTTCGCAGCCCAACAAATTAGGCTTACTAACACTAACGACCCAAGACAAACAGCTAAGACAAATTGGTCCCTAACGTGAACACACCTTCTTCCCGAACCTTCCACCCGTTAGACACTAACTTCCCCACTCCACGGGCTTACCCCCCTTGACTCTAGATAGACGCAGTTCAGCCACCCCTACACACGCGTTTCCACCCACCCTTCGCCGCCGGCAGCGAAAGAGCAGACACCCCCTCACCACGAAAGAGACTAAAACCGAAACCCAAAAAAAAAAAAAAACAGAACCCCTAAACTCAACTCACAAACACCCCTTAGCCACTCCGTCTCACCAGAAACCACCCCTCCAGGATAACCCTTCGTAACACTCAAGCAGACTACAACTGCTGAAGCACGACAGGGATTAGAGCACAAGATTAGGAACCCTTTACCAGAAAGAACTAACTAACTTCAACTTGAAAGTGTCTGTTTTTAGAAAGAGAAGCTCTCCCTTCTCTCTAAAACCCCCTTCGACATAGATAGAGAGAGATGAGATCATAACTAACGCATGCATGTCCTTAACTATAATGTGGATATACTCAAATACTACCATTCTATATCATTTCATTTCATTGCTTATAATAAAAAGATATAGTTTGTTGTTATTGTGAAGCTTTCTAGCCTGCCTACCCACTAGCTTGTGTTCACACACATATTACTTTTCAGTCCTTTGATATAATAATAATATAATCAGTGATTTGCTTGCCTTGTAGCTTGTGTTCATATGTAAATTCGCTTTTGTGCCCTTGAATATAATAATTAATCAACAACTTCTTTGCCCTTGTACTTTGTGTTCATACACAAAATTGCTATGTTACCTTAAATACAGGGGTAATATTGGCAAGTCGCAAAACTTTTCATCTCAATTTCGAAATGTATTCAATTTATCAAGTTAGTTAAGGTGACAATCAAATTAGGACAAAAGTTCCTTTTTGTTATATTTTTTTTAATTATTTTATTGGGACAAGGTAAGCAAGAAAGGTTACTTTCAAATTATATTAAAACATACTTTTTTTTGCGTGATAAATATATGTAAAAAAATTGATAAATTTATAAAATATCGATGAGTTTTTAAATGGTATTGATTAAATTAAAATGATGTATTGAAAGATATTGATGATTTCTTTTTTCTTTTTTTTTGGTAAAATATAACACTTTAGAGGAGCTAGATAGGTATAACAAAGTATGCCATATAAAAGTACATATATTATTTGCATTATTTTACAGTTTATTAATTGCTATATTACCCTTTAGTGAAAAACAACTAAACATATTTGCAAGTATATCCACATTTAAAATTTAATTGTATACACATGAAAGGGAGATTATACCATAGTTGAAAGCCTTTTTATAGTTAAAAAACATATTTTACCTTTAGAAAACCAAAATCAATATATATTGATCAAACTTCAAATTAAAGCCACTTACTGCAACAAGTAATTCAATTTATTGAGACATAAGTTGTTTTCCAAAATTTAGTATTTTTAGGAGATTCTACCAAAATTGAATTTTTTCAACAATCGTGGTTAAAAAAGTATAATAATTATTGCCTTTAAAAAACTAAAATCAATATACATTGACCAAAGTAATATGTTGCAGTAGTTAATCGTATTTATTGAAATATAATTAATCTTTTCAATCGGATGAGGCATATAGACTTGAAAGCGTTGAAAACTTTTTCAACTATCATAGTTAAAAATTATAGTTTACCTTTAGAAAACCAAAAATTAATATACTGATCAAACTTTAAAGTGACTTATTGCATTAAGTAATGCTATTTATTGAGACATAAATTGAAAACCAAAATCAATTTAATATTTTTAGGAGATTCTTCCAAAATTGATTTTTTTTCGATTATCATAGTTAAAAAAGTATAATAATTGTTGATTCTACCTTAAAAAAATTGAAATCAATACATATTGACCAAAGCAATTCAATTTGTTACAACAATTAATAGTATTTATTGAAATATAATCTTTTCAATAGATGAGGTTTATTTTAGACAAATCAATACTCCCTCCGTTTTTATTTATTTGTCGCCTAGGAAATTGTGTTAAAAACTATGATCATTAATATCTTAATTTATATAATGATTCATCATACAAATTTGATATCATTATATTCGTAATAAAAAAACTATTAAAAAAGTATAATATTATAACATTTTACAAAAATATTATATTAGAAATTTTTGATTAAAAATTGACTCAAAAAACCGTAAATGACAGATAAAAAAGAACGGAGATAGTAATATATAATTTTGGACTACCGTATCTATAAAAAAAAAATGGAATGCCATAGTTGAATAAATTGAACTCTAAATGGTAGAATTTCATTTTAACTTAAACTATAACTAATTCAATCAAAATTCAATAATAAAAATTGAATAGGACAAGCAGGTACTAACAGAAATAGTTAATTTAAAAATTAAAGAGATGTTGTTTCTTTAGTTAAGAAAAGTGTCGGCATAATTTGGTGGAAAACTCAGCTTTCCGTGTAGATGTTATTATCATGAGCCCTACAATGAAACTTCCAGTTATATTGTTACAAAAATAGTACATATTAATTTAATTCCTGTCAATAATTGGTTGAACGAGCGGCTATACTTTCTCCATCTAGCAGATGAAACAACATATTTTTGTTGCTAATCGACATGTTCCTAGATCATATGCATGCATAATTTTCTTTTTTCATCTGCCGTAAATACAAACTTGTCCAGGGGTTGGTGGAGTTTATTCTACATCTCAGAAACAAATAGTACCAGAAGAATAAATTAACTGGTGAGTTCAGTAACTTCAGTTAACTGTATATGCTGCAAGTTCTTAGTTATTTTTGTGTAATTTCAATATTAATTTTGATGTATTCTATCAGGAATATGTGATTTTTCTGGCAGTTAATTCATTGGGTAGTTTCATTTCTGTAGTTTTTAGACATATCCATGGCCAAGACAAGTATTTTAATACACATAAACCCGATCAGTTGCTACTTAGAAAAGAAAAGAAGAAAAAAAAACTCAAAATTATAACTTCAACATTCATAGTTAATCATATATATATAGTACTCTAGTTGTGGGTGACAGGCCCATGCTAGTTAGCTCTAATTATAAAATAATTCTTGGTGATCGAGTAATGAATTGGAAATTCTTAACCTCTTCCCGAAGTTTTATAAAAAAAAAAAAAAAAAAAGAAACTATGCAAAAATCTATTAGTGGGTGTCCCTCATTTGGTGAAAAGTATTACGAGGGGATCACATTTTTAAAATTAATTTTGACATACCATACATTTTACGGTAAGTATTTTGAGGGAGAATTCGACAAGGCATTAACGGAATCCAGCAAAGCCCTTTCAAATTATTACCTCTGTTCCAAATTAATCGTCACTTTGACCAAATTTTGATTGTTAATTATTCATACATTATAATTAATTACAATATGAAATTACCGTCATTAGAAATATATTTTCCTAACAATTATAATGGAAGTAATTTTATATTGTAATTCATTGTAATTTATGAATAATTAACGGTTAAAATTTAGTTAAAATGACAATTAATTTGGAACGGAGGGAGTACCTAATAATCCCTCATTTAATTTGAAATGAAGAAGTTTTTTTTAAAAGAACATTTTATTTTGTCCAAGTTGATATAATGACATTATCATTTTGGTGCCTCAGAATTGAGAACTATGATATAATGACTGGGTAATAGTTTTGGAATTTTGTCTCAAAATTAGTTGTCTAAGAAAACTTTATGGTTGGCAAATGAGTTGTACCAGATTAGGTGACAAATGAGTTGTACCTTACCAAGGTTTCCCAAATGGAAAGGGGAGGTTTTTAGAGCTGAGGTTTGATATTAAAGGAATTTGGGTGTCAATTAAACTGTGCACCTATAAATATATCTCCATTCTCCACAAATGTACATTCTATTTATTTCCCTCAAGTGATAATATATAGGGGCCCTCTGAAATGAATATAGGACCATAGAGAAGAGCATATATATGTCTCAGTTTGATGAATGCCAAGTAAAGGGACGTAAATAGTTACATACCAAGTAAAGGACATCAATCCGCTGGTGCCAAGATATTGATATGATTTTCTTGCCTATTGCGGTAAAGGCTAGGGTTTCGATCTCCTCAGTCGTATCCAACAGGATCGATGTGCATGTATATTTATTCTACAACTTGATTCTAAATCACATTAATGAGTGCCATCAGCCAAACATGCACGGTAAATCGAATCTACTCTAACTTTTTATGTACAATATTAATTAATAATGGCAAAAATTAAAATTTGTGGTTCACATTCAACAACAAATTATGCTACAAGAAGCTAATATATATAAGTTGGTAGTACTATGTAATGGAATCAAATCTAAATAATGGTTGGAATAATATTATTATGGTGTCCCGTAGTCTAGCTATAGCCACAGCCTACATGGGTTGATGCCAAAACAAGGTCTACGAATTTTGTTCGAGAAAATTAAAGCTTCCGAAGAGAAGGATTGAGATTCCAATCTGAGCAACTGGTCATATTGTTAATTTTGACTCTTTTAAATTTTAATACAATAAAGACTGACTTAGTCATCACTCTATTTAATCTATGAATACTGTTATTTGGATTGGAATATTACTAGAAGCAAGAACTATATAAGTTACTGCTGATCCAAATGCCAACTTCAGTTGCTTGTTCCTCGAAGAAGCAGCCACGTGCATTTGTTGAGATACGCTCCTAGCTAGATCCAGGTTTCCTGGGTCTAATACACATTTCTAGTAGTACACTATAAGCCATTCTTCTATTGTATTTGCAACGGGAAAAAGTATGTTACTGGAGGTTGTGCTTTTCACCCCTTGGTACGGTGCGGCGCGATATCACAACTCACCATATTATTTAATATTTTTTCACACTTTGACATATCATACCACACTTTACCACAAAGATTACCAATATATCTCGTTATTTTTTTTCTCTCCTCACTTTTCTCCTCCACTTTTTTCGTTCTTTCTCATCATTTACCATATCAATCATAATTTCCACAAATTTTACCATACCATTCCACACTTTAATGCACTTTCCACGATTTTATCCCACTGGACAATTTCTACACCATACCAACCGCATAAAATAATAAAGTTTCATCTCATATTTTTAGCCAGGTGTACATAACATTTTACATCTCAAATATGATACTATATGTAGGGTATGTTCTTTTGTGCTGGAAACATCAAACATAGAACTGAAAGTTGGAAGGAATTGGAAGAAGTTGGTCGATCAAAGCCGGAAAGAGTTTGTCAAAGTTGGAAGGAACTTGAAAGAGTTGGAAGGAATCCAAACTATTAGAAAGAGTTAGAAATAGTTCAAATTTGTTCTAATAGATGTATAATAAGAGTTAGAAAGAGTTGGAAAAACCAATGGTGCTTGGAAGGAGTTGGAAGAAATTCGTCAAAACGGGAAGAAAGTTGGAAGTAGCTCTAAGGAGTTTATCAAAGTTGGAAAGAGTTTGTCAAAGCTGGAAGGAACTGGAAAGAGTTGGAATTAATCAAAACAGTTGGAAAAAGTTAGAAATAATTCAAATTTGTTCTAATAGATATATAATAAGAGTTGGAAAAACCAATTGCAGTTGGAAGGAGTTGGAAGAAACTGGGACAAAATTCGAAGAAGTTAGAAGAAATTGGTTAAAGTTTGAAGAAATTGCAAGGAGTTGATCAAAGCTGAAAAAAGTTAGAAATTAATGTTGAAAACCAAGAGTCTAGAAAATAAATTACCTTATACTTGAAGGTCCAAAATGCAAAATACCCGTTAGAAGTTAACAAATCAAATCCAAAAAAATAAACCCTAAGACTCATGAAAATAATTAGGCGAGAATAATATTAGAGGCTGGTGCAAATAGTTTAGTATTTATGCATTTCCTTAATTAAAGCAAGATAAAATTTGAATTTTACAAAGATAATGAAATGTCCAGATAATCTATAATTTCAGTAAAAGTGATCAGAATGAGGGTGATGTCTTCAGAGGCCATTAGTGTTTAGTACTCATTGTAAACTAAAAATCAAATTTTGTAAATTTTAGCATTTCTTTCTCAATATAATTATTTAATTATCATATAAAGTACTGTCATCTTATTACTAGAAAAATATTTTCATACGGATATATTCATATAGTTGTCTTATATTAATAGAAAGTAATAAAAAATAAAGGTCAAAGTTTGTATGAAAGACCATAATTACAAATAAGAAGATAGGTAATTAAAAATTAAAATAGAGAGAGTGTTGGATGGCGAGTGCCAACCCTGTGCACGTACTAGTTCCCTCCCTTTCATATTATTTGTTATTGAAATTCTACGGTTAAAATTTAGAAAATTTTATTATATATTTTTTGATATATATAATGACTTGTTATATAAAATAAGTATCATTATATTTATAATAGAAAATGCTATTCTAAATATATATATATATATTATTGTAATTGTTATAAAATATTGTATGAGAAATTAACAATCAAAAAATAATATTGAAGATTATTGTGACACTCAATTAAGAAACAAATAACATGGAACATAGGGAGTACACTAATCAAAGGCATTGCAATGCAATTAATGATCTTAATTAAACATTCATAGTTGTTCATTAAAGCTTCAGTTCCAACTTAATTACTTAATTAATTGTAGCTAGCTTGAGATTGATGCTTATGTTTCGTTGATCTCAAGAAAGTTTAGCTTTTGTCTTGACAGCCTAAATTGTGGGGTTTAGAAACGAATGATCTCATTATTCCAATGCAACATCCGTTACAAACTAATTGTCACTTTGACTAAATTATTACGGTTAATTACTCACACATTATAATAATGATTTATAATATGAAATTACCGTCATTAGAAAGATATTTTCCTAACAATTATAATGGATGTAATTTTATATTGTAAATCCCTGTAATTTATGAATAATTAACGATCAAAATTAATCAAAATGACAATTAGTTTGAAAGTTGAAACAGAGGGAGTACAGCAAAATGGAAAATTGGATTCTAATACTACTAATTTATATTTTTGGAAATTGGACGATGAGAATCACTATCTTTTTTTTATACTACCTTCGTCTCATTATATTTGACCATTTACTTAACTTGAGAAGACCAATGCATATTGGACACTACTAAAAATATGTGTATTACCAACCACTTTTTTCCAACCAATTTTAAATGATTGGAAAAACCAACTATTTTAGCAACCATTTGATATTCCAACTATTTTTCAAAAACTTTAGTGGGAAAAATGGTTGGAAATTCCAACCAATTTTGCTAAAATTGGTTGGAAAATTTTCTTACCATCCTTTTTCCTACTATTTGAAATTGGTTGGGAAAATGGTTAGATTACTAACCATTTTTCCAACCATCTTCAAAAAGTAGGGAAAAGGGTGGTAGGAAATTTTCCAACCATTTTAGCAAAATTGGTTGAAATTTCCAACCATTTTTCCCACAAAATTTTTTGGAAAATAGTTGGAATATTAAATAGTTGCTAAAATGGTTGGTTTTTCCAACTATTTTAAATTGGTTGTAAAAAGTAGTTGGTAATACACATATTTTTAGTAGCGGGAAATTGAGGTGCAAAGTTTGTAATTTGCCAAAAATACACTTACTTTAATTGAAGATAATAGTTATTGGAATTTAAAAAGTGAAAAATGAATCTATTAATTGGTGGTAGAAAAATAATTACAGTTGTTGAAATTATAAACGTGACAAATATTTTGTGACAAAAAAATTAAGTAAAAGGATAAATATTTTGGGATGTAGGTAGTACATCAATGACTAAAAAAAAATCCATTTTTGGAACCACCGATAAATGTATATCCTAAATATCTTGGATTTTGACTTGTGTTTGTTCCAAAACTTAGCATAATACTTTCCCACGATTTTTATTGAATTCACAACATTTGTCCCATATGTTTTTTATTGGATTATTGGACACCAATAATACGAACTTTGGGGGTATTGGAGACTAATAATACAAACTATTTTCTTGGACACTAGTAGTACCAACTATCGACCTATTTTCCTCCAACAGTACACGACCGAGTTGTTATAGTTTTAACTCATCAGAAAGATAACGTGGCTCCATGATGTGTGACGTGGAAGGCGGAGGTTCGGTAGAAAATGTTGACGTGGACACTAACATGCCTTCTATGTCACATATTACGGAACCACATCATCTTTTCAATGAGTTAAAACCATAATAATTCGATGGTGTACTGTTATAGGAAAATAGGTCAATAGTTCGTACTGTTAGTGTCCAAGAAAATAGTTCGTATTATTAATATCCAATACCCTCAAAGTTGGTATTATTGATGTCCAAAAACCCTTTTTTATTTCCCCCTAATTTTTCTGTTTTTCTCCTTTTATTCCTTAAAAAATCATAATAATTACTCAAATTCTCATAAAATAATTTTTTTTAGTAATATTTCATAACTTTATGGGGAAATTAACGAATGAAAAAACCTAGAAAAATGTGGAGGTAGATTTTATACAATTAAAATACAATTTTAATTTTTTTTTTGTACCACTAACATAGAAAAAAAGTAGGAATTATCAACGTCTAATTATCAAAATTAGGGATTGTTAGAATCCAATTTTCCTTATTACATTGATCTCATTTATTGTGAATATTCACTCTGTTCCACGTTATTTAATACTACGTCCGTCCCATGATTTGTTTGTTATAGTAGGTAATTTCTTCCTCCCTTTTTGTTAATCATTTTTATAATTTCAATTATTGTTATTCCCATTTTACCTTTAATAAATTAATTTCTTTAAAATTTAAACAACTTTTATTTTTTATGCAGGGATATTGTAGGGATAATTTGGAGAATTCACAAATTCTCACTCAATTTCCAATGTTTCTTGAACTTATGAAAGTAGTTAGTGGGACAAACAAATTGGCAAGAAAGTAGTACTACCTCCGTCCCAGAATATTTATCATTTTACCTAATTTTTTTTTGTCCCAAAATATTTGTCCCATTTATAATTTCAACAACTGCAATTACTTTTCTATCTCCAATTAATAGATTCATTTTTCACTTTTTAAATTCCAACAATTATTATCTTTAATTGAAGTAAGGCTATTTTGGACAAGTTACAAACTTTACACCTCAATTTCCAATATGCATTGGTCTGACACACAACAAGACCAGACCACCACTGCTCCTTCTGCTAATGACAGCCCGGACCCGGTGGTTCAGGGCGGGTCGTCAGGTGGTCCGTTGAAGCCCGACCCCGATGACGAGGGGATGATGAGTGGGTTAGTCGGGGCGAGCCAGCTCCGAAGCTCGTGGCTGCACAGGAAGTGCAAGGACACCGATGTCGAGGTCCGGATTGTCGACGACGATGTCACCATCAAGCTTGTCCAGCGGAAGAAGATGGGGGGGGGGATGAATGTAGAGGGAGAAAGTGTAGAGACAACAATGGAAGGACAGAGCTGTTGGGAGCTGGAAAGAATCATAATTAGTTTTTCAAATGTGTATTCAACCCTAACAAATAAAGGGCATTTTCGTCCATAAAACCTTTAATCAATTTGCCACCTAAAACTCACCGGTGAATTTAAATCAATGGTCAGAGATTCACCTAATTATTACTAATCCTAAAACTTGGGGTACCTCGAAATTAGTTTTCAAAAGTTGGAGTAGCAGAAAAACATTTCACCAAAAGTTAGGGTACCTCCCAGTAATTTTTGGCATGTAATCCTTTAAAAGTCCCAAGTATCTAATAACATGAAAGGGAGGAAGTCTCTCGTTTTTCTTGGTATAAATTAAATCATGGGAAAAATAAATAACTTTCACACAATGCCCCAAACATAGATTACTACTGATTCATTATTTAGAGATGTGAGAATGTATTTTATGATAAGCAACTTTCAAAATTTTACTATAACTATGCATGCCAATCAATGTGTTTATTGGTCAGTGAATTGACTTGAGTAATTTGGTTATAATTTAAAAATAGATTCTGTATTCATAAACTTTTGAAAATAGATCATGCACTTTATAAATTAACAAAAAGAGGTTAATATAATGGTTATCAAGACTTAAGATTGTGTAGACTGTAACTTCAATTAATGTGATAGCATTATTTTGGCTAGGTTTTCACTTGAGTTAAATATTGATGCATGGGGAAGGAGGGCGGCGATGAACTAACTGATAGGAGTTGGGAGATGTCAACGTCAACCGGAGCCTGTCCTGCAATTAAGAAGAAGACAATACTAACAAAATTATTTAGGACCATGGTAACCATCTTGATTCAAGATGGTCATATTTTACATTTTTGTAACTTTTATTAATATTTTTTTTAATAATTATATATATTTATCAATTATAATAATATAATACTTATTAGCTAGGTGAAAAATATAATTATAGCCTAATTTTATAAATCATAGTAGAAAATCCATATTTTATACATAGTTTTATATTTATGAAATAAATATAAATAAATAATTATTTTTAAATTGTTTATAAGTTGTAGTTATCCTAAAAATAATGAAACGTACCTTCAGAATGATTTAAATACACTTACATTTCATTTTATCAGTGATTTAGAAGAAAGTTAATAGCCATATTGTATCAAGATGTTTATCATTTTTGAATTATTAAACATAATAATAGTGTGATTCCTAACCAATGAGCTCCAATTTCACGCAGATTAATCTGACCGCAGATCCCACGCGTCAGGATCGATTTTTGGGCAAGCGAGCGTGTATATCTTGGTTTTTACTGGCTGATAAGCTTTTCGCGAAATAGAGCGCAGTGGGTGGTACTACCATTGTAAAAAAAAATAAAAAAAAATAATGTGATTCTTACTGTAGATCTCCCTAGCGATGCAAAAATACCCTTAGCAACACCACCGACGCAAACAATTGATAGTGAAGACAATCAACTTAATTGGTTACATAATGACACCGACGTGTTGAATTTGTTTACTACAACTTGTTTTATTCATGCAGCAATCATCGCCTCGGTTACTCTACTCTACACACATGTTAATAATTTAATTTCCTTAATAAAATAAAATATACAGCACACATATCGCACCCAAATATATGTTGTCTTCCTTCACTGGCTCACCAATACCTTTTATTCCTCATTCTTTCAGATCCACCTCCTGATTGGGAGTGCTTAAAGATTGTTAATTACTGAGTTTGATTAAGCTAATTAATCATCGATCAAAGATGAATGAAGAAGAAGGAAGAAGAATGACAGAGAGAAGCAGTCTGATAATAAGTAATCCAATCATGGATCCCCCAACAAAAGCAGCAGTAGCAGTGAATAATAAGGGGTCGGATGTGAAGATGATAGTCATAATTTCTTCAGTTGTGGTTTCATTCATTCTACTTTGTCTTGCTTCCAACAACAACTTTACACAGGCTTTGGGAAGCCCCTCCTCTTTCTACGCCTTCAGCGCAACTGCTTCTCAGCTTCCTCAGGTTCAGGACGATGTTGTAAGTTTCTTCATCTCATTACTTCTATCTTTTTTACTCTATTATAACCTACGGAGTTTATGCCCTTACTCATTTTTGTTCATGTTTGATTTTTGAAAACTTAATTTGTTTTCATAAACTTAATAAAATTTCTGAAGTTTATACCAGTAATTACCTAGGTCTTGCTTTCAAGTTTCTTCGATACATATAAAATTTGTAAAAATTCGTTACAAATTATCTCAATAATTTAACTATCTTTAAGGTATTTCTTATTCTTTTTTATCAGTAAAGTTTATGACAGCCAAATTTTAAATTTGCAGTATTCTTTAGTACAATATATACAGAAGATAACATCATAGTTGTTCTTCAGTATTTTACCGTTCACCGAGATTTACTAAAGTTGAATTTTGTAGAAGCCAGTAGCTTAGCTTTGTTTCCTAGCCGATTTGGTTGACTGGTTGACTCCAAAAAAGAAGAAAAAAATCATTTCAGAAAGCATAGGGGATTGGTGAGGCCACTAAAACCTTGTTATTTTTTTATTATCAATATATATATATATATATATATATATATATATATATATATATATATATATATAAGTCACGTCAGCACATGAATAAAGCAGAACATGCACTTTCAAGTTTCAAGGGAAAAGTTTATGATAATATTTTTTAATAAGAAAAGTTGTGGATTTATATTTCAGTTTTTACATGTCATAAAAATGACTTTATTTTTGAATTTTTGTGATTCTAAAAATAAAATTATATTCTGGTTGGATATTACCGAGTTACATGGCGGTGATTCGGTGGTGGAAATTAAAGCCGGTGTGTCAAACACATTCACGTCATATTTTCAACGAGTCGCAGCCACTTGATTCGGTGGTGTTTCACCATAATATAACTTTATTTGTTTTGGAATCATTTGCGTACAAAAATAAAGTAAGGATTATATGACATACAAAAGTTAAAAGGAGAGATTATTAGAATCCAATTTTTCTATTTTAGATACACAATCTCTCACTCTCTCTCTATTTATTTGTATACTTAACTAATTATTTATTTTTAATTAATTGTTATTTTTACATTCCTAATACACACACACACACATATATATATATATAGATATATATATATATACATATATATATATATATAGATATATATATATATATACATATATATATATATACATATGTATATATATACATCTATATATATATATATATATATTTATATATATATATATATATATATATATATATATATCCACTCCTAAGACTTAAATTTTATCAATTTAACTAATTTTATGATTTTTTTCTATAATTATGTTGATATATTGCAAATTTTCTAAGGTGACAAATAAAGTGAAATGGAGAAAGTAAATAAATAATGCAGAAAAGTTTCCAAGATCTGCGTGAGATATATATATATATATATATATATCCACTCCTAAGACTTAAATTTTATCAATTTAACTAATTTTATGATTTTTTTCTATAATTATGTTGATATATTGCAAATTTTCTAAGGTGCAAAAGTGAAATGGAGAAAGTAAATAAATAATGCAGAAAAGTTTCCAAGATCTGCGTGAGATTAATATTTAGTAGGCCTCAGGAAAATTGGGTCAAAATGGTTGAGCTGGTATGCCATGTTAGCTTGATATTGGAATCTCTCTCGTAGGGCCCAACAAAAATTGAATTTTAAAATAGAGTGAATTACATTTACCCTACCTGTTATATGTGGTAATAATTTTCGCATACCCGATATTTGTGAAATAAATTTTACCTTACCTGACATTAAGTGAAAATAATTTTAGTGGCAAAATACGGTTATTTCTCATCGGAAATGAGAAAATACAATAATGTCCCTATATAACTATGTGAATGTACCATGCTGCCCATAATATTGAGAAGGAAATGACTTAAATGACTCCTTCATTATTTTGTATGGAAAAAAGTGTGTCGAAACTCCAAATAGAAAACACCAACAATCGATTCTTCTCATACTCCTCTTCTTCAACACTCCCCTATTAATGCCACATGAACTAATATTAAGGGTAAAAACGTAAATACATATTTAATTGAAAGCCATATTAATTAATATCAAGGGTAAAAAAAGTCGATTCATACGCTGGAAAATCCAACAAAAATCAATTATAAAAGGGTTTTTGGCTCAAAATAATCCGAAGTCGGAGGTCAATGGCTGAAAATAATCCAAACTCACTTTTTGGCTGAAAATAATCCAAACTTTTAACCTATTTACTCGGACTAAACCGAAATCGATTTCCGGCGTCAAAATTCTGACTGAGAAGCCTGAGCACGTGTTTCTTTAATTGATTTTGGTTTTGAATTTCTGTTGACTGGGGTCTACATAAGCTGACCAGTCAGAATTACGACGACGAAAATCGATTTCGGTTTAGTCCGAATAAATAGATTAAAAGTTTGGATTATTTTCAGTCAAAAAGTGAGTTTGGATTATTTTCAACCAATGACGTCCTACTTCGGATTATTTTGAGCCAAAAACCCATTATAAAATATCTTAGGAGGTTTAAATTTATGAATATTTAGTGTCAGGTAAGG
Source organism: Portulaca oleracea (assembly GCA_029582165.1). NCBI lineage: Eukaryota > Viridiplantae > Streptophyta > Magnoliopsida > Caryophyllales > Portulacaceae > Portulaca > Portulaca oleracea. The sequence continues at coordinate 20,334,931 of CM055882.1, read as the reverse complement.
TGAAAATTATTTCACAAATGTCGGGTGTGCAAAATTATAAACAGAAATGTTAAGTAGGGTAAATATAATTTACTCCACTTTTTGCATTATAATTTCCAAAATATATATTGCTAATTTGCTACTAAAAATCAATCCCAATACCTGTAAACTTGTGATATACCAAAGTGTGCAACTGATATCAAATCAGCTAAAGAGCTCATTAATTCCACCTTTTTTTTCTCCTAACAGTAACTATACTTCATAATAACTCCATAATATTCGGTAAATAAAAAAAAAATACTTCATGAGATGAAGTTGTTCATTAGTAGACCTGCAAGTTTTGTTTCCCTTTCAGAACGGCTTTCCTTTTTTCGACTTTTTGGTTTGCCTCACCAACTTTCCTACTTTCTATTTAATTTTCATATTTAAATATTTTGGGCTATGTTTATTTTTTTTTTTTGGAAGAAACAAAAGCTTATATTAAATTAACAAACAGACAGTTAAACTTACAAAAGCACCTAAGAGGCAACAAAAACTTAGACCTCCTAAGCTTACCACAGCCGACGCAACTACTAAACTGATTGATACCCATATACAGATGAACGACAACATCATAGACCCACAGACTGCACCTCCTAGTAATGCTAAAGCCCATCTTGACAGCCCAGGCAGTCGTAATCAAACTACCCAAAGTAGACCAAAAAACCTTCCAGCCAAAAATAGCAGTCAAGCAAAAAACCTCGTCCACAGCCTTCCACTTAGTGATCTTCTTCATAAAAGTCCTTGTCCCTCTCCTCCAACATCTGCTGAATTTCTTTGTCGTAGAAGAAGGTCTTCACATCCAGCTCCAGCGCCATGCCAACACTCTGGGGAGGTTGACTATGAATGATCACAGTCTCCTGTTGGATTTTGAAGTCATCAGCAAGCACAGCAGGAGTCAAATTGACATAATTTAACCTCGCAATTGATCTCCCTTTTGCCACAAAATCAAAACAAGAAAAAAGGATCCATTGTGTAATTTAAAATTAACATACATCAATCATATGCTATGTTTATGATTCAATAAAATCGAATACATTAGTTAAATGCACAGGGAACACTCAACTCTACATAAAACACAAGATCATAAAAAGAAAAACAAAACACATAAAACACAATAGATAATTTGAGTAAAAGTAAATTTTTTTTAATCTCATTTGTAGTTTTGTACCAATATGTTTCCGGGAAAATTGATCAATATTTCAAAATTGATCAATTTTTCTTTGTTTGATTGCTTAAACTAGATGGAAAAATACTTGTATGAGATCAACAATTTTATAACAATATTTGAGAAAATTGTACCATGGGGCCAATGGAAAATATTCTATGGCTTGAGTTAGAAAATTTGATTGTGATAATAATAATAATAATAATAATAATAGTAATAATAATAATAAAAATAACAATAATAATAATAATAATAATAATAATAATAATAATAATAATAATAATAATAATAATAATACTATTCCATTGCTAGTTTTCTAGAACTAAAAGACATAATATTGAACTTTTAAGTAGTGTTTTATGGTTATATTGGTTATTGGAAGACCTAGAAGTATCTCAACATGCTCAAACTACAATTTTGTGTGACAATCGAAGTGTTATCCAAATAGCTTAAAATAATGGTTGTTCGATAGTGAAATAAATATATAGAAAATTATTATCATTTTATATATGCAAGAAGATATCTCCTTTGCTTTGATTTCATTTGTTGAGCAAACATTCGATATCTTTATTAATTTACTCGATCATATGAGAAATGGTTTTACAATTTATAGTGCATATCTAATTATAATAGGTATATTCAGCTGACTTGTTTATAATGAATGATTCACCAACAAAAGATGATGATCGTATAACCAGAAATAAATATGTATTTGCTATAACTAACAAATATGTGTATTTCAATTTTGTAGGTCCATGATGAGTATTATGAATTGAGAAAGACATTAAAAGCAGCAGCTACAAGGACAAACACCGTTATATTAACAACATTAAATGAGGCATGGGCAAAGCCAAACAGTACATTTGATATCTTCCTTGATAGTTTTAGAAATGGAAACAACACAGCTAGGCTTTTGAATCATATTCTTGTCATAGCTGTCGATGAAAAGGCGTATTTACGGTGCCAAGCCTTAGTTCCTAATTGCTACCTATTCAAGGGTAATCGCTCATCAACTGAGATGGCTCACGAGGCTTGGTTTATGACGCCCATCTACCTCGATATGATGTGGGAAAGACTTGCCTTGTTGCAAACTATTTTGACTTTAGGTTATAACTTTGTTTTCACGGTAAGTCATCCTACTCTTTTGCTTTTTTCTTCTCAATAGGTAGGTTTCTTCAAGTTTATTTATCAATTGTTCAACTAGGTTTTAATAGGTTAGTAAATTGAAGTTGAGTATAAGGTTGAAAGAAACTACAGTAGATCAATTGTTGTCTTAGACATTTTTTTAGTAGGGAAAGTATCATTCCTAAAATTCTAAGTTGAGATGTTCCACCTAAAGAAAGGTTTATAGTTATTTAGATGAAATTAATTTGAACATATATCAATCAATATAATGTATCTATAAATTCTATTACGGGTAAATAGTGAGATCATAAGTCAAAATTGTTTCATGTAAAAAATGCTGCTAGAAGACCAAGACTAATTTAGACTGTAAATAATATGATTTATATAGGATAGATAGTTATATTGATTAAGTCATATGGTATTCGTATTTCAGTTGAAAATAAACAAGTTTGAGAAGCACTTACTTAAACAAGTTCTCGTGTCAAGATTTCCACCGTGGAAATATTATTGTATATAATATGATAGACAATTTCAATTTTTCCACTAAAAAAGGATTTTACAATTGACTAAAGTAATAAAACCTTCTTTTTCTCTCTCAGGATACAGATGTTATGTGGTTTAGAGATCCATTTCCACATTTCGATCCTAATGTGGATTTTCAAACCTCATGTGATGCATTCAACGGCAACCCCTTCGACTTGAACAATTTTCCCAACAATGGATTCAATTTCGTCAAATCTAACAATCGGACCATCGAGTTCTACAAGTATTGGGTATCTTCGAGATGGACATATTCAGGAATGCATGAACAAGATGTCTTCAACAAAATAAAGTATGACCCATATACGAAGAAACTTGGGTTGACATTTAGGTTTCTGGACACTGACTATTTTGGTGGGTTTTGCTCACCAAGCAAAGATTTCGACAAAGTTTGCACAATGCATGCTAATTGTTGTATAGGATTGGACTGGAAAACTACCGATTTAAAGATCATCCTCGAAGATTGGAAAAGGTATAGGTCTTCACCTCGAAATCAAACGACATTTCAATGGAGGGCTCCATACAAATGTCCGAAGATAAAATTATGAATTTTTGTCATTGTTATATTTTATACGCATTTATTTAAATTCTTTTCATGCTATGCATGGAAATCATATTCTTCCCTATCCTTAGTATAAATGAATTAGTACAGAGAGTAGTTACACAGGATATAGACCGAAGGGATTCACTACAAAATTTATGTATTTAGACTAGGCACTTAATATTAGCTATTGCAATATAGTATTCTCAAAAAACAACTACCTTCTTGTTACCTCATCTAATTTTTCTTCATAATATAATAAGAGGGTTCCCTATTTTTCACGAGCATGTGTTATGAATTTTGTGTTAATGAGAATAATAAAAATAATATAATAGAATAAAACCAAATAAAGTTTCAGTGTAGTTATATTAGCATGTATTGAATACTACCTCCGTCCCAAAAATTTTGTCATTTGACTAAATTTTGACCGTTAATTACTCACAAATTATAATGAGTTAAAATATTAAATTACCGTCATTATAAAGATGATTTACTGAAAATTACAATGAGAGTAATTTTATATTGTAATTCATTATAATTTGTGAGTAATCAACGGTCAAAATTTAGTCAAAAGACAAACATTGTGGGATGGAGGTAGTATGTTATAATTAAATTACACAGTCCATTATAAATAAAGTTAAATAAGATTTTACTGCATAGTAAAGTTCTTTTTTTTTTTGGAGATCATTGTCAGTTCTGTAATTACACGAACTAAGTGAAACGCTAGGGTACAAGTTTCACTATCCTGGGCTTCTATGAACACTTCTAATCGTATTGGAGTGAATGCCAATCTATTTGAATTGATAAATTGACGTGTCCTCAGTCATTGTTGACATAAGTTCGTCTGCTTTGAACACTATTACTATTCATAGGTGTATCTACAAAGAACACCACAACAATTTTTACATTTATCCACCTTGAACACCAAAGAAATTTATAGGTTTCACCACAAGAGAATGCTCATAAGCAATCTAAGGCATCAACCAATAAAAATTAAATGGGTCAGGAGACTAATAACTTAGAGATTGCAACTTATATTATCGACAGGATTGTGTCCAATGATTTATCAACAACATCGGTTTCAACCCTTGAAATATAGTCTCCACCTAGGTCTATTTTTCCTGAGCCCGAGTTATCCCCTATCTTTATCAATTTTCACCCCTCCCTTTCTCTCTATTCAACATCGAGTACCGATACATCCCTTCCTGCAAATGTCGCACAATAGCTCCTATTCCACGTGTTGGGAGTGTCCCGAAAATTTTCAATTTATCCGAGGAGTTTAGCCAAGTTAATAAGATGATTATATGTCTTCCCAGAAGCCTTAGTAATTAGTGATCAAATAGTCTAATCACAAGTCACAATCATATTATTTGATCTCACAGGGTCAAACAAATTAGTACCTTGAAATACTATGTGTTAAAGTCCAAAATAAGATGGTATTGTTTTGAGAAGCATTAATAAAGTAATTTTGGAGAAATTCAAGAGGATACAGACTGTGTCAGGGCTGAAACAGATTTTGTCACTCTTCCAACAAAAATTTTGATTTTCTGTCCGCCAACATAGACCAGGTTAGGGGTAACACAGATTGTTTTGATCAGAATGCAAGCTTTTTATATATATAAAACAAAAAACGACTAATAAGTCCCCATATTGTGATGTAATTATTTTAAGGGTCCTGTATTTTGACAAATTATTATGTGGTGACATTATCTTTGCTGTAATTATTTTCTGGTCTAAAGATGCGTGAAACAATGATTTTTGTATTTAAGGTTATTTTAATTGAAGTCAATTATCATTTTAGACCTTAATATTTAGGGTTGGTCAAAGATACACAACCCTAATCAACAATAAATACTGCAACTAATACTTTGTTCGCTAGAAAATAGATCAGAATGTTCCCAAAAATAATTACAACAAAGATAATGTCACCCTACAATTACTTATCAAACTATAGGGCCCTTAAAATAATTACATCAAAATATGAGGACCATTTAGTCGTTTTTTGATATATAAAATGATGGTTTTGGGTGTTTTGACCCCTTACCCAAGCCACATATTTCTAAATATTCGAGGGGAGGGGAAAGGGGATGGAAACCTCATTTTCTAGCCCTTTCCTCAAGCCTTGAGCCATAGGGTCCAACCTTTGAGAGATTCTTGAGATCCCAAAAGGTCTCTTCGTTGAAAGATGACAATTTGGGAAGTGATTTTGAGAGTGATTTCTCCAAATCATCATTTCGACATTTTAGGCTATCGTATTGGATATGATCACAAAATCTACATGCACATACTCATGATCTTGGTTGATTCGATACTGACCGGTCTAGCAGTCGATTCCCTAGTAAGCTGCGTGGACCTCGGTGGAGGTTCTCCTAGTTTGGGGACTTGATTGCCCTGATCCTGAAGAGTCCGCCAAGCCGCCTATTGAGAGACGTCAGGTATAAATATCTGCCTTTGTAATCTATCTTTTCTTTTGGGTCAGGTAGATTAGATGAATTCCTAATAGGTAGGTTTTCTTCCACCCCTAATCATATGGCCTACTTAGGAATTAGGCTTACCAAAACTCTATAGTGGTATTAGAGCCACAAGTTGTATGTTGTAGATTATATCGCCTATTAATATGTGTTTCATTAATGATTGATTTATGTATATTAAGTTGCTAGATTTATCTTTGTGTCCATATGTTTAGAATTGTGATGGATTGGATTTATTAGGGTGTAAGCAAGCTAGTTTAATGGCTAATATTGACATGTAATAACTTTAACCTAGATTATTTTGGAAATAATCATATTTATCCTTCTCAAATCTCAGGTTTTGATTGATTAAATTGGGTTTGATTTGGTGTGTGCGTGATCACTTGTGGCTTTCGGAAGGCTAAAGGGGGTCACGGCTGTGACGATGGTTGTCATATGCCAGTGACCCACAACTGGAGTTTTAGCCCCTTACGTTGACAAGGAGTCACGACCGGGACCTACGAAAAACTTGTTGCCCTATTTGCCAAGTCAGAGGGTCACGACCGTGACGTTGGACATCATGCCCGTGATCGCTTAGGAATTGAGATGCCAAGCTTACTAACAATTGTGACATGCGATGTCCTACCTGTGACCTGTGACCAGTGCCATTTCAAAAAGCCCTAAACACATCAAACTTGACAAAATCGATATTTAACTCTAAAATGTTTGGATTTGATTTTATAGAAACTCATTCGGTGATTTCATGTATTCCATAACAAGGGAAGGGTTAATTTTGAAAATTAATTATCTAATCAATTGTAACACCCCCAAGTTACTAACCATCGAATTAAGCTAACCAACCACTTAATCTAATGATTAGCAGCGGATAATCATCTGAGAGTATTACTGGTGCCATGAAAATGGACAAGGCTAGACTACTACCCAATAACACATCAAACACAATAAAACTTCAAACAAGCCTCATCCAGACATACTTAACTTAACACCACAAAACATCAAATGACCCCTTTGTTATACAACCCACGAAGGTGTGAAACTTAGACATACATGAAATTCATAATAATCATGCACAACCACCAAGAATCAAAAGTCATTCACTAACTTTATCACAACCCCAAACCATCAAGCTCAAAAGACTTACAAAAGAAGCTCCACATTCACCTGAAGTCCTCTCACGTTGCTTACGGGTTCCGCCCTTTTGAGACCTTGCCCTTGCCCTTTCCTTGAGTTCCTAAAAGTAACATTACAACTTAAAAGTGAGATTAATTTAGTACGTATACTACCGAACTAAGGAAAAAGAAAGAGAGAAAGAAGAGAGTTCAAGTTCGGTAATTTAGGCGCAGCTCCACTAATTAAATAAACAAAGTAAAATCATAATCAAGAAACATAGGTAAGGCATACTTACAGGGTCGCCACACCTTAAATTGACTAATCTTAACAGTCACAAAGTAATTAGTAATAATTCATAAGCTAAAAAAAAGGATAAGTAACCTCAAAGAAGAGGACACATGATATGGTTTGCAACTGAAGAACTTAACTTAAAAGGCCGAAATGAAAGGTTTAAGACTTAACCTTACAAAGAGTGTAAAAAGGATTACAATACTTGATTAAAATCATCTTATGAATAAAAGAATCAAGACAAGATGAAATGTAACATATATGCCCCTACTTGCGATCATCGGCTAGGCCTCCGTATGCGCATACTCGGACCGATCGGGAGATCCATGGTGGATATAGACCGAAGGGATTCACTAGGGGTGGAAGAAAAATTCGGAACCGGCACACCGAACCGGAAACCGGATAAAAGAAACCGGGAACGGGCAACACCGAACCTGTTTAAAAATCTGGTGCACCGCACCGGAAAAACCGGATACTAAACGGGGCGGTTCCGCTTTGGGATATTCACACCGCCGGGGAACCGGCACCGCACCGTTAATATAATTAAATACATATATATATAAATTTTAATTAAAAAAAATTTTACCCAAAAATTAATACAAAAATAATATGAATTAACTAGTTAAAAAAAACATTAGGTGTTAATGTGTTATTGGGTTGGGCTTATGGGCTAGTAAATTTGGCTCTCTGGCTCACACTCCTCATCCTCACCGAGAACCGACCGTCGAAAGCGGTGGGGAATTAGGTTTTAGTATTTCAAATTTTCATTTTCCAGTTTAGGTTTTAGGGTTCTCACTTTTTTTTTTTTGATTGAATAGAGATTATTATTTTTTTATTAAATAGAGATTTTTTGATGTTTGATAGAAATTTATGTGGTTCCGGTTCACCGGTGAAACCGCACCGTTAAAGCCGGTGCACCGGTTTTTAAAAACCAGGTGATTCGGTTCCAGTTCCGGTTTATGGTTTTCGCGCACCGTTTCATCCGGTACACCGCTTCGACGCACCGACACCGCACCACACCACACTGTTTCCACCCCTAGGATTCACTACAAAATTTATGTATTTAGACTAGGCACTTAATACTAGCCATTGCAATATAGTATTCTCAAAAAATAACTACCTTCTTGTTTCCTCATCTAATTTTTCTTTCATAATATAATAGGAGAGTTCCCTATTTTTCATGAGCATGTTATGAATTTTGTGTTAATGAATAATAAAAATAATATAATAGTATAAAACCAAATAAAGTTTCAGTGTAGTTATATTACTATATTAGCATGCACTGATCGAATATTTTATAGTTAAATTACATAATCCATTATAAATAAAGTTAAATAAGATTTTGCTACATAGTAAAGTTTTTTCTTTTTTTTTTGAGATAATTGTCAGTTCTATAATTACACGAACTAAGTGAAATGCTAGGATACAAGTTTCACTATCATGCAGTGGCGGATTTAGCCTTCCGAATCAGGGGTGTCCAATATACTATTACACTCATTTGATAAATATATAGTTGATATTTTTTTATCAAAAATTATATTAAATTTTGCAAAAATTTTGGGGCTAGGGGTGGCCATGGCCACCCTCACTCTCTATGGGTATCCGCCACTGCTATCATGGGCTTCTTTGAACACTTCTAATCCTATTGGAGTGCAAACCAATCTATTTGAATTGATAAATTGACGTGTCCTCAGTCATTGTTGACATAAGTTCGTCCGCTTAGTTTGAACCGCCTCCGACCGTTAACCTTCTTCAACCCAGATCCCCTCTTGGCCGCTGTACTTGGTCGCCGGAGGGCTCATCGGCCCATTCGGAGGTCGGTGCTCCGGTCGCCAGGCTTCGCGCCATAGTCCCCTCCTCTTTTTGGCTCTGTTGCTGACCCTCTTTAAACCCTAGACTTCGCTTTCTCGGTCCCGGTCATCGCCGCACTTTTCGCCGGAAATCATCGTCGGTCGCTGCCTTCTGTTAACTCCTCGACAACCCAGACCCTCGACGTCGGTACCTTCACCGGGCAGCCTTCGGTCGCTGTCCACATAGCCAGGCGTCGTCGACACTTTCAATGGGCAGCCTTCGGTCGTCACTTCCTCCTCGCCGGCGGCTCGTCAAACCTCTGGGGGTCTCCTTCTGCTGGCGTGCGTCAGGTCACAGGTGGTTTGTCGGCTGTCAAGGTGCCATCTTGCAACCTCCATCTCTCTTCGGTTAAAGCTGTCTGGGTGGGGTGTTGTCCTCCTGTGGTTTACTATCTTTTGCACTGGTCATGGAGTTAGGCAGGAAACTTATTGATAGGTTTAACTTGTTGAAATCTGAACTTAAGTGTCTTCTTTGGAGGATGTTTCTTCAAATGTTGTGTGTCGGGCCTCGTTGAATCGAGCCTGTGACATTATAGCTGTGTTGAAAGAATTGGGGGAGGTTCATGGAGGGTCGCTGACTCTCCCATCTGATCAAAATCATCAGCTTAGTGGTGTTGGTGATGCTGTCAATGACATTCCCCTTAAGGGTGGATCTATTGCATCTAATTTACCCTCTAATGAAAAGCATATGTACTCCCTTTTTGTTGACAATTTGCCTATTAACTTGGGACGCTCGAGGCTTAAGAGCTTATTTAGCAAATTTGGAGATGTCATTGATGCATATATCCCTGCCAAAGTTGGAAAGAATGGTAGAAAATTTGGTTTTGTGCGTTTTGCGAATAGGGATGAGGAGTGTAAAGCCATTACTGGGATGAACTTTAGAATGGTCGATAACCGAAGCTGTTTGTTTCTTGGGCTAAATTCAATGAAAAGCTTGCTGATGGTCCTCTTGCTACTGCAAAAATTAGCCAAAAGTGGATCCCTAAGAAGAATATAGGTGGTGCTCTTATTTCGAATGGTTTGCACACCTCGTTCCCTTGTGTGGCTAACAATGGGTTTAGGAACTTTGGGAAAGAAGACACGGTTGTACCCGACTCTCTTGAAGTTCCTGATTGTGATGGGTCTGTGGATGCTTCCAACAAAACCATCATGGACCCTATTAATGCTGGTTTGGAGAGCAAAAAGCTTGCAAGCAGGTTATCTTATAAAGATGCTCTCTTGAGTGATTCCAAATTCAATCGGTCGACCTCTTCGAATCCTAAGGCCGACTTTGACAGTGATCGGACTCATAGCAACCCGTTTGATTCCTTTGATGGTGTGGCTGAGCATGACATAATTGCTGATATAGAAGAATCCATCCTTGAAGCTTTAAAGGGTAAAGGCAGAAGTAAGAAAAAATTGAACATGTTGATGAAATCTAAGTGGCAGCTTGTCAGAGACGCAACTTGTAGAGTTGCACGTGGACAAAAGGGCGGACAGAAAGTTAGGATGAATGGGCGTGCGAATTTGTCGGAAAATGACAGTCTTGATGACATTGAAGCTGAGATTAAACGAAGGAAGACGATTATTGGCGACGCTGTTGGTATGTGAGTCCTTGATGACCCAAGAAGCCAAATTCATTGATCTTGCTTTTGTGATGTAATGGGTTGTTTGGCGTGGTATATGTTAATGTCGTTGCTGTGTTATCTTATTTAGATGTTTGGTTGTAACCTTTTTCTTTTGGTGGTGGTTGTTTGCTGTATTGTATGACGGATGCTGTACTTTTTGAACTTTTAGCCTTGTGGCTATTAACTATCGAAAAAAAAAGTTCGTCCGCTTTGAACACTATTACTATTCATAGGTGTATCTACAAAGAACACCACAACAATTTTTACATTTATCCACCTTGAACACCAAAGGAATTTATAGGTTTCACTACAAGAGAACGCTCATAAGCAACCTAAGGCATCAACCAATAAAAATTAGATGGGTCAGGTGACTAATAAATTAGAGATTGCAACTGATATTATCGACAGGATTGTGTCCAACAACTTATTGAAAATAATTTATCGGTTGCAACCCTTGAAATATAGTCTCCACCTAGGTCTTTTTTTCCTGAGCCCAAGTTATCCCCTATCTTTATCAATTTTCACCCCTCCCTTTCTCTCTATTCAACATCGAGTACCGATACATCCCTTCCTGCAAATGTCGCACAATAGCTCCTATTCCACGTGTTGGGAGTGTCCCGAAAATTTTCAATTTATCCGAGGAGTTTAGCCAAGTTAATAAGATGATTATATGTCTTCCCAGAAGCCTCAATAATTAGTGATCAAATAGTCTAATCACAAGTCACAATCATATTATTTGATCTCACAGGGCCAAACAAATTAGTACCTTGAAATACTATGTGTTAAAGTCCAAAATAAGATGGTATTGTTTTGAGAAGAATTAATAAAGTAATTTCAGAGAAATTTAAGAGGATACAGATCATATCATGGGTGAAATTGAATGTGTCGCTTTTCCAACAGAAATTTTGAATTTCTGTCTGCCAACATAGACCAGGTTAGGGGTAACACAGACCGTTTTGATCAGAATGCAAGCTTTTTATATATATAAAATGATGTTTTTGGGGTGTTCTGACCCCTTCCCCAAGCCACATATTTCTATATATCCGAGGGGATGGGAAAGGGGATGGAAACCTCATTTTCTAACCCTTTCCTCAAGCCTTGAGCCATTGAGTTCAACCTTTGAGAGATTCTTGAAGATCCCAAAAGGTCTCTTCGTTGAGAGATGACAATTTGGGAAGTGATTTTGAGAGTGATTTCTCCAGATCATCATTCGACATTTTAGGCTATCATATTGGATACGATCACAAAATCTACATGCCCATATTCATGATCTTGGTTGATTCGAGACTCACCGGTCTAACAGCCGATTCCTTAGTAAGCTTCGTAGACTTCAGTGGAGATTCTCCTAGTTTGGAGACTTGATCGCCCTGATCCTGAAGAGCCCGCCGAGCTGTCTATTGAGAGACTTCATGTATAAATATCTGCCTTTGCAATCTTTCTTTTCTTTTGGGTCAGGTAGATTAGGTGAATTCTTAATAGGTAGGTTTTCTTCCGTCCCTAATCATGTGACAGGATTTAGGCTTACCAAAACTCTATTGCGTGAACCTTGGTGCAGGTTCTCCTAGTTTGGAGACTTGATATCCCAGAGCCCATAGACTATCTATTAAAAGACTTCAGATATAAATCTATTCCCATATATGTTATCTATGTTTTCTTTTGGGTTAGGTAGATTAGGTGAATTCTTAATAGTTAGGAATCAGGCATTCCAAATCCCTTCACTGTGGTGAAGTGAGTAAACCCTAATCCCCCTTTTAATTAAAAATTTCTTCAATTTAATCTTGAAATTGTTCGTGTATATATTTAGAGTTAAAAATATGTAGTTTAATTTAAGTACTTCACTTAGTTTTTGGTTGAATTTGCATTGGGTTTGTTCCTTGTGAAATTTGCTAATGTACTCCCAACTTTGATAGGTTTTGGATGTATGCAGTTGATGGGTTTGTTTTTATTATTGTGATTGATTCTTATTTGGACTTATCTGTTGCACAGTACATGGCTTTTGGCACTAGGGTTTTGTTTATATATGTGTACTTATGCAGTTTGTGTGCGGATTTATGGGCCTAAGAACTGAGTTTCTTCCTTTAATTAGGATATTTAAGGATTTTAACTAATAGTATATTACCTGAATTGTTGAAACGATGAAATTTTGGTTATGTTGATATGGTATTTTAGGATAATGGTAATTGTGATTTAGATTTCCTGATATACTGAAGTAGGTAGTTCATTTAGAAAATATTGAGGTAAGTAGTTCATTTAGAAAATACTGACACTTAGTTTTTAATCAAGAAATGAAGACAACCATGTTCTCTATCCTAAATGAAAAACCCCGGGGCCAGATGGATACTCAAGTGGCTTCTATATAAGGCTAGTTGGGGACTAATAGGCAACCATATATGTGCGGCGATAAGGGAGTTCTTCGCCAGTGGGAAGATAATCAGAAACATGAATGCAACAAATCTGGTTTTAATTCCTAACACCCAGAATCCTAGCAAGCCAACTGAATTTTGACCCATAGCCTGCTACAACATGTTTACAAATGTGTGACGAAAATCGTCGCTAATAGTTTCAGAGAGATTCTACCCTCCCTAATACAGTTGAGCCGAGGTGCCTTCGTCCCTGAAAGGGAGCTCCTACACAATGTCCTACTTTGTTAAGAAATTTCTCGGGGTTACAAAGGGGCTCCATCTCCCCTCGGTGTAATGAAAGTGGATATGAGGAAGAATTGCGGCTCGGTTCGATGGGACTTTATTAGGGATGCATTACGAGCCTATAACTTCCCGTAGTGTCTTGTTGATTAATATTGTATTATGACATGTGTTACCACCCCCACGTTTTCCATAAATATGAATGGTGTTAGCTCGAAAGCTTTTCCAGGAGGGAGAGGTTTACGTCAAGGAGACCCGATGTCCCCCCTCCTTTTTGTTATGACCATGGAGTACCTCTCAAGATCTATCAGCTTTTACATCGAAAAGAAACCTCGTTTCAAATGTCACCCAAACTGCAGGCGGCTCCGGCTCACACATTTGGTCTTCATGCGGACAAAAGATGGGTTTTTTTCTTTTTGGATCCCGAACTTTGGGGGTATTTATTTTCTGGACCCCCATATTTCAAAGTTTATATTTTGGACACTACACTTTGTGGACCCAGAAAATGTGGTCCAAAGTTATGTTTGACTCCAGCGATGACCTAATTGTTGCCTAAACTTCCCGATATGACCTTTTATCATTTTTTCCTTCTTTTGACTGTTGTTTTGAATTTGACTAGACTTTGACAACTAAGGGTGTGTAAAATTCATGGGTGAAAAACAATAGGGTAAAAGTTACATTTTGGTAACTTTTGGTAAATTTTGGTAACTTTTTTTGGCAAATTTATGCTCATATGGGGGTTGGAAATCGTGCAAGAAGAGGAAGAAGAAGTTGCGGCTGGAAAATTTTCGAAAGAAAAAAAAATCGATAATGGCTTTGAAATATGGGGGTCCATATTGTTGCCAGAGACAAAATATAGGGTCCATATTGTCGCCGGAGACAAAGTAAAGGGTCCAAAATATAAAATTTGAAATATGGGGGTCTAGAAAATAAATACCCCAAAGTTCGGGGTCCAAAAAGCAAAAAACCCGACAAAAGATCTATCCAAACAATTATGATAGATTGTACCCATTTCTCTGAAACTAAAGGCTTGAGTGCAAACCAAGAGGAATCTGAAGTTGTCTTCGGAGGTACCAGCCAAGATCTAGTAAACTCCCTCGCTCAGGAACAGGTTTTACCCTTGGACCCCTCCCATTTAAATACCTTGGTATGCCAGTCTCGGCTAGCAACCTAACCAGGAATGACTATAGTATTTTGAATGTCGAACTGTGTTCTTTTGAGTTGGTTAAATGTGGACAGTCCTTTATGCGTGACTTTTTTTTTAGAAATCGGGGTTGGTTGACTGAGACAGGAACTATATTGAGTTTTAAATTGACTAGTAATTCAAATAGGACTAAATTACAGGTCCAAGCAACGTTCCCAAAGACCAGGATGTGGTATCCTATAGGCGGGTTGTCAAGAGATCTGTGAGGCCCGATAAGTGCTACTTCCTCGGGGTTAAGTGTGTGCACGTATTGTGATATGGATGGCCATCCATGATTTTGATTGCGATTGTGATTGTGATTGTGATTGTGATTGAGATTGAGATCAAGATTGTGATGATGTTAAGAAATGATTTTGTTGGAAGTCTGGGACTTCGAGGAGCAAATAAGTAAGCTCCGCCCGCTTAATAAATATGTTGAAAGATGGTTATGGTTGGTTGGGTAATCAGTTTGTAAAATGATTTGACTTGTTCACTTCTCCCCCTAAATGAATTGAAATGAATTTTTTTTTTTTTGTTTTGATACTTAGGGATAGAAATTACTGAGTTCCGTCTCATGTTTTAAATTTTTTGGTTTCAGATGAAAAATTCTATGGCGAGAACGAAAACTAGAAGTGAGGACGATAGTTTAGAAGTTTGGTTTTGAGAATAAAAGTTTAGGTTGTTATGTTAAGACTTGAATTCAATAATAATTATTTCTTTATGTTTGTTGAACCAAGGAAGTTGTTTAATTATAAAATTGAAGTAAGTAGTTTATTTTATTAATCTCTATTATTGCTTTGTATCTCTTTGGAGGTACGACATTGACACCTGTTAGATTTGAGTTTTCTACTGTTAAAAATTAAGTTGACTTTGAGTTTTAAATAATTGAATTTCCAGGGTGTTACATAGCTTCTTGGAACCAAGCCTTAGTGGCCAAGATGGCCTGGGACATCCGGAGAAGCAAGGAAAACCTTTGAGTAAAATGGGTCCACGCAAAATACATTAAAGATAAGTCGTGGTGGGATTACTCCCCACTCTACGATGTTTGTCGCTATTTCAAACATCTTTCAAACATCTATGTGAGGTAAATGGAGACCCTCAAATAGAGGTCTTATCCAGGGGACAAATGGAGATGAGGGGAACTGGAGATGGAGAATACAAGGTAGCCCAAGAATACCCCTGACACCTAAACATTAAGAAGAGAGTGAGTTAGAATTGGTTCTTTCGGAACAACCAGATGATTCCCAGGCAAGCCTTCATAACATGGGGGCTGCTGCTCAAACGATTCCCGAAGAGGGATAGGAGGCGTTGATGGGGAGCTTCCCAGGTCAGCTTATGCCCTATCTACAGTAGGGAATAAGAGCATTGGATCATCTGTTCATGGACTGCTGCTTCAGTAAAGACATAAGACACAATATAACGATATGACCACATTGTGTGATCTTTGGGAACTCATCGTCTCTGGAGAACTGGATTACCCAGCTAACAAGGCTGAACCAATCGAGGTATATTAGGCTCTAATCTATGCGATGTTTGGGTCGTACATTTATAGCATTTGGCGAGAGAGAAATGCAAAGATTCATGGATAGAAGTCGAGACCCCACACGGTGGTAACCGACCACATCAAAAATGAAGTGTGAAGCCACTGCTTGCTTTTTGCAAAAGGCCTCTGTAAAGTACAAGGACTAGTAGATATTGCCCTAAAGATGTAATATGTTTCGGGCCATGCCCTTTTTGGTACAGTTTTTCATTTGAAAGTAATATAAAAGCTTGTTTGGTTTGCATATATATATATATATATATATATATATATATATATATATATATATGTATATATATATATATATTGGGAAAAGATTATTATTAATCCAAAAGACAAAATCGATTACAAGGAAAACTTGGCATACCCAGTAGCCAAGAAGGCCAAATTGAAACTAAACTGCACCGAGATACATCAAAACAAGATGCTTCAAAAACCAACACCTAATCAAGGCGAAGACGAATGTCATTACATATTACTTGGATCAAAACCAGCTACCCCCGGGATTGATTTTGATGCAAACGGAGGTTCCTCTCATGCCATATGTGATATAATAAAGCAGAGAAGATCAAAGCAAGTTTCTGTTTCTGCTGGCCACAGCATTGTGTAAGCCATTCCTTCCAATTTTCCATCTCCACATCCACATATTGAAAGGTGGAAAGCACAGAAGAAACAATTCCCAATGAGAAAGAGCACTCAAAGAAAACGTGATTGTTTGATTCCCAGTTTTTACAACATAAAACACAAGCATTGACCCATTGAATGTGGAGTCTATCTTGTGTAGATAAACGACCATTTAAGAGCATCCAGAATGTGAAACCAAACTTAGGTATCCTCCATTTGTGCCATATCAAAGAGTGCCAAGGGACATTCTCCTTATGGGTTCTAATAGCATCATACCCCTTATAAATTTGATGTTGTTCACTGTTTTCAACCAAACCCGTGAATAAAGTTTTAAGTTCATCACGGATTTTCAAAAGTCTCTTCCAGTACCAACTAACATTTTGTTTGATTTCACATTCCCAAATATTCTGTCGTTTGAGATAGATATGGTGAACCCATTTAACCCATAATGACTCTTTCTCCATCATGATTTGCCAAATCAGTTTTCCTAGTGCCGCTCTGTTCCAAGAGTGGGCATCTCGGATATTGAGACCACCTTCCTTTTTTGGCAAACAACATTGAGACCAAGCAATGGGGGGAACCTTATTAGTTCTCCCACCCCATAGAAAAATTCGACACATTTTACTAACCTCTTCGATGATGCTGGAAGGTAGTATGAAGATTTGTGCCCAATAAGAGTGAAGAGCCATGAGAATACTGTTGACAAGTTGTACATGACCAGCATAAGACA
This sequence comes from Portulaca oleracea, assembly GCA_029582165.1. NCBI lineage: Eukaryota > Viridiplantae > Streptophyta > Magnoliopsida > Caryophyllales > Portulacaceae > Portulaca > Portulaca oleracea. The sequence goes on along the minus strand of CM055882.1, from coordinate 20,317,494 downwards.
GTTTCTTCACAGCCCACCCCTCCAGCCGCCTTGACATTTTTCTCCAGGAGGATTGCACAATCATGACGATTAAGCCACGTAGGTTTAACAGGAACACCCAAATATTTGAAAGGCAAATTGCCTCTCCTAAAACCAGTTCTGTTCAGAATCCTGCAAATATCCTGTTCATCTAACCCAGCAAAGGTAATGTCTGATTTATTCTTATTTGGCTTCAGACCAGAACAATCAGAGAAGTGTTCCAGAGCAGATAGTATAATATCAACACTCACCAGTTCACCATTACAGAAAAGTAATAAATCATCTGCAAAACATAGGTGTGTGAGTGAAAGAGGCTTACAAAATTGGTGGAACTTGAAAGCTGGATTTAGTGTAGCCTCTTTGATAGTTCTCCCCAGGTAGTCCATCATGAGTACAAAAAGAATAGGAGAAATGGGATCTCCCTGCCGAAGACCACGTCCACTATTGAAGTATCCAAAGGTACCACCATTGAAAGAAATGGAGAAAGATGCAGTTGACACACAGCTTATAATCCAACCTACAAACTTCAGTGGAAAATTGAGAGCAAGAAGGAGATTTTCTAAAAAGATCCAATCCACCGTATCATAAGCTTTTTGTATGTCTACCTTGATTAAGCAACTAGGTCTTATACCTTTCCTATTATAGAAGCGAACAATATCTTCAGCAATAAGGATGTTGTGAAGGATGGACCTCCCAGAAACAAACGCAGCCTGCTCTTCACTTACTAACCCAGGAAGGACAGAACTCATTCTATTACAAAGGATTTTTGTGATAATCTTGTAGACCACATTACAGCATGCAATAGGTCTCAAATCAGTCACTTTTTCCGGATTTTCCACCTTTGGAATCATAGACAGGAGTGTTGCATTCATTTCCTTCAATAATTGCCCAGAATCAAAGAAATATTTCACTGCTTTGATGACATCCTTCCCCACAATATTCCATGCTTTCTTAAAGAAGGTTGCATTAAAACTATCCGGACCCGGGCTTCGTTTCTCGTCCATAGCAAAAACTATATCCTTAACTTCCTTGTCAGTCACATGAGGGAGAAGAGAAGTAGCTTGATCTTGAGATAGAATATTCCCCATCATAATCGTAGACCACTTCACCTTCCTAATGCAGTTTTGCTTCTCAAAAAACTTCTCAAAATGCTCAGCCATAAACCCACCAATATCAACATCAGATTAAAGGAGCTTACCATCATTATCAAGTAACCCCATAATCTTGTTCCTGTATCGATGTGATTTCAGCATGGAGTAAAATATAGCCGAGTTTGAGTCGCCTTTTTTCAACCATTCAGCTTTGGTGCAATGTTTCAGAAGTTTTGAAGCAGCCTCCAAAGAGTTGAAATAATTCGTTTTAGCTGCGGTCTCTAAATCATATAAATTCTCCTCATCTGACCCTTAGAGAATTTAATTTTGAATATCTATCAACACAGAGTATTCTTCCTGAGTCCGGGAGAAAATATTAGCATATTGTGACCTATGTAGATCCGACAAAGGCTTCTTAAGACTCTTAAGCTTCTGGCACAACGAAAACATAGGATTCCCCTTGACTGAATGCCCCCAATTCTCCTGGATAATAGGCAGGAAAGAGTCATTTTTCACCCACATATTGCAAAATTTGAAACGACCTCTCCTTATTGAAGAGTCTTCCTCTAAAATAATCTCCAGAGGCGAGTGGTCTGATATACCAGGAGGTAAAACTCTATAAAAACAATTACCAAAGGCTTCAACTCCATCACAATTAATCAGCACCCTATCAATACAGGAAGAGATCCTTCTGTTATGCCATGTATATCTTGGACCCAGCCTTTTAACTTCCATAATTTGATTAAGCCTGACAAATTCTTGGAAGTCAAAAATTTCCTCAGCAGTCACCACTAAACCTCCGACTCTATCTTCTAAAGATAAAGGATGATTAAAATCACCAGCAATTAACCAAGGGGAAGAGCAGTTTTGTGCAATATCAGTAAGAATTGACCATAAAGATTTCCTTTCACCAATATCATTGTCACCATATACCACAGATAACAAGAAACAAAAATCCCCAAGAGAAATCTTATAATGAATAATTTGTCTATGCAGCAGAAGACAATCCACAGTGATCTCAGATTGCTTCCACAAGATCTAGATACGGCTCCTCGATTCTGAAGTGGCATTAGATATCAACTCCCAATTCCCCCCTATGTTATTCTTGATCTCCTCACAGCAGCTCAAAGATACCTTTGTTTCAATCAGTCCCACAAGAGGAAATTTATTATTCAGAAGGAATTGTGTAACTCCTTCTTGTTTCCGAGGACCATTAAGCCCTCGGACATTCCAAACCAGGAATTTATCCATTTCCGTGGCTAAGAGTGCAGGGATCCCCCTCAATAGACTCCATTTCAAGAATTGGAGCCAAAGGTATTGGTAACGAACCAAGAACCATAGAAGTTGATGATGCGTTGGAGGAAATCCCTCTTTTAGGCACTCTAGAAACCACAACAGATTGAGCTCCCTCAGAATTCTTACGCAACCATGTCTGCTTCCCCTTCCGTTTGCATTGCTCGCTAGAATGTCCAAACATTTTACATTCACCACATTTGATAGGTCTCCATTCATATTCAACCTTTTGGACATACACAAAACCATCCTCATCAATAAGAGATACAGTCTCAGGGAACTTGCTACTAAGGTCAATGTTGATTAGGATCCGAGCAAATTTCATCAATGTCTTCTCCTGAGTATATAAATCTGCTTCCAAAGGCTCACCTAGTAAACTCCCAATTTTACTCAAACCCGATTGACTCTAGTACCTCCAATTTAACTCCCTCAATTTCACCCAAATAGGTACCTTCACAATTTCATCAGGAGCAGTTGATTTGCCCAAGGACCATGCACTCAACACCATAGGTTTTTTATCGAAATATACCACCCTTCTAGCAAGGATTTTGTCCCGTTCTTCAATAAATGAAAACCGCAAAATAAATGTTCCAGAAGGTTGCCATAAGATCCGATCCAAACCTTTGGACCCCCACATTCTACTAGCAAAACGTTCCATTACAGCCAGTGGAGGATTTGCTCCCAAAACATAAGCAAGAATAGAGGAAGACCAGAAACGAACCTCAAAATCGGAGTCATCTGAAGTTAGTTGCTGTGTAGTAACACCATTAATCTCAATCGGAGGAATGAAAGAAAGTTTCATTGGCTCTTTCAGAACCATATCCTGGGTATCCTTCACAACCACTTCCGATTCATGTACAACCAAATCAGACTCAATCGACCTAGATGGAGAAGCCGGTGGAGAAGACACATCGCCACCCAAATCTCGTGACTGGACAGGTTGCATCGAAGCTGGAGTAGTGAACTCCGACAGACTCGAAGTACCCACAAAACCAACAGCGTTAGATGTAGAAATTCCAGAGGATTGCAAATTCGGCATAACCGGCACCGGAGATTCATTCTGGCGGCCGAATTTCTCGGCACGTCTGGCGGCTTTTTTGGCACTCCGCGATCGCCCCATCAAAGACTCTCTAGGGCTTTTTCATTTTTAATATATATATATAGGATTCTAATAATCCTGACTTTTACAAATTAGACAACAATAATCCCTACTATCAATTTTGATTCTGGTTGTCAAAAAAAAAAAAAGGGATTGTGGTGGTACCAAATCCACCTCCACACTCTTTTCATTTTTTTTCATTCACACCCCATATTGTTTTTGTTTTTTTCGTTCTTGCCACAGAAATGTACTGAATTGTAGTTACTAAAGCAATTTTTAAATTATTTTTTTTGAGACTTCGAGCAATTATTATGATTTTTTAAAAGGAATAAAAGTGAACAAATTATAAAAAAATCGTTAAAAAGTTGAAAAAAATTGGGAGAAATGTGTAAATTCATTAAAAATCATGGTAAAGTGTTATACTAAGTTTTGAATCAAATACATCATAAAATCTATCATATTTAAGGTATACTCTAGATGATTTCCCACTACAATCCCTCGATGATGTCCCACTACAATCCATTTTTTATTTTTATTTTTTGGACCACCAAAATCCAAATGTAAAGTAGGGATTATCATTGTTCATTTCGTAAAAGTCGGGCTTATTAAAATCCAATTTTCCTGTATATATTGTAAATGAGAAATGTATTTGGATATGTAAAAGCGTTAAAAAAAACATTATGTATTACCAGTAACTACTAAAGAAAGGTTTAATAGTAAACAATTACTAATAATTTTGAACTTCACATATTAACTTTCGAAACGTTATAAGTTTTTAAAGGTTCACAACATAAGTTATTATACATGAAAGACAAAAGGTAAATAATTTAAGTTATATTTGAATTTTCCAAAAAGAATGTTGTGAAATTGAATCTCTGTGTATCCATATGTGAATCCATAATTTCTTTCTACCCATTTTGATATTTTCTTTGTGTTAAAACATATTATGGCTATATGTGCAAATTATGACATTAAGAGATAATTACATATTGGATTGAGCTAAGATTAAGGTAACAAGAGAAAAGAAGAGGTCAAGCACTTGAAAGTAGAATGAAGAAAGATGCTAAAGGAAAATGTGTGGGAAAGAGCCTGATAAACCAAATGATAAACAGGCCATCGACACCAGCATCCAAAACATTAAGGTCAAAGTTGGTGTTAACAATTTCTGGAGTGACTTGTTCGTTGTTAGTTATCCTTTATTCAGTCGCCTACAATTATTGTGATACATTTTTGGGGTTCTCTCCGTATTCTATTTTGCATTCTTCAAATGCATCTGCTATTCTCCCTTCTAAGGTTGATCTGGTGAGTGCCTTCATCCAACCATTGTGAAAGTTTGGTTTATATCTTCACATTTGGGGAAAGTTTATAGAAAATTTTTACAGTGTTTGGTTGTTTTTTTTTTTGGAAAAATTTACATATTCAAATTAATATTATTTATTTTAAAATTTTTAATATTTAGGAGATATTTTAAAATTTCAGCAAAGTATGAATTGTCATTCTGACTCCCTTTGGTTTATTATTTTTGACTTGGGGCGTGAAATAATGTGCCCCATGTAAAATTTTTCATCCATTAACATGTCCATGTACAAGAAAATTTGGTTAACCTAAAAAGTTGATCAACTTTTCTAGAAACAAAATGCCAACAAAATGTTTCATCAATGTTTTTGTTGCCTAATATCAATATTGGGGTTCCAAGGTAGGATATGTGCATATTAGATGGTCTAATTATTGTAAATTGAGATGACTGTTTATGTATGAGACAAAAAAGATAGAAGTTAACGCGATTATTGAAAGAAATATAGAATGGATCAGATAATTTCTAAACTGTAATGTGGTTTATTAATCTCCACAATTTATCTAAACGAAGATATGGTCCCCAAATGTGAAAATTGATGGGTAGCTTTGAAAACCGTAATTATGATTATCATAATCTTAGGGGCCGTTTGTTTTATGGGAATAGCCACTTGGAAATGGGAATAGATGGTTGGGGATTACAATTACCATGTTTGTTTCATGGTAATTAAAAAAATAGGGGAATGGGAATGAGAATAGAAGAGGTGAATTCCCAAGAATCTATTACCATGGGGGTGGTGGTAATTGATCTTGGGAATTCATTAGTCACTTTTAAATTACAATATTACCCTTATACTTAACTACTAATACCAACATTACTCACCCTAATTTAAAAAAATAAACCTCACGTAATATGATTAGCAATAATGTTGCCAGTCGTCACTACCTTCCAACTTCTATTATGCTACTGTCGAGAATTAAAATTTTAATGTTAATTAGGCTTTCGGTTCATAAAACAACTACAATGGATTTTAGGGTAACTTTTAATTCATACTTGATGCTTAACTAATTTTTATAAGAATCTTTATGAACTTTATTTTTTTTATTTTTTCTATATGATAATTGATTTTCTAGAAGTAAATGTGCGTCAATTACTCAATTATGGTTTTTCATAAATTTCAATTTATTAAAACATTCATAAATTAATAAAAAGGTTATTTTAGTAAATGTGTTTTTATTCCCAATGTTATTCCCAATTTCAATTACCACATAACAAACAAAACGGTTGGTAATTCATAAAAACATTTTAATTCTCATTCCCATAATGAATTCTCATTCCCAGTATCATTATGAATTCTCATTCCCATTCCCATTCCCATTTCATGCCAACCGGCCCCTTAAAAGATGTTTATTGTTAAATATAAATATTTAGTGGAAGTACATAGTTTTGGTAGGATCCATAATCATGATTAATCGTTGGAAAAAGTTTGAAGGAAAATAAAATGAAATTAATGGTTTTTCTTAATCATTCTTTAATTTATAGGTAGGCCAATATTTTGGAGAAAATCTTACTGTTGATAATTATGTTTACATGTGTATATTTATAGGTTTATGATAAACACTACGAACTGAGAAAAGCTCTAAAGGGAGCAGCAAGAAATGACAACACAGTGATAGTAACTATGTTAAATAGCGCATGGGGAAGCCAAAGAGCATATTTGATGTTTTCCTTGAGAGCTTTAGAATTGGGAACAATACTGCTAAGCTTCTTGATCATCTTTTAGTCATAGCAGTGGACGACAAGGCATATGTACGATGCCAAACCCTGGTTCGTCATTGTTATTTCTTAAAGAGCAGTCACTCCACTGAATTAGTTGGTGAGATCAGGTTTTTTAGTCACGTATTCATTGAGGTCATGTGGGAAAGACAAGTCCTCTTACACACTATTTTAACTTTGGACTATAATTTTCTTTTCACTGTAAGTTGCTTCCATCTTTCTCCTCTTTATATTTAATTTACATCATTTTTCACATCTTATTAGTACATATGTTTATTGTGAGTATCATGTAATGTGCAACAATAAGTTTTGTAATTGCAATCTCACCATTGCTAAAAATACAATCATCAAATTACAATATAAATCAATTTTAATATTTTACTTTAAAAAATGAAATAGTGATAATGGTTGTGTTATGAATATGAAAAATGTGTTGCGTTGAAATAGTATGTTACATGCTTGTAACAAAAATTAATCATTTTAGATCCCCCTCTCGATAAAAAAAAAAAAAAGTAAATGGAGCTCAATGTCAAATCAAATCGTGAAATTTATTGTTTTGTAACAACATACTAAATTCGTTAAATTTTAATAGGTTTTACTGTTACAATAAGTGTTTTATTTTCTTTAAGAGTAGATTTTATTTAAAGATATGTATAACTTAATAAAGTGTAAGTTAATTTGACGTGAAATTAGTGATATGTTAAATTGAGTTTTGACTAATAGAAATATATGTTTACTTTTTGAAAAATCAAACTTTCAGGATGTTGATATTGTGTGGTTTCGAGATCCATTTTCACTATTTTATCCTGATGATGATATTCAAGTCTCAAGTGATTACTTCAATGGAGATCCCTTCGACTTGTTTAACTCCCCCAACACTGGTTTTATGTTTGTTAGATCCAACAATCGAACCATCAAATTCTACAAATTTTGGAGATCTTCAAGATGGAAAATTAAGGGCGGAATTGAGCAACTTGTTTTGCATAACATATTAAGACATAGTAAGTATGTCCAGAAAAATAAGTTGAAATTTCGATTTCTAGATACTGAGTATTTTGGTGGGTTTTGCACTCCAAGTAAAGATTTAAACAAGGTCTGCGCAATGCATGCTAATTGTTGTATGGGGTTAGATAGAAAAGTTGAAGATCTAAGTGCCTTACTTGAAGATTGGAAAAGATATGTCAATGGTTATTTACCAACAAATCTAACCAATTTTCACTGGAGCGCCCCAAAAACATGCGTTTGATGTTTCAGGTTATAATTAGGCTTTTCAAAAATCAAATACTATTCATGATTTTTAATTTGTATCTATATTGTTTTTGTTTTGAGTTGTAAAATAATGTCACATATGTCATGAGTCAAACTTGTTCTCTATTATTATTTGCATAAATCTATTTTTATGAGGCAACATGTCCTAATTCATAATTAATAATTCATCATTTTATTGTCATATTACCATCATGTTGTACATGTGACCAAATACAATTATAAAATGATGGAACTAGAAAAATGTAATCATCAATCACAATTTCAAAATCACTAAGGTAGTCATGAGATATTGGAGTTCCTTTATTTGCATATGGATTATATAATCAGACTCCATACATTATCTTTTCCACTAGGGACCGTTTGATGCATAAAAGTCGCTTTTGCTTTTGTCACATTTTGGTGCCCAATTTGCATATTATCTCTTAATTGTTGCCAAAACAACGCCTATATTCAACGTTTATTTCTAGCTAGCATACCTAGACTAATCCACCCCTCCTCAAATGGATACATCACTTTTTAGTTTGTTAAAACGAGAGAGTGGCAGTGTCTAAGAACATGTCAGTTGCACTTGTTGTTGTTATAGTCTTGTGCTAATGCTCACATCTTAATATATCGACTTTGTACTTGCGAAATGAGTATAGTATGTGTGTTAACCTTTCCAATGAAAAGAAAATCATTGATATTGTACGTACATACCAGATGAGAATTAGACAAAGATGAAAGTTGTTATCATCCATTGGTCAATCCATTACATTGAAGGTTTCCTGGTGAGTTAGCTACTATCTGATGTGAACAACTTTCTGATCCACCTTGCACCACATCTCTGAAATCAAGTCACGATCAAAGATTGAGGGCATGCCTATATCCTTACTACTCACATTACATCTCTAGCATGTTTCTAACTGGGTGATATGTTTGTACTTGAGAAGAGCTTTCATTGGAAGGATACTGGAGCAACTCTTCAACCAAAAACACTTAGCCTTAGTGATGATCTTAGCACTTCAAAGAATTGGCAACTTGTTCTCAAAGTTGTCAAAGTTAAGAGACATATGCCTAGGTTGTGTGCTGGTTTAATAGAGAAAATACCATTATTATCAAACCATCATACTTGGGTATGCTTGGGCAATAGGGATAGCTACGTATTGGAGTCGAGTCAGAGATGAGGACCTCCGTCTCTTCTCCGACTAATATTGGGAGGTAAGGTTTATCTCCAGATCCTATTAATGGCAGGATCCATGGACCTCCGAATGCCATTATGATTGGAGGTAGCCACCTCTGGATTCAGTCCAATATGTTGCGAATAAAACCGAAGGCGGCTACCCATCTAGATAAGTTTGTTTTAAATGTCTAGGGTGTTAAGTCATAAGTAAGCTTCGATGTTGTTTCAAGGTATTTTACATACTCTCGAAATGGCAGGGGATTGTTGATATTATTTCAAGAATGTATATCTGTGGTTATTAGGTATGTTGGAGACGTAAAACATAAGTTTAATTAAAAACCAAATCGAGTGTTAACACACTTAAATTGGTCATCATGGACAAAGTCAAGACTTGTTCATGTTGTGTTGGTGTCCAGAACACCAGAAAAGCCAAAGTAGTACGGACACGGGGCGTGTCAGCTGACTAGTTTTAATGCTCCAACGACTAATTAATCCAGGTGATTAATTCTTGATCACATTTTATCATATGATCTTTGACCCCACCAACTATATTTCTCATATAGCATGTGACCAAATTGAAGATTGTGATATTGGCCATCTTTAAGGACTCTCATTAAGGTCTTTGAATAACCCTAGTGGTTCAACCCTTTTTTTATTATTATTTTTACATTGATAAGCCAGGCCACCTATTGAGTCCCCTGTCTCAGGGAGAACCCAATAGGCCTACCAGCCCAAAGGGGAGGAGGTACACCACTATGAGGCCCACAAGGAGCCTCTCAAGGGCACCAACAATTCCCACCAAGGATTATGGTCACCAGGGATCGAACCCCTAAAGCTCATTGGCCTAGTGGTGTTACCCTATAAATAATGTTGTTCTAGCCATTTGCAACATGCATCAAATAATAACATCATACATCAAATACATATCCCTCTAGTGTTGGTGTACAACAATACTCTATTGAAATACTCTTTGAATAAGTACGAAACAAGTCCAAGTTGTGTTACAAGTTAGGCTAAACTTTATCCCTTTCAATGTTTATAGTATGCTAAATAGTTCCAAGAAAAATGAGATTGTCCATGACTCTTTCTATGGGTGAATTCATTGTTTATGTATACTCTCCATCTTGTCATCCATACCGTGTACCGTAAGAAGATCAAGAACTTCAAGCGAAGATGGAGATCCAAGTCATTCAAGAATCATTTGAAGAAAAATAATTAGAAGAAAAAGACATAGGAGGAAATAAATTATTCCCTCTTATTTCTTGTTCTTAAGAAGATGTGAAAGACACCCTCTTTATACATTGGCGGTGAGCGTTTGTAACGCCCCGGAAATTCAATTATCGAAAAGTCAAAGTCAAACTAACGTTAACAGACAAAATTTAGCGGAAGACTTAAACTCTTATTGGGCGTCACTGTCGTATCCCCGAAGGAACACAAGGCAAGAAGGAAAAATAACGACTGTCTGTCAACGGCAACCAACTAACAAACTCATACTTAGAAAAATAAACCTCAAACTAACTTCAAGTTCCTCATGAAAGAGAAGCAACATAAATAACGACTTCTAACATGTCAACCTCACTTCTAATTCCCGTCCCCAACATATTGATCATCACCTGAAAACAAAACATTTCAAAAATGAGGGGGAAATCTCAATAATGTCTACCCCTAACGTTAAAAACAAGTTAAGTTCATTTCAATTCATTTGAGGGAGAGGGAACAAGTCAAACCATTTCGCAAACCTTTAACCCCAGAACGGTTCTCCTCAAACCAATCAATTCATATTTTATTATGCGAGCGGGATACCACATCCCTTAGAATAACATCGCCTACCACATGCATCAAGAGTTCACCTACCACAGACATCAAGAGTTCGCCTACCACAGGCATCAAAAGTTCGCCTACCACAGGCATCAAAATATCAACTATCCTATATCAGGGAAGAAGCCCTGATCTCCTGGTCTATAACCCGGCAGGATTCCAAATCCTGAACAACGAGTTATGCCCCGAAACCCGCTTATTGTTTCACTTTGAATTATTAATATCTTATGCAAATACTCAACTCACAACTCTCTTGTCAAACCCAAACCAGGTTATCAAAACCAGTAAGAAAACCACTAATAAAACACCATCTCAATTTCTCAACTCAATAAATCAATAATCACAACAAATATCAAAAATAGATGGCCACATTTCAACATGAAGTCCCCTTTCGGGATGCAATTGTCAAAACAGTTAGAAAACATTTAAACACATTAAAAGGGCATCCCAGGGGGAATAGAGCATAGACATTACCTGGTTAGCTTCACTTCACAGCAAAAACGAACACACTTGAGCTCACTAACGACGCGAATTAGCTCGGGCCTAAAATAGAATAATTATTCTAATCAAAACGCGCCCTTTTAAGTTAGTATTAACTACCTTCTAACTAACCCTCCCCTAGGAACCCTATAGGTTCCTATCAATCATGAATTTACACTTTAAAACATTTAATACATTCCAAATAATCACATAACCAGCTCAAAACATCACTTTCTCACAACAACACTTTTATTAATAACAAACATTAACAAACAGATTACAGCATCCACATAAAAAGGGTCGTAACTTGACTTCCCGACATCCTATGGGTCTAGTTATAGACTTTTCGGAAACCTTGGGATGTCTACTAAAACGTTTATGTTGAACTCAAGACCCAAAACACGCTATAAGGTCCTCAAAAACCGTCATCTTCCCAAACTGTCAAGATCTGACCTAGGTCTGGTAATCGGGGTAAAACTCGACCTATACAACTCCAAAGTCCGTTCTGCAAAACTCCTATTAAAGCTAACATCTAAGAATAACTCTAGTCCAAAGGGTGCGATCAAAAGACAATTACACTAACCGTGGTGACCCGATCTTTAGACACTAACGAAACTGTCCCGATCCCGGTTCTTATTTAATTTATAAATTCGGTTCTAACCTTCACCATTCGGTCCCGGGGTTCTAATTTGGGCCTAAAATAGTGCCTAAGGTTAAAAGTCTTTAACCTAACTCAACGCATGGTCCAACTTCATAAATTCTAAAATTAAAACTCACTAGAACCAACTTTAATCAATCTAACTTAACTACACACAACATTAACCATGCTATCAAAAACCCAAAGAAACATGTAATTACTTGCTTAATAAAACAAGCATAGAACTTTGATAACCAACACCCTAATCATGCATAAAAACATAACTTTAATAATCCTAAACATGCTTGACCTATATGAATTATAAAGGATAAATGTAACTACGAATTTCTTAATCAAGAATAAAAAGAACTTAAAGAACATGTGAATGAAATATAAAGAACATATAAATATTTAAACTACCAATCAAGAATTCTAAACAAAACTAATTTCCTTTAAACAAGATTCAATCAAGAACCAAGAATTAATAAACAAGAATCTCAACCTAACTTATTAATAAGATTAACCTTAAGCATGATTGAAATAAAGAACATGTGAAAACTTAACTAACGATTCAAGAATTAATCCAAGTAATTAAACTTTAAGAATTCATGCATACAATAATAATGTTATCTAAAACCCTAACATGATTCACAAGAAAACAAAGTACAACAAACAATTGAACAATAATAATTTTACTACAACTATTACAACCCTAATACACCAAATTAAACATACAAGATTAGATATAAAGAACTAGACAAATTACATGTAAATAAAAGCAACACAAGAACAATTTAGTTACAAACAACAACCTAATAATTTACATCCTTAACTACCCAAATTACAATATTTAAAACAAGAAATAACAATAATAATCATAACAATAATAATTATAACAATAATAAAAATAATAATACTAATATCAGAAAATAAAATAGAGAAAAAAAACAAAAGAAAAGAATTGGTTAAAAATAATTTAGGGTTTACGTTTAGGGTTAGGGTGGCAGAACAGCGGCAGGCGTCGACGGGGTGGCGGCGGCGGCGGAGTCGGCGGGTGCGTCGGAGTCGGCGGGTGCGTCGGAGTGAAACGCCGGAACGTGGTCGGCAGCCGCGGTGGTCGGGGTCGAACCCAGAGCGACGGGTGGTTTCTAGTGATGATGGAGGTTGCGCGACGGTCGTCTGGTGGTCGGGAGTCGACGGCGACGACCAAGGTGGCGGTTGGTGGTGGCGTCGCGGTGGCAGGAGGCGAGAGAGATAGGGAGATCGAGAGGGAGAGAGTAAAATAGAAAGAACGAGAGAGGGAAGGAGCGGCGGTTTCCGGCGACTCCTGGCGGTGGCGGCGCGGCGCGGTGGTGGGTGGGGGACGGCAGACGCACAGGGAGAGGGGGGAAGGCTAGGGTTAGGGTTTAGGGTTTGAAGATTATTAGAGTTTGAGGGAGAGAGAGAGGGGTTTTATATCATCCAACAATTTAGACCCAATTAGTCTAATCCTAACTCTTAGCCCAACCCAACACTAAAACAATTAAAACAAACTGATTTTTCTAAGAACAAGCTAATAATAAGAATAGTAGTAATAATAATAATAATAATAATAATAATAATAATACTAATAATAATATAATCACATAGCAAATAATATTCACGTAATTAATCACATAACTCAATAATATTAATAGTAATACTAATAATAAAAAGAGTAAAACTAATAATACTAAACCCATGAAATTACCGATATACCCTTGTTAGTCTCTCACGATCCTACGAGCTCAAGTGTTAGCAAAAATAAACACAAACGAATAATAATAAATAACGAAGTCAAACCTAATTTACTAACGACGTCACGGTCAACATCTTTGGATTTTTCGGGGTTTTACATCATTACCTCCTTAAAAGAAGTTTCGTCCTCGAAACTTAAACTTAAGCCTAACGGTTCGGTAACAATCCTAACGGTTCCGTTCACCCTAAAACTCGTGGTTTTACATCATTACCTCCTTAAAAGAAGTTTCGTCCTCGAAACTTGACGTACCTTTAAGAGTGAAACAGGTGAGGGTATTTCGTTCTCATCTCTTCTTCTGTTTTCCAGGTTGCTTCCATTGGGGCATGATTTGCCCATCGCACTTTCACCAAGGGGACTACTTTTCTTCGAAGTTGTTTTTCCCTACGATCCAAAATTTCCAGCGCCTGCTCTTCATAGCTCAGATCTTCTTGTAGCTGAAGCGGCTCAGGATCAATCACATGAGTTGGGTCTGGAACATATTTCCTGAGTTGTGACACATGGAAGACATTGTGCACTCTTGGAAGTTCTCCTGGCAGTTGCAACTTGTAGGCAACTTCTCCGATGCGTTCTAAGATTGGATATGGCCCGATAAACCTTGGTGTCAACTTCCCCGACTGACCGAATGTCATAACTCCTTTCGTGGGTGAAACCCGTAAAAACACATATTCTCCTACTTCGAACTCCAAAGGTCTCCTCCTCCTGTCAGCATAGCTCTTTTGTCGACTTTGTGCCGCCTTCATTTTATCTTGAACTGTTCGAACCTTCTGAGTAGTGGCCTGTATTAGGTCCGGTCCTATTGTTAGAGCTTCATCGATGTCCTGCCAACAGAGGGGAGTCCTACATCTCCTCCCATATAAAGCTTCGAATGGTGACATCCCAATACTAGCATGATAACTGTTGTTGTAGGAGAACTCAATGAGAGTCAACTCGTCATCCCACGAGTCTTTGAAATCTAATGAGCATGCTCGCAACATATCTTCAAGGGTTTGGATAGTCCTCTCAGTCTGCCCATCAGTAGCTGGGTGAAAAGCGGTACTAAACTTGAGTTTGGTACCAGACGCCTCTTGCAACTTCTTCCAAAATCCAGACTGGAATCTGGTATCTCTGTCCGAGACTATAGAACTGGGAACTCCATGTAGTCTTACTATCTCTCTTACATAGGCTTGAGCTAGGTCGGGGACAGTTGTTGGCGATGGCGATGGCTAGAAAATGAGCCGACTTGGTTAATCGATCCACAATTACCCATATGGTATTGTGTTTCCTCCTGGTCCTTGGCAGACCCACTACGAAATCCATTGATATCGAGTCCCACTTCCATTCGGGAACGTCCAGTGGCTGCAGAAGTCCGGCAGGTCGTTGATGTTTTGCCTTGACCCGTTGGCAAGTGAGGCATTTCGCCACAAAGTCCGCCACTTCTTGTTTCATATTACTCCACCAGAACATCTACTTCAGATCCTTGTAAAGTTTATTTCCCCCTAGGTGCACAGAATATGGTGTATTGTGCCCTTCTTCTAAAATCTTCCTCTTTAACTCCTCCATGTTAGGTATACAGACGCGGTTATGGAACCGTAATGTACCATCCTCGTGAATCACGAAACCAGGGGCCTTCCCTTGCAAAACCTCCTCCCGTATCTTGACAAGCTGCAAATCCAGCTCTTGAGTCCTCTTGATCTCTTCCATGAGAATAGGTTGCAACTCCATGGCATTCAATACAGCTTTCCTTCCAGGTGTCACCACGTTAATTTCCAGCCTCCTAAACTCCTCGCACAGCTCGTGCGGCATCATCATCAAGTGGTTTACAGCATGATAGGGTCTCCTACTCAGGGCACCAGCCACTACATTTGCTTTCCCGGGATGATATTGAAAATTCACATCATAGTCCTTCAGAAATTCCAACCATCGAGTCTGCCTAAGGTTTAGCTCCTTCTGTGTGAAAAGGTACTTTAAACTTTGATGGTCGGTGAATACCTCGCAGTGTACTCCATAAAGGTAGTGTCTCCAAATCTTAAGTGCAAAAACCACTGCTGCCAACTCTAGGTCATGAGTGGGGTAGTTCTTCTCATGTGTCTTCAGTTGTCTGGATGCATACGGAATCACTTTCCCATTCTACATGAGTACACAACCCAATCCACCATGTGATGCGTCACTATAGATAATGAAACCTTCGTTCCCTTGGGGTAGAGCGAGAATAGGGGCCGAGGTAAGCCTCTTCTTCAGCTCGTGAAATGCTTGCTCACATGTTTCCGACCACGCGAACTTGATTGACTTCCGAGTCAAATTGGTCAAAGGGGTGGCGATTTTCGAGAAATCTTGAACAAATTTTCTATAGTAGCCTGCCAAACCCAGAAAACTCCTAACTTCAGTGGCATTCTTCGGTGTCGGCCACTTGGTGATAGCCTCCACCTTTTGAGGGTCCACTGCTACTCCTTCCTTAGACACCACGTGTCCTAAGAACGCTACTCGCTCCAACCAAAATT
Source organism: Portulaca oleracea (assembly GCA_029582165.1). NCBI lineage: Eukaryota > Viridiplantae > Streptophyta > Magnoliopsida > Caryophyllales > Portulacaceae > Portulaca > Portulaca oleracea. The sequence continues at coordinate 20,301,306 of CM055882.1, read as the reverse complement.
CACATTTCTTAAACTTCGCATAAAGTTCGTTACTACGCAAAATCTTCAACACTTCTTTCAGGTGGTTCGCATGCTCCTCCCGTGTTCCTGAGTACACCAATATATCATCGATGAACACCACCACAAACTTGTCCAGAAACGGCTTGAACACTCGGTTCATTAAGTCCATGAAAGCGGCTGGTGCGTTTGTGAGCTCAAACGGCATTACTACGAACTCATAATGACCATATCGAGTTCGGAAGACGGTTTTAGAGATGTCCTCCTCTCGGATTCTTAGCTGGTGATATCCTGATCTCAGGTCTATCTTCGAAAACATTGTTGCACCCCGCAACTGATCAAAGAGATCATCGATGCGAGGCAGAGGGTACCGATTTTTTATGGTAATCTTGTTCAACTCCCGGTAATCGATGCATAACCTCATGCTACCATCCTTCTTCTTCACGAACAATACGGGTGCTCCCCATGGTGACGTGCTGGGTCGTATGTACCCCTTTTCCAGCAGCTCATCCAGCTGGGTCTTCAATTCCTTTAGCTCTGCGGGCGCCATTCGATATAGGGCTTTTGAAACAGGTGCTGCCCCGGGCTCCAAATCGATGCAGAAATCCACCTCCCTGAGTGGGGGCATTCCCGGAATCTCCTCCGGGAAGACATCAGGAAAATCCTGAACTATCGGAATGGTCTCGATCGTAGGCTCCTCCGCCTTGGTGTCAATTACATTGCATAAAAACCCTTCGCAACCTTGGCCCAACAACTTCTAAGCCTTAAGGGCAGAGATAATCCTTACACCTTGAAGATGTCTGTCGCTCCAATGCACTACCTTCTTCCCATTCGGTCCTACTAAGGTCACCTTTTGCTTGTGGCAATCTATCTGAGCTCTAAATTTTGCTAACCAATCTATCCCCAAAATAACATCAAACTCCATTAGATCAAACATATAGAGGTCTGCCTCAAATTCCTGACCTGCTATCACTATAGGACATCCACCATATAACTCTCCACAACTAATGGTATCCCCCGGTGGGTAGGGCTACCGACATAGGCTTACTATTCTCCGAGGGTTTCATCTTAGCCTTCTCTACTATAGCTCGTCCAACAAAAGAATGACAAGCACCATAATCAAATAAAACAGAGACATTGTAGAGGTGGAGAGAGAAGGTACCCGTCACGACGTCCGCTTCATTCTCAACCTCATCCTTCCTCATCACATACACTCGTCCTCCTGCGTTACGCGGCGGTTGTTGCTGCTGACGAGGCGAGTTCGCTGGCCTCCCTTGGTTGTTCTGATTCCCACCGGGACCACCCCGGTTTTGCTGTTGCGGTCTTTGGTTTCCATTATAGCCTCCCCGATTTTGATATGTTGACTGCGGGGCTCTCCAGTTCCCATTGTTTCCACCAAGATTGCCCCCTAAAGTTAGCTGAGGGCACTGCTTTATATGATGCTGGGGGCTTCCACACTTGAAACACCCCCCTTACATCCCTTGCTCTACACTCCCGGGGGTAATGGCCGGGTCGTCCACAAATCTTGCATATCGGCATATGCGATGGCCTTTGTCCCGAAGACTGGTTACCCCGCCAGTTGTTGGGGCGGAATCTCTTCTCTTGGTTGGGTTGAGGTGGGTTAAAACGGGGCGACTCCTTCCTCTTATGCCCTTGTATGCCAAGTTGTCGCTCCATGTCGTGCATTACCCTTTCTACAGTGAGGGCAACATTCAGCATGCTCTGGTAAGATGTGAACTCACGCGATGACATCCGATCCTGAATCTTGCAGTTTAATCCATCCCAGAAGCGATCCATCCTCAATTGTTCGCTAGACACAAGAGCAGGTGCAAACCGAGACAGTTCGGTAAACTTAGTGGAGTAAGCAAGCACACCACGCTCTCCTTGGCGTAAGTCCATGAATTCTTTTTCTTTCGCCTTTTGAAGAGACATAGGGTAGAACCAATCCTTCAGCACAACCTTAAAATGGTTCCAGTCAAAACCTGGTTCGGTCCGTATCTCCTTCACACTTGCCCACCATAGGTCGGCCTCCTCCTTCAGGTGGTATGCAGCAAAATCCACCCTCAACTCCTCAGGACAGCGTGTCGTATCAAAAATCTTTTTCATCTCTCTAACCCACTCTTCAAAGATTTTGGGGTCAGTTACCCCTGTATAAGTGGGCGGGTTAAAGCTATTGAACCTTTGGAGAAGAGCAGAGGGATCATTTTCCCTTTCTCCTCCTTGTCGATCCACCACTCTCTTCAGTAGATCCTCGTGCTTGTTAAGCATCTCAATCATCAGCAGGCTAGCAAGGTCATTCCCTGGTGTTGTTGTACTCGGCCCGGATATCAAGTGAGGAAGACGCTGACGCAGTTCAGTCGCGGTTTGAGGGCGCTGTTCGGCTGCAGCTTGCGGGCGCTCCCGATTACCGTGGTTGGGTTGAGAACCATTCACGTCCGACATCCTGGTTCAAAGGGTCGATTTAGACTACTTAGGGTTTAATCTCACAGCGTAAATCACCAATTCTGAGGAGGGACTATCAAATCAACTATCTCATAAAAGTTCTAAGCAGATACAAAACTGCAACATATCTCAACAGATAAGCCCAGATAATAGCATCATTTAAAAAGAGAAAGGAGAAGATATATACTATCACCTCTAAAATCAAGACTATTATTTATAATACTTGCACACCAACGTCGTAGTATGTAAATCTATCCCCTATATTGGGGTTATCACACAAGAAAACAACACACTACACTTAGGGACACATCACAATCAAGCTAACCATGCATAAATAAGTTACAGCAACCAATCCTAATACTACTACTACTGTCCCACTCATATAATCCTCCTACACAGAGGGTTTTTCCTAGCTGCGATCAGAGTCCAATCTGGATCATCAGACTCATCCCCTGAGTTCTCTTCGGGGTCTTCTCCTGTCTCCCAGTCCACCGTAACCTCATCCTCGGGTCCGGTCTCCTGTTCGGGCTCATCTGCAGGTGTAGCTGTAACTCCAGATGTCACCTCGGGCTCAGAATCCTCCACAAAATCCTCTAGATCTTCCTCTGGGTCACTCTCGGGATCCATGTCCATGACAGGTGCTGGGGCTGGGTTCACTGGAACTTTTTCCACATCACGCTTCCAAATCTTGGCAATCTCATCGAAGACTTCCGGAATTCGGTGCTCTGGCCCCATTCGATACCTCTTACACCAACAATACGGGTGGGGATACTCCTCGACCGGGAGAGGGGGTGGTAGCAATAATGGTACAGTGTGGCCCCACCGAGGGTCGTCCCGAAACGTGAGCAAAAATGCGTTCGCCTGACTCTCATCGTTACCACGAAGGCATGAGTTCGGAACGTCTTTAGTGTACTTGTCAATCTCGTCGTAGAAGTTTATCATATGAGTTCCCAATTTCTCCTTGGGGAGAATGGGAGTATAACGATGAAAACACAGGGTGGGATGACGATAACAGTGTGTGCGTTGTGCCATCCTACAGGGTTAGAACATATTAGCAACATAGGAAATTAAAGACATAATCATGTAGTAATAGGAAAGCATAAACCCCTTTTCTCATCCTACTCTCATCACTCTGACTTAGCTTCCTAGGGTCCAACTAAACCTAAAGGACTCTGAGAAGCTACTAGGTCGCAACCCAGAGCTCTGATACCATTCTGTAACGCCCCGAAAATTCAATTATCGAAAAGTCAAAGTCAAACTAACGTTAACAGAAAAAATTTAGCGGAAGACTTAAACTCTTATTGGGCGTCACTGCCGTATCCCCGAAGGAACACAAGGCAAGAAGGAAAAACAACGACTGTCTGTCAACGGCAACCAATTAACAAACTCATACTTAGAAAAATAAACCTCAAACTAACTTCAAGTTCCTCATGAAAGAGAAGCAACATAAATAACGACTTCTAACATGTCGACCTCACTTCTAATTCCCGTCCCAGCATATTGATCATCACCTGAAAACAAAACATTTCAAAAATGAGGGGGAAATCTCAATAATGTCTACCCCTAACGTTAAAAACAAGTTAAGTTCATTTCGATTCATTTGAGGGAGAGCGAACAAGTCAAACCATTTCGCAAACCTTTAACCCCAGAACGGTTCTCCTCAAACCAACCAATTCATATTTTATTATGCAAGCGGGATACCACATCCCTTAGAATAACATCGCCTACCACAGGCATCAAGAGTTCGCCTACCCACAGGCATCAAGAGTTCGCCTACCACAGGCATCAAAAGTTCGCCTACCACAGGCATCAAATTATTCGCCTACCATAGGAATCAAAGTATTCGCATACCACAGGCATCAAAATATCAACTATCCTATATCAGGGAAGAAGCCCTGATCTCCTGGTCTATAACCCGGCAAGATTCCAAATCCTGAACAACGAGTTATGCCCCGAAACCCGCTTATTGTTTCACTTTGAATTATTAATATCTTATGCAAAAACTCAACTCACAACTCTCAAGTCAAACCCAAACCAGGTTATCAAAACCAGTAAGAAAACCACTAATAAAAGACCATCTCAATTTCTCAACTCAATAAATCAATAATCACAACAAATATCAAAAATAGATGGCCACATTTCAACATAAAGTCCCCTTTCGGGATGCAATTGTCAAAACAGATTAGAAAACATTTAAACACATTAAAAGGGCATCCCAGGGGGAATAGAGCATAGACATTACCTGGTTAGCTTCAGTTCACAGCAAAAACGAACACACTTGAGCTCACTAACGACGCGAATTAGCTCGGGCCTAAAATAGAACAATTATTCTAATCAAAACGCGTCCTTTTAAGTTAGTATTAACTACCTTCTAACTAACCCTCCCCTAGGAACCCTATAGCTTCCTATCAATCATGAATTTACACTTTAAAACATTTAATACATTCCAAATAATCACATAACCAGCTCAAAACATCACTTTCACACAACAACACTTTTATTAATAACAAACATTAACAAACAGATTACAGCATCCACATAAAAAGGGTCGTAACTTGACTTCCCGACATCCTATGGGTCTAGTTATAGACTTTTCGGAAACCTTGGGATGTCTACTAAAACGTTTATGTTGAACTCAAGACCCAAAACACGCTATAAGGTCCTCAAAAACCGTCATCTTCCCAAACTGTCAAGATCTGACCTAGGTCTGGTAATCGGGGTAAAACTCGACCTATACAACTCCAAAGTCCGTTCTGCAAAACTCCTATTAAAGCTAACATCTAAGAATAACTCTAGTCCAAAGGGTGCGATCAAAAGACAATTACACTAACCGTGGTGACCCGATCTTTAGACACTAACGAAACTGTCCCGATCCCGGTTCTTATTTAATTTATAAATTCGGTTCTAACCTTCACCATTCGATCTTTTGACTAATAGAAATATATGTTTACTTTTTGAAAAATCAAACTTTCAGGATGTTGATATTGTGTGGTTTCGAGATCCATTTTCACTATTTTATCCTGATGATGATATTCAAGTCTCAAGTGATTACTTCAATGGAGATCCCTTCGACTTGTTTAACTCCCCCAACACTGGTTTTATGTTTGTTAGATCCAACAATCGAACCATCAAATTCTACAAATTTTGGAGATCTTCAAGATGGAAAATTAAGGGCGGAATTGAGCAACTTGTTTTGCATAACATATTAAGACATAGTAAGTATGTCCAGAAAAATAAGTTGAAATTTCGATTTCTAGATACTGAGTATTTTGGTGGGTTTTGCACTCCAAGTAAAGATTTAAACAAGGTCTGCGCAATGCATGCTAATTGTTGTATGGGGTTAGATAGAAAAGTTGAAGATCTAAGTGCCTTACTTGAAGATTGGAAAAGATATGTCAATGGTTATTTACCAACAAATCTAACCAATTTTCACTGGAGCGCCCCAAAAACATGCGTTTGATGTTTCAGGTTATAATTAGGCTTTTCAAAAATCAAATACTATTCATGATTTTTAATTTGTATCTATATTGTTTTTGTTTTGAGTTGTAAAATAATGTCACATATGTCATGAGTCAAACTTGTTCTCTATTATTATTTGCATAAATCTATTTTTATGAGGCAACATGTCCTAATTCATAATTAATAATTCATCATTTTATTGTCATATTACCATCATGTTGTACATGTGACCAAATACAATTATAAAATGATGGAACTAGAAAAATGTAATCATCAATCACAATTTCAAAATCACTAAGGTAGTCATGAGATATTGGAGTTCCTTTATTTGCATATGGATTATATAATCAGACTCCATACATTATCTTTTCCACTAGGGACCGTTTGATGCATAAAAGTCGCTTTTGCTTTTGTCACATTTTGGTGCCCAATTTGCATATTATCTCTTAATTGTTGCCAAAACAACGCCTATATTCAACGTTTATTTCTAGCTAGCATACCTAGACTAATCCACCCCTCCTCAAATGGATACATCACTTTTTAGTTTGTTAAAACGAGAGAGTGGCAGTGTCTAAGAACATGTCAGTTGCACTTGTTGTTGTTATAGTCTTGTGCTAATGCTCACATCTTAATATATCGACTTTGTACTTGCGAAATGAGTATAGTATGTGTGTTAACCTTTCCAATGAAAAGAAAATCATTGATATTGTACGTACATACCAGATGAGAATTAGACAAAGATGAAAGTTGTTATCATCCAATTGGTCAATCCATTACATTCGAAGGTTTCCTGGTGAGTTAGCTACTATCTGATGTGAACAACTTTCTGATCCACCTTGCACCACATCTCTGAAATCAAGTCACGATCAAAGATTGAGGGCATGCCTATATCCTTACTACTCACATTACATCTCTAGCATGTTTCTAACTGGGTGATATGTTTGTACTTGAGAAGAGCTTTCATTGGAAGGATACTGGAGCAACTCTTCAACCAAAAACACTTAGCCTTAGTGATGATCTTAGCACTTCAAAGAATTGGCAACTTGTTCTCAAAGTTGTCAAAGTTAAGAGACATATGCCTAGGTTGTGTGCTGGTTTAATAGAGAAAATACCATTATTATCAAACCATCATACTTGGGTATGCTTGGGCAATAGGGATAGCTACGTATTGGAGTCGAGTCAGAGATGAGGACCTCCGTCTCTTCTCCGACTAATATTGGGAGGTAAGGTTTATCTCCAGATCCTATTAATGGCAGGATCCATGGACCTCCGAATGCCATTATGATTGGAGGTAGCCACCTCTGGATTCAGTCCAATATGTTGCGAATAAAACCGAAGGCGGCTACCCATCTAGATAAGTTTGTTTTAAATGTCTAGGGTGTTAAGTCATAAGTAAGCTTCGATGTTGTTTCAAGGTATTTTACATACTCTCGAAATGGCAGGGGATTGTTGATATTATTTCAAGAATGTATATCTGTGGTTATTAGGTATGTTGGAGACGTAAAACATAAGTTTAATTAAAAACCAAATCGAGTGTTAACACACTTAAATTGGTCATCATGGACAAAGTCAAGACTTGTCTGTGTTGTGTTGGTGTCCAGAACACCAGAAAAGCCAAAGTAGTACGGACACGGGGCGTGTCAGCTGACTAGTTTTAATGCTCCAACGACTAATTAATCCAGGTGATTAATTCTTGATCACATTTTATCATATGATCTTTGACCCCACCAACTATATTTCTCATATAGCATGTGACCAAATTGAAGATTGTGATATTGGCCATCTTTAAGGACTCTCATTAAGGTCTTTGAATAACCCTAGTGGTTCAACCCTTTTTTTATTATTATTTTTACATTGATAAGCCAGGCCACCTATTGAGTCCCCTGTCTCAGGGAGAACCCAATAGGCCTACCAGCCCAAAGGGGAGGAGGTACACCACTATGAGGCCCACAAGGAGCCTCCCAAGGGCACCAACAATTCCCACCAAGGATTATGGTCACCAGGGATCGAACCCCTAAAGCTCATTGGCCTAGTGGTGTTACCCTATAAATAATGTTGTTCTAGCCATTTGCAACATGCATCAAATAATAACATCATACATCAAATACATATCCCTCTAGTGTTGGTGTACAACAATACTCTATTGAAATACTCTTTGAATAAGTACGAAACAAGTCCAAGTTGTGTTACAAGTTAGGCTAAACTTTATCCCTTTCAATGTTTATAGTATGCTAAATAGTTCCAAGAAAAATGAGATTGTCCATGACTCTTTCTATGGGTGAATTCATTGTTTATGTATACTCTCCATCTTGTCATCCATACCGTGTACCGTAAGAAGATCAAGAACTTCAAGCGAAGATGGAGATCCAAGTCATTCAAGAATCATTTGAAGAAAAATAATTAGAAGAAAAAGACATAGGAGGAAATAAATTATTCCCTCTTATTTCTTGTTCTTAAGAAGATGTGAAAGACACCCTCTTTATACATTGGCGGTGAGCGTTTGTAACGCCCCGGAAATTCAATTATCGAAAAGTCAAAGTCAAACTAACGTTAACAGACAAAATTTAGCGGAAGACTTAAACTCTTATTGGGCGTCACTGTCGTATCCCCGAAGGAACACAAGGCAAGAAGGAAAAATAACGACTGTCTGTCAACGACAACCAACTAACAAACTCATACTTAGAAAAATAAACCTCAAACTAACTTCAAGTTCCTCATGAAAGAGAAGCAACATAAATAACGACTTCTAACATGTCAACCTCACTTCTAATTCCCGTCCCCAACATATTGATCATCACCTGAAAACAAAACATTTCAAAAATGAGGGGGAAATCTCAATAATGTCTACCCCTAACGTTAAAAACAAGTTAAGTTCATTTCAATTCATTTGAGGGAGAGGGAACAAGTCAAACCATTTCGCAAACCTTTAACCCCAGAACGGTTCTCCTCAAACCAATCAATTCATATTTTATTATGCGAGCGGGATACCACATCCCTTAGAATAACATCGCCTACCACATGCATCAAGAGTTCACCTACCACAGACATCAAGAGTTCGCCTACCACAGGCATCAAAAGTTCGCCTACCACAGGCATCAAAATATCAACTATCCTATATCAGGGAAGAAGCCCTGATCTCCTGGTCTATAACCCGGCAGGATTCCAAATCCTGAACAACGAGTTATGCCCCGAAACCCGCTTATTGTTTCACTTTGAATTATTAATATCTTATGCAAATACTCAACTCACAACTCTCTTGTCAAACCCAAACCAGGTTATCAAAACCAGTAAGAAAACCACTAATAAAACACCATCTCAATTTCTCAACTCAATAAATCAATAATCACAACAAATATCAAAAATAGATGGCCACATTTCAACATGAAGTCCCCTTTCGGGATGCAATTGTCAAAACAGATTAGAAAACATTTAAACACATTAAAAGGGCATCCCAAGGGGAATAGAGCATAGACATTACCTGGTTAGCTTCACTTCACAGCAAAAACGAACACACTTGAGCTCACTAACGACGCGAATTAGCTCGGGCCTAAAATAGAATAATTATTCTAATCAAAACGCGCCCTTTTAAGTTAGTATTAACTACCTTCTAACTAACCCTCCCCTAGGAACCCTATAGGTTCCTATCAATCATGAATTTACACTTTAAAACATTTAATACATTCCAAATAATCACATAACCAGCTCAAAACATCACTTTCTCACAACAACACTTTTATTAATAACAAACATTAACAAACAGATTACAGCATCCACATAAAAAGGGTCGTAACTTGACTTCCCGACATCCTATGGGTCTGGTTTTGGACTTTTCGGAAACCTCGGGATGTCTACTAAAACGTTTATGTTGAACTCAAGACCCAAACCACGCTATAAGGTCCTCAAAAACCGTCATCTTCCCAAACTGTCCAGATCTGACCTAGGTCTGGTAATCGGGGTAAAACTCGATCTATACAACTCCAAAGTCCGTTCCGCAAAATTCCTATTAAATCTAACATCTAAGGGAAACTCCAGTCCAAAGGGTTCGATCAAAAGACAACTACACTAACCGTGGTGACCCGATCTTTAGACACTAACGAAACTGTCCCGATCCCGGTTCTTATTTAATTTATAAATTCGGTTCTAACCTTCACCATTCGATCCCGGGGTTCTAATTTGGGCCTAAAATAGTGCCTAAGGTTAAAATTCTTTAACCTAACTCAACCCATGGTCCAACTTCATAAATTCTAAAATTAAAACTCACTAGAACCAACTTTAATCAATCTAACTTAACTACACACAACATTAACCATGCTATCAAAAACCCAAAGAAACATGTAATTACTTGCTTAATAAAACAAGCATAGAACTTTGATAACCAACACCCTAATCATGCATAAAAACATAACTTTAATAATCCTAAACATGCTTGACCTATATGAATTATAAAGGATAAATGTAACTACGAATTTCTTAATCAAGAATAAAAAGAACTTAAAGAACATGTGAATGAAATATAAAGAACATATAAATATTTAAACTACCAATCAAGAATTCTAAACAAAACTAATTTCCTTTAAACAAGATTCAATCAAGAACCAAGAATTAATAAACAAGAATCTCAACCTAACTTATTAATAAGATTAACCTTAAGCATGATTGAAATAAAGAACATGTGAAAACTTAACTAACGATTCAAGAATTAATCCAAGTAATTAAACTTTAAGAATTCATGCATACAATAATAATGTTATCTAAAACCCTAACATGATTCACAAGAAAACAAAGTACAACAAACAATTGAACAATAATAATTTTACTACAACTATTACAACCCTAATACACCAAATTAAACATACAAGATTAGATATAAAGAACTAGACAAATTACATGTAAATAAAAGCAACACAAGAACAATTTAGTTACAAACAACAACCTAATAATTTACATCCTTAACTACCCAAATTACAATATTTAAAACAAGAAATAACAATAATAATCATAACAATAATAATTATAACAATAATAAAAATAATAATACTAATATCAGAAAATAAAATAGAGAAAAAAAACAAAAGAAAAGAATTGGTTAAAAATAATTTAGGGTTAGGGTGGCAGAACAGCGGCAGGCATCGACGGGGTGGCGGCGGCGACGGAGTCGGCGGGTGCATCGGAGTGAAACGCCAGAACGTGGTCGGCAGCCGCGGTGGTAGGGGTCGAACCCAGCAGCGACTTCAAGCAGCGGCTGACTGTTTCTTCGCGTCGGGCTGGTTTCTAGTGATGACGGAGGTTGCGCGACGGTCGTCTGGTGGTCGGGAGTCGACGGCGACGACCAAGGTGGCGGTTGGTGGTGGTGTCGCGGTGGCAGGAGGCGAGAGAGACAGGGAGATCGAGAGGGAGAGAGAAAAAGAGAAAGAACGAGAGAGGGAAGGAGCGGCGGTTTCCGGCGACTCCCGGCGGTGGCGGCGCGACGCGGTGGTGGCTGGGGGACGGCTGACGCACAGGGAGAGAGAGAGAGAGGGGGGAAGGCTAGGGTTAGGGTTTAGGGTTTGAAGATTATTAGGGTTTGAGGGAGAGAGAGAGGGGTTTTATATCATCCAACAATTTAGGCCCAATTAGTCTAATCCTAACTCTTAGCCCAACCCAACACTAAAACAATTAAAACAAACTGATTTTTCTAAGAACAAGCTAATAATAATAATAATAGTAATAATAATAATAATACTAATAATAAAAAGAGGAAAACTAATAATACTAAACCCATGAAATTACCGATATACCCTTGTTAGTCTATCATGATCCTACGAGCTCAAGTGTTAGCAAAAATAAACACAAACGAATAATAATAAATAACGAAGTCAAACCTAATTTACTAACGACGTCACGGTCAACATCTTTGAATTTTTCGGGGTTTTACAGCGTTAATATGCTAAAGAGTAAGAATCCTAGTTAAACACATGCATTCAAGGACTTAGGGTGTGTTTGGCCAAGCTCCTACTTCTTCAAAATGACTTTTTAGAAACTGTTTTACAGAAACTGTTTCTTCCAAGAGTTTTAGGTGTTTGGTAATGCATATTATGGAAGTGTTTCTTAAAAGTAGAAACTAGTAATTAGTGTTTGATCATTTATAAATACTTATTTGCTACTTTAAGACCCCATAGAATGAGTGTTAGATTCTTTTTTTTAAATTCGATTTTCACAATTTACAATTCACAAGAAATTTTCATCGTTATATGATTTGACATTCAATTTTTGGTTCTCCTCCAAAAATTTTATTTAATTTATGTAAAATAATTAAATTTAACTTTACACGGGCAATAAAATCTTATTATCAAAAATTACCTATTTTATATTGATAAACATGAAATTTTATAATCAATTATAACAAGAAAATAGAGCATCTTCAAGAAAATTAAAAATATCTTAAAAATAAAAACATGAAAATATAATAATTTCATTGATAGGAAAGTTCAAAGATATTTGTGAAAATTTTTTTTGTTCCCTTAATTCCTAATAGCTTCCAAGAAATTAAAAGTTAGATGCAACAAAATGTAGCTTCAATTTCTAGGGGACATGAGAATTAATTTTAGCTTCTATAAAGTTGGAAATTATTTTAGAAAATATCTTTGTTTGACATAATTTTTACTTTTTCTACTAAAAAGCTACTAAAGAGCATGGCCAAACACACACTTAGATTCCCATCACGAATAGAAAAAGATTCCTTGTATAAACACAAAAGGACTCTAATAATCCCCCTCTAGTTGGAGCATGGGGTTGATAATGCCCAACTTAGACACCAAATACTAGAAGTAGTCTCCACCAAGAACTTTTGTGAAAATATATGCATGCAGATGCTTGGTATTTATCTTGAATAGAAGAAGTTGTCTATCTTCAACTTTCTCCCATACAAAATGATAATCAATCTCTATATGTTTAGCGCGCTCATGATAGACTGGATTAATAGCAATATGGAGGGTTGTTTGATTATAACAAAATAATTTCATGGGTTATATGGGCGAAAAAACCTAGGGGTGCTAAGAAAGTTTTTAGCCAAATTAATGAGCTTACAAGTAGCAACTGTCATTGACTGATATTCCGCTTCTGCGGACGAGCGAGATATGGTAGTTTGCTTCTTGGTGTTCTAGGACACAAGGGCTCCTCTCAAAGTAATGAAGTACCCTGTGAGAGATCTTCTTGTAGTTGGGTGTAACACCCCAACCTTAACCACAAGATTAAAATCCTACTCAGAAACCCAAACCTGTGATTAGCGCAGCGGAACACCTTAGGTGGAGGCATTAACGCCATCCCCAAAAGAGACAAGGCACAAACACACCAAACTTTATAACCACAAGAAAGAGAAATGCTAAACTCCAAACCCAAAACATAAGTACAAACTTATACAATCCTTGAATTTATGGATACATAAACTTAAAACCATAAGAGAACTTCCAAGCAACTGCCAAACCGGCTCTCCTGCCATTAACGTGACTTAGGAACTACCTCACGCGATTGAAGCTACTTCGGAACTGATTGTCTTTGCCTCGGGAGCTCGAACCTCCTAAAAACAAAACATTAAAACATTGCAAAAAGTGAGTGGGGAAACACTCAGTACGTAAATGTCCAACATGTAAAACCGTTCTAAAACGGTTTTAGTGCCAGCATTTAAATTCATTTTGAAAACAAGGGAAGGGGAGTAAAACCAATAACCTGAAATGAAGTACATACATAACATACATGAATAACAATGTAGTAAAGATAGATGAATAAATATGTGGAACCCTCATGATCGGTGCAAGCACCTCACACACGCGCATGCCCAAATCGATCTAGATTTGGATTGGGTGACCGCTAAGCGGTCGACACTAGCCAGGTCAAGGCACTCTGATCAGGAGTGCTAAAACATGAGTACGTATAAATGATAATATAAGGCGGGTCCACTTTAAAACATAAAAGATTACATAAAGCATAAAACTTGATAATATATGAATAATGTACGCGCTAAGGCGGTAAAGGTTGGACAATTTGCGTACCTTGGGATGATAAAGTCCCTGGCGGTGCGTCTCGGCTTTGAGATGGCTTTGGTAACTTGTCAACTAAGACATGAATAATGGAAAATGAAGAACCGAATGAGGCTCTTAATTAGTTTCAAAAGTTTAGAAACTTAGGAAAATATAAATGAAATAACTTAGGGAGAAAATTTCAGGTTGTAAATAAATAAAGATTATAGCGTAACTTGAGTTAGGAAAATCGGAATAAAGTAAAAGAGTACATCTCGGAATAGGGAAAATTATAATCTACAACTTTGTCAACAGAACCAGAGGGTAAAAATGAGAGGGAGGGCTCCAAAATGGGCCCGGACAGAAACTGGGTTCGGATAATTAAGAACTCCGGGTCGAATTTATATGAAGATATTGACGTAGAAAGGTGAATTAAGAAGGTGGAACTTGAATCTTGGAAAGGTAGCTTAAATTGATGAAGAATGGGACTTAAAGATTGAAGGCTAGAATGGAAATCGTGGACTTAAAGATGAAGCGAAGACGTGATAATGAGATTAAAAATGAAGTGAGAATGATTCATGGGGTATGGGTTTTCGAACGTGATTGAGAGGCAAGCTTAAGTTGGTACTTTAGAGGGCAAAAGACTTGAATCTACTTAGGGCTTGGAGGTTATAAAGCTAGATGAGAAATCTTAGCTAGATCAATAATAAAGGGCTTTTAAGCTAAAATCCATGAGGAGAAAACTTATAACTTGTGTTAGATTCATAAACCCTTGGAATGATGACCTTAGGATATACTTAGGCTTCCAAACCATACTTTTCAACCTTAAAATCATAATATAGGATTACAACATATAACCATAACTTATCAATGCTTAAAATCCTCTATTGATATTGGTTTAGGGCCCCAAAGATGGAATTTAATAAGGAATAAACTGGGCAGAAACTTCAAGATGGACAGCCCTTCTTTCCGGGCTCATAACTCACACTCCCGATATCGGATAACTACAAACCATACCTTTCTGGAAAGCTTGCAATGTGACCTAAAACGTTCATGTTTACCACAAAAACTGGAAAGATCTTCAAAGGGACGAAAAACAGCCCTTAAGTTACTGACTTCCAGAAACGTATTCCGAAACGTGACGTTACGGTTTTGGCCATAACTCGGCCTATACAAGACGGAATTTAGAAATTCCAAAGCCTATGGTTAGCTAACACCTTGGGATATCTTATGGAGTAAAAATCTTGCCTAAATTCTAACTTTTGAGCCTCTGTAAATTTTTCAGAATTTGGACAGAAACTATTTTGCTTTTAAACTCAGCTCTAATGGTAATTTTGGCCCTTAATTGACAATAATTCTCAACTAAATCTCACTTTGGCTATACTCCATCATATTTCCAGAAATAAACCTTGAAAGTTAACTCATCAAAGAGCTTAAATCTCACATGCATCCATAAATTCAACATGCAATTCATCCCAACATCATACTTTGATATTCTTTCACTAAAATCTCTTTAATTTACCCAAATTAAACATGATAACACTTTAATAACAATCTTAACATACATAATCAGCCCTTAATACTCAGAATCTTTTCAAGAATCTTACATGCATCAAGATTATAACACTATCCATCAAGAATTCAACAAGAAAGCCTCAAGAACTCATCCAAATACACATGCATATACTCCAAACTCAAACCCCTAACTTAACCAAAACAATTATAACTTGGAATTTATGCTAAAAGAGAGTAAAATAGATAGAAATTACAAAAGAAACATATATAAAAACATGAAATTCAGATTAGGGTTTGAAAGAATTGAAATTGGGGGTTTGAGAGATTACCCTTAAGGTAAAAAAATTGATGAAAACACAAGAGAGGGGAAGAGGGGTGCACGGCGGCGGCGAATGGTGGCGGTGGCGGCGGCGGCCGGCTGCTGATCACGGCAGATCAGAGGGAGGAGCAGAGGGGTAGAGAGAGAAAGTGAGAGTGAGGGGTGTTGGGAGTTTGAATTGATAAAATGAGCCCCTAACTAATACTAGTACTAATATAGACTCCCTCTAGATAATTAAGACACTAATTAAACTTAATTAAAATCTGAAATTTTAATTTAGTAACATAATTATAGAAGTGCTAGGTTTAAATAATAATTAGTTGTACTTAATAAAATTAATCGGTAACAATTGGGTTAAAATAAATTAAGACTTGAATTAAAGAAAAGTTAAATAAATGGAACATAAATATTACTTGTACTTAAATAAAATAAATATAATCCAAATAAAATAAGTTAAGGTTTGGATAATAAAATATAAACGTTACGAGGTGGTATAATTAAACCCTTTTCGGTTAAAGAAATAACGTAAACGGTAAAACCCGAGTTAATTTAATTTAACGGGTAAATAAAATAAATTAAAGGTTTGTAAACCCGTAACTTGATACCCTTTGCCATCTCCTGCACGAGACTTGACACCGATAAAATAAATAATTAAAAGTAAAAGAGAAAAATTTATAACATAATTTAAATAATTACGGTAATTTGTATTTAATTAATCATGGTTTTGGGGCGGGTTATTACATTGGGCAACCTCCCCAATCTGAGTCACAATAGGCGACTAGCTGCATGTTTGATTCCTTTAGCAAAAGTATTCCTTGTCCAGGTGAACATTTAATGTAACGAAACACCTTCTTTGTTACTTCCACATGTTGTTTCTTTGGATTCTGCATGAATTGAGAAAGGATATGAACTGCATATGTGAGGTCTGGCCTAGTTATAGTAAAATAGATTAATACTCCTACAAGTCCTTTGTATGAAGTTGGATCTTGTGGAGCCTTTTCTTGAGCAAGGGCAAGCTTATGATTCTTCTCTATAGGAAAGGTTATAGGTTTGGCACATAGGAAGGAGGCCACGTGTTGGAAATAACGAACAATGAGATGGAATAAAGGGACCACAGAAGATGGGGGATCACTTGGGTGGCTAGGAGTCGAGGACAAGTCGTATCCCCTTAAGACTTATTCACTAGACCGTGAAAAGACTCAAGGGTAAAACCTAACTTCTTATAAGCAAAGTTACAAGATTTCTCAAAGGACTCAAAGAGTTGCTGCAGTCAACACCTTAAGAATGTGTTGAATGCTCTCTAGAAAGGAAGAAGAAGATAGATGAGGGTGTGGATGAATGGTGAATTCATCCACCTTATATAGGCACACTTTGGAGTCATAAGGTGGTCAAAACATTCCAAAAGCATTGGGCATATCCAAGGGATTATGTTTGAATGATATTAATGAGAAATCAAGACTGATTTCTCAGTCAATATCATCCAAAACCATGACCAAATTCATTTCAACACGAGGCATAAATTATGGGATTTGAAAATCAATCCCGTCAGCGTTCAACACGGGTCGTGTTAGGTCAACACGGTCTGTGTTGAAGCCAACACGACCCGTGCTGGATCAGCACGACCCGTGTTGATCCAGTGCACGATTTTCTTACTCTCTGGACGCCAACACGGGTCGTGTCAAACCTAGCACGATCCGTGTTGGGTCCAGTTATCTTGTTAAGCTTGATTTCGACCTATCTGGTCGATCCTATGCTTATAACTTGTATTTTATGCCTCTTAACTCTTGAAATACTCCAACACCACGTTCATCCACTATCTCCAAAGCGTACTTACGTTGACAAAGGAAGAGGTCTCATTGTCCTCAGGCTACCTCAATACCTAAAAAATATTTTAGAGGGCCAAGGTCCTTAATGCTAAAGCGCTCATCTAAATAAGTCTTGAACTTTTGGCATTCTTGAACATTATTAGTAGCAAAAATAATGTCATTATCGGAAACAAGAAGTGTCATACAAAACTCCATCCTTTTGATATGTGAATCTATATATTATAATAGAAATCATTGTGGGTCCCACGAAATAGAGCCACGGGCGTGACTGTAGGGGCATTGGTCAATCACAACGTAAAAATTATATATATTTTTTCTATTTTCAATTTTTTTATTTTCAATCTGGATTTTATTTTCAAACTAAAAAAAAAACAGAAAGTATCTCTAATCCTTGACTCACTTGGACTATGAATTAAATTATTTTAGTGCGAATAACAGTAATTATTTTGGTATTGCCTCTAATAATAATAATAATAATAATAATAATAATAATAATAATAATAATAATAATAATAATAATAATAATAATAATATTAACAATAATAATAATAATATTAATATTAATAATAATAATAATCGATATATTATAATAGAAAACATTGTGGGTCCCACTACTCCACAAAATAGTGCCACGGGAGTTACTGTAGGGGAATTGGCCAATCACAACGTAGAAAATTATTTTTTTTTCTATTTTCAATTTTTTTTTATTTTCAATCTGTATTTTATTTTCAAACTAAAAAAACCTGAAAGTATCTCTAATCCTTGACTGCTTTGGGCTCTGAATTAAATTATTTTGGTGCAAATAACATTAATTATTTTCAATCTGTATGTAGTATAATAGAAATCATTGTGGGTCCCATGAAATAGAGCTTCAGAAGTGATTTTAGGGGAATTGGCCAATCACAACGTAGAAAATTATATTTTCCTTCTATTTTAAATTTTTTTATTTGCAATCCGGATTTCATTTTAAAATTAAAAAACCAGAAAGTATCACTAATCCTTGACTTCTTTGGCTGAATTAAATTATTTTGGTGCAAATAACAGTAATTAATTTGGTGTTGCCTATAATAATAATAATAATAATAATAATAATAATAATAATAATAATAATAATAATACTCTATATATTATAATAGAAATCATTGTGGGTCCCACGAAAAAGAGTCACGAGAGTGATTATAGGGGAATTGGCCAATCATAACGAAGAAAATTATTTTTTTTCTATTTTCAATTTTTTTTCTTATTTTCAATCTGGATTTTATTTTAAAATTAAAAAAACCAGAAATATCACTAATCCTTGACTACTTTTGACTCTGAATTAAATTATTTTGGTACAAATAACAGTAATTATTTTGGGGTTGACTATAATAACAACAATAATGATAATAATAATAATAATAATAATAATAATAATAATAATAATAATAATAATAATCTGTATATTATAATAGAAATCATTGTGGGCCCCACAAAATAAAACCACGTGAGCATTTCTCGTAGTCTAGATCAATCACAACGCAGGAAATTGTATTTTATTCTCAATTTCTTTCCAAATTTTATTTACAATTAAAGAAATTAAAAAATATATCCTTAATCCACGTCTGCTTGACAACAGTTATATTCAAAATGAGTCCTACTAAGTCTCAAACAATAGTGTTCAATTTTAATTTAAAGTGTATTTATTTTCTATGTCTTCCCAAATTTTATTTACAATTAAATATATTAAAAAATATATCCTTAATCCACGTATGTTTGCCAGCAGTTACATTCAAAACAAGTCGTACTAAGTCTCAAACAGTAGTGTTCAATTTTTGTTTAAATTGTATTTTATTTTCTATTTCTTTCCTGATTTTATTTACAATTCAAGAAATTAAAAAATATATCCTTAAACGAGTTCTACGAAATCTCAAACAATAGTATTCAATTTTAATTTAATTATACCACTAACACAAAACCGTCCATAACTAATTACCTTAATATCCGAAACACTTCAAAACCATTACCAATTAGAATATTAACATGACTCTTGCGGTTAGGTCAATGAGATTCATGAATTTTTGTAGATATCTATATAAATATAACACATCTGTTAGAGGTTATATGTATTTCCCAGATATTAACTTATTATTATGCATCTACTTTCTCAAACAACATACTAAGTATCCAAAAATTAAACCTCTCTTCATCTACAGTCAGGAACAAGCAAGATCAATCTTATCGCACTTTAGAATCATATAGACATAATCATTCATCTTTCTCATCAATAAGTTTCACATTCATAAACGTTTTCCTCAATATTCATCAGTAAGTTTCACATGCGTGACTTTTATAAAATTTCAAAAGTAACTAATTGAGTTCACTCCATGCATCGCACGGGTTGAGGCCTAGTAAGGAATAGTCGACATAAGATTTCACAAATCCATACTCATAGAGTTTGGAGGATAGCTTCCCAGACCATTATATATGCGCTTGCTTTAATCCATAAAGTGACTTTCTTAGTCTGCAGACTTTGTTTTGTGTAGATGCTTTATAACCTGGCGGCAACTTCATGTACACCTCTTCATCAAGATTACCATGTAAAAATGTGTTGTTCACATCTAACTGGTATAGATCCTAACCTTTAGCGATAGCAACAGAAAGAAAACACCGAACACTAGCCATCTTAGCAACTGTTGCAAAAGCTTCATTGTAATCGATACCTTCTTCCTGATGATCTCCGCGAATGACTATTCTAGCCTTGTAGCTTTGAATGGGTTCATTTGCATTATATTTGACTTGATGGACCCATTTACGTACATCCAATCAGTTTCTTTCTAGTAAGGAGATCAACAATATCCCAAGTACCGATTTTATGTAAAGCTACCTCTTCGGTCATAGCATCTTGCCACCTACTATCTTTAACAACTTTATGAAAAAATTAGGTTCATCGACTTTCATAATTCTTGTCAAATAATTTTTATGTGAATGAGAAATATTGACACAACTCAGATAATGATGTAAAGGATAGAGCGTATCGGGGGATACCTTTTGGCGAGGCGAAGCAGCCAAGACGGGGTCTATAATACTAGCGTTGTAGCAAATGTAATCATTCAGCTTGGTCATCGGACGTATGAGCCGTTCAGAACCCCTAGTATCTAGGGCAGTGAGTTGATGTTGTTGAGTTTTGTTAAGATTATTTTCTACTGAACCCAGTTCATGTTGTGAAGAAGAGGTTTGCATGTTGTCAATTGCCTAGTCCACGACTAGATTTTCTTCTAGCCTGGGCCCAGCTAATTCGAGTACAAATACAAGATAACCTCCATCATGTTGTTCATAACTTTCTGAAACTCCTGGTGTAAGTCCTTGAGGTACATCTACCCCTAAGCCCAATATTGAATCAGCAACATTTTTTCCATTTCACTCCTAATTAATAGTCTCGAATTTTTGCCTTGGTCTTGAGTGGGTGCCCTATAACCGACCCGAAATAGGTCTCCAAATAGTACTACCAGCTAACATTGACCCAAAATCAACCGACCGTTTTTTTTACATAAACAAAGTTGAACTAAACCAGAATATGACTGAGGACCACTGCACCCCACCCACAGTATAGTCGAGGAAAATTGACTTGAAATTAGTCGAGCTCATTTATAACTGAACCACTTTGGACCCAACTCGAGGTTGAACAGAACCATAAGTCCATACACGGACCAAATTAAACAGACTGATACCCCCGACTTGAAACTGAGTCAACTATAGCACGTCCAAAATATACTCAGTCCAATCTTCAACCGAACCGAACCAGTATCCAACCGCTTATGCCTCAACCGAAAATTATCTGGATGAGAAATTCATCTGAATCCAACCCGTAACTGATCCATAAATTCTATACCTGAAATGTATATGAAACGAACATTAACATGATCCATAACTGACCCGAAATACCTGTTTGTCAGGTCTAATACTCTTTCCATTTTTTTTTTTACTTATTTGGATGATTTTGATAAAACTAATGGGTGCAAAACTATGTAAGGTAATCAATACAAAAATTATTTAAAATAATTAATAGAATTAATTTTTAGTGTTTTATTTAATGAATGTTATAGATAAAATAAAAAAAAGATAATTAATATGGTATTAGGATTATAAAGTGACGGACAATATAAAATAATAAAAGTTAGTTAAAAAATTATATAAAAATAACGGATATAAGGAGTAAGTCGCAACATAACTCATGGAAACAAAGTTGTTACAAAGAATTTTATAAGGAAGTTATTAGAAGAAACCTTATAATAACTACATATTGACAATTAATTAATTAACTCAAAAACAAACATATATGGGTAAAAAGTAATAGTATAATAAATGAACTAAACAGAATAATTGTTAAATACATGAACGAATTGGTGTAGATATAAGAAAATGACGTAACCTAATTTGTAAATGAACATTAGATACCAACAGAAGTTACTCTCTTTCATTTAAGAGTTTTTGTTTAATCAAATGTCAAAACCCAATTTCCAAAAGAAAATACACTATAATCATCTTATTATGTATTTTGGGTGTAAGAATAATTATGTATTTTATAATTTTATCACCTCAAAATCAAACATGGCAATTAATGAAGGACCAAGAAAATAATGAACACAGCAACAAAAACAATGAGAGCATTGGATTCTAAGAGGATGATGATGCTTTCTGCCGTAGTTGCTTGTTTCCTATTCCTTAATTTGGCTTCCTATTTTCACTTTGGTCTGTTTTCAAGGTTTCCCTATCCTTCTGATCTCCCTTACACTAACCCAGTGAGTTTCTCAATTCATCTAGTTAGTTACCTTTTATACATTATATTTGCATTTGTGTTACTTAATTTATTTTTCATAAGCTTTAAAACAGTTTCTATGTTCATCATGTACACGATTTAATACATGAGAATTAATCTTTATTCTAGGTCTATGAGCGATGCTATGAACTAAGGAAAGCTTTAAAAGCAGCAGCAACAAAGGAAAACACGGTGATATTAACGACATTAAACGGAGCGTGGGCAGAGCCAAACAACATATTTGATCTCTTCCTTGAGAGCTTTAGAATTGGGAACAACATTACTAGGCTTTTGAATCATGTTCTTGTCATAGCGGTGGATAACAAGGCGTATCTGAGGTGCCAAGCCTCGGTCCGCCATTGTTATCTTTTTAAAGGGAATAACTAAACTGGGATGGCTCACGAGGCAGGCTTCATGACCCCTACGTACCTTGAAATGATGTGGGATAGACTTGCTTTGTTGCAGACTATTTTGACATTGGGTTATAACTTTGTTTTCACTGTAAGTTGCCTTTCTCTTTTCTCTTTTATATATGCTCAGTTATTTATATTCAAATTAGGTATTAGGGAAGCTAATTGATGAAGTTGAATATACCATAGCATGCAAGGGAGGAGGATTAATGGTTCTTACTTGATAACAATTGTCTTATTGAGAAAGCTATTCAAAATTATATTCTGAGCGTTCCAGTAAAAGTTGTCTTGATAATTGAGTTTATCACTGTTTTAATTATGAATCCTCATCTTATATACCCAACAAAACGGAAAGTTGAAATTCCGCGCAGGCCATGTATGGAGCGGTGCTATTTCCGACCTCTCCATACCTCACCCAGTACTCTAGTAGAATTTTGAAGTTTCCATTTTGTTTATTCTTCTTGCTAGGGTATATTAGATAAGAGTTCATAATAAAATTGTAAATGAAAATTTATAATTGAAATGGGAATGAAAATTTATTTATTGATTCCCTGTGGTTATTCGAACGATACCTTGATCGAACGAACCCTATCCGTTAGGTATATAAAAGATATTTTCTTTAAACTTATAATATTATGAAAAAATAATTTTATACAATTTATATGTAATATTATAGTTATAAAAATCGATCATACCATTTCTTTTTTCAATTTAATATGCAAATACATCAATTTTATATCGAGGCAAAATACTTAAGAAATATTTTGCCCACAACTCATATCATTTTCAATTAACGGACAATGATACACATCTTCACTCAAGATGGTTAATAACCATCTTGGATTGCTCATGTTACACATTTTTATAACTTTGAATTATATTTTCTCTAATAATTATATATATTTATCAACTATAAGAGTACAATACTTATTAGTTACGTCAAAAAAATAAATAATAGTCTAATTTATCAATCAAAGTAGAAAATGTACATTTTACTCATAGTTTTATATTTATGAAAAAATATAAATAAATAATTATTTTTTTATTGTTCATAAATTGTAATAAACCCTCAAAATAATGAAACATACCTTTGTAATGAATTAAATATACTTACATTTAAATTTATAACTGATTTAAATAAAATGCAAGATGGTTATTGTGTCAAGATATATACTCCATTTCGACTAAATAATATGGTCCAAGCCATTTCGACTAACTAATATGGATCAACAAAAAATCAGAACATATAATTTATTTCTATAATACCGTTGTAATGAATTAAATATACTTACATTCTTTGTCATGCCTAAAACATTTCAATCTGGTACCTTTCAACTTATCCTCGATAGATGCTACCTCCAGTTTAGCTTGGAAAACGACATTCCTAATCCTATCGAACGTAGTATAGCCACAAATCCACTCAATCATCCTTATCTCTACAACATTCAACCTTTGGCAATGCATCTTCTTGATTGCCCAACAAACAGCCATACAACATCGCTGATATAACTACCTTACGGTACACCTGTCCATTAAGCTTAAGAGGATTTATTTTATCGAACAACACACTTGAAGCTACTTTCCACTTTTGCCAACCAACCTTAGTCTGATGCCAAATATCCTAAATGATTTCCCCGTTACTCTGAATGACAGAACCTAAGTATTTGAGTTTCTTTGCTTGTGGATTGGTCTCACCTCCAACAGTGCTTCCTTGCCTCTAAGTCTCATATTTGTGTCTACTAAAATGGCACATCATATATGCAGTTTTTGATCTGCTCAATCTAAAACCTTTTGACTCTAAAGTATCTCTTTAAAGCTCTACCTTTTCATTTACCACTAGTAGAATTGAGGGGTTTTGGCGTCTGTTTTTGGCATCTGAAATGGGTATAAACAGACGCCATTTAGGTGTTAGCGTCTGATTTAAACAGACGCCAAAACCTTTTACGCCTTTTTGGAAAAGGCGTCTGTTTTTGGTGTCTGTTTAGGGCCTTAACATATGCCAATTTTCTCCAAATTGGGATATGTTAAGGCTCTAAACAGACGTCATTTTCCAACTAAAAAATAAAAAAGGTGAAACGTCTACTAATTAAACATATTCCAATATATTTAATTACACCACACAATATAGTTTGTGGGTTATAAAATTAAAATGGAGCAAATTAATATTTTTTTAATTTGTAAGAAAGTTCTGTAAAAAAGATTTGTGGAGGCATAAATAATGAAAAAAATACATTTTTATATAATAAAAAATGATATATATATATATATATATATATATATATATATATATATATATATATATATATATATATATATATACACGTATGTGTAGAAATAACAAATAAAAAAATTTAAAATCACACTAATTAAACATATTCGTCATGACCATAAACATTAAACAATTAAAAAATATATAATACAACTTTAATAATGTTGATTTTCCTAACTAATAGGATACAAAAAAAAACTAAATTGTAATGAATATATATCTTCAATCTTCAATTTTCAATCTTCTATCTTCAATTTTCAATCTTGAATCTTCAAATATTATCATCTTCAATTATTTAACTTGGATTTGAGGAGTAGATATTGAGTGAAGATGAGAGAAAATTGAGAGGAGATGGAAAGTGGTGTTGAAGAGGAGGGAAAAGAATTCGGAGGGAAATTTCAGATTGATTCGTTTATATATATATGTAGTGGAAAATGGTGTCTGTTTATACACCAAAACAGACACCTTTTTGGTGAACACCAAATAGCGTCTTGTTTGGTATACAAACAGACGCCATTTAACTCTTAAAGAAATCAAACATATCAATTATTTTATATCGTCATGATGCACGTACATTTGTACAGAGGAGACGCAGTGTTTGAATTTTTTTATTATTTAATACATGATGCACGTACATTTGTATAGGGGAGCATGCAGTGTTTGATTTTTTTTATTTAATGCAAGTACATTTGTATAGGGGAGCATCCAGTGTTTGAAATTTTTTTTATTTAATGCAAAACATGACGTCTGTTTGGAACCAAAACAGACGCCAAACTGAAAAAGGCGTCTGTTACGCCAATTTACAATTTATATATATTTTTTTAATTCTATTTCTTTGGTTTAGCGTCTGATCCTTTAACAGACGCCATTTTTCAGTCGCTAAATCACCCAAATTCTACTAGTGTACTCTTCCCCTCGACTTGTCTATGACGATTCTATCATCCGCAAAAAGCATACACCACCATAACTCATCTTGAATCTCTTTAGTCAATTCATCTATAACCAAAATAAAAAGGAATGCACTTAACGTTGACCTCCGACGCACCCTAATATTGCGTGAAAACTCACTCGTAATACCCACCGTTGACCATATGCTAGTTTTAACATTCTTATACATGTCTATAATGGCCTGAATCCACGGTTCTTGCACCACTTTTGCCTCCAAGCATTCCCACATCACTTTCTAAGGGACCATATCATAGGTTTTCTCTAAATCTATAAAAAAACCATATGAAGATCCTTTCTTCTCTTCCAATAGCTTCTATGGTTAACCTATCAAGCATAACGCCAAGTCGGTTTTCAAACACGTGGACGTTCACTCTCAGTCTCTTCAAAATCACCTGTTCCCAAATCTTCATCGTGTGACTCTGGAGCTTGATCCCTGTATAATTGTTACAACACTGAACGTCTCCTTTATTCTTGTATAAAGGGACAACTATGCTACTCCTCCACTCATTTGGCATTCTAGATGTTATAAGAATATCGTTAAAAAGTTTCGTCAACCAAATAATAGCCTTTTCTCCAAAACACTTCCATAGCTCCACGAGAATCTCATTAGAACCCACTGATTTTCCACTTTTCATGTTCTTTAGAGCCCTCCAAACCTTATCCAGCGAAAAAGGTGAACAAGTTTTACTCCTTATACTCCCCCTTGCTTTTTGTTAAGCCCTCCCAAGAAAAGGCTTGTTACTCTCCTCATTAAAAAGCGCATTGAAGTAGTTTCTCCACCGCTCCTTTATCTAAAAATCCTCCACCAGGATTCTCCCCTCATAGTCTTTTAATACACCTAACACTCACCAAGTCTCCAGACTTCATTTCTCGAATCCCTTCCAATTTAGAAATTTCTCTCTCTCCTTCTTTGATCCTCAACTTATCATATAAGCTATTGAACGTAGTTTGCTTCGCCAACACAACACTTTTCTTGGCCTCCTACTTTGCTATCTTATATCTATCTTTAGCAGTCTGTCCACCTGCTCAGTATAGCTCTTCATTACCTAGTATGCCTCATGCTTCTCCTTCACCTTCATCTTCACTCCCTCGTTCCACAGTACGTCGCTCTCAGATGAACCTCTCTTCTACTCGAAACTTTTAGAATATCCTTAGCCACATTATGGACACACTTAGCCATCTTTGCCCACCTAATAGTTCCCTCCTCATTCGATTCCCATAACCCCTCTTTTGTTACGAGTTCTTTAATTGACAGGACATTTTTCTTGTCCAACCTCCACCGCTTGATGTTAAACATCCCACCACCCTTACTCTGCCGTTTAAGATTCTTCACCTCCATACCACCACCAATAATTTATGGGGCGTTGTCAATCCTTCATTTGGTAGCACTTTACAGTTGTTGCATGTGGCTCGATCACTACCCTTAGTTAGAAAGAAATCAATATGAGTCTTGGAGAATATTTTTTTGGATAGTTGGAGAAGCTGTTTTTTTATAAAAAAAATTAAATTAGATTGTAATGGATTAAAGCAAAATGTCTCATTAAACCTCATATGCATATTTTCTGTAAAATGGTAGGTTGTAAACGTTGTTTAAATCTTGGGTCAATTAGATGTAATCTCTCTAAATTGTAAAATGTGGGGATAATGCTGCTACATCAAATCCCTCCATGCTTTGCCCTCCAGCGGGATTCCAGAACATTGGTTTTGTCTTGTATGATGAAGTTGGAACTCTTGGCATAAAAAATATGAATGTCAGTAAAATTAATTGGTAAATGGGAGAAGATAAATAAAAAAAAGTTGTCAGAGTACCAAAATTTACCAAAATTTATTTTTTTCCAAGAAAAATAATACTTAATTCAAAATAATTTTTTTTTCTCAAAACTTATCAGAAATTTAACTTTTTCAATATTATTTATTTACCAACAAATATTACATGTCTTAATCGGAGTTTTAAAATAAGAGAATTTAGAGATAACAATTTTGTTAGTTTTGTAAAATTTCTACTATTATTAAAATTAGTCGCGTCTGCGTGTGCTACGCACGCGCTGACTCGACAATTGTAATTATTAATTTTAGTATTTAAATACTAAATAGAACTTTTTATATAACATGAAATATTAATTTCAATTCTAATTGAATTCAAGTAGTCGATTATTTGATTATAAAAAATGATATAAAAACTATTCAACTTAATTAATTCACCAGTACAATTTAAATATTTTTGGACTTGCCTCTATCAAAATATCATGTGAACACAACTTTAAAATGAACAATATTGTTTATTTAGCAACTACTTACTTATGAGACATGTTAAAACTATAGAGAAAGTCGTTAATACATAGTTATATAGTTTTTTTATCTGAATAAAAATTTAAAGAAAGAAAAAATATGTGAAAACATAGTAAATTTAAGAAGGCTGTCACATGTTACTATAACTATAAATAACAACAATGATACAACCAAAAAAAAAATTAAATATTGAATGGAAATACTAATACTAATAATAATAATAATAATAATAATAATAATAATAATAATAATAATAATAATAATTGGTAGCTTCAATGAGTTAGGGGAATATGTAAATTTATAAAATGCATGGGTAGGGTTGTTTTAGGAAATTAATATTTATGAGATGGGTTTCCTTTAATTAGCTCCCAAATAATGATAAAATAATAATAATAATAATAATAATAATAATAATAATAATAATAGATAACTCTAATAAGTTAGGTTGAAATGTAAATTTAAAACATCAATAAAGGTATTTTAGGAAATGAACATTTGTGACGTGGTTTCCTTAGTTCCTTTTATAGTAATGGTAGATAAAAAATATAATTAAGTTCAGTACAAACAAACATAACTGAAAGCCAGTGAATTATTCCACAATTAATGAGCCAATAAATTACTGAAATACAATAATGACGAGAAAGAATACACAAAAATAATTTAGAATAAAATAAATATAGGAGAGTTATAGCTAGAATAGATATACATTAAGCTAATAATTATTCATAAAACTCAAAATACCTATAATTCATACTTTAGATATGAGGTCCACGAAAACTAGTGTTGGTGAAAATGGAAAGCATTCATGCCAAGCATGTACGATGTTATCCTTTAAGCAATAAAAATTGTTGTTCTAATTGTAGCGTTTTTCATTTTTCAGGATATCGATGTTATGTGGTTTCGAAACCCATTTCCACATTTTGATGATAATTCAGATTTCCAAACCTCATGTGACTTGTCTAGAGGAGGCCCCTTTGACTTGCATAATAACTCTCCAAACAATGGTTTTGTTTTTGTTAGATCCAATAATCGAACTATCGAGTTCTATAAATTATGGATATCTTCAAGGTTGAGATATCCAGGTATGCGCCAACAAGAAGTATTCTATAAAATTATAAATCGGGCACATACTAAGAAGATTGGGTTGAAAATCAGGTTTTTAGAGACAGACTATTTTGGGGGATTTTGCACACCAAGTAAAGATTTCAATAAAGTATGTACAATGCATGCGAATTGTTGTTACAAATTGCAACAGAAAATTGTCGACCTAAACACCGTACTTGAAGACTGGGAGAGATATGTGAATGCATCAGTAGCAACAAATGGGATAAAGTCATTTCAGTGGAGGGCCCCTGACAAATGTCGTGGGTGATACGCACTCCACACAGAGTTGATCATACATTACTTCCCACGAAACTTTCCTTGAAAAAAACAACGAAAGTTTCGTGGGAAGTAATGCATGATCAACTCTGTGTGGAATGCGAGTAATGTAATCAACTATGCAATGTAATGTAAAAGTGATTGCATTACTATATTTGCTTACCTAAATATAATATGTGTATGTAATCACAAATGTAATAAATTAATCATATTTATTTTTAAAAGTTTGTGTATCGGGGGGCGAGAGAGAGAGAGAGAGAGAGAGAGAGATGAATATGAAAAAAAGAGAGAGATTATGTGGAAAAAAAATTTAAATAATAAGTATTATATCAATATCTAACTAATATATGATAATATGGAGTAATATTTATGACATTGTAATCAAAATAACATAGGTAAATAAGTGTTATCACAATTACATTACAAGAGGTTATTTTGTTTACAATGTAGTTTTGATTACAATGCTCAAAATGCAATCAAACATTGTAATACAAATAACAATGTTATTACAATTTAGAGATAATGTAGAATTTATGGTTGTAAACCTTTTTGATGTAAGCTTCACCAATCCTCTATAGACTTAGAGATAACAATTAATCAACAAATACTGAGAGATGATGTATCTCTTTAAATTTAACTCAAATGACACCAGTATGATTGAAATGCAAATCTAACATCACTTGTTAGTAACTAATATCCAACTTATGTAGATCTACTATTGTAGAGGAAACAAACGAGGTAATTAATTTTGGGATGTGTGCATTGAGAAAATAAGCAAGAACAATATATCGACGATAAAGACAAGATTTTTACATGGAAACCTAATGCACGAAAAACTTACGGAAGATAAGATGAAATCCACTACTAATAATAGGGAGAGATTAAGTAGGGTATCTCAAACGACTTTATAACATAATGAGATCAAGAAGTTGAAATCTTAAACGATTATAGTAAAACGAGAGCAGACATATCTCAAAAACCAACGATATACAAGGAATATTACAATCTTATAATAAAATAACTCTCAACCTAAACTAGAAAAGTGGAATAGAAAAGGAGATCTTATAAGCGTGCCTTAGGGACGTATAATTTGGCTAGACCATTAGACTAGGTTGAATAAACTGTTGGGGAGATTCAAGGCGGGAGCCCACTTCAACCAAGTCCCAAGGTACACAAGTTAAGTGAGGTTCCATCTTAAATCAATTGGTGTTAAGAGGAGTAGTCCACTTTACTTATATACCATGTCATTTCCCTTAACTTTTCCGATGTGGGGCATTTTTACTCATGGGTGAATCCTAACAATCTCCCCCTCACACATGAGTCTCTCCCCCTTGATCGAAATCTTCTTTTTGCCAAGGTTTCAAGTCACCATCAAGAGCCCATCATATACATACATTACTCTATAGAGTCGCACCGTACTACACCTGAGTCTCATGCCACTACTCTGCCTCAAGAGTGACAACCGCACCTTACTCTACAGAACCGCAGCCTACTCCACCTGAGTCTCATACCACCGCTCTGCCCCTTCAGGAGACCCAGCCGCGCGCGCGCCATGGTCCATGCTCTTGTGCATGGTGATTTTTACAGGATCACCTTTCCGCACCTTGCACCCAGCCGCACAAACCATCGACTCTGATGTCACTTGTTGGGGAGATTTAGGACGAGAGTGCACTTCAACCAAGGCCTATGATACACAAGTTAAGTGAAGTTCCATCTTAAAACCAATTGGTATTAAGAGGAGTAGCCCACTTGACTTATATACCATGTCCTTTCCCTTAACTTTTCCGATGTGAGACATTTGTACTCATGGGTGAATCCCAACATAAACTAATATTTATCGCAAATACAAGAATCCCCATAATAATATTTTAGCAATCAAGTGCTAGAAGATCTAAGCTATATCAATCACAAAATGGAAATAATTATTTATTTCCAAATCTTCAGTATGAATGGGATTAGGAAACTATCCAAAAAACTCTATCTTGGACCAAATTTCATGAAGATACGATACCACCATACCTTGCTTGGTTCTTTACAAAAGACACCCTCAACAATCACTTCAAGTTCTAACCCTAGTGCAAGCAATTGAAGCTAAATCACTTAGTCTTCACTAACAATCTTATGGATTTTAGCACTACGGATCCCACCCATATTAGCCTCATTCAGGATGCTCTCGCTCACTTTGAATCTTGTGCGGGTCTTGCTAGGAGTCCAACAAAGTCTATTATCCTGATTGCACGTGTGTTGTGCACCTGAGAAAGAAACAAATCCACACCATGACTAAATTCCAAGAATGATGATTTTCCTTAACTACCTCGGAATGTCAGTGAGTCAGTGACTGATGGAAGACTTAACAAGGCATATTACCAAAAGTTGATCCAAAAGTTCAGCACCAAAATTCACATTTGGAAATCAGCTAACATTTAGTATGTTGGTCGTGCCAGTATGGTAAATATGATTTTTATGGGTTCATATTCCTTCTGGTCTTCTATCATATCTTTCTCCAAGAGATCATCAACCAAGTAATAAGAATTTGCCACAACTTCCTTTGCACTGTGGAATCCCGTTATAAAAAAGCTACCTATGTTGCTTGGGACAAAGTTTGCGCGCCCTATCCCATTTTTTTGGGGGGGGAGGGGTGGGCTTGACTATGTAACAGTTCGGGCTTTTGGATTATTTTTTAGCAATATTTTAATCCATTTAATCTTAATTTAGTAGAAGCGTAAAGCCGAGAGTATTACAGTGCTTCTTCGAGGTAGAAAAGCAAGTCCCTTGCTATGAAATAAGTTAAATAAAACTATATTTCATACAAAAAATTGTTGAAATGTACAAATCATTTAACTATGACGCAAATATTAAACATGTAGATCTAATTGTCTTAGTGAGCCAACTACTATTAATGGAACATTAAACTAGTGACCTGATTTACTAATTGAGTTATCTTTGCGACAAGTCTGCTCAAATACGTACCTCGCTGATACATAAAAACAAAACATTGAAAACATGAAGAAAAATGAAACAAAGCTCACTATATATATTCGACATGGCAATGTTAAAACTTTTAAAAACAAACAGTCTTAATAGGGTATGCCATGTTTAAATTCATTTTGAAATGAGGAAGAAGGAAATTAGCTCAAACGGTTGCATGTTATTATCTGGATATGGAACTCTGGCCATATAAAATAAATATATAATGGCAGTAATAACAATAAAAAAAAGGCAACAATGGTTGTAACCCATTTACACATGTGCCAAGTAGCAGACATTAAACGACACCTAATAAAAATAGATGCAAATAGTAATAACAATAAACAATAAACATTGTGATAGGGGTTGAATAAATAATTTGGGAAGCCAACACCCCCTTCTGGCGCTGCTTTCCTATTACTAAGGGCTTCAATAAAGATCTTGGAAGCTAGCACCCCGTTCTGGTAGGGTTTCCCTATTACACATGCACTTGAGGACAATCAACCTTCAATTCAATAAATGTTAGACAATGGAGATTGATAAATGTATATTTTACCCTAATTTTTCAGGAGCTTTGATAGTAGATTAGAGAACTTTTGGCTTGAAAATGTAAAAATATTCCCCTATTTCTCTATTATGCTTGGTTTTTGTTGTTTTGGTGAAAACTTGATTTGGATGCAAAACACTAGTTTTTCCATAATTTTGGCAAAGCGAAGGGCACCACAGATGATAAAGTCGTGGTAAAGATTTCAGGAACAACGGAGCAAGGAATGACAAGATAGTAGCCAAGCCCTTGGTGGACACCATGGACCGTGGTGGATTATTAATCTGCGCATTCTGGACGGTTAAGGAGGGGAAAAAGAAAGAAAATAAAAAGGTAATGAAGGAGAGAGAGGAGAGACCTTGCACACCATTAAGAAGAGGGAATTTTTCATGAAGATCATACGAAAAATTGAAGATCAGGATTGAGAGAAGCGTTGTCGCACTGGTGAAGAAGTTCCCGCCGAGATTGAAAGACTTGACCGATTCCTTCATAGTTTGTTCATCACTTCTCCTCATTCTTCCTATGATTTTTCACTGATTGATTAATTGCAATGTTTAGAACTTGTTTCATGATACCTTCAATTATGAGTGAGTAAATTCTTAGTATTCTAGGGATTTGTGACCTGAAACAATGTAGTTTGCTTTGAATTCCTTCGTTTGTGCTTGAATTCTCTTTTCGAATCAATGTATGATTGCATTCTTCTTATTCATGAGCATCATTTGAGCGCTTTAATGTTTATGACTTGAAATTCATTTGAGAAGTACTGAAAGGTGAATTGAATTAATTCGACCTCCAAGCATCCACCTAGTTTGTGAAGTTTGAGAAAAGATTAGGGAATTAGGGAATTCTCTTAAATTGAATTATTTGAGGCCTTTAACTTTGACTATAACCTAAATGGCATACGAAGGTTGTTGATTATGTGAATCAAGATATTTTTATTAGGCGTCGAAAGAGCCTTATAATTCTTATAGTTATCGATTTTTGATTTAAGTGAGAGAACAATTGCGCAAACAGGGTGTGAAGATCAAACTCTTTCTTAGGATGGAAAATCCCTAGAATTTATTTTCTCATTGATTAATCCTTTATCCATTGCCCCTGATTTATTAACTTAGATTAGTTTCTAATCCTAAAAACTGATTGATTTAGCAATCAAGTAAAGGGCTAGTTCATTCTGTTGTTAGGTTGAGTCCCTTTGGGATCGATCTTGATGTGCTACAATGTACCCGTGCGTTTGCGGCCTTGTCAGAGATGCATGTGCTTGGGCCGATCAACTAAACTATAAATCAAAATTTTAGTCCACATACATTTGTCATAAAACAACTTTAAAAAACAATAACACAATATCTATTTCATTTTAATTAGAGTATCTTGGGTTTAACATTTAAACAATTTTGAAGGTTACAATCATTGAGATATACCTGACTTTGTAGATGGAAGGAATAAATCCTCACTATTCGACTTGAGAAATCTGGTTAGTATAATTTGTTATGAAATACTATATGTGAGAATGTCCATATACCAATCATATATGTTTTGGGTATCTTTATATATTATGATGACAAAATAGGGGAGGATTCTGTTTCCACATAAAGTTTATACTGTGCAGGACTCTTGGTATGTAAATAGTATAAATACCCATTGTGGGCTATGAATAAATCATCATGTTCTCCTCTCTCAATCTCTCTTGTGTCTATTGTTCTTCTTTATTATTCTCTATATATTGTGTTCATATATTTATTGTTTTATAACACATTATCCGCATCATAATCTTCAAAAATAATAATATTATTAATCGTTGAATTCCCTTTTTATCTTGGTGTTATCTGCTTAGCCAAGGTTGCTATGATCAATATTTTTTTTTGTATTGTTCTTTTGTATTTATTACTCTTCACCTTTTGATTTCTTATGCAAGAGTACATGCCTAAGACAAAAAATAATAATAATAATAATAATGAATTGGCCTTTATGTACTAGTATATCGAATATTATCTTAGCAGTGAACCAGAAGTTCACCCCAATATTGAATATTATGTCCAATATCGATTTTGAACCAGAAGTTCATTTCATCACCTATATATAATGAAGTATTTTTTATTAAATATTATATTATAACTATAGTTAAAGGTTGTATATTTTCATTGGCGAACCAAAAATTTGTAATAATAATACAAGGTTTACTTTATTAGTGAATTAGAAGTCCATTCTAATTACAAAAATTTCATTTAATTTTATCAGTGAATTGGAAGTTCACCGGCATAGTAAGAATTTTACCTTACTTCATAAAGTGAACCAGAAATTCACTCATATGTCAAAAGTTTTATCCTATGAGTGAACCAGAAGTTCGCTCTAATATTGATAATGTTATTTAATTTTATTAGTTAACGAGAAGTTATATCCAAGAATAAGAATTTTGCCTTATTTTCATTAGTGAACCTGAAATTCACTCTAATGTTAAAAATTTTATCTAGTTTTATTAGTGACAAGAAATTCACTATGATATTGAAAAAAAAGGATTACTTATCTCATTGGTGAACCAGAAGTTCATCCTACCACTAATATTGAATTTTGTTTCCGTTGATTGCACGTATTAATAGTGAACCAGAAGTTCGCTTTCCTGCCAATTAGAGTATGGAGTTATTAATTGGCATAAGGATTGTTGAAAGGCAATGATAGTATACTTGAGGTTGATAAAGTTTATAACTTTATATGAACAATTAAATTTAGCATTTTATTACAAGTGTAGAGTGTATTAATGTTTAGATGAGAAATGTACATAATTTTATTAATAATGACCTAGGTGATGATTAAAACCCCCAATGGTTTTGTCCCATTCCTCGAAGTGAATGTGGCTGGATATAAACTCAAAAATCATGAGCAGAACAAAGGTCACGTCAATAGCCGTGAAAGTGGACATAGTTGTGGTCGTAGTCATGTTAATCTTTCAAAAGATGTCTACCAAGAGTAGGAACACGAAATCAAAAAGTATGAATGATACAAAAGTGAGAAATGTACTATTAACGAGGAAATGAAAACGCCACATACCTGTTGTACGTCACAATATCTTATTGGACCTTATCAAGCTTAATCAAAAAGCACAAGATATTACTTTAAAAACTTTTGATAGTAAGGGATATTATTGTTTATATATATTGTGTATGTTGTTTCAAAGTGTTACTTCTTATATCTCCCTCTCGGTATTGTTCAAAGGGTTTAGTGATCGTTGTGCTTCGGTCCTTTTGATTGGTGTTGATCTTTGTCGATAACAATTAAAATATTTAAAAGGTTCCAATTTTTCCTTAATTAACCGTTAATTGTGAACATGATTTGATCATGGATATTTGTTTGAGAGAAACTAGGTAAGTTGTTTTAATTTGGATGTAAAGGGGCATTATGAATGACCTTGCTAGAAAATTAATTATATGCATGATGATCAAATATAGCATTGATTATTGGTTCACGAAAATATTATTATGTTGATATGTACATAATTATGGATTAATATGAGTTCTCATGTGACGCTATTATTTCCTGGATATTCATATGACTTGATGTATGCGCCTTATTGGAAATGTCACGTATACAAATTGTGAGTAATATGCTCTCATCTGTCTCAAACTATATGATATAAATGATTTATTGAAATAGATTGATCATATTGAATTATTAAGTATTTTCTAGTATCATGAACAAGACTACTTGTTTCGTAATGTCTAATCACAAAGTGCACTATTAGTGATTGACCAAATATGCATGAACTTTGTTTCCTAAGCATAATATAAATTATAGTGCGTATTGGATATTTACTTGTGATACTATATGAGCATATGGATGGAATATATCTTTGTGAGAATTTAATGATATTTATGTGATTATTCATTATGCTCATAGACATGTTTTAAAAGTAATAAATGATCTCGATATCCATGATTAATGCATGTTCACTATGGAGTATTTAACTTTCAAGAGTCGTATATGTGCTTCTGTTGGATAGTGTCCCAATTCCATTCAAACTTAAGTTTGGAAATAAATAATTATTTTTCTTATTGATACTGCTTGGGCTCTAAGCAGTTAAGTTCGACTATAAGGTTATTCTACGTCTACTTGGGTTTACTATAAATACTAGGTTGTTCAACCTAGTTTGGTCTGCCCAAATTATGTGCCTCTAGGGCACCTTTGTGAGATCTCCTTTTTCTATTCCACTTTGAGAATTTTTATTATAAGATTGTAATCTCGCTTATATCTCGTTACCCTTCCTTTGAGATATGTCTATTCACGTTGTGCTATAACTGTTTGAGATCTTTCATTCTTGATCTCGTTGTGTTCTATAGTCGTTTGGGATACCCTTTGCAATCTAATCCCGTTGTGTTATAACCTTTTGAGATCTTTCCTTCTTGATCTCGTCCTCGTTGAGTTATACAGCCGTTTGGGATACCAATTGTAGTCTCTCCATTATAGTAGATTTTATCTTACCTCCTGTGATTTTTTCCCTTTTTAGGTTTCCATGTAAAAATCTTGTCTTCATTACCCCCTATATATTGATCTTGTTTATTTTCTTAGTACCTACATCCTTAAATTAATTATCTTGTTCGCTTCCGCTGTAATATTAGATTCAATTTAATCTGGATCTAATCCCTAACAAGATGTTTCATATCCGAATCTCGATCCTAACAGCTTTTGAAACGAAGTTTTTTTTATGAATAAGTGATTGAAGCACTTCCACTATATGCTCTATAAGCATTGATGTTATAAGTCTCTTAAGGTGAATTTGATGGATACTTTATTGGAACCATGAATAAATGAGGTGATAGACACGTGTCCTGTAGAAAACAATACACAATTTTGGTGATAATAAATTACTTATTGTCGATTGATGAGGGAAGCAAATATTAGCATTATATATATATATACACACACACACACACACACACACACACACACACACACACACACACACACACACACACACACACACACACACACATATATATATATATATAAAGGGAATAGATATAATGAGAAGGGCCTTTAAGTGAGGAGGAAAGCATGGAAGATCTTGGCCTTTGATCAAATGATCTATGGTTGGGATAAATTTGGAGTTTTAGTTTATTTTTAGAGGTGAAGTGTAATGATGAGGGGGATTAGTTTTTTTTCTTAAATGTCCTCACGTGAGAACATATTAGGAGGAGGTTTTTGTTTTTTTTTTATTTATGATGGGAAGCCCGATACAATTCAGCAGCCAAATATATCACGCTCATCCATGCATTCAGTCTCGAGCGACTCTCCAGCTCCTCCCATTTATTTCTCAACGTTTCCCCATCATTCCAGTTGAGGATTTCATTCCAAGATCAACTGGGTTGTATTCTAAGAATCCTAGCATAAACCCTAACTGAGTTGTGCCTAAAAAACCTTGTTTCGGCTTCATTCCGGCGGACGATTTTCTTCTGATAATTCCGGCAGCCAGGAAATGGAATGTGGCGGTGAGGGAACGAGGTAAGCTTACTAGTGACAATGTCTGAATCAAGAAAATTTTGGGTTGTGTTTGTAATCTGTATGGGCATATTTTGGTTTTCTGGGTGAAGAAAATTTTGATGAATGTCTGAATTGGTTTACAGTCGCAAGAAAACCATATGTGCCCTAATGCATGTGGTATATGCTAATATTGTTTTTTTCGTTGCTCTTGTTCATACTCGACAAAAAAAGTGATTTTTGTATTAAATATGGTGTGTAGGATCGTATTGGTTGTGTGTTTTTTATGTAGGTTTTTGATTTTTTGATTCTTGGAATGTTGTTTGAATGGGTTCTCTGCACTGAATTCGTTGTGGATGAATGTTGATGTTCATTCATGTAATACGTAATGCTCATGTTCAGCTTGTTCATATTCATGCATATAGAACTTGGATGTGCACTAAAATAGTAGTTGATGTTCATACTAGTATGGTTGATGTTCATCCATGCAAAATAGTAGTTGATGTGCATACTAGTATGGTTATAGTTGATATTCATTCATGCAATTTGGTTCATGTTGATTCGTTGATGTTCATTTAAATTTTAGTTTATGTTCATAGTATGGATGATGTTCATTGTAAAATCAGTTGTTGATCATTCACATATTATTTGTTGTTAATGGAAATTTGATTAATGTTCATTCAAACAGAACTTGGTGTACATGCATGTCAGTAGGTGTGAGTTAATTTATCGTTTGACTGATGTCCATTGTACAATTAGTTGATGTTC
Source organism: Portulaca oleracea (assembly GCA_029582165.1). Taxonomy (NCBI): domain Eukaryota; kingdom Viridiplantae; phylum Streptophyta; class Magnoliopsida; order Caryophyllales; family Portulacaceae; genus Portulaca; species Portulaca oleracea. Next base: position 20,261,918 of record CM055882.1, on the reverse strand, counting down.
ATTAACTTATTACTTGATGTACACGACGATGGTGCAGTGCTGCTGTTGACGTATTGGGAACAGGTTCCGCCGTGCTTGCACCGTCAGTGCCACAAGACTACCAAATGAACGAGCTCGGACAATATATTCAATTTTGTCCTGTCGAGGAATGGGTTCCAAAATTAGAGCAGACATTCGATAACATTGAGGCGGGGAGGAAGTTCTATGAGCAGTATGCAGTGAGCGTTGGTTTTAGCGTACATAGTTACAGTCGCACAAAAGATAGCAAGAGGTCTATATGGAAGGTATTTGTTTGTTCGAAAGAAGGGTGGACTCCTGGGAAGAAGACGACAATGACAATATACGAAGGGGGGCGCACTGGGTTGCAGTCAGATGGAGCGGAGGACAGCCAAGTTGATCCTGAAGGGGCAGATGGAGTAGTCACACCGATGGTTACAAGGAGGCGTAAACCTGTTATAAGGGAAGGTTGTACCGCAAAGTTAACACTACGATCTACGAAAGAGGGGAAGTTTAAGGTCGTCACATTCAACGTCGGCCACAGTCATGAAATCACAACGCCTAGCAAACGACATTTAGAGAGGTCGGCGCGCAACATTAGCCGCATTCATATAGACCTTATGAACAAGTTTTCAAGAGCTAACGTTGGGCCATCGAAGTCATTTCATCTATTTAAAGAGACAGTCGGGTCATACGAAGGTGTTGGTTGTACGCTACAAGACTTGCGTAACTATCACCAATCGTTGAAGAATGTGTTGGTCGACATGGATGCTGAAATGTTCGTGGAGATATTGAGGAGGAACAAGATGAGAGACCATGGGTTTTACTATGCATTTGAAGTTGATGATGATAAGAAGTTGAAGTGCGTGTTTTGGTGTGATTCTGAAAGCAGGCGTGACTACTCATCGTTTGGCGAGCTAATTTCATTCGACACAAAGCACAAGACAAACAAGTACAAAATGGTGTTTGCGGCATTCACTGGGCTCAATCACCATCGAAAACTTGTGTCATTTGGGGCTGGTTTATTGAGAGATGAGAAAATGGCGTCATTTGTGTGGCTGTTTCAGAAGTTCGTTGACGCGATGCAAGACTATCATCCTGATACGATAGTCACCGATCAGGACTTGGCGATAAAAGAAGGGGTTGACAAAGTGTTCACTAATTCGATCCACAGGTATGTATACACATGTGCATTTCAGTATTGTTTGGTTTTAATTGCTTTGGCACTTGAGGTTCATTGTGTAGAACAGAATGACGTTCATTTCAATATGTGAATGTGCATAAATGATCATGTTTTTGTGGCTTCACGTTGCATTATATGTTCTATCCATTATATGTACATGTTCTTGATACTATAAATAGATGTTCATTTCACAAATTTAATGGTCATTTTGGGCATAGGTTAATGATCATCCTGTGTAGTCATTATATGGGGTTTATTGTGTTTGGTTAAAAATGTCATTTGAATGGTGGGTCCTGATGTTCAATTTATCATCAATGGATGTTCATGTGTGATACAATACACAGGATTAGAGTATGTGCATATTAATTGGTTATTTTAATGATGAACAGGTATTGCATATGGCACATCATGCGCAAACTCCTTGAAAAGGTTGGACACAAGCTGAATGGGTGTGAGGAGTTCATTAACGACATAAAATTGTGCGTGTGGGCAGCTGAGACTCCGGACGAGTTTGAGGAAATGTGGGCTGCAATGATTGAGAAATACGAGCTCTCTGAGAATTCATGGTTGGCTGACATATATGAGAAAAGGGCGGAATGGGTTCATGCGTACTTCACGGACCATCCCCTTGGGGGGGTTTTGCGGACGACATCTGGGTCGGAAAGTGAAAACTCAATGTTCGGGAAACTAATGTGCCCAACTTTGAGTTTTGTTGAGTTTTGTGCTAGATTTGAACATGCGGTTGTAGACACCGGATTTTGTACCGGGACAAGTGTACAAATCAGGAGTAACAAGAAAAGAGGCTAGAAGGAAAGCCAATTCACTGGGCCTCCATCAATCAAGAGTTACTGGGCCAACCCACCACAAAAAGCCTTCATTTTCCACCCTTTCCACATACATATGTCCACCATTTCGAATCCCATTTTTTTTCACAAGTCTTGTTGGCCCTATTTCTTTTGATGAGACTAATGTACACATCATAAGCTTTCCAACGCCTTTTGAATTGCCTCAATCGGAGTCCGGAGTTATGGCCGTTTGAAGATCCGGCCCACTAGCTGAAACAAAACCCGCACGAGTTTTAAGCAACAGGGACGGCCCAGAACCAAGACAGGCCCAAGGCGTGCCCAGGTCTAGGGTTCAAAACCCGCGCGGGGTGTCCTTCGCCCAAAACGCGTCGTTTTGCCTTGCCATGTCAGCGATCCGTGCCGAGGGATCATAAAACCCGCGCGGGGTTTAATTTCTGGAATCTGGCGCAAAAATCATCTTGATCATCCTCTCTTGATATTAGCCCCATGTGCTTTGACCTTGACCTTGACTTGGCAGCTACGTGATTGCATGACATGATCATGGGGATGTGTCCCCCATGATTTTCCCTCCTAAACCTCACCTCTTCCACCTATAAATACCCCCCTCCATTCCATTCATTTTTACCAACTATCATCATAATCCCACCAACAACTCTCATAAACCACCTCTATTATTCTCATTTCATCCATTATCACTCCCACCAACTATTATCATAATCCTACCTACACTCTCCTAAACTCTCTCTATTATCAAACATTCTCATCAACTAACACCATTATTCTACCATCATCTCATCAACAATCATCCCTTATTCTACCGAATTTCCATCACTCCCTTAAAATTCCCTCATCCATAATCACTCTCTAAACCTCTCCTAGTCACTTTTGTCACATCCATATCATCACCCTATTACCATTTCCTAAACCGCTTCTATCTTTCCATCAAAGTCCAAAGGCAAGGCAAAGTCAAGGATTTCAAACCGGCACATTCGGGCTCCTAAATCAAAAGAGGTTCGATTCGTTGCTTTCTTATTGTCATTGTTTAAATCATGTAATTCGTACTTTAATTCCATTACTTGTGCATATTTTGTAAACTAAAAACCTCATTTTATATTGCATGATGATGAATATAATTTCGTGAAATTAATTAAACTTCTCCCCGCTCTTTTTCATTTTAATGTCGATTTTAGTAGAGTCTGTTTTCTAACAGGCGAATTCGAGAGTTCTTATAATTCTCGAATTCGTAACCTTACCCCCGAACTTAGAATCGGGTTTCGTAGACCGGAGTTATTTTTATTGTTTTTACGGTTTGTCGGTTTCCTTAAATCGGCTGGCGACTCTTAATTCTTTTATAACCCGTTTAATTATTTTAAACATCCGAATTTACACCAAAATATTTAAAAATGGTTTAATATTTTCCACACACTTATCCAAGGTTAAAACCGAGAGAAAATGGGCAATAAGTTGATAAAAACCCCCACGGGTTTTATCAATTTTAACCCATCTTCTCTGGCCCACAAAAGCGCACGGTCCGGCCCATGGAGTATTAAAACCCGCGCAGGTTTTAATCCTCTATGGAGGCCCGTTTGCCTTCTGTTGGGCCTAGATCTGGTATTTGGGCCAATATTGAATTATTTTTAAAGTATTTCGGTGTAATTTCGAATGGTTAAATAATAAAAACGGATTTATAAATAAATAAAGTTTCATCACCCCGAAAATGAATTTCATAATGTAAAAATATCCTTATTTAAGGATTAAGCAACCTTAGTCGGCTCCCGATCACTTAAGTAGCGCATCCAAGAACAATTTCCCTGAACGGGAATTTTCCGGGTCCTACAGCGGTTGATGCTCAACGAAACCATGTTGTAGAACTTGACCATACGACACGTAATTCACTGCCGCAATTGGAGACGCGCTCGGTGAATGAGAGGCATACAATATACACGCATCGGAATTTCCGGTTGTTCCAACAACAACTTGTGGATGCTATAAATGACTGTTACATCTCAGAGATGGGGGAAGTGGAACATGATGCCACTTACACAATACATCAAAAGGGTGATAAAAAGGCCAGACATGTTGTGCGCAACAAGTTGACGAACGATATAATTTGTGATTGCCCATATTACAGCCTGCAAGGGATCCCCTGTGCACATGCTTTGCTTGTCATCCATCATTTTGACCACATCCCATCGACACTAATAGTTGAACGTTGGACAAAGAACGAGGCGAAGCGGTACCGAATCAATGTGGACTGTATTGTCACAGAGGGATGCGACAAGGTAACATGAAAACACATTGCTTCACTACATTTAGTGTTAGTTTATACTGGTAACATTCATCATATGTTCGATGTTCACTGAGATTCATAATTGTGAAAATTCATCTCAAATGTACCTGATGATCATGCCAGTTATAGTTGAGGTTCATGTCAATCATAATTGATGTGCAGTTTGAATCGTCGTACCACATGTTGATGTTCATTTACACACACATCCACTTTCGTTTTCATACTGTCATTTATGGAATTCATCTCAGTTATAGTTGATGTTCACGCAATTCATATTTGATATTACAAGGTAACCCGGAAGAAACAATTGACTAACGAGGCATGGAGATCACTTTATAAGTGCATGGACATTGCTGACGGGGATGAAACAAAGCTGAGGTTGATCATTGATCAAACAAATGCTATGATCTTAAGGTTGGAGTTATTAACTGTTGGAGGGCCATCGAGCAACGCGTCTACTGACTTTGAAACGTATTTTGGAACATCTATCCCTACAGAGGTTACCATTCACCCCCCACCGGCTTCAGCCACGAAGGGAAGAGGCAAGAGGACGAAGACAGCAATGTAGGTTGCCACTGAGACAAGGGCGCGTGCTAGAAGGTTCCATTGTTGCGGCCAGATAGCATCGCATGACGCCAGGACTTGTCCAGAGCGCTTTGGTTGATGTAACAAAGAGTGTGCGGGTCTCAATTTAGTATGGTGTTTATTTCGCAGAAACTTGATGTTCATTTTGCTTTATTTCGCAGGAACTTGATGTTCGTTTTGCTTTTCTGTTTTGTTATATGTTATGCTTTATGTTCTATTGTTGACGTTTGGATCAGATCGTTTTTTCCATGAATGAACATGTGAAACTGATTTGAATTTATGGTATCTATTTTCAATATTAGTAGCCGTTTATTCTACTTGTACATTTACGAAAAGTGTTTGGGCTGATTACATGATAGCTAATGCATTTGGGTGGCAAACACCACATGAACTTAAATACTTGATATACATAACACAGTCAATTTATGCTCATTTCATAAGTACGTAATGTTCATTTGAGAAATACCATGATAACAGACTTTCATGTTCATTCCATAATTCTTATACATTACACAATCAATTCATCCGTGATGTTCATTTGAATAATACTGGATGTTCATTAAACAAACTTTAATGTTCATAACATAATTTCTTAATGGATTATCGGTGACTGTTCATAACATAATTTCTTAATGGATTGTGCACAATTTTTTGTGGCAAAAGCTGGATTATTTGTGGGCTAATTACATGATAGTTAAATACTTAATATACATAGCACAATCAATTCATGCTCATTTCATAAGTAATTAATGTTCATTTTAGAAGTACCATGATAACAGACCTTCATTTTGATTCCATAATTCTTTTACCATGATAACAGACGTTCATTTTTCTCAAGTATTCATAAGTACTTAATGTTCATTTGAATAATTCTAGATGTTCATTAAAACAAACCTTAATGTTCATTCCATATTTCTTAATGGATTTATAGGTGATTGTTTAATCCAACTTGGGTGGGGAATTTAACTTAAATGATTGTGCACAATTTTTGTGGCAAAAGCTGGGTTTATTTGTGAATAATGAGGGATTGTTTAACTTAAACAAACTTTAATGTTCATTCCATAAGTACTTAAATGCTTGTCAACACTTTATGTGTCATAAAACATTACATACTCAAACGACTTATCATCACTTAATGTTCATTTTATATGCACGTGATGTACATTTTGGCACATATATGATGATCATGTCACAATACCATGTTATTAATTCCGCAGATGTTCAAACCAATACAATATCCCATAGTTTGACATACAAAATACATAAAAGCAAACAACGCACATGGTGTTAGTTTACGTTATGTCACCACTAGATCTGACAGTTTCTGACCCGACCCGATAACCCGACCCGAACCCGCCCGAAATTTCTGGGTTTTGAACACGATTTTTTCAACTAAACCTGAAGTATACCGAACCCGGAAATTAGCAGGTCAAACCCGACCCGTCCGTTTGACCCGAAAAATTAAATTTTTAAGTTCAAATTTATTAAAATTTGTGATTTTTCTTTGTAATTTTTAACGTTAAACTATAAGCGCAACTTATTTATTTGTTATTTCTCTAATTTAAGTTAAAACAGTTACAATAATCTATCGTTACTAGAAGATAATCATATTTTATTATGTATATTGTACAAAAAGTAGTATTTGGAGAACTTTTTTTATAAGGAAAAGCGGAAAAAGGTCGCAATCATAACCCGTTGGGTTGACCCGAAACCGAAATACACCGCACGTATTTTCCCGAACCCGAAATACATCCGACCGGTATTTACCCGACCCCGATTTACGACCGACCCGAAACCGCCCGCCCGACCGAATTGACAGGTCTAGTCACCACAAACACAATATCAACCGATCAAAGCATGAAGTAGCTACAATTCAAGGCATTGCAATCGAGCCCGTCCTGAACCAATTGGTTGCTTTCGTTTGGACATCGCCCTTCAACTGGTTCCCATCATACATAATCAGGGTGTGGCAATATCTGCTCCTCAGCACATCTAACATCTCTTGCTGAAAATAAAAAGTTGTTAAGTTTTTTTCAACAATATATGAAGTCAACAAATGCGGATTTAGCATGCTGACTTACATCGTCCTCTTCTAGACCACATTCCCAGTTGGTGGGGTTGAAGAATGTTTCCATATGACGCATAAAGTAAACGCCACTGTCCATTTTGTTTTTCGCCGACCGCCAATGCATCCGTAAAGGCTTGCGTTCAACTTCTGTCACAACACTGTGCCACCCACAGGCCAAAGACTTTTGGCACATGGAAAGCATGTCCGACTGCATATGAAGCAATTTTGAGCTGCTATCATATAATTTAATAAAAGGATACGGTTGTATGTAATTAGTGAACAAAATAAATACCATTTCATCGAGCACGTGCCCATATGCCTTGCGACTGTCAATGATGTACATAACTTCATTGTTTTTCTTTCGCATATCCAAGCAGAAAAGAAAGTAGTGATCTTTGTAGTACAATGGTGCCATGATCTGCATGTAATTGGGCTTGAAGCATTAGTGATGTTCATCACATCATTTACTAATGTTCATTAAACCATTACTTGATGTTCATTATACAAATATGCAGCCCAACTGTCAGCCATTTTCGACATAAGTGGGTGTTCATACACAATTGAAATCAAATAAAAGAAATAAAACATGTGTGGGGGGGGTGAGTACCATCTGAACCGCCTTGAAATTAATCCAACCATTGCATCGTTCAACCTCATGTGCCACGAGCTCGTTGAATGTAGTTGAACGTTCCTCAAACGATGTCTTTTCGTACTCATGCATTTGGCACAACTTCGCCTAGATAGTTTTTCACAGAACACATGTTTTCGTTATAAACGGTATGGGGAACATGTCACGTTATTAAGTAACATACAATACATACAGTGCATTCTGAAGGGATGAATAAGCGTGACGGCGTCGTGGAGCTACGTTTCCTTTCCATGTCATTTAAGTACTTGCTCCAAATGTTCATCACGTTATCCGATACGTGGCGCCCCGGAGCCAGTGACTCCATCTCTTATCTAGTCGCGACCGCAAAGTCTGACTCATATAGTTTTTCACTGCAAAACCCACGAACAAGACATGATCAAAGCCGAATGCACATTATCCACACTTTTAATGTGCAACAAAAGTTTACCATCAAACACGGGGCTCATAACTAATGAACATCACATATACAAATGAACATCAGTCACAATTGCGGTGAACATCAACCACGGACGGGAATTGTATATCATGTCACAAACAAGTGAACATCAACACATGAACAACCACGGTGGGGGTGACTATCAGGATTTACAACTATAAAAAGAATCACAAAAGAACATCACATATCACAGCGGTGACCATCCAGATCAAACGATGTGATAATTTTACAAATGAACATCAGACACACATGAAATGAACATATCACACACATGAAATGAACATCGAACAAGATCATCAAAACATCAAAACATGAACCAGCAAAATTTTTAGCATTAAAAGGTAGGTTGACTTACTCAGGGTCCAAGCCTGGTACGGATGACAGTCCAAGGAAGACATAGTCACTTATGATCCTCTCCGCTTGCGTCAGTTTGCGTGAGGTACTAACTGCCCTCGCAGCAAACGGGGAACGTAGGCCGTCAGGTAGCCTTTTGGTCTTCCTCTTGGGATTCCTTCGCCCCATTTGAGGATGGACAGAGGGATCGGAGACAGATGGATCGGGTTTACCAACAAACATTACTCCATGAGGGGTGTCGAGAATCATTTTGCCTTTCGATGATGACCTACAAACATCACTGCCTGTCGGCGGGTCAGCAGCCCCCGAAAAATTGGGGGTCTTCATTCTTGGGCCGGTGCGTGGGCGGCTTACAGATGTGACGGGGTCAACAATGTGTGGAGCGTCGTCATCTTCCTCAGTACTTGCGGCCAATACTGAACCTGCACCAGTCAGAGTCCCACTCCCGCCGACGCCTCCCCCATGCTGAACTGGGCTGCGGAGGTCGCGTGGCGTAGGCGGGGTCATGTCTGGTATCAAGTCGAAATTAGGCATAGTGGGGTCCCGGTTTAACAAGCGCTCAACGATACGGTCCAGTTTAACGAAAAACGCTTCCATAGATGGCCGCAACCAAAATGCATCATCCTCTTCGGACAGACACAACTCGCGGGGGGTGCATGAAACGGGGTCACTAGGCTCAGCACGATTCTCATTGTCGGGCTCATATTGACATTCAACATTGTTGTTTACATCAGGCTGAGTTGTTTTTGGGTCTTCACTGGCTGCCCTGTACTGTGATGTTAGCGAGGATAGCATGTCACTCACTTGCCTTTTAATATCATCTACCTCCCCCGCATCCTTATACTTCCGCCCAATCTGGTCAATAGTTGACGAAATCTCGACCCGTAAATCAATCATTTTCTTCAATGAATTATTCAACGATTGGAGTTCGCCTGTAAAAATACATCAAAGAAATCATAATCCAAGATGAAACACACCAAAGATCAATGAAATGTTAATATAATTTAAAATGAACATGACGTAACAACGAGCATCATAAGACTCAAATGAACATTCAGTATATACGATATGAACAATCAGCATACAAAGATTGACATGAAATGATCATCAACACCAACAGAAAAGGAGTTTGACCAAAAAACGGAAGCAAGCGAAGTTAATGGAAACGAACATCAGCATAATCTTATTTGAACGTCAGTTTATATGGCAAAACAAACAATACTAATGGACAAAGAATGCACCAATACTAATGGAGAAAGTACGGATGACGGTGCACCAAGATAAATGATCAATCATACCAAAATGAAATGATCGTCAATTTGGAATCAACCAAATATCACCAAAAATGGACATGAGCACGAACGAAAATGATCAGTTCGTGTAAACGAAATGAACATCAACACAAATAATCATATGTCGACCTACACTAAATAAACATAATGACATCACTAACCTGAAGATCCGAATGCTCTGATGCATCACCAGTTTTCCGACGAACCATCTTGTCGATATCTGGATCAGTGAGACGTGTGTCCAGTCTTCCCTTGCCAAAGGCCTTCCTTGTAACCTCCTCCGAGATCCTGTCCTTCAAAATTTTCTCTGACCACGCACACATTGTTGGGAACCGCTTCACGTTCGGCGGAAGTGCACACAATCCTATCGAAGTATAGCATCTAGTACAAGCAGGTGCAATGAACATTATCCCATTGATCGATTAACATCAATACAATTTTAAATGAGCATCAAGTGATTTCCAAATGAACATTAGTTCATTATAAAATGAACATCAGAATGAAATATACAATTTTAAACGAGTAGACATTACATACCATCAAGAATATTATTGGACCCTCAAAAAACATTCGCGTTTGTTTGTCCACCCATTTTTTGTGCGCATCCACAAGACGGTCCACCGTATATGTACACCAATCAAGGTTGGCAATACGCTCGATGTTTTTCACGTTCTTCACAAATATGGGGGAGCAGTTCCATTGTTGGTTACCGTGAAAGAATGTGGCAACCATGTACAATATGAAATGTCTCCTGAATTTTACTCCCCCGTCGTCATACCCCAAAATCAATTGCGACATATCCGACAACAATGGACTACCATCTTGTAAACCCTAGTCCAATCTCAATTCACTGAGCACCTCATTGTGCTCATCATCCCCCACCCTCCCGTCAAGAACTTCTTCGATGGGTTCATCGCCATACGGGATCCCCATCGTAATGTAAACGTCCAGCGGGGTAATGGGGATGTGCTTACCGACATCGACCTCGAGAGTGAGCGAATATGGGTTGAAGCGTTCAAGCAACCATTCGCAAGTTCTCCGGGTATTTGTTTCAAGCGAAAGTCTAGGAAACATTTGAACCCCATCTCAAGAAACGCTTTTGCACTTCTTCCGACATTCCATCATCTTCGAAAACCGCCTTGGCGACATTCTCGTGTGAAATGATGTTTGACTCGGCAACCCCGCATTGACTGACTTGATCTCGACTGCGTCGTCATCTTCATCAACTACACGAACCCCCTTCCGTTTAGTTTTGCCTTTCACCAATTTGTCCTCACCTCGGTCATGGTCCAACCCACGTTTGGGACGCGATGACGCAGCCACAGTCATAATGCTACTTCTTTTTTTCGGCAACTCGTCATCCTCATTAACTACATGAACGCGCTGCCGTTTATTTTTGCCTTTCACCAATTTGTCCTCACTTCGGTCATGGTTCAACCCACGTTTGGGACGCGATGACCCAGCCACAGTCGTAACGTTACCACTTTTACTGTGGGCTGGAGCTGAAACTGTCTTCTTTTCCCTCCTAATGTATCCTTTCTGGAATGCATCTGGCCCCCGCACCGGTAGATTTTCACTGTCAGATTGACATACAAACACATCAGGCATCATGAGCAACATACGATATGTTGAATTTAGAATTACTTATGACAATAGTACATAATCAGTAATTGAATCTCAACATACGTTTCATTCGATGCGCCGCAACCATCTATGTTTTGAGACTCGAACAGTTCTCTTCCAGCTTTGCGTTTTACCCTTGTAGAAGTTTCGGTCAGATCAATAATGGGGGATGCCTCCTTATCTAGGGGGCCACGGGGGAATTCTGTGCCAGTTGGGGGGTTCCGAACGGGGATTCGTGCAGCCACACGTCAATAACTGGGTCCGTATCTCTCAATACGTGGTCCGGCACAGGGCTTGATGGCTCCCCCACGTCAACTGTCTTGTTCATCATGCCAGTCAAAACGTTTGTCAACATGTCAAACGCGAGGACACGAGCCATGTTGTTGTCAGCTAAGTCAAGTACACACCTGGCCGTATCAATATGAACATTCATTACATATCAGATGAACATTAGGCAATATTGCAAGATGAACAACAACAGATGAATAACACCAGATGAACAACCATTATGAAAATGAACATGAACTTTGTTATAAATGAACATCCATTATACATCAAATGAACATCTGGCTATTTCAGAATGAACACCAGCATACCAACAACATGCCATGTATTTTCAACATTTATTGACTTACTCTTCAATCCCTTCTTCGTTCACCACAATGTCACCAACCGGAGCACGTGCCATCCCCTCTGCTCCAACAGTAGCATCACCCTACAGTTCAGAATATATCCATTAGCGATCAAGTTCTATCTAAAACGAACACAAACTAACTTCTATGAGCAACAATTATGACTCTCAACGTGGCCATCGCGAACATCATAAGTTATAATGTGAACATCAAGTTAAACTGTAATGATTATCAAGTTCAACTAAAACGATCATCAAAAACAATTTAACACTCCATTTCACGTCATATCTTACAAACACAACCCAACTTACTTTTGTGTCTTGTCTTCGTCGGCCACACCATCATCAGGTGCTGGTTCACTCCCACTTTGCGCAATATGCCCCCGTGCCCTACACCCAAAATACACCATTAGCGATTATCAACATAAAACACGCCCCAAATTGTTTTACTTGTCGTTACACTTACGTTAACAACGGAGTTGGCACCATGACAATTGCTCTCTCATCAGAAATCTGAACTGGGACACTTGTCACAACTGTTTCTCCTTCCCTCGAGCTAATCCAACAACAATGCTTATTTTTAACAATTTGGTTTAAAATGAAGATCTATTGAATTACAGAAATGAACATCTAGTTCATACCACATGAACATCACGTTGAGATGCAATGAACACTAAATATCCAACATAAACCCAGAAATATGTTGACGCTTACAATAAGGTGACATGAACTAAACTTGATTAAAATATGACATGATCATCAAGATTCATTGAAGTGAACATCAATCATTTATATCTAAAATGGTCCTCATTCCTAAAAACATCATCTGTGTGCACTAAGAATTTTGGGTTTGTATGCTATAAAGAACAATAAGCACCAACTGACCAAATATACAACCACCATTAAACATCAAAACTGTATGTGTATGAACACCATATGTTGAAATGAACACCAAAATCCACATATATACAATGACTTACATTTCCTCCTTCCTTTCTTCAACCTCCAACTCATTCGCACCCGTCGACGCCATGCCCTATACCAAAAAACTCTTCTTCCTCTGCCGAAAACAACCACCAATTGTTAGGCTCACACCAAACACCCGCCGGAATTTCCAAAAAAAAATCAAAAACCTACCGCAAAACCCTAAATTATGGAAAATCTTACCGGGAAAACAGCGTCCCTCGACTTCACTTCAAACGTCTATCGCCGGGAAATTGTCACCGGAATTCCGCACGCACTGCACTGAAATTTCACCCGGATTTTCCCCCCGAGCTTCGCCAGAATTTCGAGCTTCACTCCTTCAAAATAATGGCGCCCTAACTCTTTCTCTCTCTCTCTTGTGTTTTGAAACTATCCAAAATGATTACAGTTGCTTGGGGAAACTGCTCCTCGTTACTGGCGTGCAAACAGAATGAACTGTCATGCCATGTCATGCCTCTTCACCTTCCTCACACGTGAGAGCAGAAAAAAAAACATATTCAACAAAATCCACCAATCATCTTTTACCATTATGTATTTAAAATAAAGATTAATCAACTAAAACTCCAAATTTATCTCAACCATAGATCCTTTGATCAAAGGCCAAGATATTCCATGCTTTCCTTCTCACTTAAAGGCCTTTCTCATTATATCTATTCCCATATATATATATATATATATATATATATATATATATATATATATATATATATATATATATATATATATGAAACTCTACTTTGATTAAAGGCTCTAGAAGAGCCCATATAATATTACTTGGAGGAACTAACTTTCATATTGTGGACATACTTTTCTCCACCAAGCTAGTCTCAAAGGAACTTATTAATTAAGTTTCGAAGATATTTGTGAGAATGAATACCATATTGAGACAACTAGTATTCATATATTATGAAAATTGCTTTGAGAAACATTTGCGTTGAAAATGATATAATCCTTATTTTCTGGGTTATTCTACACAACTAACCCCATTGAAGCACATACTTTAGAAACCAGAAATTTACTATTGATAAAGATTTTATCGTAGTAGGAAGTAGGAACATCTTGGACCAATTCAATCCTCTCAAGAACAACTCATATGAATATATTTTAAAGGGCCAGAAGATCCTTAATCAAATGACTTCTAATTAGTTGTTAGCTATCAAAGAAATTAATTATAACACCATCATTAGCAAATATAGGGATCGAATCCCTTATATTCCTAGGTTGTGCACAAGTGACATTTGTGTTGGTCCTGTAGACCTATATGTAAACCATTTGAATATAGTATGACTTTACTTGATGTATCAATGAGATAGTCACTTGTATGTTTACTATCAACTTGCAACTTGGCGCTTGCAAGATTATTTGCTCAATTGATTTATGAGCACATTTCAAATTATCAATCAAGAAAATTTATCTTGATAATGATGGTGAAGGATTTTGATAGTTTATGTATGCCAATGGACATAGATGTTAAGCATCTTATGTCAAATGTTTTTATATAAATGATCCCGCAGAATCATTAATATATGAGATGTTGAGCATATAATAAATGACAGACTTATTACTTTTGAGAGCAGAGCTTATTACAATTGTTCAGGGACATGTCATGTTGCATGCACCAACATTTATCCAAATAAGGCCAAGAGGTTATCATGAATGTTTATTCCTCACCTACAAATGGTTTCTGGGCATGAATCAAATATCTCCCACCTATGAATTTGAGCATGTGCAATGTATGCTCCATGATAACGCACTAAGATAGGAACCCGAAGGAATCGGGAATATATGTTGGGTATGAATATCCATCCATACTTAAATATAATAGAACAATTCATTGGAGATATACTTATGGCACAATTTGCCATTGTGATGATACAATTTTCCCAACATTAGGGGAGAAATCAAGTTGTTGGACAAGGAAATAAGTTGGAACGAATTATTATGATCATCATACAATGTAATGTGAACTGGAAGTTCAAAATATAATTCGTCTACAAACTTGAGTGAAACTATTACCAAATATTTTACTAACCACAAAGAATTATTAAATCCTATGTCCAGACTGTTAATGCTCCTGTAAGAATTGATGTCTCAGTAGGACAAATTGAATTGTTAATGAGTCTATACCACATATGAAGTATGGTAGACCAGTCGGTTCCAAAGACAAAAGTCCTCGAAAAAGAAAAGGAACAAATAATTAATGATAACCGAAATGAGGAAATTTTGACTCCAAAAGAGTCCTCAAACATGACAAATGTGGAAGTTACACCACAAGCTCAAGCACCTGAAATTCGCGAAAATGATGAGATCGCAATTAATTATGTCATGAATTGAATAAGGTGAAATTGAAATGAAGTCGACATCGATATAGTATTTGATTATAAAATATAGCGCTCACCACTGTGAGTAACCATGAGAATCATGAACTTAGGTCTGTTAATGAATACTGACAAAGATGAGATTGGTCAAGTGGAAAGATGCATTTAAGAATTAGATTTGCTTGTAAAATTGGAAATATCAGGACCTCTTGTCCATACATACACCAAAATGGTGCAAAACTTGTGGGATACAGTTACGTCTTTGTGTAAAAACAGACAGAGAAAAGGAGATTATGAGATATAAGGCACAAAGAGCGACTTGTTGCATAATTGTTTTCGCAAAGACTTGGCATCTAATATGAAGGACTATATTCCTATGTAGTTCATGTCACTATATCATGATACTTTAAATTTGGCAGTACATGAAAAGCTAAGTATATATGCATCTTATAAATATAGCTATAACTTATGAAAAATTTGATACTGATACTTATATAAAACTCCCGAAGGGTTTAAAGTGTCGGAAGCACATATTAAAATTCTCGAGAATATTGGTTACTTAGTTGATAGATATTTATGTGATTAAAAAAATATGGACGCATATTGCATAATCGAAAGAAATTATTAAATGATTCGGATCCTAATTGTTCGCAAATGTTATTGATGGTTTAGACTCTTGAAGAACCTGAAAAGTTGTGGATTGCTTTATAAAAGCACTTGGAATGAAATATTTTGGTAAAGTATGTCATTGCCTTGGTTTACAAGTTGCACACTTTGAAATGAACTTTCGTACGTAACTCAATTTATGTAGCAAAGTGCGAAAATAATGTTGCATGAGCAAAATACTCCCTTTTAAGTACCCTAGTAGTGGTACGGTCATTTGATATGGAAACAACGTCCATTTTGATCTTAAAAAGATGATGAAAAATTCATCAGTCCTGAAGTACCGTATTTAAGTCTTGAAGTAGTGTATTTGGGTCCTGAAGTACCAATTTAAATGTTATTGAAGCACTGACGTATCTTGCTAATCATACATGATCTAACCTATTTTGGTACCTCGAAGGTACTAGCGATGTAGATATTTATTATCCTCATCGACTCAAAGTTGGTTTGATTAGCTATGTTGATCTTGGATATCTACCTAAATCATATGACTCTTGATCACATACTAGTTATGTGCAAACAGATATTAAGCAAATTCATTTCAGAGAGAATTAAGTTGATTCATGTATCAAGACACTTTTGACTAGAAAGTTTAAAAGTCAATCATGAAGTTGAATTAGATCAACTCAAATATCTTAATTGATGTGCTCATCAGGGGGAGTAATACACATTGTACTCTTTTTTTTTCTTATATGAGGTTTTTCTTCCACTGGGTTTACCTTAAAAAGGTTTCTAGTGAGGCAACATATGTTTACGTAAGAAGTGTGTACTCTTTTTTCTTCACTGGGTTTTTCTTCCAATTGGGTTTTTCCTAGTAAGGTTTTAATGAGACATACTCTTTTGGATAATGGACATTCAAGGGGAGTGTTATGAAATAATATATATGAGAATGTCCATATATCAATAAGATGTCTTTTGAGTATCTTTATATATTAGGATAACATAATATAGGAGGATTTCGTTTCCATATGAAGTTTATACTATGCAAGACTCTTGTTATGTAACTAGTATAAATACCACTTCTGGGCTACGAATAAATCATCATATTCTCCTCTCACAATCTCTCTTGTTTATATTGTTTTTCTCTATTATTCTCTCTATATTGTGTTCATATATTTATTGTTTCGTAACATAATTGATATAAAGTTAGGAGTAAAATTCGATTTAGAGCAACCCAAGATTGAGATTTTGTGCTGATGAGATGTTGGAGGCCCAAAGACTTTTATTGACTTGAATAAATTAATTGGGTGACCTTTTATCTCTTTCTCACTTAGGGTATGTTTGGCAGAAGGAAGACCATTTTCTAGGAAAATATTTTTTCTAATTTTCTAGTGTTTGGTACACATAAGGTTGGAAAAATAATTTCTACCTAAAGAAAAGAAATTGACTTCATTTTGCCAACTTTTTATTTATTTTGTCAACTACTTCAATACTAACAATGATGAAAATCTCAAAAAAGGATGGTTAGTTGCATATGGTTTTCAGGTCTAGATGATAGATATTATCTCATACTATAATAGAATTTCCTTATTATATATTATATATTTGTAGAGTATTTCAACAAGGTTTTAGCAAAATAAAATAATATAAATTCTTTTAAATTTAGTATAACTCCTTAAACACAACATTGAACAAATACACAAAAATATATTTCCAATTAAGGCCCGTTCTTTTATATGGCTGGTGGCGGTGCGGTGCTGTGAAGTTATCAAGGTGTTAATTGTGTTAGTTATTTTCTGTTATTTCCAGGTTCAAGATTCTGTTACTTGTTTCTTGGATCTGTCAAGCTGTTGCTTGTGTATATATAGTCTTAGGTTGATCATTGTATTTTTCATCTTTCACATATACAAAGTATTATTCTTCTGTCATTCTCTCCTATCCCAAAATTCTCATGGTATCAGAGCTAGGCTGCTCTTCTGCCTTCCTCTAAGAAACAAAGCCTTCGTCCTTCCAGAAATACTGGCTTCCTAATTCAAGAAGAGGCAGAACAATTCAAGCTTGCTGACAGATGACTAAAATCGAGAAACCATCTGATACAGTAGCTGAACAAGAAGTTGAGATGGGAGATGGTCCTGATCAAGGTCAGCCAAAGAATGATGGAGAATTGTATAACAATGACCCCTTATATCTTCAAAGCTCAGACCACCCAGGATTGCAGATTGTAAATATCAAACTTAATGGTTCCAATTTTCAAAAGTGGGGAAGAGCCATTAAGATAGCCTTGAAGACCAAAGTCAAGATGGGATTCATCAATGGGGAATGTCCTCGCCCAAAACAGGTTACACTTCTCAACCAATGGATTAAGTGTGACAATATGGTTATTAGTTGACTATTAAACTGCATGATCACTGAGTTATCTGAGTCCTTCTTATATGTAAATACTGCACAAGAACTATGGGGAGAGTTAAGTGAAAGATTTGGCCAAAGTAATGGCCCCTTGTTGTTTCAGTTAGAAAAGGAAATTTCTGACTTGCATCAAGGCAAGTAGTATGTGGAAATCTATTTTACTAGATTGAAGAGGCTTTGGGATGAGGTGAGTGAAATGTCTGATGTGCAAGTTTGTAGCTGTCCTGTAACATGTCCCCACGTTAAGACTTCTGTTGATATGGAACAAAGAAGAAGGCTTGTCCAATTCTTGATGCACTTGAATGATGAATTTGATGCTGTAAGGGCACAAATTCTTCTAATGGATCCTTTACCTACAATCAACAAAGCATATTCGTTGGTTCAAAGGGCAGAGTGTCAAAAGATTGCCTCTGGAGGGCTTCAGTTCTTCTCTGAGATTGCAGCTAACACTCAAAGGCATTTTGGCAACACTGACAGTAATGCGAATGGCCTAAGTGTAAGGAACTCCTTCAAAGGAACCAAGAAGGACTCCAAGAAAGAAAAGGCAAACGAATTCTGCACTTACTGTCAGAGACGTGGGCACGAGAAGGAACATTACTTCAAACTGGTCGGATATCCAGGCTGGTACAAAGGCAAAAGGACAGTTGCAAATGTCTTTCTTAGAGAAACAGAAGACAGTCCCTTAGAAGAAGAGACTCCTAGGATGGATACAAAGTTTCTCCAACAAGTAGCTCTTGAAGTCTTCAAGATGAATCAAAACAGGAAAGATCAAGGACAGACATCTCAGGCAACTTCTTCTCAAGCTGCCTCTCATTTTGTGCATGGCTCGAAGCTTTTAGATGAAAGTTTTTCAGGTAATATCTTACAAATTAGCACTTGCTTCAATATTCAAAAGAAAAATTTGTCTGAAACTTCTTGGATTGTGGATACTGGGGCAAGTGATCACATGGCTTATGATAGATCCCTATTTAGTTCTCTTTATAAACTAAATAAACCTATATCTATCACAATGCCTGATGGCAATAGCAAAGTGGTAAAACTGGTTGGGAATATAACTTTGGACAATGGGTTAAAACTACATAAAGTACTGTATGTCCCTGATTTTTCTTTTAATTTGTTGTCTGTCATTAAGCTTCTAATCAAACTATATATATGACTGCTTTTGCTGACAAATGTCTATTTCAGGACCTTTTAAGTAAGCAAATCACAGCCATTGCCTATGAAAATCATGGTCTCTACAGATTGGAATCCAAGCATAACAAGAAGGCCTTTCTCAGTCATAAGCCACATGTGCTGATCACTAATAAGAATTGTAATGTTGTTAAAAACAATGAAGTTTCTTTGCATATTTTACATTCAAGATTAGGTCACACTTCTCTTTCTAAACTAGAACACATCTTGAATTGTAGTATTGATAATAAAAGCTTCTTTTGTGATACTTGCATACTTGCCAAAGCTCACAGGCTACCCTTTCACAGAATTTCTATCAAAACTTGCTTTCCTTTTCAATTAGTTCATATGGATCTTTGGGGTCTATATAGAACTCCAAACATAAATGGAGCTAAGTATTTCTTAACCATAGTCGATGATTACACTAGCTGTACTTGGACCCAGTTATTGCATGATAAAACTCAAGTTTATAATGGCATTGAAAAATTCCTAAGTATGGTGAATAATCAGTTTGATGGGCATGTAAAGGCAATTAGAACTGATAATGGAACCAATTCCTTGAAATCCCGCATCTCTTTTTGATGCAAAAGGGATCATACACCAAAGGTCAATGGTGAGAACACCCCAACAAAATGGGGTGGTAGAGAGGAAGCATAGGCACCTTCTTGATACAGCAAGGGCCATCAGGCTCCAAGCTGGGTTTCCAAAATCTTTCTGGGGTGAATGCATACTGGCAGCCACCTCCATCATCAACAAGCTACCAATGAAAAATTTGGGATGGAAGGGTCCTTATGAGATGCTTTACAAAGAAAAACCAAATCTAGATGATCTAAGAACTATTGGGTGTCAATGTTTTGCTGTTAACTTGGGAGAAAAGGATAAGTTTTCTGATAAGGCTATGAGATGTGTCTTGTTAGGATATACATATGGTATGAAAGGATATAAGTTGCTCACTCTAGATACAAAGAAAGTTGTGCATATTAGGGATGTAATCTTTGATGAGCAAGTTTTTCCTTTCAAGAATCAAGAAAGGAATCTTCAAGAGTCCAGAGTATGGTCTTCTTCTGACCATTTTATCAATGACATTCAGAAGAAGACAGATGCAAATGATCATTTACCCTCCTGATTCTAACATTACATTTGATGAAACTGATGAACATTTGCATATTGGCAGTATGCAAGACTCTCAGTCACACATCAACACACAAGAAGATGCATCAGAAGTAGGAAACAACAACAATGAGGATGATGTTCATGCTCAAGACAGCACAGCTAGAATTGAAGCTCCTGATAACCAAATCATAGATGAAGGGGCAGGCCAGGATGAAATCTTGCACCAAAACCTGAGACGATCCCAAAGACAAAAGCAAACACCTGGCTGGCTTAGGGACTTTGTTGTGTCCAACTGTCACAGGAAGCAAGATCAGTCCCACAGCTTCACAGGATATAAGTCATCCCCTTTCCCATTATTCAAGTCAGCTGACTTCTTACCCTATTCTTCTGAATTTGCTTCTTCTCTAATTACTACCATGCATGTTTCTGAGCCTAGTAATTATGCTATAGCAGCAAGACACCCTGAGTGGATAAAAGCCATGAATGAAGAATTAGAAGCCTTGGAAAGAAATGGGACATGGGTCTTGACCAAGCTTCCAAGTGGCAAAAAGGCCTTAAGTTCAAAGTGGGTTTATAAAATTAAATTCAAACCAGATGGTAGTGTAGAGAGGTATAAGGCCAGGCTAGTACTAAGAGGGTTTGAGCAAATAAAAAACAAAGATTACAAGCACACTTTTTCTCCAGTAGCCAAATTAACTACTGTAAGGGTCTTCATAGCTATGGCCACCATTAAGATGTGGCCCTTGCATCAACTTGATATAAACAATGCATTTCTTCATGGGAACCTTAATGAGGAAGTATATATGACTCCTCCTGAAGGGTATAATAAGGCCTCTCCTAATCTGGTTTGTAAGCTAAACAAATCACTTTATGGTTCGAAGCAAGCATCCAGACAATGGAACATTGAACTAAGCAACTTTCTTAAGGGAATAGGCTTCATTCAATCAAAGCATGATTATTCCTTGTTTATCAAAGAGCATAATGATTCAATTCTTTTTGTTCTAGTATATGTGGATGATTTACTAGTGACAGGAAATGATGAGCAAGGTATCAAGCACCTAAAGGAGCAACTACATAAAGCCTTCACAATTAAAGACTTAGGTCTAGCACGATATTTTCTGGGAATTGAGATTACAAGGTCTCAAAAAGGAACCCTTCTGCATCAAAGAAAATACATTGCTGATATCTCAAGTGATGCAGGTTTAACTGCTTCAAAACCTGCACGTTTTCCACTACCAAAAGGCTTGAAGCTGTCCACAGAAAAAGGAGAAATTCTGGATGATCCAGAACAATATAGGAGGGTTGTTGGAAGATTGTTATATTTGGTCATCACAAGGCCTGATATTGCCTACAGTGCACAACATATGAGTCAGTTTCTTCAGTGTCCTAGAAAACCACACTATGAAGCAGCTCTACATGTTCTAAGATATCTCAAAGGAAGTATGAATAAAGGTCTGTATTTTCCAGCGCAAACTGATTTCAAACTATCTGCCTTTTGTGATGCAGATTGGGGGAGCTGCCAGATGACATCTAGGTCCCTTACTGGTTATGCAGTCTTCATAGGACAATGCTTGGTGTCTTGGAAGACCAAGCGTAACACAGAGCCAAGACTTGCCGAGGTGAATACAGATCAATGTCCACAACCACATCAAAATTAGTGTGGATAGTCAATTTGCTCCATGATTTGAAGATACGCCGAGCTACAAGATGTCTCGTGATAATCGTGCGACCATGCACATAGCTAATAACCTCGCTTTTCATGAAAGAACGAAGCACCTAAACATTGATTGCCATTACACAAGAGGCAAACTCATGGAAGGGTTCTTGCATCTTGCCTATGTTGCCTCGAGGATCGGTTGGTCGACATAATGACTAAGCCTCTAGAGTCTCAACATAACTACTTATCACTAGACTTGGCCTAATTGATGTCTCAATGTTTTCACCTTGAGGAGTGTGAAGTTATCAAGGTGTTAATTGTGTTAGTTATTTTATTATTTCCAGTTCAAGATTACATTACTTGTTTCTTGGATCTGTCAAGCTGTTGCTTGTGTATATATAGTCTTAGGTTGATCATTGTATTTTTCATCTTTCACATATACAAAGTATTATTCTTCTGTCATTCTCTCCTATCCCCAAATTCTCAGGTGCAGTGCAGTGTTGAGGAAATGTGATGGGTTGAAAAAATTTAACTTTTAATAAAAACATATATTGAAATTGAAAAATAGACTGTGGTGGATTGTGGTGAAATATAAAAAGTTGCGGTGCGGTGTAACACTGCAGCCTACCAGCAGTATTAAAAAAACGGGGTATAAATAAAAAAACAATAAAAAGGCACAACAATTTGCCCACCGAACGGATACAAAGACCAGTTATTATAGTATTACCTTAATAGTTTGTATGAAACTACTGAGAAAATTACCCTAAACAATGAGGGGCACGCGGGTTTGGACATGTTGTGGTCATGATGTTACAACATCCTAATAGTGTTACGAATTGAAGAATATTCAAAACTTCAAGGTTGGCAACTAAATTAAATTCTTCTCAATAATTGGTGTAACTAGTGGCTCTACTCTTTCCAACTTGTCTTAATTCCCAATTGTCATATTCTTATTAGAGATAGAGAAATAAAGCCAGTATTCTTCAAACTAAGAGA
Organism: Portulaca oleracea; assembly: GCA_029582165.1. Classification (NCBI taxonomy): domain Eukaryota; kingdom Viridiplantae; phylum Streptophyta; class Magnoliopsida; order Caryophyllales; family Portulacaceae; genus Portulaca; species Portulaca oleracea. Next base: position 20,238,757 of record CM055882.1, on the reverse strand, counting down.
TACAAACATGTTATACAAAACTTAAACGAATATGAACACAGTACTCCTACTTGTTCACATCCACCATCGATAATCAAGCTTTGGGAGCAGGAAATGGTGTAATATAACACTCGCTTTTTAATTTGGTGAGTCCATCTTAATCTTCCATATATTCATTTCAATTTATTGTTTCTTTCCCTATATGTTAATAAGATGTTTTTTTTTTTTTTTTGAACTTCGCTATATCTAAGTTTGGTAATACTATTTAGTTAGGTAGGATTTTAAATATAAATCAGAATTTGCTGAGCTATGATATTGATATATTATAGTATCTGTTTCAGTTTGGTTTTTGGTCATTGTTTCTTGTTCTCCAAATCCATCCTTCTACCTTTCTTTATTTATGTATATTTAATTTATTTTGTTTGTGATGTTTGGGTGTTGCTTGCTTTTTGTGTAGCTGAATCTTGCCAGCTGTTTGATGCTTGCTTTAGGTGCTTACCTTCTAAATTTCATATAATTAGCTCTCCTGACGAGTAGTTGCCATTTCAACTAGGCAAAGGAGTTGACTTAAGTCAACCTGCACAATTTTAAAAAAAAATTGTTTGAAGAAGTTTTTGCCAACTTGATTATCTATCAAATGTAGAGATAGACCAACAACGTAACTAATTTATGAATCAGGAGAAGTTCACATTATTTTTTTCAACCGAATCAAATTTTAGAGTATTAGGTTCAAAGGTGGAGTTTTAGACTTTTTCTGAGCTTGTATGAACTTAACTATGTTCTTATTAACTCTAGTTGTAATTAAAACTATAACTATGTAGAATTATTTCAACTAAAAGTTTAAGTTCATAGTTGAAAGTCTAATAAAAAATTTATAGTTTAACAAATTGATTTTACGATATATGGTGGACCCTTATATTACCCAATTGTCAAATAACAGTTTAACAAATTTGAGAAAAAAATATTGAAATGAGGAGAGCAATTTGTTATGTTTCCTAGGGATCGGAGATTGACTGAGTGAAGCTTACGTGATTAAATTTCAAACTAAGCATTCAAGTTCCAAAACCTTAGCCCACAAGCTTTAACACATGCGGGTTCCATATACATTTCTGCCTCAAACAGCTTCTCATTTCTACCTCAATCTCAATTTTTCGTATAACTTGTATGTTTACAATATTTCTATATATAAAGCATGGATTCATTCTATCTTCTAAACTAATTATAAGAATTTATTAATTGCATGGTACAGTAGATGTCTAGTGAGCAATAACACAACATTATGCAGTAGAGTAGAAGCTCTAATTACCGTTTACCAGCATTCATAGTAGTCATAATCATAGTGATGGCCCTAGCATTTTATATATATATATATATGTGGCCAATATTTAGATATTGATACAGAGTAGTTGCTTTCAGGACTAGTGCATAATTCCTTACCATTAATCTTTCCTTTCATGTTCACTAGTAACTGCCTTGAATGAAAGTCACAATAATTAGATTGGAAGAAGGGAGTGGAGAGGAAGAAGACAAAAAAATAGCCATTTGAAATTAACTAACCGTAGTGTTTTGCCTATTAATATATAAGGACATATTTCATGATGCGTGATGATGCAAGTCTTATTTCAATACATTTATTAAGTATCTAATCCTTCTCCATATTCATATTAATTATGATTTTTTACTGTAGTTTTTTCAATAGTAAGTACTAATTATATTATTAATTATAAGAAATTTTAGATATGTTGGCTACGTCAAAGAGCACAAATGACACCCTAATCGAATCAACTTCATTCGTTAGAAATATTTTAGGCGTTCTTTATAAATATAAAAAAATAATGGATAAAAGCATAATTTTATGCAAATTTGTATATAAAATTCAATTATATCATTTCATGTCAATTTAATGTATAATAATATAGTTTTTATATTGAGGTAAGACACTTAAAAATTGTCTTTTTCCAAGACTCATATCATTTTCGTTTATGGTATATGTCATCATTTCAGATAGGGACATGATACATATTTTGACTCGAGATGGCTAGAAAACATCTTGAATTGTCCATATTTCACATTTTTGTAACTTTTAATAATATTTTCTCTACTAATCATATGTATTTATCAATTATAAGAATATAATACCTATTAGTTAGGTCAAAAAATATAAATAATAGCCTAATTTTATCAATCATAGTAGAAAATGCATATTTTATGCATAGTTATATTTATGAAAAAAAATATGAATAAATTTTTTTATTATTATTTATAAGTTGTAATAACCTTCAAAGTAATGATACATATTTTTATAATGATTTAAATATACTTACATTTACATTTATGAGTGATTTATGTGAAATGTAAAATGGGTATTAACCATCATTTTGCTTCAGATAGTTGCAGGTCTTATCGGCGTTAAGAGGTTTTGTAAGATATGAAGATTGATTCATTATATATTACATTTTGAATCAAACTAGGAAGGGTGCTTTCATTTAATACAAAATGATAGGAGTCTTTCAACACGACATTTAAGTGTCTTGTCTTAGTATAAAAATTATATATATTTATACACTAAATTGAAAAAAATATAATATGATTTAGTTCTATGAAAATTTTCAAATTTACAAAAGAAAGTGTTTAAAATATAGCTAACGAATAGAGTTCATTCGATTAAAATGTCATTTATAATTGTTTGTTTAACCAACTCATTCTAAATTTTTTATAAATAATAACTAATAATATCCATAAAAAAAATTAGTGTTAAAATTCATATTAAATGCTACCTATATGAAAAATAAACATAAAAATTATGTCTTCCCCCAAACTGTATAGCAGCACCCTTATTAATATGTAACAATTAGATACGCACACGGCACACGCTAGTTCAAATTCTATTGCATTCATACTTCATGCACGTACATGCATGATCGAGGGATAAGAGGTTGACTATAGAAATTTTATCATTGATGTAAACATGTCTTAAAAAATAATCTAAAATCAATTTAATCAAAACTTCAAGCACTGTATATGGCTGTTACACCAAAACACTACCTGTTATAGTAATGCTTCGATTAATTAAATTACAGTAGGTAGAATATTTTTCAATTGAATTTAGCTTTCACGTTACCTTCTTCGCCTCTTTTTTTTTTTTTTTTAATCGTCAACATCCGAACAGAGTAGCCAGTTATATTATGTGGTATTATTCTTATTTTCTTCATTTAGTGATATAAAATTAAATCATGCTCGACATTTAAAATTTCTTGCAAATTAGCATTTTAAGTCTTATCAAAAATATACGCATTTTGTGTCTTATCGAAAAGGCAACTATTATATTCGATAAAAAAAAAAAAAGGCGAGTGTTAATTGCTTCCCTAAAAAATCAATTTTAAAGCCAACATAATAGAATGCAAGACCCCTCCATTTGAGCACTCCATCAGTCCATCTCTTTCATAACATTTATTACTTCCGTTTAGAAAAATACTACCTCCGTTTTGTTTTATCTGTCGCCTAGGGAATTGTGGCAAAAACTTTGACCGTTAATATCTTAATTTGTATAATGATTTATCATACAAAATTGATATCATTAGATTCGTAATAAAAAATACTATTAAAAAAGTATAATATTATATTTTTCTATAAAAATTTAATATTAGAAATTATTGATTAAAAATTGGCACTAAAAACCGTAAATGACAGATAAAAAAGAACGGAGGAAGTATATACTTATCACTTCAACCAATTTAATTATTTATATACAATATTTATAACTTTATATTCTCAACAACTATGTCACTAATCCTACTCTTAATCATTTACTCCCTCCGTTCCAAATTAATTGACACTTTGACAAAATTTTGACCGTAAATTACTCACAAATCACAATGAGTTACAATATCAAATTACCGTCATTAGAAAGATACTTTACTAAGCATTACGATTGAGGTCATTTCATTTTGTAACTCATTATAATTTGTGAATAATTAACAGTCAAAATTTAGTCAAAATGTCAATTAATTTGAGACAGAAGGAGTATCATTTTTATAATGTCCTGTAAAACAACAACTTCCTATAACAAATAATCTCTCCGTTCCATATTAACTATCGTCTTTGAAAATTGAAGAATCAAATATTACAAATCCTGATCGTAAGTTTCCCAACATATATAATGACTTGTTATTTAAATTATTATTATTAGATTTGTAACTTAAAAATACTATCATAAAGTGCATATTGTAATCGTTAACAAAATATTATATAGAAAATTATCAATTAAAAAGTGACATTGAAGATTGTGACGGTCAACTAGGTGACAATTAATATGAAACAAAGGGATCGGAGTACGTTTGAGAATCGTCTGAGAAGTTCAAATGTAGACAACATTGTCCGCATGAACCAAAGTACATTGAAATGTTAATTCCGGTGAATCTGCAAGAAAACATTTTCAAAAACCACTTTGAAAAATCTATTTAGACACCAAAAGAACCCAAAAAAACTTATTGAAAAACCAAGAAATCAAGAAGCATGCGGCGTGTGTTCCATGCAGTTAAGTAAGAAATCAAAAAAAGCCACACGACAACAAACTTATTCAAAATTCACTACCCTACTATAGCAAACCTCACCCTACCACCTTAATGTTAGCCGATCAAATTCTCATATCCGATGGTATGTCCTCCCCTAAGCCTAGGTACCTCAGGTCTACTCTTATCACCTTTATGGATTTCTGAGGTCTCTCATGCACCTAACACCCAAGGGTATCAATCGTAATCTCTTCACACCTACTAATTAGAACATCCTCATTTCTCCTAAGGACATGCCCAGATCATCCCAATCTAATCTCCTTCAACTTGTCCTCGATAGGCACTAAACCTAGTTTAGTTTGACAAATTGAACGACATTCATAATATATAGTATCTAATATGATATAACCACAAATTTGTACTAATTGAGTTGTAACACTATTTCTTAATATTTTGTCACTTTAATCATTCATTTGGCACCTTTTTGTATCTATGTCCACATCCATTCAAATAAGGACAAATTTGTTAAAATAATTTATTTTGATAGTTGCTTCGATATCACTTAAAATAATATCTCGAGTTTTGTATTTGGTTTAATATTCCAATTTTTGTAGCATATTTTTGAATAATTTAATATCAAATTAACATCAATTAATTTTTTTTTTGTAATGAGTAAGCTATTTTTTCACTTTCATTGTTATATCCCCCGTAAAACCACTGTTACATTACAAAAAACCTGAACTTCCTAAAACTGCCGCCATATCAATTAAAATTATGACTATAATGAAGATGTCATAAATGAGAATAATAAATAGAAGCAGCAAAACAAAGATTTTCGCCCTTGCCAATTTGATTTCTATGCTTGGAAGGGGAGTTAAAAATGGAGAGTAGGAGTTCATAAAAATAAAGGAGGGTGAAAGTATGGGAGAGTTCATAAGGGTAAACTATTTACCCCTACTTAGGAGAACAATTTGGAGAGTTCATAAGAGTAAAATGTTAATTGACATATTTATCCTTTCACATTATATATAATTCAATTAGGGTTAAGAGTATTATGGTCATTTTCCAATGTAAGTATATTATAACTTAATTAAACACCTCCTTACACCCCAAATTGGGGTGTTAAAAAAATAAGGGTTAAGAGGGGTAAAGGGGTGTAAACCTCACTCCCTCTACCCTCCCTTATCCTTTCTCACTCTCTTCCCAAGCGGGGCTAAGAAAGAATAAGGATCCTTCTTTACCCCTTCTAACCCCCCTTTACCCCTCTCCCAAGCAGGTCCGTAAACTTCGCTTACCCCTTCCGCCAGTACGCACCACATGCATTGGAAAAGAATATCCTCATATGATCAAGTCTTTAATATTCTGTACGCTTGAATATTGAATCAGTCATCGGCTCATCGCAGACGTAAGAGTAGTATTTTAAGTTATATTCCCTTGTTAATGCTTCATAAGGTTTGACCTAGAGATCAAAATAGCAAAACAATTTAAAAATTGGAATCACAATTTAACTAAACTAAATTAGCGGTTAACTTAAAGTTAGGTACTAAACTATCAATTTCAGTGCAGCAAATGTCGAGTTAGTCATTCGAGATTTGCGAGTATTCTAAGATATGAAAAAAGTAGTCTCTAATACATAATTGGCAACCATTTTTAAGCAAATGTATTAATTGTTGCATTGAATAATTAATCACAAGATACTAGTCTCTAATGCTATTTCGTCTAGCTAGCTAGTCAGTCGTCCATTGGTTGAGTTAGTCATCAGAGATGAGGAGTGTGCACCATTCCAAACCATGACTAAATTAATTAACTTGACTCACAGATCAAATTTTCACTAAATAATATGTCGTGACCGGACCAGATTGAGAATATCGATGGCTCGACCCGACCCGGATTAATTGGACCATTTTCTTTATTTGCCAAAATAATTTTTAGTATATTAGTCGAATTTTTAACTAGTTAATAGTCGCCACTTTGATTAGGAAATCAATGTTTTATTATACATTATAGTACTAGTCTGGTCCATATAGTTAGTTTACTGTCGAAAATTCCATAATACATTAGAACAATCTAAGAGGGATAGGCTAATTTTTTTTAAAAGAAATATATCTATAGTAGCAGTTGCCTTCGATTAGGAAATTTGTGTTAAAGATTAATTTGTTTAAACTTGAATTTATGTGAATGACACTTATTATAATTGGTCACCTTTATTAGGAATGTCATATCCATAAGTTGAAACTCGAAAAATTAATAGTAATAATATCACGGAGTGTTTTATGTTTACTAGTAGACAGTCCATAATTTAGAAATTTGTGTTTTTGAAAGGTTATTATAAGTTGATTCAAATGCAACTAGGCAATATATAATAATTACGCTTAATTATGGTGAGTGTATAATTTGAAAAGTATAAAAAAAAGTAATTATGTTTATGAACAAAATATCTATTGGATTTTACTTTAATTAAACTATGTATATGTCAAAAAGTATAAATCGGATTAATCGGCCCAACCCGATTCGTTAATTAAGGTTTTGGATCGGGACCGACCCGGAAACCCGAAATTATAAAATATTATGGACCAAAGACCGCACCGAACATAACTGTGTTGGTCCATGTCATGTCCGGGGCGGTCTGAGTCCACGACTTTTTCGGTCCGGGCCGAAATATGCACACCCTATTAGAAACTTGTGAGCAAACCTATCGATTCGGGCGAGCCGGTTAGGGGTCGGATGTATTTCGGGTTTTGGGTAAACACGGGTCAGGTCTATTTTAGGTTCAAGTATATACGGATCTTGTATATTTCGATTTCGAGCGGTTTGGGTCTGGTTTCCTGGTCATAGCGCAATTTTTTCATTTTTACTAAGAGAAATAAAATTAACTTCAAACACTTCAATTTAATTAATATATATACCAAATATTTCATTACGATTCTCATTACAATAAATTAATTAAAAAGAGTTTTTGGATCTAGTATACTAAACTTTTGGGGTATTGGACAATAATGCACTGAACTTTGACTTTAGACAATAATGCACTGTACTTTGAGGGGCGTTGAACAATAACGCACTTAGTATGATTTTGACAGTGGCTAAGTTGGTGTCAATCCTATGTAGCTTGTCACAAACTTAAATATTATTTAGCCTATTCATCTTATCGGTCTGCCACGTAAGATTGTCACTAAGTTTGCCACCATCGAAATTGTCTCGGGTGCATTATGGTCCAACCCTCCTTAAAGTTCAGTGCATTATTGTCCAAGGTCAAAGTTTAGTGCATTATTGTCCAATACCTCAAAAGTTTAGTATATTAGCGTCCAAAAATCCAATTAAAAATATGGACATTTAACTTTGAGAAATCTATATAATATATAATGACAAAGTTGTGGGCCACCCAAATACTAAAAGGAGAGTGATTATAGTTATGTCAGCCAATCAGAATACAAAAAATTTATCTTTTTGCCAAAAAAAAATTCAGATAAATAACATTTATTTCTCTCTTTCTTTTTGAAATCATGTGTCTCTCCTCTCTCTCTTTCTTCGCTAAAAATTCTGAATCCACATTAACTTTCTCTCGCCTCAAAAAACAACTGCTCTTCAACATTTAATTGACTTGGTGAATTTTAAATTAGGGGTTTTTTATAGAAAGTTTTGTATTTCAATTACTTGATTCTGATTTTTTCAAGGAAAATTCGTCCAATTCATTTTAGATTTCATTTTGATTTACATAGGATTCATTTGATTACACTGGGAAAATTGTTCAAATTTAAAAAATAATATAACAATATGATAGAATATATAATAATATGAAACAATTTGTAGTCACACGTAAATATATATATAAAGTTGGCTAAAATTTAATTATCATTTACATGAATTTATGCAAAGATGGACTAGGATGAATATATGTCAGAATTTTAAGGGGAGAAATAATTAGATTAGGATAGAATATTTTCTTTTAGGTGATAAAATTTAATAATTCATTAATTTGTAAAATTTAAATTTTAATTTAAAAAGATATTCATGATATTATAATAGAATCTCTAACAATATGAAACAATTTGTTGTCACACATAAATATGTACAAAGTTGGCTAAAATTTAATTATCATTTATATGAATTTATATAAAGTTGGACTAGAATGAATATATACCAAAATATTTATCTTTGTAATTTTAAGGGGAGGAATCATTAGACTATGATATAATATTTTTTAAGTGATATATAATATTGTGATTATCGCCCATAATATCATGAATATCTTTTTTCATTAAAACTTAAATTCTATAATAATTGAGTTTCTGGTTTGCGTTTGGGTTTTTCGGGTTTAGACAGACCCAATTCAAGTTTTCCAGGTTTAGACTTGAACCAGAAAACGAAAAACACTTGAACCAAAAAACAAAAATTTAAATATCTTGAGTTTTCGGTCCAGTTTTTTTGGGTCAACCGGTTTAATCCAGAATAGTATGTTTGTACTATTATAATAATAATAATAATAATAATAATATAAATAATATTTGTAGTAAACTTTGTGGGTCTCGCTGAATGGAGAAAGGAGATAAATATTAAATTAAATTATTTCATGTAGGGGTGTTCAAAATCGACTAACCGTATTTTGAGTTAACCGAATATCGTATATTAAGTGCTTAGATTTTTAAAATAAGAACTTGGAGTTGATCCACCAACAATATTTTCTATCAACATAAATCTCTAAGTAATCTTTATTGTATACAAATCAGGATTGATATTAAAGATGTGAATTCGAATCTTACCTACTTCAAACTGCATCTTCAATTAATAGAAAAAAGAAGAGAGAAACATCAATTATAAAGGCCTCTACTAAATTTACTTAATTTTAGTGGATGGAGTCCACATCAAAATGTCTAGGGGAACATGGGATGCCACAATTGACGTACGTGTTGAATTTAATTACTGCGACTATTTGCATAAAGTTGAGCAGCCATCGCTATAGAATAGACTTGACTTATGCAACATATATTCACAAATCTAGAATACTCGTCCGTTTCTAAATAACTAATTTTCACGTTTTTCAAGCTTTATCTTTCTTCAATAATTTTTTATATAGTATTTTATCAAAAAAATTTAATTTTATATTTTTCTAAAAGTATTTTTTAGTATGAATCTAAGGTATCAATTTTGTGTGATGAATCATTATATATATCGAGAAATTAATGATCAAAGTTAATGACACGGAAAACGAGGCAACAATTAAAAAAAACCAGAGGGAGTATAACATAACACCACCAAATAATAATACGAAAATGATAACCATCTTGACTCAAGATGGTTCTTAACAATCTTGCATTTTTTCTAAATCACTAATAAAGTTAAATGTAAGTGTATTTAAATCATTTTAAAGGTATGTTTCATTATTTTAAGGGTTACTACAACTTATAAACAATTTAAAAATAATTATTTGTTTATATTTATTTCATAAATATAAAACTATGTATAAAATGTGCATTTTTATCATGATTGATAAAATTAGGGTATTATTATATTTTTTCACCTAGCTAATAAGTATTATATTATTATAATTGATAAATATATATAATTATTAAAGAAACTATTAATAAAAGTTACAAAAATATGAAATATAAACTATTTAAGATGGTTGAGAACCATCTTGAATCAAGACGGTTATCATGGTCCATAATAATAATAGTCAAGTTGCGACTCCAAGCTAATTTTCCCACATTCAACCACATGTACAATGCTTGGTCGTACCCCCTTATTCTTGAAGCTATATAATGCAGTTTTAATTCTTGTCAATGTGCTTAATTACAGGCTAATCATGTGCGCTAGCTAGATACTTAACCAAGTGATTAATTAAGAGATCCATCCAGATAAATAGATAGATAGATAGATAGATAACAAGACATGGAGGAATTAGGTTATGCCAAAACTACTGACAACAGCAGCTTCATGACAACAACAACAATAATCAAGGCATTGGAATATGCAAGAAGTATGAAGGTGGTCATTACAATTTCTGTAATTGTGGTTTCATGCTGCCTTGTGTTTTATTTTTCAACATGCAACAACAACAACTACAGCTACAACTTTGGCAAGTTGTTCAGCTTCTCCTCTATGAATGCTACTCCCTCTGCTGATCCCCCTGCTGCTGACCCTGTGAGTTTTCTGCCTTCTATTTCGAGCTTTTCCACAGAACTCGATCGTTACATTTTATACTTGGTGTTACGAGTTATTAAGGTTTGATTCATTTTATGTGAAGGTTCGTGATGAGCATTATGAACTGAGAAAAGCATTGAAGGCAGCTGCAACAGAAGATAAAACAGTGATACTAACTACGTTAAACGACGCATGGGCAGAGCCAAACAACATATTCGATCTCTTCCTAAAGAGTTTCGAAGTTGGGAACAACACTGCCAGACTTTTGAACCATCTTCTCGTTGTAGCAATCGATGGAAAGGCTTATTCACGTTGCCAAGTGTTAGTCACCCATTGTTATTACTTCAAGAGTAATCACTCCACTGAAATGGCTCATGCAGCACGGTTCATGTCTCCTATCTACCTCGAGATGATGTGGGAAAGGCTTGACTTCTTGCGACTCATATTGAGTCTGGGTTACAACTTTGTCTTTACCGTAAGTCATCTTCCTAAATCTACCCCTTTTTTTTTGGACCATAATAACCATCTTGACTCAAGATGGTTCTTAACCATTTTGAGTTATTCATTTTTGTAACTTTTATTAGTATTTTTTTTAATAATTATATATATTTATCAATTATAATAATATAATACTTATTAGGTAGGTGAAAAAATATAATAATACCCTAATTTTATTAATCGTAGTAGAAAATTCACATTTTATACATAGTTTTATATTTATGAAATAAATATAAATAAATAAATAAATATTTTTAAATTGTTTATAAGTTGTAGTAACCCTGAAAATGATGAAACATACCTTTAGAATGATTTAAATAAACTTACATTTCACTCTATTAGTGATTTAGAAGAAATGCAAAATGGTTAAGAGTCATCTTGTGAAATAATTTTCACCTTACCTAACATTAAGTGTTCATAAATTTAAACCCTCTAAAATATTTCATAATTGATTTTTGTTTGATTTTCCGGCGTAACATTAAAAAGATAAATATAAATTCACTTTTTTTACCTTTGATATTAATTCATATGACTTTCAATTAAATATGAATTGACGTTTTTACCTCTTAATATTAATTCATATGGCATGAACAAAGGAGTGTTAAAGAAGAGGAATTGACTGTTGGTATTTTTTTTATTTAGAGTTTCGACACACTTTTTTTCATACAAAACAATGAAAGGGTCATTTAAGTCATTTCCTTCTCAATATTATGGGCAGCATGGTACATTCACATAATCATATAGGGTATTATTGTATTTTCTTATTTTCAATGAGAAATGACAGGATTTTACCACTAAAAATCACTTTCACTTAATGTCAGGTAAGGTGAAAATTATTTCACAAATATCGGGTGTGCAAAAATTATTACCACAAAAGTTAGGAAGGGTAAATGTTATTTACTCGAGTCTGTTCACATATTTTTCCTAGGCAAAACATGCACGTAACATTCTGGATTCAAATTTAGAGTGGCATGCCCATGCATGATTCAAGCAAATGGCTTGAAGACTTGTGAACATATTTCTACCAAAATTATCATCACAATCTTCAGTTCTTTTTAAGGGAAGTTTAAGAAATCTTTAGTTTTATCAAAGATGACAGTAGGTGCCTGATTAGGACTGCTGCTGTAGTCTTTGATCACAAAAGATTACCCTAAAGATGGTCAAAGAATATTAATTAGATGGAAAAATGTCAATATCCTAAATATTAATAATATTATGTGGCAGTTAAATTTCTAAATAAGTGCCCTTCCAATTTGGCCCTTAATTTCTAAGACAGGTTAAAACCTTCACTAGAAAGTACTAACATTAAACTGTATATTTTCATATTTTGTCCCAAACATGTAATAGGACCACCAGGGTTCTTTATCCTCTACTGCTTTACATGTCAGAAAGCCAAAGCATCAGCAAGCTTTGTTTTGGTTGGGATTATTTTTTTTGTTGATGTGGCCTATATAGAAGATAACAACGTGCACTTCAACTGATAAATCATACCATACTGTCACATTAATATAAATAGACAGATCCAATATATATGAATATTTGTAAAATTTGGTTTTCCCCCTAAATTATTCGATCTAGCTTCACATTTATGTGGCACCTTAAAAATTGATGTGTTGCTCTATCTAGAATTTTAGGTAGGTTGTGGTGTGACTATCTAATGAACTCTGCTCGCCAGTGAGCTTCTAGTTCAAATAACATGGAAGTGGGAGGTTTATCATTTCTATCAAGATTCCTATTCTCGTTACCACGACTTTCTTAGTGGGAATTGTTAATGCCCTTATGAGACTTCTTGTGGACCTCATGATGTTGTGATGTTGCACCCCTTTCTTGCTCGCTAAGTAGAATGGAGGGTTTACTCCATGTAGAATGGACCCTGTGGGTGAGTCAATTTATCATTGTAAAAATAAAATATAAACGCTAAATATAGATTTAATTAATGATTTAAGTTGTATGTGACATAAGAGTACCTTAAAATGTTATTTTATAGATAATATAGTCATAATGATTTCTCACCATTTCAACAAAATTAAATGTGATAATTTGGTGAGGCCTATACATATTTGGACTAGCAATTTCTCATGTTTTATAAGCACTTTAAGAAAATACTAATAAATATATAATGAATAATCTACAAATGACTTTTCTATTTGACTTGATCAATAAATTTGTTTTCTTTCCCTCACAGGACACAGATGTTATGTGGTTTCGGGATCCATTTCCACACTTCTATCCTAACATAGACTTCCAAACCTCATGTGACGAATTCAATGGCAATCCTTTGGACTTGAAGAATGCTCCCAACAATGGATTCAATTTTGTTAGATCCAACACTCGAACAATTGAGTTCTACAAATTTTGGGTATCCTCAAGGTGGAAATATCCAGGGGACCATGAACAAAATGTCTTCAATAAAATCAAACACGGTTCATACGTCAAAAAACTCCAACTGACAATAAGATTCCTAGATACCGACTATTTTGGTGGGTTTTGTACTCCAAGCAAAGATTTCAACAAGGTATGCACAATGCATGCGAATTGTTGTGTGGGCTCAGACAAGAAAATTGCTGATTTAAATGCCATACTCGAAGATTGGACAAGTTATACGAATGCATCTTCGTCAAAAAATCAACCAATACGCAAATGGAGGGCTCCTAACAGATGTCGTGTATGGTACTAGCAAGAAAAGATTAAATTGATTTTACAAGGATTTTTGGTTTCTTTTATTATTTTTTTGGTCATATCATTTTATTTTGAATCTTTTTCCTTTCCCTTCTATAGGCTTGGATTGCTTCCAAAATGTAGAAAGAATCAAAAGTGGTAGCAAGTTTCAACGATATCAAAGTCAAAATAGAAAGGAAAAAAAAAGGATCAGGAATGTGTAAAGTATCCAACTAGTATTAATTTTGGTGCAAGAATTATGTCAAAGGAACTCTACTTGTAAATTTTCAGTGTACCATACAATGTTATAGTGCTGTTTTGATCTTGCAGAAGTTATACCAACAATGTATTGAAAAATGACAAATTGGTAAAGGAACAATGATTTAGTCTGTGCCCAAATCACCCCTAATTTTGATGGGAAAACTGGGAACAAAAACAACTAGTAACGACAATATTTGACAAACAGGTCATTAACATCATTGAAATCAACCTGTGACAGCAGAATTGGTAAAGTAGTCATTAACATTGTATGAATGATGTTACACATTTTTAATTTCTCAGTCTCAAGCTCAGAGTAGAATAACAAATGATTGGCTTCTTTCCTATAGGATTTGAGAGGTTAGATCAAAGGCTGACAACAATTTCTACTCTTTACTAACATTGTATGAGGTGGGGACTATTTACAGCAGCAAACAATGAAGAATACAGAGGCCACTTTGATGAGGGAAAGCCTTTTACATAAAACTACCTAACAAAATTACATAGCACTTTTTAAGCCCTTCCTCTTTCAGTCTGGGTAACAACAAAACCATCAAGACGACTTCAAACACTACTGACTGCGTGTCGTCACTGATCTGTACTCATGCTTTTCACAAAGGGAACAAAAATACTCCAATTTTCGGCCTTGTAGTCATTAACATTACTAAAAGAGTAAGCCTTATGACATTATGAAATGAATTAAATACTTGGTGTAAACGAAAAGATAGTTAATGTAACATGTATTGTGAAACTGATTACATAAGATTTTGCTCACACGTCCGACATGATTGAGAATTTGGGTACTACAATTTGGTAATGTACTTCAAGCGCAGACCACAGCAATGAGTGTTGGTTTACCAGAACAACCAAATAGCAAGATGACTACTGTTGAGTTTTTTTTTCTGTACATACCACATTCCATGTCTGGGGTTACAAGTAAGCATAGTGAACAAAGCAGTCAACTAGAAAGGAGATGTCATACCATATGGAAGGGGAAACAGCTATACTAAACTGGTTACTCTTAAACAAACCAGATCGTTGTGGAAACTTTTCAACCTGACCTGTGAGTCCCTCTTCAAACAATTAATGATCATCTCAGTCAACTTCCTGGATTCCCTCACCTGCCCATACGAAGCATGGACAAGGTTTCCTTTTTCTCTAAACATCGGGATATACAAATCCAGGATGTGATGTACAGAAACACCCGAACCTTCCTCCACTGCAAATGCACTTCTACCATCTTTTGTGATCAGCTGTAACCCAACAAGTCCTAAAGCATATATGTCTCCCTTTACGGAAGCTACGCCTGTTTGTAGAATATAGGACCAAAACTACTTTATCATGACCATAGACAAATGTGTTGAAACAAAATGGGAAGCTACAAATTAGCAAATCATGTCTCCACAGTCTCAACTAAGTTTTAAGTTGATTGCAGCATATGAGATGCTATACCCAGTAAAAGTGGAGAAAAGATCAGAATCCAAAAGCAGGAATTAGCATAGCTGATTTCTCATTTCATGATGTTAAATCAACTTTGATAGTCTTAAAACAACTAGTTCTTTTAGCGACAAAATCAGTGCATGTCCAGGTGTTACTAGTTTTTTTTTCCCAACCATTGTTTTTACTTTCCTTGTTCTCATTCTTTCATTAAGTTCATATGGCTTCCAATGCAAACAAGCGAGTCAAACTCCAACATTGAGGTGACACATTCTAATTGTAAAAAGAGGAAGAAAATGATTAATGAACGAAACAACTCAATGCCCTCTTTCTTGTGGACAAGTGCGACAGTAAAGATACCTTGTTTTGACAGATAATATCCTGGACTGCCATTGATGCATAGTTGCCCTTCCACAACACAATACCTAAAATCAATTATTTTAGGCACAAATTCCTGAAAAATAGACCAGAGCCAAACAATCAGTAAACAGATAACAAACATATAAATATGAAGGCACGTGCAATAACCTAATCCAACTTTCTTTAGAGCCTACCTCAGTAACAACAATATTGTTAGGCGAGATGTTAGAGTGCACAAGTGGTCCCTCCGGATGGCCATGAAGATAAGCCAATCCAGCAACAATCCCTCTAATAACCTTTAGTGCTTGCCCCCACGTCAAGCCTGTTTGATTAACAATAATCTTGAAGAAAAACATTTCATATAGCAAAAAATGTTAAGATTACTTGCGTGTTTCTTAACCAAACAAGCACAGAAATGACAACTTCAAAATGGATTTTCTTGACCCATAAATTCTGTGCATGATGTGCTTTTACTGAATGTAGAAAAAAGCTATCTGAAGAACTTTTTTCTGTCCTTTACATGAACAACCAACCACATATCTTAAATGCTCTATTAGACAATAATCACAGTGCAATATGGTAAGATGGAAGGGAAAGGGTGCTTAATTGACATCATCATTAGAAATTGCAAAGAGTTTGAGAAAGTGAACAAGCAACTGACCCTCAATTACTTCTGAAAGTTGCTTAGCTTTAATCATCTCATACAATAGATAAAATTTCTCCTTTGTCTCACAAAATCCAATCAAACCAACTATATTTCGATGTCTAACCGAGCGCAGCTTTAACTCATTCTGCAGTTCACAATGAAACACAGCAAAGTTTATCAGTAACTAGAAAGTGTTCAAGAAAAAGAAATGCAAAGTGACAAGGTCCTATGAGTTTTGGGGGAGAGGGTGAATCTATGATAGGGTTCTACAATCAATAAAATAAAGCTGAAAGCCCATCCTTGCTAGGCTTGATATCGCATCAAGTTGAACACCTCACCTCAACGCAAGAGTCAAACCGCTCTTGTTTCAAAATTTACAAAGGTGCCAGACTAGACCTCTGATCGCATAACTTGAACCTTGAAATACTTTTCGAGCATGACACCTAGCCAGCTGAAAATGGAACCAAGTCCCTTTTGCTAACCCTAGTAGCCTAAGAACACAAGACACAAATACGAAACGACACAGACACAGGAACACGCGAGTTTGAAAAAATAAGGACAAGGCACATAGTCTGACACATACCCCTAATTTTATATAGTACTTTTGTAAAATACCAAATTCTATTTTAAATATGTTGAATAATAAATACATTATTTTAATATAGTTTATGAATTGTAAAACTATATTATAAAATATAAAATCTAATAAACTAAAAGAAGAGGGGCAAAGGTATGTGCAGGAGAGACAAAGGTATGTGTAAGATGGTAAAGCAGCAGGCAAGAACAATGATGTGTTGAAAAAAATGCCATCACAGTTGAGGACGTTGTCGGAGATAGGCTGGCCTAAAAATGTGATGCCCATATCAATGGTTCATAAGTGTCCTAAGGCTAGGCTAGCTGGAAAATGTGATGCCCATCAATGATTCAGAAGTGTCCTAAGGCTACGATTCGTGTGTCCACTGTGAGTCCTCCAAGCATTGAATGTTCATTTTGACATTCTTTAGAGGACACATTTTTCCCCATGTCTGCACGTGTTCAAGGCGTAGTGTCGGCGTCGGATATGTGTCCGACACGGACATGCGAGGCTGAAAGAAGTATTTGTGTTTCATTAGCTAACAGCCACCAACTCCTTGACTTTCTTATCATAGTCTCGAGAATTACATGGTAGTTTTGACACTATTCCTCCTACAATTGAAAGGTGCAAAAACTATTATCACTTTCACATCAGAGGCACCAGTTGCATTCTCCACTCTTTTTACACATTGTCATTCTTATGTTTTCCATAGATAACTTGGAAACATAATATTATAATAATACAGCTACA
Source organism: Portulaca oleracea (assembly GCA_029582165.1). NCBI lineage: Eukaryota > Viridiplantae > Streptophyta > Magnoliopsida > Caryophyllales > Portulacaceae > Portulaca > Portulaca oleracea. Next base: position 20,220,945 of record CM055882.1, on the reverse strand, counting down.
TGAAGAAACAAACATGACAAGTGAGTGATTGCTTAGTGAAAATAACCAATGACTAAAGTCTGAAAACCACATCATGCATCAAAGATAGATATTTACAACCAATGAAGATATTCAAATTCAAAAAAACAAGAAAAAGACAACAAATAATTACAGATTGACATACATTATATTGCATTTGAAGATCTGCTTCTCGATCCATAGAACGCGGGTGTGACACTCTGATTGCCACATCCATCTCCTTAAGGCCATAACAATTGTTGGCAGGAATATGACCTCCGAAGATTTGGCCAAATGAATCAGGCCTGCCTACTAATTGCTGACTTAGGAATGACTCCATATCGTCCGATTTAATCTCCATCTCTTTTAAGCTATGTCACAACAAATACCAAAATCTAATGTGCATTTAGGAGTGGAAAACCAGCATCAGAGAAAAAAAGATTCAATATCTTATAAGAGCTGGACAAACAAATAAATATAACAACCAAATGGGGAAAAAACTGAACACTTGCTTGCCATCAGAACCTTGAAAGCTAATTCTACTAGTGAATTTCCAACATGAACCAGTTTTCATTATCGAATTGCAACCAACCCTTTTGAACAGAAGATCTACTAGAAGAAAAGATTGTAAATTGGACAAATTTTATCAACTCATACCGATGAAAATCCGAGAAAGAAGAATCAAAAGCGACTTTCCGGATGAGAATATCAAATTATTATAATTGGTACCAAAACCCAATTATTGATTGGAAACAAACAATAAGATAGATATATGGCAAGTAAGCAAAAACAAATTACAGAAACTCTTATTTGATTAGGACGCAGAAGAGTAGAAAAAGAAGAGGAATGATTGAATTGAAACCTGGGAATGGAAAGAGAAGGCTGCCGCTGATGAAGTTGATTCTTCGATTCGTTGATTCGTTGATTCGTTGAAGACCTTCACTCTCACTTTCACTTTCACTTTCACTTTGATCTCTCTACCGCTCAAGCCTTGCACGAGTCCGGTACACAGTACGCTTCTCAAATAAATTTATCGTACTCCGACGGTTTGTGTTTCAAATAGTATCATTTTACTCATTTATACTACCTCCGTTTTGTTTTATCTGTCGCCTAAAGAATTGCGGCAAAAACTTTGACCGTTAATATCTTAATTTGTATAATGATTCATCATACAAAATTGATATCGTTAGATTCGTAATAAAAAATACTATTAAAAAAGTATAATATCATATTTTTCTATAAAAATTTTATATTAGAAATTATTGATTAAAAATTAGCACAAAAAACCGTAAATGACAGATAAAAAAGAACGGAGGGAGTACTAGTTATTATACCCGTCTAAAGTACAAAAATTTGCTGCGAGGTGTCATACATTCTTAACAACTGGCTATTGGGAGACCACATTTTTTTAATACCTTCAAAGGGGACCAAGTTGTCATACAAATGGCTCCCAGGTGACTTTCCGGCCAATTATAGCCGGAATTCGGCGACAGTTGAGTTAAGTGAGAATTTTTTTGAAATTGCTTTGTGGAATGCCGATACTACCCTCCATTGCCTCCAAATCCTTTGTTATTTAACTGAATCAACCCTTCTCCACTCTCAACGAACTGGAGCTCTTCCACATTCTTCTGTCATCCACCATCGTCGATCCTCAGTGTGAAGTTTGGAGCCAATTGAGCTGCAATGGCGAGGAGAGTCATAGATAAACTCCTTCATCTTCGTTCTTCCTTATTCTTCCTCCTTAACCTTTGGTGTTTGTTGAGTCCTTGAATTTGTGAATGGGTTTCACGAGTTGATACATTTGGGTGTGGATTCTGGAAAATTAGGATTTTGTTTACATGAAATTGCATTCTTTCTTGTTTAGGGTTGTCGGATTTGAGAAAAGTATACAGTTTGGTGTTCAAAAGTTTGGTTTTTTTTGAAGAAAATGTTCTGTTTACTGGCTAATTAGGGTTTAGGTCGCTGAAAAAATGTTCCCTCTTCTTGCTCTTCTCTAGCAACCTCTCCAACATCAACGCTCGTTGTGTCCAATACCCAACCGTATCGAAGAAGAAACTTAATAAATCAGAGGGGCAGTTACTACATGATTGCAGTAGGGGCAAAGATCAAACTACCATGTCTCCTCGTAGATCTGCTCGAAGAAATTCCAGATATCGGTACTAAGGAGGTCTTCTCGTAAGAATGTTGTAAGATCACATCAACAGCCCCTTCTAAGGATACTGAGTTTTTCTGTACATCGTTATCTGACAAATTATGTAACAGAATTGACATAAAGGTAAATTGTGGGGATGTGATTCGTAGTGAAGAAGATCCAAGCTACCGTGAAAAAGGCGGAAAGGGTTTCTGTGAGAATTCATGTCATATTGCTTTGGATGAGATGGAGGATGCCCAGTTGTTTGACGTGCCTATCTCTAACGGATTGGGCACTGCTGAAAGTGAAAGTCCATGTCCTGTTGGAAATGACAGACCTTTGAAATTCACATTCCAAAGAAGGCGACGCAAGAATATCTTGAACAAAGTTGATAGCAACACTGTTCATGGAAGCACTAAAGAAATTAGAGCAGAGAAGCCAGTTGATATTGGTGAGACGGACAAAGGTACCATGCTGAATGTAGTCAACGGTGATGGTGGTGGAGTGAAGCAAGTTGCCCATCAGGTTTGCTTTCCTGATTGTAGTCACAGATGATGGTGAAGACAATGGGACAAAGCAACGTTTTTGTTTGAGCGGGCAAAAATAAGGGCAACATAGTCTTTTCACAAACATCTCCAGGGGCTTTTTAGTATTTTCATGTTTTCCGGCTAATAATGGCTGAAAAGTCACCTGGGAGCCATTTGTTTGACAACTTGGTCTTCTTTGAGTGCATTAAAAAAATGAGGTCCCCCCAGTGGTCAGTTGTTGAATGTATGGCACCTCCCAGCAAATTTTTGGTCTAAAGGACGGGGTAATTATTAAAATTATTTATCTTATTTTTGTTAAAATGTAAAAATTTATAATTATATGATTGAACTTTTAGGTATATTCAATAAAAGGTTAATGAATATTGACTATATATATTACCACCATTTCAATTTAATTGTCACCCTAACTAACTTGAGAAGTTCAATCATCTTGAAATTGAGGTGAAAATTTTTGCAACTTGTAATAGTACCTCTATATTTGAGGGTGAGTAATTACTAAAGTCATTTATCTTACTTTTGTTAAAATGAAAAAAAATTATAATCATATGACTTAATTTTTGCGGCATATGCAGTAAAAAGTTAATGAATATTGGCTATAGATACTACCTCCGTTCCAATTTTTGCGACCTACAATAGTACTCCTCTATTTGAGGGTAATATAGTAAATTTATGTTTGAATAAAAGATATAAGGCAAACTGCTGATTAATTATTATATTTAAGGGCAAAACGGTAAATTATTGTATACTGATTATATTATTATATTGAAGGGTGAAAGAGTAATTACATATGTGAACACAAGCTAGCACAGCAAGCTCTATAACACAACACATCAACTGTCATTTCTACTATGTGCTAGTTATAATGTCTGTCCTACGGACGGGTTTTTAATTTGATTATCTCCTCTTTTTTTAGTGGATATGTAAAAATTGGATAGATAAGATTGGATAATTTTGAGTAGAGTTGGATAGTTTACGAAATGGGCAGGTAATAAATAATTTTACAAGTAGAAAATTATATGGATTTAAAGTTATGTTCTTTAAAGTGGTAGGATCAAGTTAGTTTTAGTAAGATAAAAAATGTAAGGAAAATACAAAATTGGTGGCAGGAACATTATTAGTGACTAATGAATCGCCTTTTGCTGCCACTTTTTTAGATGACATACCGCACCACGATCTACCGCATATAAGAACATAAGGTAAAATTACGACCAATGGGTAACTATAAAATATCTTTAAAACATAACTAATTGTAATCCCTATTCGATTGAGGCCCTATTATTTAGTTGAATTAGACCTAACCAACTTAAACTAACATAACTTAAGTTATCTTATTCTTACTTAACATAACCTAACCCAACTCTATAAAAAAAAAACACCCAAACCAAAAACAACTTTTTAAATGAAAAAGAAATTCAAATAGTATTATTTTAATCTCAAATCAACCCACTTTTTTCTACACCTATAACTTTTTTCACTTATTTTCCTCAAAATATTCAAAATTTATTGATAAAATATTTCCACCCAACAATTAACTTAATCCAAACTAATCATATCATTTCCTTTCCTCTCCTAACCTAACCTAAACCTAACCTAAAGAATAGCATCTGAATGAATGAAAAATGTTTTTACCTCATTTATTTTTAATAAAGAAATAATTACTTACTGAAAAATTGAGCAAAATTATAATTGAAAATGTGAAATATTTGGTCCATATACTCCCTCTATTTCATATTAATTGTCGTATTTGAAAATTGTGCACTCAAATTTCAAAAATTTAACCGTAAATTTATCAATATATATAATGAATTGCTATATAAAATTACTACCATTTCGTAATGAAAAATACTATCATAAAAGTATAATATTGCAATTATCAATAACATAATATGTAAAAAAATTATCAATCAAAGAGTAATATTGGAAACTGTGAAAATCAAAATTATGACAATTAATATGGAACGGAGGAAGTATATTACAAACACAAAAAAGGAAAAGGAAAAAACAAAAAAAAAATCACAACACAACATACAAACACAAAAAAAAAAGGAAAAGGAAAAACAAAAACTAAAATCACAACACAACAATGCACGCATAATAAAAGTAAAGTGTCCTTTCTACTTGTTAAAGATATGGATTTTTGGATGCTAATATATTGAACTTTTGAGGTATTGGACAATAATGTACTGAACTTTCACCTTGACAATAATGTACTGAACTTTGAGGGATGTTGGACAATAATGCATCCGAAACAACTTCGATGGTGGCTAACTTGGTGACAATCATACGGGGTGGACCAAAAAGATAAATTGGATAAATCATATCAATATTTATGATATTTAAGCTAATCTACACTAACACAAGCAAAGGTGGTTTTACACAACTACAAGAACAATCTCTCAGCGGAAACACATTGAAGCAAACATGATTTTATATTTTTTTTACTCTTTTCAAAGTTTATTCCTTTTGCTTATGTGTGGATTAGCTAATTTACCATAAATTTAAATATTTTTGAGTCAATTCATCTCTTCTACCTACTAGGTAGGATTGTCACCGAGTTAGTCACTGCCGGAATCATTCGGGGTGCATTATTGTTCAACATCCCCTAAAGTACAGTATATTTTTGTCCAATGTTAAAGTTCAGTGTATTATTGTCCACACCCCAAAAGTTCAGTATATTACCATCCAAAAACCCTTTATATATTTGTCTGATTTTTCAATTGTCCATATTTAAACTATAAACTGCACATGCATATAATATAAATATAATGGTAAAAAAAATATAGAGAAAGTGCAAATCTATTCTTATTCCTAACAAAATGATATTGTCAATATGTTCCTAAGTAGACCTGTCAATACGGACGGGCGGGCGGGTTGGTCGTATATCGGGTTCGAGTAAATACGGGTCTGGTGTATTTCGGGTTCGGGTATATACGGGTCGGATGTATTCCGGTTTCGAGCGGTTTGGGTCGGGTTTACGGGTCATGACCGCCCTTTTTCTTAGTCACTTACAACTAATAAAATTTACTATAATTAGTCAAAGACACCTGTATAATGTACCATTTCATTCCAAGCTCGACCACCACGATATGTCATAGTTGTATAGACATATATACACCTAAAAGACAAAATTTGACAATCTTCAAGTCTACAAGTATTATGCGGTTTATGTCAATAATCCACGAATAACAATACTTATGAAATGTATAGGGTTTTGGGATGCTAATATATTGAACTTTTGGGGTATTGGACAATAATGCACATAACTTTGACCTTAGACAATAATACACTATTTTACTGAAAGAGAGGAGAGAGGCAGGACTGCATGAGTTTGAGGGTTCAATGAAAGAGTGAGTGAGTGACAGTGTTAGGGTTTTGTTTTGGCCATTTGTTTCATTTGTATCTCTCTCTACACATAGTTTTCCAAAGCCACCCAATATTTTACTTTTGGACCTTAATTTTCATGACATGGGCCCATTTTTTTTTTTTGCACAAGGCAAAAGTAGACAAAACACTTAAAATTAAAGTGTCTGACCCAACGGGTCGACCCGGATCTGACCCAACCTGACCCGTTTTTTATCGGGTTCTTGGGTTAGGTCATTTTCGGGTCCCGGATCGAAATTTCGTGTTCAAAACCCACTTTTTACAGGTCGGGTTTCCGGGTCGGGTCGGGTCGGGTCGGTACTTGCCAGGTCTACAAAACTCATTTTAAAGTCTCGTTCTTTTATACGGTTGGTTGTGGTATAGTAATGATACGATGCGTTGGAACTTGAAAAAGTGTGGTGAGTTGTGGTGAAAGTTGTTGTAGGTTAAGATGTACTGGCAATGATGGTAGTATAGTGTGGTGGAGTGTGATGAAAAATTAATGAGTGCGGTCTGCTGTGGTACCGCATAAAAGAATGGAGCCTTAGAAATAGGGGTGGGTATAACAGGTTAACCGCATTTGCGGTTAACCGCTTTTGAGGTTTTGGATTTTGAAAACCTAAACCGAAACTGTAAAGTGCGGTTAACTGCTTTTGAAATATGGAAACCTAAACCAAACCACTTAGATGCGGTTAACGGCTTTCAATATACGGTTTACACTTAACCGGTTTCCTGGAAATTTACAATAACATTTATGGAAGTAAATGCAACCATATTGCTAATAAATTCGCATTCCGATATGCATACGTGGTGAGTTAGGATTTGTGAGAGTGTGAGAAAAATGAGAGACTGAAGAAGAGTGAGTGAATACTGAATAATAGAGACTGAGTTAGGGTTTTTTCACTTTTTCCCACTTCAAAATTGAATTCCAATTACAAAATGAAATAAAAAAAATTAACTCTACCCATATTTTTTCTCAAGCGGCGCACAACACACCAGCAGCTAGGGTTTTTTAAAAAAAATTTAGTTGAGACTGGTTAACCGCGATTAGCCGTTTAATGAAAATCCAAAACCTAAACCTAAACAGCTTATACTGGTTTGGTTAACCTAAACCGCTTATACTGGTTTGGTTAACCTAAACCGCTTTTGTGCAAAAATTAATTCGGTTAACCGCATTTACCGGTTTGATTTAGGCGGTTTTGCGGTTCGAATTGTGGTTTAGGTTTATTATGCCCACCCCTACTTAGAAGTATATATCCTTTCCGGATAAAAACCATATTTTTCGTCTTTGAAAATTTCTTATATTTTATTGGTGTAAATTAATTTTTCTGTTTCATTTTACTTCAAAAATAAATGTTGTCTGTAATAAAGTACTCCCCCGTTCTATATTAATTGACACTTTGACGTAATTTTGACTGTTAATTACTCACAAATTACAATGAGTTACGATATTAAATTATCATCATTAGAAAGATATTTTACTAAATATTACAGTAGATGTAATTTCATATTGTAATTTGTGAGTATTTAACGGTCAAAATTTAATCAAAGTGTCAATTAATATGGAACGGAGAGAGTAAGATATAATGATTAATGACAAACATTTTACTTGAAATTTTAAGTTAGAGCTCCTTGTACTGTGGAGAATAAATAATGAGTTCCACAAAATTCAAAAAAGAAAAAAAAAAGATGATATGGAATGATAGAGACTATCACCAAAGATCCAAAATAGTAACATGTTATTATACATGCTCTAAACCCGAAGCAAAATCTCGAGTTTCAGTATGGTAAATCAGGGAGTACAATACAAAAAGTTTTCTGCTCTTACCCAAGCACACTAATTAATGATACATTTAGGCCATGTGCTTTTTTATAGTGTGGTTGCGGTGCGGTTGATTACGGTGTGGAGAAATGTGGAAAGTTGAGATAAAAATAATGGAAGGTGAGTTGATATAAAGTAAAAGTTTTTATTTTTTATATTAAAAATGAAAAAATTGTGGTTGGAAATAATGGAAGGTTGGTTAATATGAAGTGAAAGTTTTGAAATTTTTTATGTTAAAAGTGAAAAAGTTGTGGACGAAATAATGAATGGTGTGTTGATTTAAAGTGCAAGTTTTCATTTTTTTTTATTTGAAAAGTTTTCACTTTTAATAAAAAAAAGGAAATGGAAAGTTGTGGTGAGTTGTGGTGGAAAATGAAAATTTGCGGTGCGGTATAGAACCACAAACGATCTCACCGCATAAAAAAACGGGGCCTTAAAACACGATGTGAAGAAAAAATATAGAGATGAACAATCAAGAAAGATAGTATGGTTAAGAAAAACTCAAATAGATATTAGGGGACACAAGATTTATGTCACTACGTGGAAACCCTAATACGGAAAAAAAACCACGGTCGGCAGAGAAAATATTCCACTAGTAAAAGAAGATATTACAAGAGGAGAATTATATATATGGACTCTTGTAGACTCTCGCAAACTAGAGATGATTATAGGTGAAGATCTCAATACAAGTAAGAATATAAGTTGACAATAACCTATATTTATAGTAGAATGAGAGAAATGGAAACTAAGTTAAATATTACAAAACCTAGAAAAACTAAACGAAAACTTGCCACTACTCAGACGGCTGCAGAGGCGCTGGCAGCGCCATGGCCAACGCTGGCAGCATTTCACCTGTGAAACCTTCTTATCGTCACGCTGGCAGCGTCTGGAAGAGAGGGGGTAGCGTTAACAGCATCTAATTCTTCAATCACGAAGATTTTGGGCCATAAAACCCCACACACGGCAATATCTTTCCTAAAACACATTAATATGATTGAGTAGTGAATAATTGTTTAAACAACCAATGGTGTAGGTATCTTTTAGCAATTTTACAGTTGAAGAAAATTTATTCTATGATTTTGCTTAAGAAGGATATAAATATTTTGTTAATATGAAACTAATGAAGAGTTTTGACAACTAAAGCTAATACTATCACCTCTCCGCCAGCATCAACTCCTAGTCCTAGAGAGTCCAGTGTGAATCACTCTCTCAAGGTGTTTTTTGGGGGTTATTTTTAACTTCTCACAGTCACAATGTTAAATGATCTATCTTGGCTAAAATTTTCTATCAATATATTTTTTTAAAAATTATAAAAGTATACTTTTGAGAGAGTAATTATCCAATGAATCTAATAAATAGTAACTTTATATGATATATGGTTATGTAGATATTAATAGTCAGAATTTCCAAATCTAATTATGTCACAATGATACCTATTTTGCAACTTAGTTATGACTATTATCCATGTGAACATTAACTTGAAATGCAAACAAATACTATTGATGAATTTAATTTCAAAAACAAGATCACTTTTGAAGCAAAACTAGTGGACGTCTGGTAATACTAATATTATTGATGAGTCAGAATATGCCCCTGAAATTGCAAAGTCAAAAACCACTGACATCCGTAAGCATACAACACGAAGGATGTCATGCCAATCTGTGTATCCTCCTCAGAAACTACTACATCTTTACTATAAAACTATCTTTACAAAAATTCCCTATTAAAAGTCCTTTTTGTGCAACTCAACAAGGAATATATCAACATGGTCAAGAATACAAAGTGAGCTTTCAGAAGGGAAGGGCTACTACCTATGCCACCAAAACTTGTGTTTGGGTTCACCTTCTTTCTTTGGTTGGGGGAGTATACTATTATATCCGCTAGATCTCTGAAAGAATCAAGATTTACAGCAGCTAATCGTCGTCATCAGCTAAAAGGGCAAAGGAGAAAGGTTTGAACTTGTAGCCGTCACCATGGTAAAACTTGTTTTGGAATTCAACCCAGTGGAGCCTCAAAGCATGCAAGAAGGCACTCAGTGTCTCCATCATTAGCAATATGAAAGCTGTCGCAAAAGCAAACACTCCCAGACCTATCAACCGGATAACAAGATTGTCGTACCTGGATATACATATAACCCCGAACAACACATTAATTAGTCCACTTCCACAAACATCAGACTTCTATTCCAAGTACACATGTTCATTTGGTCCGAGTTACCAAACGTATCACCACTGAACGACATTTCACCATCAGAAGACAGTCCACTAAAGCAAATGTTGAACAACTAGTTGGTTTGATCATACATCAACTCGGTCACAACAAAATGTTGAACACACAATGCAGATGCCCACTAACAAACTTCAAATTTCAATGATGGAAAAAAGAAGGCCTCAAAACTTCAGCCAACAAACCACTAGTTCACACCAAATGCACTTCCTTCAGCTTCAGTTCTTCAACCATCAATAGCTAGTTCTATTTCTCTTACGATATGCAAAGTGATATACTAAGCTTTTTTTTAATTAAAAAAGAGAAGTTTGATTCTAGAACACTCACCCCCAAGCAAGAAGCAACACCTTCTCGTAGAACACAGTTGAAAGTTCTGAATGAGCCAAGCTGTGCCAAAATTGCAGAAGACGTTAATAAATGAATACACTACCAGAAAGCCGCAGTTTATGAAAACATTTACCTCAAAGCCCAAAGTCGTAGATATGATGCTGTGTTTGAAACTGCCCCCAAGACAAACTCTATGGAGTGGATTAATTGGTGCACAAAAATCTCGCTAAAATTGAAATCCTCATGATGTTCACGTGCAGAATCAATATCCACATCAAGATCTACTTCGGAAGAGCGAAGCATTCCATATGTACGGCCCTGGAATCTCTGTGAATCATATAATCAGGTAATTAGTCAACAGGTATCAAATATAGTCAAAATAAATAAATAAAAACAAGTAACATGCTCAGAAAGAATATACATACGGAAAGTTCCAGGGATCATATGTACAGCCTAGTGATACACAAATCTAATGAATCAAGACAGCCCGAGGAGGGTTGAGGCAAACCCACTAATAAATATGACAAACTTCGAGAGATAAATTTACATTTTCCATGCAACTGGAAAGCACAGCATTCAAACTTGACCAAGAAAAACAAAAGCTAAACCCTGAAGGCTGTGGTTCCTGGTACAAGTGTCCGTCCGTACGAAGCGACGGAGAGAGGAACAGGGAGATTTTCTTAGGGCACCTCTTGCTTCCTAAGGCTGTAATACAAGATATCATACAGTGGTTTTATATTTGAACTGTAGGACGTAAAAGCAAGAAGTTATGTTGGTTTTTGTATCAAGTAGAGGCTGGAGTAAACGATTTCAGTATATGTGCTAGTCAGTCTTGACTAGTGGAGATACCATAGTGTTACTACCTACGTGAGAAAATTTAAATTTACTTTTCAAACAGAAGGAGGATTTCATTTTCATGAATCAAAGCATTCCTCAGGGTAATTTTTGCCAAGTTAACTTCTAACCATCTGTGTTTGGACTTTGGACCCTTGGTTCTCTCAATCTTCATGGACCAGAGGAAAATTTCTTCAGAGAATATTTTATACAATCAAATATTTTGGAAACCAATAAATAACATGGGCATAATTTTTAATTTTTAATATTAGATAATGGCCAGACTATATTCAAAAAAAGGTGTTAGTTTATAAACAAAAAAGTAACGGCCACCTATATTCAGAAACTTTTATGGCTTTTTTTCCCTTCTTTACCACGGAGAAGGAAGTTTTCAAATAGCAGGAGTGCTTTTATGATAGGATTAGACTATATATTCAGAAAAGGCATTGATGTATAAACAAATAAACAATGCCTGCCGGTAAGTGTTTGTGCGGCATATTCTTCAACACTGAAACAAGACTTTGCTGGGTGTAAAATTCAAAAAGGACACAATTATGAGAGACATATACAGCCCCTAACAAATATAAGAGTAAATAGAAGGTACCTCGGAGTGAAGCCTCTTCAAAATAAACGGCTTTGGGAAGAGCATCCAAGGAACTGCAATAATTGCCAAAAGCAAAAGCAAGACCTGAAAAACACAACATTATCATGAAAAAAGCCTTAATAGATAAATATGAGAATAATGACAAGTCACGAGGGTACCTGCAATGGTCTTTGTCCCCAGAATAATTGATTTTCTCCAAGATCATCGAAAGGACTCAAAAACATATAAATCATAACATGATAAAGATCTGCTTGGGATCCAGTGCACCATTTGATAATAATTAAGAGCGAAAGATAGCCAAAAAGGCTGTTGAGAAATATCAGCTGTGGTATAAATTGATACCTAATAGCACAGAGCCAACAAAAAAAAGGGTTACTGAGTGCCGAGTCCTACAAAGAGGACAAATCAAAGAATGGACAGTTTTACGAAGGTAGGTGTAGGGGAGACCTTATGTCCAGTGAACTGTTGAAGAAACGTGCATTGAAGTAACTTAAAATAATCCCTAAGTTCATTTGTGCAACACCCAACAATATCGACATCTTCATCTTCAGCGAATTCAGGAACGGGAGTTCTGAGCGACTTCCACGCCAACTTGGATCCACACCAAATGGATATGGATCTCGAAATTTGACTAAACCAGCTGTATGAGAATCACTGACAAAAATAAAACATGGAAGCAGTTAGATTTTATGATAGGAAAAAGAGGGACTAGATTTTATGATAGGAAAAGTTGAGTATCCACACCCAAGCAACAGCAAAAACCATACAACAATAAACAATGAAAACTGGCATCCAAATAATGAAAAAGAAACAAGTCTTAAACAGGAAGTCATAGTAGTTGGAAACTAACACATAAATTCATACTACCAAAATAATTTCTCATTAAATATTCCACAGTGGCTTCGTTTACATGATGCTACAATGGAGCTTCACTGGCTAGGAGCTAGGTCAAGAGACATGGTTTTACGGAGCAGAGAGTCAGAGGAATAAGGGGAATCCTAGCAAGTGGTATGACTTGGACCCCTAATCTTCCAAATGGAAGATGGTCATACTCTCCAAGTTGGTAGCAATGGAATTAGCTCTGGGAAACAATATACTAGGATTTATACAGCAGGGTATTAGTTGAGCACAAGGAAAATGATCTTCAAAAGGCAAAAAAATTGCTCATGATGAATATTTAAATGATTTTGAATCTCCTTGTTTACTGTTTTCCTTTAGAAATAAGATAAAAGCTCCTTTCTTGAGGATTCTTCCTCCTTAGTTTTGGAGTTTTCTGCATTCTTTCTTCATTCGGAGGGGGACAGGGTAATTGAGATGACTTCTAGCACAAACATCAAGCGTGTTGTCAGCCAGTGGAACTAGAGAAACATAATGCTACAATACTCAGTTGTTCTTAAAAATAAATAAGCAATCATTAGAAAAATATTTAAAAAATCCTAGTCAAAAGTCACAAGTCCTTATCACACCCCCCACCCTCCGCGCCTGCCAACTCTTCACAAAAAAAAAAAAAAAAAAAAAAAAAAACCTGCTACCAGTACAAGCGTACACTGGGGGCTGGCATGCCAATTTGGTACCAGGCATCCGTAAGGTTTGCTGGCCTTTGCTTGGCAACAGTGATATCTGACAACAGCAGTAGCACCACAGCAACCAACAGCTAGCAAGTTCCAGAGGATGAATGAGAACTTTCCAATGAAGAAGAGCATAGATTCATTCACCACACAACACCAACCAACAAAAATGTTTCAACTTTCAAGAGGCCTCTATTCCATACCTAAAACCCTTAATCAAATGGAAATTCAGAATGGCCCATGGAAAAAATAAGAAAAAAAATGACACCCTTGAAATGCAGCTCTGCACAGCAGACATCCCACTCTTAGCAGCTCTCCAAAAATTGACATTGGATAGTGTACGGAACAAGGAAATCACCATCCTTTTTGAAATGATAGCTGTCGCATCATCTACCAGCAAACCATCATAGAGGGACACAGGTAGTCAAGGAGAGTTCAGGTAAGAAAAACATATGGTGCGGAAGTGATATTTTTTGACACTACTTTGCAAGATTCACATGGTGAAATGTTCTGCAGCTAAGCCAGTAAATTTACTAATTTCAGTCAATTAAAACACCAGTGTTGAATACCCTTCATTTGCTCTACGATTTCATGTATTCAAAGGTTAGAAAGGAATATCAAATAACGTCTTCTTATCTCTTTTGGCATACACAAAACTCATAACCTTTCCCCCTTGGGTAAACCAAATTTCCTCTACACTCTCTATCAGCTACTAGCAAACTTGGATGCCATTCATTTGTCTACATAACTTAATTATAAACAATGCACCACAACTAATGATGTAGCATGCTCCTTTGTTATTTTAACACCCACCCCCCCCCCCCCCAAAAAAAAAAAAAAAAATTCAAAGGACATAAAAATTTTCCTATACATTGAAATATTTATGCCTAAATAAAAGTAATAAAAAAAAATCCACCCGAAGCATGGGTATAACACAACTGATCCCAAGATCAGGGGAAGAAGGTTTTAGTGTGTTACAAGCTTCAAACTCTATAAAGCATACACCAACTGTACCGTTAACTAGACTAAATAAACAAAAGCTACAAAAGATGCATATATGCCAGCTTTGGAATTTAGATATCAACTAGGTTACAGACATTAAAGTAAAAAAATAAGCATATATACCTGCATGTTGGATCTCTGCATTTGTATGCAGATTGACCAAAGATATGGAATGGGACGGAGAAGAATTCATTGTAGATCAACCCACAATATATCGAAAAAAGCGACATCAAAAGCACCACATAACGGCCACCAAATAGCATTTCCATAAAGCTGCCAAGTTTCTGCAAAGGAAGATTGCCAGCAATGAGAACGATGCAATAAAACGAAGCATGCCACTAAATCAGCATCTAAGGTGGGCCACCATAGCTGAAATCTAGAAGGGAAGAGAAAGGGGAGGCAAGAAAAGAAGAATATAGAAAGAGGGGGAAGGGAGATGTTAGAAACAATTTGAAAATCAATATTGAACACTCATCCTGGGATGGTTTATGCGAGAATCGCAAACAATCTCTTTCCCAACGGAGATCAATCGTATTTAACTTTCACAAATTGCAAAACATGAATATCCCCGTATGGATTTTTCTATGTAAGAGCGAAAATGCATCCGATTGACGATGTAGAGAAGCTAATTTTGGAACATACACCAAAAGCAGAGGACTACCAAAATAATTCCACTGATATAAGACTATAGTTAATCGCAGATTCTGATTGAAGTCAGAATTATGACTGCACATTGCAATCAGACTAGAACTGAATTGATTTGGGTTATCTTTTGCCGTTCTTTTTTTATGTTTTGGGGAGGGGGGGGGGGGGGGAATATGGCATCATCTAACAATATCATACAAAAGAGACTGATGAAGAGTCTCAACAAGATCAAAATTATAACTCAAACAAAGATGAAAAGCCTTGACGAGATCAAAATTCTAAATCAAACAACAGAGGCTTTAACCCAGTTTGAGGACATTTTCTTGCTGAAAACTATAAAACAGAGGAGGTTCAAAGCAAAAATGGGGTAGTACCCCTCCCCCCAGTGGGGCTGCTGGGCCCAGCACTTAGAAAACATTATAGATTAAGAAAGTTAATTTAGTTCACATTTGCCGTAGACAACTATCAAGATGTTTTATAAAACTCACTTAAAGAGAATTAACATTGATGAATTAATGCTTACACGGGTTTGTATTCCTTACTGTGCAGCTCAAACCCAAAGAGACAAAATGATGAGAAACTAAGCTGAAACTAGCTAAAAAACAATAATAAAGGAAAGCAACCCAATTTCAAGCCAGAGATGACAGTTTAGTGTAAACACCGACCTCCTGTCAACTAGTTGAATAAGCACTCAAGCATAGAAATGGAGCAACTCCATGAAAAGGAATTGAAGGTAACCATCCATTCAGGAAAAGAGTAATAGAGAGATGGTAGATAACATAACAACACAGTGTTTGAGAATTATAGCCAATACCTGTGAACTAAGCTTGCTTTCTCGAGCTAAGAGGAATAAAGCCAACATCAATAGACATAATCCATGACCCCAGTCTCCAAACATGACAGCAAACAAGAATGGAAAAGTGACTACAGTATAAACAGAGGGGTTGGCTTCTTGATATCTTGCAACACTGTCAAAGAAGTATTCATCAGCATTTCAACCTTCAAACAAAGATGAATGAGCAAATCATCCCAGTACACTTCAATTAAGATCAAACACGTTAAATTGAAGTAATGAACAATGAAATAATAGTGAAACGCGCCACACACAATTTGAGATATGCATATATTGACCAAAGGCTGACTGTCAAAGAAATGAAAGCAAAGAAAATTAGCTTTCAATCTTGTCAATCCCCTCACCAGACATCGACCGTGTCATAACCACTTAGGAGGAGAATATTCCGCTAATCCATACAATCAATAAACCAAGCACCTTAAACAACACTCCCATGGAAACTACAGGGAAGCTATTTGCAACAGACAGAATAATCGAGCATTCACGAGATACATTTGTGCTATATATCACAAATTATGCTCGTTAAAACATTCATAATGAACTGAAGGACAACAACAGGACAATAAACTCACCCATAGGCATCAACAATTTCTTGATATGCGTTCGTGAAACGATTGGTTCTGAAGTAAGTTGGAGGTGATTCCAGAGCATCCATGACGTGGAATATTATACCTACTTGTGAATTACTGTGAAACGTAGCACGCTCCAAAGCCTCTTGAATCTGTCAAAATGAAACACTAGAATTTAGCAAACGAATATTTTCCCTTGGTAGCATGAAGAAATATAAGGAAAAACATATCACAAGCTAAAATCAGAGACATCAGCTGCGTGTTACCTGGGTTTTTGCAGATACCGGACACCAGCCTTCCCCAACAAGACATTTCTTCGTGACATCGAAATTGAGCATGTTCAGAGTATCGTACACTGCTTTCTCCCTTCTTACCTATACATGTTACTTCAAACTCAAATAGAAATACAAAATTGATGCTCTCCAGACTTAGCAATTATCATTAAAGAACTGGAACCTTATGTTTCTGGACAATTCAAATGCAACTAAAAAATAGAACCAAATTGACCGAATTAGAAGGCCCCCATGATATGAATTTGGGACCAAATAGCAGCCCTTATGAAAGGAAAACAAAAAGGTCACCAATGTAACCCAGTTTATTTACCAGTCTGTTTGTATTGGGGGTTAAAGGAGGGGAGGGGAAGGGAAGGGAGGGGAATTGTCTAATTTTTCATGTTTGGTAAAACAATTAAAGGGTAAGGGGAGGGGAAGGGAGGGGAACACTTAACCCCCATTCCCCTCCGTTCCCCTCCATTTTTTAACCCTCAAAATGAAGGGGAATGAGGGGGAAGGGAAGAAGTTTAACACTTGCCCTCCCTTCCCCTTATTAATAAATCCAAACAAGGTTAACCCTAATCACCTCCCTTCCCTTCCCCTCCCCTCCATTACCTTCCCCTCCTTTCCCCTCCCTTCCCCCTCCTAAATTGAATCCAAACACACTCTAAGGCAAAATGCATACAAATAAACAAGCGTAACATATCTTACCAAAAAATTACTTAGAGGTACCCTAACTTTTGAAGAAACAATTTTTTGGTACCCTAACTTTTCAAAACTAATTTGGGGGTACCCTTACTTTTAGGATTAAAAATTACTAGGTGAATTTCTTGCGAAACTCCGATTGATTCAAATCATTTTCGTCCACAAAAACAAACGGCATTTTTGTCCACAAAAACACTTAATCAATTTCTCGCCTAAAACTCATCGGTGAATTCAAATCATTGGCCGGAAATTCACCTAATTATTTCTAATTCTAAAAGTTAGGGTACCCCAAAATTAGTTTTTAAAAGTTGGGATACCGGAAAAACATTTCACCAAAAGTTAGGGTACCCCTAAGTAATTTTTTGATATCTTACCAAGTTCATCCACTTAGTCAGGTTGAAGGCAATATCAGAAAGAGCTTTGTTACGATGACGAATCCCAGCATCCAACGTGGCTTCCAGTTCAGCCAGCCGTGACACAACCTGCAGCAGCAAATTTTAGAACAGCCCTCTATTATTATTGTGTGCCTCTTCTCCTCATTACAGGAAACCAAAGACAGTTTCTAGGAATTGAGTTTCCAACAATATTAGAAGTAGGGTACTTTTCAAAAAAACAGCTAATCAACTACAGATAAACTTTAGCCAACATGCAGTATTTATGAGGATGCAACAGTGCGCCAATCTTGTCTGGTACAATCATCCCATTTTAAGGAAAAGAGAAGGTGCTGTCTAACCTAAACTATATCATTTGCATAGAATGGTAATAGCCAGAAATGCTTTTCTGGATAATCTTAAGTGTAAAAATGTAACGAGTTCTATCATCATCATAGTTACACAATCCAATTAGCTGTCCAACCCTTTAAACCCTCTCCCCCAACAATCGAATTCCACATGAAATAAAAAAAATTAGATCTTGTCTCAAAATCATCCTAATTTGCTTTCAAAACACCATAAAAGGAGATAAAAGTGACACCATGTACAAACGTAAAAGTAATGACTATCAAGGAAGAGCCTCACTTCTTTACTAATTTGCCTCTGTTGGCTTATCTCCTCTGGAACAGGATAGCAGTTTGCTCCAAATGCTTCACATATTTTCAAAATTTTTGTTCTTGCCCTCTCCCCTGAGAAGAACACAACAAAAACAGTCTTCTCAACCTGCAAAAATATTCAATTACAAAGCAAATTGTCACCAGACAAACCGAAAAATTGATAACTGAAGCCCACTGACAGCAGCGAGAAACTTTGAAACAAATAGAACTATTCTGATTTCTTACACGCACAAATCAAGAACAAAACAAAGTTAAATTGAAAGACTAACCGTGTCAGATGAGGTAGGATCCTTGATCTGTACATCAACTGGTGTCTGATTGAAAAGCAAGTTTCCCCTTGTGGCACGAAATAATATCCTCTCAAATTTAAGAACCTTAGATTTACATATGATTCCACTAATACATCGTACACCAGAATGAACCTGTGTTCCACGCATCTCCTGCCAAAACAAATTATCTTTCATTAAGAAACTTAGTTCTACGATCCATGGAAACATAATCCAAGGATGAGTAGGCATAAGTTACTTACTTGTTCTAGTAATGATGCTGTTTCAACATAATTGTTGTTTGAATGTATATTTTCATTTAATTCTACTTCTTCTGGGACGGGACCCTTGCCTGAAATCAGAAATTCGCCCGCCTGGCACATCAATAATGCAAGAACACAGTCAGACAGTGTTCTACCTTTGTCCATCACTTAAATGATTGGACTGACCGTATCTCTGTTAATTGAGAGCCACTTTTTCACTGTATCAAGTACACAAGAAAATTGTCTACCTATGAGCAACTTAACCACACATTACACTCATACAACCGATTCACTCATATACAAAGGGGTAAGCAGTACTCATCAGCATGGGTAAGGTCATCTGTGCTTTCAGCCCTTTTGTAGATCACCATGTGGTTGCAGATAAATCCCTTTTCCATTAAAGATTCCCACCTTGCCAGTGACCACACAAGACTCCCCAACCTCAACCTTCAACTCCTTACATCCCATATTTCATATTTTTAAGAAACAACAGCAATGTTGAATTTGAAAATACGGGCCTCAAGAATGGGCAAAAGAAGAGTAGGGTTGGCAGAAAAAGAAGGCTAAGCCACCGATGATGTTGGAGCTGCACCATGTCGATATCATAGCAATATTTCTGCAAATGCTTAGGTTCATGTAGTTACCTAAAAATAGGGTACAGTTATTACCAAAAGAAAACAGTTCTTGATGTCTCAGAGGAGAATATATCATGTGCAGCTTTTCAGTGATCTTGATTAGACCAGCAACAACAAAGTCCCAAGGAAAACACATTTACTGATCTTGATTAGATAATGATATAAAATTTCAAGAAGCTATACTCTACATTCCAGTGTATGTTGAAGGTGGCATCTTTCAGGCAAAGATAAATTTAACTCAAAAACATGGAATACATTTCTCCGCTGTTCCACTGCCACAATGGGACACTTTTCCTATACAAGAAGAGTTCCCATAATCTTCATCATGATCCTTTGAAGTTTGATCTACACTCTATCTGAAGCAAGGGACTAGTTGACCTAAACATTGTCCACGATAAAAGATCCGTAGTATAACAGATTAAGCTACAATTAGAAAACAGTAGGCCAATGGATATACTTCAAACATGCAGAGAAAACCAGAAATTTTTCTCATAATGTAACGGCCCCTATAGTTCTACATGAAAAACAATTGCACTAGCCAACAAAATGAACCACAAATACAACTCCAGGTGTGCATCCAGCTAATGCATGGTCTAGAACATAACCACAAATACTACACTTTAAAAAAGTAACACAGAAGGTTAGGACTTTTGAATTTTGACAAACTAGATAGAATAAAGGTTTGTAAAAATACATATTATCATACATAAAAGAGAGAGACACCTCATTCAGAGAAACATAAGCAAGCTCCTTTATACGCACAAATACACCAAAGAAAAGAAAGGAAGCGTTAAAAGCAAATGACAAATATGATGCCATGCAGCTGATTCTGTCTATTGAGAAAGCAATAGCGAGAGTTACCTTTTGTAAAACCATCTTAAATTCCAGTAGCTCATTATATGTCTGAATCAACTTCTCAGTGTTCGAGTTCATCTCAATCAACTCATGTTCATGTTCAGCAAGTTGAACCTAGATTGATGATTAGCATACATAAGTCATTCTGAAGAATAAATTCTCATCTACAAATAGAGAACTTAATATTTTACACGGTTGGAGGTGTTCGGCCAACACCTTGTTGCTAATCCTATACTGAAATAAACAATCTCAAAGGACCAAACAAAATTCAATTGTGTATTTCAAACATCATTGCCAGCAGTGGAGCCGAATATTCTGTTAGGGAGGGCTAATATTATAACTATTATAATTAACTTCTAAAAGAAAATTTAGATATAACATTTCAAACATAAAAAATTGAAATAAAAGGGGAAAATTTGACACAGAAAAAAGAAATATATTGCCGTATCAAGGCCCAAAAACAAAGAAAGTAGTATTATTGAGAAAATGAAATGGCAAAAAGCATCAAAAACTAAACCTCTAACTCCTCCAACTCAAGATGTGGTTGCACGCCAGGAAGTCCAGGAATGACCACCCCTGCTTTAGCAATTTGGTCTTTGAAAAACCTCAGCTTTCTTGACATCTCTGCACATCGTTTCACCTGCAAAAGGAAACCAGAATTGTGAAATATCTTTTCATGTTTGTACAAGATCCTTTTATACAAGATATTTGACAGAAGAAAAGCCAATAGACTGTCTGCTTCTTACAGAAGAGGGTAACATCTTGTCAATTCACCTATATTCCCTGATGTTCATCTCAAACCATGTCACAACTAACTACATAACTTTAGATAGATAAGAACAAGAAGAAAACTCAACTTCCAAAGTCACCCTCAGGTTTGCCAAAATATGCAAAATTGGAGAGGGGGGGGGCATACAAGAGAGGACCACACATGCTTCACCTAGGATTTAGTGGCAGCGTTCAGTAACCAACGCTGTGTTTACATGCATAAGAAATACTGATGGAAGGTATGAGCAGTGGCATGTAACACATACCCATAGAGTATCAGTATCAATAAGCTCCAGAAAAATCTTGAATTCTAGAAAGGTGACATCAAAGTGAAACAAACACAAAAGGACAACATCCATGCAGAGTCTCATCTTACTATCTGATAGAGCAAATCAAACAGCTTGGATAAAGCAGGTGATTCAGGGCAATCTTTTAGACATTCATGCCCAGAAACAAATATTCCATAGAAACCAAGAAAAGGACAAACTAACTAAGAAGAACAGAATCCATGATACAAACTGGCAAAAACAGGCCTGGACAAAGCAAATAGCAAACCAACCCTTGAACTCCAGAAGCAGGCAAAAACATTTTAATCTAGTAGATGAGGCAGGCAAAAAACATTTTAATCTAGTAGATGAGATTGCCACAGAGAGAGCAACAACAAATTTTTTCAGTATTGAGGAAGGAGTTATGAAAGATAAATTTAACCATCTCATTTTGAATGGGGTGGAGGAAGTGTCAAATCATTACAAAGAAGAAAAAGTCATGTAGATGTTCTGAAATATAGAGGACTTTCGAAGATGAACATCCTTGAAGCTTTGATCCCATAATGCAAGAATAGAGATGTGCAAAAAGTGCTGAAATGGCTCATGTCAGCGTTTAACAGTCAGATGTTTCGCACAAAGAGGATACCTGATTCACAAAAGTCCTCTGAAAGGGGCTCTTATCATCATTTAACTGCACAATAGAATGAAAATGTTAATCATTTATTGACTCTTCACAAAAAATGTGTACAAGCTCACTTCAAAAATCAGCATTAAAATAAAAGGCCACAAAGGTCATAAACCACAAAAGTACATTGATTTTATCTAATTAGAAACTACAGAAAAAATCAGTTATAACATATGAGTACTTGTCTTTTTCCTGTTCTGGCCTATCATAATGTTTAGAGAGCACAAATTTTATGCTGCATCTGAGAAATATCTTATTATCCTTGAAAGCTCAAACACATAATCTCCTACTTAAACTTATCCATTCTAACTTAAGCACCACTAATATGACGCAGAAACAGTTCTAATAGACCTGAGTTCCCATCCACATTAAAGTAGTAATAATGTCTAGTAGACACTCTTGAATTGCTGCATGATAAGCTCCAAAAGTAAAGCAACAAAGCCAACCAAAGTATGTGCTGACCAGTCAACATTTTTCCAACCATAATCACTATTCTTCAGTGGCCCATTCACAAATAAAAAGGAAATACATACTTATATCATGCATTTCACTATTTTGAGTTTGTACCCACTCCTCGTCCATTTTGCTATTCAAGATAGTCAAAACAAAATTTTCAAATGAAAATGTAACCGGACATACCCAATGGAAGAATAACACATAGCACGCATACACCTGTTTGGTAATCATTCAAAACACATTTTCATTTACATTTTCAACATTCTTTCTTCTTTAACTCACGAATTACCATGATATGAGAATTCGTATTTAACTTGAAACATTAGTACTTCTGCTCTATTTATATAATCAAACTTCAAAATCTCAAAGAATGATTAGTGTTTGTCATTGAGATACCTACAACTTTCAAAAATAAATATCGCACTCAAATACGGGTTCTAGTTTTCTCTCCATGCTTGACCAAATAAAACCAGAAAATTGGTTTGGTATAAGGGTACAAATAAGTTGAACCTGCCCCATTGCCAACATTTGCACTCAATAGGCAATACTCTATCCGAAATCAAAACCCTCACCTATCGCACTCCTTTGTCCCAGTTCACTCCAGCAATTTCAGAAAAATATTGGAGTTCATGGCTTGCTAGCAACCATGTCATTATAGGCACGTTTGTTTTATACCATGATACAACCCACTCCCACACACCAGCTTCCAGAATCTTGCTTAAGGTCACATAACAAAAACTGAACTGACTGTCAAAGCAAAACTCAAGAGAAATCCCACAGTTACTCATCTAAGGGTTCAATGGTGGAGATATTGACAAAGCATCCCAAGTAAATGGTGTTGCATGATGCTCCTGTTTCCTCCCTCAAAAAAAACAACCCTCAAACAAGGTCATTTCACGACCAATGTAGTCATTCACAGAAGATCAAATCATCAGTGGTAATAGTACAGGAAAAGTAACAGCAGAAAGAAAGGGGAAGGGGGAAAGAGAGAGTTGGTGACTCCTCCACAATCAATAAAGGATAGAGAAAAGGACAGACAGATTGAGAGCCGTACCCATGTCATACTCCACCATTTGGGCAAAAAGAAAAAGGATGGCAAAAATTTTAAGGCTGTACAATGAAATGAAGTCTATATTAAATATTCCTGCCTACTGGGAAAGAAGCATAATGCAATAGTGTCTGCTGAGAGCTCCAATATCTTACATCACTTATTACAGTTCTAATCAGGGATGTTTACATTTTCCAGTCTGCCAATTTAGAGAAGGACCACTTCATCACTCTTACAGCTCCATTTAATTAAAACATAAAGCCCCTTCAATACCGAGATGAATTTATCTCAACCAAAAAGTATTGAACATTCTCAAAAGAAAAGAAGTGTTTTTTATAGTAAAAAAGAAAAGAAGTGTTAAACCTTATTCCTAATTCATTATCATTGATCTCTCTCTATGCTAGGAACAAATGTTCTGTAGAAATAAATTTCAAGCACATGAATCACAATTATGATCAAATACTTTCACTAACTATCAGTAAAATAACCCAAAAGCTCCCACAGAACATAGACAAAATAGTTTCTCCTATCAAATAGAGGCACAAAATGCTCTAGAATGGTAATCAATGTAACATTCACACATACAAACTTTGTAAGGGAACTCAGGGTATTGGTTTGGTTTTCAATCATAGTTACCTCACAGTAGACCCCAATACAGGACGAATTTGGGTACACAACATGCCAATTAAGAGAGAATCAGAATTTCCGATATGATGGGTCATTTTTTATTTTTTGTACTGAGGTGCTACAAACATTAACGTTAGTTACAGGATTTTCGGAGAGGGGAAACAGGAAGTGGAGTAAATTATCTCAATACCCAGAAGCAGCTTTCTCCAATAGTTGGATGCTCTCTTTTCACCCACCCGTCATTTCCAACCCTGTCACCAGCCGACTATCACCTTCCCAGTGCACAAGTTATTTATTTATTTATTAATTTCACTGGTCTCTGATTTCCTATTTGTCTCTTACTGCATCATCTAACCTCCCCCATGTACCCAGGCCTCTCTATTTTCTGTTTTGCAAGCAGCAGATAAAATGCGATATTGGATAACCAAGAAAAAGGGAAAATTCAATCTATAAAAACATGGGGGGGCAAACTAATAGGCTATGGTTAAGCTGATGTATGGATTTTATCCATTTCAAGTTGTGTCATACTTGCACGGGAAATTCCCCTTTGACCCGCTCTTTCTCCTTTTTCTTTTGGCTTATAAATAAGCCTGGCAGACTATTCCATTTTGGCCATCTTGTATGCTAAAGAGTCACATTTCCATATGCATGAATCAGAACTCAGTTCGCAAGGTTAACAGTGAATACAGTTAGAAGATTTTGACAAGAGCTCAATAATAACTTCCCATGATGACTTCCAAAGTGTAGTTAGTTCACATAGTTTCCACTAAACCTTGCTCATCAGGATCCTAAAAACTACCCAAGTGAAGCTGGATGGTCCACGCAAACTCCAAATATCATATTAAATACCCCCAATGTTTCACGGTTCACATTCCAATCAAAAATCTGCTTCATGGTTCACACATTCGGATGTTCCCGATTCTAAAGATAAATAAGAATCCACTGCAGAAAAAATACGCAGACACAGCAGAAACAAAGAACACAATCTACTGGCACAAAATCACAAGGAAATCCAATGGGCAAGTTGCATAACAACAACAGCAGACGACATTCATCCAGCTTACATACACAACACATTGATATGAACTAAATTTAAGAGTTAGCAGAGAATGCGAAGACGACGGACCTCGCGAAATTGAAGAAGGCCAAGCTCACCAAGGTAGGAGATGGCACGGTGAGAAGTCTCTACGGGTATAATCAACTGAACGAATGTCATCCTCTCTGACCTCATTAGATCCATGGAGGGCAAGTTTTCTATGAACCTCATCTTCCATTCAACGCACCGCACTACCACCCCCACCACACACACTGATGCTTCACTGATCTAATTCAATGGCGCCAAGGATGGTTGCACTGCATATCAATTCATGAAGCTCGTTACAACTTAGAACTGCCTCAAAAACCAAACCCATTTCACGAAATACGCAATTAGAATAGTGTAAGATGGTGCCCAGGTGAAATGAACCAGTGATGCGATTCAAATCCAGACAGAAGCAAACAAATGGTGATATACTGTTATGCAGAATCAGAATCTTGGGGAAAGAATAACTAACAGAGGGAGAGATTTAGCCCTAGATCTAATTGAACCCAGAAAAAGGAAAAAGATTAGTAGATGATGATTACAGGTTGTAATACCTGCTGATTTAAGTGGGCATCAATGAGAAACTCTGAAGATCTCAATACTGGAGGTGGAGGTGGGGAGAGCGAGAATGGAGAAAGAGGGGGGAATTGAAATGAGATTTGGAAAGTAATACTTTTACTACAGGGACGTAGAATACAAGTTAAGGGACTGTTTGGGGATTGCAGTGAGAGATCTGTAACTGTTCCATTCTTATTTTTCCCATTTTTCCCTCAGCAAAGGGGCAAATTGGAAAAAGTAATTCTCTGTCATAAAGAGTCTTTTTTTTAATGGATAGAAAAGTAGCTGCACTCTTGTAGTTGTTGTTGAAAGGTGTTTGTTTCATGTTTGTGTCATTCTCTAAAATGAAACCCAATTTCTTGCTTGCATGCTTTTTTTCCCAATGGACTTCATAAACAATTAGGTTTTGATGATGATGATAACATGGTTAAAGGTTAGTAGTATATTGTAATATATGATCAAATTTCCAAGTGAAATATAATATATTCATAATCTTTCAGTCAAAAAAAATACTATATTCATAATCTTAATTTTCTAAAATTTAATTTAAATTAGGAGCATTGTTAACAAATTTTATCACGGACATATG
Source organism: Portulaca oleracea (assembly GCA_029582165.1). Taxonomy (NCBI): domain Eukaryota; kingdom Viridiplantae; phylum Streptophyta; class Magnoliopsida; order Caryophyllales; family Portulacaceae; genus Portulaca; species Portulaca oleracea. The sequence continues at coordinate 20,194,337 of CM055882.1, read as the reverse complement.
ATTGATATATAATTTTTGTTTCCTTTGATTGATATATAATTTTTGTTTCCTTTGATGTGTCCAAATATAAACTCAAAGGTCAATTATATGGCATTTAAATAAATCCTTTATTACATTTCTTATGCTTTTGTCACATTGAATTAAGAGATTAAAAAACACTAGGAAAATAGTTCTTTAGCTTAACAAACTGATTAATTAAATAACAAAATCAAATGAACTGTGATGATAGTTACTCTTAACATGTACATCATTAACAAATAACAATGTTCTCATTTTCCTCAATTTCATAGGTTCTAGACAGATCTCTGCTTTACTTCCTACCAAAAGCTGTTTATTTTCCATTAGGGCTAACTAATAGGTTGAGAATGTGTATAGAATCTATAGATTATACTTGTTTCTTTCTAGCTCGCAGTCCAATGAAACAATGTTCTATTATGTTTTCATTAGATTCTTAGTTATGCACTTATGCTATTTCACTCCCACGTTCAAACAAACAAGATAAACCACTACATTAGAATGAACATACTGATATTTAGTGAAACACCTAATGTGACATTTATGATTAAACCAAAGTAATTTTAACTATGAATGCAAAGCCTGAGTTCACTTTCTATGCATTACATAATAGATACCAGAAAGAAAAACACCATCCACAACTTGTGGCTACAGACATTTCCCCATCAGAGCGATCAGCCCACAAATTTTTATTTATCATGGATGAAAACATTAGAATCATTTTATATGTATCGGTGAGATGTCGTCATTGTGCGGCTCAAAAACAGGTCGCTCATGGCTGCCATCATCAAATTAAATGTCGCTCTTCATCATGCATGTCCTTTCACCCGCTTCATCAGTTCAACAAATTCTCCGAAAACTGCAACCACAGAAGCAAAAGTTTCGTAAGTGTCATAATTGTGCAGTTTACAAATTCTGGATTTTGAGCATCCAATCAAATATCATCTGTACGTCATATTCGTAAGAACTTAATGGCATTAAGATGCAATAAGATACTATGAGGGAAGGGTATGTATACCAGGGTCTGAATCATGAGGTCCAGGAGATGCTTCAGGATGATATTGGAGAGACATGATCTTCTTTGCGGGAAAGGCAAGACCAGCGCAGCTCCCATCATTAAGATTGATGTGTGTCACTTCAACTCCCTCTGGAAGTGATGCAGGGTCTACCGCGTAGTTATGGTTCTGTCAAATGACATTTCATGAGCCATAGAACCAGCAGTCAAGAACGAATAATTCAAGTGTGACACAAATTACGGTAACTAAAATTAAGCATTATGTAGGGGCCTTGTACACAGAATGTCTGCAGGACGAAAAGAACAAAAAAAAAGGGGGAAGAGCTGACAGTGAAAAAGAAGAAAGAATAAAGCAGCAGGCTATTACTAAGAAGTACCAACCTGAGAACTGATTTCAACCCGACCGTTGAGCATATTGCGAACAGGATGATTTCCTCCATGATGACCAAACTTCATCTTGAATGTTTTACCACCCAATGCCTGACCCAACAACTGGTGGCCCATGCAAATCCCGAAAATGGGGACCTTACCGATCAACTCTTTCACTGTCTCAACAGCATACGGGACTGCTGAAGGATCCCCTGGACCATTGCTGAAGAGAATGCCATCTGGGTTCATTTTCAGTGTCTCTGATGCAGGCCATGTAGAAGGGACAACCGTGATTTTACATCCATATGATTTCAACCGCCTCAAAATGTTGTACTTGACCCCAAAATCATATGCAACAACCTTACGATTTCAAAACAGATTATAATGAAATAATCAGTGCAGTTCAATGATAAGCACATCGACAAATTCAAATACAGCTAATAATGAATCAAAGTACACACATTGAAACTGTCCCCTTCCCTCCCCTGTGTATTAAATTCCCATTCATCACCAGTCTTCTCAGTCCACTCATAAGGAGACTGACATGTGACACCACTGATCAAATCAACACCTGCATAAACAAACCAAGAATTTAAACCTTCAATCCAGGCTTTCCCTTCCATACAGTAACAGAAATGAAACCTACCAACAATATCCCAAGAACGAGCCATGTCCAAGAGCTGTTGATCAGATTTTGAACCTTCAGTACTCAATACACCAATAAGACTCCCATCCTCTCTCAATCTACGGGTTATAGCCCGAGTATCCACATCATCTATTGCAGAACCACAAAACAAAAAAGGGGGAAAAGAGAAAAGGCGGGAAAATAATTAGCTATAAAGGGTAAATATGAATAACATGTTCTTAACCTATCAAGGATTCCAATAATTAGGTTTCCAACTTACATATACCCATGATGTTTCTCTTTGCTAAATAATCTCCAAGCGTCTCCTGACACCTCCAGTTTGAAGTACTGCATGAGTAAGCAGTTGATGTTCAGCTTTGGATATAACACATTTCAGAAGAACACAACACTTTCGATGTGGGTCCCACTAATGCAAACATGGGCAGACCCAGATGTAGAGAACCTTAACTTGGCGGACATTATTGCTTGCTCAGAGACCGACCCATTCCAAGTAATTCACAAACAAAAAACATTTCGAGAAAATAATTTGAAGGCAGAAATCTTTTTAAAAAGTAGCAGTATCAAATGCAACATTGACAACACACAAAACGACTCTTAGTTGAACAGCGACAATGGACACATATGTGGGCTTAGCATCCTTGACCCACCACCTTGACCTGACTGACTGCCCACCGTGTCAGACCAAGCTCTTTACAAACCCTCACTTTGAGCCATGTCATCCATAATCCCTAGATAAATATCGCATTTGTGGTACTATTATGGCCAAGATGGCAAGATCAATTCTTCCCAGTTGAAAGAAAAAACATGGTTTTCCTCATACTTGGCATGACAACTCGGTCCGACTAGAAAAGCATTTGACAAAAATCATTCACCTCTCCATTTCAACATAACCAGTTTCATACAATAATCCCAATGTCACCAATGTTCTAAGAGGATATCATTCTCCAGTGAAATCAAATTGAAAATCGCAAAACCATTGGTCGTTGTGATGCAACAAGACAAAATCAAATGGCCTAGAGCCACTGTCGGGGAGAGATTACAAAGGTTTGCACGTGGGCCCCCAATGGCACGAAAGAAATGAGGCAAGATTACGAGGCATGCACAACTTTCTTTTAACAAAATATATTAAAATCATAAACAACAAGATTGATGCAAATGAAGCATCCTACTAAAGACTAATCGCCTCCCAAAACTAGAATATCCACAAAATCTATTAAATGAAGAGAAAAATAACAATTTCCTTCTTTCCAAAAACAGAGCAATTTCAACGTTCAAGAAGTCATCCCAACAATCTAGAGCAATTTCATCCCAAAAAGGAATGCAGAACTTACAAAACAATCAGCGACATTATTCGAAACACGCCTAAGAAACCAACAGTAACCGAGTTGGATAAATTTCTTAGAGATTTTCCTAGTGGTGAGTCGTGACTCAAGGCATGGTAATCGTGTGATAGCCCGTCCTAGAAGATTATTGGTCTCATTCAGAAATTAGATTTTTTCTGTCATCTTTGTCTCATCAAACCTAAATGCAGCTGGAACTTCAGCTTTCCATAGCAGTATTGACTATTTGGCATGTAAAAAAAAAAAAAGAGAAAAGAAAAAACTTGTCTGGGTCACACAGTTTTCATAAATAACCAGGGAGGAAAGGCACCTCATATTAATCAAAACAAACAAACAAGAAAGACTGCAATATGAATATACAGTAACCTATTTAAAGAGTAAAGAAAAAGTAGAAGAGTAGAACAAATTCCTACATGATGTATACCTGCAGGTCCTCCACAACTGAGCATTGACTTTGATCATTCCACTCCCTCTCATTTTCTTTCTTAGCAGCATTTATCAATCTATCAGAGAAGCCCTACAAATTTCTCCTTCTACCCACACCCCTTACCCCCCCCCCCCCCCCCCCACAAAAAAAAAAAAAAAAGGCTATAGTATTTTACACTTAGTCTACCATACAGTGCATCAGAGGGAAGCAGACAATCCACAGACTCTTTTGTGTCCATGACTATCATGGGGAAAACAAACATATGCCATGAACATAAAATGCAGCCATCCCGCAATGAAACAGCTACATCCAAAAGGTTTGAAGATGAGTGCACTGCATATTGGACCCACAGCAACCATCATATGCAACACAATTGCCGCATTAGAGTGACAAAGTAAGTGATGCCACAACCGGAGCCATATTCCGAATCCTTGACACATGTACAAACACTTTCAATGCTAAAGGCCAAACCCCAGCATAAACCCCACTGTCCACAAGCTGATTCAAACTAATCAGGAAGATCAAAGTGTTAAAACTAAGATAGCTGATTTCCTGATTAAACATAAGATAGCTGATTTCAATGATCAGCCTGAGTATGAAAAAGTTCTAAAAGACAGAAATCTCAATTTACATTATACAGTTGACAGAGGGCACTAGATGAGTCATGAGGACTCAAAACTAAACAAGAGCTCACCCAAAAGGCTTAAAACTGCAAACACAAAATTATGCAGAAATGAATAAAGCTCAAAACAACAAAACTAAAACCAAAACCTATTCTCCGAAATCCCGCCCAAGTCAGGTGTAGAGCGGTTGAATGTAGCAGCCTTACCCCCTAAATTTGCAATTTAGAGAGACTGGTTTCAACTGACTCAAGACTGCTAAATCTCAAAAAAAAATACAACTAAAATAATCAAAACTACATATCAGGATAATCCATTAATAAAAGCATCCCAGGGAATCAAAACTACTCCATAGATGTCTAAGAAGAACTCGAAACTCAAACACTATGGGCTATTAGATATTAATTAAAAATTAAAATTTAAAAAAAAAACAGACTCATCAACCAGCTACAGTAGTAGATACCACACAGCTATTAACAAGCATGAAAAGCCAGAAAAGAAATGCCTCAAAAAGAGTCCATCAATAATAATCTCTGCCAAATTTGAGGCCAAGAAACACAAGCGAAATAATAGCAATATTGCTAAAATGATAAGGGAAAAACCAACCTAATGCTCAAGCTTCTAATGACCAGGCCAGCAAGGAAGCATTGCCTTGACTCTTCATCCTCTGAAGCAAGACGAAAACTCAAGGTCATTTTCACACACTCCCCTAAGTGAAATTGATCAAAGTAAAAGTGGACAAGCACACTCACCGAAATTAACACCAGTATTCCCTATATGGGGATTAGTCATCAACACAAACTGGCCAGCATAACTGGGGTCTGTGAGGATTTCTTGATAACTGAAATTTCAAAGAGTTATGTCAGAAAGGCAATACAGTACACCCAGCACGAAGAAGAAAGGGAGGGGAGACAGGTTGTCATCTCACCCTGTCAAAGAGGTATTGAACACCACCTCCCCAACTTGTGTGCCAGTGGCACCAAATGACTTGGCCTTCCAAATCGAACCATCCTCAAGAACAAGTCTCGCATCAGATACCTTCCATGGTCTCTCTCCCAACCCTATAGTTTCACCATCAAACAACTTGAAGAATTTCGTTTTGCAATATATTTAAAATTAACAAAAGATATTAGAATGCAGATAACTAGACACTATAACCTAAAATGAGTAATCATGTTAGGACCACATAAGTTCATCACCAACTATGGGATGCAATTATCACTCCAGAAGTCAAAAATCTACATAAATGAGTAAGATGAGTAGCTCCTACATGATAAATTATTCAATACCAGGAAAAATCATACTCCAATAAAAGTCAGTTGTGATTTCTCAACAGGGTTAATAAGGGGAGAAGCTAACAGCCACTCAGTATGAATAATAAAAGACACAAAAGCTCTTCAAGGCCTAATACCTAGTTACTTCTTAAATGAACATAGTAGACCATCAACAATTTCCCGACCATCATCCTCCATTCCGTCCTGAATTCCTACTCAATTTGCATTGCTTCAGCCCGTTCAAGAGTCAAATACCACTTTTCTCTTCCAAAACAAGTACTCATCCCACGCTACACACTCAGCTCTCAAGAGAACTCTCAAGCGAGTTCCAATGATACCACTCACGCAAGCTCCCTTTCTAGCTACTCAGTAGGTTCTGTCATAGAAGAACTACAGAAATAACATCAACCACACCAGAGTTGCAGGAATTAATGACAAGTCCAGCATATCACAAAATCAATGCTAATAACAGCACCTCTAACACAACTTGAACCCAAAAATGAAAAGAAAAAGTTGATGAATATCACATTACACAATACATAGGTACCCAAGTAGCTTCCAATGTGACAAATTAACTGATAGAACTCGGATTATTCTTCACGTGTACAATATGGTAGCTCCAACATGGAATTTGAAGGGACATGTATGCATCTATGCAAAGCTTGCTAAACGAAGCAAATTCAACTGGGATATAAAAGAATCATGACAAGGGGGGGAGAAAAAAGGAAGCAGTAAAGCTGCGAAGAGGGAAGATAGGTGTGTCAGTGGCATACCTGGGGAAGTGGCATTATTGGAGAGGGAAACAGAGCAGTTGACCCTAAAAACCTTAAACTGGGGTTTATGAGCAAACCGAGCTCCCAGTGGAATGGCTATTGCTAAATCCATTGCTCTACAAGCCATTTTTAATCCGAGGAAACTGATGCAGCCGACAAACAGACAATGTTAGAAGCAGGAGAGAGAGAGAGAGAGAGAGAAAGAGAGAGAGATGAGAGAGAGAGAGAATACGACGGTGGCGGAAGGAAGAGGTTGCGCGACAGAGTAGCGGGTAACTAGGTGTTGCAGTGCAGTGCCCACTCACAGCGCACTAGGGTTTAAACTGCTCACTCACTCTCTGGTAGTGGTAGCGGCCAGCGGGTACATTCTACTCCTTTTTCTTTAATCTCCTTTTATTCACCTATTTTCACCATTCAATTTTTTTCTTTTTCTTTTGGATGCAAGGGAGGAAGAAGACTATCAAAAGAATACGCATCTTCATCCAACGTTGCAAACTTATCAATTCAATCAATTCACTCCAACATCTCCTCATCTCCTCAATCCACATGTATGTATAGACCCGTCAATTCATTCCGGCAGACGGGGGCGTATATTGAGTTCGCGTAAATACAGATCGAATATATTTCGAGTTCAGCTAAATACGAACGGTGTATTTTGGTTTCGGGTAAAGCCTACGGGTTATGATTGCGACCTTTTTTATTTTCGCTTTTTTTAAAAAAAAATTGTCACTGAACATTACGTTTTTATACAACTAGCAAATACCCGCGCGTTGCGCCGTGATTAATTAAAAAATACTTAAGTGTTGCTTTATATGATTTTGAATTAATAATGCATCACAGATTCACAGTGATATAAAATAATATTTTTGGAGATAAATAACATGTATATGGGGTTTATGGTTGAAAAAAAAAATTAAATTGACTTTTTGACCACCAATAAAATAACCCGCTTGCTTTTCCTCGCCACCCTTATTACTATTGTGGCCCACCTTTCGTATAATATTTTCAATCCCTGCCCTTGAACCTCATAACTTCACTCTCCACCTTCTCTCTAGTTTATCTCTCTAGAAAACGCTCCCAACCAACGACCACCACAAACCACCGTCATCCCGGGATTGAATCGAAGAATTTGAGGTATGTTTCGGATTTGTGTTTTGAATTTGTGGTTTTGTGTTTTGTAATTTATTAATTTGATGAAAAACGAAAAAAGAAAAATTCTGGGCGGACGGTTGCCACGCGAAACGCACGGCAAGGCCGCGGCCTTGCCGAGATCTGGGTGCCGCACCGGCAGCGGCTTGCCGTGCGTGTCGTGCGGCAGCCGTCCGCCCATAATTTTTTTTTTAAAAAAAGAATATTAAATTAAAATTAAATATTATTATTAATATTATTGTTAGTAAATAAATATTACTATTGTTATTATTAATATTATTGTTAGTGATTTGTAATGATAATTATTATATGTATATCATTGTGATTAAGCATGTGTTAATATTAGTAATTAATTGTGTTATATTTGATATTAAATATGATAATTATTAATATTGTTATTATTAATATTATTGTTAAGCATGTGTTAATATGATAATTATTAGTGATTAATCGTGTTATTATTAATATTGTGTTATAAAAGTTTGATTAATATTAATATTTTTATTATTCATATTATTGTTAAGTATGTGTTAATATGATAATTATTAGTGATTAATATTAGTGATTAATTGTTAGTGATTCGTTGTTAATATTAAAAATTTTGATGCGTTGATATTAGTGATTAAGCATGTGTTAATATTAGTGATTAATTGTGTTATAAAAAATTGTAATTGTGATGTTAATTTAGAGGATTAAGTTTAGGGTTTAGGGTATTCCGAGTAGTTTATATGTAGTTGTGTTAAAAGGATGTTGAGTTTGGATGATTTTGGTTGTTATTAGTGAGTTGGCGTTGAAAGTTGGTATGAGTAATTTATTCATAATCCAACTTAATTGTTAACTTACGTACTCATAACTCCAAATGAAGACATAAATTATATAAATAGTTATGTCACATTCATTTAATAACTTAGGTACTCAACAACGAGTTGCTAAGTAAGTAAATAGGTTATTTGTGATGGTAGTTTAGGATAATAATTATGTTAATGTATAGTTCTAGTATGTTAGTTGTATGCGTCATAAAAAGAGGTTGAGTTTTGGGTCCTGTTAGTGTCCAAAGAGAGTGTGTGTTGTAACCTGAAAATGTATGGCTGAAAAGGATAAGCAATGTCCCGTATCTACTCTCGTTTATTTGTTTAGTTCCCAAGAAGTAGCGCAATGTCAGCAGTGAAATTGCGCGAGGTCTATAGTGCTATGGGATTTAGAAGCGTTTGAGATTCGGTACAATACAGTGTTTCTATTGTGCAACCTGGTGGGTAGCAAGACAAGGCGGATCTGAAAGAGAAGCTAGTAGTGAAGGGTCTAATAGAAATCGTGTTGGGCTTTCTTGCATGTAAGATTCATAGGTCCCTCAAAGCATTGAATTTGCAGCATCGTGCGTTACTTTGATGGACCTATGAATCTTACATGCAAGAAAGCCCAACACGATTTCTATTAGACCCTTCACTACTAGCTTCTCTTTCAGATCCGCCTTGTGTTGATGCCCACCAGGCTGCACAATAGAAACACTGCATTGTACCGAATCTCGGACGCTTCTAACTCCCAAAGCACTATAGACCTCGCGCAATTTCACTGCTGACATTGCGTTATTTTTTGGGAACCAAACAAGTAAACGAGAAGTCGGTACGGCTGATGAAAGTCCTTTTCAGCCATAGATTAACAGTTAACAAACACACTCTCCTTGGACAATAACAAGATCCTCTTGCCTCGTGACACGACTTAGTTATCAATGCGATAAGGCAGACATCAAAAACTATCAAATATTGGAAGGGAGGGGGTATTTGTAGGAAATGGGTGAAAAATCAAAACACGGGAAAACACGCGCAGGAAGAGGGAGACCGCATCTGCGGTCCGGGATACCGCAGGTGCGGTCACGGATACCGCAGATGCGGTCCTGGATACCGCAGGTGCGGTCTTGGAGACCGTAGGTGCGGTCTCCGTCGGTCCAGGGGAGGTATCGGCCAGTTTTTCCCTGCCGACTTCAAACGCACATAACTTCTTCATCCAAACTCCATTTTAGGCTCGTAATACATCGATGGAAAGCTCTTGGTGTGTACTTTAAGCTCCCAAAATTTGAGACCCATCGAAGTTAAATTGAAGGAGTTATGACCCAAAGAGTGAAGGTGTGTCCATTCCGACAACCCACGTTAACCCGTTTGCGCTTATTATTGCCGATAAAATGAAGGAGTTAGGGTTCATAACGTATGTCTGTCGATAAAATGATTATTATGTTATATGTCTTCATTTTGCAGGTGATCTAAAATGGTAGGTGTTTAGACCCAATTTTGTGTCTAAATAGCGCCTTAATTCTTAAGCTTTTAACTCGTTTCGTGGTTTAATTTTATAACTTTTAATACGTTTTCGGTTATTTTATAGGTTTTGGAGTTTTTACTCAAAACGTAGCAAAAAGGGCTATTTTAGAGTGTTTTTGGTGATTTCCCTAGCCGAGCCAGACCGAAAGCCGAGGCGGAGTTGACCCGGGACCACTTTCCCTACCTTTGATGTCGATTAGTGAGATAACATCCGCTGCGACCTCGGATCGGGCGTTACATGCTTCGGAAAGAAGGAAGAAACAAAGGGTAGGAAAGCACAGCGTAGCCCCCGCCACGATTGGGGTAGCGCCCGCTACCATCGCTAGGCCGAGGAAGACCGCAGCCACGGTCAGCATTACCGTACCCACGGCGCTGCGAAGGGAGAATCGCCCTGGAGTTTTCGCTCGTCGCGCCCGCGACCCCCCTGCTGCTGTGCGTTTTCTTCGGGCTTTGTACGCTGCGTTTTGGGCAATTTTGATCCTTTGTATAAATAGCTCATTTGCTGCTTTTTCTGGGGGGGAGGGACTTTGGATTCTATTCTAGTTACTTAGACTCTATTATTCTAGCTTTGTATTAGTGAGTTTTAGAGAGAGATTAGTGAGAGATTTATTATAGGGTTTGTGATATTTGAAGATTTGGGTATTCAAACAATTGAGAGATTGTTGGATCACCTTTTATTGCTTTCTTTTGTTCATCTACAGCATTTTGATAAGTATTCTCTTCCCTTAACTCTTTCATTAATTGCTTTGCTAATTACTTTCTTGCTTGTTTAATTGTTCTTGCTGGCTATATTGATTATCTTGCTTGTTTATGGTTGTTTGATGTTAGAAATCATATTTAGGTTTGGTTTGGATGTTGTTAGCATAGTTTTTATCATGATTAGTGGCTAGAAACCCTATGGGTTAGGGGGTAATTAAGGGTGTGAATAGGTGATTAGGTTTGGGTTAGCAATATTAGTGAGTAGTTAGTAGGGAAATCAATTTCCCATTCTTTTCCTTCCCTCAAGTGGGATGTGTTTGGGTTCGAAAGTCCCAAAACACATCCAATACTTCAGTTGGAAGGTTGGAATTGGGATAGTTAGTACTCTACTCACGGAAGTAATAGAGGCTAACTAGGAAATTTTGTTTCATTAACCCTCCGGGTCTGTCGATGGACTTTGGGGAAGTTAATCCGGACTATCCTCGGAAGAGGAAGCTCGGTGGGTATTTTCTAACGGAATTGTCACTTGATTCTCCCTCCTTGTTATTCCCTTGTTGCAAAACCCATTTCCTCATCCCCGTTTGCATCCCGAAAAGCCTCTGAAGCCCATTTTCCATTCCTTGACCGACCTTAGATTTCTTTGTTGCGTTGGAACCTCTTCAAACAAAATACCTTACCTTAGCAAATCTCATCCTGACCTTTGACCTAGATTTTATGACCAAGGCCGCCAGCTCCCTGAGAAAGAACGACAAAATCAAGGTCCACAAAACCACTGTTACAGTAGGCAAGGGCAAGGGTCGAGGGTTTCTAGACCGGGCGAATCAGCTTCGGACTGGTTGGAGGGGGGTGATTCAGGGGACCCCCACAGACGCAATGTGACTACATCAGCACGCCGTGCTGGTCGAGGTACGGATGCAGATGATGATGCGGGCGGCCAGCCCGAGGACACGGGGAGTCAGACGACGCGAGATTTCGTTGACCATCTCAACCAAGTCATGGATGAGTCAACCGGCACAGAGACATCAGGGGACGATTCGACAGGGGAGCCCGAGACACAAATGGTCCCAACTTCAGTCGCGCCACCTAGTGGGCCAGTTTTCAGGCCAACTGGTTTCATGTCGATGAGGGATGCATCGGGTAAGCTTGCCCCAATTCGACAGGGTGGGCAGGGAAGCAGTTCTGCTACTAGTGAAGCAGGGTTCAGCAGCAGATATAGGAAGAGGATGCGGAGCGGTGACAACTCCTGGAAGATTGATGGTAACGTGCCCGGGAGACCTGCAATTGGGTCCGTTATACCGAGCTTTGGAGGTAACATTGCTCGGATAATATGGGAGGGTCGCGAGCGTTCGCCCCATGTTGTTCTTGATTGTGTGACGAAGAAGAATGCGTTGAGGGAATTGAGGTTAGTACAGTTCAGGATGGATCCTGCATGCCAGGCTGCACCGGGAAGGATCCAAATCACCAATTTGGCGGAGTTGATGTATGACAACATCGACATGACGTTGATCTCGGCGTTCGTTGAGAGGTGGCAACCTGACACAAACACATTTCACCTTCCCTTTGGTGAAATGACGATCATGTTGCATGATGTGCAACATATATTGGGTATTGCAGTTGATGGCCTGATGCCTGAAGGTCTTCCTTGGGAAGTGGTTAACCAGTACATGCCCGAGATTTTTGATAAAGGAATGGCGGAGCTGAAGGCCGAGAACATTTATGGTAAGGGTGTCATAGCTGACTCCCAGTTGAGGTTGATTAGTTTATCGACCAGTTGTCCCATTCCCCATAGGATAAGTGTTAGGTTTTAGGTTGTCTATTTCCTAAACAGATACAGATTAATTGGCGGAATATTATAACAGTTATAAACAATTAATCAACACAATTGCAGAGGCTTTAGTAATTATACCTGATCGCTAATTCCTGCTGAAGAAGAGGTTGACCTTCCAGATTCCAACGCTGAAACCCTCTACTGAAAAGTCCACGCAGCACTCCGGGAACCCGATTGCTAGATCGACCCGATCGAGACGAATCTCAATCTAAGATGTATGTGAGATTGTTTCAGGAAACTAATAGTGTTTCTGAAACTAGAATCTGAAACTAAAAGAGAGAGGAACTCGAAATCACCACAGTATCTCTCTAAGAGTCGAAGCGATTGGTGTGAAATAATCTCACCCAGAGACCCCTTTATATAGTGTTTAGAAAACCTAGGAAAGGGTTCAAAACCCTAAAAGCGAATAATACGACGCGCATTTTCTGGGCCCAACACGTCCGTGTTGGACTCAGAGAGTCCAATTATTCGCCCATGGACACCATGCATCGTGGTGTCTCAACACGGACCGTGTTGGGTCAACACGGCCGTGTTGAGCCCTCGTCCAGTATTGGGCTGATTTCTCACGTAAATCGGTTTCAACTTTTCTAAACTTGATACAATATCATTTAGGTTACACACATTGTTCCAGGGCACTGACTTGTGTGACCCAGTAGGACCAAATAATATAGTTGTAATTAAACATATTTAATTACTAATTATAGAGGTCTCTAGCAAGACATATAATTACTATATTAATTTGGTTTAATCTTCGTGTATATCGAACATTGTCAGGACATTCCCAACAATCTCCCACTTGTCCCACAAGTGTTCGATTCTTTGAATTCCCTTGTCACTTACTGTCTCATGTTCGGATAAGGTAAGCTGATGTCATCCTTATGTAAGGTCCGAAACGTTCCTCGGTCTCCGAGTTTAGACTTTTGAAAAACAGATGATCAACTATTGATTCAACTGAGCTCGGCCAAGCATTTTCAGTCCAATCTCACCAAGTGGCCAACGAGACAACTGTCCCTAATAGGGAGGACAATACCATCTGGTTCAGACACACATTCTCACATGATCCAACTGTAACCTAGACACCGCCTTTATAGCCTACTGTTACGAAAGACGTTTGATGCGCTCCAAAGTCACAGCAGACCATGTAGTCTATGTATTGAACTCAGGATTTAGGAATTTTGAGTAGTGAGAGCTCCTATGACAATTCCCAACTTAAAGAGCTTCCACTGCGGGTCAGTTCGGTAGTTGTTCTCAACAGTACCCATGTGATTGATTTATGATGTTATCACATCACTATGACCACGAAACTTGATCATCACCTCAATCCTACATGCTAATTGTGTTGATATTATCACTGTTCCTACGTGATAATACAATTAGGAACCAGGTCGACTATCGACCAAGACTAGCGTTATCAAGTTCACTAATGGGGTTTCAGAAATCGAACCTCATCCAATTTCCCATTTTGAATGTGCTAACCTTTTTGGACATTTACATAATTCTAAACCACAATTGATGTAAATTTTGGAATCTTATTCTCAATGATGAATCAACAAGGCCATAATTCATGAACAATTCATGCAAATTTGACTTGTTAATATTCCGGAATGTGTTTAATACATATTGCCCATGCATGACTATCATGCTATAACTACAATAGGGGTTTATTACATAATACTTGCAATGAACCTCGTACATATACCATCTCACTAATGACCTTTCATATAGGAAGATATTTCCGGAACACATGTTTGGATTCATAGTGAGCTTCAGTTCCTTTGCTTGAGTGATGGCTCCTATCAATAAGGCTTCATTTCTCTCGCAAGGCTAAAAACATCACCCAGTTCTAAAAACGAACTTCGCAATCCTAACAGTTTCTGCCACAACTTCTAAAGTCGTGTCATACTTGTCTTATTTGTAGAATTAACCGCATGTCATGTTAGGAACTTCTTCCAGTTCATCTCAATACCACTCACTACAGATCATATAATTTTCTCTGACCTTTCAGATAATCATATTTCTCTGCATGAGTGTAGCATCAATGCAACTCTTCACACTTAGCTTTTATCAACCACTTTAGACTTAGGACACATCCTTAGTTTTGCTTATACATATACAATGTATATGTTATGTTGGACTTTGAACATCTCATGGCATACATTAATCTCATGCCTGAAGCATGAGTTATATGTCTCATCCTTCTTAGAACTTCTGATTGTTTTGAGACAATCAAATTCCGTAAGGATATGCCATGATTTTGGAAATTAATCCATTCTTGAAGTGAGTTGAACTATTCAACACCTAGTTAACTTTGATTCAAACAATCAAAATCTTTAATCTATCACTATAGATCTTGTTTCCAATAAAATTCTTAGCCCCACCAATCCTTCACTTTGAAAATTATTTCCAAGTCAACCTCAGTAGAAGCAACATTGGAATATTCTTCTTAGTAGGCAGTATGTCAATCACATACGATATCAGAAAACGCATTGCTCCCACTGAACTTCTTGTAAACACAATATTATCTTTGGCACTTCCCAGTATGTCAAACCTTTTTGATATCCTGGTCAAGAAGGTCAATGATTCCAACTCCTAGAAGCTTCCTTAAGACCACAGATGGTCTCTTGAAGTTTACAAGTATTCCAACAAAAGACCACTCAGTTGTGTTAAGTACACATCTTTCTTCAAAATCCAATTTTGAAGTCAGTCTTGATGTCTATCTTAATGAACCCATGTTTTGCCTTAAAACCCTCATATGCCTGATGGCTCACACCTTCAGACAAATCAACCAAGTTCTAAACTTGGTTGAATACATGGAATCCATTTTAGACTTAGTTGCATGGAATCTTGATTTACTTAAACCTTCTTTGATGTAGGTAGAGTCATTACTTTCTAAAAGTAACATCTCACGTTCATCCATAGAAGATCGATATCTTTGTCGCTAACGGAGTTGTTTACCTGACCTTGCTTGGAGTAATGTTCATGACACCTTCTCCTCAACGTTTTGAGAAACTTCAACTGCCTCAACCTTGTTCTTAATTTCTCGAACAATAGGAAAAAATTTGAACAAGGATCAAGTAGCGGAGTTTCAGGTGATGATTATAGTGTTTTGTGTCTCTCGAACTTCGGTAAGTTCAAAACTCTCCAACTCTTTCTCTTAGAGAATAACATATTCTCTAAGAAGAAAGTATTTTGAGACACAAACTCTTTCTTCTACAACAATTTGTAGAAGTGATACTCCTTTCTTTCAGAAAGCGGTTCAAGAACCTCTTTTCTCTAGTGCTTCAGATAATCTTTATTCAGTAATTAGAGCTATGGCTAACTGCGTGTATCCCCAAAAGTTAATCGGCAATGTTGACTCAACCATCATTTATCGCACCATATCTAATAAGGTGTGATTTCTCTTTTAGATACGTCATTGAGATGTCGTATTCCTAAAGGAGAGAGTTATGAAACAATTCCACATTCTCTAGAATGGTCAATGAAATCTTTGGCTCAAATACTCACCTCCTCAATCTAATTGAAGGGTTTTGATTTTCTTGCCAAGTTGGTTTTGTACTTCACTTTGAAACTCTTTGAACATTTCAAATGATTTGGACTTGTGGCGTATTAAGTAGATATACCCATATCTACTAAAATCGTCACTGAAGTGATGAAATAGTACAGTAAACCTTCTTCTAGCACTAGTGCTCATAGGCCCACACACATCAATATGTTTGCATCCTAATAAGTCATTAGCTTGTTCACCAATTCCAATAAGAGGTGATTTTAGTCATCTTACCCATTAGATATGTTTTACAAACATTGAACTTTTCAAAGTTTATGTTTTCCAAAATCCTGCACTATGCAGTTTCTGAATGCATTTCTGAATAGTATGACTTAAGCTTATAGTGCTAGAATTATGTTTCATTTGAGTCATTTGTTCAAATTCTTGGCTCAACCATTAGCATTTCTTCGATCGTATCCAAGTGCTCTCATTGTTTCGCCAAGACTACTTCATTTTGGAAATGTTTAAACTATTTTAACATTCCAGCTTCAGATGAATCTCATAGACATGAATCACCATGTGTTATTTTATTCATCTTTGAAGATTTGAAGTAATCCATCTCTTGTACTTGTGCTCAATTGGACTACATACATCCATATGCATGAGTGTTTGTTGGCACGTTCACCCTTTCTTGTAAAAGGTACAGTCATGCTTTGCAAACATCACATGTTTCAAAGTCTTATCATTCAAAAGTCTATCACTGTGACGCTTCTGAATGCACTCTGATTTGCATGACTTAATAGATAGTTACAAGTTTTATGTTTGAACAAGGGTTATTCCTTTTAAACCTTTTGGTTTCGATGTGTTGGGTGTGTTTATCCGAGATCCTCTCTCTCTCTCTCTAATTGAGAGTAAGAAACACTTATAATGAGAACATAGAATCACCTATATATTTCTCTTATAAGTCTTGAGGAAATGGATAAACAACCAACTCTTCATAAGGAACTACAACTAATTGTATGTTCCTATTTGTAGGCTGACTCTCATCCTTCAAAGCACATCTACTTTGCTGTAGATACTGCACATTTGCATAAATGCGAGTTTCACAGCTAGTATCTTATACTCAAAGTGGGTTTAATAAGGGTAGTGTGTATCATATACGCTTTTTCCTAGAATTGAAATCATATCTCAAGTCTTTCTCATAGTTATTCACGCTCCCAGTGTCATACATGATCTGGTTGTTAACCGATTGCTGTCATTGGTTGGGTATGTACAACTGTTTGTCCTTACCTTTCCTTTGACTTCTTGTCTTTGATAGATTTCTTAAATCTTTATTTTCCCTTTGACTAAAAGACTATCTTTGTCGCCAATCTTTTGGCTAAAGGGGATCTGAGGTTTCTCATGTTTTAAAATAGTCAAATTATTTCAGAACATGAGTGCCATCAATTGGCCTTTATCTACCTTAACCGAGACTATCTGGTTATTGGTTTCATATTTGTCAACTCTAACTAGTTCGATAAACTTGTTTTTGAGTTGGTAATATTGAAATCATTCCTCTAATCTTCAAACATTTTGAAGTTAAAGTTGTATGAATACTATGACATTACATGTATTCATTTGGCTTGATTGACCTCTTAATATTGATGCCTAGCTCAATGTTATATCAAAGACATGTTTCTTTTAATTCGCCTCCAAGACAATCTTGTGATAGCGATGCCAATTAAGGAATTGGTGTAATTGTTTTTCTCTTTCTCAAGGAGAAAATAATATTTTATTAGTGGTGGATGTTTGAGTGAAAAGACATAAATAATTCTACGAGACAAGTTGGTTCATTTTATTATTCATCAAAAGAAATTAAACTAATTTTAATTTCAAATCAAAACACTTTATCAACTCTCACTTAGTGTTTTAATTTAACCAAGACCCACAAGACTCATGGCTTCAAGTGGACTTTGACCCAACAAAACTCGATCCCATGTTGCCTTTGGTGGATCATCTTACGATCGATCATTCAAAATGACTCTTGGCAAGAAATTTGTATCGAATACAATATTTCTCTTCCTCTGCTCTTGGCCCAAAACTATTTTGATAGCCAATTTGAATTGACCTAGCTCCCACCCTACTTATTAATGATGGACAAATAATTCGCTTTGGCTTTCTTTATTTATCCATCTAAGTGGTGTTTCGGTAGGTTGAGCAATAATTCAATTATGAGAGTAGGTTTTATTATCCTAAGCATGCAATTCTAGGTGAACTCTTTCGAAAAGCATAAAAGGAATAATAAAACATGCAATAACGAATTTAAAGCATAAATAAAACCCCTAGTATGGCCTCCTAGACTTAATCAACTAATTTAACTAAGCCTTGATAGTCTTCAAGAAAGCCTTCTTGGGTCATGCAACTCCATTGGATGGGCTCCCACTCGAATCACCACCTCTATTGCTGTTGGGCTCCCACTCAATTTGATGTTTCCAATTACAACAAATTTACAAAGTAGACCTCACAATTGAGAATTAAAAATAAACTTAACTAAAATTTAAATTTAAAATTTAATTCAAAGACGGTACGCAGACCGTATTTCACCCAACCCGGTACGCAGACCGGTAAAACCGACTATCTATGGCCATACTAGAAGCACATGCAAACATGTAATATTGCAATAAACACATGCTTAAATAACAAATTATAAAGGCATATAAATAATTGCAATATAACACATAAGGAAATAAATACTAAATAAAATTTCCTAAAGGTTTGCATGATTAATAAAATAAATAAAATCCAAATTTTATCTTAGATACCTAAACAGATTTAGGATTTTATACCTATACATACAAAATACTTGAATTTCCTAAAATCAAGGAGTCTAAAAGATACTATATCTTTCAAAGGTATTGTAAGTTTCCTAAACTTTACAAAATAATAGATTTTATGCCAATTATCTGATTTAGTAGTAATAGGATTTAATAATTAACTTCTTAAATTAATTACAAACCCTAAAATATACGAATTCACCAAAACTGCTGGCAACACGATCCATGTTGATCCAACACGGTCCGTGTTGCTTCCCAGTTTCGGTTAATTTCGTGAATGAAAAACTTAAATAAAACTATCGTAACTTATCGAATTTAAAGATTTCATATCACAACGTTATCTAATAACCCAATATGAATATTTTCCAGAATTTTAACAATTTTCAAAAGATTGTAAAATTTTAGGGAATTAAACATTTTTAATTCTCCATTTAAGAGGAAAATAAATAACAACAGTCCGATAAGTTTAAAAATCAAATTTTATAATTTTTCCATACAGTAGGTTCATCTAATATGCTACCGTAAAAATTTCAGATTTTTATCAAATTTCGAAAATTAGAATAAAATTCAGAAAAGTAAACAATTGTACTTTTCTGTTAATCTGAAAATTAAATGAAAATTAGTAAACGATTTTAAAAATTCACGAAAATTTTATCCATAACAGAATGGTTACCCAATAACCTACTGTAAAATTTTCAGAAAATTTGCAAATTTCTATAAATATACAAAATTCAGAGAAGCAACGAATTTATTTCTCTGAGATCTGAAAATCTAAATTATAAAATATAATTTGATCGGATAAATTAACGGAAAATTTTTCCCTAAAATTATGGTTACCCAGTAACCTACTGTAAAAATTTCAGAAGTTTTAAAAATTTATACAAATTTATAAAATTCAGAGAATTAAACAAATTTTAATTCACTTCAGATCTGAAAACTCAATTAAAAATCCATTTTAATTGGAACAAATCTACAAAAATTATGGAAAGTCCAGAATACTTCCAGACAGCTCCAGTACAAAGTTCAGAAATTTTCGAGTTCGTTTGATAGTTTATTTCGATTTTTCATGTTTACGGTAAATAAACTAAATCAGATAATTAATTCTACAAAACCCTATTTTGCGAATTTAGACCTATTTCATGTATTGCCTACTGTTTAACAATATTAAACATGATTGCTTCTAAAACATTCAAAATGTAAATCAAGTTCATGCTATATTCAACGCTTAAACAAACATAAAATTGATTTACTAAAGGCAACAAGAAATAAATAATAACAAAGCATGAAATTTTACAATAAAATCTCAAATTTATTATCATGAACATCAAAGATTAAAACTTTCATAAAGATTCAAAATTTTAGGCATAAATCTATTCTAGCATATTCATAATATAATTCAACTATTGACAAAATTAATTATGAATACAAGTACAATACTTTAGCATGCAATTGGTGGCTCTGATACCACTGTTAGGTTTTAGGTTGTCTATTTCCTAAACAGATACAGATTAATTGGCGGAATATTATAACAGTTATAAACAATTAATCAACACAATTGCAGAGGCTTTAGTAATTATACCTGATCGCTAATTCCTGCTGAAGAAGAGGTTGACCTTCCAGATTCCAACGCTTAAACCCTCTACTGAAAAGTCCACGCAGCACTCCGGGAACCCGATTGCTAGATCGACCCGATCGAGACGAATCTCAATCTAAGATGTATGTGAGATTGTTTCAGGAAACTGATAGTGTTTCCTGAAACTAGAACTGCAAACTAAAAGAGAGAGGAACTCAGGAAATCACCCTGGTATCTCTCTAAGAGTCGAAGGCAGTTGGTGTGAAATAATCTCTCCCAGAGACCCCTTTATATAGTGTTTAGAAAACCTAGGGAAATGGTTCAAAACCCTAAAGGGCCGAATTAATACGACGGCGCATTTTCTGGGCCCAACACGGTCCGTGTTGAAACAACACGGTCCGTGTTGGACTCCAGAGAGTCCAATTATTCGGCCCATGGACACCACGGACCGTGGTGTCTCAACACGGACCGTGTTGGGTCAACACGGTCCGTGTTGAGCCCAATTCGGTCCGTGTTGGGCTGATTTCTCACAGAAATCAGTTTCCAACTTTTCTAAACTTGATACAATATCATTTAGGTTACATACATTGTTCCAGGGCACTGACTTGTGTGACCCAGTAGGTCAAATAATATAGTTGTAATTAAACATATTTAATTACTAATTATAGAGGTCTCTAGCAAGACATATAATTACTATATTAATTTGGTTTAATCTCCGTGTATATCGAACATTGTCGGGACATTCCCAACAATAAGGGCGTGGTTGTTGAGCATGTTGGGAAACACTATCCTCGTGGACAAATCGAGGGATAGAGTTAGGCCGCATCTGTGGCCTAGCACTGACGTTATCATTGATCGCATTGCTTGGGGTACAGTGACCTTGGCGTTCCTTTTCCGTGATTAGGGGCGGCGGGGCAGGGGATCAAGATGGCCGGGTGTTTGACCCTTTTGCAGGCCTGGATCTACGAGTACTTTCCTGATTTCAGGCCACACGGGGAGCGGCCGGTTAATGGGCCTCGCGCGAGCAGGTGGTTCCCCATCCGCCAGCCGAGTTCGGTACAACGCCTATGACAGTTGAGGGCCTCCTTGGATGCGTTGACGCCGGATCGTGTGAGTTGGGCCCCATACGGACCTACCCCATACAGGTCATGCAGTAGGACGTTGTACAAGGGCGGCATTCGTGCATGCGACAACACTGAGTTGTACATGCCCGATCGTGTCGTCCGTCAGTTAGGGCACCTACAGCATATCCCACGCATATTGTCGGTACCGAAGAGCGCTGAACGACCGGCGAAGCGCCCGTACAAAGTGGAATTTGTGGATGCTAACGTCAGCACTGACTGGGCGGGGTTTCCGATATATAACAAAATGTTAGTGAGTGATGTGCCCCGCACAAAACATGAGTTGTGGGAAGCAGATGTTGCTTACAACGATTAGTTTGTAGCACATTCACAAAAATTTTTTATAAACAACTCCTCTGCCAGCCAATCGACAGTCGATGATCAACTGTCACTCGAACAGGTGCCCTAAACCCCTCAGCATAATTTAATATTTTGTTTAACTGATTTGTTTAGGATGGTGGATATCATGTTTGGTTTAACTTCTTTATTTTGTGTTTTATTTTTATGAAAGTGGTCCTATATCTATGCCGCACTATTGGAGCGAGGGAGGCATCCACCCCAACCGGACGAAGAGACAGTGCCAGTGAGTCGTGGGTGGTATGATGAGATGGTCGACTTGCACGGGCATTGGTGCCGTCAGATGCATATCGAGATCCCCGAGCAGCAAGATGATGAGCAGGAGGAGTAGAGTGTGTTTTTCAATTTCATTGTTGTTAATGTACCCTAAACTTAGTGTTAATTTGTGTTGAACTGATTAACTGATTTTGTGTTGTGTTTACTAATTGAACTGATTTTGTATTGCCCGTGACATTGCGTTTCCATGGTAATTTGTGTTAATTTGTGTTGTGTTTTACGATTTCCAATTTACTGCACGAGTTTCAATATAAATATAATTAGACATTCATAAATACATAAGGGTACAACTACAACCATCACCGGCGTTGAGCGCCCTAATAGCCTGCCATCTATCAATACGAGCCTGGAAAGGCTCATCCCAACCTTGAACAGTTACGTCTCTAGCTGCTCGCCATCCAACATGAATCGACGGTAGAGGACAGTCATCCCGCAAATGGGTAAGCATGAAGTGGTTGTTCACTCGCACTATTCCCTGAACTTTCGCTGGTGCCGTAAGTCTAGGCCCTCCTCGTATGGGTAATACTGATATGCATAGCTCAGCTGTCTGCGATCGTGGACCAGGAGGTGTTGACAAGAAGATCTACATAATATTCATCAGTGTCGTAGCTGGAAATAAATCATTTGGAGCCGACTTCCAATGTTCGTACGGGGTTGGCCCAACCAAGTGGCCACCTATCCTTGTGAAGGATTCAAGGAATATCTCCTTGCTGTTAAAAAACGCATTAACATATGCATTTTCACTCGCTTGCAACTCAATGCTCATTGACCACCTAACAGTTGCCCACAATTTCTAATCCCCGTAACCTGCCTCGGCTATGCATCTAAACCCGCAGTTGCCATCAGCGCCAACATCCGTCCATCCAGCGACGTATGGTAGAATGAAATGTGGCAAAGCGTCCTCGAACGGGAACGGATCTTCACACATCTGGGGGATACCTGCGATGAGATTATCTTACGTTATAAGCAACAATGTATAGTCATTTTGAAAGCCCTAAACATGTGGTTAACATCGGCTATAAAGATAAAGAAATCCACACCTGTTGAACCCATCCCAACTGATGAAGAACTGGTTCCCTTTTTCCTCGAGGAGTTCGTTGTAGTCTTGCTACCCCGACCCGCTGTTCGGCCATACTCAAACGCACTGAGGTTGCATCGCGTGGATCTTGAAGTCTTTGGTCTCCCGGGGCGTGGGGGGCTTGTCTGCGGATCAGGAATATCTTGACTGTAGGGATTCAACTCTCCATTGAGGACCTGGGTTATGTGTCGTACAACTGCTGGATCACTCTCCCGAACCTGTTTAGCGAGTTCCTCAAATTCTTCCAAGTCCGTACCTGATGGAACATCATTTGAGCAAGGAGTTTCACCATCGCCAATTATTGTTAGTTGTCTCCAAAACATATTTATCCGTGTAAGCGGAATTGGCTCTCCAGTTTCGTAAACTTCCATCATAGAACACGCGCACGGGAGGAGGTGGGTTCTCGACACCCGGTGATCGCATAAGTCGCAGCCTCCTTCATACCTCATCGCCAGCATCCTATTGAGCTCCAACGACAACAGGTCCAATGCGTGATGAGATACACGCCCGTGCAAATTCTTAAAGAAATGACAATTAACAAAATTCCTGTGCGTGCTCCTAGACTGTTCAAGCTCCCACTTAATCTCAATATGTTGATTGTCCAAGTGTTGGTGAATCTTCGCAAACACACGATCGAAGGTGCCTCTAGAACTACCGATATAATACTTCAGTGAAGAATGTTGGCTCTCAACTCTAGAAGTCGTCGTGTTCCCCATGTGAAGGACATTGTCGGTAAAAGCACAAACAATTTTTTCCTTATGACTCAGTCACGTCCCAATAAGATAATCAACTATCGGTTTGTTCTGCCCAATCCACACGTTAACAACGTCGTTCCACCTGTGCTTGAACTCTCCAACAATCTTCGCATGTACAATGCCGTTCCAGAAATGATGTTTGAAATGAAGCCCGAGTCCGAGCTTAGGGCCCCCAGTAAGTTTGTTTACTTTGTTCTCCACATCATTCCCAATATGCCACACGCACAACAGTTGGCGCACATTTGGGTAAACCTTGGCAACAACCCCCAACAAAGCATGTTGCTTGTCCGTCACAAACACGGATGGAATAACATCAGGACCCAACAATTCATGCACCCTCCACATCAGCCACTCATATGATTCTATCTTCTCGTCCCGCATGAACGAGTAAGCAATCTGGAAGTTGCGGTTTGTCGGTGTCACGCCTACCAGCTCACATAAAGGTCACTTTGCCTTGTTTGTCTTGTACGTAGTGTCAATGAGAATGACATACGGGTACGTACGTAGCAACTTCAACGAGTAAGGGTGACATAAAAAAAAAACCTGACGAAGCTTGCCATCATCATCATAATCAACAAATGAGACGTACCCGCCGAGTTTCGCCATGTACAGACATTGTTGGGCATGCGTCCTACCATCCATTTCCTCGGTGAGCATCTTTGCCTGCTCGTTGTATACTTGCTTCACGTTTATCTTAGAGGCAGGGAACCTAATCTTCAACGATGTTTGTATCGTGGCCGGTGTGCACCTCGTGTTGGTCATATCACGGACATGTTCTTTCATTTCAAAAGTTAATGGATGTTCGTGACGATGCCCTTCCTCGTACACTATGAAGGCATGATTGTGCTTCCCCTGATCACTGTCGCACACACAAACTCGCTATTCCGTTTCATTGCGAGTCCACGCAACAATGGCGAATTGACATTGGCACGCCTTCGTTGACGTACTCTGAGTCACATCATCGAGATCATTCAGTTTCCCACGATATTTATCGTACCTCCAACACTTCAAGCAACACCTTAACGGACTCTCTGGATCTTTTCTCTTGTACGAAGCCCGTACAAACCTAAATCCGATTCCCGCAGCTATTCCATTGGCCCAATCTTGCACTGCTTCTATACTCTCAAAAACATTTTGCGTTACAAAATATGTTGAATAATCAACGCCGTCCCCACCAAAGTCCTCCAAATAAACCTACAAACAATAGAAAACAATTATCATACTAATAATAACTGGATACTAATTCCTAATACTTAATAATAATAATAGATTTAACATTAATAATTAACATGCAATTATAATTAACATAACATTGTTTGTAGCATTAATGCCCATAATAATTATAATTAACATAACAATATTTATAATTAAAATGTTTATAATAATTACCAACACTTATAAATAACATATTATAATAATATTAAATTAGCATAATTAACATAATAATAATAATTAACATATTATAATAATAATAACAACACTTATAAATAACATATTATAATAATATTAATAATATTAATTAACATGATAATAATAATATTAAAATTATTAATTAACTTAATAATGATATTATAAATAATAATTGACATATAATAATAAAAACAATACTTATAATTAACATATTATAATAATAATAATAATTAACATAATAACAATAATTAACTTAATAATAATATTATAAATAAATAAATAATAATATTAACATATTGTAAATAAATAATAATATTAACATTTTATAAATATATTTTAAAATTTTTTTGAGCTTGATCAGGGTGCGCCGAAAGGCATCGCGGCCTTGCCGCGCGGAGATCCTGGCGACGTCGCGGCGGTGCCGTGCAAATTGTGCGGCAACGCCATGGCTGTTGCCGCACATTTTGCACAGCGCCGCTGGGATCTCCGCGCGGCAAGGTCGTCGGCGGCGGGCCTTTCTGGGTGCGGCACCGGACTGTTTTCCGAAAAAAAAATTTAACACAATTTTTTCCAAAATTAAAATTTACAAATATATGAGGGGCAAAAATTTATCACATTCTCTTGACATTTTAGGTTAAATTTAAAAAACAAATCAAAATTTTAATGAAATTAGAGAGAGAATGTGAGAGGAGAGTGAGAGGATGTGAGTTAGAGAGGATGTGAGTTAGAGGGAATGTGGGTTCTAAATATATGAGGGGCAAAAATGTCTTTTGGAGGGGTGATATTAGTAAAAAAGGGGACGGCGTTAAGCAAAGCCGTAAAATAAATTGAAGTTTTACTATATTTTTCTAGACTTCCCAAAATCACTCTCATGAGACATCAATTTAGTAATCAAAATATGATGCAAGCTCATTGGTACTAAGCACATTGATAGGTTCCAGGTTCCAAGTATAAGCTGGACCTATTGGACAGGTCCAAGGTTCTAGGTTCCAATTCACCGAATGACATATAATTTGTTCCTTTGGTTTCCTTTTTAATTGTTTTCAAGCTTAGACAAAACAATGTTTCCTCCTATCTGCTTTATCCGTCGAATATGGTATTGCCAACACACTATAGACTTTTTATAATTAAAAAAAGTGGAAAATGGGTGCACAAATTAAGCAATGAGGGATAAAAGAATATGCATAACGTAAACTCTGTACAAAAATAACTGACTACCATGCCAATATGGATGAGATTCACTCAATTAGAGTGTCATTTGTAATTTTTAATACAACCAACACACTCTAGATTTCTTATAATTGTAAAAAAAAGGTGTATGCATAATGTACTGGGACAAAAATAATGAAAGTCTATCTTTACTCAAAAGTTTATCACGTACATAATATTTTATTGTTCAAAAATTCTAATTTTATACTTTTTAATATTAATTTTTATTATGAATCTAGTGATATTAATTTGATGTCATATGAACCATTATGTATAATAAATTACAATCAAAGTTTTGACGACGAAAAAATAATTGTTTATCACATAATATTTTATTTATTAAAAAATTCTAATTTTAAACTTTTTAATATTAATTTTTATTACGAATCTAGTGATATTAGTTTGATGTGATATGAATCATTATTTATATTAAAAAATTACAATTAAAGTCTTTGATGACGAAAAATAATCAAAGGAAGGTCATATTGTATATGATTATTACGTGAATACTATCACTGAAACCTTTTAAATATATATCATGCATGTCTAGTAAGATGAACTATTTATTATAATTATCAATCAAATCAATGAATGAATGAGTATTCCATTAAAATAAAGGATTATAAAAAAAATGGATGAATGAATGAAAAACTAATATGACGGTTGGAGGAAGAGAGAGAAGTATGAGGATGATGTAGTGGGTTTGGAAGAAATCTATCAAGTATTAATTTAACGGTTGAAATTAATATATGACAAAATATAATCAATCAATGGCTATAACTACCTTGACTTCCTAAAATCACTCTCATGAGAGTCAATCCTACGTTGCTTTAATATGTAGTATAGAACTATAGATATACATAATAATAATAATATATGATTATCTTCATTATAACTATTTTAACTTAAATTAGAGAAATAACAAACAAATAAGTTGAGCTTGTATTTTAATAGTTCAAAAGTACAATGAAAAATCTGGAATGAAAAAAAAATTAAAACAATATGGAGGTAGATTGAGTATTAAAACACACAAATTTATTTTTTTGGACCCCAAACATTAAAAAAAAAGGGATTATTATCGTCTAATTGTCTAAAATAGGGATTATTAATTAGAATCTAATTTTCTTAAAAATAATAATTATAATGGCAAAATATGCATGAGAACTACTCCCTCTGTTTCTAAATAACTGACTTTCACGCTTTCCAAACTTTATCTTTCATCAATAATTTTTCATGTAAACTTTTATCAAAAAATTTTAATTTTTTACTTTTCTAAAAGTATTTTTTAGTATGAATCTAACGGTATCAATTTTGTATGATGAATCATTATATATACCGAAAAATTAACGATCAAAGTTGATGACACGGAAAGTGGGGCGACAATTAAAAAAAAACAGAGAGAGTACTTAGACCACGTGCAATGGTAGGAACACCACATGGGAACATATGCCAAGTTCCCAAATTCTAGTACAATAGAGAATGAAAATCTAGGATTGCAAATTTGGGATCACTACATAGTTCCAGGAAATTCACCATTTATTTTTTTATTTTTATTTTTTTGAGTGGTAGTGGGCCCCACTGAATTAATAAAAAAACAAAAGAAAAGAATTGGTCTAAATTATTCCTACTGTTGGCTCAAATGGCAGAACGGCTATAAGGCCCAAAATATCCGTTATATTTTCTTAAGTCGGTTTTTTAAAGTCGTTTTTAAATTGTTAATTTTTAATTAATATGTTGTACGTCGTCTTTATTTAAGTTGTGTGATTGTACGTCATCGATTTTTAATTAATATGTTTTTTATTTTATGTAAGTGTGAGTACTATTTTCAATTTCATATTACATTTCATTTTTAAAATTGATCATATTTTAAAAAATAATAAGTATACATTTTGAATATTTATCATTATTAATAAACAAAACTAAAAAGATACAAACATAAAATAATAAATGAGTGTTGGGGAGATCCGAGGAGAGAGTCCACTTCAACCAAGACCCATGATACACAAGTTAAGTGAGGTTCTATCTTAAAACCAATTGGTGGTAAGAGGAGTAGCCCACTTGACACATATACTATGTCTTTTCTCTTTACTTTTCCGACGTGGGACATTTTTACTCATGGGTGAATCCCAACAATGAGTAATTAAGATAAATGAAATCCACAAATAAATATTTTAATGTGAAAAGTAGGAATGAGTTCCTATTGTTGTAAAACAAATGAAATAAAGTTCCAAAAAGTAGGAATAATAGATGATGTGGAATTGGGGACCACAAGTTTCATTCCAAAAACTGGATCACCATTGCATTTGATCTTGTAAACAACAGCTTCACAAATGAGGACATTATGAGATAATAATAGTTTGGTTCAAGAATTACAGTGGATACCTTCATTTGCATATCACAATAGCCCCAAGATACTGTTTAAATGTCTTCTCCCTTACGAAATCAATACTTATTATCGCTTTTAACCCAATTTTTTTGACAAATACTATTAATTATCAATTATAGGAAGCTTGGAATGTGTTGGCTACGCCAACAATTAAAATTGACACCCTAACGAATGAACCCCATCCGTTGGGCATATTTTAGACGTCTTTTTGTAAATTTTACAAAATATATGTGTGATTTTATACAATTTATATATTATTATAGTTATAGAAGTCAATCATGTAACTTTTTTCCAATTTAATTTACAAATATATAGATTATCTATAGTGACAAGACACATAATGTATCTTGTACAAGACTTTTATCATTTTCGAACATCATATCAGCATACAACCTACACATTAGAATAAAGAATAACAATCTTTGATTTTGAATTGGAACTAAGGAAGTAGGTATTGAGCAGGTGTTGACCTTTATCTTGAACAGAAAGTTAACTGGCTGCTGAGAATTTATAAATTGTGGATTTGTTCAAAAGAATGTCATCATGTCTAGTGTATTCTGACAAATTGTTGATTTGGACAAATACAATTTAAAACATCATCTTAATCTTCCACAAAAGATAAAAAAAATCCCCCAGTCCAAAGAAACAATAATTCTGAAATAACAATGTGGCAAGTGTTTACATTGAACAAGGCATAAAAAGGCCAGCACACGCCCAGAAACTGAAGCAGAGTTAGCAAGAATGGGGAGAAAGATAGCCAAGCTACAAACAACCGATCCCTTGTTCGCATTCGAGTTACTCGAAATCTTATCGAGGCTCCCTGAAGATGCGATCCTGGAGATCTTATCAAAGCTACCCGTCAAATCTGTTGCGCGATTCAGGAGTGTCTCAAAATCATGGCTTGCCCTTACAACTGACCCTTACTTCATCACCAGGCACCTAAAGAGCAGCAACTGTAACCATGAATCCCTTGTTATCAGTCACCTTCGCCCTGGTAAGAGGCAGGTACTCTCCTCCCTCTCCTTTGAATCTCCTCAAGTTGAAACCAGACGTTTTCAACTTTGTTATGCCGACCCAAATGAATCAGTATTTCGTAGCTATGTCCAAATGATAGGTCCATGTAACGGTGTGTTCTGTCTGTTTGATGGGAAAGACAGCATGTCTTTATGGAACCCTGCTACTCGACACCTGAAATTCCTTCCTCAACCTCAACAAGCTCCTAACCCTCAACCGTCTGAAACCTGTGTTGGGATTGGATATGATGCCAAGAACAATGACTACAAGGTCATGGTTTACAGGTCTGCTCATGCAGAGCTGTATTCGACCAAGTACAACACATGGAAGGAAGTTGGAGTTAAAGAGGAGTTTGAACCAACTGGGAATTTACCCTTCTCCAGCTGCGGCTCCTCCATAGACGGGGTTTGTAGCTGGTTGGGGATGGATAGACACGCTGACAAAGTGGTATTCTCATTTGATATCAAGGAGGAGGTTTTCATCAAGACAAAACTCCCCGAATACAAGGGGATCCCTTCAGCGAGGGTACGTGGGTGTTTGGCTTGTCTAAGGCACTCCCTCGCGTTCATCCATGATTACACTCATCCTCTTGGAGGGACTAGTAAGTCCTTTGATGTGTGGGTTTTGGGTATGTATGGTGTCAATGAGTCTTGGACCAAGCAATTTAGTATTGGACCTGTTCCTGAGGTTAGAGCCCCACTAGCCTTTTGGAAACATGGTGAGCTCCTCTTTGAAGCTAAACAGGGGAAATTGTTGTCCTATGATCCAATCACACAAGAAATGAAGGAGATTGAAGCTTGTGGGTTGGAGTATATTCTGCAAGTTGTGCCCTACCAAGAGAGCCTTGTTTGTCCTGATCAGGGAAGTGGTGGTGAAACTCCTTTCTCAGTTTGTGAATGTGGAATTGATGATGTATAAAATCTCTCCCCTGTTTCAGAACTGGAAGTAAATAAAATAGAAATAAATGTAACTAATAGGAACTATAAGTATGTACTTTGTAAATAATCAAGCAATGTCCAATTCCATGAATGTTTGAGTTAATTTGTAAACCATGTTAAGCATGGTGAAGTGATGAATGTCAAGTTCTCTGCTAGTAAACAAGTATACAGTCATTGATGTTAATTACATTTCTTAATCAAACTTATGAAGTATTCTGAAATGAAAAACAAATGTTAAACGAGAAGGCG
Organism: Portulaca oleracea; assembly: GCA_029582165.1. Taxonomy (NCBI): domain Eukaryota; kingdom Viridiplantae; phylum Streptophyta; class Magnoliopsida; order Caryophyllales; family Portulacaceae; genus Portulaca; species Portulaca oleracea. The sequence continues at coordinate 20,163,210 of CM055882.1, read as the reverse complement.
GGGTTAGATACTAAATTAAAAAACAAGGCGGTCAGCAAGCCAGGCCATTTCGTTGTCTGAATCCAACCCCATCAGTCTAATTTGGTGGTTTTTTTTTTCCCATCGTGCTTTTCCAGGAAGTCTCAGACAAGGACATCGAAACTAATTGCAAGCCTATGAGGTCCATCCCAGCTTGTATGACTTGCATTCCCCGAACGTGTTGATCAGGTCAATCTGGGGTTGAACTGGGTATTAGTATCTAGAAGTGAATCTTAACAGTTACCTCCCCCATCGTCTATACCATCAATCCAAACATACTGTACGATCATTTTGTCCAAAGTAAAACTTTCCTTCCCAAAACTAGAGGAAGGTAGGTTGAAATTTACTAAGCTGAACAGGAAGGGATGACTTGGAGGAAGGCAAGAAAGCAATTAGCAGTTAAGGATGTAGTTCAATTTCCATGAATCAAATAGAGCCTAAGGGATAATTAAAACACTATTTCATGTCGTCATTACTGAAAATGAATATGAAAAATTAAAACTAAAAATGTATAAACTGTGGTAGAAATGGAAGAGGTCGAAGCTCAAAGGTTCGAGTATGTAATCAAACAATATTGTGCAATGTGCCACACCAGGAAATAGCCTAATGTCTCTGGATACTGGTGAATCTGAGCAAGGAAGCTGTGAAGCACTGAAGCTCCTTTTCTCTGTTTATGAATGCAAGATGCTGTGCATAACACAAATCCCTTTCTACATGTAAGCACTGGACACCAGTAAGTAAACAAAACAGCATACCTGCGTTACTGCTAGGTCGTTTCTGTATGTAATCAAATCAAGCAAACAATGCAACACGCAAATATGCTCAAGTTAATTGCACTTAACTTTGCTCCAGGAATAATAAGGTATCAACAATTTCTCCGTTGGTACAGGAGATCCACATCATATCATAATTCATATTCACATAAACATGAAAGACAAATGAGGATATAGAGGCAGACCATTAGAGATAAGCTAGCCAACAAACCAGACTACCAGAGTATGACCACGCAATTATGGAAAAGACTAGGCCACAAAATTCAATCTAACTCGATGTAGCTAATTCAAAGTTACATAAAGAAAAGAAAAGAAAATTGCGATACTTAAGTCTGACTAGTGTGCACACCAAGTACTAGTTAGCTGGGGCCTGAGGCCAACACAAACCAGTTCAGATATCCATAACATCAACCCAAATGCATTAATTGTATGATGCGTCTATGTAATCCTTTCAAGATTATTTATTACCGTCACAAAGCCAGTTGCATTGTTTATGTTTAATTTGTTAAGAGATAAAGACCAGTACTTGATTTCGACATTAAAAGAACACAAGATTGGAGAATAGTATCCAACAAAATATATTATAATCTTTTTAGCCAGCCATCAAATAGATAGATAAAAATAAAAATGGGTTGGTAAGCGTCTGTCAAGTGGGCAAGAAAAAATCAAATGGTTGACAGTCACCCGTAAAATACAATTATATTGAACTGGGATAAAGTAACACACAAAGGGAAACAAGGGTGAAGGAAAGTGAGATTTAAGCCAATATTTTTCTTTTTCCTTTAGAAGGTAGAACAAATGCCAACAAACCACTCCTTTGGTACGGTGGTCCCTTTTTAAGGCTATTCTGCACTAAACAAGAGCTTAGCAATGGAATCTAGAGACAATTATTTCACTAGTTAATCTAAACACCCAAGCTAGGATAAAACCAGCACATCTCATAAACTCTCATCTGTGAATTTTTTCCCACAGTACCACCTACCCAATAAAAATAACAAATTAATAGAAAACAAAAACGACCCATAACTAAATGGCAAATATGAGGTCATTCGATATTTGGTAAGTACTTGATATTGCACGCAAGCGACCTGTTCCTCGGCTTGAGTAAGCATATTGAATAGAATATTCTGACTAGTAGTCGGTTTGAAAAGTAAACTCCAAATTGTCTATCTTCAAGTTTGTCAACAAAAAATAATGGGAATTCCCCCTTAAAGATGTCTTCAACCCTCCTCCATTTGCCATCCATTTAGAAGCTAATCTTGTTAATAATCTTGCAGGGCTTTACACTGAGGAAGACATAAAGAAGCAAACCAATCACAAAGATATAAAATCACCCCCAAGATGTCCATGGTTGATTCCCTTCCTGAGGATGCAATTCAGGAGATTTTATCAAGGCTACCTGTCAAGTCCCTAGCAAGATTCAAGTGTGTGTCCAAATCCTGGCTTGGTCTTATAAGTAACCCACATTTCATCATCAGACACTGGATCACCACCAATAACAGCCATGAGTCCCTCCTTGTTAGCCATCTTAGCCTGGGTAAGACGCAACTACTTTCCTCCCTGTATCTGGCCCCTCAAATTGAAACCAAATCTTTCCAACTTTCCTATGATAATCCAAGTGATGAACTTCGTAGTTACACACAAATTCTAGGCCCCTGTAATGGTGTGTTCTGTCTCTTTGATGGTAAAGACACTATATTATTATGGAACCCTGCAACCCGACACTTGAAACCTCTTCCTCGATCCCAGGTCGAACCTCCTACTGATGCTTACCCATTTGACGTATGTGTCGGGTTTGGTTTTGATGCCAAGAGTGATGATTACAAGGTCTTGGCATATAAGCACATGTGTTTCCCCTCCTCATCCACCATTGTTCATGCAGAGATATACTCACTCAAATCAAACAAATGGAGGGAAATTGATGTTGGAGAGGAGTTTCAACCGACTGGTAATTTGCCTTACTCTCCTTGCAACCCCACCATAGACGGGGTTTTTAGCTGGTTTGAGATTGACAACCATGTTGAGAAGGTCATCTTCTCCTTTGACATGAAGGAAGAGGTTTTCATGAAAACGCAATTCCCAGATTATGATGGCATTCCTTCCAAGAGGGTGAATGGGTGCTTGGCATCCTTAAGGAGCTCCCTTGCTTTCATTCAGTACCCTCTTGAAGGAACAAGTAAATGTTTTGATGTGTGGGTGTTGGGGGAGTATGGTGTCAGAGAATCTTGGACAAAGCAACTAAGTATTGGGCCAATACTTGGGGTTAGGGCACCCCTGGCATTCTGGAAAAACGGGGAGCTTCTCTTCGAAGATGCTCGAAGAAGAATGTTGTCGTACGATCCAATCACCCAAGACACGAAACAGATCGAGACTCATGGGGTGAAGCATTTTCTACAAGTTGTTCCATACAAGGAAAGCCTAGTCTGTCTCCAGGGAATTGGACAGGCTCAACAAGACCAGGTTGGGGTTCCCTTCTCCATTTGTGAATATGAAAATGGTGTATAATTGATTTGCCATCTATTTAAATGTAGGAGCATTGAATCATGAATTATTTCTATTACTCTAAAAAAAAAAAGAATTATTCATCGCTATTTGTAATTAGTATGCCTTATTAGCTCTCTTAATCAAGTCTGAAAATTCAACTGACACTGTACTACTGACTGCTAACTATGCCACAGGCAAATCCATCATGTGTACTCCGGCTTCGTCTTATGTTTGTTTGTTATTTAATAGAGAAAAACTGATGTATATCAAAGTAATAACAATAATAAGGGGTTAAATATGCAACTTTGAGAGCGCTACCTCCATTAGATTGCTACATAATTGGAAAGGATTCTGGTTAACACAAACATAAGAGGGAGTGGAGTTCTCACACAGTCGCAATCACAATTGTTACGGTGTAGGTGCAGTCATGCAGCAAGTGAAAGATCACTACACCCTAATGCTGATATTCCACCATACCCAAGGACGGTCCATCAACTATGGCATGCAGTACGGCAGAAAGGACATATATATTGGTAAAAATCTAAGTTAAATAGCAACAGACAAGATGGGAACGAAATGAATGAATGAGGAATATACTGAGTCCCCCCTTTTATGCAAGTATCAGTTATCCTATGTTTTTGTTGGTGTTTGCTGCTTAGCTGGCTCCGTTTGCTCATTTGGAGAACTAACAAACAACAGAGCAATAGCAGCTTCACAAATGAGATCATTATAAGGAAATAATAGTTAGGTGCAGGACTTACAGTAGATCACCTCTATTTGGATATCACAATAATATCACATCAACCCACAACCTACAAATTAGAACAAAAAACTATTTTCTGCATCTGCTTTACTCCAGCTGGGAAATAGCAACAGAAGGGACATTTTCAACTTCAAATTATACGACGTTCATGTTAACTTCCCTGTAGGGAACGTTGTCCACAGAAGTTAGGCTGCTCCCTCAAACCAAGCAGGAAACAATACCGGATTAGGTCATTTACGCCAGCTGACTAGTTGGTAATTCTGCAAGAAAGGCAACTCATGATAAATAAATACCAAATCAAACAAAAGAAATGGGTATAACTCACAATCTTTGCCCAGGCACATCCGCGTCATGAGGTTCCCCTCTTAATCTTTTATTCATCCAAGCATGGTCATTCTTTCTCGACAGATGCAAAAGACACAACCATCTCATTCACAAAGAAATAGCGAAGCCCCTCCTCACCCTTCTCTATCGGTGAACCAATTGGTTTATAGCCGATGAAACCAAGGTTCTAAAAACCCCACTCTTGCACAGCTCAACAAAAAGCATCATGTCATCTGACTTTTTAGATTTCCCCCTTTTTCTCATGCAAGAGAATCTCATTAGTCACCACAGCAAATCCATTGAAGGTTAGAATGATTTAAAGAGCATAACATCCCCCAGGTTTGGTATATAACCTTGTGTTAAAAAGTTGGAGGTGCACAAAAGCGCAAAGGGTTCTGGACCACTTGTACTAATGCTGTAAAATCATTTGCAATCTATAATTTTTTGATAATTAAGCATATATGACTTCAAAGAAGTGACTGCACATCATCATAAATACAAAATATATCACAAGCTTATTTTGCATTCTTTTGGGCTAACTAAGTGGGATACAAAGAGATCGAGATGGGAAGATACAGAGAAAGGGATAACAAAATATTACAAATGTAGGGGAAAATCATGAAAAATACGGGGGATTGATGTCTCAGAATTACAAACTTTTCGACCCTTGGTTTGAAGTGCAAAAGTGCGGGCTTTTCCTAGCAAGGCATAACAGTTTCGGCTTTGGGCTTTTGTGCGTCCAGGCACACCCAAGGCACACTTTCTTAAAGTAACATCTATGTAAACTCAAGTAATTTAGATACTTGGTATTTAGAAACCATTTAGGATTTGTATTTTTAATTGGCAAACTTCTTATACCAACAATGTGAGTGAATTTCTGTAACATACTTAAAAGCGACAACTTTAAATAAATTAAAACAATTTAATTATATGCAGTTTAAAAACTATTTAGAAATGATAATTTTTAGTTCTTGAATATGTTATATATCCAAAGTGTAAGATCTCACCATAATATCATTAAGAGCATATTACCAATTGCTAAACAAAATTAACTTGCCCGTCATTGTTCTTTTTTCTCATTCTTGTTTTTCTTAATTCAAAAGCATTAGGGCATGTTTTAGCACGAATTCGTCTTTAGTTGTGAGTGTGGTGGATTACTTGACATATGATTGATTTAGATCAATACTGAAAACAAAGTAGCACTCTTGAGACAATCCATATCATATAAATGCTATACGGATGCTAGTTTCTGCTACGTTTAAGGTAAAATAAAGTAGCCTTCACTCCCTGCAACCTATGTACTGAGATTGAGAGATGTACTTTTCTTTTTCTTTTTAAAGGAAATTAGAAAAAGGAGTTTCAGACATGTTAGGTGGATCAGAAAGGAGGTGGAACACTCTGCATTTTTGTGATGTAGGTGTGAATCAAAATGAAGATGTGTCGAGGTTCTTCAATCTGGATGTATGAAAGGCTTGCAGGGACTCACTCAATAATGCTGTACAGGACTACGAAGTATGTCGTGTCTACTACGCTGCATGCAGTTGCAGTGCTTCTTTTCTGCAGAGGAGGCAAAATGCACATGGCCTCGTAAGGCAGTACAGTTTCCATATTGAGGTTTGGGAAAGGCTAAGTAGTAGTAACAACATACAAGACATGAGTGCAACAAGTGGGATAATCCGTTGAGTCAAGAGGGGTCGAAGAGCAATCTTAAACTTGGTAGAAGATGATAGCAGATACAAGACTCCGACTAATAAGAGGTAAAAGTGCCTTCGAGCACCTAATCACCATGAGTTATCTCACATAAAGTAACAGGGGAAAGAAAAGGAGGAAGGAACAACACAGAAGCTCAACAAGCAAAGCAAATTATGAAATTAATACCATGAGCTTCACATTATGAGAATTGAGAAGTCATAATAAAAGAGTATCAATCGTTTCATTACAGTAGCAGGAATTCAGCATAGCGCAAGAAGTCAAGAACCTCAAAATCACACTCGCAACCAAGAATGACATTATTGCCTTTTTTCCTCTGCTTTCCTTGGCTGCAAAACAAGAGATGGGAATTGATCAAACAACAACAACTACGTCTGTTTGTTCTCCCTTCCTCAAATATCTTCACAGTCACATACTAAATCAAAGTAGAATTCAAGTAATGCATGAATTTGAACTTCACAAATCTTTAGTTGACACCCATGCAAGTTTACATGAAACAAACCAATAAAAAAATGCAGAGCAAACGAAACCCAAGCTAAATTCTTAAAGCCGTACATCCTACCACCTCTTCGTGCCAAAGCACAAGCAAGACTGCGCGAATACCAACACACAAACAACACTTGATCTAAACGATCTGCCTAGCTTGTAATTCATGCCAGAGTTTACAAAAGCAAATGCACCAAAGGATAGCGTGAAGGTTTATTCTAAACTCATCCACCTACTAGCTTAATATAGATACAATAGCTTGTAATTCATGCCAGAGTTTACAAAAGCAAATGCACCAAACGATCCGCCTAGATTGTAGTACATAATGAATCCTTGTAAAAGCTTTAACGGGATAAAGGGGTACTTAAATTAGAGGAAAAGCTCCCTTATTATCTAACTTCACAAATCATAATTCATAACATAGAGAACTATCACACTGGTTTACGATCTAAAAAAGTAGCAGTTTACTGCTTTACCACCCCCTGCCCGCCTTCTTACTTTAATTGTTCCCACTTCACTTCTACTTTTTGTTTTTGGTGGGAGCACTACAACCATTACTCAATGGTCTCTCTATCCCACCACTTCTTGGATTTATATAGCCTCAACTTGAAAGAAAAGAGTTGAACTTTTGGCCCTGTTCAGCAAAATTAGTCTTTTACATAGCGGATAGTGGTTTAAACAGCGGATAGCGGTTTAAATAGCGGATAGCGGATGCCTGTTCGAATGAGAATTGTGTTCGGTAAATTTAGCGGTTGAATTAACAGATTAATGTGAATTGACATAAAAAGATATCCATAATTTTCAAAGATAAAATTTTCAAAGGGTATTTTTTGACTGAAAAATATGAAACGTTACTCCAAACGCTAAACATTAACTTTATTAGCGTTTCACAAAATGCTCCTTAAAACGCTAAACGTTACTCAAAACGCTAGCTTACCGAACACTTATATTTATGTAATTAGAGTTTTGACTTGGCAAAACGCTAAACACTACCCCAAACGTTACTCTCGAACACAACCTTTAAAAGGACTCCCATTTATTGGATATTTTTGACATGGTGGTAGGCCTTGCAAAAATTCGGGTTCCTAATTTCGGGAATCGGTCATTCGGTCAAAAAGCTATAACCCGGACCTAATCGATAAGCGATTCGGACAGTGACGCCATACCGGGACCTGGATGCCCCATATGTCCAAATTGTATATAGCCAAGTTCATACTTTTGGTGTTGGAATGAACGAACATTGTCCGATTATCCGTTGTCCGATTATACATGAAGATAATTTAAAACCCAACCAACCTTGCTGACAAACCGGGTCTGGACATTGTCCAATCGTCAGAAAAAAAGAAAAAAAAAAACCAAACCCGGATTTTTCCCAGAATTCAGACAACCAGGACCCGGTTAATCAGGCAATGGCCGGTTGGCCGATTTTAAAATTTGGAAGGATTTTAGTGACCATACCCAGTTTTTTTTTTTTCGGTGTCCGGTCAAAATTTTGCCAGCCCGGATGGGGTATGGTGTGTCAAAGAGAGATTCCAGGATACCCCCGCCCAGCAAAAAAAAAAAAAAAAAAAGGATCAAACAGACACGCAGATCATACTCTCAACCACCCAGCATGGCAGCATATATCTATCCACAATGTGTTCGACGAAATGTCCCAGTGAAACAAAAATCTCCCATCAGTAAGTTAAACATCAATGGCTTGAAATGCTCAACCAATTACAGACCCAATTAAGCATTCAACAAGAACTCCACAAGGTGTTGGACGAAATGCAAAAAGCCATGAATTACCTTAACAGGGCGAGAAAGGGTTTGTCAAATCTCATCGCTCGGGATAACAACAGGCCAAGACAAACCATGATCACGGAACATTTGCTCAGTCTGAAGAAGCATGCCCTTGTCTAGAATTGTCTGACGAATTGATTGAGCGGAGTGGGAGGCAGCGTCGAACTCCTCCTGGACGCCATTGATGAAGGTGACAGTAATTTGAGGTGGGTGGTCGTCGGTGCGGCGAATGACTTCCAGATCGCAATGGTGGCCTGATGTTTTGCTGCACTGAAACTGAGCGAGCAATTCCTTGCATGCCGTTGCTCGTGGGTCTAGTGGGTTCATCACCATTCTTGCTCGTGTTAGGTATTTCAACATTCTTCAACTCGGGGATCAATGAATGAATGATCGATTGGTTTTGTCAGTGTCAATTGATTTTAGGAAGTCGCACTTTATAAATATGAACGAACAGCAATTCTAGCTTCTGCTGTCCATATCCAGCCCCAATAGGGAACGCTTTCACAGATTGCAAAGATTGTCTCATGTATGGAAAGTTGGATTCTAATAATCTCTAATTTTACCAAATTATATTCTAATAATTCAAATTTTTAGTATAAAATCATCTCACATAAATTTATGTTGAGACCGACTTTTTACAAGGTGACTTTTTGAATATTTTACTCAAGAATAATAAGTTATATTACAAAAAATGAATTTTTAATATGAATGTGACTAACAATCTATCGATAGGTGACTATTATTAGAGTCAACCAAAGTAAATTATTAGTCACTCATGTATTCATAAATGACCATCACCAAATCATACTTCTTACAATAAATTTATAATGAGACGTTCTTACATAAAAATTACTGAATAATAATTCTTACCTTTTTTTTATCCTAATGTAAAAAAAACCAAAAATATATTTTAGTGGTCAATTTGTCTACTATTTGAACTAGAATAGAATTTGAGGAATCCTAAAATCATTTCTAATATTTACAAAACAATAAAGCACATCATTCTCATAAATACAAGGTAATATACAATTAGCATGCATATGAAGTGTGTTCTAACTTCTAAACAATGATTTTAGGTTCGACTTGGGATTCTAGATTGGTTACTTATGGGGGTTTACTAACCTCATGTTCATTGCCCAGAGTGCATCTTTGTTATGTTAAATTTATTGACAAAAGTGTGTCAGGTATGCTCTTTGATTTCGAATGGAAATATTAGGGTATTGCATGAGAGGGAAAGATCACCATAGGCTTGGGGTATCGAGTGCACCACATAAGTAATGAATATCTTGCGCCCGAGAAGGGTAAAGAAGAATTCTTTTTCTATGTGTCATTCCCTGAGTGCTCCCATGTCTTCAAGGGAAAAGAGTAGGTCAATTATGCAATTTGTGACTAATAATAGGTTAAAGAAAAGATGAAATCTTTTAATTTTACTCTTCTTCTAAAATAAAAAATAACCTTAGTTTTTCAAGTTTTACCCCTTTTTAAGCTCAAGGGTTATCCCTAAAACAAATAAACAATTTCTTAACCCATCTCTTATCTTTACGTGAAGGCACTTGTTGAAAGATATCGTTTTTGGATCGTTGCTTTTCATAAGTTGCCTAATTTTTCCCTAAGGACTCGAAGCGTTGCTCTTAAATCTACTCAAAAATCTCCCACCATCTTCATTATATATGGTTTTGTTCACCTTTCTCTATGGTGCTCCTTCCTCAGAACAATACCTTCACCACCATTTCGTGAGTAAACCAGCATTCTTCATATGAATATTCCCCACTTCCAAGCCACCCAACTCCTTTGGCTTCTACACAATAACCAAGTCACCAATGCATTGGCCGCCCTTTTATCTTCCTTCACGCCCCAAAGAAATCTCCATGGGAGTTTAATTATCTCCTTTGCAACCGACTTAGGCATCTTATACATAGATGAACAATAGTTGGGTAATCAATTCAAAACTGACTTTAAAATAACTAACCTCATAGTTTTGGACTCAAGGCCACCTTCCTTCTCATATTTGATGCCACGGGAAATCCCAAATTATTTATGGACAGTTCTTATAGATTACAGTGAAGTTTCTTGCCACTCTATTCTTCCATTCTTGGTCTTTGCCAAAGAGGATCAAGTTTTTAAAATTTGTAGCTAATCTAGAGAAGGCTTTGAAGGTCTGTAATATAATATGGCCTTTATGTTCTACAAATCTTCCTCCACCCTTGAAAATATCATCGTATCATTTGCATTTTGTTAATGGGAAACTTAATCTTCTTTCTTTCTGTCTCAATCACACGCCAATGATTTCTTTCTACTCCCCCTGGCAGCAACTTGTTTAGAACCTCTGCCACGAGCACAAATAATAAAGGAGATAACAAGCCTCCTTAACGTAGCCCTCGACCCATGGTAAATGGTTTTGTTTGTGCTCCACTGATAATAATTAAGATACTTAATGTAAAACCCCGAAAAAAATCCAAAGATGTTGACCGTAACGTCGTTAGTAAATTAGGTTTGACTTCGTTATTTATTATTATTCGTCTGTGTTTTATTTTGCTAACGCTTGAGCTCGTAGGACTGTTGAGGGGCTAACAAGGGTAGATTAGTATTTTTTGTGAGTTAATATCATCGTGTTATTATAAATATTATTATGTGATAATATGTGTTTACTATATGTTTTAAATAATGTTTTAATTTTTCCTTAAATTCTAAAATCAGTTTTTATTAAGTGGGTTGGGTTAGGATTGGAATTAGATTATTTTGGGCCCAAAAGGGGTTGGTAGTATAAAAACCCATCCCTCTCTCTCTCAAACCCTAATATCTCCCACCTAAACCCTAATCTTCCCTCTCTCTCTCCCTCGGCCACCACCCCAGCCGCGCCACCAGACAGCCACCGCAGCCCCGCCGGAAACCACCGCAGCAACCGCCAGCCACCCTCCTCTTTCTTTCCTTCTCTTTCTTCTTTCTTTTCCCCTGCCTCTGCTTCGCACTCGGACGACCACCGGCCATCACCACCACCGTCGCTCACCAGCGTCGCCATTGCCACTCTCGCCGTCGACCCTCGCACTGCCGCCCCGACGTCGCCAGAGCCGTCCCAGTCGAAGAAAAGCCCCTCGAAACCGCCGCTGCTGCTGTCGTCGTTGCTGCTGTCGACCGACGCCTCCCGACGATCCCTGACGACTTCCGACGACGCCTCACGACGCTTAACACCCCGACCACCGCCCGATCGCCGAAAGCGCCTGAACCCTACGTAAACCCTAACCCTAAAAACCCTAACTGATTTCTATTTTGTTTTTGATGTTTTTCCTTTTCTTTTTCCTTTTTCTTTTCTGTTTTTAATTTCAAAAATTCAATTGTTTTATTAATTATTGAATTGTATTATTTATTTATGATTAGTTTTGTAATTAGGAAAATTATATGTAATCTCATTCTCAATTGTAATTATGTGTAATTGTTATCTAATATGTGTAATTGTTAGTATTAGGGTTGTAATAATTGGTTATTAGGTTTTAAAGTGGTTCTTTAAATTTCTTTATATTCTTTTTATGTTATGTTAGACCACCCTATTATTATATGCACGAAATTGGAAAGTGTAACATCTAGGTTAAATTCTTGATTAACAAATTAAGTTGGTTAATTTAGATTCAATCTTTGTTAGTAATTCGTTTCTTGTTTAATTCTTGTTTAATAAGTTGGGTTGAGATTATTGTTTATTAGTTCTTGGTTCTTGATTTAATCTTGTTAAAAAGAAATTAGTTTTGTTTAGGGTTCTTGATTAGAAGTTTAAATGTTTATATGTTCTTTATAGTTTATTCATATGTTCTTAAGGTTCCTTCTTGTTTATTAGTTAAGAAATTCATGTTTAAGACAGTGTTAATATTTCATGCGTGACTATTATAAGGTTAGTATTAGAATATATGCACATAAGGTATCCCATGTTAGTGTATGATATTTTATGCATGTTTTAGGATTAGATTAAATTATTAAAGTTGATTTCATGTGTTGCAATTTGGTTTTGATGATGGGAAGTTTGATGTTTGAACCCTAAGTTAAGTTGGACTTTATACCTTAGACCCTAGTTACTGTTTTGAGCCCAAATTAGGACCCCGGGATCGAATGGTGGAAGTTAGAACCGAAATTATAAATTAAATAAGAACCGGGATCGGGACAGTTTCGTTAGTGTCTAAAGATCGAGTCACCACGGCTAGTGTAGTTACCTTTTGATCGAACCCTTTGTACTGGAGGTTCCCTTAGATGTTAGGAACCATAGGAATTTTACGGATTGAACGTTTGATTTGTATAACCCGAGTTATAACCTTTTTACCAGAACCTGTCAGATCTGGACCAATTGGGAAGATGAGTATTTTTAGAGTTCTTCGAGACTGATATGGGCTTAGTCATCAACATAGAAATTTTAGTAGACATCCCGAGGTTTCCGAAAAGTCCAGAACCAGACCCATAGGGTGTCGGGAAGTCGAGTTGTGACCCGTTTTATGTGAACGTTACAATCTGTCCTCTGCTTGCTTTTATTTATGAAAATTGTTGAGTAAATTTTATGTGTGAACTTGTTTTATAATTCCTTGAGTGTGTTAAGTGTAAATCATAAATGATAGGAACCTAAGTGTTCCTAGGGGATGGGTTAGGTAGTTGATAGTTAATACTAACTTCGTTAGAACGCGTTTTGATTAGATAATTATTCTTATTCTAGGCCCGAGTTAGTGCGTGACGATAGTGAGCTCAAGTGTGTTCTCCTTATTGCTGTACTGTGACGTTATTCAGGTAATTTTCTATGCTCTAATCCCCATCGGGATGCTCTTTAAATGTGTTTTGATGTTTTATAATCTATTTTGAGAATTGCATCCCGAAAGGGGACTTTTGTGGAAATACGACCATCTGTTTTGATAATCTTTTTGATTCGATTGTGATCTTGGTTTATTTGAGTTGAGAAATTGGATGGTCTTTTATTCAAAGTTTTGTTAATGGTTTTGATAACTTGGGATGGTTTGACTTGAGAGTCGTGAGTTGAGTTTGAATATTGTGTAAATAATTCAAGTGGAAACGTTAAGCGGGTTTCGGGGGATAACCTGTTGTGCAGGTGTAACAACCTGCAGGGTTATGGACCAGGAGATCAGGGCTTCCTTCCCTGATATAGGATAGAATTTTGATGCCTTTGGTAGGCGATATTATTTATGCCTTTGGTGGGCGATGTTCTTGATGCCTTTGGTAGGCGATGTTTTGATGCCTTTGGTGGGCGATATTATTTATGCCTTTGGTAGGCGACGTTCTTGATACCTTTGGTAGGCGATGTTACTTTAAGGGATTTGGTATCCCGCCCGCAAATTAAAATATGGATTGGATGGGTTGAGGAAACAGTATGGGATTAAAGGTTTGTAAAACGTTTGATTCGATCCCTCTCCCCAAAATGAATTGAAATGAACTTAAACTGTTTTAAACGTTAGGGGTAGACATTATTGAGATTTCCCCCTCATTTTTGAAATGTTTTGTTTTCAGGTGAAGATCTAAATGCTGGGGACGGGACTTAGAAGTGAGGACGACGAGTCTAGAAGTCCTTGAATCTTTTTATATTGTTTTCGTTATGAAATCTTAAAGTTTTGTTTTGAGTTGTTAGTAGTTACCGTTAGCAGACAGTTGTGTTTTCCTTTCTCGCCTTGTATTCCTTCGGGGGTACGGCAGTGACGCCCAAGCTAAATTTGAAGTCTTCCGCTAAGTTTTGTCTGTTAACGTTAGTTTGACTGTGACTTTTTTTATAATTGAATTTCCGGGGCGTTACACTTAATCTTGCGACTCAACTAATAATTCAGTTCTTCCATTTTACACTGAATTCCATATGCTCCATACCAGTTCCAAGGCCTACCATTCTTCTATGTTATAAACCTTTTACAAATCAAGTTTTAGCAATGCTCCTTTCTTATTCCTTTTTAGCCACACCCCACAACTTCATTTTCAATTAGAAGACCATCTAAAATCTGCCTCAAATGAAGATTGAACTTCTCTAAACAGTTTGGGTAATATTGGTCTTTTGCTCAAAGTTTGGAGATGGCCTATATAAACTGCCCACTATATTGATAGGCATATAATCCCTGATGCCATGCCTTTACTATCTATATATTAAAATACATGAGGAAACAATTAGAGCTATTTAGATACTTGAGAAAAAATATTTATGGACATAAGTTTTCAAAATATTAAACTTACTTTTTTTTGTTAAGGTTTTCATTAACTCAATTTTGACAAAAAAAGTTGTCTATTTTGTCATATATATAATCATATTCATTGGAAGGAATATTGAAGAGGTGGTAGTCAAGTGACAACCACTTTTGTCAACCTTTCCACCAAGATTCAAGTCTTTTTCCAGTAAGTGGCAAAATTTTTTCATTATGTGGAGATTGTGTAATTAATAGGTTACCTTTGTCTTGAACGACTTAATCAAATTCATGTGAGTAAAAAAAGATGGTGGAAGGAATATTTGGATCTCTGAATATTTGGAACTCAATAATTTGCCTTCAAAATTTAGTAAGTTTTGCTTGAACATTTCAAAATGAAAGCAAAGCAACTCAATTTGTGGACAAATTTTAATTACATAAATGTAATGGTCAATGTCTTCAGTCTTCACAGTTGGTGTGGGTGAGATAGTGACTAATTAACCAGGGCATTAAATAGACAACTTATAACGTTTTAAAAGCAATTTTTTGAGGCGTCCATGTTGCTCTTTTCGGTTGTTAAGTTGTACTCTTGTTTTATGTTGTTTTGTTTTAATTTAAAAGTACATAGGACAAAGTTAGTAGTAAAGATTATATAGATGTTTAGCTCCAAAACATGACAAAATTGTCATAAATTCTCAATGGACATGCATCTTTAATATTGATCGATGGATGATGTCATAATCTGTATTACAACAACTTAAAAATTAATCTTCATCTAATATAATAGATCATACTTCATTAGTATAAAAACTAAAACTAAGTATCAATTGACATAAAAACCAATTAAAAGGGAGCTTATCATCACGATCGATGATCGCCTCTTTAGGGTCCGTTTGGATCTAGAAAAACAGGATGGAAAAAAATCTCGTGGAAAAAAAATTGCCGGAAAAGAAAATTGGGTATAGTAAATTTCTTTCTCTTGTTTGGTTTAAATAAAATTTTGAAGGAAAAAATTGATTTTCTATTCAACTTTCTTTTCCTTATTTGGTTTGACGAAAAATGCATGGAAAAATAAAATTTGCATGAAACTTCATTTTTCTAGATTGTATGATATGGTTTTTTGGGGTGGGGGTGGGTAGAAATTTGATTATGCTCCCGGGTGCTCCATGCATTGTGCGCCCGGGTTACCTTTTTTTCTTTTTTTGTTTTTTTCACTTCTCCACTACTTAGTTTAAATCATTTTGTGTTTCTAATTAGTCCATTTTTTTCTTTTAATTATTTATAATAAGACTTTTCTTTTAATATAACACTTCAATATATTTTGTAATGAGCATTGTTATTATAGGTTATGACTTATGAGCATTGTAGTGTTGTTTGATGAACATTATATATGGTTTTATGTAATGAGCATTGTAGTTATAAGTAATGAGCATTGTAGTAATAGGTACTAAGTATTATAGTTTGATGTAATGAGCATTGTAGTTATAAGTAATGAGCACTGTAGTAATAGGTAATGAGCATTGTAGTTCAACTTGATGAGCATTATGGTTTCATGCAATGAGCATTGCCGTTATAGATTATGAGCACTATAGTTCTGTTTTGATGAACATTATGGTTTCATGTAATGAGCATTGTCGTTATAGGTTATGAGCATTGTAGTTTTGCTTGATGAACATTATGATTTTATATAGTGAACATTGTAGTTATAGGTAATGAGCATTGTAGTAATAGGTAATGAGCATTGTAGTTCAGTTTGATAAGCATTATGATTTTATGTAATGAGCATAATAGTTATAAGTTATGAGCATAGTAGTTGTATAACATGAGCATTGCTGTAGAGGCTTATGAGCATAATAGTTATAAGTTATGAGCATAGTAGTTGTACAATATAAACATTGGTGTAGAGGCTTATGAGCATTGATCTTATAGGTTATGAGCATAATAGTTATAATTTATAAGCATTATAATTAGTAGTTAAGTCTTATAAGCATTAGCATTGTTGGTTATAAATATTGTAGTAAAAAAATAAAAACGATGATGGGCGCTGGGCTCACCAAGCAACGTACGCCTGGGCTCACCATTGTTCTTCTTGTAGTTTAAGAAAAAATTAAGAAAATCGAAAATAAAAAAGTTGGAAATAAAATATATCTAAGAAAATTTACTGAAGGTATAGTATTGTCCCACAACTTATGCTAAATCCATTAAATTTAAAAATAATTATTTACATAAATTTTTTTCAAAAAAATTGATAGAGGGAGGGAGGCAAGCCTTGGGCTCACGATGCCTATGTGCTCCCGGGAGCACGGTCCCATTTGGGGGGGGGGGGGGGTGGGGAGTTAGAGAGAGAGAAATAAATGAGAGAAATGTTGATTTTTAGATGTAAAATTTTTCTCTCAAATTTTCTTGCACTTTTGAAGGGAAAGTTTTGTTCTTTATTTCTCTAAATTTTCCAAGTAGTTTCCAAGTATTTTTTTCCATTCAATTTTCTTCAATCCAAACAAACGAAAAATTCTCATTTTTCAAATTTATTTTTTTCCAAATTTTCTTCAATCCAAATTTTTTTTTCCAAATTTTTTTTTTCCATGCAGCTTATCATAGGATCGATGATCGCCCCTCTAAAGAATGAAGTGTGGGAGATTAGGCCGGGTTTTTAGAGAAGGGAAGGGGGGCATATTTGATATTGCCATAAACTTTCAGATGCCATTGCTATCAGGATTTCCTTTCTATCATTCGTTTTCCCATTTTGGGGAGACAAATTTCTGTATCACACAATTCAACTGCTTATAATTATGTATAAAATTGTTGAAAATTTAATAACAAAAATTAAAACAATGGAGAGAAGGGGGAAACATATTTATAAATTGATGGAGTCCACATGCCAACCAAGATTATAATAAACCAAATGAAGCAATGAATGATAGCCAAATATGTGGTAGCTTCTCCAAAACTAAATTTTACATTGTTGTATCCTACAAGGGAAAATGAAGGTGGAAAGATTTGCAGCTATTAATTATACCTCCTAATCCTCTATATATTGCTACTATCGAATTAGCTATAATGGCTTTTTCATGAATTAATATAAGATTAGTTACTTTTACATATGATTTAATCTGATTTATATTTATTTTTTTTGATAAGGTAGCGGCCATAAAAGCCCTTTTAATTAAAAGTGCCCCAGAGCACAAACAGAGCATATAACTCTGAGAGATCTGATTTATATTTATATAAGACGTTAATGTTTATTGCTCCTTCTAAAATAAAATAAAAAAGTTAATTGCTCAATCGGGTAAAACAACATGTAAGGTCTAAAAAAAAAGAGTATATGAAATATCCTCGCATTGAAATTTGATCAAATCATTAACTTTTTTTGGGGGGCACCGTTTCAATTATGATCCTGTTTGGCAACCAGCTAGTAGCTGGTAGCTGTTAGCTTGTAGCTGTTAGCTGATAGCTTTTTGGATTAGTTGTTTGACTTTAGCTATTTGGGTTAGCTGATTGCAGGAAAAATGTTTGGTAAAATAGTTTTTTGTGAAAAGCTACCTCAAAAAGCTTCATCAATTAGCTTTTTGAAAACTAGCTTTTTGGATTCAAAAAGCTAACATAAAAAGCTACTTACCAAACACCTCAAGTAGCTTTTTAACTTTGGTCAAAAAGCTAAAAGCTATCCAAAAAAGCTAAAAGCTATCTAAAAAAGCTAAAAGTTACCCAAAAAGCTGGGTAGCCAAACACCCCCTATACCTGTCAGGAGGTACTTTTTATTTTGCAAAAATTAATTTTTAGTTTATATTATTAGAAATTATAATGGAGCAATTAGGCCTTGTTCGGTAGTAACGTTTCCATTAACATTTAGTGTTTTGACGAATTCCAAACTCTATTATTCTAATTTTTACTGTACGGTAAATTAACGTTTGGTAATAGCTTATGGGTGTGTTTTGAGAGATTTTAGGAATGGAATGAGTATGGAATTAGAAACTTGGAGGGTTGGGTATGGAATTAGAACCCAAAACTGCAATTGTTTGGAGAGAAATTGGAATGGAATCAAATTCCATTTCTATTGTTTGGTGAGAAATTATAGAATGGAATCAAGTCTTTTTTATTTTAAAATATCACATATATATTATAATATTTATTTTTTTTAACTTATTACTTTTTGACTTTATGCATGTAATCTCACTTTTCTTTCTCATTCAAATTTGGAGTCACTACTCTTTATAAAAAGAAATTAAGCTCCAATTTTTTTGCAAAAAATTGCTCCGGGGTGCAATGACTATTTGGAGACCACATTATTATTTTTACTCTTTGAGGACCGGATTGTAGTCAAAACATGCTGGTTGGGTATTTTCCGATCAAAGGTTATGAAAATCCAGTGAATTCAACCGGAGTCAACACAAAATGAATTTAGATAGATGGATTGACAAGAATACCCCGGTTTGGCTCCAACTTTTTTTCCTCTCTCTCTCCTCCCTTTCTTTTTCTTTCTTCTTCTTCGGGCAGAATCAACCCAACGCCATCACCACCCTCACCTTCTTCTTCTCCACCTTTGCGACCTTCACCGCCTCGTCGGAGACCGCCGACCACCACCCTCCACCCCTCTTCTTCCTCTTCTTTATTCTCTTTCCCCACTGCTGCCACACCCTCAAACCGCACCACCCCTGTTGCTGCTTGACGCCACTACCGCACGACAACCTCCAGAAGCATCGGGCATAATTAACACTTGACGCATCACCACCCTCACCTTCTCCTTCTCCACCTTCGCGACCTTCATCGCCTCGCCGAAGACCGCCGACCACCACCCGACGCACCATTTCAATGCAAGTATATCTCTGTGCGATTGAGTTGGATTTGGAACTTAGAACTTGCTCAATCTTCTCATGACTTGCCCCAAAAACAGTGTCCAAATCTTCGGTTTCTGCTTGTAATTTTTGATGCGTTGCTTCTTGTAATTTATTGTGTGAATACACGAATGCAACCGAGTAATTCTCATATCCAAATAGACACAAAGCAACCAACAAATTACAAGCAACAACGCAACAAAGATGGGGGTTTTCTGGGTTCGACCTTTTCTTTCAGGCATTTTATCAAACACTTGGTAGGCATCCGCCATGTTCAAAGCCAGAAACCTCCATTGCCTTCCTCAACAATGACATTCATGAGAACAACAATGGGGGTTTTCTGGGTTCGACCTTCTCTCTTCCCCCACACAACGATCAAGCCCTAAACTTCCCATTTTCAAATCTGGGTGCCAATTTTGAGAGCGACCCATGTTCGGTCACATCGATTCAATCCTCGAATCTTTACAATTACACAGCGGATCAAGGCGATAATTTGGTAGCAACAGCTTGATGAGTATGGGGGATCATCAACATCAACAAAGCTGGGCAAATGCAAACACAAGCACTGCAATGGCAATAACAAGCAATTGGGGTTGGGATGAATAAAATGGAGAAATAAAATGGGCAAACTGGACTTTTCAATCAATAATCAAGGGGTATTTACGTCTTTTCATTGTTTCCGACTGTTTTGGTCGGAAAATGCCCAACCAGCATGTTTTGACCACAATCCGGTCCCCAAAGAGTAAAAAAAAATAATGTGGTCCCCAAATAGTCATTTTTGGGAAATGTATGGCACCCCGGAGCAATTTTTTGTTCGATCTTCTTTTACAAGAACCAAACAGAGCCAGAGTAAGGGTTAGGGATAGGGTTAGGCAAGGTTGAGGGTTGTTTGGTTGAGTGAGAAATCACCGGAAAGTGACCGCCGGCGACGGCAGCCACGACGGAGAGGGGCAAACTGGCCCCGGAAAACTCCCAATTTTTGCCTCTCCGAGCCTCATTCTTAAACTAATTACCGAGCAGATCGATAATAGCGTTTCAACAATAATGATCCTAAAATACCCTTGAATTTCATACATAGCTGTAAGGCAAAAATTGCATAGCTCACAAAAAAAGACAAAAGTCACCCCTTTATCATTATGTGAGTTTATTTTATCAATTTAATAGACAAAGATTTATATATTATTTATATTTTAAATCTATTTTATGATTCATCAATTTTTTTCATTTTAATGATATACCAATGTGTAATGAACAGTTATTTGAGGGATAATAATAATAATAATAATAATAATAATAATAATAATAATGTTATAACTCTCAAGTTTTGGTTATTACTCTAACAATAATAATAATAATAATTATTATTATTACAATAAAATAATTAATGACAAAAAAATAATAACAACAACAATAATAAATCATGTCCTTTTTGGTCATTTTACTTCCATCGGTTGTTTGAAACTCTAATTTTACCGAACACGTTTTTTACAAACAACTATTTTGACAGTTATCAGCTATCTGCTAATATACAATATATATCCACTACACTACCAGCTATCCGCTACCGAAATAGCTATCCGCTGCTCAATCCGCTCTTTTTACCGAACAGAGCCTTTAGCCTTCTTAATTATTTAATTATTATCATTATTTATTAAGGGACAATATAACTCAAATAAATTGGAATACGTGGACAATAAAGTTACTTACATGCCCTTACCGTTGAACGTTAAGTGACAAACCTGATCCTGATCGTTATTCCAACACACTCCATTTTACATCTCTCTGGTCATCAATCTACATGAGCAAACCTTGGCATTTAGAATAGAAGGAAAAAAAATTGGGGGGGGGGGGGGGGGAATAAAGGTTTAAAGGAGGAGCTGTAACAGTTACGGGTATAGTCTTTTTTCCGGTGGTTTAAGGTTTTGTTTATGGTTCCAGATTTAGCTTTTAAAACTTTAGTGCCGCTATTTATAAAAAAAAAAAAAAACTTTAGTTTTGTCTAAGTATTTTCCCAATTTTCAATTCTTAATTTGTAGATATAGCTTCTTGTAATTGATTCGATTGGGTAGTTAGAATTTTCATAGTGGTTGTTGCTAAAGGTTTCATGATTTTTGGTTCAAATTTTAGATTATGAATTGTTTGTTACACGTTCAGCTCCATTGATGGAGGCTTGTTTGAAAGTTGGGTTGAGCAAAAGACAGGACATTATCGACTTCTATTTTAGTTCTTTATCATTTATTTTCTCTGTTCTTAAATAAGTGTCAATTTGATGAGTTATAATATAAAATTAACATCACTAGTTTTGATATACACGCTAAGCGTGTATGAGTTTCAAAAACAACATCCTTAATATTAGTCCAACCCCGGATAAAGATGAATATTGGCTAACTCGTGCGATTAAAATTATCTTGCAACTTTTTTTTCCCAAAATTACATAAAAAAAGATGAGGCAATCTTGTGAATGAGAGGAATGTTACATACATCTGGATCCCCTTATACCTTGCATCAGTGAAACTATATCGAGGACCGTTGTTATTGTTGTTGTACATAAATAAAAAAATGACAAATGTTAATCTTTTGTTGAAAATGGAATGTTTTATGTAAAAAAAAAGGTTGATATTATTGATTTTGCTTAAAAATAAAAATCCTCCATAATGGTGATAATTATATATGAGAAAAGAAAAAAAAAACCCAGAACTTCTAGACAAAAAATATATGATGATAGTGAAATCCATTAGATGGAAAATTTCAGCACAATGGAGAAGCAAAAAAATTCGTTCACAAATATGCATACATTATTCTGATATTCACTGTCATTGTATGATATATTTGCTAGTTTCATCATGCCATGCTTTTTTTTTTTCCAAAAGAAAAAAACTTAGCTGGCACCTGAGACGCGGTTGGATGACATAATTTACATGGATCACAAAAAC
Source organism: Portulaca oleracea (assembly GCA_029582165.1). Classification (NCBI taxonomy): domain Eukaryota; kingdom Viridiplantae; phylum Streptophyta; class Magnoliopsida; order Caryophyllales; family Portulacaceae; genus Portulaca; species Portulaca oleracea. Next base: position 20,140,962 of record CM055882.1, on the reverse strand, counting down.
CATATTTATTTATGGGTTTACTTCTAGTGACAAGTGTTGAGATTCACCCATGAGTAAATGTCCCACATCGAAAAAGTAAAGAGAAAACACATGGTAGGTATATAAGTCAAGTGGGCTACTCCTCTTAACACCAATTGGTTTTAAGATGGAACTTCAATTAACTTGTGTACCATGGGCCTTTGTTGAAGTGGGCTCCCCCCTTGGATCTCCCCAACAAGTGGTATCAGAGCCGATGGTTCGTTCGGCTGGGGGCGTGCAAGGTGCGGGAAGATCATCGTGGACAGGAGCAGGGACCATAGCGCATGCGCGGCTGGGTCTCCTGAATGTTCAGAGTGGTGGCATGAGACTTGGGTGGAGTAGGATGCGGCTCTGTGGAGTAAGGTGCGGCTGAGACTCTTGAGACTGAGTGGTGGCATGAGACTCAGGTGGAGTAGGGTGCGGCTGAGACTCTTGAGACTGAGTGGTGGCATGAGACTCAGGTGGAGTAGGGTGCGGCTATGATGGGCTCCTGATGGTGACTTGAAACCTTGGGCAAAAGAGGCTTTCGATCAAGGGGGAGAGACTCATGTGTGAAGGGGGAGATTGTTGGGATTCACCCATGAGTAAATGTCCCACATCGAAAAAGTAAAGAGAAAACACATGGTATATAAGTCAAGTTGGCTACTCCTCTTAACACCAGTTGGTTTTAAGATGGAACCTCACTTAACTTGTGTACTATGGGCTTTGTTGAAGTGGGCTCCCCCCTTGGATCATCCCAACAACAAGAAAAGAATGAAATAACTGAGGAAGAACACGTCAAAAACAGTAAAAAAAAAAAAGAGGAGAACTGAAGACAAAACATCAAGGTAGTCTGTGTCTTTGTGATTACTGATTACTTCATATTAGTCGTAATAGTAAAAGTCATCCTATGTAGCTGTGTTCCTGTATATAATCAAAGGGAATTAGTTACACAAATAACAAATTCTGCTAAACTTTTGAAATTATGATATGTTGTATGGCAATAATCCATCAATTGAAGCTTAAAAGAAATTAATTGAGCTTTCAGAAAGTCGAGTAGAAAACTAAGTGTTACTTTTTAAATAGTTACAAACAGATAATGGTCCAATTTTTTTGCATTTTGGACCCCAAATTTTACGGGTATTTATATTCTGAACCCTTGGTTTTCAACTTTAATTTTTTGGACCCTAAAGTTTGTAGGTTGAAAAAAAAGGACCCTAAAGTTTGTGAGGTGAAAAAAAAACATGTTTCCCGTTTTTCTTTTTCTTTCCATGTTTTAATTTCTTTCCCGATTGGCATCAAACTTCAAGATTAAGGTTAAAACCGATGTTAAAGGTATAATAAACCTCTTTTATTCATGTTGGAGTTACTTAAAACCGTGTATTCAGGGGTCTAAGTATCCCTGACATGAATAAGAGAGGTGTATTATAGCTTCAATATTAGCTTTAACCATAGTCCTGAAGTTTGACGTCAATCGGGAGATAAATTCAAACATGGGAGGAAAATAAAGAATGAGATAGGGGCCTTTTTGTTCAGCTCACAAACTTTAAGGTCCCTTTTTATTCAGCCTACAAACTTTAGGATCTAAAAAGTTAACGTTGAAAACTAAGGATTCAGAATATAAATACCCCTAAAGTTCGGGGTCCAAAATGCAAAAAACCCGTGTCTTGCCCCATGACACTACTAATTAAGTGTCTTTCTTTTTGGAAAACTAATACGTATTATCATTTTTAACCTCAATTTTTTTGACAGATACTATTAATTATCAATTATAAGAAGCTTGGAACGTGTTAGGTACGCCAACAATTAAAATTGAAACCTTAATGAATGAGCCCCGTTCGTTGGGCATATTTTAGACGCCTTTTTGTAAATTTTTAAAAATATATATAAAAGTGTGATTTTATACCATTTATATATATTATGATAGTTATAGAAGTCATTCATATAATTTTTCTTAATTTAATTTACAAATATATAGGTTTTGTACCATGAGAAGACACTTAATAAGTATCTTCCCCAAAACATTTATCATTTCCGTTTATTTAACTAGTTTAACGTTCATATGTGTTTGTCTTTATTTGTGTTTAGAACAATTCATGCAACGTGCATAAGTTGCGGGCCAAATAAATGTTCATGCAACAAATCCTTATTTATATATCTTTTTCCTAAATGTGTTATATATAAAGCCAAAGGGGCTTATGGTACGCAAATTTCACTTTGCCCATTTTACCCCTTGCTATTGATAAATTATAGGGATAGAATATTAATTACATATTTTTTATTTTCACTAAAATAATTATCAAAGAAATTGTTACCACTAAGATTTGAACCTCTAATGTAAAGAAAAACCCTTCAATTTCTATACCACTAGACCATCACAATTTTAGTTTGTACTTTTTACATAAAAATTTTATTACCCTTTTTCACATTGGAACCATCATTTACCTCATTTTATTTTTGTTGGGTTTCTATTTTCCTTAATTTGCATTATATTATTATTTTTTAAATTTCTTTTAGGTTCCTATGTTGTTATCTTACATTATTTTATTTTTTGATGTTTTGTGCAAAGTATAATATTAACTTTAATCATCTTTGTTTCTTTAGAAAATATTCAATTTCATTAAAAAAAAAATCATTAATACATTTTACCTAGAGTATCAACATATACCGATTTTTCTCTCCGTTTCGTGATTTATTATATTTTTCCATGTCATAAGTCAGCACACTAATTGTTGTATAATTTCTTATTTGCCTATTTATCTTTCTTTATAAATTAATTATAAACAAGGAAATTAGTCAATCATCTTATTTCACATTTAACCTCCCTCACATTTCTCCTCCTCCATTTTTCATGTTTATTCTCATTATCATTCATTAACTAATTAATTTCCTATTATTTACTAAAAGAATCAAAATTATAAAATCTATCTAATATATTAACTTAAGGTTAAGTTAAATCATGCATATACAAATTTTATATTATTTTATGAAAATAAGAAAAATCATAAAATCTACCTAATTAATATGTTGATTGATTTTAAATAAATTAAATTATGTATATATAAATTTTTCTATCATTTATGGAAATGAGAAAAATCAAAATCTACCTAATATATTGATTGGTGTTAAACTAAATCATGCACGTATGTGTGTGTATCGTAGAGAGACTACCAGAAAGACAAATATGTCAAGATTTTATATACTTTAAATTAAAATTATTTAAAAAGTAAGTACATAATATAATTTATATCTTTTTAAAATTAAATTATTAAAATTATTTTATTTAGTATACAAATATAATTTTATTTAGTATACAAATATACTTTAAATTAAAATTCTTTAAATTAAATCATACTGTTTGATCTTATTTGAATTCATTTGAAAGAGTTATTTTGCAATTTATCTTGAACTTGTTTAACTTATTTTTGGAAACAACTGAAAATAAGATAGCTTTAACTGCATCAAGTTGCAAACATCCATCATGAGGCAAAGTCGAATTATTATTGAAGATTTTTATTTTAAAACAAAATCAATAGTATCAACCTTTTTTTTTTACATAAAACATTCCATTTGCAAGAAATGATTGACATTTGTCCCTTTTTTATTTTTATTTTGTATAGTAACAACAACAACAACAACGTTCCTCAATATTGTCCTGCTGATGCGGGGTTTGAGGGGTTCCAAACGTATGCAGCTTTCGCCTCATTCACAGGATCGCCTCATCCATTTTTATGTAATTTTGGAAAAAAAATTGCAAGAAAGATAATTTTAATCGCACGAGCTATCCAATATTCATCTTTACCCAGGGTTGGACTAATATTAAGAATGTTGTATTTGAAACTCATACACGCTTAGCGTGCATATCAAAACTAGTAATCTTAATTCAAAACACATATTATTGTCCTTTCTTCAACTTTCAATATAATAACCGAAATCAATTTTTTGGTTTAAATATAAATCACACATTGACACATATCATTGTCCATTTTTCAATTTTCAATGTAATAAGCAAAATCATTTTTCGGTTTAAATATAAATCACACGTTTATTAGCAGCCGTTAGTATTGTAACTATAATTATAATTTATTTTATTTGATGAAATAGGAATTATTCAAAGAAATAATTTTACTTTTAATAATGAAAGGGTTGAGTTGAGTGTGCTTATACACGAAAACAACTCTTCACCAACAGATAGCTTCCTTAGTTTCTGGTATAAAATGCAGTGGATGCATAAGCAATGAGGCATCACAGCACACCCATTAGGGGCAAGCTAAGCTCCTCCTTTATCTACTTGATTATTATTATTATTATTATTCCATTAGGGCCAGGGAAATATAGTAGGACACATCTAAAGTGAGAGGAGGAGCAAAGTTTTTCCAACGTACTTATATATGGTAACAGTTGCCGGTGGCGGCTCCACCCGGGGCCGCCTCTGGCTCCACCTTTTGGTGGTGGCTGTGGCTGTGGCTGTTGTTGTTCTTTGCAATGTAGGCTCCGTCTTGGCGGATCCTTATGTTTACTCCTCTCCTCCACCACCAGCTTATGAGTATAAGTCTCTACCACCCCCTTCTCCATATCCACCACCCCTCTATGACTACAAGTCTCCACCTCCACCATCACCAACTTACGAGTATAAATCACCACCACCCTACGACTACAAGTCTCCTCCTCCACCATCGCCAACTTACGAGTATAAATCACCACCACCACCACCGACTTATGAGTATAAGTCTCCACCACCACCTTCTCCGTCTCCACCACCACCCTATGACTACAAGTCTCCTCCTCCACCAGCACCAACTTATGAGTATAAATCACCACCACCGACTTATGAGTACAAGTCTCCACCACCACCCTATGACTATAAGTCTCCCCCTCCACCATCACCAACTTACGAGTATAAATCACCACCACCACTACCACCCTACTACTATAAGTCTCCTCCTCCACCATCGCCAACTCCACCACCACCATACTATTACAAATCTCCCCCACCACCATCGCCTTCACTGCCACCACCATACTACTACAAGTCACCACCACCACCACCACCGGCCTATTCCCCTCATCCGTTTTACTACAAGTCACCACCACCTCCTACATACTATTACAAGTCGCCACCACCACCTGCCTATTCTCCTCCACCAAAACACGACTACAAGTCACCACCACCTCCAGCTTACGACTACAAGTCGTCACCACCACCACCTGTATACCCTCCTCCCCCGAAGTACTACTACAAGTCTCCACCACCACCACCAGCTTACTACTACAAGTCTCCCCCGCCGCCAACTTACATTCCTTCACCCACTTACTCCCCTCCAACTCATTATTACTCTCCCTATCATCCACCATATTTGGTTAAGGTTGTAGGAAAAGTCTATTGCTACAGGTGCTATGATTTTCACAACCCACACAAGTCCCATGACAAGAAGCATCTTCAAGGTATACGATTCATATACACATCAACCCTCACCACATTTTTTAAACACTAAATATTTTTTGCATCCAAAATATGTGCCCTCCCAATTTTCTTTGACTGTTTTTGTGGATTTCAAATCATATCATTGTTAACTTGCGTCTATGTCCCACCAAAATATTACAGAAAAAAAAAACAATGCGTTTTCAAAAGTTCCCTTGATTTTTTTTTTTAAAAAACAATGCGTTTTTGTGGATTTCAAGGTGTGTGAGTGTGTGTTCCCCCGCTATATATACATTATTTTTCCTTTGTATTGACTTCAACATTATATTCAATATTTGAACAAAAATACTGTCATTTTTTTTTCCATTTATCAAATATCTTTTGGGTGGAGAAGGGGGGAGTTTGAGGCCATGCTGATCTGTGAACTTCTAGACGAGATATATACTTGCAACTTGTTTGCTAAGCACTATTTAGGCCCTGTTATTTAGAGTGATTAGATTAATCTAAGATAAACTAAAGTTACTAAGGAAAGAAAAAGTAAGAAAAATAAAATAAAATGACATTAATTTGAATATTTTTTACGGATTATGATAAGGTAAAGTAACGAAAGAATAGAATAAACCTAACTTACCATTATAATGAATAGAGTTTTACTGTATATAATTCATTAAGACGCATATAGTAGATACTTGTTTATTTTTTTTTCAATTACACATGTATATAATTCACACTTATAAAGATAATTTTTTTTCTTAGCAAGAGAAATGTGTAAATAGTAAAGTATATATTTGAGCCAACCAAAGAATCATGGCTAGTTGAAAATTGTCAAAACATTTGTGATACCAAGTCGTACTTTTACCATTTCAATGGTGGTGAATATGATCAAGAAAAGCAAATTTAATGGAGTAGTTGCTAGGTCAGCATCCTTTCAGAGGTAGGTGAATATAATATTTTCAAAAGAAGATTGTAGTACTTAATTGTAGCTATCTACTACTGTACTCAAAATGGATTTGATTTTGTGCATGCATGGGACTAGCTAGCCATTCTAAAAGAGAATGAATGTTTGTTAAAAGATGGTCTTGTTGAGTTCTAGCATTTGCAAAATATAAGAGGGGTTCTTTTTTTATAGTAAAAGTTTTTGAGTGAAAGATAATACTTGTAAAACTGATGTTTGACGTGGTTTGTGAATAGGTGCCATAGTGGAAATAAAATGTAAAGCGGGAGGTAAAGAGATAGTTGCATATGGAACTACGAAAATCAACGGCAAGTACAGTGTGATTCTAAAAGGATTTGATTATGAGAAATATGGAGCAGAGGCATGCAAGGCTAAGCTGCATTCAGCCCCTAAAGACTCGGCTTGCAACATTCCGACTAATTATCATGAGGTTAAAACCGGGCATGTACTTAAGGTGAAGTCCAAGAGTGAGTATGGGGTGGTCCTCTATGCCAAGCCTTTTGCCTATGCACCCAAAACACCTTATGAGGAGTGTCACAAGCCCAAACCGGTTTACTATTACAAGTCTCCTCCTCCACCCTCACCGGTGTACCATTATGAGTCCCCTCCTCCACCTGCCCCGACCTATTACTACAAATCTCCACCACCACCACCACCACCAAGCCCATCCTACTACTACAAATCCCCACCGCCACCAAGCCCCTACTACTACAAGTCTCCTCCGCCAACCCCAACTTACTATTATAAGTCGCCACCCCCTCCCACCCCAACTTACTATTACAAGTCTCCGCCACCACCCTCACCAGTTTACTACTATAAGTCTCCTCCCCCACCACCACTGTATTACCCAGCGCCAAAATACTACTACAAATCTCCGCCTCCTCCATCTCCGACTTATTATTACAAGTCTCCACCGCCACCAACACCGACCTACTACTACAAGTCCCCTCCTCCGCCATATCCTACATACTACTACAAATCTCCTCCGCCACCATTACCGTACCCAACACCAATGTACCAATACAAGTCTCCACCACCTCCCTCACCAGTCTACTACTACAAGTCACCTCCGCCACCTCCATACTATTACCAATCTCCTCCCCCACCATCACCATCATCACCTCCTCCACCTTACTACTACAAGTCTCCACCAGTACCTCAAGTGTCCTCACCGCCAACTCCACCGTACTACTACAAATCTCCTCCTCCACCATCACCATCTCCTCTACCACCATACTACTACAAGTCTCCACCTCCGCCAACACCAGTCTACTATTACAAGTCTCCACCTTCCCCAGCACCAACCTACTATTACAAGTCCCCTCCACCACCATCTCCAACCTACCATTACACGTCACCACCACCGCCACCTTACTCCTACAAGTCTCCACCTCCCCCATCGCCATCATCACCACCCCCAAACTACTACCTATCTCCCCCACCTCCCTATGTCTATAAGTCACCACCACCTCCTCCATACTACTATTCATCCCCGCCCCCACCAACCAAAACACCTCCCTACATTTATGCCTCTCCACCACCACCACCACCTTACTAAACTTCACAATCTATGTCATTCCTCAAATCAAAGATTGTAAGTATCCATCATCTCCACCATTGTGGATTCTATCCTAATGAAGTAAAGATCAATTCAATCTCATTCTTTTACTTTCATCTATACAGGTCTTACTTCAGAATATAGAATAAATTAATGCAAGGTTGTAGAAGAACAATTGAAGATTCTGCATTCAAATAATAAGAGTATTCTCGAATTTGATCAAGACTGCAGATTTGACATCATTAAAGTTATCCCAGATTTGCTCAATGCAGGATCAATTCTACACGTTCTCGTATTGTCATCTCGCAGTCACAGTAGTGTGCCAAGTTATAGCAGTCATGCCAAATTGTGTTTATTTTCACTATATCTTTTGTGGGGTTGCTTTGCTCTCGATATGTAAAAATTGTGAGTTAATTCATTTTGTTCGTATCTTCATCGATTCTCCAGTATTTGTGTCGCATTGAAATGAAAAGATCATCGGACTGCCTTGTCTTAGCTTTCTCATTTCTCATTTCTGTCCATTTGATTGTTTTCCTCGTTGGAAATCTATTATAGTAGTTGTTCACACGGATTGCTAAAATATTGAAGATCAAATAAATAAAATTACCCGGATCACATTTCACAATAGAATATGATTTGTTATGATTCGAGAAAGAAATTTTAATGTCTTTTCTAGTAGATTGAGTATAATTATATTTAAGTATAAATTAAAAAAGCTTGGATAAAAATTTAATAAACAAGTAACAATGAATAATTTGGAAATGAAGTAATAACATATACATCCTCCAAATTTTTGTAAAATGAGGATTATACCCTCCATATTTGAGAAATGACAATTACCCATCCTAATAAATAATAAGTATAATAAATATCATACCTAATCTTTGTTTATATCATTTTTTTCTACTTTTTCAGATTTAGTTAGTCGACAAAATTAATGAAAGTTCTAATTTACCCTTTATTTAAAATTTTCCCATACCCTAATTATTTTTACCCAACGGACCCTTACCCCTTTTTTCGACTAAATTCTTCCCTGTTTGCCGATGAAAAGCAGGCCCCAATTACTCTTCTATTCTCCTGTTCTTTAGATGGTCTTCTCCCTGTTTTTCAATTTTCAAGGAGCAAGTCAAGTTCTTCATCCTTCTTCGTTATTTCTTGGCTGCTACTCACTCTTCTTCAGTTTGGGAACCCGTAGCAATTTCTTCATATTTGTTCATCATTTAAAAGGTGAATACCTTAAAACCCTAGCAATTTGTGCTTTTTTGTTCGTTGTTGAGTTGCAACAGCAGCAGTAGCATAATGCAGCACAAATGAAAAACATGCACTTAAATCTGGCATGGTCAGTTTAAATTCACTTAAATTTGATTGAACTAAATTGTAATGTAATTAGCAATTTTTGGATGAAAAATTGTGTTCTGACTCTCTTTATGGTCGCATTGACAGAGCATGAGTTCCTCTTTGAATTCCATTGATGACAGTTGCCGGAAAAGGTTCAAGTTTTGTCCAAAATGCATACATTGGCCATGTCACTTGGTACAGAATTTGTCCAGAACCCAAAAAACATTGGCTAAGGGAATGGGTTGATGGCTAGCCATTAGCTGGTTCAGTAAGCTAGTAAAGAAAATAAATGAGTGTAGGCAAGGATTCTTCAGATTGCTTCTATGTTGGTTAAGCAAATAAAGGTTCATATAATATGTTGCCTCATTTCTAGCTATGATTAGTTCCAGTATTGGGTCGTTGAGGTCCAATTGTACAGGTAATATTTGCAAGGTTCACTAATAGAAACAAGTCTTGTACTTGTCCTCTTGAATGCTTTCATTCTGTCAGGAGGGTTGAAGGCACATACTTCCCAATTACTGCTAAATACCTTTTTGCTCATGATAAATGCTATGTAGTGAGTCCACAAGGGGGAGATCAAACAACGTCAAGCAACGCTCTCCATAGAATGCAACAAGCGAGATTTGGTGCCTCAAAGAGTAGACAAATGCCTGAAACAAAGAGAATATGTGACATTTTCAGTTCAAAATAACAAGCCGAAACTTAACCAATATTACTCCATATATATCCTTCAATATTAATCAATATTACTCCTACTATTCATTACAAAGATTTATGCATCCCAATATTAACCAAACAAAGTGATTTATGTTGCGTCAGAACAGAGTGAATTATGCATCACAATATTAACCAAACAAAGTGATTTATATATGCATTCGAATATGTCACATCAGGACGTGTTTCTATTAACAATGCATCATTACCACAGCTATCGAATCCATAATTCCAACAATTGATGTAACAGAACACTATACAATATTCACAGGTGTGATAATCACAATGATTCGTATATCATTAATCAATAATTCTATAAAAATTTCTCATTCTATTTTTCTACAGTGTGTTTTGAAACATAAATCACTTTGTTTGGTTGATAACTAGAACATAGAGATGGATATTACTCCACATATTTAAATGCATATTCTGGATTTGTGTTTAAAATCCATCAGAGAACTCTGTAGCGAAGTGAGAGAATTAAATTACAGAAGCATTAGCCACTTGTTATCAACAGTACTAAATTACAGAAGAATTAAATTACAAGCAACATGGGAGAACTAATTTTGCGGTAAAATGCTGATAGACCTGCATAGAATTACCCTTCACACACCATCATCGCAACTTGGTTTGAACTGTGAAACATATTAAGATTAAATTGGGCAGAACTTCACACATAAAACTTCTGCTGAGAGGAAATGTCACTCTTGGAAATTAAATTGACAACCTAATGTTTGCTGGGACCCAAAATAACATGAGCAATTTCCAAAAAAATAAAGCCTTACGGAAGCTAATGTATATCAAAAATGGCATTGGCAACCTAATGTCTTGATTCAATCCTTGCCAAGCTAAGCTAACATAAATACACAGTTTATGTCCAAGAAACCCTAAAAAACCTTCACAAAAATAGCATTGATTCAGTCACATTGTTCAAAGTGGAGTCTTCTCCTTTTCCTTCCATGAACCGTGTCATCCATAGATAAGGGAGATCCCACGTTTCTAGCCTTTGGTGGTTGTGTTCCAGATGGTGTCCCAACTGGCCTATCCCCGGAAGGAAGTGGCTGAGAGCTCGAAATAAAGGGAGTCGGGTTGCTTGCCTTGGTAGGTGTTGGTTTCTTCCCTAGTAATTAGGGCAAGACAATGTCAGTACATAATTTTCAATTGACAAAACAGAACCAAAGTACAATTGGCAACAATGATTACCTGCAACTTTACTTGTGCTCGCTTTAGCTGCTTCCTTTTTCTTCCCCTTCTTCTTGGAGTTTCTATTGGGATCTTCAGGACAAGTCCTTCTGTTGTGCCCTACATTGTTGCAAATCTTGCACTTCACTACGGTGAACCTCTTTCTCTTCTTCCTACCCTCTTCAACACCCCTCCTTCTATCTTTAGGTGGTCTCCCTCTTCTCTTGATTAGAGGTGGTGGTCCAAGGGTTGGTTTGTTGTTCAATCGGGGCCAGAAAATAGGGTCTTGGATAGGTCGTATGTCCCTTGCATAAGTTGCCCTAAACTTAGCTACTGAGTAGCATTCATCAACCCAATCCTCTAGCTTCTCATTCATTTGTAATAGACACCTCACAGTATGTTTGCAGGGTATACCACTGATTTGCCAAGCTTGACAGTCACATGACTTCTCATTCAAATTGACTACAAACTTAGTTTTACCTTCAAGTACCTCAAACATTCCCTCACCGGAGAATTTAACCCTCAACAAAAAGCTATCCTTCACTAAAGTTTTTAGCTCACTCTTTACAGCAGGCACAATTTTTCCCTTCCATTTTCTCCCCATCTTCCTTCTATCTTTGATCCATTCTTGCCATTTGTCTTTGATAAACTCACATAATGCATAGACAGGTCTATCTCTATAGAAATTGACAACATTGTTGAAAGACTCAACAAAGTTGGTGGTATTGTCTGGGCATTTTGTTGTTTTGTCAAACGTGTATCTGTCAAACACGTATCTGTCAAACTAATCGTACTATCAAAACTTTAAAAAAGGAGGAGAAAAGAAAAAATATACCTGCACCAGTATTTCTTAGGCTCTTGAAGTAGCCACTGGACAGCATCAGGGTCTTCCTTTTCAATATCCTCCATTGCCTTCGTATGGACAAATTCATTAAATGCGTAAGCAGCACTAGTGGCCTTCTTCTTCATCCTTTTACCAGGAAAGTATCTCTCAAAGTTCCTAATACAGATTCATGAACTTGATTAGCAACAAATACTCAACATATTAGCAACAACTACTCAAGCATCTTACCTAATGTAATGAACACATATCCTCCTTTTTGATGATGGGAAAACACTCCTAAGTGCAGCAATTACCCCCTAAATATGCAATAACTTTGAGTCAAATAAATAATAAATGTGGAATATATTCAACATAGAAGGTTGATGTTTACGTTAAACTTACCCGGCCTCAATCAGCTATAAATGTATACTCACCCCTCTGATCATCACCAATAATACTTCTCAAACAGTTTAAGAAGTACTGCCAGTTCTCTTTGCTCTCCGTATCTACTATGGCATATGCAATGGGAAAAGCATGGTTGTTGCCATCTAAATTTGAGCACGGTGAGCAAAATGTAACCATATGGACCCTTTAGATGACATCCATCTATCCCGATGAACTTCCTGCAACCTTCCAAGAACCCATTTTTACATGCTTCGAAACACACAAACATTCTCAGGAATACAGGAGGGCCACCATCATCGAGGGGGTTTGTCCACCTAAGGTAACAAATACTCCCAGGATTGGACCTTCTAATCATTTCCACATACCTAGCCAATTCTGAGAACCCTTCAGAATGCTTGCCCGCAATCATTTCAGTCATTTTATTCCTTGCATAGATGAGGACATGCTTAGGACGTGCCACCCCATACCTTTCCATAAGTATGTTTGCTATGCCATTTAAATCCATAGCAGGGTTTGCTTTAAGGTCACTTAATAGCTTTTCCGCAATCCAAGGAGCAGAAGCTGTGGGGTTGTTCTGAAGCCAACCACATTGATGTTCACCTCTTATAACCTTGATCTGAAATGTTACATCATCAGAAATTCTTGGCGCGAATTCTCCAATGCAGTGTTTCGGTGCAAAATGCAGTGAACTTGAATCGATCATTCTTCACTTGCTTCAAATACCATCCTTGTTGCACTTGAAATTCCCTTACCACCTGAAGGAAGTGAGTTTTGTCCTCAAACATGTCTCCTTCCCTCAAAACTATTGACCCATCTGCTTCTTCTTCCCACCATTGTCCATTATCATACATCCTCATGAAAACAGGTTCAACGTCATCCTCACTACCTTCAAACTGCTCATCTGAATCAACCATAGATGGGTTTGACCCATCTGACTGTACCTCATCACATTCACCTGAAAGTGTAACGTCCGGATCATCTGGATCTGTAAGATCTTGTGTTGATGTCTCTCCTCTTACTGACTCCTCCATTTTTGATCCGTTCATGTGAGACTCACCTTTCCTTACCATATTCATTTGACTTTGATCCACAAACCCTGGGCCTTTAAACCCTACATCATCATCACTGTCAGAATCCTCATTGTCGCCATCTTCTTCTAGCAGAATGCCTTTACCTTTGTCAAGAGGGTCAATTGCTGGAAGCTTAGATTTTACTGTGGGCGATGGTCTCTCATCAATAACAATCCCCTTAGTCTTCCCCTAGGTGACTTTCGTATCACTTGCAGTTTAGGTGGTCTGTCATAAATATGAGATATGTCAACAGGGCTTATAGGTGAATCCCCTTTCATTCGGCTAAGTGCATCATCAATTGATGAAATGATGTTACCCCACATTTCATTATCAACTCCACCATCTTCTTTATAACCATCAAGTTTTACTAGTGGCATCATCATATTCTTGACAAGTTGGTCCTCATAGTACGTTTCATCAATACTATCAAGCATTTCTCCAGCATAGTTGTACTCCAACGTATGTATCTCTCCACCCTCATGGGAATCATACATCTTACTGATCTCAGTTGGTTTGGACCTCTCAACCACATTAATCTCTATGTAAAAGTTCTTCTCAAGCCACACGTCGGCAAGATTGGTGATATCAGAATCACAAAAAATCGGAAACCTTTTACTATTAATACCAGGAATGGTTGCACATAACCCAAAATATTTAGGCACTCCCCTGACATTTGGTATAGCAAGGAAAGTCCTAACATCCTTAAGTAAGTCCTCAAGCCCATAACATGCAAAATCCCTATTTCCTATGGTAGCCATCCATCTTTTGTACGAGACAACAACACTGATTTTAGTTGACTTTCTCATCCTACATGCATAACAACAACCGGTTACAAACATCAATCATGTATCACTCACTGAATTCAAACATATTACACATGCTAAAGTCATCACCGAAAATCAAATTTCACCAATAATAATCAAAAGTCATCACCAGAATATTACCAACAATTAGTTGGTTCTATGCTAATTGACCCACTATAATTAAACCCACCAAATTAAATCAAAATATTGCCAAAAAAAATCATTTTTAGGGATTTCAATTATGATGACAATTACAATATTCCAACAGCTCATTCAACGCAACATATTCATTGAATACAAACAAATTGCGTTTTAGGTATACATTATCGCACTTTAAACATAGCACATTCACCCACTATGATCCCACCAAATCAAATCACAGAAGCATGAGGTTCAGAACATATAATTGGGAAAATTGGATGGTGGGTTTTCGCCAAAGACTTATATTTGAAGTTTGACTTGGAATTTGAACATATAATTGGGACTAATTTATCTAGAACAAATCCTCAACATACTCGTTAATTGTATAAATCTTGACCATACTCATGCACTACGACAACTAGACCATAGAGCAAATTACACAGATTAATTGCACCACTGTTGGAACTTGTAAATTATAATGCTTAATTGCACTACAACAACCACTGTTCAGCAAACCAAAAACTAAATCCAATTCTTTGTTTCTTGTTCAACATTGTTCAGCAGGCCAAAAATAAATTCAGACCACTGTTCAACAGGCCCAATACTCTGTTCAATTTAACAACAGGCATCATACTCTGTAATTGAACATGCTTGTTTGACACTTAATTCTTTGATTCTTGTTCAGCAAAAATCGAAATCCAAGTATCTAAACCCTAAGAATAACATAACAAGACATTTTCGCATAAAGAAATTCAAACTTTCTAACTGAAATTCAACAAAATTGGAAGAATCACTCACAGGGTCAGTTGGTTCTTGTCCAGTAATTGGAAGATCGAAATAATCTTCAGACACCACCCAATTTCGATCGAATTTACAGTATAGCCGTTGTTAAATCTGCAACAACCAACCGTCTACCCACACTTTCTGGCAAAACCCTAGTTTGTCGAACAGTTTCTCGTTTTGGATGGCTTGTTTGATTTACACTAGTAGCAGGGGATGAAGGACATAATAGCAACTGGCGCTCAAACTAAACGTTTAATGAATTAAGTAATAATAAGGGTAATTTGGTATTTTCAATTAAAATTTTAAGGGTATTTTGGTCAAACTAGATAAAATTACAGGGACAATTATGTCCAGATAATTGACTAATCGGAAAAAGTACACATTTTATATAAACAATAAAGATTAGGTTGCGTAATTGAGATTTTTCAAATATGGGGGGTAAAATCCTCATTTTACAAAAGTTCGGGGGATGTATATATTATTACTTCATTTGGAAATAGGACTTCCATCAGTTTTCTAAAATTGTAGTGAGCTTTGTTGATGAAAATATTAATAAACTGGCACCCTTGACAAATATCTGTTGTCTCATCCGCTATCTACATTCACTCTTATTAACTTATTGCCAGCCTTCCATTGCTTTTCTGAAATTGTAGTGAGCTTTGTTTTCAGTTGACTCTATTTTTAGAAACCCTGAACTGAAATATAAGGCTGTTAAGTGCTTTTAATAAAGAAATACAGAGTAATACTTAACATTGTAACATTTACACGTTTGCATGCTAACTAATGATATCATTATCTATTTATTCCTTAATGAACGAAAGATATATTGTGAAGTAGAAGAATGGATGATCCAGCAACGTCCTGATAAAGTTCTTGCTTGTTTCTTTTGTGCTGAAGCCCTTTCGATCTTTGAACAGTGTTGAAACAATGCACCAGAAAGTTGAAGCAAGGAAATATGATACTGAGGGGTACAATGATGCATCGCCCTTTATTATGATTGTGTTAATGTCGATGTTAATGGTTGTGTACGGGTGGAGACATTGGTGTAGGATTTGCTGGTTGAACGAAACTATCCAATGGCGGGGAGGGATTGGGTGTAGGTGGAGATAAAGGAAAAGGTGTTGGTGGTGGCAATGAAGGAATTAGAGTTGGTGGTGGTGATGAGAATATTGGTGTTTGTGGGGGTGGCAATATTGGGGTTGGAGGCGGAAGGATTGACACTGGTGGTGGTGAAGATGTTGGTATTGGCGTTGGCGGTGGAAGGATTGGTACTGTTGGTGGTGAGAATATTGGTGTTGGTGGTGGAAGTACTGGTGCAAGTGGTGGAGAAAATATTGGTGTTGGTGTTGGTGTCGGAAAGATTGGTATTGCCGGTGGCGAAAATATTGGTGTTGGAGGAGGAAAAACTGGTGTTATTGGCGGAGAGAAAAGTGGTGTCGGAGGTGGAAGGATTGGTGCTTGTGGAGGTGAGAAAATTGGTGTTGGAGGTGGTAGGATTGGCACTGGTGGAGGTGAGAATATAGGTGTTGGAGGTGGAAGGATTGGTGCTGGTGGTGGTGAGAAAATTGGTGTTGGAGGAGGTAGGATTAGCGCTGGTGGTGGTGAGAAGATTGGTGTTGGAGGTGGGAGGATGGGTGATGGAGGTGGAGAGGTTATCGGTGTTGGAGGTGGAGTGGTTATCGGTGTTGGAGGTGGGAGGATCGGTGTTGGTGGTGGGGAAAATATTGGTGTTGGTGGTGGTGATGCTAATGGAGGAGGAAGGATAGGTGCTGGTGGGGGCGTACTGGGGTCCAAAGGTGGTGGTGGTGGTGAAGTAATGATTGGTGCCACTGGTGGTGATAACACTGGTGGAGGTGGTGAAGCTAGGACTGGAGGTGGGGGTGACAAAGTTGGTGGAGGTGGGGAGAATATTACTAATGCAGGGGGTGGTGGTGGAGGTGAAGCTATTAAAGGTGATAGAGATGGTGGTGGTGGAGACACTGGGGGTGGTGGGGACGGCACTAGTGGTGGTGGTGGGGATAGCAAGGGAGGACTTGGCACCGGAGGGGGTGGAGACGGCACCAAAGGTGGTGCCGGGATAGCTGGTGGCAATGGTGGTGGGACAACCGGGGGTGAAGGTGTCGGCCTAGGAGCAGGTAAGAAGGGGTCATCAGGAGAGGATTGGTTAAAGGGCCACTGCCCACACGTACCGAACAAATACTGATACAGGGGATCACAATTACTTGGTGCCGCTCTGCCAGAACCACCACCACTTCCAGCATTCCTTCCTCCACGCCGAGGCCGATGAGTTCTATGACCTCCTTTTCTACTTCTACTGCTTGGTCTTTTCTTGCTTACTTTGTTGCCTTGTCCAATACTATTATTTGTTCTGGCTTCAATGATTGATGAACTTACCAAAAGTGTTGTTACTAGTATCACTATGAATATTTTGCCTTTCATTCTCTCGTGTTGGAGATTTATGCTTTTGGATTCACTCCGGAATACTTGATGCTTATTGTCCTATTTATTTTATTTGGAGAATGTGGTCCATCTCTCTTGTTGTACGTTCTAGTGTCTATGTACTCTGAACCATTTACACTTCAATTTTGACTATTTGTGATCCTTTAGATTATATATATTAATAAAAGTCATCGCTATTGAGTATGTCCATGCCTAGAACATTTATTTTGGTTGCAGTATTATAGATGAAGTCCAACTGTGGGAAATAAATAATGATATGGGAAGTGTAGATTTGTGTGCCATCTCGTATGGGGAACTTATTACAATCAAAATAATCCTTTTACGAATTGGATTGCTGAACATACATGTTAAGACGAATCATTCGATCCCCAAAGCTGGCATGCAACTGTATCCTATAAGGAAGGGTTCCGTTAAAACATGATACCAGTAAAAAGAGCAACATCAAATATGATCAACTCCTATATGTACATTGGTTCAAAAACAGAAAAGAAGCGGTAAATTTCAATAGTGTGTAAATTACATTCAAAGCTACGTTTAACAAAAGAAGGTATTGTTCTTTTATACGGCTGGTTGGCTGCGGTGTCACACTTCACCGCAACTTGTCATATTCCGTCACAATCCTCCACAATTTACAATAACTCTGGACAATCTACTTTTTTTAATTTAATTTATCTTTTTATTAAAAGTTAAACTTTCCACAACCCCACAATTTTACATTTTCCAATACATTTACAATTATTAAAATCAAAACCAAAACTCACAACTTTCCATAGCGCTGTCAAAACCAAATCAAAACCACAATCCATCAAAACTTTTCTAAACCCACCACATTGCACCGTGCCATACCGCTGTCAAAAGAACGGGGCAGAAAAGAAAAATAGAGGCATCTAGACCTTAATATGACCAATGGACAAAGTCGCCGGCAGTAATGCATATGTAAGTATTCTATAGTTCACAGTGATGTATCTATATATCTGGGTATATTACTTATATTAATTTTTTTTAAAGTTCTTCAATATTAATTGTAAATTCCGTCACAAATTTAAATATCATTAAAAAATTCATCGTTATTTTTTAAAGTTACCAAATTTTTACAAAATTTAATCATCACATAAAAAACTGTTATATTTCAAAACTTGTGATGTACCTAAGTATGACATACCACGATCGACAGTATCATTTGCAAATGCATATGAATGATACTACACATTTTGGTTTCATTTTCCTAATTATTTGCTGGAGAAAAAATGATTTGTAAGATTGCAAGACATGTACAGAACGAGTGTGAAATAATTTTTTTTCGGGAGTACTATATAGTAATATGAGTAATGAAATGTGCCTTGGTACAATATATTATTCCAATGTCTTACTTTTGATGAAATTAATTCTTACTATAGCTTTTGACGTCAATTTTTTAATTGGTACTAGTAATTATTAATTATAAGAATATTAGAATGTGTTGGCTACATCAACAAAAACAAATAAGGTCCTTAGTGAATGAACCCATCTGCTAGGTATATCACACTCTTTTATTTAACATTTAAAAAATTACGGATAAATGTATAATTCTATAAAAAGTTAGAGTTACAAAACTAAATCATATCATTTTTTTCCAATTTAATATGCAAATATATATGTTTTATATCAAGGTAAGACACTTGATATTTATCTTGCCTCAAGACTAATATCATTTTCATTATATTTATGAATGAAAGTGATATGAGTCTTGAGCAATACACCTCTTCAGTGTTTGTCTTAGTATAAATGTATATATTTACATATCAAATTGAAAAAAAAGGATATGATTGACATTTACAACTATAATACCACATATAAATTGTATGAATTATATTTGTCCATAATTTTCTAAAATTTACAAAGAAGGGTCTAAATATGTCCAACAGATAGGGTTTATTTGATTACGGTGTCTTTTGTAATTATTGGAGTAGCCAAAGAATTCCAAAGTTCGGCCCTGGTCTTTAATACGGTTGGCTGTAGTATGCCACGATGCGGTTGGTGGAATTGTGGCTGGTGTGGTGGATGGTGGTGGGTTATTGGCAAGTTGTGGCGGTTTTCTTTTTTATAAATAATGTAAATTGTATTGGTCAATGTGAAAAAGTTGATTGTGGTGGGTTGTGGTAATTGTGGTGGATTGGTATGTTGTGGTGGGTTCTGACAAAGTGCAGTGTATTGTGGTACCGCAACCAACCAGCCATATAATTAATATAAAAAAAACTAGTATCAAAAATCAAATTAAGTGTTAATTTCCTAAAACACGAGACACTTAAACAATATCTTGTATAAGACATATTGTCGCTGATGTATTTATTCGTTCATTATAGAATGCCACTCGAACAAATTGGACATCACAATAGCAAAATGATAATAGTCTTAATTAAAGATGGTTAAATTTTACGTAAATCGTTAAAAAATTAAATATAAGTATATTTAAATTATCATAAAGGTATGTTTTATTACTTTGAGGACTATTACGACATATAAAAATATATAAAAATAATTATTTACTTATATTTATTACACATATATAAATTATGAATACGTAGGATGTTTATTTTCTAAAGTAGGAATTATTTATATTTGTTGTCATGACTAATATGTGTTATATATACTCTCATAATTGATACATACATACATACATACATACATATATATATATATATAAATATATATATATATATTATTAAAAGCTGCTTAATTCCATAAAAAAAGAATATTATTAAAAGTTACAAAAATCTAAATCATGAACAATTCAAAATAGTTATTAACAATCTTGATTGAAAATATGTGTCACTCCTCATCTCAATAACACGTGGTAGATACTTTTTTTGTTACTAAATCTTATATTGAATTTTTTTTTCGATTATTAAAAGCCAACAGATTTAAAAGTTTATGGAATAGAATAAGACCACATTACAAGATAGGAAGCAACCAATTCCAATAGGTAAAGCCAATAATCAAACACTAATAAAAATAAGCAAATAACTAGAACTATCGCGTCTACAATATTAAAATAACTTGCTCTTGATCACAATGTTAAAAGTTCATTGGACTTCTTATATTAAATGGAATCTCATAGTTATCTAAACTTATGCAGAACATTGAACAAGGGACTAGCAAAGCCCAAAAAAAAAAAAAAAAAAAAAACATTGTTATTAGTGGTTTACTAAAAACAGTATACTGTGATACATTCAGCCATTTGGTTTACTTAATTCATTGATAGTACATTACAAGCGAGAGGATAAATACATGCATACATTTTATTCACAAATATGGCTTCTCAATTCTTCTAATCGTAGCACAGAACTACTTAACCCCACCTAGCAGTAGCAGATCAGGAAGGAAATGGTGGTAAGTCAGGAAATGGTGGAAAGGGTGGGAATGGTGGGAAAGGCATCTCACCGGGGAAATCAGGAGCCGCCCAAACTGGTGGTTGTTCCTCCTCTGGTGGCGGCAGCAATGGAGAGAACTGGGAACCCGGCTCCTTTGGCGGATTGAACTCTCCGCCTAGCCCTCCACTTGGAGGCGACCCCCATGGCCACGTTATCGGTGGAAAAAATGGCCATTGAATTGGTGGCTGGTCGGTCTGGCCGAGCCCTGGCGACGATGGTGGTGGTGGCGATGTGTCTAGCGGTGTCCACGGTGGGAAGATTACTATTGGCGGAAATGGCGGGAATTCAAACACTGGTGGCGGAGATGGTACTGGGGAAGATGGTGGTGGGGATGAGGACACTGCTGGTGGAAGCTCCGAAATTGGTGGTGGTGATGGGACGAGTGGTGGTGGTATCAGCGGTGGCAGTTCAAACACTGGTGGCGGCGGTGAAGGAACCAAAGGGGTAGCTGGGGGAAGTACTGGTGGTGGAAGTGCTGGTGGTGCTACTGTTGGCGGTGGTTGAGCAGGTGGCGGTAGTACTGGTGGTGGCAGAGCAGGCGGCGGTAGTGCTGGTGGTGGCAGAGCAGGTGGTGGAAGTACAGGAGGAGGTGGTATTACTGGTGGTGGCGGAGGGAGAATGGGTGGTGTTGGCGGTGGCAGAGGTGGTGCTACTGGTGGTGAAGGTGGTGGGGTTGTAGGAAGAAAAGGATTGTCAGGAGAAGGTGAAGAAGGAAAAGGCCAGGTGCCACAACTGCCAAATAAGAATTGGTAAAATGGGTCACAATTTGGATTTGAACTACCTTCACCTCTTGATTTTCCTCTTCTTCCTCTATTTCTACTTCTACTTGTACTTTTGCTCTTACTCTTGCTCCTAACATCATGCCTTGTCTTTGCTGATGATGATCTCTTTACCAACATTTCAGCTTCTACCATTTCTTGGGCAATCAAGAGTAAGCCCAGTAAGATGATCATTAGCACTTTCTTTGGTTCCATCACTTTTGCTTTCAGTATTGGCCTTCAAGTTTCAAACCTAGACATACAACCATGCACTATGGGGCAATGCAACATAAGACTCAAACTAAATAAGAAGAATGGCAATGTATTGGAATGGACAATACATTCAAGTAATTAACAACCAAGCTACATTATAGGGCAGCTGCAGTAATGAATTCGTGCTTCCAACTTAATTGATTAGTTTGTGTGTACATATATTTACTATTGCATGCAGAATTCAGGCACCTTCAAATCTAGGGTCTATGTACTGCTCCTAGGATGATTGCTATACTATATGCAGAATAACATAAAACTAAGCAGTTGTGAAGTGCCACATGTATGTTTAGGTTTTGGGTATTATGCATGGAGGACACATTTACATCTTTTTCTTGGATTTTCTGTGTTGTGGAGACTGAAGGTGCAACCCACCTTAATCAACTAGTGCTTGGTTTAGTTTATCAGTCCCTCCAACCCTTTTTATTTGTCATCGTTTTGGAGAAAAATAGAGAATTCAATGTAAATAATAAAATTTAGATATTAGAAGTAAATCAAATGATAAAAATATCCCCAATTGTTATTAATTTATTGGTTCCAAAGTCATTTATGAAAGTAAAAATAATAAAATTATCACTAAACATATAAATGCGATAAATAATAAGAGAAAAAAAAAGTTAACTAAGTGGACAAATAAGAAGGGATGGGATGGTAGAAGTACTATGTATTTTCTTTGGATTATAAGTGTATTTTGTAGACTTTTCAATTATCATTGTTTTTCATTTACAAAGTTTCTGCATGTGTTTTATGGAGCATCTAAGGTTTTGCTCTTGCTAACTTTGTAACATTTGACTCATGACTTTTTCAATTTATACATATGAATCACCAAACCCGTTTAATGGATGAGTGTGCATGGATAGGGGGGGGGGGGGGGCATAAATGTGTTGCAGATTGACTGATATGTGTACGTGGGCAAACAGACCAAGTGATGAGGCAGTCTGATGACTGACGAAACCAAGTTTTATTTGCTGTAAATTTCTCGAGCACAGTCCTAGCTATACTAAGATGAGGTCCCAACTAACCTACTTGAATAACTTGAATAACTTGAGGGCCTTGAGGGCAGACACCCTATTGAATCAGGAAAAAACTATACTGACTCAGTGAGTAAAAACTCAGCTGAGCTGGAAAAAGAAAACTAAAAGAATAAAGGAAAAAAATCACAAAAACCCTCCCCTTCCCCTCCCATTTAATTCCCCCATTTAATCCTAACTCCCATTTCCCAGATACCTCTGATACGGCCGCCTCCCCCTCCCCCCACGCCTACTGACATGTATTTCTTGCACTTGGCACAATACAGACAGATTAAAACGAGGTAAGAAGTGACATGTATTTAAGCAAATGCAAATGCAAATGCAGGGAAATGGTAATAAAGAAAAAAAATCCACGGGCTTTATGTTTTGAGATGGAGAATATGTGTTGCCCATTGGGCACCTTTAATAATTATCCCAATTAAATTAAGTTGAGATTGTAGTTCATGTTTTCATTATCCAATTTATTTGATATCTAATAATAATCATAATAATAATAGTAATAATAATAATAATAATAATAATAATAATAATAAGGAAATTTGGATTCTAATAATGCTAACTTTCACTTTTTGTACGTTAATAATCCCTACTTAATTTTTATATTTTGGTGGTCCCAAAAAAGTTGTATTATGGTATAGTGGTATGACACCATCGCGTCAAATGACGATGATACGGTGAAAAAGTGATGTACTGGTATGCATGTGTTTGCCACATCAGCTTTCCACCGAGTCACCGCTACTTGACTCGATAACGTCCCCCAAAATATAATTTTATTTTTATGACCACCAAAAACAAAAAATAAAGTAGTACGTACTCCTATGTTCCATATTGTCATAATTTTGACTCTTACAATCTCCAATGTTACTATTTGATTGATAATGTTTTTATATAATATATTATTAACAATTGCACTATTATACTTCTATAATAGTATTTTTTGTTATGAATCTAATGGTGATAATTTTATATAACAACTCATTGTATATTGAGAAATTTAATGTCAATTTTTTTAAAAATTTGACTACACAATTTGACATTTATTTCCATCATATTCTTTGATATTTTTGTTATTTATATATTATTTATGTTTGCAATCATGTACTCCCTCCATTCCACAATATCTATTGCTTTGATCAATTTTATGTTTTCCACGATATCTGTCACTTTACAATTACAATGTAATATAAATGACAAGTTTTTCAAATTTACCTCTTACTTTTATAATTTCCAATACAATTATATAATTAAAATCGAAACAACCTCTTACTTTTTACCATTTCCAATACAATTATCATTTTTAATATTATTTTCTTAAAATTTTCACAAAAACTCTAAAGTGACAATTATTAAGTAATGGAGGGAGTACCTAAATTGACACCCATTCGGAAGAATGAGCAAAAAACTAGTTGGGAATAGTAAAGCGATAAATATTGTGAAACAAAAAAAGTTAGTTAACGTGAGAGAAATTGATTTCATTCTCTATTTGAATCAAACAAAAATTGATCCATCTTTTAAAAAAA
Organism: Portulaca oleracea; assembly: GCA_029582165.1. NCBI lineage: Eukaryota > Viridiplantae > Streptophyta > Magnoliopsida > Caryophyllales > Portulacaceae > Portulaca > Portulaca oleracea. The sequence continues at coordinate 20,116,322 of CM055882.1, read as the reverse complement.
AGAAAATTTGATTTCATTCCCTATTTGAAAATAAAAAATTTATATAAAACTTTTTGAAATTTATTAGAAAAGTAAATGGTGAATTGTGGTGAATTGTGGTGAGTTGCTGTAACTTGCGATGCCGCACCATGCAGGACCGTATAAAAAAATGGGGCCTTAGTCAATAAAATTTCACAAAAAAAATTGAATCAATAAAATATAGGACTTTTATATACAACTAATGACATATTTTTTAAATTGAATATGTGAGTTTTATTAATTACTGTTTTATTAGACCGTTAGTGTGAGTTTATATCAATAAATTGAATCACATATTTTTTAATTAAATATGTGAGTTTTATAGGACTCTTTTTTCAATTAACGACTATTTTATTAATTACTGTTTTATTAATTCTATTAAATTAATGCCTAATTTTATTATGGTTTTGCTAATTTTATTAAATTGAAAACATAACTTTATAAAACTCACACATTTATAAAGTTAATAAAAAAAATATTAGTTTGGCCTTTCACCAATAATAGTTTTATTTCCCTCTCAATCAAATTTTCTTAAATTTGAACAAATTAAAAGAAAGAGGGAATTGCTAATTATAATTTTAGATGGGAGGGAAACCAATGGAGCCAAAAACTTAGTCAAAATTTTCATTTCCCTCCTAAGACTAAAATTTGAGAATATATGCAAAAAAATACAATAGGTTGCAGGGTTCCACATTTTCACTATTCTCACTCACTCACTCACTCACTAACTAAATTTCACATAATTTTAAACAACCCTCACCAACAATTATTTCATTTCCCTCTTTACCAATTTTTCTTAAACTTGAACTAATTAAAATCTGGAGGGAATTGCTAATTAAAATTTTAGAGAGGAGGGAAACTAGTAGGTGCCAAAATTTTAATTAGAAATTTTGTTTCCCTCCTAAAACTAAAATTGAAAAACATACATATATATATATATATATATATATATATATATATATGTGTATATATATATATATATATATATATAAAGAAGAAGGTCGAGGTTTAGGGTTTATTTCTCCACATCCTCAATCACACTCAGCCTCACTCAGAACACTACTCTTCGACCCTCCGCCTCTCACAGTACCATAGCCCTCTTCTTCATTCCGCTCTCTAACAGTATCATCTCCGCCGTTCCTTCAACCCATATACGCTGCCCACAACCTCCTCAGCCTCCTCCTCCTCCCCCTCTCCCTCACCATGGTTGTTGGAGATTTCCCCATCACAAATTTCGTGTTTTTTTTCAGATTGTATGGTATACTGATAGTGAGTAAGCTCACTCACTATTGCATACTTGTATACTGCATAGCTCCAATCCATCTCCAATTAAGCTGAATGAATATGTTTTGATTCGCTACCGTGATTAATCAATTGACTAATTCAAAATTAATAATGATTTAAATTGTAAAACGAAAACATGTTCATTTGTCTTGGAAATGGAAAAGTACGAGGCTATCGATAGTTCCAACTCCACTAAGTGGATATACTCACATTAGATTCAAACTTAATAATTTGATATATCCAAAGCTGGGATGTGTATCACTGTATGGTTTGCATATCTGCTAGTTTATTGGTTATATTTATTTGAATACTAATACTCAAGCAAGTCAACTCGATTCAACCCCTATTAAAACAAATGTGAATCAAAACACAATGTTCAAAACTCAAAAGTCATCGTGCTTATCTCTAGCTAGAATGTGATTCATACATGTTTTTATCTTGAATCTAACTGAGCCAATTATGACCTATCTATCATTAATTCATTATCGATCCAACATTCATCGAAATTACTAGTAGATGGTTAAAAGTAGGGGTGACAAAATATCGGGTCCGTGTCTTATCGGAAAAATATAGAAACCGAGCATATTTTTACGATTATATATATATATATATATTCTTTCAAAAAGGATATTGTAAGGAATTTGGGAAAATGTAAATAAGAGGGAAATTGACGAGCCAAAATTTCATAGACTTTGAATTATAGCAGGGTTTTAAGTTTGGTGAAAATAATTTGAGCGGGAAATGTGAAATTTTCAGCAGACCCCAGAAACTTTCTGATTTTTTTATTTTTTTTTACAAAACCTAGTATCAATTTCAATCCTCCATCGCTGCTCTTCACTCGCTGATGGCTTCTTCTTCTCTCTCCCCCCTCAACCAAAACCCTACTATTTGAATCCCTCTTCCCCCATTCTTCCATGAACCAAAACCATAATCTTCGAACTCAAGGCGTCCTCAACCAAAGCAATTGACCGCCGCTCCCGACCTGCGCGCAACCAACGTCCGTTCCTGCGACCGGCATCCGTCTGTGGCTTTGGTTCTCATCTCTCAGCTGTAAGTATGGAAATCTGGCTTTGTTTGCTAGTCATTTTTCCCATTCCTAAGAATTATTGCACTCAATTTTCCCTTCTCTCTGATTAGCGTTACTAAAAGTTTTGAAATCTGAAATCTGAGTTAACGGATCTCTTCTTCTGTCTCCCACCAACCCCGCTTGTCCCAGCCAACGACCGCCTCCACCGCACCTTCACCGGTCGCCGGCGCTGCCGTGGCTCACCTCTTAACCGACACACCATTCGACGCCATCCCCTGTTCGTTGCAGCCCACCCACTAGACGCACGCCCAAACGCACTGTCACAGCCTCGCACCACCCCTGCTCTCACCTTTCCATCGCCCAGATCTGGCGCAAGTGTCGACACCGGCACCTGCTCCTCGACCGACCACCGCGAACCGCCTTCCGCCCGGTGCGGCCTACCCACTTAGTAACACCACCACATCGAGCACCTTTTCGTGAGCTTTCTTACTCCTCCATCACTTTTCTTTTTGCTTTTTTACTTTTTGATGAGTACATTGCAGCAATTAGGAATTTAGGTGTGTTTCTTTGGATATCTAGGTAACCAATTTGTGTTCCCTTGTCCAAGGTTACGTCTGTAGAAGTCAATTTGCTTGAAGGCTTTCTCTTTGAATTAAGTATCTTCATTGTCAGGGTTTGACAGTTTGCATTTGTGTGCTGATTGTCAGGGTTAGTGAGTGGCTGTGTTTTGTGTTTTTGGTTTTAGGGTGTGTGGTTGGCTGTGTTTTTGTCTTTTTGATTTTGGGTGTGATTGGCTGTGTTTTTGTGTTTTTGTTTTTGGGTGTGTGAATTCTGGTTGGATTTGGTTTTTATTTTATCTGTTGTGGTAGTCTTCCTCCTGTGTAAATTGGAGGTGTGTTTTGTTTGTTAAACTGAGGTGGGTGTTTGTGGGTTTACTAGTGCTTACTAATAGTTTATATAGTGGTCCTCCAATTGCAGTGATTTGCTCCTCTTTTGCACAACTCATATGGTCTTAAATCATGCAAAATGTGGGACTACTAATGCTACAGAAGCTGTCATTAAAAGGTTTGTTTGAAAGTTGTATGCAGATCAATCTTCTCAGCAATTTGAGGTCATGCTTCTGGCTTGCTTTGTTCTTTGCTGTGATATGGTCGATTTGGGGTCTTCACAATACAGTAATCTTTGATCAAATGGAAAGGAGGAAAAGTCGGTGATGCATAATGCAAATTGGTGGGTCTACTGTTTGGAAGAAATCACATAACTACTAGATTGATCAGATGGCTTTGGATTTTCATCGAATTACTATATTTGATTATGATTTTGTGACTGATCATGGTTGTTGCTTGCTTAATTTCCACAGCTTGCCATATTTCTTTGCACTTTAACTATTTGTGTTTGTGGGAGAAATGTCACTCCAGGACCTATAAGTTGGAGTCAAATACTTACTGGTGAAGTTTATCGACCACAGGTTTGTCTTCCCTTAGTATATTTGATTGAATATATTGTTTTTGCTTACTTTGGACTAAAGGAGTAATATTTGATGTCTAATTTTTCTTGTGTCCTTTTCAGCTTCCTAATCAATTAGGCGATTAAAATCGAGATGGTCCCTCTCAAAGTGACCACAATGACCAATCCAACTAAGGGAGACTACAAAATGTGGTCATCAAACCAAGGGAGAATGCTACTATTAAAATGTGCTCTTACTTAGGTTAATGATGTACTGTGTTTTAACTTTTATTTATAGGATCAACGATGTTTGTCGTACAATGTTACTGTACGTTATGACTATTATCGGTGTTATTTTAGTTTGGATCAAACAATTAATGTATGTATGTATGTATATAGTTTGCTATCATACTTATGCAAGTTAGGAATTTCTTTTCCTTATATGTATGTATGTATGTGTGTGTATATATATGTATGTATATATATATATATATAATATTTTGATAATACTAATAATATAATAAATAAATAATAATAAATAACAATAATAATATGTATTAGTATATAATATTAGAATGTCGTTTTTGCGTAGGGGCGGAGTTAGAAAATTTTCATTGTGGGTGCCAAATTTTAATATTGTTATAAAACAAATGTTAAAAAGGAAATTAATGCATAAATATATGCTATTGTATGTTGTTGCACTGCTTCAAACTCTTAACCTAAGGTATCTAATTGTGGACATTTACCAATTGCACTACCAAATAAAAAATGCGTCATGCCTTCTCCAATTACATATATTAATTTTTTTTGAGCATGGGGGGTGCTAAGGCCCCCACAAACCCCCTTAGCTCCGCCACTGGTTTTGCATGTATTTAAAAATAAAATTTAATTAATAGCTACACTTGATACATGTAGCATCTTCTAATTAAAAACAATTTATACCATGAGAAGGCTACGACCATTATAATAAATAGCTATACCTTTAGCATGGAGCTATTATGACTAGGATTTCTACCTCTGTCAAGTGTAGTCAAATTACCTACATGGCTTCTCGTTAGCTAAATTTGTTGTCATGCAAAATTCCTTCACCTCTTGACGGGCCATGATTTTATAGCTACACCTCGAAATGTAGAATTAATACCAAATAAATGTAGCTATTGGCATAATTCGTTGTAGTGTTATAAATTAAAGGTAATCATCACAATTTACAAAAAATCTAACTTAAAAATAAAGTTGAATTATATAATTTATAAATTATAGTGGTACCAGACATTTTTTATTCTAATTGGTCAAATTATAATCGGGTGGGCTTAGTTTGGTTCTATTTCGGGTCGGATGTGCGTCGAGCCGGGTGAAACTCCGTTCGGGCAATTTTCGAATTTGGGTTAAGTCAAATTTGACTCAGGTCGGATGCGGCTTGAATAAGATAAAACTCGGTTCGGGCAATTATCGGATTTGGCTTGGCTCGGGTCGAGTAACATTCAGTTCGGGAAATTGTCGGATTCGGGTTAAATCGGATTTGGCTTGGCTTGGGTCAAATAAAATTCAGTTCGGGCAATTTCGGATTCAGGTTAACTCGGATTTGGCAATGCTCGGGTCGGGTTCGGATCGAATCAAATTATTTCAGATGTGGCTCGGGTTGGGTAAAAATCAGTTCGGGCAATTTTGGATTCGGGTTAACTCAGATTTGGCAATGCTCGGGTCAGGTTCGGATCAGATCGGATTATTTTGGATCTCTTTCTTATTCGGTAAAATTCGGGTTGAGATTCGGATCAGATTCGGGGTCGAATTATCTTCGGGTTCGGATCAAAACCGGATCATCTATTTCAGTATCGGATCCGGATCAGCTTTGTCAGGTCTAGCCTTCTCTCAATAAAATGCCTTCAGCTGCCTTTCCTAAAAAAACTTTAAAAAATTGATAAAATAACAAGATGATTGAAGTGAATGAAAGGATGGGAAAATAATTTAGTGGGGATCAAAATATTAAGGAAGAAACCGCCTCCTTCATTCATTATAAATACACTCTCCAATCTCCATTAACCCCACAATCTCACCACTCTCTCTTTCTCTAACCTATTCTCTTATTTCTCTCTCTGCTCTCTAATTTAATTTCTATTCTCTCATTAATATCAACTACACTAGCGAAATGGCCTACGCTAAGATCCAAGTTTCCATGATGTTGGCCCTCTTCGCCGCCGCCTGCATGGCTCAAGCACCCGCACCCACCCCCACCGTCACCCCAGCAACACCACCATCCGCCACCACACCGCCAACTCCCGCCCCCGTTGCCACCCCAGTTGCTCGGAATGAGAAGAAACGTTCAACAACTTGTTTTGGAGTTTCGGCCTTGGTGGAATGGGAAAATAATTTAGTAGAGAAAGAGGAAGATGAACTGAGGAAAAGTTTGAATTGGGATTTTGGGGGAAGGAGACGACGAGGAAGAGAAAAAAAAGGGTTTTTGGGTAAAGTGGGTTTTAATTTTGGGAAAATGAAGTCTTGGGTTTCGTTTTTAATTTTAGGGAAGGGGTTCTGGTGGGGGGATCTAGGCCACACCTTAATTGACAATTAAAGGTTAAATTTGGTTGAAAATTAAAAGGAAAAGAAACTTTTATCCATATCATATGCCACATAAGATGAGTGACTGACTCACTGAGTCAGTCTATCATTCTCCATTGAATCATTTAATGGCATTATGGCAACCCTTGTTTTGCGTGCCTTTTCCATGCGTACCTTAACATCAACATACAGACAGCACACAGCTAATTATTTTACTCCAATTTAAATGAGCTTCTGCTTGCAAAAAAACACAACATTAATGTATCCACTTATGTTACATCGACTTACACATGTTACCCTTATTTTATATTACTACTTATTGTCATCTTTAGAAATTATATAATTTGTTGGATTTTGTGGCCCATTGAATCCTCGGTGGAGTCCAGAACAGAGAAGAAGCGACAACCTTTGCGAGACGCGGCCAGCTACGCAAAAGCGCTGCCAGCGCCTAGGCCCCTTGTTTCGTCCGCGGCGGATCCACTTCAGGCGGTTGTAGGTTAATTATGTTTTAACATAGTTTTCCTTCTCTCACTATTAGTATAAATATTACACATGTATCTCCACGATAATCACAGTCCACGACGTCGTCGAGTACTGCCAACAATGTTCGAGTTATAGAGAATCAGAGAGGGAGAAAATATTGAGAGAGAAAAGGGTCTCAGTATCTCACCAATATTTTCCCAAGTGTATCCCGAGAGAGAAAGACTGAGAGTTGTGAGTGAAAGAGATTTGTTGTTGTAATCTCCTCTGTTGTGCATCGCATTACACCCTGTGATAGTGATTAGGTTGTACTCCTCCTTTCTCATAGTGGATTGTTTTCTGGCTGTCGCCGTCCGTGGGTTTTTCTCCAAGTTCTTCGGTTTCCCACGTAAACCTGGTGTTGTTTCATCGCTCTTATTTGGTTCCTTAATTTTGTCGTAATTTTCGTCATCACAATTCGATTTTATATTATTTATTTCGCTTCCGCTGTTACCTTGCTACTATTTTCTCTAACAAGTGGTATCAGAGCTCACAAGGGGTATTTGAGCCTAACATAATTAAATTTTTAAAATTTTAATTATGAATTTCTTAATATATACAATAATTTATCCCCATATAAAATTCGGTGTTTACATATGAACGAGTTGGAATGTGGGTTTAGAAACCTCAACTGTCGCATGGGTTCTTAACTTTTCGATCCTCCTCTTTTATTGGATTGTCTTTGATCATTTTCTTCTTTGTTTGTATTCCTCTTATTTGCCTTTTTTATTTTTTTTATTTTTCTTTGTTTCAATTATTGTTTATTCCCGTAACACACTCTTGGTCCCGAGTTGAGTGGGAATCAAGGTAAGTAATTTTGTAAGGGCTTTAAGGCAAGGATGTAAATAATAGATTGTGCAAGTGGTGGAAGGAATAGGTGGTGTATGTGGTAGTAGGTGCAAATGGCGTTAGTGGTAAAATGGTAATAGCTTCGGTCGTGTGATGGGAACCTCCTATCCTAGACATGTCCTTTTAAATTGCAAATGATTCATTTGAAGGTTATCTTCACTTTAAGATGTTGTGAGTCTATATAATAATATCCTCTCTTTTTGTCATGACATCTAGCGAATGTATAAGCTAGACGCTCATTTGTAATTTTTGTCATTCTGATTCTCCTTTATCCTAGCTTGTTTGATAAATGTGTGGGTCAACCTATCGCTCACTAATTTTATGTTGTTTGATCTCTCCTATTGTCTAGATTCATTTTTTTACTATTTTTTTTTAAAGAATTAGCATCATTTTGTATTGATCAGGATGGATGACCCCGGTGATGTGGTTAAAGTATGGTTTAAAATGATTGAAATGACTACTTATATCACCAGGGTACACCTTCTTTTATGGTAGCTCATCCGTTGGGAACTTCTCAGTTAAGCGTGTCTGGCTGGGAATAGTCTCGATCAGGATGGATGACCTCCTGGGAAGTTTTTCCAGGCAGCGTGTGAACAAGAACGAAGCATGCTGGAAAGACTCGTAGTGATATGTGGGGTAAGTAAGCGATCCTTAAAGCAGTTATCGGTAATGTCCGCGACCCGGGAGGGGACGGGGCGTTACAGGTACATAATCAAGAATAGAGGAAGTTTAAGGTATGGGGAAGAGTTGCAATTAAGCAAATGTCATTCATTTTTTAATTCATAAATATGTACATGACCGTCTTGCATGGGACACCTTAACTACTTTAATCCTCCATACTAGAATATAAAGGTAATATAAGTATATGGACGAATACATGCCAAATAATGACATGATACTAGTTATCTTCACGATCAATAACTCAATCTTCTTTCTTCTAGACTTGAATTAGTGCCCTTGTCCTTGATGGCAGGGTTCTAGCTTAAATTGTCTTCAAATTTCATCTCGGTTTGCTTTAAGATAGCATTGTCATTTGTGACTGAATATTTCTTATATTGTGTTATGCTAGGTTTTATCACTTGAGTGAATAGTTAGCCTGGTAGTTCATCTTGACTTGGTCGAAGTATTACTCATTGCAAGATGAGTTTAGTCTAATGACAAGCTTGGTGGCACATTGGATTGGTGACGATGATTTCTTCTAGCATGTACTTATTGAAGATCTCATGGCCCCTTCTTGGAACCTACTTCGCGTTTGTGGACTCGAGTTTGAAATTTGGACTGTAACACGATCCTACTCGATGTATTCTATGCTAACTTAGACCTACATGAGACTTGTTGTATTTTTTAATGTAATGCCCCCAGATTCACAATCAACAAATTAGCAATAAACATCATACCTCGATGATTAGCGCAGCGGGAAATCAAACCCATGAGCATTACCATCGTCCATAACCAAGACTAGGCTTGCCAAACCAAACATGACACATAACTCCAAATCAAAACTAACACCATACATAGCTGCAAAGTAGACCTTATATGAATCATAACCATAAAATATAACAACTTGACTCTTAGGATACCATGTTACAACACCAAAGAAGAAATTAAAAATATTTCTCAAAGTAACAGTTCACTACTCTAAAGCATCTCATAAACCACGAGTAGATGAAGTAATTTTAGTGAAAGATGACATTCTGGTTCCTAAACCGCCCAGACTGCTTATCAGTATTGACTTACTAGCACTAGGAGCACCACCTACAAAACACAAAAATATCTTTTCGCAAATGAGTTGAAACTCAATACACATACCCCTATACAATCAAATAAATTAAGCAACTCATTTTATTTTGTGCATTTTAATTCATTTTGCAAACATAGAAAAGAGAATAATTAAATACATGTTTCAAGACTTAAATTAATTTGAGTGATTCCCTTTTGCGATCATTCGACTAAGCCTTCATATACGCATACACAGACCGATCGAGAGGTCCGGACAGAGTTACCCGGTTGACACTGGCTAGGTTGAGACTGGCTAGGCTTGATTGGCAGTGCACTTTGGCATAAAGGTAAGGGGTTAGGATCACTGTTAAATGAGAAAGCATGCAACACAATATTTATTGTTCATAATAAACACTTATGTTTTGTTTGAACTAATAAAATTGTGTTCATGAAGAGTACATGCAATATGATTACCTTAGAGCTCCAAACTGCAGGTAAAATACCCTAAAGACTTTGAACTTGGAAGACTCGAGTGAGGAGTAGCAATGACCTCACGAACCATGCTTGGGGTGCTCAACAACAAGGTTAAATTAGGAGAATAAAACTTTCGCAAAAAAGTTTGGAAAATTCCAGATTTTTGCGTTAACTGGTAAAAATTATAACTATTTCTATGATGATTGAAATACCTCATAAAATAACTTTCCGGAAAGCTAAAAATAAGTACTACAACTCTCAAGCTAAGAGTTAAGGCTAAAAGTAAGTATAAAAACTTGAAAATCAGCAAAGAAGACGACAGGTTTGTTGTAAATAGAGTTTGAGAGTGAAATTTTAAAAGAAATTCATAACTTAAAATCTAGACATCGTATGAACACATGCGAGCGATCTATAAGACACAATATTTATTCATGGTAATAAACACTTATGTTTTGTTTGAGCTTAAACAATTCCGTTCAGGAAGGGTACAGACAATATGTGTACCTTAAAGCTACAAACTGCAGGTAAAATATCCCGAAGACTTGAAGGATTCGAGCGAGGAGTAGCAACGACCTCACACACCACGCTTGGTGTGCACAACAACAAGATAAATTAGTTTGTGGAGTGTTGGAGCCCAAGAGGGGGGTGAAGTTCACAATTAAGATCTACACACTAGGTAAGGACGTTAGAACAAACTTCCTTGGTTTCAAACCAAGGATCAAAACACAGTGTAACTGAAATACCTCATTAGATTTATAACAATCAAAGAACAAGTTACACTTACAAAACAAAACAAGAAGTAACACCAAGGCGATTCGATAGGATCACCGACCAGTGACCGAATGTCCTTGAGTCGATTCTGAGATAAGGATCGTCGTAGGAAAAACCCTAGCGGCGATTTGGAACATGATGGATTACATTAAAACACAAACTCACACAGCCTTAGTCCGTCAAGGCTCTGCTACACACCATCTCTCTACTACATGTGGACACAACGAATGCTTACCAAGGTCCTTGGCTATACCTTCACCGGAGGTCCTTTACTGGGTACCTTCACCACCGAACCATTGGTTACACACTCGGAGAAATCCCACCGGATTTTTTACTCCGCGATTACTTCCGTGGAATCGCCTAAGTCTTCAATCTTCAAGTCTCCTATTTATACTAGAGGCTTGATAGTTGTTTAGGATAGTAGCCGTTGGAAACAAGATTATTTCCTTGTTTGCTCACTGCTTCACCTTACTTCTTTGGTGCTGATTTTCTTTCCTTCTTCTTGGAGATTTCCCAATCTTCTCTTCCTTCCATTTTTCTTGTTGATTTGTTTCCTTATGCCTTCCTTATAATTTATATCTGCAAATAAATCACACAATCAGAATATATATTATATAATCAAAATATATAATCAGATTATATAATATAAGGCAACTTCCCTTTTCCGGATTTTCACTTTCATCAAAACCGAAGGTCCTTCACGGATGCGCGATGAAGGACCTTGACCCTGTCTTCAACATGGAGTTTTGGGAGTGAAAGATTTCACTAACTCTAACTTAGGAGAATAAAACTTTAGCGAAAAGGTATGAAAATTCAATATTTTTGGGGTAACTTGTAAAAATTATAACTCGTTCTACGATGATTAAAATACTTTATAAAATAACTTTCTAGAAAGCTAAAAGTAAGTAATGCAATCTCTGGCTCATAGTTAAAGCTAAAAGTGTAAAAAATTGAAAATGAGCAAATAAGAGAGATGGTATGCTGTAAATAGAGTTTGAGAGTGGAATTTTTTTTTTAAAAAAATCATAACTTAAAATCTAGACATCATGTGAACACGTGTGAGCAATCTATGCAAAACTTGAATCATATACTTCAACTCTTATGTTGATCATAACCTCACATAAGCCTTGGAAAAATCTCAATGAGTGTCTTGAACATGACAAAACAACCTTACGATTCTGATTTGAACATGGTCACCGGGCTGACTTTGACGGGTTATTACTCATTATCCCGACATTCGATGAAAGCGTCAAAACCCATTTTGGAAAGCTTGTGGAGCGTACTAGAATATTCATGTTGATCACTTAACCTATTAAGACCTCCTTGATTCCTTAAAACACTCATGAACCTACTGTCCCAGAAAAACGTATAATGGGACACCAACATTTGAGTTATACACATCGAAATCCTGAGATTAAATGCCCGTAAGGAAGCTATCACCTAAATCTATTAATCAATATGATAACTTTGGTCATGGGCCATCCCGATTGTTCCGGAAAACATTTACACCCAAAACTTAGCTCAACTTGGCATCTTTTGATCTGTTTGTTGACAATAAGTGTTTCCCTTCAATGTATGAACCCGAATGACCAGCATATGGGGTTCGACCTGATTTAGTTCCACCTATGGTTGCTGGTTTTCTTAAGACCTCCCATCTTCTCTCCACGATTCACACCTGACTCCATGATTCATTTAAAGGTGAATGTGGGTATTTGGAGGTCCTTTTGCACCATCATTGGGGGTGGTGTTCATTGCAAGGAAGACCCCATGCTATAGGTCCTGATTTATGTTCCTCGTCAGGATCCCTCTCAGGTCTCCTGAAGGACCTCGATATTCCTTCGGCATGAATAAGGCAACGAAGTCAAACTGGACTTCCTTTGGGGATCCAAATGGTCAATATCAACCACAAGGGTATTTTGGGTATTTCTATACCTTGGAGGGAACACCCGGGATATTTTGAGTCCTTTGGGCTGTCTATGATCATAGAAGTCAAGCATGGGTCAGGTTGGACGATCACCCAAGGGAAAAGAAGAAAGTTGGATGAAATCGGGCGAAGAAAAGACATGTTGTCATTATTTACATCATAACGCCTTCAATATAGCTCCCTTAGGCTTGAGTTTCGGGGAGCTTAAAGTTCACATTGAGAGCTTTCCACCGATATCTTATGGGGCCAAGCTGGTGGAGCGTTACCGATCGCGTGGAGGGAGATTGATTGCTTGAGTATTGAAGAAATAATAATAAGGATGAACTTGAACAACAATGGAGCTAATAGAAGACCTTGGCAAGGAATGTCTACCACCTTAGTCTAACATTTCACCATGATTAATTAGAAGTAGTCCATCATCAACCATTAAAGAAATAAATTGAACACCACCAAATAATGCTTGGATAAAGTAAACAAGATTTTTAGGGAAGACGCTTGGGGAGCACTCATTCATTTCATTTCATAATCACATAAGCTGTCTTGGGAAGAGTGAAAACAAGGTATTTATACTAAACAGAAATTAAGGCAAAACTCAGTAAAAAAATGAAGCAGATACGCCCGTGTAGCAGACGGGTCGCGGGCGCGACGCCGTTTTGTCCCTCCATCTTCGGTTAGTAAAAATGCTCCTTCAACATGTCGATGGTCTTATTGATGCCGAAATGACCGGCAAGACCACCCCCTTGAACCTCCCGCACTAATAGTTTCCTCAACGGGCATTTGGGAACACAAAATTTGTTACCAGAGGAATCGGTCTAGTAGCAAATAAGGCCCATCACCACCAGCAAGGTGTGATTTGAAGTCATCATGTTCCTTGTAGAACTCCTTCAAGTGTTGAAATCCAAGGACCCTTGCCTCAACTACCGTAAGAAGAGAATGTCTCCTAGAGAGTGCATCGACAACCACGTTAACACTCCCCTTCTTGTTCCTTGCCACAAAATTAAAACTTTGAAGAAACTCAACTCATTTGGCATAACGAGAACTAAGTTTGTGTTGTCCATTCAAATATTTAAGAGCTTCGTGATCCAAATGAAGGACAAACTGGCTAGGTCTCAAGTAGTGAGTCCAATGATCGAGGGCTCGCACGAGAGCGTAGAATTTTTTGTCATAAGTTGAGTAATTCCTCCTCAACCCGTTGAGCTTCTCACTGAAATAAGCAATGAGGCGTTGGTTTTGCATCAAGACGACCCCAATGCCTACCCCGCCAGCATCGCAATCCGCCTCGAAGACTTGTGTGAAGTCCGGGAGAGCAAGTACCGAAGCCTCACATAGTCGAGCCTTAAGCTTCTTAAATGCCCCTTGGGCCGCTCGGGTCCACTCAAAGGTGCCCTTTTCATACACTCGGTAATAGGGGCGGTAAGGGTGCTAAAGCCCTTGATGAACCGTCGGTAGAACGAAGCAAGGCCGTGGAAACTCTTCACCTCCGTGATAGTAGAGGGTGAGGGCCAAGAGCGAATGGCCTCCACTTTCGAGGGATCCATAGAAATACCTCGATCGAAAACAATATACCCATGAAAGGTGACTTGAGGAGTGCAAAACTTGCACTTCTCTAGTTTGCCAAAAAGCATTTGTTGCCGCAAAACCTTGAACACCAACTCCAAATGTGTAATATGTCCACTTCACTCCTCGAATATACCAGAATATCATCAACATAAACAACTATAAATTTGGCGATAAAATGTCTCAACACCTCATTCATAAGACGCATGAATGTGCTCGGGGCGTTGGAGAGCCCGAATGGCATGACGAGCCACTCATATAATCCCCCTTTCGTCTTGAAAGCCGTCTTCCATTCATCTCCTTCCTTTATGCGGATATGATGATAACCACTCCGAAGGTCGATCTTGGAGAAAATACAAGAACCATGTAATTCATCGAGCATGTCATCGAGCCTCGGTATGGGATACCGATACTTGATGGTAATGTTGTTGATGGCCCGAATGTCGACACACATCCGGAAGGTACCATCCTTCTTGGGAACCGAGAGGGCCGGGACGGAACAAGGGCTCATGCTCTCTCGAACATAGCCTTGAGAAACAAGTTCGTCCACCTGCCGTTGCAACTCCTTGGTTTCCTGCGGGTTGCACCGATATGTCGCCTTGTTGGGGAGTGAAGCTCCGCGAATAAGGTCGATTTGATGCTCAATGCCCCGAATAGGAGGTAGACCCGGTGGAAGATCTTCGGGGAACACATTGTGGAATTTTGCAAGAAAAGAGACAACAAGAGGTAATGCTTGGGTGTCACTACCTCACTTGTGTTTGCCTCTAAGAGGAGCAAGGCAAAAACGACATTCCTCTTGCTTAGGGCTCGCTCAACCCGTGTTTCGCTCAAGTTTTTGGGCTCCTCACTTCCCACCCTAGGTTTAGGAGGTATGATTTCATTTGGTGCTAGTAGAAGAAGCTTAACCCTCTTGCCCTTGTGGGTGAAAGTATAGGTGTTTTTCAACCCATTATGAACAGTTCGCTTGTCAAATTGCCACAGTCGACCCAACAATATATGACATGCACTCATGTGAACAACATCACAAAAAGCAGAATCATCGTAGTTAGCACCAAAAGACAAATTCACTAGGACTTGATTGCTTACCTTAATGCCATCTCGGTCATTGAGCCATTTGAGAGAATAAGGACGAGGATGAGGTAGTAATGGAAATCCAAGCTTTTCAACCATATAAGTCGATGGAACGTTGGTACAGCTCCCTCCATCGATAATAAGATTGCAAACCTTGCCCCCGACGAAACATCGTGATTGAAAAATAGTCTCCCGCTGGGCCTTGTCAAGAGGGGCTTCATGAGCATGCAAAACTCGCCTCAAGACAAGAGCGTCACCTTGCACATGCGACACGGGGGCGACATCCTCCTCTTCACACACTGACCACATCCTCAACCACCACTTCGGAATCATCCCGTGCTACTTGTAGTTCCTCATCAATACCCTGGACCTCCTTGAGGGTCAAGGTCCATCGGTTCGGACAATCCGCCTGATAGTGTCCATATCCATGGCATTTGAAACACTTTCTACCCTCCATACGTCGAGTAGGATCCGTAGGAGACGCCACAACAAGTCCCTTCCCCTTGTTGGTACGGGGTGTCGAAAGAAACTTGGGTGTCTCACTAGGCTTTGGAGTGCCCGATTGAGGAGGGGGTCGGCTTGACGTTGGGAAATAAGCGCGTGACACCGGTTTGGAAATTGTCTTTTCCTTCCTCCGTCGCTCAACCCGAAGAGCCAAACCGCACAAATCATTCATGGAGTAGTGGGGTTGAACCTCAACTTTCTTCGCAACCGAAGAATCCAATCCATTCAAGAAACGCATCATCGTTTGTTCTTCCGGCTCTTGAAGGCCACTTTCAATGAGGAGCTGTTCGAACTCCGAGATGTAATCACTGACGGATCGTCTGCCCTGGGTGAGAGCGTATAGTTTCCTCAAGACGCTCTGCTTGTAGGTAGGGCTGTCAAAAAAATGTCCGACCCGAAAACCTGGTTCATTCTGACTTAGAAAAAAGCGGGTATGGTCATAAAATTTTCGTCTGAACTTTTACATTAACCGATTTGACTGAAAATTTGAACACAATATTTTTCAAGTTTCTATTGTCCGAACCTAGTTTAAACCCGAATTTATGCTTGTCCGACCCGAGTCCGACCCAGAAAATGTTCAAAAAACTGGGTATCGGACATCAAGTTTTTGTCCGATGTCTGATTTTTCCGAACCCGGATTGACCTGGACCTGAATTTTTGACAGCCCTACTTGTAGGTGTTGGGCAAGAAACGGTTGTTCATTAACTATTTGAGTCGTGTCCAAGTAGAAATCCTTTCCCGACCTTCCCGAGCTCGTTGCGATTTCATATTCTCAAACCAAAGATAGGCGGCTTTGGTGAGCTTTAAACTTGCGACCTTATAAGCCTTCTCATCATCATATTCCTTGGTCTCAAAGATCCTATCCATCAATTGGACCTATTCGAGTTACTCGTCTGAATCATTGGAACCATTGAATTCGGGGATGTCGATCTTGACGTCTTGGAAATCGTCACGAAGGGGCCGATCATGCACTTCTCAACGAGGTCGGCGTGGAGGGGAGCCTCTAGCATCGTCATTCGACTCAAAGTTGGGAGGTGGACGAATAGGGCTCGGTGCAAGCCTCTGAGGTTAAACTCGGGGTTGACCTTGGAGGTTCAAAACCAAAGTGTTCATTTGGGCCGCAAGACCCTTAATATTCCGCTCCATGGTAGAGAACCTATTGTCGAAAGAGGTGAATCGATCGTCGAAGGTGGCGAATCGTTTCTCGATAGTCCGAATTAGAGGACTACCCCGGTTGCTTGGTTCCTCTCGATCGGAAATAACTTCGTCGTCCATATCGAGGGAAGGGTGAAGGGCGGTATGAGTTTGGGATGTTTTTGTGGAGTTTGAGGGGTTTTCTTGTAGTTGGCTAGTGTTTGGCTAAGGGTTCTTTGTGTTTAATTCACTTGGGCATTTCATCGAACACCTTCCGAGCACATTTTTCCAACTCTTCTTCAAAGCTCCAAATAACTTCAAAAACACCAAATACAAACACAATACAATGTATTCCAATACTCTTGGATAGCACATGGGTTGGGGAACAGCAATAGATGCAAGAAATCCAACAAACCCAATACTAGAGAACTATACTACCAAGAACAATGAAAAGATAACTCAAGCAAAATAAAACCTAAGCTTTGATACCAAATGGATCGTTACCGATCGCGTGGAGGGAGATTGATTGCTTGAGTATTGAAGAAATAACAATAAGGATGAACTTAAACAACAATGGAGATAATAGAAGACCTTGGCAAGGAATGTCCACAACCTTAGTCAAACATTTCACCATGATTAATTAGGAGTAATCCACCATCAACCATTAAAGAAATGACTTGAACACCACAAAATAATGCTTGGATAAAGTAAACAAGATTTTTAGGGAAGAGGCTTGGGGAGCACTCATTCATTTCATTTCATAATCACATAAGTTATCTTGGGAAGAGTGAAAACAAGTTATTTAAACTAAACAGAAATTAAGCCAAAACTCAGCTAAAAAAACGAAACATACATGCGCGTGTCGCAAACGGGTCGCGGGCGCGACGCCGTTCTGTCTCGTCGTCCCACCTTCCGACAGTGGAGTGCAGGTGCTAGAGGTCGGGTCGCGGGCGCGACATTCTAGACAGAAGATTGTCGCGGGCGCGACGAAGCCAACTCGGGCGCGAGAGCTTTCTGGATGTGTTTTACATTCGGATGGGCCAGAAGGATGTCATGGGCGCGATGCCGGCTGGCTCGGGCACGACGGTCGTCTGTTCGCTGGTATTGTACATGCCTTGAATTTTATTGAATCCGGGGCTACACCCGTACCCTGATACCTCCTAGCTTCCATTCTCGGGACGACCCGATCTGGTGCCGAGGCCTCCGGGGTTGGTGCATCAAACGAACTCGCCTAGAAGGTCCTGGGGAAGTGACCGGGAATTGTTATTCGAGGCTCGAGATGGACGAGGCGGCTCGCTTGACGGAGATCACAAGCGCGGAGAACGGAACCCAGACCTCTTCAGTTGGAGTTCGGATGAAGAAAATATGTGCATTTTACATTCGGTAGAAAAACTACCCAACGGGCAGTTATGGTCGTGACAAGAGTGTCATGACCGCGATAGGCAGTGTCGCGCCCACGATGCTTCCCCCCTGATGCCTTGAAGTTGGAGGACTAAGTGACGCCTGTGACATAATGAGCCACGCCCGTGACATATAGCGTCGCGCCCGTAACACCGCGACAAGGAGAAGGCTTTGTTCACGAATCGCCCAAGGTCACACCAGTGACCTCCTGAGTCGCGGTCGCGACCTACCCATGGTCACACCCGCGACATCCCTGTTGCACCTGTAACGATTCTAGGAATGTCGGGTTTTAAGTCCGATTGCCCCTTCCCCTTTTGTTTCCTTCCTTTTTATATAATTCCCTTTGTTACCCCTCCCCCATATATATACATGTAAACCCCATCCATTAGGGAGATTTTTTGAAGCTCTTAGGCTTAGCCACCAAAAATCCTCTCCACTTGGGCGATTGTAATTAAGGGTTTTCAAACCCTAATTTAATGAAAGCTAATCATTTTGTGAAATTGCTTGTTGATTTCTCTTTCTTTGTGAGTGAGTGTTCTTCCTCCTCTCTTTAATGAGATTTCTTGGGTGTTTCAAGACTTTTTCCTTATGGAAGATCCTTGTGTAAGTTATTGAACATCTTAGTTCACTTGGGTGAGTGTTTATTCTTTAGAATAGTCCATATCATTTTAATTCTTATTTTAGTTCTTGTTCATCCACAAAACCCCCAAACCATAAAAATAGTTGTTGCTTGCACGATTTTTATGAGTGGATTTCTATCATCCACATGAATTTATGTAGACCCTCGGTCCGAAATGCTCCAACCACACTAATATATGTGAAATGCATGAAACAATAAGTACACTATTCAAATTGATCATAACATTTATCTACAATCACATGTGAGCCCCAAAATATATACTCCACATCAATTTTAGTTCTTATAACTTTCCAACACTTGAATATCTTTAATTTGGTCACTTAAAACACCACAAGCTCAACATACACCTTATGAACAACAACACAACCGATAAGTTTTTGGGGATTTCAAACTATATTTCCACATACATTTATAATTCCACATCATCGAAGATTTAATCCATACTTCGAACTTCACAATTTCAACTTATTTATCACCCAGAACCAAACCCAACAATAATCCTGTTGGAGGAAAGGGAGTAAACGGTATCGAAAACAATGGAAACTCTCTTGGATATCGCTAAGAGTTGTGGCTTTGTACTCACTTTCCTTAAGAACTATTTACTGTACCGTAAATGTTCAAAGGGATAAAACTTAGATCTTGTAACACTCAAGAATAATGGTTTCTCACTTAAATCACTCAAGTGTAACTGCAGTCTACACAAGAATGATGAATGTGATTAGCTTAAGATGATAGAAAATGATGATCTTAAATGACTTGGAATGCCTCCTATTTATAGGAGACTTCCAACCCTCAATCATATCCTTTAGTCAAAGGATGATTAAGGACCTTTAATGAGATATTAAGACCTTGACTAAGTCAGCTATTGGAATACAATAATATCGGACATATTATTGATATCAAAAACTTAATACATAAGATTATATAGCTGTTAGCATTAAAAACTGATTTTGCCACTTAACACGGTCCGTATTAACCGAAACACGGTCCGTGTTGCCTCAACACGACCCGTGTTGAGCCCAGACTTGTTTTTTATGCTATGCGGAGACTTACACGACCCTTGTTGGTCTCAAACTCATCCATGTTGATCATATTCTTGATGTTTACCTTATATATGGAGCGTGGCGCGATAGGAAGATTGATTAAATTAACTTGAGTTGTAATCTTGATGCAACAATCGAACAAAAGCTTGAACAATAAAGGAAGGATATGACCTTGAGCTAGGTAATCCACAACTCTAGGCCTAACACCCCACCATGATTATCATAGATAATCCACTAGATAATCAATAAAGGAATGACTTGCTAACACCACCATTAACAAATGGATAAAGTAACAACAAGATTTTGAGAGAAAAGGGAGAAAACCCCAACTTTGCATCAACAAATCATTCATAAACATCAACTGCCTGGAAAAATGAGCTAAACAAGCTATTTATACTAAGCAGAGAATTAGGTTAAAACATTACAAAAAATAACGAAACAGCGCGTCGTCGCACAAGGATGGCTCGGGCGCGCCGAAACTGGCTCGGGCGAGTCAGTCGTCTGTCCGCCATGGCCTGTCGCTTGCCAGGAGGGGTCGCGGGCCCGACCTATGATGTCGCGGGCGCGACGCTCTGAGCAGGAGATGGGCGCGGTCGTAGCTCCTGGCTGGCTCGGTCGCGCCTGTCCACTGAAGGGCAGGTCGCGGGCGCGACCCTCTGTGCAGAAGCTTGGCACGGGCGTGCTCCCTAGCGGCTCGGTCGAGCCATGCTGCTGTTTGCCGTCGCTCATTCTGCCTTGGCTTTGCATGTCCATGGGTACTTCCGAGCCTCGACACTCTTCATTCCCAGGACGACCCAACCCAACCTCCTTGGTTCCCGGAGTTGGTGGAGCAAACCCGAGCCCTCCCATGCTCCGCCAACGGATGGCTCGTCTCAACCACACTAGTCCGACACTCATCAACCCACCCCTTGAAAAGGTGTAACGGTTCTTGAAAATGCAAAGGTGATCGGTTTTAGTGTGGAAATCCCGGCTTGGGATTTTTCCCTTCTTGTCTTTTTTCGCAAACTTGGCTAAGGAATCTTGGGCCCGAACCCGACACGGTGCATACTCCCCCTCTTGAAGAAGAGTTGCCCTCAACTCTTGGGAGTTAAAACGAATGCGCGTTCCATGGCTCGGCCAGCAGTTGCAAGAACCCTCCAATAAACCAATCATGACCACGCTATGAACTCCACCCTTCTTGAATGAGTAGCGATTCTTGAAGGGGGGTGGGGTTGTCTCTTCTTCATAGTAACTTTCCCTTTCAATCTTAGCATTCATCATCTTGTTGAACTCAACAAGATATTCATCACAAGAAAGATTAATATTGAGGTAATCACAATGGACCTTACTTTCAATCAATCTTGGCTCGAGGATTGCTTTGCTAGGTTGATAAGGCATGACCTCCTCTTGTGGAAGTTCTGGAAGTGGCTCCGCCCCCTTTATGGACTCTCCTTGGACCTCATCAAGCTCAAAGAACTCTCCTTCACTTGCCATGAGATGGACTTCTTCCGTCACCTCTTGTTCTTTCTTTTTCTCAACCTCCTCAAACTCTTCAAGTGTGGAAGGTACTTTTTTCTCATCAACTTCCTTCTTCATACCACATGTTTGTTCTTCAACACCAAAGGATTCCTCAATCGAAGCTTCAACCATAGCCAATATTGGACATTGCAAAGAATCGTGTCCCACACATCTACATTTGACACACTTCCGGGATTGACCTTGACGTTCTTGGATGAGATTGTCCATCCGCGCAATAAGTGCTTCCATGTTGCGCTCGATGGTAGAGAATCGATTGTCAAGAGCAGCGGTGAGTCGGTTCCCGAGAGCTTGAAATTGAGAACTATGGTGTCGGCTTGATTCCTTTCGATCGGACCTATTGTCACCATCCATATTAAAGGAAGGGTAAGGACGGATTGTGTTTGGGAATATTTTGTGGAGTTTGGGGTTTTCTTGTAGTTGGCTTGTGTTTGGCTAAGGGCTCTTCGTGTTGGTTTTTTTTTTTTCACTTAGACATTTCATCGAACATCTTGCAGGAACAATATTCCATCTCTGCCTCAAAGCTCCAAATTGCTTCAAAAACACCAAATACAAACACAATACAAAGTATTCCAATACTCTTGGATTGAAAAGGGAATGGGGATCACCAATATTTGCATACAATCCTCAAAAATCAACACTAGAGAACACACTAGCAAGAACAATGAAAAAAAACTCAAGCTAGATGAAAAAACCTTGGGCTCTGATACCAAATGGAGCGTGGCGCGATGGGAAGATTGATTAAATTAGCTTGAGTTGTAATCTTGATGCAACAATCGAACAAAAGCTTGATCAATAAAGAAAGGATATGACCTTGAGCTAGGTAATCCACCACTCTAGGCCTAACACCCCACCATGACTATCATAGGTAATCCACTAGATAATCAATAAAGGAATGACTTGCTAACACCACCATTAACAAATGGATAAGGTAACAACAAGATTTTGAGAGAAAAGGGAGAAAACCCCAACTCTGCATTAGCAAATCATTCATAAACATCAGCTGCCTGGAAAAACGAGCTAAACAAGCTATATATACTAAACAGGGAATTAGGTTAAAACAGAACAAAAAATAACGAAACAGCGGGTCGTCGTAGAAGGATAGCTCGGGCGCGTCAAAACTGGCTCGGGCGAGTCAATCGTCTGTCCGCCATGGCTGTCGGCGGCGGGGGAGGGTCGTGGCGCGCGACGAAGCAAGATGGGCGCGGTCGTGGCTCCTTGCTGGCTCGGTTGCGGCTATCCACTGAAGGGAAGGTCGCGGGCGCGACGTATCAGATAACGGGCGCGACCCTCTGTGCAGAAGCTTGGCGCGGGCGTGCTCCCTAGCGGCTCGGTCGAGCCATGCTGCTGTTTGCCGTCGCTCATTCTGCCTTGGCTTTGCATGTCCATGGGTACTTCCGAGCCTCGACACTCTTCATTCCCAGGACGACCCAACCCAACCTCCTTGGTTCCCGGAGTTGGTGGAGCAAACCCGAGCCCTCCCATGCTCCGCCAACGGATGGCTCGTCTCAACCACACTAGTCCGACACTCATCAACCCACCCCTTGAAAAGGTGTAACGGTTCTTGAAAATGCAAAGGTGATCGGTTTTAGTGTGGAAATCCCGGCTTGGGATTTTTCCCTTCTTGTCTTTTTTCGCAAACTTGGCTAAGGAATCTTGGGCCCGAACCCGACACGGTGCATACTCCCCCTCTTGAAGAAGAGTTGCCCTCAACTCTTGGGAGTTAAAACGAATACGCGTTCCATGGCTCGGCCAGCAGTTGCAAGAACCCTCCAATAAACCAATCATGACCACGCTATGAACTCCACCCTTCTTGAATGAGTAGCGATTCTTGAAGGGGGGTGGGGTTGTCTCTTCTTCATAGTAACTTTCCCTTTCAATCTTAGCATTCATCATCTTGTTGAACTCAACAAGATATTCATCACAAGAAAGATTAATATTGAGGTAATCACAATGGACCTTACTTTCAATCAATCTTGGCTCGAGGATTGCTTTGCTAGGTTGATAAGGCATGACCTCCTCTTGTGGAAGTTCTGGAAGTGGCTCCGCCCCCTTTATGGACTCTCCTTGGACCTCATCAAGCTCAAAGAACTCTCCTTCACTTGCCATGAGATGGACTTCTTCCGTCACCTCTTGTTCTTTCTTTTTCTCAACCTCCTCAAACTCTTCAAGTGTGGAAGGTACGTTTTTCTCATCAACTTCCTTCTTCATACCACATGTTTGTTCTTCAACACCAAAGGATTCCTCAATCGAAGCTTCAACCATAGCCAATATTGGACATTGCAAAGAATCGTGTCCCACACATCTACATTTGACACACTTCCGGGATTGACCTTGACGTTCTTGGATGAGATTGTCCATCCGCGCAATAAGTGCTTCCATGTTGCGCTCGATGGTAGAGAATCGATTGTCAAGAGCAGCGGTGAGTCGGTTCCCGAGAGCTTGAAATTGAGAACTATGGTGTCGGCTTGATTCCTTTCGATCGGACCTATTGTCACCATCCATATTAAAGGAAGGGTAAGGACGGATTGTGTTTGGGAATATTTTGTGGAGTTTGGGGTTTTCTTGTAGTTGGCTTGTGTTTGGCTAAGGGCTCTTCGTGTTGGTTTTTTTTTTTTCACTTAGACATTTCATCGAACATCTTGCAGGAACAATATTCCATCTCTGCCTCAAAGCTCCAAATTGCTTCAAAAACACCAAATACAAACACAATACAAAGTATTCCAATACTCTTGGATTGAAAAGGGAATGGGGATCACCAATATTTGCATACAATCCTCAAAAATCAACACTAGAGAACACACTAGCAAGAACAATGAAAAAAAAACTCAAGCTAGATGAAAAAACCTTGGGCTCGATACGAATGGAGCGTGGCGCGATGGGAAGATTGATTAAATTAGCTTGAGTTGTAATCTTGATGCAACAATCGAACAAAAGCTTGATCAATAAAGAAAGGATATGACCTTGAGCTAGGTAATCCACCACTCTAGGCCTAACACCCCACCATGACTATCATAGGTAATCCACTAGATAATCAATAAAGGAATGACTTGCTAACACCACCATTAACAAATGGATAAGGTAACAACAAGATTTTGAGAGAAAAGGGAGAAAACCCCAACTCTGCATTAGCAAATCATTCATAAACATCAGCTGCCTGGAAAAACGAGCTAAACAAGCTATATATACTAAACAGGGAATTAGGTTAAAACAGAACAAAAAATAACGAAACAGCGGGTCGTCGTAGAAGGATAGCTCGGGCGCGTCAAAACTGGCTCGGGCGAGTCAATCGTCTGTCCGCCATGGCCTGTCGCTGGCCAGGAGGGGTCGTGGGCGCGACGCTTTGAGCAAGAGATGGGCGCGGTCGTGGCTCCTTGCTGGCTCGGTTGCGGCTATCCACTGAAGGGCAGGTCGCGGGCGCGACGTATCAGATAACGGGCGCGACCCTCTGTGCAGAAGCTTGGTGCGGGCGTGCTCCCTGGCGGCTCGGTCGAGCCATGCTGCTGTTTGCCGTCGCTCATTCTGCCTCAACTTTTCATGTCCATGGGTACTTCCGAGCCTCGACACTCTTCATTCCCGGGACGACCCAGCCCAACCTCCTTGGTTCCCGGAGTTGGTGGAATAAACCCGAGCCTTCCCATGCTCCGCCAACGGATGGCTCGTCTCAACCACACTAGTCCGACACTCATCAACCCACCCCTTGAAAAGGTGTAATGGTTCTTGAAAATGCAAAGGTGATCGGTTTTAGTGTGGAAATGTCGGCTCGGGATTTTCCCCTTCGTATCTTTTTCTGCAAACCCGGCTAAGGAAGCTCGGGCACGAACCCGACACGGTGCAATATATTATCCTTATACTTGTTCCACACGATTCTTTATGCTATATAATCACTCTATACTCTTGAAATAATTCCAACAATCCCCCACCATTTCAAGAGTATAAAAAGCCCTTGAAATGATCTTACTTAACTACATAAGAACCCCCGCCATTTGAGTTATACCTTAACTTGTAATCACCCGAGAAACCCACAAAACATATGTCTAATGAAAAGTAGATTACTCCTTGAACTTTTCACTTAGTATATATGAGCCAAAATTGAATCCAAATCACAAAGTAGACATGTCTTTGAACTTCGGATTTATATTGACCAACTATACTCATAATACACATATATTTATAATATTAAGTGTTGATACTTTGACACTGTTATCCAACCTTGTGTCCTTATCCTTCACAAGTGTTTCAAAACTTTAGCTCATAGTTCCTTTATGCGGCCACACATAACACTTACGTAGGTGAACTTTGCAATATATCACCCCTATAATTAGGCTTTCCACAAAGTCTATTAAGAGTAATACAACTCAACCTCTTGTCATTACAGATTTCTAAGCGTCACTTGACCTTGGGATAAAAATTGATGCTTCCTACTAATTTAGACAACTCCGTACTCATTTGAACTTTAGAAATTGGTGGTATTCCAATTCGTAAAGTTGAGTCTTTGTTGTGATTAGTAGAATTTTGAGCTACAACCCATCCCCTTTGAAATACTTTTTATCAAATCTCTAGTCAATCCCTTGGTTAGAGAATCGGCTAAGTTATCTTTTGATTTGATAAAACTTAAAGTCACTACTCCATCCCTTATTAGTTGATGTATATAAGCATGACTTAAACCAATGTACCTTGACTCGCCATTGTAAACATCACTATATACGTACAACATCAAGAATAGCCTTGCTATCACAATGAATTGTAATAGGCGCCATTGGCTTATACAAAATAAGTATTTCCAATAATAAGTTCCTTAACCATTTTGCTTCCTTACATGCAACATATAACGCTACTAACTCCGAAGACATAGTGGAGTCCGCTATATTAGCTTGTTTCTTAGATCCCTAAGAAACTGCTCCACCTCCTAATAGGAACACCCATCCAGTGGTAAAAGAAAAATCTCCTTTATTTATCCAGCTCGCATCTGAATAACCTTTTAATACCGAATGTTCTCCTTTATAAGTGAGCTGATAACTTTTAGTACCAGCTAGATATCTTAATACCCTTCGAATAGCAAACCAATGCATATGACTCGAATTACTTGTAAACCTACTTAACATGCCAACTGCATATGCAATATCTGGCATTGTACTCTTCATAGCATACATGAGACTTCCTAACAACTTAGCATATTCAAGTTGATCAACCGAAGAACCCAAGTTCTTCTCTAGTTTTTTACTTGAATCGTAAGGTGTACTTACCGGATATACATTTTTACCTCTGAACTTATTTAAAATTTTCTCAATGCAATGCTCTTGAGATAAACTTATTCCATCATTATTTATAATGATCTTAATACCAAGAATTACATCTGCTTCACCCATGTCCTTCATAGAGAACTTTGAGGATAGAAATTTTTTGGTGTTATTAACTTGTTTCATGTCAGTCCCAAAGATCAACATGTCATCAACATATAGGCATATAATCACCCCTTTACCATTCTCAAACTTATAGTATATGTACTTATCTGATTCATTGATCTTATATCCACTTGAAAGCACTACTTCATCAAATTTTTGATGCCAATTCTTAGGTGCTTGCTTAAGTCCATATAAGGACCTTATAAGTTTACAAACTTTCTTCTCTTGACCTTCAACAACAAACCCTTCGGGTTGTTCCATATACACCTCCTCTTCTAGCTCTCCATTTAAGAATGTCGTTTTGACATCCATTTGATGAACTACTAGCTTATGGATAGTAGCTAAAGCCAACAACACAAGTATCAAGGCTATCCTAGCTACGGGTGTATATGTATCAAAGTAGTCAATACCATACTTTTGAGTAAAACCCCTTACAACTAACCGGGCTTTATACCTCTTAATGGTTCCATTTACTCTTCTTTTCCTTTTAAAGATCCATTTAGAGGTAATTGATTTACATCCCGGAGGAAGGTCAACCAATATCGATACATTATTTTCCCCAAAAAATCGATGGGAGGTGCCACACATCTTTTTTAATTGACTCGTAGGTCACAACTTTTTTTTAATGCATTCCCGGGGGTCATTAAACTTACTTAAGTGACTGGGAGTTGACATTCAGACATATTTTGCCCGGAATCATGGAAAAGTCTTATTTTCCCTTAAAAAAATGAGTGAAGTCTCCGTTTTTTCCTTAATTTCCCCACTCAAAACTTGGGATCGGTTTCTTTCTCCTCTCCATTCCCCTACCCATCCTCTCTCACACTTCTCCTTGAAAAACTGAGTGAAGGGACCTCACTTTCTCTCTCCTCCTTCATTCTTCCCGGGGACCGCAACTCCAATTTGGTATGAGGTTCTTGAGAGTAGTTCTCTATTTTTTTTCATTGGGAGGGGAGAAAAGGGGTGGGGGTACTGATGATTGTGAGTTGTGAATGATGACTCAAATTTTACTCGGGCATGAAAATTTCATGTTTTTGGTATGTTTTATGTAAAAGTAGAGATAATTTTGGGATATGGAAGACTTCTTGGAGGGAATGTTATGTGCAATGTTGCGTTTTGTCTCATGAAAGCTCTTGTGTCCTCTCTTCTTTCTGTCCCATCTTTCTACTAGCTTCTTTTTTTTTTTTAACATAGGGTAATAGTCCAACCCATCGGGCCCTTATCTCAGGGGTATAACCCAACAAGCCTTTTTGTAACGGAACGGGACGGGGGATGCCAATGGACCAAAGATGGGCCCCACTCCAACCCACGGCACTCTCCGAAATGGTAAGAGAGAGATGTCGTCCCTAGGATTCGAACCCTGGACACCTGGGGTAGAAAGTGGACCTTTTGCCACTCAGGCAAGAGGTGATTGGCACTAGCTTCCCTTTCTTGGTGGGTGAAGGAGGATAGTGTGTAATTATGATATCACTTTGCTTGGATAGTGGAATAGAGGTCAATGTATGTGAAAGGTGAAAACTTCAGTTGAAAAGTTTGTGACACCTGCATTACCTCCCCCCACCAAATTTGGTATTTAACAAATAGAAAGATGTTTTGGAGGTGAAAAGGACAGTGGATGGGTGCTTAAAGTAAAATCTCTCTCTCTCACTTTAGTTCACCAAACAATGTTAAGATGGGTTAATTAACCTTCCATTATTTGAGGAGACCTTCAAGAGATCTTCCATCCAGAAATGGCTTGATCATGGGCTAAGAATCTGTCCAACAACTCGCCAATATATTTTTCACACCAATATCATTCCAAATTAAATTAGAGGGGGAGGGAAAGAGAGGAAGAGGGAGGAAGGGTAGATAAAGTTAAACTAGATAGAAAAATAAGGGTATTTTTGTCTTTTTCAACATAATCATTGGATTTAAGCCAAAATAGCCAGAATGTCACCCCCAGTCACTTAAGTAAGTTTAATGACCCCCGAGAATGCATTAAAAAAAAGTTGTGACCCGCGAGTCAGTTAAAAAAGATGTGTGGCACCCCCAGCAATTTTTTCTTATTTTCCCTTATAGAATCAATCTCATATTGTTTCGCTTCTTTCCACAAAGAAGCATCATGAGATTGCATAGTGTTCGGTTGTAGAAATTTGGGGTAAAAAGTAGGGGTAGTTGTATCGACCGGGATGGTGTGTTAGGTTAATACGGAATTGGTTTGGTAAGGTTTCAATTGCTGAAAGCAATAAATAATTGAGCTAACTAAACTAATCAAGATTGAAAGCAATAAAAGTTAAGGAAAACACACTACAACATAAAGGGCCTATGCCAACAGTCGAAAACTGTTGCCTTAGGCCAAAGGCAACGGTATTTTGGCCTAAGCCAACAGACATGGGCCATTGCAGATACTTCCATTGCCTTTTCCAAAGGCAACGATATTTTGGCCTAAGGCAATGGTTCATGCAAGAGAGCTCAATCAGTGCCTAAGGCAACGGACCATCTAATGCAACAGTCCAGTGTTGTTGCGGCAGAAAAACAGCGATCTAGTCTTTGTGCGGTAATAGCAAAGCAACAGGCAGTGTTGTTGCATTCATAGCAAAGCAACAATCGATGTCATTGCATTAGTAGCAAAACCTTGATCCAAGGTTGTTGTATTGAAGACAACAAAGACAACGGTCTACTAGTGTTGTATATTAAAGCGACAAAGGCAACAGTGATGTATCGTTGCAGTATAAACCAACATGGGCAACAGTATTAAAAGGCAATGAAATGTTGCTTTATCCCACCAAAAGCAACGGTACATTAGATGTTGTATTTCATAGCAACAATCTAGTATTGTTGCATATGCTTATTTCCAGTACCTGTTCAATATTTATAATTTATAACCGGTAATGATATGTAATACGAAATAATATACATATGACAACAAACGTCC
This sequence comes from Portulaca oleracea, assembly GCA_029582165.1. Lineage (NCBI taxonomy): Eukaryota > Viridiplantae > Streptophyta > Magnoliopsida > Caryophyllales > Portulacaceae > Portulaca > Portulaca oleracea. Next base: position 20,086,554 of record CM055882.1, on the reverse strand, counting down.
AAATGCTATTAATATCATTGCTGGATCTCATTACAAGAGTCAAAATATGAAATAGGTCATCCATACAAGACACAAAAGATAGTAATAAGAAGTATCAAGTCCAAAAAGTATATCTAATAATAAAAGTTTTCATCTTTGAAGACTATCCTAATATTATGACACGATCCAATATAGATAAATAATGACCTAGACAGTTCATCATATTAGCTCTCCATCTTCACCTTCATCTTCACCATCACCTTCATCTTCTTCCTGGGAAAAAGAAAACAAAATACTTAATATTAAATAGTTGCAAATTTTTTTTGAACACACTTAAAATTAGTAACTAGTAGGAAGTATTATGCGACAAAAAATAGCAAATTTGTCACTCAGTTTTCAGTATAACATCTGGGTACTGAACCAGTGGTATTGTCAAAGAATGTAGAGATGGAAAAGCAAGGTAGGATTCTTAAGCAAACTGAAGACATAGCTCTATACCCAACTACAAATGCAAACTACATAACTAAAAATAATACTAACATCAATAAAAAAAACTCACAAACCCAGTTTCTCCATTCCCCAGAAAAGTATTAGATTAATTGGAGTATTAGGTAAAGCTTATACACAACATACCTACCATGCACAAATCAAGCCAGCTACCATGCAAATTGCAACACAACAGAACAAACTTTTAGTTCAGAGAATTCGGAAAAATAATAACAATCACCGCCGTTGATAATGAGATCCAGATCAAAAGAGTAACAATCCTTCCTTCAACAACCACCATATGCATGACAATGACACACATGAGCAATTATTGAGATCAATCCATAATTATACATAAAATGCCAAAAGATGTTCCTGCATAAATTCTACCTTGTTGGAAGAATATTACTAATAAGCATCAACCTGACTATCTACTCCAATGCGATGTATCCACGTCTGTATCCGATCTTTTTCAACAATTCTTTAAAAAAATACAATTATGAAGACATAACCAGAAAAACAGAACTATGCAAATTGCAAGTGTAACTAAGATTCCTCTATCTAGGCAACTTTTATCAGTAAAGACAGCAAGGTTTCATGCAAACTATATAATGAACTTCAACCCAAATAATACACCATAATGATTTCAGCCACACAAATATTGAAAGATAGAAATATTTACCTGCTCATCAGAATTGTTCGAAGAGGTAGAAGTACGAAGACGCGAGGTTGAATCAATTTGGGAACCAATAGCGCCAGACACATTCGCAGCTGAAGATACATCGCCAAGTAAGGAGCCAAGAATGGCGGGATCAACAGGAGGCATGGTCGGATTATGGCACTGCATGTGTGCCATTAAGGCTTGTAGGCGTGCTACCTCAGCTTTATCTCTCTTTCTCTTCTCTTCATATTCAGCCTGGATAGCTTGTACCTCTTTGTCTTTTTCCATTTTTAGCTTCTCCTTGAACTCTGTCTGCTTCAATAGGGTGCAGGTTACCCCTCTCCCATGAAGTCGAAGTGGCACTTCTTATCTTTTTCTTTCCCAAAAATGGTAGCTATAGTAGTTACTCTGTCCTAAGGTTGTTTGTTTATCTCTTCACCCTGCTGAAGATCATTCTATAACATAAAATATGTTAAGGTCAGCCATAAAGGAGGAGGAGATGTCAAACAGAGTAGTTGTTTATATTCTTTTTAACGAGAACAAATTTGAAATTGGCGGAACTATTATGGTTGTAGTTTGGTTTCTTACGATCATTTGATTTCTTGGATCGTCAATTTTACTCTTCTTCTTTTCCTTTCGAGTTTCAACAAACATGCAACCCGGGGTTGGATCTGCATCAGTTTTGTTGGCCCGTTGCTGAATTAAATAGCAACAACCATAACAACAACCACCACAACAACAAAAATAATCAATAACCAGTAATAGTAGTACTTGAAAGTATTAAACTTATGAATTCAAAGTAACATAATAAAAAGCCCACCAATTTAGCTGCAATGCTAGCAAAGCTCTTTGGACCTGCAGTATGCATGATTTTCTTATCCGTTAATTTTTGACGATTCTTCGCATTCTGTTTACATAGTTCCTACGTATAAGATGCAACTAGATCAGATAAATTGACAAGAAAGCAACTAACAGAGGCAATTAATGTCAAGGTTCAATCTCAACCTTATTTAGGTCGAGAAAGGTAAAAAGAAACTTAGAAATTAATTTCCAAAATTTTCTAAAATTTGGCGGAGCAGACATCATTTCACTACTTAGCGGAATGGTTGGGTTTAGGGTTTGTATAAATACCTAATACTTGGGATCTCCCCATTTCTTGAGCAATTCTTTAAACATTGATTTTGGAACCCTTGATGGACGCTTTCTCATCCTTTCAGTGTCATTAGGAAGCTTATCATAGTGAGTTCTCTTCAATCTAGATTTGAAACCTCTCCAAGCTGCAGCAATAGCATCTATAACCCAATTTCTGCATTCTGGAGGGACAATATAATGCTTCTGTAATGTGGACCCCAAGACTAGTTAGTAATCAGCTACATTTACTATCACATTCACAATGAATCAACAACACCATACCATATGCCACATAGACATGGAGACCTAACAACTTTTCTCAATTGTTTCGTAACATATAAGTTGAGTTTGACTTGTTCTATTTTAAAAAAATAAAAAAACAAGAAGCAAGTATATATTTATATTGAACACTAACAGTGACATAAGTCCACAACTCCTCTTTCTTTGCATCTCCAAATTTGTCCCAACTTGGAACAGTTAGCGGCAAAATATTTACATTTCGGCCTACAGTCCCGAGAAAGTTACTGAACTCAGTCAAAGTTTTCGCATCGGGTCCAATGGGTTGAAAATAACGATTAACTTGAATTTTTGGCGCTCTTCTTCGCTTCTTCCATGGACTTTGTGATACATAGTAGGCCCTCTTCTTTTGACATCATCTAATTCAAGTTTATTACAATAGCGAAAACAAAATATAATGAATTAAAAAACTAAATTGAGATGAACCATGGCTACTACCTATTGAAAATCATATCAAAACCAGAATAAATCAAACTATAAACTTTTTATACTTACTGTTTCCAGTTGCATTTTGGCCTTGACTCAATGATAAGCTTTTGTCTGTCAGAGAGACCTCATTCTGTGATGTTGTGCGCTGTAATGCTAGAGCCCTCGTACTCACCTGACGAGCTACCAGGTCACGAGTTTGAATCAAATTACTACGCGGAGTGATTTGGAACTGATGTTGTCGTCTCTTAAAAGCCTTAGCCAAAGCTAATGCTTTTGGATTTCGCTCATTGATCGCACCCTGAAAAGAAAAAAATAACCATTAATAATACTATCAAGTATTCATGGCCATCAAAGAACCATTAAGCAACTGATGAACCATGGCTCATTGATCGCACCCTGAAAAAAAATAGTGAACATATCATCAATTAACTTTTTTAAAAAAGTCGAATTCACGGCACAGTGTACACAAATATTTTTCACAATATGTCCAAACACAGTGTTATATAGAACTAGTACTATAGTCAGATTCATCATCTGAATCAGCAATCTCGTGCTCGAGCTCTCGCTGCGATGGAGGACATGCGAGGACTTCTACGATTGTTCTTTGGGAGATCATCTCTAGTCCAATTAATTCCATGTTCATCAATCGACGCCATTAACTGGACATTTGAGTTTGTACACTCGGTAAGACCATCAACATCATTTGATAGCTATACATTTTGATCACCTTCTTCATTCCCATCAAATAAGTCTCTAGGTAAAAACTTCATTACATAATACCAATCAGTTTCTATAGGATCTTGCACGTAAAAGACTTGGTGTACTTGAGAGGCCATGACGAAAGGATCGTCACGGTAACACAATCTCTTGAAGTTGACGCGTGTTAGGCCATAGTCATCTTTCTCCACATGAAACCAATCACATCGAAATAAGACGACCTTAAAGTGGCCAAAATAATCCAACTCAAGGATCTCCTTAATAGCTCCGTAGTAAGTGACATCTCCAACAATAGGATTTTGATCCCTAGAACTTACAAAACTTCGAGTCAAAGCTTTCAAACTAACACCACTGCATTGAGTAGTACGCCTTGCATCCAACTTTGTAGTGTAGAATCTGTAGCCATTCACAATAAAGCCATTGAAGCTTCTAGCTGTATAATCTGGACCGTGTGATAAGGCTTTGATTTCCGATGACACATTTTCATTCTCCATGCGATGTGTTAACCAATCAAAAGATCATGGGCATGGCTTTGGGCACGAGACCATTCGCTTTGTTTCCGCCGCTTACGTTGGGATCGTTGGGTATTGATGAGTTCTTCATGCTCACTGCAAGTTAGACAAGGATCACATCAGGAGCTAGTTTGGATAACAACTATCATGAAATAAATCACACCCAGATGAGAAAGAACAAAGGAAATATAAATATTACCGAAGGTAATGGTCAATTTGATCACAATTGAAGAGCACGTAGCGATGGGCTTGTATGTAGGTTTGCTCATCCAACACACATTTCTTGCCTTGGTTACCTTTCTTGATCTAGAGAGGACGACCGATGTAGGGGAAAATGCTCGGCTCATTTGGGTCGTCATCATTAGCATCGGAATTCCTTAATGGTCGATTTAGCTTTGAGCACACATCATCTTTAAGATACCTCGAGCAAAAAATGAGGCATTCATGTGCAATGTACGCTTCAGCTATATTTCCCTCTGGGCGGCACCGATTTTTCACATTCAACTTCAACATTCCAAGATAAGTTTCTTTCGAAAACATCGAGTGATAAGGTACAGGTCCCATTAGACGAACTTGCTCCACCAAGTGAACCGATAAATGTACCATGATGTCAAAAAAGTTAGGAACAAAATATTGCTCCAGCCTGCAAAGTATATCGATGATTTCAACTTGTAGGTGCTCCAGATGTTCAAGTTCAATTACTTTACTGCATAAACCTCGAAAAAAAGCTCCAAGTCTAATCAAAGTTTGTGCCACCTGTTTTGGTAACGTTTTGTGGACGGCAATAGGAAGCAAGTACTGAAGCATGAAATGAGCGTCATGAGACTTGTACCCTGAAATCTTCCTCTCCTTTGTGTTTACTGATCTAGAGATATTTGAAGCACAGCCATCGGCAAAACTTAGCACCTTTGATGACATCACAAAAAATAGTTTTCTCTTTTTCTGACAATGAAAAGCAAGCCTTTGGGAGGTGTGCATGTCTATCGTCTTGTAAGTTCTTCGGGTGAAGCTCTTTTCTAATTCCCATATCTTGCAAATCATAGCGAGCATTAAGATGATCTTTCGCCTTTCCAGGAATCTCAAGTAATGTTCCATTCAAATTGTCAAATAGGTTTTTCTCGATGTGCATAACATCCAGATTATGGCGGACGGTGTTGTTAACCCAATATGGTAAGCTGAAAAATATGGATTTTTTTTCCATGGATAATCCTTGTTTCTGCTCTTATTCAATCCCCCAAACTGATTGACAAATCCGTCCAATTTTTCCGCTATTTCTGACCCAGGCAACGGAGTAGGAGGCTGCCTCATCTCCACAGTGCCATCAAAAAGACGCTTGTTACGACGCCAAGGATGATTCTGATCCAAAAATCTCCGATGTCCCAAATAAACTATTTTCCTACTGTGTTTTAAATATCTGGAGCATGTATCATAATTACAAGCTGGACAAGCTAATCTACCTTTAGTACTCCACCCTGATAGCATTGCATATGCAGGGAAATCACTAGTTGTAGAAAACAAGGCTGCATGCATTCGAAATGTTTCATTTCTTGAAGAATCATATGTATCAGCTCCAACATCCCACAATTATCTAAGTTCCTCAACCAAAGGCTGCAAATACACATCAATATTGTTACCAGGTGAGTGTGGGCCAGGTATAATTGCTGACAAAATTGTGTACTCTGACTTGTTACATAACCATGGCGGCAGGTTATAAACTGTGAGCATTACAGGCCAAATACTGTAGGAAAGACTCATGTTTCCAAAGGGGTTAAAACCATCGCTTGTGAGCGCTAGCCTTATGTTACGTGGATCTGATGCAAACCATTGATGTGCTAAGTCAAAGTCCTTCCAAGCCTGAGCATCTGCAGGATGCCTTAATTTTCCATCTTTGGGGCGCTCGGTTTCATGCCATGTCATGTGTCTGGCTGTTTTAGAACACATAAATAGCCTTTGCAATCGAGGCGTTAGAGGAAAATATCTTAGAACTTTTGCTGGAGTGCCATGATCAGGAAGAGCATTTTCCTTCTGTTCATTCTTAGTGAGCTTCCACCTTGAAGCTTTACATACGTGACAGAATGTGTCATTCTCGTGCTCCTTCCAATATAACATGCAATGATTTGGACAAGCATCTATTTTCTTGTAGTCAAGGCCCAAACGTCTCACCATACTTTTAGCTTCCGTAAAGGATTTGGGAATTTTGGCAAATGGAAGTACCTCCCTTAATGTCTTCATCAAATCAGTGAAAAAAGAATTGCTCAATCTATTAACGCACTTAAATAAGTAGAGTTGAATTGTAAAAGATAGGACCGTAAAATCCTTACAACCTGCATACAATTCTTCTTGGGCATCCTCTACCAACTTATATAATTTTTTAGCATCATCGCCAAGGCATTCATCAACCCCTTCATGCACCCCTATGTCTTCAACATTCAAAGTCTCTCCCAAAACATCTCTGAAAGCATCATTTAACAGAGCATTGACATCATCCAACGGTTGTTGTTGTTGCATATTTTGCCTCGTTGACGAGGCCGTTAAGCCCTCACCATGAAAATGCCACACTTTATACCTACTGTTGAATTTATTAGCAATCAGATGATCATAGACAACCGTCCTAGTAAACCAGAAGCGATTAACACACTTAGCACATGGGCACAAAATTTCAGGCTCATCATCGTCATCGTCAGCTTCCATATTCACATTTTGAAAGGCGAAGTCAAGAAACATGTCCACACCAGCTCTATATTCAGCACTATTTTGGGGAGCATCAATCCAATCCTTACTTAAATGTTCCATGTCTTAATACTCTGAAAGAGGCATAAGAATATAAGCAAAAGCATACAGCTACATAGATAAAGAATGAACATACACCACAATAATCTTACTTCACAATAGGAGAAAATGTCATCATTAATAGATTCTAACACGATCTGGCACAGTAGTTAACTTTCATGAACAATGCAATTAAGTTAATGCAACAAGTCACGAATAAGAACTTAGCAACATGCACTGATATAGATTCATATAGAAACATTGAAAGACTACCTGGACATTAGTAACCTTAGGGCGTTTAGGATTCAAGTCCTCTTCACTACCCTCATCAGCATCCAATGTAGGGTCATACTCATCATCTTCAACACTCCGTTTTCTCTCATAGTTTTTCGTTCTCTTGTCTCCTACAAAATCTTTATACTCCCTAGCTTGTCGGACCAGTCCTATTTCTTTCAATTTGGATGCATTTTGTTCAATCCTGAGTTGTCTTTGTTTTTCATACTCTGATATTCTTTAGAATATGACTTCACTTGCGATCTGGGGTCTCATATTGTTCGCTTTCTTTTTTGCCATGATTACAACTACAAATCAATTTACTCCGTATAAGTTTCTATTAGATATTAATATAGACAACACACCATACAAAATTTATCCATTTTGCACAATTATGCATTAGAAAAGAAAAGTAAATTTTTTTGCTGAATTCTCATAAAAGAGAAAAAGAATTGAACTAATCCAATCAATCGAATTTGAATCTACAAGATATGTTTTTACAAAATCAAAGTTGAGATCTCTTCCTTAGTCAAGTTTAACAATATTTTGATCAAGATTGCACTATTTGCGACAAAGAACAAAGAGATAAGGCATTCAAACTTAATTGGGTTACAATCAAGTACTTATAATGTATATCTAGAAAATTCGACAAGTGTTAAAGCTATGAGCATTGAAAAGTGGAGCTATGGCTATGGTTGATCTTACACAGCAAATACATTACTATGATGAAGTAACTGTAGCTACTGAGCATTGAAAAGTGGAGCTGTGGTTAGTTACTAAAGCTACTGAGCATTGAAAAGTACTAAAGCTACTGAGCATATTTAGAACATATTTAGAACATATTTAGAGCATTGAAAAGTACAGAACATATTTAGAACATACTAAAGCTACTGAGCATTGAAAAGTGGAGCTATGTTGAGTTACTTTCCTTTCCATTGATTCAAAACAATGGTGTCTACAGTCTGCATCTGTAAGTTGACACACATCACCAGAGACATACAACACAGAAAAATAAACAGTGGAGCAAATGGACCTCAAAGAATTCTACTGTTCAACTATTGCAAATGCCCTCCCTCTCCGCCTATCTCCTACCAACATAGCTTGATAGAATGAAAGAGATATTTTAAACATAGGAAAGATGTGTATCAACTTACATATGCAAACTGTAGAGGCCACAATTTGATATTGAGTGACAACATAGGACAGAAACTCAACCTACTCCACAATTTGGATAACAGTACATACTTTAAACAGAATCATAACTTCTGTAGTATATATAGAACATATGAGCAATAGCTTTGAATTCTCTAATAACAACCACCATTTAGATGTACTTCCTTTTTCTCAATCAATAATAATTATTTCACCAAATAACTGAGATTGCCCATCAAGATATGCAAAATCAAGAAAGTTACTCGGACATTTTACCAAAAAAGATCATAGACCAATTAGTCTCCCAGTCTTCAAGTAGCCTAACAAGGACACTAACAAGGACATTTTACCAAAAAAGATCATTGACTAATCAATCCTCTAATAACAACCACCATTCGGTACGAAATTAGAATTTGTAAGAAAGGGGGCCAAGCAATTGATACCCTAACAAGGACAGAGAAAAGGGCCAAGCAATTGATACCTGATGGAGCAGTGGTATCTGGCTCAGCGTGAGGAGGAGCAGCAGCTGTAGGAGAAATTGAGAGCAGTACGACCCAGCAGTAGCAGCAGAGATGGCGCAAGAGTAGCAAGAGTAACAGCAATGGCAGCAAGCGATAGCAGTATGAAGAAGAAGAAGAATGGAGGATCGGTGCAGATGGGGGCGGGTATCGAGGCAGCGAAATTAGGGTTTGATATTTTGTTTATGTTTCCTTTCCAATCAATGTTTGACCGGGAAAATGAAATTTTTAGCTAAACTCTGGCGCCTATAGAAATAAAAGAGAGGGAATGGATATAACTTATAAAACCCTCAATGTTACTCTTTAATTAGAAATTTCTTACATAATATGTTATTAATAATTGCAATATTATACTTTTATAATAGTGTTTTTTCGTTACGAATCTAATGGTAATAATTTTATTTATATATTGAGAATATTATACTGTTAAATTTCGGGTTCTCGGGTCGGTCCAGTCCAAACCCAAAAAAAAACCGGGTTGAACCGCTGAACCTGGTTTGTTCTCAACATATGCTTGATTTAATTAAAATTAATAGAGGTTTTCCTATATTCCATAAATATTAGCTATAAATAATAACATAATAAATAAATAAATTAAATAAATTTTCCTAACATAAAATTGAGGAGCTTTCTACTAACTACTAATACAGTAATATTGCTATTGTGCTACTGCGGCTACTGGAACCCCCCAAACAAGGACAAAGAAAAAACACTTTTTGCTTGTGTCCAACTTTTTGTACTGTTAATTATTTGACGCCGATCTCATAGTATCATTTATTTACATTTGTAATTATTTCTTTTGAATATCAACTATTGTACTTGAAAGTCATTTTGACGCATAAAGAAAACGGTCCAATTGGTCCGGATCGGGTCGGTCCATCTATGTTCTCATTTCGGCCCGGTCCCAGTCTATTATTTTATGAAAATTCGGTCCTCGGGTTGAGCTACTTTGGTCTGGTCCGGTCTGGGTTTGGACCGATGGACACACCTAGTTACAATAGACCACTTTTGTTGTAGTGCGAAGCATACCACGAACGAAGCCCTAGCCACCAACGAAGAAATTGAGAAACTCAAACACACGAAATTCTGATGCGTCGACTGTCATAAATCGGCCATGAAAGGGTATTTCATCAATTTTAGGGGATGGTGGTGTGAACTTCTTATGGCCGGGAGGGATGAAAGGGAGTGCAATAGAAGGAATGACTGATGAGAGGGTATGTTGTGCGGCAGGGATGAGAAGGGTTACTGGAGCTTTTAGGGTTTGATGGGTGAAATTGTGAAATTTTGGATGGTGGGAAATTTTATTAAAGGACCAAGTAGCGAGTGTTTTTAATAATTTTTTTTTAAGTATTATGGAAGGCGGGAAATTTTGGTTTTGCGCAGTGGACCAATTTTCTTCCCGTCCCAAGTGAAATAGCATTAAAAATAAGCAACCTCACTAGAAATGTTGCCTTTATGATTTATGGCAACGATCCCATAACTGTTACTACGGAATCTTAGTCGCAACGTTGATGAATCCGTTACCTTTTCATAAGCAACATTCCCGTGGCTGTTGCCATAGCATAATAATAAGCAACGCCTCCAGACATGTTGCCTATGTCAGTTAAGGCAACGGTCCCTTAACTGTTACTACGAAAACTATGCAACAAATAAAGAATTGTTGCCTTAGGGTATATAAGGCAACAATTCTTATACTGTTGTAATCCAGCCGTTGCCTTAGGCCCTTTATGTTGTAGTGACAAGAACCTAAAGATGAACTAAACCTAATTTAACAAGAAAGTAAATTTCTAACTAAGAAAGCAATTTAAAACAATCAAGAACGATGAATGTAAATACTCAACTAATTACTGAAATTAAGAAAATGAAATTATACCTAGCATTCATGATACTAATCTTGGATCTTGAATCTTAAAATCTTGAATCTCGAATCACGAATCTTCTCCCGAACAAACAAGAAAAAGCGTGATATGGATTACTAAGACTATTTGAATCCTCACCTGAAGGAAAAATTCGAGGAACCTTAATCCTCCGGTTCACTAAAAATCGGATTTGGTGTGGCTATACTAGAAAAACGGAAAAATAACTGAAAGAACACAAGAACTTGAGGAACAGAATTTCATTACTCTAGAAAGGTGCAATTACAATCGAGAACGAAAGAAAACTGAAGGAAATTCATTCTAAACCTAGGTAAACTAAGGACTAATGCTAACTTAAAATAAAAACTAAGTAAAAGCTAAGATATCTTCTAATGAAAATATAATAGGGTTATTATAGAAAAGAATTAGGGAAAAGAAATAATAACAAAAACCTCCCCTCAAAACCCTAGTCGCCGCTTGCGCTTCTTTTCCGGAACTGCTACCGTCGCGGGCGCAACACTATGGGTCGCGGGCTAGGGTTTGATTGCTAGGTTTAGGGTTTTTGAGAGGAGGGAGGTTTTTATATTAAACACATAATTAGGCCCAATTAGTCTATTCTTAGTCTTAACCCAACCCAACACTAAAATCTGATTTTTCTAAAAACAAACTAATAGTAATAATAATAGTAATAATAATAATAACACTAATAATAATAGCATTAATAATAATCACATAACAAATAATATTCACACAATTATTCATATACAATTTTTAATAAACAAAATAATATTAATAATAATACTAAAATAGAGTAAAACTAATAATACTAACCCACGAAATTACCGATGTACCCTTGTTAGTCCCTCACGATCCTACGAGCTCAAGTGTTAGCAAAAATAAACACAAACGAATAATAATAAATAACGAAGTCAAACCTAATTTACTAACGACGTCACGGTCAACACTTTTGAATTTTTTTCGGGGTTTTACATCATTACCCCCTTAAAAGAAGTTTCGTCCTCGAAACTTAAACTCAACACCAACGGTCTGTCAAATGGGACAAACGGTAGCTCTAACCAAAAACTCGGGGTTTTACATCATTACCCTCTTCAAAAGAGTTTCGTCCTCGAAACTCGACGCATCTTATGTGTTGAAAAGGTGTGGATGCCTCGATCCTTTATCCTCCATGGCTTCATAGATGGTTTCAGTTGTCGCATATACCATTTTACTTAGAAGGAAGGACTTTTTGCGAAGCGACTTCTCTCAGCAATCTAAAAGCTCCTGTAGCTGCTCCTTGTAAGTTGGATCCTCTTTCAGCCTCCGAATTCTCATCGGAGGTCTTCTTCTAATTTTAGGCCCACCTCGGGGCTATATTCCATACCAAACTCGGGTTTTCATGTCTTTGACAGAAGCTTGGGTCAGGTACTCATAGAAAAGGCAGCAGTATGTCATCCAACATTTGTCAATAACAAACAAACAAGCAATTTCAACACAAAAAGAAACCAAGAAAGAGGCACACATCCAATTCCCCCAACCTACACTTATCACTTCGAACGTATCATCCTAAGGTCTAACTAAACCTAAGGGACACTTAGGAGCTACCAGGTCGCAACCCAGAGCTCTGATACCATTTTGTAACGCCCCGGAAATTCAATTATAGGAAAGTCAAAGTCAAACTAACGTTAACAGACATATTTTAGCGGAAGACTTAAAACTCTTATTGGGCGTCACTTCCGTATCCCCGAAGGAATACAAGGCGAGAAGGAAAACTACAATGCATCGTCAAACCAAACCAACTAACAACTCATACTCAGAAATAAACCTCAAAACTAACTTCAAGTCTTTCAAAAGAAGCATAACATATTTAACGACTTCTAGACATGTCGTCCTCACTTCTAATTCCCGTCCTCAGCATATTGATCATCACCTGGTTAACTTCACTTCACAGCAAAACGAACACACTTGAGCTCACTAACGACGCGAGTTAGCTTAGGCCTAAAATAGAATAATTATTCTAATCAAAACGCGCCCTTCGAAGTTAGTATTAACTACCTTCTACCTAACCCTCCCCTAGGAACACTATAGGTTCCTATCAATCATGAATTTACACTTTAGATTACCTAACACATTCCAAGTAATCGCATAATAATACCAAGTAAACCTTTTCAATCAACAACACATTCATTAACAATTTCGCATAACAAGACAGATTTCAGCATCCACACGAAAAAGGTCGTAACTTGACTTCCCGACATCCTATGGGTCTAGTCTTGGAATTTTCGGAAACCTCGGGATGTCTACTAAAAATCTTAAGTTGAACTCGAACCCAACACACGCTTTAAAGTCCTCAAAAACTGTCATCTTCCAAAACTATCCAGACCTGACCTAGGTCTGGTAATCGGAGTATAACTTGACTTATAAAATTCTAAAGTCCAGTCCGTAAAATTCCTATGAAAGCTAACATCTAAGGGAAACTCCAGTCGAAAGGGTTTGATGAAAAGACAACTACACTAACCGTATTGACCCGATCTTTAGACCCTATCATAGCTGTCTCGGTACCGGTTTCCATTTAATTTGCAAATTCGGTTCTAACTTCCACCAATCCAATCCCGGGGTCCTAATTTGGGTTTAAAACAGTAACGTAGGTCCAAAGTAATTAACCTAACCCAACTAAGGTCCAAACATCAAACCTCCTCTCATCAAAACCAAAATGTAAAACATGAAATCCACTTTAATACTTTCACTAATCCCAAAAGCATGCATGAAATATTAACACTAACGTAAACATGAATTTCTTAACCAATAATCAAGAAAGAATTTAAAGAACACGTGAATAAAATATAAAGAACTTATAAACATTTAAACTACCAATCAAGAATCCCAACAACTAATTTCTTTAAACAAGATTTAATCAAGAAATATAAATTAGTAAACAAGAATCAAACTTTAGTAATTCAATCAACCTAACTTATTTAACAAGATTCAAACATGAAACTAGACATGAATAAACCCTAAGAGAATTAAAGAACATGTGAATATTTAACAAACAATTCAAGAATTAATATAGGTAATTATACTTTAAAGATTCGTGCATACAATAATAGTGTTATCTAAAACCCTAACATGCTTCTCAAGAAATTAAAGAATATTATGCAATCGATCATTAACAATTTCATTACAACTATTACAAACCCCAATACACCACATTAGAACATAAAAGTACACATAATAATTTATACAAAATTACAAGTAAATAATACAATACAAGAACAATTAATTACAAGTAAAAACTTAGTAAAAATTACACCCTAATTACCCAAAATACAAGATTAACCAAATCAAGAAATAACAATAATAATAATAATAATAATAATAATAATAATAATAATAATAATAATAATAATAATAATAATAATAATATCAGAAAATGTAACGCCCCGGAAATTCAATTATAGAAAAGTCAAAGTCAAACTAACGTTAACGGACAAAATTTAGCGGAAGACTCAAACTCTTATTGGGCGTCACTGCCGTATCCCCGAAGGAATACAAGGCGAGAAGGAAAACTACAACTGTCTGTCAACGGCAAACCAACTAACAAATTCATACTTAGAAATAAACCTCAAACTAACTTCAAATCTTTCAAAAAGAAGCATAACAAAATTAACGACTCCTAGACATGTCGTCCTCACTTCTAATTCTCATCCCCAGCATATTGATCATCACCTGAAAACAAAACATTTCAAAAATGAGGGGGAAATCTCAATAATGTGTACCCCTAACGTTAAAAACAAGGTAAGTTCATTTCAATTCATTTGAGGGAGAGGGAACAAGTCAAACCATTTCACAAACCTTTAATCCCTTAACTGTTTTCCTCAACCCAACCAATCCATATTTTATTATGCGGGCGGGATACCACATCCCTTAGAGTAGCATCGCCTACCACATGCATCAAAATATATTCGCCTACCACAGGCATCAACAGTTCGCCTACCACAGGCATCAAAGAGTTCGCCTACCACAAGCATCATAGTTCGCCTACCAATGGCATCAAAGTATCAACTATCCTATATCAGGGAAGAAGCCCTGATCTCCTGGTCTATAACCCGGCAGGATACCAAATCCCGAACTCCGAGTTATGCCCCGAAACCCGCTTAATGTTTCACTTTGAATCATTAGTATCTTATGCAAAAACTCAGCACACAGCTCTCAAGTCAAACCCAACCCAGGTTATCAAAACCAATAAGAAAACCACTAATAAAAGACCATCTCAATTTCTCAACTCAATAAATCAAAGTATAATAAATATCAAAAACAGATGGCCACATTTATCACATAAAGTCCCCTTTCGGGATGCAATTCTCAAAACAGATTAGAAAACATTAAAACACATTTAAAGTGCATCCCTGTGGGGATTACAGCATAGACATTACCTGGTTAACTTCACTTCACAGCAAAACGAACACACTTGAGCTCACTAACGACGCGAATTAGCTCGGGCCTAAAATAGAATAATTATTCTAATCAAAACGCGCTCTTCGAAGTTAGTATTATCTACCTTCTAACTAACCTTCCCCTAAGAACCCTATAGGTTCCTATCAATCATGAATTTTACACTTTAAAACATTTAATACATTCCAAATAATCACATAACCAGCTCAAAACATCACTTTCACACAACAACACTTTTATTAATAACAAACATTAACAAACAGATTAAAGCATCCACATAAAGAGGGTCGTAACTTGACTTTCCGACATTCTGTGGGTCTGGTTTTGGACTTTTCGGAAACCTCGTGATGTCTACTAAAACTTTTATATTGAACTCAAGACCCAAAACACGCTTTAATGTCCTCAAAAACCGTCATCTTCCCAAACTGTCCAGATCTGACCTAGGTCTGGTAATCGGGGTAAAAATCGATCTATACAACTCCAAAGTCCGTTCCGCAAAATTCCTATTAAAGATAACATCTAAGGGAAGCTGCAGTCCAAAGGGTTCGATCAAAAGGCAATTACACTAACCGTGGTGACCCGATCTTTAGACACTAACGAAACTGTCCCGATCCCGGTTCTTATTTAATTTATAATTTCAGTTCTAACCTTCACCATTCGGTCCCGGGGTTCTAATTTGGGCCTAAAATAGTGACTAAGGTTAAAAGTATTTAACCTAACTCAACCCATGGTCCAACTTCATAATTCTAAAATTAAAACTCACTAGAACCAACTTTAATCAATCTAATTTAATTACACACAACATTAACCATGCTATAACATATCACAACCCAAAGAAACATGTAATTACTTGCTTAATAAAACAAGCATAGAACTTTGGTAACCAACACCCTAATCATGCATAAAAACATAACTTTAATAATCCTAAACATGCTTGACCTATATGAATTATAAAGGATAAATGTAACTACGAATTTCTTAATCAAGAATAAAAAGAATTTAAAGAACATGTGAATGAAATATAAAGAACATATAAATATTTAAACTACCAATCAAGAATCCTAAACAAAACTAATTTCTTTTAAACAAAGATTCAATCAAGAACCAAGAATTAATAAACAAGAATCTCAACCTAACTTATTAATAAGATTAACCTTAAGCATGATTGAAATAAAGAACATGTGAAAACTTAACTAATGATTCAAGAATTAATCCAAGTAATTAAACTTTAAGAATTCATGCATACAATAATAATGTTATCTAAAACCCTAACATGATTCGCAAGAAAACAAAGTACAACAAACAATTGAACAATAATAATTTTACTACAACTATTACAACCCTAATACACCAAATTAAACATACAAGATTACATATAAAGAACTAGACAAATTACATGTAAATAAAAGCAATACAAGAACGATTTAGTTACAAACAACAACCTAATAATTTACACCCTTAACTACCCAAATTACAAGATTTAAAACAAGAAATAACAATAATAATAACAATAATAATTATAATAATTATAATAATAATAATATCAGAAAGTAAAATAGAGAAAAAAATAAAAGAAAAGAATTGGTTAAAACAATTTAGGGTTTACATTTAGGGTTAGGCAAATGAGCAGTGATCGAAGCGGCGACGGCAGCGGAGCGTCGGACGGTGGCGGCGTCGAGTCGCGGCGAGGAAGACAGTGGGGATGGCGGTGTTCGACTAGAGCAACACGTCGGGGCTTGCAGTTGGGCAGTTGTCGAACCACAGCAGCAGTGATCAATCCCCTAGTCGTCTGGCATGGCGGCGATGGCTCTGGTGGCAAGGGTGGCGGTCGGCGGCTGTAGCTCCAGCGATGGCGCGGCGAAGGTAGTCAAACGGAGGGATAAATGTGGCTTGAGAGAGTCAGGGAAAGAGAGGCAAGAGGGAGGATTGGTGGTGCGTCACGTGGCATGCGGTGGCGCTGGTGGCGGCGCTTGGTGTGGTGAAGTGGGGCGAGACACGAGGGGAGAGGAGAGAAGAGAGAGGCTAGGGTTTCATTGCTATTAGGGTTTTTGAGAGAGAAAGGGGTTTTTACACTAACACATAATTATGCCCAATTAGTCTATTCTTAGTCTTAACCCAACCCAACACTAAAATCTGATTTTTCTAAAAACAAACTAATAATAATAATAATAGTAATAATAATAATAACACTAATAATAATCGCATTAATAATAATCACATAACAAATAATATTCACGTAATTATTCATATAACACAATAATATTAATAGTAATACCAATAACAAAAAGAGTTAAACTAATAATACTAGACCCACAAAAATTACCGATATACCCTTGTTAGTCCCTCACGATCCTACGAGTTTAAGTGTTAGCAAAAATAAACACAACGAATAATAATAAATAATGAAGTCAAACATAATTTACTAACGACGTCACGGTCAACATCTTTGAATTTTTTCGGGGTTTTACATCAATGCATCCTTAAAAGAAGTTTCGTCCTCAAAACTTAAACTTATGCCTAACGGTTCGGTAACAATCCTAACGGTTCCGTTCACCCTAAAACTCGAGGTTTTACATCATTACCTCCTTAAAAGAAGTTTCGTCCTCGAAACTTAAACTCAACACCAACGGTCTGCCAGACGGAACTAACGGCGGCCTTAACCAAAAACTCGAGGTTTCACATTATTACCCTCTTTAACAGAGTTTCGTCATCGAAACTCGACGCACTTTATGTGTCGAAAATGGTGCGAATACTTCGATCCTATCTCTTTCTTGGATTCCCATGTGGCTTCAATTGTAGCATGGCTTGTCCATCACACTCTTACTAGAGGTACGGTCTCGATATCTTTGAAGCTGCTTGTCACAGCAAATTAAAAATATCCAACAGCCGCTCCTTGTGGGTCAAGTCCTCTTTCAGCCTTCGAATTCTCATCGAAGGTATTCTTCTAGTTCTAGGACCTCAACGAGGCTATATTCCGTACCCACCTCGGGTTTTTAAGTCTTTCAATGGAGCTAGAGTCTCATTCTCATAGGAAAGGCGACGATATACATCCCAACATATGAAAAAATAAAATAATTCAGCACGCACTTGCAACATATAAGAAATCCAAGAAACAGACAAACATTCCATACCCCCATCCTACACTCATCACTCCGAACGTAGCATCCTAAGGTCTAACTAAACCTAAGGGACACTTAGGAGATACCAGGTCGCAACCTAGAGCTTTGATACCATTCTATAACGCCCCGGAAATTCAATTATAGAAAAGTCAAAGTCAAACTAACGTTAACGGACAAAATTTAGCGGAAGACTCAAACTCTTATTGGGCGTCACTGCCGTATCCCCGAAGGAATACAAGGCGAGAAGGAAAACTACAACTGTCTGTCAACGGCAAACCAACTAACAAACTCATACTTAGAAATAAACCACAAACTAACTTAAAATCTTTCAAAAAGAAGCATAACAAAAGTAACGACTCCTAGACATGTCGTCCTCACTTCTAATTCCCGTCCCCAGCAAATTGATCATCACCTGAAAACAAAACATTTCAAAAATAAGGGGGAAATCTCAATAATGTCTACCCCTAACGTTAAAAACAAGGTAAGTTCATTTCAATTCATTTGAGGGAGAGGGAACAAGTCAAACCATTTCACAAACCTTTAATCCCTTAACTGTTTTCCTCAACCCAACCAATCCATATTTTATTATGCGGGCGGAATACCACATCCCTTAGAGTAGCATCGCCTACCACAGGCATCAAAATATATTCGCCTACCAAAGGCATCGACAGTTCGCCTACCACAGGCATCAAAGAGTTCGCCTACCACATGCATCAAAGTATCAACTATCCTATATCAGGGAAGAAGCCCTGATCTCCTGGTCTATAACCCGGCAGGATACCAAATCCCGAACTCCGAGTTATGCCCCGAAACCCGCTTAATGTTTCACTTTGAATCATTAGTATCTTATGCAAAAACTCAGCACACAGCTCTCAAGTCAAACCCAACCCAGGTTATCAAAACCAATAAGAAAACCACTAATAAAAGACCATCTCAATTTCTCAACTCAATAAATCAAAGTATAATAAATATCAAAAACAGATGGCCACATTTATCACATAAAGTCCCCTTTCGGGATGCAATTCTCAAAACAAATTAGAAAACATTAAAACACATTTAAAGTGCATCCTGGTGGGGATTAGAGCATAGACATTACCTGGTTAACTTCACTTCACAGCAAAACGAACACACTTGAGCTCACTAACGACGCGAATTAGCTCGGGCCTAAAATAGAATAATTATTCTAATCAAAACGCGCTCTTCGAAGTTAGTATTATCTACCTTCTAACTAACCTTCCCCTAAGAACCCTATAGGTTCCTATCAATCATGAATTTTACACTTTAAAACATTTAATACATTCCAAATAATCACATAACCAGCTCAAAACATCACTTTCACACAACAACACTTTTATTAATAACAAACATTAACAAACAGATTAAAGCATCCACATAAAAAGGGTCGTAACTTGACTTCCCGACATTTTGTGGGTCTGGTTCTGGACTTTTCGGAAACCTCGGGATGTCTACTAAAACTTTTATATTGAACTCAAGACCCAAAACACGCTTTAATGTCCTCAAAAACCGTCATCTTCCCAAACTGTCCAGATCTGACCTAGGTCTGGTAATCGGGGTAAAAATCGACCTATACAACTCCAAAGTCCGTTCCGCAAACTTCCTATTAAAGATAACATCTAAGGGAAGCTGCAGTCCAAAGGGTTCGATCAAAAGGCAATTACACTAACCGTGGTGACCCGATCTTTAGACACTAACGTAACTGTCCCGATCCCGGTTCTTATTTAATTTATAATTTCAGTTCTAACCTTCACCATTCGGTCCAGGGGTTCTAATTTGGGCCTAAAATAGTGACTAAGGTTAAAAGTATTTAACCTAACTCAACCCATGGTCCAACTTCATAATTCTAAAATTAAAACTCACTAGAACCAACTTTAATCAATCTAATTTAATTACACACAACATTAACCATGCTATAACATATCACAACCCAAAGAAACATGTAATTACTTGCTTAATAAAACAAGCATAGAACTTTGGTAACCAACACCCTAATCATGCATAAAAACATAACTTTAATAATCCTAAACATGCTTGACCTATATGAATTATAAAGGATAAATGTAACTACGAATTTCTTAATCAAGAATAAAAAGAACTTAAAGAACATGTGAATGAAATATAAAGAACATATAAATATTTAAACTACCAATCAAGAATCCTAAACAAAACTAATTTCTTTTAAACAAAGATTCAATCAAGAACCAAGAATTAATAAACAAGAATCACAACCTAACTTATTAATAAGATTAACCTTAAGCATGATTGAAATAAAGAACATGTGAAAACTTAACTAACGTTTCAAGAATTAATCCAAGTAATTAAACTTTAAGAATTCATGCATACAATAATAATGTTATCTAAAACCCTAACATGATTCACAAGAAAACAAAGTACAACAAACAATTGAACAATAATAATTTTACTACAACTATTACAACCCTAATACACCAAATTAAACATACAAGATTACATATAAAGAACTAGACAAATTACATGTAAATAAAAGCAATACAAGAACGATTTAGTTACAAACAACAACCTAATAATTTACACCCTTAACTACCCAAATTACAAGATTTAAAACAAGAAATAACAATAATAATAACAATAATAATTATAATAATTATAATAATAATAATAATATCAGAAAGTAAAATAGAGAAAAAAATAAAAGAAAAGAATTGGTTAAAAAAATTTAGGGTTTACATTTAGGGTTAAAGGCAATGGCTGTCAGTCGGCAGGCGTGCAGGCGTCGGACGGGTTCTGGCGGCGTCAGAGTCGGCGGCGAGGGAAGACAGAGGTGGACGGTCGCCGGTGTTCGACTAGAGCAACACGTCGGGGCTTGCAGTTGGGCAGTTGTCGAACCACAGCAGCAGCAGTCAATCCCCGGTAGTCGTCTCCGTTCTGGGCGGCGATGGCTCTGGTGGCAAGGGTGGCGGTCGGCGGCTGTAGCTCCAGCGATGGCGCGGCGAAGGTAGTCAAACGGAGGGAGAAAGGTGGCTTGAGAGAGTCAGGGAAAGAGAGAGAAAGAGAGGCAAGAGGGAGGATTGGTGGTGCGTCCCGGCGGTGCAGGCGGCGACCGTCTGGTGGCGCGGCGCGGCTGTGGTGGGCTGGGGCGGCAGACACAGGGAGAGAGGGGGGAGAGGAGAGAAGAGAGAGGCTAGGGTTTCATTGCTATTAGGGTTTTTGAGAGAGAAAGGGGTTTTTACACTAACACATAATTAGGCCCAATTAGTCTATTCTTAGTCTTAACCCAACCCAACACTAAAATCTGATTTTTCTAAAAACAAACTAATAATAATAATAATAGCAATAATAATAATAACACTAATAATAATCGCATTAATAATAATCACATAACAAATAATATTCACGTAATTATTCATATAACACAATAATATTAATAGTAATACCAATAACGAAAAGAGTTAAACTAATAATACTAGACCCATAAAAATTACCGATATACCCTTGTTAGTCCCTCACGATCCTACGAGTTTAAGTGTTAGCAAAAATAAACACAACGAATAATAATAAATAACGAAGTCAAACATAATTTACTAACGACGTCACGGTCAACATCTTTGGATTTTTTCGGGGTTTTACATCATTACATCCTTAAAAGAAGTTTCGTCCTCGAAACTTAAACTTATGCCTAACGGTTCGGTAACAATCCTAACGGTTCCGTTCACCCTAAAACTCGAGGTTTTACATCATTACCTCCTTAAAAGAAGTTTCGTCCTCGAAACTTAAACTCAACACCAACGGTCTGCCAGACGGAACTAACGGCGGCCTTAACCAAAAACTCGAGGTTTCACATTATTACCCTCTTTAACAGAGTTTCGTCCTCGAAACTCGACGCACCTTATGTGTCGAAAAGGGTGCGAATACTTCTATCCTATCTCTTTCTTGGATTCCCATGTGGCTTCAATTGTAGCATGGCTTGTCCATCACACTCTTACTAGAGATACGGTCTCGATATCTTTGAAGCTGCTTGTCACAGCAAATTAAAAATATCCAACAGCCGCTCCTTGTGGGTCAAGTCCTCTTTCAGCCTTCGAATTCTTATCGAAGGTATTCTTCTAGTTCTAGGCCCTCAACGAGGCTATATTCCGTACCCACCTCGGGTTTTTAAGTCTTTCAATGGAGCTA
Organism: Portulaca oleracea; assembly: GCA_029582165.1. NCBI lineage: Eukaryota > Viridiplantae > Streptophyta > Magnoliopsida > Caryophyllales > Portulacaceae > Portulaca > Portulaca oleracea. Next base: position 20,064,036 of record CM055882.1, on the reverse strand, counting down.
GAGTCTCATTCTCATAGGAAAGGCGACGTTATACATCCCAACATATGAAAAAATAAAATAATTCAGCACGCACTTGCAACATATAAGAAATCCAAGAAACAGACAAACATTCCATACCCCCATCCTACACTCATCACTCCGAACGTAGCATCCTAAGGTCTAACTAAACCTAAGGGATACTTAGGAGCTACCAGGTCGCAACCCAGAGCTCTGATACCATTCTGTAACGCCCCGGAAATTCAATTATAGAAAAGTCAAAGTCAAACTAACGTTAACGGACAAAATTTAGCGGAAGACTCAAACTCTTATTGGGCGTCAGTGCCGTATCCCCGAAGGAATACAAGGCGAGAAGGAAAACTACAACGGTCTGTCAACGGCAAACCAACTAACAAACTCATACTTAGAAATAAACCTCAAACTAACTTCAAATCTTTCAAAAAGAAGCATAACAAAAGTAACGACTCCTAGACATGTCGTCCTCACTTCTAATTCCCGTCCCCAGCATATTGATCATCGCCTGAAAACAAAACATTTCAAAAATGAGGGGGAAATCTCAATAATGTCTACCCCTAACGTTAAAAACAAGGTAAGTTCATTTCAATTCATTTGAGGGAGAGGGAACAAGTCAAACCATTTCACAAACCTTTAATCCCTTAACTGTTTTCCTCAACCCAACCAATCCATATTTTATTATGCGGGCGGAATACCACATCCCTTAGAGTAGCATCGCCTACCACAGGCATCAAAATATATTCGCCTACCACAGGCATCAACAGTTCGCCTACCACAGGCATCAAAGAGTTCGCCTACCACAGGCATCAAAGTATCAACTATCCTCTATCAAGGAAGAAGCCCTGATCTCCTGGTCTATAACCCGGCAGGATACCAAATCCCGAACTCCGAGTTATGCCCCGAAACCCGCTTAATGTTTCACTTTGAATCATTAGTATCTTATGCAAAAACTCAGCACACAGCTCTCAAGTCAAACCCAACCCAGGTTATCAAAACCAATAAGAAAACCACTAATAAAAGACCATCTCAATTTCTCAACTCAATAAATCAAAGTATAATAAATATCAAAAACAGATGGCCACATTTATCACATAAAGTCCCCTTTCGGGATGCAATTCTCAAAACAGATTAGAAAACATTAAAACACATTTAAAGTGCATCCCGGTGGGGATTAGAGCATAGACATTACCTGGTTAACTTCACTTCACAGCAAAACGAACACACTTGAGCTCACTAACGACGCGAATTAGCTCGGGCCTAAAATAGAATAATTATTCTAATCAAAACGCGCTCTTCGAAGTTAGTATTATCTACCTTCTAACTAACCTTCCCCTAAGAACCCTATAGGTTCCTATCAATCATGAATTTTACACTTTAAAACATTTAATACATTCCAAATAATCACATAACCAGCTCAAAATATCACTTTCACACAACAACACTTTTATTAATAACAAACATTAACAAACAGATTAAAGCATCCACATAAAAAGGGTCGTAACTTGACTTCCCGACATTTTGTGGGTCTGGTTCTGGACTTTTCGGAAACCTCGGGATGGCTACTAAAACTTTTATGTTAAATTCAAGACCCAAAACACGCTTTAAGGTCCTCAAAAACCGACATCTTCCCAAACTGTCCAGATCTGGCCTAGGTCTGGTAATCGGGGTAAAACTCGACCTATTCAACTCCAAAGTTCGTTCCGTAAAATTCCTATTAAAGCTAACATCTAAGGGAAGCTCCAGTCCAAAGGGTTCGATCAAAAGACAATTACACTAACCGTGGTGACCCGATCTTTAGACACTAATAAAACTGTCCCGATCCCGGTTCTTATTTAATTTATAGTTTCGGTTCTAACCTTCACCATTCGGTCCCGGGGTTCTAATTTGGGCCTAAAATAGTGACTAAGGTTAAAAGTATTTAACCTAACTCAACCCATGGTCCAACTTCGTAATTCTAAAATTAAAACTCACTAGAACCAACTTTAATTAATCTAACTTAATTACACACAACATTAACCATGCTATAACATATCACAACCCAAAGAAACATGTAATTACTTGCTTAATAAAACAAGCATAGAACTTTGGCAACCAACACCCTAATCATGCATAAAAACATAACTTTAATAATCCTAAACATGCTTGACCTATATGAATTATAAAGGATAAATGTAACTACGAATTTCTTAATCAAGAATAAAAAGAACTTAAAGAACATGTGAATGAAATATAAAGAACATATAAATATTTAAACTACCAATCAAGAATCCTAAACAAAACTAATTTCTTTTAAACAAAGATTCAATCAAGAACCAAGAATTAATAAACAAGAATCTCAACCTAACTTATTAATAAGATTAACCTTAAGCATGATTGCAATAAAGAACATGTGAAAACTTAACTAACGATTCAAGAATTAATCCAAGTAATTAAACTTTAAGAATTCATGCATACAATAATAATGTTATCTAAAACCCTAACATGATTCACAAGAAAACAAAGTACAACAAACAATTGAACAATAATAATTTTACTACAACTATTACAACCCTAATACACCAAATTAAACATACAAGATTACATATAAAGAACTAGACAAATTACATGTAAATAAAAGCAATACAAGAACGATTTAGTTACAAACAACAACCTAATAATTTACACCCTTAACTACCCAAATTACAAGATTTAAAACAAGAAATAACAATAATAATAATAACAATAATAATTATAATAATAATAATAATAATAATAATAATAATAATAATAATATCAGAAAATAAAATAGAGAAAAAAAATAAAAGAAAAGAATTGGTTAAAACAATTTAGGGTTTACATTTAGGGTTAGAGCAGAACAGCGGCAGTCAGGGCAGGCGTCGACGGGCAACGGGGCGTCAGACGGGGTGGCGGCGACGTCAGAGTCTTCGGCGAGGGAAGACAGAGGTGGACGGTCCCCGGCGTTCGACTAGAGCAACACGTCGGGGCTTGCAGTTGGGCAGTTGTCGAACCACAGCAGCAGCAGTCAATCCCCGGTAGTCGTCTCCGTTCTGGGCGGCGATGGCTCTGGTGGCAAGGGTGGTGGTCGGCGGCTGTAGCTCCAGCGATGGCGTGGCGAAGGTAGTCAAACGGAGGGAGAAAGGTGGCTTGAGAGAGTTAGGGAAAGAGAGAGAAAGAGAGGCAAGAGGGAGGATTGGTGGTGCGTCCCGGCGTGCAAAGCGGCACACCGTGTGGCGGCACTATGGTGGGTCAGCGGCACAGGGAGAGAGGGGGGAGAGGAGAGAAGAGACAGGCTAGGGTTTCATTGCTATTAGGGTTTTTGAGAGAGAAAGGGGTTTTTATACTAACACATAATTAGGCCCAATTAGTCTATTCTTAGTCTTAACCCAACCCAACACTAAAATCTGATTTTTCTAAAAACAAACTAATAATAATAATAATAATAGTAATAATAATAATAGTAATAATAATAAGAACACTAATAATAATAGCATTAATAATAATCACATAACAAATAATATTCACACAATTATTCATATAACAATTTTTAATAAACAAAATAATATTAATAATAATACTAAAATAGAGTAAAACTCATAATACTAACCCACGAAATTACCGATATACCTTTGTTAGTCCCTCACGATCCTACGACCTCAAGTGTTAGCAAAAATAAACACAAACGAATAATAAATAACGAAGTCAAACCTAATTTACTAACGACGTCACGGTCAACACTTTTGAATTTTTTTCGGGGTTTTACAGCTCAGGATTCCCTAAAAACCTTCAATTAAGCTCAATTTCTTTCTAACTCCTTATTTTCCTACAAAACACAAAATCATCACATATAATATATAATTAAAGGGCTACATTAAGCAAAACACCTTATAACATGATATTAATTCGGCTCGGAACGAGACTGAACAACACTCCCACACAAGGGTTTGGTCGCCCCGAGCAAACTAAAACAAAGATAAAAAGAAACTAACTACTCTAACTCACTTTCATAGGAATCACGGTTGCATTTAGCGTATGCAACAAGCCCTTTAAACCCCTTGGCAGCCCAAGTGGACGAGGAAGGTCTCGTGAGGGTTTATAGCAACTATACCCACAAAAGCCAAAGAAAAAGAAAACAAAAAGTAGACTCGGATTAAATGAAAAGACTCAAGAAAGAAAAAGGAAAAAGAAGAAAAAGGGTTATGAATACAACGAAACACCCCCTCAGTCTAACCAACCAAACACATCAATCCATCAAGCAAATACCCCGATCAATCTAGAGGAGAACAAAATCAGTGTAAATAGATAGAATGAGGTTTTCGAAATTAAGTAGAGAGAACAAGTACTTTAGATGTGAAAAACCGCCAACAGTCTTAAGATGAATGCAAATATATGCGGTTAGTTATGGACGTAGGCCAGTCAAAAGAGCAAAACTCACTTTAGGATAAAAATTGAATGCTCAAACACTCAAATTTGAATGTGCATGTGGGTTGTTCTCATACTCAGACCAAAAGAAACAACCTACCATAGCCTTGGTAAGAATCACGCTCTCCACTGCTAGTAAGCAAATACACAAGTGACATTTAAGAGGACTTTTAGGGTTGTAACGAGGCTTAGGTTAGGGGAAAGGAGTGGTAATATTTGGGTATGAGGAGTTAAAGAGCCAAGCTTGGATTGATTTTCAACAAATATATTACTCTCAACTCACCTTCCTGCTTAATTTAAGCAAGGAACTCAATTTTCCCTCATTGATATTAAACACCTCATGAAATTTTCAGCCGGGTTAAAAGCTTTCAGAACTTTCAATTGAATCTCCCTAATCACCCTTTTCTTTTCAATTCTTTTTTTTCATTTTTTTTCTTTTTGTTCTATTTTTCTACTTCTATTTTTGGTGGGTGATCAAAGGAGAAGAAATATAAAAATATAGCCTCGACCTCAATATATCAAATGAATAACATTGGCCAATTCAAATAATTGGGAAATTTAATGTGTCCCAATTCAATTAATCAAATTCACACCCGAACATCTCAATTCCATTCATAGCAACACCAAACCAATTTTCGCTCCCGAAACAATGAACTCTCACAACATCCAAGCGAGGCAAAGGGTAGGAATTAATAAAGGCCAAGGCTTGTATTGTCAGGGTTTCATCACAAAAAGAAAGGCAATCAAAGGCTAGGCGGGGCTAAAGAACGGTAATAATATTGTTAGGGAGGTTGTTTGGATATGTAGTTTAATTAATAAAGAAAAGAATGTCTCAATCATATTGTCACGATATATAATGCAAAGATGCAGTCTCAAGCAAGATGCAAAACAAGTTCTAGAGGTGCAACTAGTGGTGGAGTCACTCAGGAAATAAAAGAATTGATAAAAGTGATCAATTCATACTTGTAGGCTATGTGGACTCACGGGATAAGGCTCAATCAACTAAACCTAGCCCAAATATTTGCGGCACGCACATTTACACTTTCTAAGATAGTCAATGCAGTTAAACACACTTTTCATAACTTGACTCAAAATCAGAAGATTTAAGGAAAACGGTTTTAAAAACTTTTAAGTTCTCAACCAAACTTCTCTAAGTAAACCAAGATAAACTAAAAGTCTAATTGGTTTACAAATCATCACCGAAGGTGTTCCGGACAGACTAATCCTAATTAATAAAAATTTTAAAAATTTTGCCTAATTTATATGATAACTGAAGTTGTCTCTCTCAAAAACTAGTAAGGCACTTGTGCCACCCCACTCTCACACAAAAACTCTACAATGTCCTCATTGTGAATAAGGCGACACCATACAAAAGAAAAAGAAGCAAACAAAAGAACAGGAAAAGAAACTCAAGCCGGCATGCATGCCTCCCCCACTCCCACACAAAAAGGCTAACAATGTCCTCATTGTGAATATAAATAGAGATAAGTAAGCACCCAAAGAAAAATAAACACACCAAAAGAAAATTAAAAAAATAGGGAAAAGAAAGGCCAACTCACTAACTGTAATAAGAAGACAAGGAAAGATATTACCTGGATGGTTTCTTGCCAACGGTTTCAATCTTTCTCTCTTGATAAAGCAAAGTTAGGAGAAGCACTCAAGAAAAGAAGGGTTAGGTATACAATATATACAAGAATCTCAACTTACCTTCCTTCAAGCACTAGGTGGATCGTGGAATGTGACACATCCCACATCAGCAGTATCAGGAAACTCTAAGAAGGGCTTCAACTTATGCCCATTCACTTTCCACACAGAATTGTTAGATGAGTCCTTGATCTCAACCACTCCTGAAGGAAATACCTGAGTCAGATTAAAGGGTCCGGTCCACCTAGATCTTAACTTTCTAGCAAACAAGTGTAATCAGGAATCATAAAGGATTACCTTTTGTCCCGGGAAGAAGGTCTTTCGATGAATGATCTTATCGTGTAAGATTTTAGACCTCTCCTTACTCAATCTCCCCTTTTCATAGGCTTCTCTCCTTAACTCCTCAAGCTCACAAAGTGTAAGTCTCCTCACCTCACCAACTGTTGACAAATCAAGGTTAAGGGTTTTTAAAGCCCACCAGGCTCTATGTTCAAGCTCAACCGGTTAGTGAAAAGGCTTCCCAAAAACAGCTCTATAGGGTGACATCCCAATGGAGGTCTTATAGGTCGTTCTGTAGGCCCACGAGGCATCAATCAGCTTAACAGACCAGTCCTTCCTATTCCTAGACACAGTTTTCTCTAAGATCTGTTTAATTAGCCTATTGGAGAGTTCTGCTTGACCATTAGACTGTGGATGGTAAGCAGTGGTGAGCCTATACTGAACTGAGTACCTCTTCAGTAAGGCCTCAAAGGATTTATTGTTGAAGTGGGTTCCCTGATCATTGATAATGGCTCTAGGCATTCCAAATCTAGAAAAGATGTATTCCCTAAGGAATTTGGTCACTACCTAAGCATCATTTTTCTTAGTAGGGATAGCCTCCACCCACTTAGACACATAATCAACATCCAGGAGAATATATTCATTCCCAAAAGAATTAGGGAATGGTCCCATGAAATCAATACCCAACACATCAAACACATCAACAAAAATCTCAGGTTGTAAGGGCATCATATCTCTCCTAGTAATCTTTCCCAAACTTTAGCACCTAGGGCACCTTTGGGCATAGTCATGAGCATCTCTAAAAATTGTAGGCGAGTAAAACCCACTCTGTACGATCTTGTATGCAGTTTTCTTTCCACTATAATGTCCCCAACAAGGTTGGTCATGGCAAAAAGAGAGGACATCCATAATGGATTCATCAGGAACACATCTCCGAAGTATCTGGTCAGGGCAATATTTAAACAAATAAGGGTCATCCCATACAAAATTCTTCACAATGTGAAGAAACCTATCCCTGTCATGCTTATTCCAATCACTAGGCATCTCTCCAGTTACCTTAAAGTTCACAATATCAGCAAACCAAGGTTCCACTCCCACACTAAAGAGTTGCTCATCAGGAAACTGAGCAACAATAGGGGTGGTTTTCACAGTGTCAGGCACAATCCTGGAAAGGTGGCTAGCTACAGGATTCTCAACTCCTTTCTTGTCTTTGATCTCACAGTCAAATTCTTGTAACAACAAGACCCACCTAACTAGCCTAGGATTGGAATCTTTCTTTTCCATCAGATGCATAATAGCTGAATGATCAGTATAAACTATGACTTTAACACCAAGCAAGTAAGGTCTAAATTTCTCAAAGGCATACACAACAGCTAGAAATTCTTTTTCATACACAGTGTAATTTAATTGAGCATCATTCAAGGTGTGGCTAGCATAATGAATTACAACAGGTTTCTTATCAATTCTCTGTCCTAGCACAACACCTACAGCATAATCAGATGCATCACACATAATCTCAAAAGGTTCTCCCCCAGATGGGAGGTTTGAGAACAGGAGGGGAAATAAGGGCATCTTTAAGTTGATTAAAGGCCCTCATACAATCATCAGAAAAGTGAAAAGGTGCCTCCTTAGCTAACAGTGAAGACAAAGTCTTAGCAATTTTACTGAAGTCTTTTATGAATCGCTTGTAAAAACCGGCGTGTCCTAAGAATGAACGGACTTCCTTTAAAGAGGGGATAAATTCTTAACTAAGTCAATCTTGGCCTTATCTACCTCAATCCCATCCTTAGAAATCACATGCCCTAAAACTATACCCTTTTTCATCATAAAGTGACATTCTTCCCAGTTCAGGGTCAAATTCTTTTCCTGGCATCGACTCAGCATGCGATTCAGGTTAGCTAAGCAAGCATCAAAAAAGGTACCAAACACAGAAAAATCATCCATAAAAATTTCCACACATTCCTCCATTAAGTCAGAAAATATCGAAATCATGCACCTCTAGAAGGTTGCAGGGGCATTACACAAGCCAAAAGGCATCCTTCGAAAAGAAGAGGTGCCAAAAGGACAAGTGAACGTGGTCTTTTCCTGGTCACAGAGAGCAATAGAGACTTGGGTATAACCAGAATAACCATCTAGAAAACAGTAATACTCATGCCCAGCAAGTTTTTCAAGCATCTAATCCATGAAAGGGAGGGGAAAGCGGTCCTTCCTAGTGGCTTTGTTAAGTTTTCTATAATCAATGCAGACTCGCCAACCAAAAGGGACACGAGTAGGAACTAACTCTCCTTGTTCATTCTCAACAACAGTCAAACCAGTCTTCTTAGGGACAACATTGATTGGACTTACCCACTTGTTATCAGAGATTGGGTAAATAATGTCATGATCTAACCACTTAGGGATTTCTTTCTTGACTACATCTTTCATCTGTGGGTTCAGTCTCCTAAGGGCATCTCTATGGGCAGCATTCTCATCTTCTAGGAAGATTCGATGCTGAACAATGGAAAGGCTAAACCCCTTAATGTCTCCTAATGTCCACCCTAATGCTCCCTTATTCTTTCTCAGAACCTCAATTACTTGGTTTTCCTGGTCCTTACCTAACTCAGAAGCAATGATTACTGGGTAGGTCTCACTAGGGCCAAGAAAAGCATATTTCAGCTCAAAAGGGAGGGGTTTCATCTCAAGTATGGTGGATGAAGGTGGTTCATGCTCAACTATCTTAGGTGTGGTTTGAGATGCAAATAAAGATTCATATAGCGCATCACCATCAAACACTTCAGAATCAGACAAAGAATTCAAATCATCAGGATTAATTCCTAGTGCAGTCAACTCATCAGCAAAAGACACATCAACACAGTCATGTTGCTCACTATCAACAAATCACTTACCCAATTAAGGGTACTCTGCTCATGCTCATCAAAACCTAAGGGTGATTTTTGCAAGTTAAAAATATTCAATTCCATAGTCAAATTCCCAAAGGTCAATTTCATTCTACCATCCTTACAGTTAATCCAGGCATTAGAAGTAGCAAGAAAAGGTCGGCCAAGAATAACAGGGATCTCATCTCTAGTACTCTGAATCTAGCAGTTTCTGGTACTACAAAGTCAACAGGAAACACAAAATTCCCAACTTTAATCAGAACATCCTCCACTACCCCCTTAGGTACTCTAGTAGATCTACCATCCAATTGCAATACCATCCTAGTAGGCTTTAGTTCACCTAATCCAAGCATCTCATACACATGCAAAGGCAGCAAATTCACACTAGCACCTAGGTCAAGCAATGCCCTTTCTATCAAACTATAACCTATGGTAGTAGAGATAGTGGGGCATCCAGGGTCTTTGTACTTAATAGGCATCTGGTTCGACAGAATAAAACTTACATTCGTGGCTAGGAAAGCCTTCTTGGGCCCCTGGGTGGCCCTCTTGGTAGTACAAAGCTCCTTAAGGAAGCGGGCATATGGAGGGATCTGCTGAATAACATCTAAAAGAGGTATGTTCACCTTAACCTGAGAAAAAGCCTCCCTAATTTTGTCCAAAAATTTTTGGTCCTTACTCCCCCTTAACCTCTGAGGGTAAGGTGGAGGGGGTTCGTAAATCCCTTGAGATGGTGGACTAGTCAAAGAGTGGGTTTTGGACAAGGTTTTGGTGTGAGGAGGCTCAACTATAACAGTTGGCCTTCCTCCCTCTAACTCATCATCAATAGGCTCATCAACATATTCATAAGTCACAGTCTTTTCATTACACACATCAGAAGATTTCAATTGTACTTTATTATCTATCTCTTTCCCTGAACGAAGAGTAATAACAACATTCAGACCTCTAACCTGACTAGGGTCACAGGATGACGAACCTGAAGCTTGCCCATTGGGGTTTGCCTCAGGCTGCGCAGGAAAAGATCCTCTATCTCTATTAGCTAGCATCATTTGAGAGAATTGATCATTCATTTGTTTTAACACTTTCTCAATATCACTCTTCATGGAGTCCTTAACTTCTCTCAAGCCATTCTTTAATTCCCTAATTTCTCTCTCATGCCTATCCTCATTAGTGTACCCTAGTAGAGGTCGGGTTTGGGCAATCTGGGGTTTGATAGGTGGCCCTCTAGGAGCTTGATAAGCTGCCTGGGGTGGTGGTCGATTCTGAGAGGATTTCCTTGGAAATCCCTTCCTTGACTAGGTGGTCTCAACACATTCTGATTCTCGGGGCCATAGGAGAGTAAGGGGTGCTTGCGCATCCCCTGGTGTTGGTAAGGTTGGTACTGGTCAGGCCTATAGTTATGATGCATAACATTCACATTTTTAGTACTAGCAGCCAATTGTTGAATATAAATAGGACAGGTAGAATAAACATGGTCAACACTTTGGCACAAGGCAAATGACACAGGTGGTGGGGGAACAAAAGCAGCAGTCTGGTCATACGATTTAACTTGAGCACAGGTTTTAGGTTGTGAATCAGCTAACTGTTGTTGGGCTAAGGTTTTAATCATATTTTCAAGGGAAGCAAACCTAACCTCATAACTTGTACTCTCACTCACAGCATGCACACACCCCCAGCATTGGACAATTGAGCACCTTGGGACTCGTCTCTAGTTGTTCCCCATTGCATTGCCCTTTCGGACATGCTCTCTAAGAAATCTCAGGCCTCATCAGTAGTTTTATCCATGAAACCCCCCTGACAAATTGACTCTAGTGTGACTTTGGTCTCATGGTGAACACCCTCGTACACAATCTGACGCAGTCGTACCAAGTTAAGACCATGATGAGGGAATTGGGACAGCAAGTTTTTGAAACGTTCGAAAGCTTTCAAGTAAGGCTCTCCTATGTCCTGTCTAAATTTTAAAATCGAATTCCTGAGTTGAGTAACTAAGGAGTTTGGAAAAAACCTTTTCATGAAAACTTTTAGAAAATTGTCCCAAGAATTAATGGACCGAGGTTTGATGCTATACATCCATGTTAATGTATTCTTTGTACTCTGCGATCCATGTTAATGTATTCCCTCAGAGCAAAAGGTAGGTACTTTAAAAGTACATAGTCTAATGGGACTCCTGGTGGAGTTATCATGTTAATGTATTCTTTGTACTCTGCGATCCATATGAGTGCTAACCCAGTTCCCGTGAAAAGTGGTAGGTTCTGGGTGTAGTGCTGCCTAGGGTCAAAGGTCACTCCTGTAGGCAGGTTGGGAATTACAAAACATGATGGTGGTGGGTCATAAGATGGGTATAACTGGTTATAAAGGGTTACCCTAGGTGGAGGTGGTGGCGGTACTTTTTCAGACATCTTTGGTGATTCTACCGAGTGTTCCTCCTTCCTAACTAATCTTTGACTACCAGGACTACGAACCCAAACCTCAGGTTGATGTACTTTCCATTTTTTCCTTGAAGTCTCAATTTTTTATTTTTTCAGTTTTATAAAAAAAAACAAAATTGGATTTTTGTTTTTTTTTTTTTTTTGAAAACTAATTTAAGAAAGCAGTTAAACTATCCACAAACAAACCAATAACCTAATCTACCAAATAACGCCATCCCGGCAAAAGCGCCATTGTTCGGTTGTAGAAATTTGGGGTAAAAAGTAGGGGTAGTCGTACCCACAGGGATGGTGCCTTAGGTTACTAGGGAATTGGTTTGGTAACGTTTCAATTGTGCTGAAAGCAATAAATAATTAAACTAACTAAACTAATCAAGATTGAAAACAATAAAAGTTAAGGAAAACAAGAACACAAAGATGAACTAAATCTAATTTAACAAGAAAGTAAATTTCTAACTAAGAAAGCAGTTTAAAACAATCAAGAACGATGAATGTAAATACTCAACTAACTACTGAAATTAAGAAAACAAAATTATACCTAGCATTCATGATACTAATCTTGGATCTTGAATCTTAAAATCTTAAATCTCGAATCACGAGTCTTCTCCCGAACAAACAAGAAAAAGCGTGATTTGGATTACTAAGACTATTCGAATCCTCACCTGAAGGGAAAATTCGAGGAACCTTAATCCTCCGGTTCACTAAAAATCGGATTTGGTGTGGCTATACTAGAAAAACGGAAAAATAACTTAAAGAACACAAGAACTTGAGGAAGAGAATTTCATTAATCTAGAAAGGTGCAATTACAATCGAGAACGAAAGAAAACTTAAGGAAACTCATTCTAAACCTAGGTAAACTAAGGACTAATGCTAACTTAAAATAAAAACTAAGATATCCTCTAATGAAAATATAATAGGGTTTTTATAGAAAAGAATTAGGGAAAAGAAATAATAACAAAAACCTCCCCTCAAAACCCTAGCCGCCGCCGCGCTTCTTTTCCGGAACTGCTACCGTCGCGGGCGCGACACTATGGGTCACGGGCGCGACCCTTTTCTGGCCCATCACCAGTTCTCGCCTCAGATGGTTGTCGCGGGCGTGATGGATTATGACTCGGGCGCGACAAGCTACTGGTTCAGTTGTTTCCGTTGTTAATCAGTGCTGGTCGCGGGCGCGACCCTATTCTAGCTTTTTCCTCTGTTTTGCTTCGGTTCTCGACTCGGGTTGACTCGGGAGATCGCTCGGGATTCCCTAAAAACCTTCAATTAAGCTCAATTTATTTCTAACTCCTTATTTTCCTACAAAACACAAAATCATCACATCTAATATATAATTAAAGGGCTAAATTAAGCAAAACACCTTATCAAATGATATTAATTCGACTCGGAACGAGACCGAACACATAGCTTCTTTAAAAGTCTTTGGATCTTTATCTATGTTGTACATACACAGGATGTCACTTTCAATTGAGTCCCTTGAACCTTCTACTAAATAAACATAGAAGTTCGAAACAAAATCCTTTGGTTTCCTTGATTTTTTACTCCTTAATTCAATACTTTCATCTTCTTCATCATGAATAACATCATGACTTGGTCATCTTTTATGGATGTATCCTCATAATTCTCATCACAAGGCTCAATATGTGGAACAATATCTTGAGCTATATCTTTAGATTTAGGAATTGAAGAGAACCTAGTCGCATCAAAAATTTCATCTATTGATTCCAGAACGATTTTCACCGATATGTACTCATTTGGCTCCACCACCAAAAACCTATAAGCTTTGCTATCTTGAGCATAGCCTATAAAGATGCACTTAATTCCCCTTTCACCTAACTTTCTTTTCTTAGGTTCCAGGACCCTTACAATTGCCCTACAACCCCAAATCTTAAAAAACTTTAGATTTGGTTTCCTTTTGTTCCACAACTGATACGGGGTACTAGAATTCCCTTTAAACGGAACTCTATTTAAAATATAACAAGTCCTTAACATGGTTTCACCCCAAAATCCATTACATAAACCGGAGTTAGACAACATAGAATTTACCATTTCGTTTAAAGTTCTATTTTTCCTTTCCGTAACCCCATTTTGTTGTGGTGTGCACGGGGCGGTTGTCTCATGAACAATCCTCGTTTCTCGGAAAAACTTTGGATCATAAAATTCTCCTTCTCTATCTGATCTTAAAACTTTAATCAAGGTCTCACATTGTAATCCACATCAAGTTTATAATCCTTAAACTTTTCAAGTGTTTTATCTTTAGAACTCAAAAGATAAACTTGACAATATCTAGAATAATCATCAATGAAAGTCACATAATACTTCTTACCACCCATAGAAGGTGTACTATGAAATCTCCTAAATCACTATGAATTAAATCAAGTAACTTAGTAGTCCTTCTAATACTTGAGAATGAACTTTTAGTGGTTTTGTTAAGCATGCACGTCTTACACTTTTCTATGTCATCATTCAACTTAGGAATCAAATCAAGATTAGACATTTCCTTCAACTTTTTAAAGTTCACACGTCCTAATCTAGTATGCCATAGAAAAGACTTATTCAAACTAGACACATGCATATAAGCGGAAATAATACCATCTTTATTACTTTTAGTATTCAACTTAAACATCTCTCCATAAGCATATCCATTTCACACAAAGGTCCCTCCATTGGAAAGTACAAAGTTATCTCCATCATAAACTTGCATAAAACCAAACTTGCTAAGAAGATAACTGGATACAAGATTCTTACAAACTTCCGGAGCTAAATACACATCATTCAAAAGCAAAGATTTACCGGAAGTGAAAACTAGTTCCACTTGCCCAATGCCTTCAACTTTGACCGGATGGTTGTTGCCCATGTAGAGTTTCACACCATCATCCGCCGGTTTGAGAGACTTGAATAAACTTATGTTAATGCAAACATGTCTTGACGCGCCCGAGTCTATATACCAATCATTACAACCAATGGAAACCATGTTAATATGATCCTTAATCATGGCTACAAAGGAATTGGGTTCCTTCTCCTTACTCTTGCCCTTAGATGTACCTTTGTTTCAAAAGACCATGCTTCTTTTTCCATTGGTAACACTCTCTCTTTGTGTGCCCCGGTTTGCCACATTCCCAACAACCTTGCTTAGGCTTTTGAACTCTCTTACTAGTTTTGTTGTGGCTCTTATTCTTATTCTTGTTTCCCTTATTCTCTTGCACCACATGGACCTTAGATTGCTCTTTGATACCATCTTGTAGGCGTAACTCTTCTTCAATCCGAAGATGGTTAGTCAAACCCTCAAGAGACATAGCCTCTTTCCGGTGCATGAGTGTCCTTTTAGTCTCATTCCAAGAAAAAGGTAACTTGTCAATAATGGAGAATATGAATATAGATTCATCCATGTTCAAATTGTGTTGCTTGAAATTACTCAAAATACGTTGAATCTCATGAAATTGATCTAGAATTTTCCTATTATCATCCATCTTAAACTTCATTGACTAACAAAAAATTCTTACTTAATGCGTCTTCCGACATATACTCAGCCTCAAGCATCTCCCAAAGCTTTTTTGTTGTCTCCACATGTTGATAGACATCGAAGAGAGTATTTCTCATCCCATTGAGAATGCATCCTCTACAAATGTAGTCATCATTCTCCATCTTGAGCCTTTGCTGAGTAGCCTCTGCATCTTCCATGGGCGTCTTGTCCTTCCCTTGTTCATAGCCTTTATCTTCACTACCCGTGGAAGTTTTTTCGATTGCATCTTTGGTAGACTCCTCGATAGATACCTTCTCGGTCAAAGGTTCTTGAGACACCTTGGGAGAAATCTCAATGTTGAGCACATAAGCCACATTGAGAGAAGTTAGCAAGAAATGCATCTTGCTTTTCCAACGCCGGAAATCCACCCCTTCAAAGCGTTCTAGCTTTTGGAAATTGCTAGACATATCACGAAGCGAGGCCATTTCTAGATAGTTCTTAAGATTGTTGGAGGAAAGGGACTAAACGGTATAGAAAACAATGGAAACTCGCTTGGATATCGCTAAGAGTTGTGGCTTTGTACTCACTTTCCTTAAGAACTATTTACTGTACCGTAAATGTTCAAAGGGATAAAACTTAGCTCTTGTAATACTCAAGGATAATGGTTTTTCACTTGAATCACTCAAGTATAGCTACAATCTAGACAAAAATGAAGAATGTGATTAGCTTAAGATGATAGAAGATGATGATCTCAAATGACTTGGAATGTCTCCTATTTATAGCAGACTTCGAACCCTCAATCATATCCTTTAGTCAAAGGATGATTAAGGACCTTTAATGAGAGATTAAGACCTTGACTAAGTCAAGGCATATAGCAATTGGAACACAATAATATCGGACATATTATTGATATCAAAAACTTAATACATAAGATTATGTAGCTGTTAGCATTAAAAACTGATTCTGGCACTCAACACGGTCTTTGTTGGCCGTATCACGGTCCGTGTTGAAGTAACATGGACCGCGTTGCCTCAAACCGACCCGTATTGCCTCAACACGACCCGTGTTGAGCCCAGACTTATTTTTTATGCTCTCCGGAGACCTACACGACCCGTGTTGGTCTCAAACTCATTCGTGTTGATCATATTCTTGATGTTTACCTTATATATGATCCTTATACTTGTTCCATACGATTCCTTATGCTATATAATCACTATATACTCTTGAAATAATTCCAAAAAAAATCCAAGGTACTATCCACTACTGATTGCCAAAATAACAAAGAAAACAACAAAACTTTATGAATTAAACATGAAGATCATATTTGAGAGTTTGGGAAGTGGTTACCTAGAAAAGGGATGCATTTTTGAACGCATCAGAAAGTAATTAGGGCAACAAGGGTGGGGATGGGTGGCGATGGTCGGGACTAGGGGTATCCATGGATCAATTAACCAATCCAATCATAAATAGGGATCGGCTAACCGGATATTTGGATAATGAAAAATCATGATCTGTATATGAACCGAAAATTTCGGTTAACCGAATTTTCGGGTAATAAAATTTGCAATCTATAGTCAATGTGAAACTTTCTGTTTGGATCGAATAACCGTATATCCACGGATTATAAAACATTTATACAATCATAATTATTGTCTTTCCTATGTTCATGGGTTCAAAGCTATATAATTAATATACTTTGTTCAATTTCTAAGCAAATGAGTTCTAATTTACAACAAAAAAAATAGTATTTCATTGATTTAAAGTTGTAAATTAATTATTGTCGGATTCCTTCAATATGTATTTGATCCATGATCCGAAAAAAATTCAGATCGATTAACAGTTCTGTCAACTTCAAAAATTATCCGCTAATTATTCGATTTTTCAGATCACAGATTACAGATTTCTTTGGCTAACCCTAGTCGGCGCTCCTTGGTGGTGGCGATTGGCGGTGGTGGACATCGGCTGGTGGTGGACATCGACTGGTGGTATGGCCGGCTGGTGCTCCAGCAATAGAGAAAGAAAGAGCGGAGAGGGTGAGGGTGAGATTGAGTGGACAATAATTTTAAAATGGAAGAGTAAAGTGGTTTTATCTTTCTTGCCCCAATTAACAAGCGAGATAAAAATAATGGTGATGGTGATGATGATTATGACGATGATGATGACAATAATAATAATAATAATAATAATAATAATAATAGTTATTATTATTATTATTATTATTATTATTATTATTATTATTATTATTATTATTATTATTATTATGAATCGGTTGGTTTTAAAAAAAATTTAACTATAAAAATAACCAAGAAGAAAATTTGAGATTTACATAGTTAATTTAAGTATGTCAGATATAATACATAAATAAAATATTCAGCTAACGATTGGCAGTTGTTGCACTTCTCGAGTCCTGTAGAATGAACACATGATTAACATAATTGAAATGTACCCACAATGAACATAATTATGACTGGTTAAGGTAGGGTTATTACATTTAATCTTTATTTATAGGTTGAGATTTACTTATGCATGAATGACCTTAAGTTTATATGTATTCAATCATATATAATCAGAGGCCTGAGGCCCATTTAAGAACCCAACAATCACTACGTACGTGAGCGAAAGAAAGGGTACAACATGGGTCGAAAAAGAGCCACCCTGTTGATAGTTTATCAAAATGACTTAATGATAAAGAGTTAAATAAAAGTCTTACATAAGAATATGAAAGGACTTTTTACTTACTCCCTCTAGATTTTTTTAACTGTCGTTGTTTCCTACTTTTCATGTTTCTTATTAAATTGACACTATTTACTTTTCATCAATATTTTAATCTTCCATGAAAGACAAAAAAATAATATTTAAATATGCAAGTTCCTCCACTTTTTGTTAACTATACCAACACTCTTCAGTTGCTTTATTTTTCTTTCTCAGCTTTTTTACCCTTTCTTTTTTATTAATATCTTATCCTTCCATTACTTTTCTTTCTCTTCTATTAGCCATGAATCTCCATCAACATCAGAGATTTATTTCTTATTCATTCATCTCTTCTTCTTCCATCATTTTTCTTTCCCTTCTCTTAGCTAGCCATAAATTTCCATCAACATCAGATATTGAGATAATACAAAATCAACAGCCAATCCTGCAATATATATGCATTGTTCTTCACTAACCATATCCTAAACAACCCACAAAAACCAGCTTAGCACAACATAGTGCCATGACCTTTTGTAGACACATAAACACCATTTAGCTTATCAAAATAGTTGTATCGTACAAAATACATCTCCAATACATCTACTAAAAAAAAATTCACTTCACCAAAAATAAGGGAGATAAATTGTTAACATAGCTGCAACAGTTTGCTTAATTTCTGCATCCATGGAGCTGTCAAAAACCATTGAGCTTGCGTCATGTATAACATCTTCTCGTACCTCCTCCCTATCCATGGAGTCTTCAACCACCAAGCAATCTCCCAACTCAATGGAGTCCTCAACAAAATTTGTTACGAACAAGTGTTAACGAATGTAGTAAGGTGCAATCATATTTAATAGGAAAAGAAGAATACAAACAAAGACATAAATCAACAGTGAGAAACAAACCTTAGGTAGCTTACCAATAATGCGATAGGATAAAATTGCGTAATCTAACAAAGATAGGCACGCACTTCTTCAATTAATTGAAGATCGCATTTCAATTCAGTAGGTAGCTCCCCAACCCGCTCTAATGCCATCTTTCTCATATGGGGAATCTTGTACTTGGTGGAACCCCTGGTGCACATTATTTCTCTCATACACAATTGCAATGTTATAAATATATGATTTGATTTCATTGAGGAGAAAAGATTAAAGGCTATATCAACAACACTGAGAAGCTCATCGACATTTCCGGGGGACATCTGGTATTGTATGGCCTGGATACCATTAAAAAAATCCAAGGTCCAAGACATTCAAATCAGGAGAATTAGGGGGTTGATTAACTAACCGAATATCAAATCCATTTGCAGTTGTAGCTCGACGGAATTCCAAATCATCATTGCTGATGTGTGTTCTAGCATTATCTTGTTGAATAAATATAGGATATTGTGCATCCTCCCTTGGCCATTTTTATTTGATTGCAGGTATGACTTTCTTGATCAAAAATGATCTCATGGTTTCCCTATTCATTGAAGTCATCAGTTTTGTCTCTAGTGTTCCTACAACTTTATTAACACTGCTTCTTTTTGCTGGCACTGTGGTCACAAATGGAAATAGACCAATTTTTCCAGAGAAAGTATCATTACCATGAGCATCAAACCTTGGTCGAGCTACAGCAGCTAGGAACATAACCTTCCCGATGAAATTTTTATTCTTGCATGTACGGTGCGGATCATCTTCATATGGAAGTAGGTAGTAGTTTTGAGTTCTTTTTGTCATTTCAAACCACTTCTCATCAATATGAACAACATTGTACATCCCTACAAATGTTGGATCATGTGGTATGCTACCTACATCAATCATTGACAAACAAAACCGTAAACGGGATTTTTTATTTTCCTCGGTAAGATAAGCCTTTAAAACATTTGAATTCCTCCGTATTGCTCCAGACTTCAACATTTTAGACAAAGCATACTTGTTAATCCTTAGGGCCCAAGATAAAGAATGGAGAGTAGTCCGTTTATGGTAAAGCATCCTACGCATCTTATTCAAATTAATTTGAACTCTTTTACGCCCACAATTTTTTGTCTTTCTGTGAGAAACTTCACCTTCTTTTGAGCTTTACCAAATTCGTTGTACAGTTCGAACAGAAGTTGAAAATTGGGTTGCAACATATTTTGTCACCCAATTTGCCAATTTTCCATCTGAACTGTTTGCAAGTAGACTTTCATATATTGCTCTACGTTCATCATTGCTTAAGACTTTCAATTTCCTTGTTTGCATTGAAGGTCCCTCACTTGCATTCTCATTACTTATGTACTCATCTAGCGAAATCGAAAAAATTACAAGTTACTACTCATACATAAACATCTACTTAGCAATAAACACAAATTTAAAACTAATAATTCCCTTATTTCCTCCTCTATTGTCCACTAAATAATTTCTAGATGTCAAACCTCCCCACAACAATAGAACAATAGCATTCAACCAACAAATAAATGCAAAAACATGACTCTCATGATAGAATAAAAGGCATTATGGGTCAATAGGGAACTTAAGTGTGGTTTAATTTAAGAGTATTGTTTATACAAATAAATCAAGATTATACACTCCTCCGTCACCAATCATTAAAAGAACGATAACTAACATGTAAAGCAATTGATTTATGAAGCTATTACAAAGAAAGCATGATGATAAACTGATTAAATTTTAGCATGCTTAAGCTCTCAAAAATAATAACTAACAAACAGAGCAAATTTATTAAATGTTTAAGCTCTTAAATACCTATATTTACTCTAACCAATAACTCAAAACAAAGAAAATGAATTATAAACCTACAGCATTATAAAAGTAACAACAGAGCATTCAAATACTGTAAAGAAAGATTCAATTAAGATTTTAAGAACCTATGTTTGAACATCCATATTCCTCTGAATTACCATTGCTAGTAGCACCGAGATCAAGCTCCAATGTAGAAGTCGGAGTCAAGTTGAGGTCTGGAATTTCAACCCTCTCTTAAAGTTCCTCTAAATCATTCAAGTCATCTCCTTGAGGTATTTCCAGGTTCAAGTCTGGAATTTCATTAACACCACTCATCTTTTGTTCTCTTTTTTTTTTTTTTTTTTGGTATGTGGTTTAGCTTCTCATGATAAAATTGTGCGGGTATCATCTTCTTTTATAGATGAAACTTGGTGGGAAATCAAGCTAATTCAAAAACACAATCAAAATTTCACTTGAATTTCTCACCATCAAAATTTGGCGGAAAATTGAACTTTTTGCTTGATTATTATTTGTTACTTAACTCAATGATTTCTGGCATGGTGTTTGATTGAAAGACTTTGATGGAGTAAGTGTTGCATTGCAGAGAGAAAGAAAAAAAGCAGAAAGAAAGATAATGAAGAGAGAGAGAGAGAGAGAGAGAGAGAGAGAGAGAGAGAGAGAGAGAGAGAGAGAGAAATGAGAGGGGAGAAAGAAACATAATGAAGAGAGAGAGAGAGAGAGAGTCTAATATTGTAGTGCATTTAATGTTGCTGAAATTTTGTTTGATAAACCAAAAAAATACACCCCACTTCTATTCTCATTGGTAATCCCCCATTCACTCTCAACGACAATTAATAAAAATTGGATGGAGTATTTAGTAACGAAATAGTCACATGTGTCTTTAGATACTCTATGGGCTAGTTGTGGCACTAAGGTTCAATACGCGTGTGTGCGCCAGTTGTCGGCTTTTGGAGGCACTTAACACGCTTGTGCACAGTGCCAGTGCCAGTGCCAATGCCAGTCCTTAATACATACATATCATTGTCTTTAATTTAATTTAATTATTATTATTATCCAATTAGTTTGGATAATATTATTTTAATTTTATTATTACCCTTATCCAATCAATTTGGATAGTGTGGATCTATTGTTATCCAAACCAACTACCATAACTAACTTAACTACCTCTCCTTATTCATCCATAATTTCTTTATATACTCTGCATAGGGTATAGGGAAGAATCTGATTTTGCTTTTCTGATTCTTCATGAAGACTTGATCAATCCTAGAGGAATATTTGCCAAAGTATTGAACAACTAAATGATATAGGGAAAATTAATTCCTTAAAGATGGCGATTTTCAATCACGTTCAAGCCTCTGCTTCTAAATTTGGTCAACACATCTACTCTATGGAGGCTAAGCGGCCATCTTTAAGAGTTGCATGAATACAGTTTCCAAAAAGTGAAATTTAGGGTTTAAACCTATACAGTACCTTCTGTACTCAACAAGGACTAGGCTCGTTCTGTTGTATGGCTAGCATATGCAAAACCATGCAAAGCCATGTAGAACATGCAAAACAAGATCAAAGATGACTACTTTTTATAAGGGGAAAAAACTCAAAACCAATTTCAAGTTCTACCTTCTTAATAAGAGTCCCTTGTGGACTTGCCACTATAGTTACCACGATCTTAACTAGAATGATTCATGTTACCTAACTTGTGTGTTAATTTGTTTTCTATTGGATCTTGCTTTTGGTATATAGCATGCTTACTACTACTTACTGTTTTAATTGAGATTTAGTGGAGTTTGGTATATAGTCGAGCTTTTGTGGCAGTGGGGATGTTGTTGGCGGGGAATTGGATTTGTGGTGTGGAGGCCGCCATGGTTGTACGGTCCTTGGGAGTTGCTTGGTAATGGAGGATTTGAATTGGTGAATTGTGAATAGAGTAGATTGATCACTTGATGCGAGTGCAAGGCCAAGGCTGAATTTGCAGCCTAGAACATTGTCCATTAATAATGCTCATAATGGTAATGAGGTGTTTTAATTTTGGAATGGAAAAAAAAAGTTCAGAAAAATTTTGCTTTTGAGGTCCTTTAATGGAGAGGGGGAAGAAGGGAACAATAAAGGTATTTCGATCACTTGACAAAATTGGTGGTTGAAAAAACACCTAATAATTATTAACCCAAAAATTAAGTGTACCTCGAAGTGAATTTTGAAAAGTTACAACTAATAGTTCTCCAAATATTGGGGTACATCCAAGTAATTTTTTGCAACTTTAATATTAATCCATGTTTTACTCAGTCGCAAACCATCGTTACAATTTGAATAATCCATGACAATTTTTTGACGTAAAATTTTAAGGACGGCTCAGGAAAAAAATAAAAATTAAAATTAAAAAAAGTCATGTTATGTCAACCTTGGGGGTCCCAATATATTTTACAATTTGGACGTTCATTGTCGTCCTAATCCTCCTTGGTCAATTTGCTTCTTGGGTCATCCCTTAAGGCCAATAAAAAAAAAAAAAAAAACCCAGCATTTTTATGAGGATGCAAATCAAACAACAGTCAGTAATGGTCAATGCGGCTCTAACTTAAAAAGAAAATGAAAAACGTACAATTTTTTATGAACAATTACATCTTTCGGAGTAAACAATCTAACATATAAATATTATTCCGAACAATCTAATATATAAATGTTATCATAAATCATTAATAACAGTATTTGGACATCATCCAAAAGTTATATAATAAATTGCATCTTACAAGGACACAAATCACACAATAGCCAGTCGACAGACAAAGCTGAGGTGAACACGTTTTTAATGGAAGATGGGCAATTTCTTTTCACTTTCTTGGTCAATAATGTAATTATTAAATAAGATACAATTAACAATAAAATTAAACTTTGAGATTGATTGATGATTATCATGTGAATTTGAAGAATATAAATTTATTTCAATTGCCGTTCATTTCAATTGTTTTATCACTTTCATCTTTGAAACAAATAATATCAATCCTAACCTAAGAATTGACCACCTAATTAATTACCACCCTCATATTGTATAAGTTTCTCATTAAGATTTACTCCTCAGTTTTTACAGAATAAAATAACATTTACTAGTACTATATTTAAGAATAGTATGGTTTTCAGAGTTATATCATAAATAATTTATTTTATTCTTTCATCTGAGAGGTGAGACAATTATGTACTCCGTTAAATTGTCCTCAAAGCATGACTAAATATTTATCTAATTTGGGAAAAAAAAAGGTAATGATACGTGTCTTGAGGCAAGACACTGATTAAGTGTCTTGCTCCATATATAATTAATACTTACAAGTTTTGATTCGCATGCTTTGCGTGCATCGATTGTTATATTTATTTTATTTTTGTGTGTGTATATATACACGCAAAAAATAAATAAATTTAAACATTGATGCACGCAATGTGTGCGAATCAAAACGTGTCTTTAAATAAAAGGATATAAATTGTATCATGTACTTCCTTTTTAAATAATTTTGATCTAAAGTATATTCGAATACTAAATAAAATTTTAACATCTGTCTTTCTCTGAGTCTCTCTATGACACGCACACATACTTGGTACAATTTATGTCTTTCTCTTATATGCATGGTTTAACTTAACACCAATCAACATATTAGGTAGATTTTTATTTTTTTCTCATTTTCGTAAATGATAGAAAAATTTATATATTCATGAATTAATTTATTTAACATCAACCAACATATTAGATAGATTTTATGATTTTTCTTATTTTCATAAAACAATAGAAAAAATTAGTTAAGGAATGAGAATGAGAATAAACATAAAAATGGAGGAGGAGAGGTGTGAGGGAGGTTAATTGAGAAATTAAGATTATTGACTAATTTTCTTGTTTATAATTAATTTATAAAGGAAGATAAAAAGACAAATAAAAAAAGCATACAACAATTAGTATGTTGACTTAATTATGACATAAAATATTATGTTTATACTCTAGGTATAATGGAGAGAAAATTAGGTATATGTTGATACTCTAGGTATAATGTAGTAATGATTTTTTTTTAATGAAATTGAATCTTTTCTAAAAAAAAACAGAGATGATTAAAGTTAATATTGTACTTTTATAAAGGAAGATAAAAAGACAATTAAAAAATTAATCAACAATTAGTATGTTGACTTAATTATGACATAAAATATTATATTTATACTCTAGGTATAATGGAGAGAAAATTAGGTATATGTTGATACTCTAGGTATAATGTAGTAATGATTTTTTTTAATGAAATTGAATCTTTTCTAAAAAAAACAGAGATGATTAAAGTTAACATTGTACTTTGTACAAAACATAAAAAAAATGTAAGATAACAACATAGAAACCTAAAAGAATTTTAAAAATAATAATATAATGTAAATTAGGGAAAATAGAAACCCAAAAAAATAATATAAATAAATGACAGTTCCAATGTGAAAGAGGGAAATAGAGAATATATATAAATTAAAAAAAGTACTAACTAGAAATATTGTGGTCTAGTGGTATAGAAATTGAAAGGTTTTTCATTGCATTAGAGGTTCAAATCTTAGTGGTAATATAATAATTTCATTGATAACTATTTTTATGCAAATTTATGTAATATATAAAGCCAAAGAGGCTTATGGTACGCAAATTTCACTTTGCCCATCCTAGCCCTCGCCATTGATAAATATTAAGGATAGATTAGTAATTACAATATTTTTTATTTGCACCAAAATAGTTATCAAAGAAATTGTTACCACCAAGATTTGAACCTCTAAACAAAGGAAAATTCTCCAATTCTATACCACTAAACCAATATATTTTTAGTTAGTACATTTTTCATATATATTCTCTATTTCCATCTTTCACAATGGAGTCGTCGTCGTTTACCTCATATTATTTTATGAAAATAAGAAAAATCATAAAATCTACCTAATATGTTGGTAGGTGTTAAACAAATTAAATCATACATATTTAAGTTTTTCTATCATTTACAAAAAATGAAAAAAAATCATAAAACCTGCCTAATATGTTGATTGTTCTTAAATTAAATCATGCATGTATGTGATGTATGTGTGTATTTCATAGAGAGACGAAGAGAAAGACAAAGATGTCAGAAATTTATTTAGTATAAAAATATATTTGAAGTCAAAATTATTTAAAAAGTATGTACTTGATACAATTTATATAGTTTTATTGGATTTAAAGATTATCGTTACATATCAGAGTTAGAGTATCACCGATAATCTTTTTGTTCTTTTATTTAGTTTTGGGAAAATTCCTTATGTATTATATTGTATAAGACAAGATTCTTGATTAACTAAGAAATATTTGCTTTATCATATTTTTACTCCGAGTTGTATAATTGCATTCTTTTAACAGTCAATAAATCCAGTGACACAAATAAATAATAGAAACGTAATGATTCATTAAGGTATTCGATAATATCTGCCCCATAGGAATTAAAATCATATAAAAGTAAAAAAAAATCATGAGGATTATCATATCTACAATGCATAAATGTTCATACTGAGAGTAAACAAACAATAATGAATAATATTGCTTCCGCCTTACTGTATTTTTATTTTGAACGTATTCGTTCCTATTTATTTTGACTGAGCTTATTACAAATTTAACTTATCTAAACTTATTTTGAACTTACTATATTGAACTAACATGAACTTAGTTGTTTGATCTTATTTTAATTTATTTGAAAGAGTTGTTTTACAAATTTATCTTGAACATATTTAACTTATTTTGAGAAACAACTGAAAATAAGATAAATTTAACTGCGCCGACTTGCCAACATCCATCATGAGCCAAAGTTGAATTATTATTAAGGATTTTTATTTCTAAGCAAAATTAATAGTGTCAACTGTCAACTGTTTTTTTACATAAAACATTCAAATCATTAGAGGATTATTTTTGTCTTTTTTTAAATTTATGTATAACAACAACAATAGCAACAACAACAACAATAGTCCTGATCAATATAGTCCCGCTGATGCAGGATTTGAAGGGATCCAGATGTAGCCGACCTTCTCCTCATTCACAAGATTGCTTCTTTTTCTAAAATGTAATTTTGAAAAAAAAAATGCAAGAAAGATAATGTTAATCAGACGAGTTAGTCAATATTCATCTTAACCCGGGGTTGAACTAATATTAAGAATGTTGTTTATGAAACTCATACACACAAAAGAAATTTATCAACATATGCACGCAATGCGTGCAAATCAAAACTTGTAAAAATAATTGTAATTACGATTTTATCCTTATAATTTATCAATGGTAAGGGGTAAAATGGACAAAGTGAAATTTGCGCACCATAAACTCCTTTGGCTTTATATATTACATAGATAGATCAATGGTAAGGGGTAAAATGGGCAAAGTGAAATTGGCGCACCATAAACCCCTTTGGTTTTATATGTTACATAGATAGATTACTATTTTTAATCCCAATTTTTTTGACAATTACTATTAATAATCTATTATAAGAAGCTTGGAATGTGTTGGCTATACCAACAATTAAAATTGACACCCTAACAAATGAACCCGGCCCATCCATTAGATATATTTTAGATGTCTTTTTGTAAATTTAAAAAATATACATTAAAGTGTAATTTTATATCATTTATATGTATTATTATAGTTATAGAAGTCAATAATGTAAAATTTTTTTCAATTTAATTTACAAATATATAAGTTTTATACAATGACAAGACACTTAAAGATGTGTCTTGCACAAAACATTTATCATATTCGAAAAAACAATATCCATCCCAAATTTCACAAAAATACTCACCATCTTATCGTCTTAGAAATTATTTAAAGCTTTTCCTTTTTTCTTCTTTAAATTTCACTAAATTTATGTGACATCGTGTCATCATAATTTTTAGTCAGATCTATCGCTTTGGGGTGACTTTTTTATGATTTTTGAAAATAGCGGTGACTAATAATTTATTTGGATTAACGAATCTGACAAAAATCATCATTTAATAAATTATTGTCACATTAATATTAAAAAGTCAATCTAAAATCGTTTATTTACCTTGATAAATTATTTTAAGGGTCACCATGTATGGGCAGATTTGTATTATGTCCAAGGGTGTCCATGGACACTCAAAACCAATAAATAAATAAATAAATAGCTAGCCTAGTATACATTAGGAAGATGTTACTCCCTCCATCACAAATTAATTGACGGAATTGAAGTTTTCACACATACCAATATAAAACTATAATAACTACCAAACCCCAATTGTATTCGGCTTTTCTCTCTCTAATAAATAATGTAAAATAATTGAATTAGATATTGGGAATAGAAAAGTGACAATTATTTTGTAACAAAATAAGTTAGTTAAAGTGTCAATTAATATAGGACGGAGGGAGTATATATTTATGTTGAGTTGACATCTTAAAAATGCTCAAAATATTAGGAAGGTATCCAATTTAATATAATAGTCCAAATATTCATTAAAACAAATTAAATAGTCTATTATACATTAGGAGAATTATCTCTTTCAATTCTATATGATGAAATTATTATTAAGCAGACACCCTTAACTTTAATGCTTGGATCCGCCACTAAGGAGTTTGTCTCACGATAAGTCTACATAAGGCAGTCTCATACTAGAACTTGTATGATAATTTACACTTACAATTATTTTTCAATGATTTTGTAGATTTAAATAACTTATATAGCGTAACATCCCGAGTATGGTTAAAGTGTTATTTTAAAAGGATTGAAATGATACATATATTACCAATGTGCACTTTTCTTTTAGGAAGCTCATTTTGTTGAGAAAATTCCATTTAAGCATGTGCTTACTTAGATGGGGCCTAGGAGTAGTCTCAGGAGGGGTGATCTCCTAGGAAGTTTTTCCATGTAATGTGTGAACGAAGACGAAGCACGCTAAAACGACTCGTGGTGATTGTGGGGCTAGTAGTCGATCTATGAAGCAATTATCGGTAATTTTCATGTCCTGGGAGGGGCCCGAGCACTATAGATGGTGTCAAAGTCGACCCATGACCATGAGCTACGCTAGTGGATAGGAGATTGACAGTCACCTTGCAGGGCAAAGATTTGGGAGTATATTAAGGCACAATGAAGACGTGGTGCGCTTAAGTGAGGGTATTGTAACCCTTGCATAAGGTTAAGTGTTGCTTAAAAAGGGTTGAAATAACTACTTATGTCATCAAGGTGCACCTTCCTTTTATGAACTTCATTTTGTTGAAAACTTCTCAAATAAGCGTGTTTGATTGGAAGTAGTCTCAAGATGGGTGACATCTTGAATTGTGAACTTTTCTCAGGCAACATGTGAGTAAGGATAAAAGTATGCTGAAAGGATTCATGGTGATTTTTGAGAGCAATCGTTCATCCTTAAAGCAGTTATCGATAATTTTAGTGGCTCGGGGGGCGTCACAGATGATATCATAGGCGACCCGCGACCGTGAGTTGCTCTAGTGGATGAGAGATCTATGGGTAGTCACCTAGGGGGCAAAGATTCTGGAGTAGATTGATGCACAATGACGGCGTTGTGTGCTTAAGTGGATGTGATTATAACACATAAGATATGTTAAAGTGTTGCTTAAAAGGTGCACATTCCTTTATGAAGCTTATTCTGTTAATTAAGAACTCTTAGTCAATTTTGTTTGGCTGCGAGTAGTCTTAAGATGGGTGGTCTCCTAGGAAGTTTTCCTACGCAGCGTGTGAGGGATGACGAAGCGCGTTGAAAGAACTCGAGGGTGACTTACGGCACAATGATTGATCGTTGAAGCTGTTATTGGTAATTTACATGGCCTGCCATGGGGTCGGGGCGTTACATATAGTTATACTAAGTTCTTTTTGTGTTAATTTTTTTTTACTTTTAATCATGTTTACCAATTTATAGTTTACTTTGAATATTTTTTAAATTTGTTTTGAATTTCATAAGCTTTCATTTAATTTACTTTTCATAATTTTGAAGTTACAAAAACTTTAGCCATTCTCATAAATTTCCTAGTCTATAATTATAAATTATTTAGTATGTTTGATAAATTCGTCAATGGAGATACTTTTATAAGGCCAACCACAATGTTGAGGGAATGTTGATGATGTAGGCCCTGTTTTTTTTTTATGATAAATAAATTTTTGAGTCTTTGGTTCAAAATAATTCAAAGTCGGAGGTTATTAGCTGAAAATAATCCAAACTCACTTTTTGGTTGAAAATAATCTAAACTTTTAACCTATTTACTCGGACTAAACCGAAATCGATTTCCGGCTTCGAAATGCTGACTGGGGTCTTCAGAAGATAACGAAGAAGGAGAGAGAACACTGAGAGGAATTAGAAAAAAGGCAAACAGTTAGGGTTGTGTTAAATTTTAAATTTTTGGGGTTGGAAGACTAAATTTATTATGTTAAAGTGTTTTTATTTTTAATCCATTGTCATGTCATTATAATTAGTTTAAGTGAGTTGGGGTCTACATAAGCTTAAAAAAAATCAAAACCAAAATCAATTAAAGAAACACGCGCTCAAACTACCTAGTCAACATTCCGACGCCGGAAATCTATTTCGGTTTAGTCTGGGTAAATAAGTTAAAAGTTTGGATTATTTCCAGCCAAAAAGTGAGTTTGGATTATTTTCAACCAAGGACCTCAGACTTCAGATTATTTTGAGTCAAAAACCCTAAATTTTTAGCTATTTTTATTTATCTTATTTTATTTTATTTACCATACCTAACATACTTTTTCATAATTTATATTTAAAATTCTTCATTTAGCTTACAACTTTTAAAAAAATGAAAAAATTATGATTTGACTTTTATCTACTTCTACTATTTTACCTACCAATTTCTTTACCAAACTTTACCTACTTTACCTCACTCCGTAGTTACCATCCTAAAGAACGTCTTAAATTTTGGTTTGGTGAGCAATTCATTGTTTGGATTGAAAATGATTTTAGATCATCAATTGATGACTCCAAGAAAAAAGAATTTTCTCTCTTCTTTTTAATTTTTAATTTTTTTTATTTAACCTACAAAGTGCAAATTGTGTTTAGACCCCGTTCTTTTGTGTACTGCGTTTGCGTTGCGTTGCGTTACGTTTAGTTGCGTTAGATTGCGTTAAGTTGCGGTGGAAATAGTTAAAAGGTAATGGTAATTTGCGGTATGTTACGATAGGTTGCGGTAGGTTGCATTGCGGTTAGTTGCGTTAACGCACCAAAAAACGGGGCCTTAGTGAGACTAGATTCTAGATTACAAGCATGGGTATACAACATTGTAAATTAAGTGTGAGCAATATTTGATTCATTGTTGTAGACAAACACATATAATGAGCTAAAATTTTTGCTTAAAACTATTTGTGATGGTGAGTTAAAATTTAGTGAGATTGTTCAGAATAATCCAATAGTAAGAATATGAACAGACTTGCAAGACAGATGATGAGTCACAGGTTGATGATAAATTGGTAAGAAAATGATTTAAATGGTGACTTGTTCACGAAATTAAGTCAAATTTGAGTCACCATTGTAAATTATCTAATGAAAAATGACACTCTTTCTCAATATGAATAAATAAATATATATTTATTAGAAAATTGGAAAATAATAATCCAAAGTTTGGGGTATTAGAAAAATAATTCGAATTTAAAATTTTGTTATAGATGAATTGCACTTTAACCCCTATTAATTTTAGCATCCATCAAACTCGTCCGAAAAGTGATGTGGTGGTAGCGATTATATCATACGTGGAGTTTTTTGCAGCTCAAAAAACAAATCAAAAGTATGTCTCGCGTGTAATGTTGTCATCACCACATCACTTTTCGGACGAGTTTAATAAGATAATGGATATTAAAAATAATAAATATTAAAGTTTAGCTCATTCATAACAAAGTTTTAATTTCAATTATTTTTTTCAATACTAACAAAATGTAGATTATTTTTTTCCAATTTTCCTTTATTTATTTGTGCACAATTTCATATAAATAAGTATAAGATGTTTTACTTTGAAAGAAAAAAAAAACACTAGGCAACTAGCCAGGCTATTTTAAATTTTTAACCCAGACACGAAGGACTCATGGAAGTGAGCATGTCGCTGTTGGTACGTAAATTACTGGTGGAGGGCAACTGTCTACTGGGCTAGCTACTCTATAAATTAATCTCTACCTCACAGATTCCATGCCCAAAAGTAAGTAATTGTTAAACCAAGACCCAAAGAAAAAAATAGTTAATCAAAAAAAGAAAAACAAAATTGCAATTCAAATTATATCCAACCGTTGCCCCTGTCATTTTCCCCTTTTCTCTTTATGTTGCAATTAGGGGCGAGAAAAAAAAAAAAGGTACCCAGATATAGATCCGGATCTGGTTGGATCCCGTGGATCCAGTTCCGAATCTTAACTATCTGGATCCGGGACTGGATCCTAAAGTTAGGATCCATTTACAAATGGATCCGAGATTGGATCCTGACTTAAAGGATCCGGATCCGGATATGGGATCCAGGATTCGTTTGATTATTCAATATAAAAATTAAGTTAAGTCACCTCTTCAGTCAACCCACAATCTACTAAAGGTCTAAAGCCCATTAAGAAACCCTAATTTTTCTAATACTTAAATTTCCCTAAACTCTCATTGCCTCACACTTTCAAATCACAGCCCTCACCCGCTCAGTCTAATATATAGTCTCTTACCGAAACCCTAACTCGGTAACTCCCTCAGTCCCTCTCACTGCCTCACTCTCTCGCACAGGGGCAGTAGCCAGTAGGCCAGCAGGCCCTCGCTGAAACCCCAACTCCCTCTCAGGAGGCTCTTACTGTTCGAATGTCGACAGCAGCGTTCGAAAACCCCAATCGTTCGTCCCTAACTTTGTGTTTTATTGTTGGATGACACATTGTATTTTATTCTTGTTTGAGAATTATGAACTAGCTGGAGCCAATGAGGCATTGACTAGGTGGAATTACTTTCATATTTCAGTATTTAAGGGAATTATAAAAATCTTGGACAACTATTATGTGCTTTCAAACTGAGTACTTGGATTCGGATCTAGATCCAGTAGATCTGGACTGAATCCTGATTTTAGAATCCAATTTGAAATAGATCCAGAATTGGATCCTTATTCAAAATAGATCCGGGACTAGATCCTTGAATTTTGAACGGGTAGTCAGTATTGCTCGGTTTGCTCACCCCTAGTTGCAATAGAATGCTGATTGCTGAATGCCCAGTTTCCCCACGTCTTTTTCTGCTAACAGTTGAGACACTTTCGCAAAAGCTGCTTCTAGTACCAATTTCAAATTCCCAGGACTCTCAATCAAAAATAAATATAAAATGAAAAACTTTTAAAGATGAATTTACCCCTCTTCTTCTTTAAACTAAATTCCCAGATCCCAATCGCAATCTTCTCTCTTTTTTCTTGGGTCTGTTTTTAGCTGTAATGGGGGTTTTACCCATTTGGGCTATCTGCTCTGTACTTTCAGTTGCAACCACAGTGAGTGAAGAAGTCCCCATTTCTCATGTTTATGGCAGCATTCAACCCCCTTCAGGTAGTTCTTTGAAAATCCAAGCTCACATTTTACATTTGAAGTAATTCCTGCAGATCAGCTCATAATTCACTGAAAAAAGCGGGAAATTCTGCCATTTTTAGAATAACTGCAGTTTTTATAGTTGTTGATTTTGATCTGACAATCAGGAATGGCCGAGGATGGAGGAGAAAGGCACGGTGAATCAAAGAAGATAATTCTATTGTCAATTGTTATTTCTTGCGCGTTCATTGGTGGATTGTTGCTGTGTTTATGCTGTTTATGGGGTTTTAGACTAAAAAGATTGAAGAACTCTACTTTCAAAGACCAACAGACATTGGGTATGTATCTGACCTTATTATGGTGTTTTCTTTTTCACCTTCTTCTACATGTCATACATCTTGCTTCATATTTTGGGTTACCTAAGTTCAATTTTGTTCCATATATTTTGGTTTGAAAGATGTTTCTAAAGGAGGCCCATTAGTCCCAGTTTTGGGCAAGCTCAATTCCTTAAGGATGGGAAGAAAGAAGGGTAATGTCACTATCTTTGAGTACCGTGTGTTGGAGACAGCAACAAACAATTTTGAGGAAAGCAGTAAGATAAATGAAGGTGCTTGGGGATGCATTTACAAGGCTTGCATTGGTGAGAATGCCATTGTTGCAGTGAAGAAGTTAGATAGTGGATGCAAAGAAAGAGAATTTCAGGTAATGAATCATGCATCTTGGATTGTGTTAGTTTGTTGATTGGCGATTACTGTTAATTTGTGCATTGATGATTGGATGAAATTGCAGAAAGAGGTTGGTTGGTTGAGCAAAATTCAGCATCAGAATATTGTCAGTCTTTTGGGTTATTGCATCCATCAAGAGTCCAGGTTTCTGGTCTATGAATTAATGCAGAATGGTTCTCTGGAAAGTCAGTTGCACGGTAAAGGCTTATGCTCTCTTTTTGTATATTAAACTAATGAATTCCTAGCTGCTTACCCAAATCTTAACCATCACAAATTAGGTATGGCTTCATCTTGAAATAAAGTCAAATGATTTTGGCTAGAGTTGAGTTCAAATTAGCATGAATCCTAACCAACTAACCATAATTTGCTTGATCTGAAGTCATTGCATTTTCTGTGGTATATGAAGTAGCAGACTACGACATATTGACATCTACCCTAAAGTGGCCTGACCCTAAGATTAGATAATGTTAATGTTAATCCATGTCACGCAGTTCAGAGCACATCCAACATTCATCCCAAGCCCTTGACCTGTTTACCTTGTCTAGTTACAATGGGCATAGATCATTAACTTGTTTTGGGGTTTCTCTCTTGCCTAGGCCCTTCTTGTGGTTCAGTATTGACTTGGTCTTTACGAATGAAAATTGCCCTTGACGTTGCGAGGTAAGTGAGTCTTGCTAACTGATTCTCTTTTGAGTTTCCTTGGCCTTTCGTCTGGTCTAAACAAAAATATTTGCCATTGTCACATAACCTACTGTTTTCCTGCAACCCTGCTATATTTGATTAATTAGTTCATGGTGTTCATGAATTAGAGGGCTAGAGTATCTGCATGAGCGTTGTGAACCAGCAGTGCTTCACAGGGATCTTAAATCATCCAACATACTTCTAGATTCCAACTTTAATGCCAAGGTAAAATTGTCTTTTCCTTCTGAGTCTCCATAGCTTAACTATTGTGTATGGTACATATGTTCATGCTGTCCAACCTCCCAATCTTTGTTCAGCTTTCAGGTTTTGGCTTTGCTGTTTCTGCGGGGATGCAAAATAAGAACGATTTGGATACTTCAGAAATATCAGGTTATTTAGCACCAGAGTATGTGTCAGATGGTATGTAATTTTTTTTATATACACTCTTCTTATTTGATTTGTGTCCCCAATCAGCTTCCTCTTCTTGTAGGCTCCATTTCTAAAGCTCCTATCAACTCTGTTGCTAGAAATCAGACTGGTAATCTAATAGGACAGTTAATTTATGTCTGCAGGTAAGCTGACTGACAAAAGCGACGTTTATTCCTTTGGAATTGTCCTGCTAGAGCTGTTGACAGGAAGAAACCCTTTGGAGAAAACGTCACCAGCTGATGGCCAATCTGTTGTGTCTTGGGTAAAGTTTCTTCCTATGTCTTGCACTCGACTTTTAGTCAAGGTCATTTGCGCTCCGTGTGAAGCAATCAGTCAGGATATAATAATTCATCATGGCAACCCCTTGATTGTATTATATGCATGTTGGCATGCAGGCTATGCCCCAGCTTACTGACAGGACAAAGCTCAAAGGTATTGTGGATCCAGTGATCAGGGACACAATGGATCTTAAGCACTTATACCAGGTTGCTGCTGTGGCTGTTTTGTGTGTGCAGGCAGAACCAAGCTACAGGCCATTGATAACTGATGTGTTTCATTCTCTTATCCCACTTGTGCCTGTTGACCTTGGAGGATCCCTCAGACTTGCTGAAAACCCCAAGCAATGATCAAGTTGCAATCATTTGCTACATCTTTTCCTAATTCATTTTTAGCAAGTAGCAAATTTCTCCTCCCTTGCTACCCCTCACTGTCCAAAGTTGACCCCCATAACAAAATCCTGTGGAAAGGGCTCTTATGTTCATGTACTCAAATAAGTGAGGAGGTCGTAAGATATCTTATCATTCTTCGTTGATTAGATCTTATTGCAGCGGGAGAATACCAGCCCAAGTTTTCTCTCATCTTCCATCTTTCTGTACATTACATAAATATTGTTAGTGTTATTGTTCTGATCTTATCCCCTGTTGGCTTCCATTCTTTAAGCAGTCTTTTCTGTTATTTCTGTGCTTTTATTGCATGTATGCTGTAAATTAAAAAGTTTCTCGCTGCACCATTCTACCTTCTCCGTTGAGCCAGCTTATGTGCTTCAAAATAACTAGACTTGGCAAAACAACTAGACATTTTGAGAACATGAAAAAGACAAGAATATCAAACTTAATTTGTCTTGATCTGAAATAGACCCAATTGGAAATTGTCATGTGTTGGGTGTGAACAAAATCATGAGAAGAATTTAACTGTACAACACAGAGCAAGAAATTCACCATCTTGGTAATGTGTTGGTTATGTCCTGTTCTTTTGTGCTGTCAATGATGGCTAGCATTTATGGCATTCACAAATTCATGATTTGGAGTGTAGCTTTAGGCTTGTGCAGCTAAAATTAGTAAGGGAGGGGACTCTGAATTAAATCCTGCAAGAGCATGGAAAATCTAGTAAAGATTAGCAATTATGTCCTCCATCAGTGGTCTGCATTTATGTTTTTCACAAGTATGGCTCAGAGAGGCTAAAAAATTGACTGTTTCACATGATACTTGCCTGCTTTGATACATTTGTGTTCAAACACCCACACTGTTTCTTTATGACACCGTTAGCTAATTCTTATCATCCTATGTTTGGCCACTTAACCACTGCTAAAGGTGCTAAATTGTTACAGCAGATTTTCACAGTATATTCCAACAAAGAAGTCGGTTTTCGACTACATAAATATGGACGAGACAGTGGAAAATCAGACATCTTAAAAGTTGGTTATAACTTTTACAAGGAAAGATCAGACATTCTTGGCTACTCTTAATTAAAACAATTGTGCAGAAAAGTGAGAATAGAAAGTCTTCTACAGATTGGAACATAGGAGAGAAATTATCATAGCAAGGCAGCAATAAAGTGGAAAAGATAAACGAGAAATTAAAAAAGTGGGGGATCCTTCATTGAATGGGTGGGATGACAATGTTGTATAACACTTGATTTATCTCTAATCCTCTATTCCCATACCATTGAGACAAACCTACATCAAAACTCTCAATGGTAGGTTTATTCCTAATAGTTCTGCTTTTCATACATCCTCTGGCAAAATTGTATGAAGTAGAAAAGCAAAACAAGGAAATACAATAACAAAATGCGAAATCTAATTTCAGATTTCTTATTTGTTCCTCTGTCTGTAACCCAAGTTCCAGATGACCAGCGATATGAATCGAATTTCAGCTTGAAGCTCTCTATCGTTTAGTATCATACTGTGTAATGCTGTTGGATTGTCTCGATGTCAAGTCCCTTTAGCTTGACAACTGATTCAACGTGCCCTTTCAGGGTGTGAAGCTCCCTTAACCTGTTAAATATTATTGGAAATTGGTGAGTAAGTTGTTCTTGATTAATAGGTTTAGAAGAATTGTGAAAGCAAGCTAAAGAAGCAGATAAGTTAGCGGGTGTTGTACCTTGCAATCTCAGCACGTCTCTTTGCCTGGTCTGCAATTTCAGACAACTCTCGGTAGTTCTTGTCTGCAAAGATGTCTTCAACTTCAGGGGGCTGAAGGCCATGAAGGGTACGTTGAGCAGCTGCCCATTGCGCCTCTCTTTCTCCCTTTCCGTAATCTTTCTTGGTTGTGAAGGCAGTCTGTGTCACAGTGGAACATCGAACAAAGTGAGGATGCTAATTGTATTTAGTCAGAAAAACACAAGGGAAATGGGGACATTCAGTACCTTATTCTCGAGCAGGTTGTTCCAAGCCTTGCCGGTCAATGAGTACCTGATGATGAACTTGAGGATGTCCAACGGGATGTAGAAGACCACAGTGTACAACCAAACCACTCCAGCCCATCCCCATCCAATGCCTTTAATGTGTGCAAATTCCCAGTTTGCATACACAGCAATTAAAGTGGCAAGCTAGCAAAACCCAGTGGAAAGTAGATCAGTTTGCATGAGTTGGACAATGTTTTAGGACGTAATTAACATATATAGAGTATAAGGCATATCTAACTACTTTTGTCTTGACAACTATCATCCAAATTATAGAAAACCTGATTTTGTAGGACTAAACTTGCATAAAGGGTACGATTGGTCTAACTCACCAGTTGTGCTATTAGAAAGGCAATCACGAGCATGAATCCAGGGCGTTCGACAAAGGACCAACTTCTTGAGCGAGTAACGAAGATCAATGCCTGGCTTATAATACTCACTTGCAGATATAGAGCAGACATTAGCTCAGGTTCATTATCCCTGATATGTCTTACACCAAATTGGTCCTGCCATAGTTATGAGCATAAGTAATTATGCATGATTCTAGGAAGTTAAAACATGTTTTACAACTAAAAACCAAATATGTATGTATGATGGGGATTCTCACAGGAAAGAAGTCGGTCTCACGACAAAGCCAGAAGAATACGACTGTCATAATGGCGAGGTAAGTGCCCAGAACAACGCCGGTAGCAAAGATCTCCTTAAGCTTCCATGAGTCGGGAGTAGGAGATGGCTTGACTCTATCTTTGGAGATGGTCATGATGGTTCCATCATTGAGTATAGCAATGATGAGAACCATGAAGGGAGAGAAATCAAACTTCCATATTAGAGCAATGAGCATGAAACCTAACACAATACGAATGGTTATGGAAACTGCATAGATGGTGTAATTCTTCATTCTTTGGAAAATGGCTCGACTGGTCAACACCGCACTGATAATCACACTTAGCCCAGGCTCAGTGAGGACAATGTCAGATGCACTTCTCGCTGCATCAGTTGCGTCATCAACTGCAATACCAATGTCGGCCCTTTTCAACGCTGGGGCGTCATTCACACCATCTCCAGTCATACCACATATGTGCTTCCTCTCTTGCAGTTTTTTCACAATTTCATACTTGTGCTCTACACAAATCCATCAACCATGTTAGCAAACATAACTAGGATTGAGTTCAGACATAAACTTACATATATAATTGATGGTGTAGCTAATATGTACATACCAGGGAAGACTCCAGCAAAGCCATCGGCCTTCTCAATGAGCTCTTCAACAGGAATGGCTGCAATACTCTCATCCTTATCTTGACCTAATAGGGAGGATGAAGGATACATATTAGTTCCCATGCCAAGCCTACGAGCGGTCTCTTTACCAATGGCCAGTTGGTCTCCAGTAATCATCTTGACGTTAACACCAAGGCTCAAAGCACGCCTTATGGTTTCAGCACTGTCGTGCCTTGGAGGATCAAAAAGAGGCAATAAAGCAACGAATTTCCATGGGCCCCCGGCACTTTCCTTAGTTTTCTCTGGTAGTTCCTGTTACCAAAAATATGAAATCAATTAATAATTTGAGTTTCATGCATGAAACATCTCACTTGTCAGCATCGAAATGTTCTACCTACCTGTCTAGCCACTCCAAGTGACCGAAGACCACGATCAGCAAACTTATCAATGATAGAATGAGCTTTCTTCGTTTGTTCAGGTCCAAGGTTACAGAGCTCAATTATCTGTAACAATTCAAGAATGTTGAAATTAGAACATCTAGCTTTTCTAAATGAGAAAGTTGCTCACTGTTACTGGCTACTTATTATCACCTGTTCAGGGGCTCCCTTACTAATACGGTGCCAGTTTCCATCACTATCATAGTACGTTATTGCTGTACGTTTTTCAACTGGGTTAAAGGGTAAGAAGTGAACCTCTGTGATCCCTGCTCTTGCCTATAAGTCAGTAAATCCAACATTATTTCATGGATCAAAAAAGTAAAGGTGTTAATGAGCTAAAGGGTCTTTTCTCAGGCTGGTTATAGTTATAGACTAACCTCCTTAGGATCAGCCAACATGCCAACAATGCAAGCATCAATGGCATCTTGATTTTCCACACGGGAGGCCCTAGCAGCAAGCAGAACTGCAGTATCCTTGTCTATACCAGGAGTAAATATCTGGAACAAGCAAACTCGGATGCATTAGAATTAGATTACATTCTAAATTTTAGCCAATGTATTTGTAGAATCAAAAATTCCAAACCTCGATCAATGACTTGTCGACTGTTAGTTTGTTGAGAGTGAGAGTCCCGGTTTTGTCACTACAGAGGACATCCATACCAGCCATCTCCTCAATGGCAGTCATCCTCTTAGTGATGGCACCTTGCTCAGAAAGGCGATGAGAGCCAATAGCCATTGTGACTGACAACACTGTAGGCATGGCAATTGGGATTCCACCAATGAGTAGCACCAAGAGATTGTCAATTCCGTCTCTGTACTTTCTACGTTGAATGGGGTACATCACTATTAATTCTATGAAAATTCCAGCAGCAATCGAGATGATACAGAAGTTTCCGATGGCTGTTAAAACCTGTATAAACATGATGACAGGTGAATACCAGATCAAATCTAATGCAAGCTAGATTTACCTCATTTTCGCATTGATTTATAAGATTACGATTTCTACATACCTTCTGGAAATGACCCACTTGGTTAGTGCTGTCAACAAGGTGGGCAGCTTTACCAAAGAAGGTGTGAACTCCAGTGGCTATAACAACAGCCTCAATCTCACCCTGCTTGCATGTTGATCCAGAGAAAACCTCATCACCGGGATACTTGTTGACAGGCAAGGACTCACCAGTAAGGGCAGCCTGGTCAATCTTTAGAGGGTCTCCTTCCAACAGACGAGCATCTGCAGGGATGATATCTCCAAGCTTGATGCTGATAATGTCCCCAGGTACTAGAATTTCAGCCTCTTGTTCCGTCCATTTTCCATCTCTCAGCACCTATTCCACATCCAACACGTACCACCAACCCAAATTAACTCAACACAACCCTACATGAGAGCTAACAACCTAACCGTGGTACATATAACTAGGAAAGTACCTTGGTCTTAGGAGCAAGACCCGCCATGAGGGCTGCTGCAGCATTGCCTGCGTTGTTTTCTTCTATGAAACTTATTGTAGAGTTGATGATCAACAATGTGACAATCCCAACAAAGTCTGGCCAGTCTGGGGGCTTGCCCTGCATTAAGAGCAGGATAACAGATTAAAAGCCACACTTGATCATTTTAGGGAAGCAAAGAAATGCTTTGTTTATTTTGATTTAACAAGGGAAGATGTAACTTTACCCCTCCATTGGCCAAAGCAATAGCCATGATGGCAGCCGCTTCCATGACCCATGAAAGGGGATTCCACATAAAACCCAGGAATTTCAGAAACTTATTTTCCTGTTACACCATGTAGTTATCAAAGGTAAGTTAGCAACATTATATAGGGAAAATTGATTTTTTTTTTTCCATATCAATGAGAAAAAGTAGTTGCCTTCTTCTCCTCTAGTTTGTTGGGGCCAAATATTTGAATTCTTTGCTGGCCTTCCTCTG
Organism: Portulaca oleracea; assembly: GCA_029582165.1. NCBI lineage: Eukaryota > Viridiplantae > Streptophyta > Magnoliopsida > Caryophyllales > Portulacaceae > Portulaca > Portulaca oleracea. The sequence goes on along the minus strand of CM055882.1, from coordinate 20,022,941 downwards.
TAGTCAACCCTTGTTTTGAACATTTGAGCTGCTCAAATACTTCTTCCATTGGAATACTCTCCTGCTCATACACAAGAGTTTGTCAGAAACAGTGATTGGGACTCAATAAATAAATTTGAAGCTCTAGGAATCCTTAGAAGAAGAAAAGGGAGGTAGTATATATCTTACAAGGTCAACATTTTCCTTCTTGATATCCTGCAAGCTTGTCATTGTATATCCTTGTTATTGTTTTGATCAGTATTTAATGTACAAATGAGGCGCCCAAAGTGTTGAATAAGATTAAAACTCAGTAATGAAAAGCAAGAAGTGGGTTGGGTGTTATTTGAAGAGGAAAGTCAGTGTGATGGTGTAATTACATCTGATTGATGATGATTATTATTATTACCTACAGGAGAGAGGTAGAGAAATAAAGAGTGTATGTTGTTGGCAAAGAGCAAAAGGAGCAACAATGTGAGTGGAATTTATAACAAACAAGAGAGATACAAAAGGAGAAAGAGAAAGAATAGGGAGTAGAATATTAAGGAGAGACTTTTGTGGAGCGAGTTAGTCTCAACCTTACCATGCAGTTCTCAATCACATATGACATTTGTCACAATTCCCTTTTGCTTCACAACTTCCCACCTTTTACCTTACGTAAATTTCCCAATTAATTCATTTTGCTTCATTGCAACCAAGGTAACAACTTTCTACTTATACAATTAAATACGATAAAACATTTTTGGATTAATGATCTTTTGAGATATGAAACTAATATAAATCACATCAACCTTGATTGACAATATTATTAGGTATAATATGGCGTTAAAATTGTATAAGCTTATATCTTGATACATAACTTTTCAAATTTTTTTTAAAAAAAGTTGATAAAATATGTCTAACATACAAGATAAGATTGATTAAATTAGACTATTGTTCATATTCATTACTAAGCCACTTACAAGAGCCAATTAATAATAAATATTGAAAATTTTTTCCCAAAAATTATAATAAATATTACTCTCTATATTTTTTGATATATATCACTATTACTTTTTACGGTATTTAACGGGCTTCTTTGACCTTCAAATTCTGATACATTATACTTTTAAAAGTTATGTAGATATATTCACAAGAGGTTAGTAAGGATTTAGAAAGGGGATGTTGGGTCCATGACACCCCATGTCCATAAATATATACATATATGCTTTTATGTTTAGGTGCTATACAACAATTTATTTCCTTGCCAAATTGATATTATAGAAGTGTAGATTAGGGGTGGCAAATAGGCAGGGAATCCCCATCCCCGTTAGGGCCCCGCCCTATTATGGGGAAAATTAAATCCCCGCCCCCCTATGGGGATGGGGATGGGGATGGATATGGGTATGGGGCAAATTTTTAAATCCCCGCACAGGAATGGAGCGGGCATGTGGGCGAAATTTTCCCCGTCCCTGATGATGGCATATAGTGCTAACCATTGGGAGCATTTTGATAGTGAAATTTGGGGATTAATGTGCTTAATTGATCTTTTATGATGTTATTTCGCTATCTTAATTGAGTTATGAGATTTTGTTCAATTTGTGCAGATTAGTGATATAAACTCTGAAGCTCACGCCATTACATGATTCATCATTGAAAGAGCTTTCCGACGATATATTATAAGGTCAATTACAAGTTGAGATGAAGGAGTTATGAGTAAGATAGCAAAAAGTGTATGAAAACTGATATATGTCCAATCTTTTGGTCACCATTTTTTCCACAATGATATGACTTTGAGGCTTATGCCAATGAAAAGTAGGCTCCTAGAGCTTTCCGAAAAGTCAAGAACCAAGTCAATCAGACGTCAGATGAAGGAGATATGGCTAAAACAAGATGACATTGAAAATGCAAGACCAATCACGACCCGTGTTGATACCAACACGGTCCGTGTTGGCCTCCAGAGACTTCAATTTCCCAGAAACAATCAATACGACCCGTGTTGAGAGTGACACGGTCCATGTCACCCCTAGCACAGTCCGTGTTGCTTCGTCTTTTCACTTTCGGCGGTTGCAAGTTGCTTTTTGCTTTTATCATGATGTTTTTCGGCTTTCTATGGAGTCAATGATCACTCCACCATCCTCCATGCTGTAACCTAACCCTGATTGATCTCTTTTATATTGATTAATGGATCCATCAAAGAAAGGGGGAGAGGACCATCCACCTTGATTCATTCCATCCATATCATCCACCTTCATTCATTCCTCCATACCATACCACCTCCATCTCTACCATCATCCATCCCTTCCTCCACAAATCCATCCACATTCATCCTTTGTTGAAGATTGAGATTTCATTGGAGTTTGAAGATCGATTCTCAAGAAATCCATTGAAGTGGAGGAGCAAAAGTCCCCCGACTACCATTCAAGCGAGGAACGATTTCCATCTTGGTTTACTTCTCTTTCTTTTAGATTTCATGCTTTCTAGAATAGATTTTGATATGTTTTGTGTTTTTGAACATGAGTAGTGAGTAGTTTCTTTTAGTTTGGGGTATAAACCCTTATTAGTTTATCTTATGGATTGAGTTATGTTGGATTGAACAAGTTTGTTTATCTAGTTTGAATGCATTTTATTTATCTTTTGAATATGTATGTCATTGCTAGCATGGTTTTAGATTGTTGAGTGAAGTACTGAAAGGAGAAATTCGATAATCGAAACCCTTAGGATTAAACTAGTTATGAAGTGAACTAGACATAGAAGACTTTATAATTAGGAGTCATTGGATAATTTGATTTTTAACTTAGTTAAAATTGAAATAACCACGACAGTAGGTGATTAATTTTGTTAAGCAATCCGTTTCAGTGCCAAAAGCTCGCTACGGAATAATTTATGCGATTATCGACCCTAAAATATACCAAATTAGTGACGTACATGTTCAATCCACTTGTTTGATTCATAAAGTTACTTAGGTTTTATCCCCTGAACGTCTTTCCCATATTGATTTCATCTTGTGAATTGTGTGAATATTTGATTGTTTTGATCCTTTTTTAGTGATTAGAAGTAGACATTAGATAATTTCAACAAAAACCCGACCGGTTTAGCAATCACATAGGAAGGTAGTTTGGTGTGTAGTTAGCAAAGTCCCTGTGGGATCGACCATGATACTTGCTACAAGAGCACCCGTGCACTTGCGGCCTATCAAGTTTTTGGCGCCGTTGCCGGGGACTTTGTCCCTAGCCACCACCGAACGAATATCCTTAGATTGACTAGATCATTTTTTCTGTTTTCCCGCTTTTATTGTTTTTCTCAAAAAAAAAATACCCCAAAAAATGACAATTATCTATTTCCCCCAATTTGAGCAGGAGTTATTTTGGCGCTATTTTGAGCGATTACTTGCTTGTCCTGTTCCATGTGGTGTTGAGCCTAGGAAATCAGATATTCTTGATATTGTTGTTGAGGGGGTGAATAGTGAGGCTCGTACTCTATTAGAGTATTTTGGTTTTTATGCTAGAACTGTTGATGAAGCTTGGAGTTTGCTTGAGTGGCTTGCACGTGATACACTTGATTTTGAGAATTCTTTTTGCGCATCTGGTTACTCTTACTCTAATCCTTGTGCATCTCATGCTAGACTATATACTCAACCCCAATGTTTGTCTCCTTGTCGTTTATGTTATTCTCTTGACCATGATGATTCTACATGCCCTGGTTTAGCCAGACTTGAAATTTTACTGAGGGAAATGCTAGAGCAACAATATAAATTAAAAGCTAATCTAGAGGAAATAGTTGACCTTTCTGAGTCATCTTTGCCAATTGTTGCTCATTCTCATCCTAGCTCACCTAGAGACACTACTGATAGTGTCTTTGCTTTTCATAATACATCCTTACCTTTTTCTCAGTCGACGGGGTTTAAGGTGAGTGAGTCCTATGGTTTTGATGCTAGGTATGATGATGATTTTTCTCAAGGGTCAATTGATACTATTGATGGAGAGCCTTTTGAGGGGGTTGTGGGTGGATTAGATCCTTCAAGCAAAGAATTTGATGATGTTGTACTCCCTACTTTCAATGTCTTATTCCATGCTTCTACTCCTTGTTCACCACCTTCCTATTCCCCTAAGTGCCTAGATGAACCCACTTTTGTTGAGAAGACCGTATGTGTTCATGTTGAAGTGGGCTATGTGGCTAAGGTTAATTCTTGTGATATGCTTAAGGGGAACAACAATATTCTTGATTTGTCCATAGGTACATTAAGAGGGTACCATTCCTCTCTTGATCCATATTGTATTTACCTAGAGGACTTGCCTAGAAAACTCATGTGGACAACTTATTTTGAGTCTTTTGATTTTTCTAAGGCGTTTGATTTATTTAAGAGAGCGATACTTATATTTTCTACTATAACTCTTTTGTTGCTCTCTTATTTACAAGCTTGTAAACCGCATGCTGAAGAGTTTGACAAGCCTCTAAGGGCATTGACGACATTTGAATTAATGGCCCAATCTTGAGTTCATGATGGAGTGGCTGATGCTCCATTCGCCCCATTCTTGAAGAGGCGATGGTTTAGGTGCATCCAACACCTAAACTGGTGAGATCTTCCCTTATTTCCCCTTTTGCAATTTATTTGATTGTGCTTACATTGAGGACAATGCTTTGTCCAAGCATGGGAGGATTTGTATGAAGCAAATTTGTAATTTGTAGTCCTTGTCCATTATTGTATATATGTGTAGTAGTGTCTTGAGTTTGTTTTTGTTTGTTTTTCTTAGTTTTCTAGTTTCTTTCATTTATGAATTATTGCATCCACATACAATTGCATTAGTTAGTATCATATTAGATTTTATTTTCTTTCTTTTTCTTAGTTTTTAGTTTCTTATTTTCTAGTTTTTCATTTGACTTTTGATTTTAGATTTTGAAAAAAAAAAATCAGAAAATTTCAGCAAAATAAAAAAATAAAAAAAATTTAAAAAGAAGAAAAAGAAGAAAAATAAAATTAGGTTAAGATAGGATTAGTGAATAAAATTCTCAAGTGATGAATTAAAGCTAGATAAGTTTTCTTTTTATTTGATTTAGTCTCGTACAGCCCTTTTTGTGAATTAAAGTTTTGAAAACAGTTGTGAATCATAGAGAGTTTAGAATTGTACTTTGATAGTGATGATTAATTGCCCTTTTGAGATATATTGGAATGAGTTTAGCACGTATACATCTATTTGAGCTAGGTTTATTTGAGAGTTTTAACCCGTGAGACCACAAAGGCCTTAAATGACTAATCATTGTTATTAGTCTCATTTCCATGTGTGACTCATCCTTAGTTGCATTCTCTAGAACTTGTGATGCATCTCTTTGAAACTGCATTTTTTCTTGTGCATTGGTAATATGATAGAGACATTCTTGTACATATTTTAGCTACAAAGCCAAATAGCCACCCTTTACATGTGAATTATCCGCTTTTAACCCACTTTTAGCCTTGTATCACTCTTTCTTTTGATTACCTACATTTTTAGCCATGGCTGTATATATAATTTCCTACCTTTAAGCCATTGCTTGGAGTGTTAGAGTGTAAAAGTTGGGTTGTTTTTGGTGTATTTGTGGTTTGGTCTTGTTGGGGATGTTGTGAAGTTGAAATATTTTGAGATTGCTCCCCATTGTAGCTTGGTATGGGTTGAGTTGGAATTGCGTTATTGATGTATGTATCTTTGAGTTTGAATTGAAATATTTGAATTTCAGGAAAAAAATAGCAAAATGAAAAAAAAATGAAAAAAAAATCAGAGAAATGAAAAAAAAAAGGAAAAAAGTGTTTTGATAGTTTATTTTTCTTTGAGTTGAGGCAATTTCCACATGATTATGGGATGCATTGATATGTTTATAAGGTGTGAGTGTTCTTATTTGAATAATTTGGTGAGGTTTATACTCCAAGTATTGGCTTTTAGCTCCACTTTCCCAAATATATCTCAACTCCTTACCCTTAACCTTAGCCTCATTACAACCCTTATGAAAGTCCTCTTGATTATCATTGTGCATTGCATTTTAGTGGTAGAGAATTGAGATTATTTGCAAGCTTATGGTAGAATGTTGGTTTGTGATTGAGTATTGAGTGCACCTTCATTGAATATTATTTTTTCAAACACATGAGAGGAGTGTTTCCACATTCCCTAAAGTGAGGTTGCTCTCAAATACCTAGTTTCATCCATTATTGTGTGATTGCTTGTTTCATTTGTGATTAGGAGGGTGATTAGTTTGATGTTGATAGGTATGGTTTTTGTAATTCTTTTTATGATTTCATTTTCTCTTGTATATAAACTTTCATTCATACTTGGACTATGCTTGATTAAGTTAGATTAATTGAAAGTCTTATCGATGCTTTCCTAAGTAGATTTGTAAATAAATTTTTCAATTTTACTTTGAAACTTTTTTCTTTTTGACTTGAGTCATTTTGTCCCATTTATTTTCTATTTTTGTTATTTTCTTTGTTTTCTATTTTATTTGTGAGTTTAGCCTTGCATGGGGGAATTTGATGAGGGCATATAGTGACTAACCATTGGGAGCATTTTGATAGTGAAATTTGGGGATTAATGTGCTTAATTGATCTTTTTATGATCTTATTTCGCTATCTTAACTGAGTTCTGAGTGTTTTGTTCAATTTGTACAGATTAGTGATATAAACTCTGAAGCTCGCGTCCATTACATGATTCATCATTGAAAGAGCTTTTTGATGATATATTATAAGGTCAATTACAAGTTGAGATGAAGGAGTTATGAGTAAGATAGCAGAAAGTGTATGAAAACTGATATATGTCCAATCTTTTGGTCATCATTTTTTCCACACTTATGATATGACTTTGAGGCTTATGCCAATGAAAAGTAGGCTCCTAGAGCTTTCCGAAAAGGCGAAAAGTCAAGAACCAAGTCAATCGGACGTCGGACGAAGGAGATATGGCCAAAACAAGATGACATTGAAAATGCAAGACCAATCACAACCCGTGTTGATACCAACACGGTCGGTGTTGGCCTCCAGAGACTTCAATTTCCCAGAAACCATAAACACGACCCGTGTTGAAAGTGACACGGTCCGTGTCACCCCTGGCACGGTCGGTGTTGCTTCGTCTTTTCACTTGCGGCGGTTGCAAGTTGCTTTTTGCTTTTATCATGATGTTTTTCGGCTGTCTATGTAGTCAATGATCACTCTACCATCCTCCATGCTGTAACCTAACCCTAATTGATCTCTTTTATATTGATTAATGGATCCATCAAAGAAAGGGGGAGAGGACCATCCACCTTCATTCATTCCATCCATATCATCCACCTTCATTCATTCCTCCATACCATACCACCTCCATCTCTACCATCATCCGTCCCTTCCTCCACAAATCCATCCACATTCATCCTTTGTTGATGATTGAGAGTTTATTGGAGTTTGAAGATCGATTCTCAAGAAATCCATTGAAGTGGAGGAGCAAAAGTCCCCACCGACTACCATTCAAGCGAGGAACGATTTCCATCTCGATTTACTTCTCTTTCTTTTAGATTTCATGCTTTCTAGAATAGATTTTGATATGTTTTGTGTTTTTGAACATGAGTAGTGAGTTGTTTCTTTTAGTTTGGGGTATAAACCCTTATTAGTTTCTCTTATAGATTGAGTTATGTTGGATTGAACAAGTTTGTTTATCTAGTTTAAATGCATTTTATTTATCTTTTGAATATGTATGTCATTGCTAGCATAGTTTTAGATTGTTGAGTGAAGTACTGAAAGGAGAAATTCGATAATCGGAACCCTTAGGATTAAACTAGTTATGAAGTGAACTAGACATAGAAGACTTTAGAATTAGGGGTCATTGGATAATTTGATTTTTAACTTAGTTAAAATTGAAATAACCACGACAGTAGGTGATTAATTTTGCTAAACAATCCGTTTCAGTGCCAAAAGCTCGCTACGGAATAATTTATGCGATTATCGACCCTAAAATGTACCAAATTAGTGACGTACATGTTCAATCCACTTGTTTGATTCATAAAGTTACTTAGGTTTTATCCCCTAAACATCTTTCCCATATTGATTTCATCTTGTGAATTGTGTGAATATTTGATTGTTTTGATCTTTTTTTAGTGATTAGAAGTAGACATTAGATAATTTCAACAAAAACCCGACCGGTTTAGCAATCACATAGGAAGCTAGTTTGGTGTGTAGTTAGCAAAGCCCCTGTGGGATCGACCTTGATACTTGCTACAAGAGCACCCGTGCACTTGCGGTCTATCAATCCCCGTCCCCGCTTACGCGCTTGGGAAAGTTATAAACTCCATCCGCACATCCTAGTCCCCAATTTTTATTAAAACATATAATTATCCTTCATATATTAACATTATGTATAATATTATAGGTAAATTTGTAACCATAGTGTTGACTTAAGGGTTCTTATTATTGAACTTTTATTATATTATTAATATTTTTCCTTTATTGTGTTTGATAATGTTTGTTGGACTTTGTATAAATTCATATTATTAAATCCCATTTAATGAGAAAAGTATCTTTATATAAAGTTATAATGTCGAACATCATTTTTAATAAGGTTGTGTATCTTTTTTTAAATTTATATGATAATGTTGAACTAAAATATAAATTCAGCCCTCATTTTCCAAGACCGTGTATTAACTACATTACCAAACTTTCTCATTATATTAAATTCATTCATGCAGACAAAGTAAATTGAAATGAACATCCAGCAAAATCAAAATGAGCACACCACATAATGAAAATAAACATTAGATACAGGCAACAATCTATGTAGTGGCAAAACTCATGTTCTTGTATATGGATGTTTATTTTGCTGTCAAACAGATTATTCGCCTATACTAAATGTTCATTTTTATGTCATTGTTTGATATTCATTATTATGATTGTGATGGACATTCAATTTGATGTTCATATTTCTTGTTGTTGGTTGTTCATTTCAATGCTCTCAGTATCTTTCATTCAATGTCCATTTTCTTTGTTGCGGATTTTCATTATAATGTTGCTCAATGCTCATTTTGATTATGGTAGATATTCATTGTAACGCCCCGACCCCCTCCTGGGCCGTGGATATTACCGATAACTGCTTCAAGGATCACTGACTCGCCCCAAAAATCACCACGAGTCTTTCCAGCGTACTTCGTCCTCGCTCTCACACTGCCTGGGAAAACTTCCGAAGAGGTCACCCATCCTTTGATTACTCCTCTCCAAGTTAAGTCTATTTTCGTACTTTGGATTTGTTTCTGTCTTTTGAGCCTTGCGTGCTTGTGGGACCTTGTCCTACAGGTGTGCGGCATTTGTCATACCTTGGGTTCGGGGCGTGACATTCATTTTGATGTTATATATACTGATGCTTATGTTGGATGTTCATTTTGATTAAGTTGAATTTCAATTTTGCTACCATACATATTGTTGTTTGTATTTGATGTTCATTTGCATTATGTTGGATGTTCATTTCAATTATATTGAATGTTCATTTCAGTTTACTGCAGCTGTTTAAATAAATTTAATATGTTTCGAAATTAATAATGCAATTAATGCAGGGTATTGGAAATTGGGGGCTGAATTAATATTTTAGTATTTATCTTTTTTTATTTCCTCCCTTAAACCACGTGAATGAGTAGAAACAAAAAAAGGAGAAATGGTGGATTAATCTCAACCCTAGCTAGATTGAATAATCAATGGCCGATATTCTTAATGGTCACATGCTCACCAATCACCATTGTTTAATGCTCATTCTAGGTACAAAGGGTACTTTTTGGAATACTATAATATGAAAATATATATTTCTAGGTACAAAGGGTGATGGTGAAATATGTTTGTTTTAATGAGGGCATTTTTAGAATACTATAATTGGTAATGTTTACTTTTTTTAAAAAAAAAGTCATCCAATATTAAAATAATCTCATCATAATTTGTAGGATTATGATATTATTTTTCCTCATCTAATATTTAATTTCTATATTGTGAAATAAATTTTAATATCCATATTTCTATCACATAATAAAGATAAAAGGGCAAGTCAGATTATCAAATTACTTTAAAATACCTAGTATTGATATTATGAATTAAACTTACGGTTTATCATTTTTTAAAACCAAAATTTTAATTCTTATAAAAAAATATATAATCACATAGATTTTAGAAAATACAAGAAATATTACTAATTAAATTATATAATAATTCAATAAATTGTACGTGTTAGAAGGAGTTGAAAGAAACTAATAGTAACTATTGATTAACTAATAAGGATTAGAGTTGGATGGAACTGGTTAAAGATGGAAAGTTTAGAAAAAGCTAGGAGCTGTAATGAGTTGGAATGAGTTGGCAAAAGTTGGAAGGAATTAGACGAAGTTGAAAGTTAATGGTTCCAACCCAAAAGAACATACTCAAAGTATAGTCATTTTTCGTTTGCAAAGTAAGTACAATTTTATACTGTCTTACTTTACCTTACATTACCTTACCATTCAAAAGAATACATCAATACATTATTTATATTTAAAACTTTTATTCAACACACAAATTTATTTAAAAATAAAAGTAAAAAAAAAATAGATAATGTGACATTTACTTATCTTCATTACTTTATTTACCTTTTGTTACCTAATATTACCTTACTTTACCTTACCTACATCTCCCCTACACTAAAAACATAATATGACCTAAATGAATTTCTACCATTTTTAAAATTTCCTTAAAGAAACTCAAAATGGGTAATAATTGTATTTTCTCATATAACTACATATCCTCGTTTAATTTTGGTCACATTCTTTTGTGTGACGTGTTTATTTGCGATTATGGTATGGTATAGTAAAATGAAGTTAGTGTGATGAGATAGGGTTGTTTGTAGTTTAATTTGTGTTATGAATGTTTGTGATAAGTCGATAGATAGATAAAAAAAGTGAAAAGTAATAAAAAGGTGAGGAAAGAGAAAATTATGATGGTAGTAAAATATGATTAGATATAATTATTTATGGTTAATATTTGATAAAATATCATTAGTATGGCATTGGCCTTGAGACTTTGATAACATCAAGTATACAATTTCTAGCTAATATCACAGGAACTGTTCATTATTTTTGTGTAGCACATATATTGCGGCCTCTCAAACCTCACAATACATTATGTTAATCATAATATCAAATTAATGTGATGAAAAAAAAAAAAAGCAATTTGAGTATGTATGATACTACCTCCGTCTCAAAATGTTTGTCCGTTGACTAAATTTTGACTATTGATTACTCACAAAATATAATGAGTTATAATATAAAATTACCGTCATTGTAATCTTTAGCAAATTATCTTTCTAATGGTAGTGATTTCATATTTTAATTCATTATAATTTGTGAGTAATTAACAGTTAAAATTTAGTCAATGGACAAATATTTTGGGACGGATGTAGTACTATAAACAAAACCTAGTGATGAGTAGTTGTATTGCAAAGCTCGAAATACCCATAATCAAGCAACTCCTCTATCATTTGCTGTATATGTGTGTGATCATCTTCAAGAAGTAATGGAGGGCTCTGATCTTCTCTTCCCCATCTCATCCCCTGCACTTGAGCCTCTCTTAATCCATTTTCAATGACATTTTTACCCTTGGAATTCTGAACAATTCCCATCATCGAGGCTGGATTATTACGATGAATACCTCGGATTTTATTCCTTTTGGTCAGTTGAAGAGTGGCTTGGAGATGGCAATTCTGCAATTTTGCTACCAGATTTGGAGAAAGAAGCTTTGAAGAAGAAGAAGAAGGTGGGGGCCCATTTAAGGGGAAGTTGGTCCGGGCCATGGGTCCGCACATGATCCTTGCTGCTTCATCGTAGGCTGTTGCTGCATCCTCTGCCGTATCGAACGTCCCTAGCCATATCCTCGTTTTTCTGTACCCACGAAACGTTTCGTTAGCATAAAGGTATATTTCAAAAAATTACTAGAGGTACTCAATATTTAGGGAAATTATTTTTCAGTACCATAAGGCACCGTTCTTTTATGTGTTAACGCACCCAAACGCAACGCAACTTATCGCAACCTACCGCAACATAACGCAAATTATCATTACTTTTTAACTATTTCCACCGCAACGCAAACGCAAACGGCACAAAAGAACGGGGTCTAATTTTTCAAAATCATTTTGAGGTATCCTTAATTTTTGGTTTAATAATTATTTGATGTTTTTCCGACCATCAATTTTATTAAGCGACTGAAATACCTTTATTATTTCTTCAAAAATGAAAAAATAAAGGTATTTCAGTCATTTAACCAAATTGATATCCGGAAAAATACCTAATAATTACTAACACAAAAATTAATGGTATCTCAAACTAAATTTTGAAAAGTTGGATATCGAAAAATAGTTTCCCCCAATATTGGATTAGTTGTGAGCAATTTTTTGCAAACTCATTCATAGATTCATTGGACAACAAAAACAGGAGAGGAAGGATGATTTACAATAAAGGATGGCGGATTTCGGAGACCCAGGAACCCCATTGCCTCTGCCGAACTCCTCTGTAGCGCTGCTGTGGACGAGCCATTGTTGACCACCAACTGTTCGATGTATTGCCTCACAGAAGAAGAAGAAGAAGAAGAAGAAGAAGGCAGTGACACACAGATGGACAGAGATCGAGTTTGTAGCTAGTGATGACAGGATTGAGGGGGTGGGGGAAAGGGATTTTGTAGGGGGTTCAAGTGTAAGTGGGACCATCAACATGTCTTGTTATTTTATGGATGATGCAATTATACTTTGATTATCATGCACATGATCATGGTGCGTACCAACTTTATAGTAAAAATTAAAGTAGAGATTATATGAATGCATGTTGTGTTTCTATGTTTCTGTGATGATGTTAATTATGACCAATATTGACTTGTTGGATGATGGACTAACAGTAGAACATGCTTTGCTCTGCTAGCTCTCTTATAAGTGGACTCCCCCCTTAATCCAATTATTTAGTGGTCAAAGCCAATAATTAATTATGGAGTAATGCTTGCGTACACCTTAACAAACAGAAAATTTTTAAAGTTAGCTAACTAATTAAACATATAGATGTCTGGGCATGGGGACATATCCAAGATTTGTATGCATAACATTCAGAAACTCACAAGTGTGTGCCCTCTGTTCATTTGAACACAAGACAAGGGAGAATAATTTTAGTTCACTTCTAACAATTTTGCTAAGATTTTGAGCAAGATATTATGTGTTGAAGCACTTAAAACATACAACATAAATTGCATACATCATGTGCTATGTTCCTACGTTGATTTAATTCATTGGATTTGAAAGTTTATGAGTAGAATATATTTGAACCTATGATGAGTAGAATATATTTAATTAAGCAAATGTCTCAATAAAAGTCATGCACATATATTACGAGAAGTAAAGTTCAACCAAATGGTAAAAATAGTTGGAGTTTGAAGTGTCGTCCGCATGTGTTATGGGAAATAAAGTTCAACTAAATTGTAAAACAGTTGGAGTTTGAACTGGATTAAAAAAAAAACTAATAAAGTTCAACTAAATTGTAAAAACAGATTGGATAAATGGACTTAAAAGTTGGAAAAAAAGTTCATCAAAGTTGTAAGGAGTTCCAAGGAGTCTAAAAGAATTTTTCAAAGTTGTAAGGAGGTTGTCAAAGCTGAAAGGAGTTGCAAAGAAACTGGAAAGAGTTTAAAGTAATCAAAACTGCTGGAAAGAGTTGGAAATTTTTTTAATTTGTTATAATAGATATATAATTTGTATCAGTAGATATATAAAAAGGGTATTGTTTTCTCGTATTTTTCGCTTGTAATTTAAAATTAAATTCTAAAACTAGAGTACAAGCTAAGTAAACAATAAAAATAAAAATACAAGTAAAATTAATATTAAAATTAAACTAAAAGGAAAATTCAAATTCAAATTAAACGTGAAAGTAAAATTATAAAAGTTCAGATATATCCAAGAAGACAACAAAAAAATAGTAATAAACTAATATGGTCAAATTAACGAAAGTTTTGATAACTATTATCCCATTCCAAAGAGAAATGATAAAAGTCTTGGACAAGACACTTAAGTGTCTTGTGATACTACAAAACCTATATATTTGTAAATTAAATTGCAAAAAAATGATATGATTGACTTCTACAACTATAATAATATATATAAATATTATAAAATCACATTTTTTATCTATATTTTTTAAAATTTATGAAAATGCGTCCAAAATATGCCCAACGGATGGGGTTCATTCGTTAGGGTGTCAATTTTAATTGTTGGCGTACTCTAAACTGTTTTACCATGTGTTTAGTCATCTCATCAAGTAACATAACTCCAAGTCTTCATTGGGTAGTTGGTTGTCATAGTAATACCCTTTTGATAAACAATGCTAAAATTGTGTAGCGTAAATGCTACAGTAATAACTTGAACCAGTTGTTCTAATATCTTTTGAGACATCCTATCATCGAACAACTTCCATGTTGTCTTTACAACTCCAAATGTTCGTTCCATTGTTGTTCTTAAAGAAGAATGATGTTAGTTAAATTTTCATTAATTCCTTGTGTCAATAATATCTCTTACAACCTCTTTTGATTTTGAAGTATAATAATGCAATTCCATATTAAATAAAAGAAGAATCTTTTTGGATAATTATAATGACATTATCAAAATTTAAAAACCATGTAAAAATTTATACCAATAAATTGTTAATTACTTTGAAAGATCACACACGATGTTCATTTTAAAAAATCCAAGTATTCATAAAATGTAAACACAAAAATACTTAATAAATTAATATAAAAAATTGTTCATAAAAGAAGCAAAGTTGGGTTGGACCTGCATGACCAATCGGTCCAATCAATACACAAAAACATTGTGTACCCGAATCGATCCTCCAATTTTAAATTTTAAACAGTTATCGGTATCATTTGTAAATATTCTTTCAGTAATAATACATGGAATTTATTGAATCAATATTTCTAAATTTTAAAAATTAGAATCAAAATAATTCAACTTTATCTAGACTATGATATCGAAACCTTATGAAACAAGTAGAAAGTATTTATGAATTACGCTCACCCTAGTAATTGTTGAGGAAAAGGTAAAAAGGTTTACACATGTAAAACACCTGATGAAGATGGAGAGCATATGGGGAGACATCAAATCAAGTGCTACAAAACATGAGAACCTATCATATGCCTATTGATACATCAAGACAAAGATTCCATGATTTATGAATAATTATCCACTCCCCATCTTCATTGGCCCCATATCTTCTCTTGATTTCCCTCTCTCTCTCTCTATATATATATGTTATTCGACGTCAATAATACCAACTCTAGAAATATTGGACACTAATAATACATATTATTTTCTTGGACACTGACAATACCTACTATCAACCTATTTTCAACCAACAATACACCCTCAATTTGGTATGATTTTGAGATGGAAAGATGACGTGGGTCCATAATGTGTGACGTGGAAGGTAGAGCTTGTGTAGAAAATGTTGACGGGGACACTAATCCGTCTTCCACATCATATATTATGGAGCCACATCATCTTTTCGATGAATTAAACCATTACAATTCGGTGGTGTACTAATGGAGGAAAATAAGTTGGTAGTTGATACTGCCAGTGTCCAAGAAAATAGTTGGTATTATTAATACTCAGTACCCCCAAAATCGATATTATTGACATCCAAAAATTTTATATATATATATATATATATATATATATATATATATATATATATATATATATATATATATCTCTGCCTGACATAATTCATATTCTCCCCATGTATTTTCTCATGTTAGTGGTCAAGGCTCATGAATCTGCCTTTCTTGACTCAAGATATTGCCAAATTTTCCGTGGTTTTTAATGTATTAACTTAAAAATTGAACATATCAATTTCTATTTCAATTTATAATTCATACTCTCCTCTTTGTAAATTTAACTAGTTATATTATTCAATATTCACCTCTTAACAAAAGTTTAGTATTATATCTTATTTTAATACTCTTCTGAAAACAATTAACCTATATAGTATTACGCAAATTGTAGCATAAGACCGTCTCACGTAAATTTATCGTAAGACGGACTCCTTATAGGGTGACATTTTTAATGTTTTACCATGACTAATAAGTGATATTAGAATGACTTTTTAACACGAATATGACTAATAATTAATTATGGGGTGACTTTTATATTTGTCAGTTCAAATAAATTATTAGTGACCCATCTATTGATAAATAGTCACCACAAAGTTATGCGTCTTACGATAAATTTATGTTAAGACGGTCTTACATAAGAATTACTGATAACATTAATAGTAAAGTTTATGGGGTGACATTATCATGACTAATAAGTGCTATTATAATGACTTTTTAACACGAATATGACTAATAATTTATTATGGGGTGACTTTTATATTTGTCAATTCAAATAAATTATTAGTGACCCCTCTATTGATAAATAGTCACCACAAAGTTATCTTACGATAAATTTATGGTAAGACAGTCTTACATAAATAAGGTTTTTACCCTCTATGTTTGAGAAATCTCAATTACACACCCTAACCTTTATTGTTTACATAAATATATACTTTTTCCGTTTTATCAATTCTTTGGACATATTTACCCCTATAATTTTATTTGATTTGACAAAAATATCCTCAAAATTTAAAATGAAAAGACAAAACTACCCTCGTCTTAACTAAATTGAATACACACAAATAACTTAAAACCCCTTTCATTTGTCTGGGATTACGAACAAAACTAACACACAAATGCAGAACAAAGAACCAAGGGGGTTTGATTAATCTGGTAGGAAAAAAAAAACAAAGTTAGGGATTGGTGGGGTGGGGTTGGGTTGGGGTTGAATTTGTTTTCTTTTGTTTTTATTGTTTTTCTTTTCCCATCTCTTCTTTAAATGAAGTCATTTGTAATTAGTGTATACAAAACAGTGAAACACATTCTGGATTTAATTCAAAAGCATGCAGAAGTGATTAAAGTTTAAAGAAATGATTCTTCAGCTCCTCCGTGCGACTGTGCCCTAGTTTCAATTAATCGGGCAGAACAAATGGGGTGGGGGTGGGGGGTAGGGTAGGGTATAATATTAAAATTGGGAAAGAGAAATTTTTTTTGAAGGGTAAAATAGAACTTTCATCATTTATATTGACTAAGTAAATTTGAAAAAGTATGTAAAATTGATATTAATAATGGTTGAGTATTATATTTATTACATTTACTATTTGTTAGGTTAGGTAATTATAGGTTTTCAAACATGGAGGGTAAAAACCTCATTTTACAAAAGTTTGGGGGAGGTATATATTAATAGTTCCTGATAATATTAATAGTAAAGTTCATGAAGCCGCATAATAAAGAAATAAGATTAATTGTAAGGATTTTGATCAATAGAAATCAAATACATAATTAAATTATTTTGGTGCAAATATTACTAATCATTTTGGAATTCAAATTGAAATCAACAATTAGTTATCATATCAAACACAAATAAAAAAGGCATTTTTGGTTAATTATACAGTTGATGAAGTTACCTTATAATTTGTTCCACTTCTATTAAATAAATAACGGTAAACAATTCAGTTATATACACTTCCTAAATCTACTCTCCCACTTGGCCACTTCTTCTCCATTGCCTATTTTAAAAGGGGAGAGACCCAACCCATCTAGTTGAAAATGTTCTAATTATGGTAGAATATCCATAAAAATATTAAATTTTGTAAAGAAATTATATCACGATAAATGTCAGTACTCATTAGAACAAATCACTTTGATCAATTATAGTAATTTTGACTTTTTATTGGGGGAATATATTTTTCAACTACCATAGTTGAAAACAAATTCAACTATGGTATAATTCTATCAAAAATTTGCTGGGAGCTGCCATACATTCTTAACAACTGACTAATGGGGGACCAAATTTTTTTAATGCACTCAAAGGTGACCAAGTTTTCAAATAAATGGCTCAAGGTGACTTTCCGGCCATTCTTAGCCGGAAACCATGAAAGATTAAAACGCCCTTGGGGATGTTTGTGAAAAGACCAGACTGCCCTTATATTTGTCCCCTCAAATAAAAATGAAGGCTTGTCCACTACCTTCATCAATGAATTCTTGTTAATGGGAAGAGGGAGGCTTTGTCAGCAATTAACTTTGATTACCGTCGAAACAAACATGAACTCCGATCTCAACTTTTACAAGAATTAATCGGTGTAGGCGATTCAATGAATCCTTGTTAATGGGAAGAGGAGGCTTTGTTGGAAACGTTATTTCCAGTCAAGAATTCTTGGTGTCACGATCAAGTTGAGATAGCGTGGGAGGCTGAAGATTAGCTAGGGGTGACAATACCGCTACTTGCAAAGGTTGACTAAATTTCGCTTTTGGAGATTCATATGCGATTGTTCCGCGGTGGTTATTCTTCTTTGTGCGGTTGGGGTTGGGTTGAAGAGGTTGTGGTTATTGTGGCTGCGGTTGTTTTGGCAATGTTGTAGAGCGGCAGTGTTTGTTGTTGCGGTTTTGGTCTTTGTTGTTGTGAGTTTAGTGTATTACGCTTGATTGCGGTTGAGACCATGTTTGGGGTGGTTGTTGCAATTGACCCATCGGTTTTTGCTGCGGTTTGTTGAATTGGATGTTTGGATAGGCAAGGATGGTTCTTGGAAGCTCAAGAGCTTTGATGGATCATCAACACCAAAGGCACCGGCAATGTGGATGGTGGAACCATAGATGGAAAAACCCGGCTGAGCACGAAAGCGGTTGTTTCTTTGCATGCTCATCAATTAACCCAGAAATATCGAGCCGAGACATCCTTCATTCCAAATTCATCCCGAGTAATTTTTCTCAAATCAATGAGTTGAGAGTTTTGATAATAACATCAAAGGAGTGGGTTTTAGAGGTTTACTAAGGCAGGAGGAAGAGCAACAAGCTAAGGTAGTCGACGGTGGTGCTACGGCGGCGATGGTGGCTCGGAGTTCGCGGAGTCGTGGGTCGTCGGTGGCAGCAGATGAAGTGGAAATGGAAATAAAAGAGGGTGGGGGAGTCACCGGAGCTGGGGGCGGTGGTTGTCGGTTCCGGGGTGGTCTTCGGTGCTGCTGGTGGCCGTTGGTGCTACTGCGGTGGCGAGCTGATATTTATTTGGCAGCTGCTCGACAAAAATAGAGGTGAGAGAGGGAGGTCGACGTTTCCGGTGATTCGGTGGTGCTCCGGGATTGTTGTAGCTGTCACGATGGTCCTCAGGTGCCCAGGAGGTGGTGGGTGGTTGTGGTTGAGGCTGAGAGGTGGTCGGAAAACGAAAGGAGGGAGGAGGGAGATAGAGGTGAGGTGATGGTGTTGTGGTGTCGGGGATGACGGGGTCTGTTGGGTAAGAAGACCCGAGGAAGAAGAAGAAAAAGAAGAAAAAGAATGGAGGGTAGTCTCGGCATTTCACAAAGCCATTTCAAATAAAATCCAACTTTACTCACCTTTCACCGGTTTCCGGCTAAGAATGGCCGGAAAGTCACATGGGAGCCATTTGTTTGAAAACTTGGTCCCCTTTGAGTGCATTAAAAAAATATGGTCCCCAAGGGGTCAGTTGTTAAGAATGTATGGCACCTCCCAGCAAATTTTTGAGAATTCTATCATAGTTGAATTTATTTTCAACAATGGTAGTTGGAAGTTTTTTAATATTAATTTAAGTAAGATAAATTTAATATGTTAAAAAGATTTATGTACCAACAGACAAGATTAACTATTCTAACAAGTTACTTCAATCAAAATAAATCAATTGCAATATTTTAGAGTGGAACCAATGATATGTTACATTTTTCAACTACGATAGTTGAAAAGGTTCTAATTATGGTAGAATATCCATAAAAATATTAAATTTTGTAAAGAAATTATATCACTATAAATGTCATTACTTATTAGAACAAATCACTTTGATCAATTATAGTAATTTTGACTTTTTAACGGGGAATATACTTTTCAACTACCATAGTTTAAAACAAATTCAACTATAGTAGAATCTTCCATCAAAGAATATTGCATAAAATACTTTTGACTATACGCTTAAGCCTAATTTTTCCTACTTTATAACGCCCATATGTGACATGTTACACTAAAATCTTCATCGGATAAAAGGAGGATGGATCAAGAAACATGTTGTATCAAGAGGTGATTCTCTTCCATCATCTTTTGCACATGCTTCCTTTCCAATTGCGTCAAACAAAGGAACTAAGTTAATGAATTTTGATTACCTTTTTAACATCCATCCATTACTTTTGTACTTTTTAGTATGACCAATGATATAATCATCCTCATGCATGATTTAATAGATTCATAATAAGAGTTAATTACATTTACCCTACCTGACTTATGTGGTAATAATTTTTGACTTATGTGGTAATAATTTTTACACACCCGACATTTGAGAAATAATTTTCACCCTACCTGACATTTGAGCGGTCATAAATTTAAAGCCCCTCAGGTATGTTATAATTAATTTTTTATTGACTTTTCTGGTGAACTGTAAAAAAATAAATATGAAGTAACCTTTATACCCTTGTTATTATTTCCTTTGACTTTCAATTAAATGTGAAATGACTTTTGTAGCCTTAGTATTAATTGTTATGACATTTTAAAACCCAACCACTCTACTGATTCCTCTGATTCCTCTCCCCGCCCCCCCCCCCCCTCCTATACAGAAAATGAAAACCTAACCCCTCCCAAACCACCATGTCTCTCTTCTACTCTCCAACATAGTCTTCTCCTTCTCAAATTAAAGGGCAACATCGTAATTTCACATAGTGATATATGGGTATTATTGTATTTTTCCATTTCCGATGACAAGTTACCGGATTCTAACACTAAAAATCACTTTCACTAAATGTCAGGTAGGGTGAAAATTATTTCCCAAATGTCGGGTGTGCAAAAATTATTACCGCAAAAGTCAGGTAGGGTAAATGTAATTAACTCTTCATAATAATCTATAAATTATAAACAAGTTCGCTCGAATTAAGAAGGGCCCAACTCCAACCCACAACACTTTCTGAAATGGTAAGGGAGAGATGTTGTCCCCATGATTCGAACTCTTGACATATGGGATAAAAGGTGGACCTCTTACCTGCACTCAGACAAGAGTGATTGACTTATTAAATCTAACTTGATCTTATCAAGCTACCACTCTATTGAACTACTCTTATTATTCAATAGAACTAAGACTTCATCAACCAAATATATATATTTTGATTCTCAAAGTTTAAGCTGTAAGGCACAAAACATTAGCAGGGTAGGAAGGATAGCAATTTACCATATTTCAGCAGACAATTCCAATTCATAAACTTGTTGTGCACTGAAAACTTTCAAAATAAGGGAACGTTTGGTAGAAATTCCCGGGAAATTTTTTTTTTTTTTTTTTGGAAAAATTTTCATGAGAATTTTCTATGGGAAAAATTTCCCTCAGGCCCCCTAAGGAAATTTCTAGAAAAATGTAGGAAATGATGAGCCCATAGTAAAATTTTTCCCAAAGTGTAATGATAATAAGTCAACTACCATTTTGTTGGGGTTATTGACCAACCAAACACATCTTAAATGTGGAAAATACACTATCAGGTAAATAGGATGAAAACTTTGGAAAACTCCCATTGCAGTATTGCATCAAACTTTCCAAATACAAGTGAAGTAAAAAATTCTCAAACAACAAAAACATGTAGAAATAGGCATTAGAATGATCTAAGCTTTGACATAGTATCAACAGTTATTCAACACCAATTTACATAATTAGACTAAAATAAGTCTACAGCATCGACCTACATGCTTGCTTTTCACACATGGCTCTCCTTTATCGCTTCACATGCAGACTCTAATTGTCGCCGAGGAAGTTGATTGAGGATCAAATAAGTTATGCAGTTGTGCCCCTATGACGATTGGCTGATATGACCGAGGCCATGCTTGAGTGGGTACAATTTAGGTCTTTTTTATACGGCTGGCTACGGTATGGCGCGGTGCTCCTGGAGAATGTATTTCAAATTCTACAATTATTCACCTATATGTATTAGGTTGTTCACTCTAATTATTATGATTGTTCATTCTGATTCATATTATTGTTCACTCATAAATATTTGGAGCACATGCTCCATATTCATCTAATATATATTGTTGAGTGGGGATATGTACATCTCATCTTTCGTTAAAATGGTAGAATAATCTCTTCATTAGAAAATGGTGAAACAATGAACCCGAATTACCTAAACGATGAACCCTAATCACCTAAACCCTAAATGCTTATTTAAGGTACAATAAAAACTATTACATAATAAAAGACTAACTTTATTTGCGTAAATGTAAAATTAAAGTAACATTTAGGGTAGAAATCAAGCAAATTGGGGTTTACCATGGACAAAAAGAATCCATTGCGTAAACGTAAAATTAAATGTTGGGTTTTATGGCCCAAAATCTCCTTGATTGAAGAATTGGACGCTGCTAACGCTTCCCCCTCTCTTCCGGACGCTGCCAGCGTGACGACCAGAAGATCTCACAGGTCAAACGCTGCCAGCGTCGGCATGGCGCTGCCAGCGCCTCTGCAGCTGTCTGAGTAGCGGCGGGTTTTCGTTTGGGTTTTCGTTTAGATTTTCTAGGTTTTGTAATATTTAACCTAGTTTCCCCTTCTTTCATTCTACTATAAATAGAGGTCTTTATTCTCTTTGTAATTAGCGGCAAGCGACCAATGTAGTTGATGTGAGAGCCTTCAAAACTCGTCATGAGGGAGATACGGTGTTATTTTCACATCTTCATCCTACTCATCCCTAGGTTGTGAGAGTGTATGAGAGATTATATTCTACCTCTTGTAATATCCCCTTTTCTACTAGTGGATATTGGTTGTCGCCCGTGGGTTAGTTCTTCGATTTCCCACGTAAAAATATTGTCTCCCTTTATCTTTATTCTTGCCTCTCTTTATTATTATCCTCGATTCCATAATCATCTTATATTTCCTTCCGCTGCATATATTGCTCTATTTTACACCCTAACACGTGGCTAACAACGGGCAATATGATCTGAATCCGATCCCTAACACTAAACTAATAATTGGGGTAGTAATCAATCAAATTGAGGTTCACCACCGACAAAAAAAAAATCGATGGCAACCCCTCCAAAGAAATGGAGGCAAAGTTTTTCTAGAGAGAAAAAGAGAAGATGAGGTTAGGGTTTCTAGAGAGAATTTTATGTGAAATTCAGTCAAAGATAAGTTAAGTAAAGTTAAGTTAGATCTAACTGAGTAAGTTAAAGAACATAGCTTTAATTATAAATTAAAGATTAGTCGGTCATTCATTCTTTTTTTTTCCGCATACATATAACGATATTAGCATATTACGTACTATTTCTATTCCATATTATTTGTCATTTTTTAAAGTTATGTTCTTAAATTTTAAAAATTAGTTCGTTCATAAATTTCTTAATATATATAATGAATTGTTAAATAAAATTACTACTATTAGATTTGCATTGAAAATATTATGCTAATAATATAAGATTATGAATTGAAGAGTAATATTAAAAATGGTGAAACGGATTGAGCAACAAGGAGCAAAATCTGGACAAGATGCACATTCCTTGAGCCGTGTAATCTGTGATTTGTCAAATCGTATCACATGGTGGTTTCTCCCTTTCTCGGCTCTCATCCCACATTTTACATAAGATCAACATGATAAACACAACATCCAATCACGTTAAAATTGTATACAACCAAATTTAATAATTTAAAATATATAATTATTGAATACATTTTTCACCATTAACATGGTTGATTTAAGAATTTTAAAAACGGAATATATTATATGTACATCATTTGGATAGTTGAAAAGATTATAAGGTGTCTAATGTTAGTTTTTTGGGTGTTTTTTTTTTTTTTTTTTGAGGAAATGACCATTTGGAGGGTCTTTAGTTTAAATGTTTGGTGGGTCGAGGATTGAGGAAGGATTGAACTAGCTTTTTCCCTAAAAAGTCTATTTGTAAAATGTTATTATAATTAGCTTTTTATAAATGACGGTTGGTTTTTTTATATTTTAAATTATCTTATTGAGTAACTGATTCATAAAAATTACAAAATTGCCATCAAAATGATTTTAAGTTTAGTTCTTCTAATTTTAGGTTCCGTTCTTTTATGCGGTAGGTCACGGTATGGTACCACACCGCATCCCATTCTTTAATTTTTACCACACTTCATTACACGACACACACCACAATCATTGCCAATATATCTCTTCACTTTTCTGTCTCCTCATTTTTTTGTTCTACTTTTTACATTTTCTCTTCTTAGCTACCCCATTTATCACAACTCACCACACTTCACAACATTTTTTCAAATTTCAATGCACCGCACTATTACAATACTGTACCAATCGTTCATTTGCATTTCTTATCCTTTTGGACAGTGGGATTCATGTATGATCATACTTGTGTTACAAATCTTCTTGTTCATTTCTTTTTCTATTATGCCACATTCTTTTATACGGTAGGTTGCGGTGCAATACCACATCGCACCACACCACACTCTTTAATTCACCACACCACAATCATTACCATATATCTTTTCATTTTTCTCTCTCGTCACTTTTTTTCTCTACTTTTCACATTTTCTCTCTTGACTTACCCCATCTATCGCAATTTTCACCACAATTCACCATACTTTTTTGCTCAATTTTGTCTTTCGATATCACAATTTTTATGGCACCCATATTTTTCTCTCTCTTCTATTCAGACACTTCTCTCCTTCCTTCTCCTTCTACTTTCTCTCCAATCAGTCAAGCCTCACAAACTACCCTGATAGTGTTGATTATGGTGACGGAGAGAATGAAGATAGGGTTATGGAATAGGCTCGCGGTGGCAGGAATGGTTACACTTAACAAATATTCATGGACAACCTCACACGCTATCCACGGTTATACTTAACAAACATTCAAAATTGTGGGAAGCTCGGACAATTAATAAAAGTTTAAAAAAATCAAATAAATAAATTAATTATCATCTGTGATCTGACATTTTTTAGTCCCTACCACTTTTACAAATTAATCCCTTGTTGTCCTTCGTGTCTTCTAAGATCCATTAGCTTTTTGGGCAATATTGTCCTTCATGTCTTCTAAGATCAATTAGCTTTTTGGGCCACATGCACATGCACATTGCGATAAAGCTGGTGGGCTGGTTTGTTGTTGGCATTCCTATTGGGCCTTGCTTGTATTTTTTCATTGTTAGACTGGTTGTCAGACTGGGATAGCTTTTTGGGCTGAATGCTTTTCTATTTTGTGTTGGTGTTGGTCCTGCCTGTTTTAAGGCTTTAATAATCGAAAGTAAGGCATATTGGACGTACTTCACCTAAACTCTTGCTTGTGGGCATCTGGGCGTTAACCTGAGCCAGTTATAAGGTAACTTCATATTTTTCATACAATTCCTCTTTTTTCTACCTCTTCTTGTTTCATTTATTATCCACAAAATTCAAACCAAAAAAAGGTACAAATCCTAAGAGGTCGTTTGGTACGAGTGAGTAGGGATTGGAAATGGGAATACAAGTAAGAATTAGGAATACAATCCCCAATTTCTATCTTTGTTTTATAGTAATTAAAAAAATAAGATGGATGAGAACGGGAATAGAATGTTTCAACTTCCACTAATATATTAACCGGAGGTGGTGCTAATTGATACTCCCTTCATTCCTCAATATCTGTCATTTTGATCAAATTTCTGTTTTTCACAATATCTGTCACTTTGCAATTCAACCGATGCAGTATTAATGACAATTTTTTTAAATTTACCTTTTACTTTTATAATTCCCAATACAATTATATAACCAAATTAGAAACTTAACTCTTATTTTTACCATTTCCAATACATTTATCATTTTCAATACTATTTTCCTAAAATCTCCCCAAAACTCTAAGGAATGGAGGGAGTGCTAAAAATTCACTAGTCACTATTAATACCGATATCGTCTCTATACTTAATAATTATGATCAATACTACCTTACCCTGTTTTTAAAAAATATTATTCACATATTACTACTTCTGTCTCTAAATGAGTGTTAAATTTTCTAACTACTTTGTCTCTTTTTATTTGTTAATTTTACAATTTCAATTGTTAAAATATTCATGTTACCCTCATTAATGATGCATTGGAAATCTAAATGTTTACTTAAGATGTCAAAAGTCACTGCTAAGTGAAAGGGGTATGCTTGTCCAAGTATTATTTTTTCTACTCAATCTTGTAGAGACACCGGACTTATAAAATTAGTTGCGGTGACACTCAATAAGTGACGAAGGTAGTATATGGAGTATTATCATTATTATTTAAAACCCTTTGCAAAACATCAGTCTACTTGCTCTCAACTCTCAGATGTATATTTCCCTACCCTCATAATGGATACTTATTTTATTAGAATAATGATTCATTGAATAATTTATGTTAGAACTTTTATGTACTTGTTTTTAATTCATATTAGGTGTTTAATGACTTTTATTAGAACTTTTTTATGAGCTTCGATTTTTTTATGTTTTCATATGGCAATTGATTTTATAGAAGTACATACGCATTAATTATAGTCTTCCATCCATTTCAATTAATTAAAGTATTCGTAAATTAATCAAAAGGGTATTCTAGTAAATGTGTATTTATTATCGATCAATCCCCAATTTGAATTACAATATCACAAATAAGAAAGTTGGGAATTTATAAAGACACTTAAATTTTTATTCCCATTATGAATTCTCATTTCGACATTTACATTCTTCATCGTGAATTCTCATTCCATATCAAACGGCCGTAAAAGTTATCTTAAAAGTCAATCAAATTTTGGTGAAAACTTACAAAATTTGAGATAATTTTGTGCTAACACTAAACGTCATGAGGTAAATTCATATAGAATTATTTACGTAATAAATCTAATAATGAAAATTGTAGATTTTAAATCATTTATAAGTTTATATTGAATAATAATTTATCAACGTTGATAAAAGTTGATTGTATGTACTCTTAAGCTAACATATCGTTAGGAACAATAGAGTATTATGAATTGGTTTGATGATTCCACTTGAGTGTCGATTAAATAATTACTACCTCCGTCACAGAATGTTTGTCCTTTGACATAATTTTAACCATTGATTATTCACAAATTACAACGAGTTACAATATGAGAGTACCGTCATTAAAAAGATACCTTAGTAAAAATTACAATGACGGTAATTTCATATCATAATTCATTGTTTTTTTTTTTTGGTTTTTGAGGGAAAAGGATTATAAATTAACTAAGAAGCTTCGGAGGCCAACAAATCGGAAACCTCCGGCGGACAAGTGTTCTGCCACAGTTTTGAACAACCCAAAGAAATAGCTAAACTAGCGAGAGTGAGCTACTTTATTTCCCTCGCGAATACAAAACGAAAAACGAACAGCTTCAAAATTTGGGACTAAATCTAGACAATCCTTCACTATTCCATTGATCGTTGGGTGTATTTTCGATCCCTGTGAAAGGCCTTTAAAGATGGTGAGACAATCTGTTTCTACCACTAGCCGCTGTATCCCCTGACTCCGTGCTAGCTGCATGCCACTTCTTATTGCGCCGGCTTCCATGGCCTCGATATTCCAACTAAACTTCCTGTATGTGACCCCCGCACACACAAAGCATCCATCCAGGTCCCTTATGACAGCTCCCAACTCCCCTGACCATCTGTCCTCAGTCCTCACCGGTGCATCTGAGTTTAATTTTCTCCATCCCACTTCCGGCTTTGTCCAGCGATCATGTCGTTCCGATACAGGTCCCCGCCTTTCTCTTGTAACCTTGGCATTGAGGAAAATATAATGGAGGTCCACCGCTCTAGTTACAGTATCCAATGGTTGATTATAACGGCGATTGAAAACTCGCTCATTGATAACTGCGTTTTATGACTATGTTGTTAGGGCTTTTCAATAGTGAATTAGGGATAGTTTTGTGTGTGAACCGTAATTTTTATTTCAATTTCCCTATTACACTTGGTGTTTTGTTTGTGATATAAATTTGTAGGTTTTGAGTCCAAAACACTAATTTTCTCTCAACTTCTGGCAAGAGTGAAGACACCATGGGCCTCTACATGTCAAACCCGAACCGTGGTACAAATTTGGGACAGAAAGGAGCATGGAATGACCGGGCAGCACCCACCAGTGGTGGTGGCCACGGTCCATGGCTGCAGCAATTTATTTGGGCCGTCATTCATTCGGCCAGCAATCATCCAACCCACTCACTCGTCCCAATCAAAATGAAGGAGAGTGAGGGAAATTAAATTCCACTCATTCAGCCCTTAATTCGCCCAGGGATAAGAGAAAAAGGAGGCCCATGAATTTGCTTCATTTAGCCCACTGATTCGGTCCACTCACAAGAAGGGAGAAGTGGAGGAATTTCCATTCATTCCTTCAACCAAGCAGCCCAATCACCATCATTTCATGCAACATTTATTCGGTCCAATGGGGAAAGAGGTGGACTGAATTCATTTGATTCATTCGCTAGGCCATTTCATTTACAATTCAGACGGCCCAGCAAAGAAAGAGGGAAGTGGGGATCAATCCAATTGATTCAGTCCATTCGTTTCACCATTCATTCCCCCAGCCATTTGCATGCGCCCAACACAACAAAGAAGAAAAAAAAAAGAGGAAGCAAGGCAGGGGCTTCCACGGGCTAACCGTGGGGAATGCCACCGTCCGTAGCGTGCTGCGGTAGGCCGTGTGACGCAAGGAAGTGACGGTTTTTATCTATGACTCCATTCATTCTGTAGACCCCGAAAAATTGATGACCTTTTTCGCGGCGCTACTTTAAAAAAATGATTGGGAGCCGACTAGGATTTCTTAACCTTAAATAAGGTTGAACTTTTAAGAATGTTTTTGGACTCGCCGAAATGGTCAACTTAATGACTTGTTATTATGAAGCTTGACTATTTACAAAAGAAAGGGAAAGGATGATGAAAAGAAAATAAAACTATATTGAATTACTTTTACACAACATTGAAGCGAAGGGAAATAAAAGAAGGAAAAAAGGTACTGAACCCGTCCGGGTTTGCTTCTGTTCCAAGCCGGGAAACAAAAGAAAAAAAAGGGACTGCGTAAAAGGAGCAAACCAAGCCGGGTTTGTCACTGTCAGGCAAACCCAGCCGGGTTTGCTTCTGTTCCACTTGTGAATTGAGTCAGTGAGACAGTGAAGAAGAAGAGACCAAGGCAGGGGCTGCGTAACCCGTCTGAGTTCGCGCCTTCGTAGCCCTACTCAATTTCCTCACTTTTCTCAGAAGAACAAGACACGCCAAAGAAAAGAAAATAAAATAAAATAAAATATTGAAGTACAAGTAAAGAGTCGCCAGTTGAATTTTTAGGAGAAAAACAACAAACCATTTTAATACAAACTCCGGTCTACGAATCCAAAGACGGATTCGGGGGTAAGGTTACGAATTTGACAATTAAAACTGTCAAATCCGCCTATTCAAACTAATAGACTCTACTAGAATTAAATCAAAGCAAAAAAGTTAAAAGGGAGGAATTAGATATAAATTTCACAAGTTTAACATTAATGTCATGCAAATTATGAATTGAAAACACAAGAATTACATGAATTCGTTAGGCTACATTGCATGGTTTACACCAATGTGATAATTATTCTAACCTTTAATGAAGTAGCATGCAAAGGGAGAGAAGAGGTAGAGAGAATATACTAGTGCCAATACTCTAGCATAATCTGTCGTCCTTGAAATGAGAGGGGTTAGGGTTTAATTTATAGTGGAATGAGGAGATTAGGGGTACGTTTAGGGTTGTAGTTTGTAGCCGCGGACTCGATAACTCAGCCGGGTTTGGGCTGAAAGATGGAATGAAAATTGGCCAAACCCAGACGGGTTTGGGCTGAAGGAGGAAATGACATTGGCCCAACCTGCACGGTTTGGGCCGGATTGCTCCGCTTAGGGTTAGAAAAGTGATGGATCTGCATGCTACTAGATTACTCGGCTAGCTTATTTTTACAGATAACTAAAATTAATACCGGTACAAAATCCGGTGTCTACAGATAGCCCCCACTTTGAACGAGTTTGAGTAAAACGATGATCAAAGTAGTCTTGATGATCTTGGATATGAATCAGAAGCCTGTTCTGAAGTTGGTTGACGCTTGGAAGCTTGGTCCTGCGCCGATGTTGGTTGGCCTGCATAGTTTCTTTAGTAAAACTAACCGAATTGATCCGTCTCATTTCGCCGTGAGGTAGATCAAGGTTATGCACTTCATTTCGCTGTGAAGTGCAAGACCTGTGTTTG
This sequence comes from Portulaca oleracea, assembly GCA_029582165.1. NCBI lineage: Eukaryota > Viridiplantae > Streptophyta > Magnoliopsida > Caryophyllales > Portulacaceae > Portulaca > Portulaca oleracea. Next base: position 19,992,735 of record CM055882.1, on the reverse strand, counting down.
TATGGGTTGACCTGCTTAGTTTCTTCCGTAAAGCCGGTCGGAGTCGATCCGCTTCATTTCGCCGTGATACGGATCTAGGAGGCATGCTTCATTTCGCCGTGACGCATGCCAGGATGACGAGGTGATCCACTTCATTTCGCCGTGAGGTGGATCGAGGTGACGTGCTTCATTTCGCCGTGACGCATGCCAGGATAACGAGGTGATCCACTTCATTTCGCCGTGAGGCGGATCGAGGTGACGTGCTTCATTTCGCCGTGAAGCATGCCGTGATGATGAGTTGATCCACTTCATTTCGCCGTGAGATGGATCAGGGTGACGTGCTTCATTTCGCCGTGAAGCATATCGAGATGATGAGTTGATCCACTTCATTTCGCCGTGAGATGGATCAGGGTGACGTGCTTCATTTCGCCGTGAAGCATATCGAGATGATGAGTTGATCCACGTCATTTCGCCGTGAGGTGGATCGAGGTGACGCACTTCATTTCGCCGTGGAGTTGGGACTTGTGTCTGTGTGCTGAAAAGGGTGTCATCGCATTGTGAGGGCCCGATGACGGCCGCTGAAGATGAGTTCGTCTTTTTTAACCGCCTGACGACCGACGTATTTTGTGCATTGTTCATAGCTTCATGGGTATAGGCCTGCACTGGGTTTGAGTTGTGGCCCGTCAAACCCGTCTGGGTTTGGGCTTGAGCAGTGGATTGAAAAAGGTCATCACATCAGAGGACTGAAGGTGAGGAGGCCCAAACCCGGCTGGGTTGGGCTGAGAGAAGGCGAGAAGCCGATATGAAATGAGTCTTTGTGAAAACGGACCTAGGCGGGCCGTTCTAGCTTTTAGGCTGATTCGACCCCTTGCTTGGCTCGTAGCCCCGACTTAGTGGCGATTTGATTTAACTCTTGCTAAGCGGGAATCACTTGGCGATCTCGTAGTGACTTGCTTTTTTTGGATTCAAATAGCCCCCGGCTTAGTGGAAACTCGATTGAATTTTTTTCTAAGCCAGGGTCACTCGAACATTCTTGGCTTAATGCAGGCGGTACCGAAGTGTTGCACCTATCTGGCTCAGGTAGCGATACAGAGGTGGTAGACTCCTCTTACTACCAGTGGGACACTTACTTTGGCCCTGGTGGAAGCGGGGCCCATGGGGCTAATAGCGCCAGTGGTGGTGGCGATACGGAGGTCTGGCATGATGAGGACTGAGAATGATGCACATGCAGGGTCTTTATGTAATGAACTCATGTAATGCTATGTATGACTCTTTGCAATGCAATGATGTAATAATGTTACTCATGTACACTTAATGCATGACGTACTTTTTTTATTTATGCACTAGTGCGAACCACTGATGTGATGCTTATGCAATGATGGTGCTGCTTAATGCACTTTTTTTATTTTCGTGTACCCTTATGCATAATGTAACAATAATGTGCAATGCGATATGCAATCTACATGGTGGGATTACTCAAACGAAAAAGACCAAAAATAAAAAAAACGAAAATTAAATGCTACAAGTAAGTTCGAGCTACAGTTTCGGGGCCGGCGAAGACATATAACTATCTTGTGGACCCGCATTACGACCCAAAATAGAGTTGAAGTGGCTCCGTGAGATAGCCCAATAAGCTGGCCTAAACCCGTCTGGGTTTCAAGCCCAAAATGATTCCCACTTCTAGGAGCTGGGCCTTTAGAACTCCACATAGGCTGGCCCAGGCCCGTCTGCGTTTCGCGCCGAGAAACTCTAACTTGGTGTGCAGTTTAAGGAAAGCTGATCTTGGCGTACAGGGCAAGTAAACCCGTCTGGGTTACGCTTTCTCCAAATCACTAGCACAAGCCAAACACCATCAAACCCGTCTGAGTTTCATTATCCCCATTATTTCCTTGCCCCGACGTGAATCAAATCGTCCTTTCGTCCCGATGGCGTTCAAGAAAAAGCTAGCCACTTGGATAAGCACTCTGTCCAAGGAGGAAAAGAGAGGGTTGGGGAGGTATAAGTTGACTTCTCTGCTAAGTTTGAGGCAAGTGAAAATAGATTGGGATTTTCTACGTGCTGCTGAAACATTTTGGGATAAGGAATTTTCGTTAGGAAGAACAAAATCAAAACAAAATCAATTCAACAAGCAAGCACAAAGATTAATCTGGACAAAATCAAAACTCAGTTTGAAAGAGATGGGAAGAAATTTTCGAATCCCAAAGGAGAGAACAAGTACTTCAGAGGCATAAATCCGCCAACAGTTCTAAGAATAATGCAAATGTGCGCGGTTAGTTATGGACGTAGGTCAGTCAAAAAGAACAAACCTCACATAGGAAAGAACAAACACTCAAACACTCAATTTTGAATATGTATGTGTGTTTTCTCATACTCAAACCAATAGAAACAAACTACCATAAGCTTGGTAAGAACCTCGCTCTCCACTACTGGTATGCAATGCACAAGTGACAATCAAAAAGACTTTTTGTATGTGGGGCTTAGGTTAGGGTAAGGAGCGGTTAAATTTGGGAATGAGGAGTTAAGAGCCATGCTTGGATTGATTTTCAATTAATAAAACACTCTAAACTCTCCTTCTTGCTTAATGTATGCAAGGCATTTCACCTGAAACATCTCAACTGAATACAACCAGGTCAAAGTTTTCTGAACTTTAAATTGAATCTCCCTAATCACCCTTTTATTTTTGAAACTCTTTTCCTTTTTTTTATTATTTTTTTTACTTCTTTTTTTATTTTTTTTTTGGTGGGTGATCGGGGAGAAGAATATCTATGGAATTATAACTTCGACTTTGATATAATATATGAACAACATAACCAAATACCAATCGCTCAAGATATGGGACTTTCAGATTCTCCCAAACTTCATATTTTGTTCACAAACACACCAAACCAATTGTTCCTTCCAAAAAAAATGACAAACTCTCATCCAACCAAGCAAGGCAAAGGGATATTGGATATCAGAGGCCAAGGCTTGTATTGTCAGGGTTCAATTATGAAAAAAAGATAAACAAAGGCTAGGCGGGGCAAAAAGAACGGTAAATATAATGTAAGGAAGGCTATTTAGCTATGTAGCTTATCAAAATAAAATCGAATGCCTTAATCACTTTGTCACAGCGTGCAATGCAAATGTGTAGTCTCAAGCAAGATGCAAAACAAGTTCTAGAGATGCAACTAATGGGTGAGTCACTCAGGGGATCATGGAATTGATGAAAGTGATCAATTCAAAATTTAGGCAATGTGGACTCACGGGATGGGGCTCAATCAACTAAACTTAGCCCAAAGATTTGCGGCACGCACATTTATACTTTCCAAGATAGTCAAAGCAGTCAGATACAACTTTCATAACTTGTCTCAAAATCAGAAGGTTTGAAGGAAAAGGTTTCAAAAACTTTTGAGATCTCATCTAGATTTTTCTAAGTGAAGTAAGTTAAACTGAAGGTAAGAAAGGTTTACAAATCATCACCGAAGGTGTTTCTGGTTTTAATCCTAGTCCTATCCTATATTTTTTTTTTGGTTATAAATTAATTCCTCTGCTGACTTGGCATCAACGCAAAGTAGATTGATGCCTGTGGCGGTCTTCTTGTAAAGTCGGTCGTGAATGATATAGTATTGCGCTGCCATCATTCTTATCGTTCTTTGTCCTCTAGAATCAGCCTCAACGGGGTGTACGGCCTCCGTTGGATGGAATTAGTCTCAACAGTTTTCTGAGGGGGGCTAGGCGCGCTAGTGGCCCTCCTGTTGGAGTTAGATTCTTTCCAACCAGAATATTGTGTGCTTTTCTCATTGTTAGCAGCTTCAATTTGAACACACAAGTCCTTCAAAGTTTCAAAGTCTTTGATAGATTGGAAACCAAAATGCCGTGTGATGCGAGGATGGATGCTTTGCTTGAAAGTGCTTAGTTGCATCCTAAAGGGGACTGCCTCGTCGATCTCTGACAGCCTTGAGTGCCATCGTTCATAATAAGAGAGGAATGACTCATCATCTCTTTGCTTCATGGAAGTGAGGTCATCTCTGATGACCTCCTTTTGTTGGAGACGACTAAAATGGCTGATGAAGGCCTTGAACAACTCGTCTGCGTCGGTCTTGATGTGAGGGGGCAGATTTTGGTACCACACCTTGGCCTTACCTTCTAGAGTGGAAGGGAAGACTGTGGTGTAAAGACCTTCATCTACTCTGTGAAGAGGGGCCAGCCTCAGGAACTCCTCTAGATGATGAGATGGGTTCTCAGATGGCTTGAACCTGATTCCCGGTACTTCAACTTTGTCCCTTACCCTTGATACATGGTGTTTGGGGATGGCCAAACCCATGCAAGCGTCTGTAAAGGTTGGATCAATTTTCATCATCCTTCTGGTGAGCATGTTAACCTTCTCTTCAAGCTTCTCGACATAGGGGTCCTCCGAGGTTTTGGAGTTATTCTTTACGGATTTAGACTTGGCCTCACCAGATGAATTGGGTTTTGGGCCCCCATTTTTGGATTTAGGGTTACCCTTGTCAGCTCCGTCATCAACTTCAGTCTCAGACTCGGAGGCATAGTAGTCGTCTTCTTCCTCAGGCTCAATGCCCAGCTTCTTGTTGATCTGCTTAATGGCTTCCAGCACGCCATTCATGGTCTGTTGATTTTCGCTGAACTTCTTTTCTAGCTTCTCATTGGTTCTGTCCTCCTAGTCTGCCATGCAAATGGCAATTACTTCCTGTACCCGCTCATACAGCCCATCAAGTTGCTTGTCACCAGAACTCTCCCCGAAAAGGTTGTTGGCGAGGGATCCTGACATGGTGGATTCACTGGATCGGGCAGGCGGTCTGTAGTTAGGATTGTGAATGAGCTTGCCGGTTCGTGGGTCACGGATGCAGGCTCAGAGATGGTCTGCTATCCTGCCTACATGGAAACTGGTTTAGTGCTCGAAAGAACCTTTATGCCACCCGCCCAATGCATGCATGACTTAATGGACCTATATGAACCTAGGACATGGACATGACGCCTACATGCTGACATAAGGGTGACTCACCCACTTTTGCGGGAGTGCATGTCCTAACTCTATATGGACCTAGCATGATGGTAGCGGTGATACTCATTGGGTCATTACTTGGATCGAGCCACGATGGATCATGTTTGAATTTTTATCGGGCTCGAGATCAAGGTACAAGATACAATGGGAATCGACTCGAGGCGTCATAAAGGGCGAATAGGATCAATAGTAAGTGGATTGGGCTGCGCAATATCGAGCAGTTTGGCCCGATGTGGAAGGAGAAGAAAAGCAGGCCCAAACCCGTGCAGGTTTGAGCGTAATTCCTCCCTTTCAAATGGGCATAGACAGATTTCGCAATGAGTCCAACTAGGCGGGCACATCAAACCGTGCAGGTTTGGGCCACCAAACCGTGCAGGTTTGGGCCAGTCCGTCTCTCATCTTATCCTACGCGGGCTAGAATGACGTCCCACTCATGTTTGGGCTAGACATTTGGACTCAACTTTTACAGGATTAATTTACATGACATATAGATGCGGGATGAGCCTAACCATGGCTTTAGATTCAGGGTTTTTCTAGGTTTAGGGAGATGAATAGGGTACCACATGTTCTTACCCCGGTGCATTTTCCCTATATGGAATTCATAGGAAAAATGTGTGGGGTGTTGCTCTTTGGGTTTCAAGGAAACCTTTAAAGTGTAACACGGGTGAGAGGAGAGATCAAATGCTTGGCGATGTAAGTGCATCCCACAAGTAGTGACCTCCCGCTCTCGGGACTGATTCCTAGTTTTAAACCTAAACCAACGCTTTTGTGCTCCCCAGCCATACAGGCCCAAGAGTAGCCTGGTATGCAATATGCCTAAAAATGATAAAAATGTGAAATAAATTAATTCCTCCTTTTTTTTTTACAACATTCACTAAAACTTAATTCTTTCAAGTTTTACCCTCTTTTTAAGTTTAAATCCCCAGTGGAGTCGCCAATCTGTAGACCCCGAAAAATTGATGACCTTTTTCGCGGCGCTACTCAAAAAAATGATTGGGAGCCGACTAGGATTGCTTAACCTTAAATAAGGTTGAACTTTTAAGAATGCTTTTGGACTCGCCGAAATGGTCAACTTAATGACTTGTTATTATGAAGCTTGACTATTTACAAAAGAAAGGGAAAGGATGATGAAAAGAAAATAAAACTATATTGAATTACTTTTACACAACATTGAAGTGAAGGGAAATAAAAGAAGGAAAAAAGGTACTGAACCCGTCCGGGTTTGCTTCTGTTCCAAGCCGGGAAACAAAAGAAAAAAAAGGGACTGCGTAAAAGGAGCAAACCAAGCCGGGTTTGTCACTGTCAGGCAAACCCAGCCGGGTTTGCTTCTGTTCCACTTGTGAATTGAGTCAGTGAGACAGTGAAGAAGAAGAGATCAAGGCAGGGGCTGCGTAACCCGTCTGAGTTCGCGCCTTCGTAGCCCTACTCAATTTCCTCACTTTTCTCAGAAGAACAAGACACGCCAAAGAAAAGAAAATAAAATAAAATAAAATATTGAAGTACAAGTAAAGAGTCGCCAGTTGAATTTTTAGGAGAAAAACAACAAACCATTTTAATACAAACTCCGGTCTATGAATCCAAAGATGGATTCGGGGGTAAGGTTACGAATTTGACAATTAAAACTGTCAAATCCGCCTATTCAAACTAATAGACTCTACTAGAATTAAATCAAAGCAAAAAAGTTAAAAGGGAGGAATTAGATATAAATTTCACAAGTTTAACATTAATGTCATGCAAATTATGAATTGAAAACACAAGAATTACATGAATTCGTTAGGCTACATTGCATGGTTTACACCAATGTGATAATTATTCTAACCTTTAATGAAGTAGCATGCAAAGGGAGAGAAGAGGTAGAGAGAATATAGTAGTGTCAATACTCTAGCATAATCTATCGTCCTTGAAATGAGAGGGGTTAGGGTTTAATTTATAGTGGAATGAGGAGATTAGGGGTACGTTTAGGGTTGTAGTTTGTAGCCGCGGACTCGATAACTCAGTCGGGTTTGGGCTGAAAGATGGAATGAAAATTGGCCAAACCCAGACGGGTTTGGGCTGAAGGAGGAAATGACATTGGCCCAACCCAGACGGGTATGGGCTGGATTTCTGTTGGGCCGTTTTGCTCGCTTCCGGGTTAGAAAAGTGATGGATCTGCATGCTACTAGATTACTCGTCTAGCTTATTTTTACAGATAACTAAAATTAATACCGGTACAAAATCTGGTGTCTACACATTCATTCAGGGGGAATCATACACCATCTACCATTCATTCATTCACCCATTCACCCTTTTTCAAGGGAGAAAACAAGAGAAAGACCCCAATCTCATCATCCACTCATTAATTACTCCATCAAGACCAAGACTAAGATTGATTCGAAGAGGAGTGACGTTCAAGATTCGGGAAGAAAACATCAATACTTGCGAGGAAGACATCACCCCGGGATCGAAAGGCTCGACGGTTGTAATTCCCTGCAATTATTTTTTTTTCGATTTCTTTCATTGTTTTGAGAATCAATTATGATGTTTGTAACTTGTGTCGTGTTTTCATTAAATATGAGTTAGTAGTTTCTTTGAACTCTAGGGTTTTGCAACCCGAAACAATGTAGTTTGATTTAATATTATTAGTTTGTGCATGAATTCTTGATTAGAATCAATAGAAGGTTGTGTTTTCCATGTTTATGAGTGCTCTTAAGGCCTTGGATATTTGTAAGTTTGAGATTAACCTGAGAAGTACTGAAAGGTGAATTAGGGGAATTTGACTATCAATCTGTCTACCTAGGTTTACGAAAGTTGAAAAAGGAGTAGTGAACTAGGGAATTATTTGATAACTTGACTTTTTGAGACCTTCAATTCTGTTTAACCTTAAAGGCAGACGAAAGTTGTTGATTAGGTTAGTCAGGATAATTCTATTTAGCATCGAAAGGGCGCTAGAATTCAGAGGTTGTCGATTCTTGATTCATTCTTGAATATATGATTGTGCAGGCTAGGTTTTAGTAATCGAACTCATTGTTAGGTTAGCATCTCCCTAGAAATCTTTCTCTCTTGATTGAATCCTTGATTGTTTTCCCTACTTCATTAGTTTTATTAGTTTTTAAAATCTTTTCAAACCCAAAAACCTGATTAGCTTAGCAATCACGATAGAGATTAGTTTTCTGTGCTGCTAAGTGAGTCCCTATGGGATCGACCTTGACGTGCTACTACGTACACCGTGCGCTTGCGACCCTGTCACTCATTCCGTGCCCCCCAGATGGACCAAAATACCGTACCGAACAGGCCTCGAGCTGTTGAGTCCATCTGTTGCATAACATTCTCCATCCATCTTCCTACATCCAGCACATCTCTTCTAGCAACCTCCATTCGAAATGGGTTGAGACGCCAGACTACTTGAGCCTCTTTGCAATCAAGAAAAACATGGGTATTGGTTTCGTAATTTTCACCGCATGTTGGGCAGACCGAATCAACTTCGATTTTTCGATGAACAAGGTTTGTTCCAGTTGGGAGTGTGTCGTTTCGGATTCTCCAAATACAGTGTTTCACTTTCAGTCTTGCGTCCATAGACCAGATTAAGCTCGCTTTTCCTTCATCCTCCCTGGAGCATCCTTCTCCTCCTCCTCGTTGCATTCTAGCCATCTCCTCAGTAAGTCTATAGGCGGTTTTAACTGAGAAGTCACCATTATGACTCAAGCGCCATATCAATCTGTCCTCTCCCGGGTTTGTGCTGAGAGGGATGGTCTGGATCTGTCTCTAGGTAGCTTCATCAAAACACAACTACAGAATATCCACTTTCCAAGACCCCCGTCCTTCCTCAATTAGTTCATCAACCGTGGCATCAAGAAAAGCAGGAGTAGAGCGTATCATCCCGCAATGGCTTGATGGCAGCCAACTGTTGCCCCAAATCGATCCTCACTGTTTTCCCATTACCGATGCTCCATCCAACACCTGCTTGAAGAAAGTCTCGCGCTCCCAAAATACTCCTCCATGTGTAGGTTGGTTGGTAGCCTAGACTTGCTTTCCAAAAATCGCCGCTCGCAAAGTATTTAGCTTTCAAAACTCGAGCCGCCAGAGAGTTCGAGTTTTGCACTAACTCCATGCTTGTGTTGGCCAAAAGAGCCTTATTGAAAGATTGAAGTTGTCTAAACCCCATTCCCCCTTTGGATTTTGCTTCACACATCTTGTTCTAGGCTAGGCAACTAATGCCTCTCTTCTCATTATTGTTCCCCCACCAAAAGCTTCTATAATACCCCTCGATGGTTTTGCATACTGATATGGGCATCTCGAAACATTGCATCGCGTAAGTGGGGATGGCCTGCGCAACCGCCTTTATGCGAACCTCATTTCCCGCACTTGAAAGATGTTTTTTCCTTCCATCCTTTTAGCTTTTTCCAAACGCGATCTTGGACAAGTTGAAAGATACGCTTCTTTGACCTCCCTATGAAAGTTGGGAGACCCAAGTAGCGTTCATGGGTTTCCACTGCCTTAAAACTCAGCCTCTCTCGGAGCATATTCCTCGTATTATCGTTCACATTTCGGCCATAGGAAACCTCTGATTTGTCCACATTGATCATTTGTCCAGAAGCTGCTTCATATTTCTTCAGGATGTCAAGAACATGTAAAGCTTCCTCCTCAGTCGCCCTAACAAACAGCAGGCTATCATCTGCAAAGAACAAGTGAGTCACTATCGGTGTGTTCCTTGTAACTTTCACCCCATGGATGTGATTGTTCTCCTCCTTATCCCGAATCAATGCTGAGAGTCCTTCTGCACACAGTAAGAACAGATATGGCGACAAAGGGTCACCTTGGCGAAGTCCCCTTTGCGGGGTGATCTTGTCCGAAGGTTTCCCACTTATTAGCACTTGATAATTCACCGACGATATGCAAACGCATAATAAGGGTCACAAACTCCCTATTAAACCCCAGACCATTCATCATTTTTTCCACAAAAATCCACTACTCTATCATAGGCCTTGCTCATGTCAAGCTTTAAGGTCATGTGACCTTTTTTGATGTGTTTTTTTTATCATTAGAAGCCAACTGGCTAAAAGCATCAAAGTTGCAACAAAGTAACCGCCTAAACAGCCAAAACAGCAGAGGCAATCGCCAAAAGAAACAGCAAAATCATAAAGTTACAACCACAAAAGCCCAAAAAAGCAACAAGCAACAGCTAAAACCGCCTAAAGAAAAACAAATCACTTCTTCTTGGATGGAGTAGCCTTTAGCCCAAAACCTTATCAACCAGAGCCATCTTTCTATCAATCGCCGCACGAGCATCCTCAATGATCTTTTTGATGTGTTTCGGTCTTTTTTTTCAGGAAATGGAAATGCTCAAGGGCCACAAGAATATTATCAGTGATCAGTCTCCCCGGAACAAAAGCACTTTAGGATTCATGAATAATATGGGGAAGAATAATCAACCGTTAAAATTTTGTCAATGAATAAACATTCTGGGACGGAGGTAGTATTAAATATTCAATTTGTACCTAATTTTGATGTTAAATACTCAAATGTGATTTGGTAGTCACCCTATTTTTGGGTACCCAACAACAAAAATGTTTAGATTTAGGGAGGGGGAGTTGGAACGAAGTTAGATTTTAGAGCCTTGAAAAAGTTGGTGAGTGAGGCGGAAATACAGGGCACATTTTGGAAAATACCAAGACTTTAGAAGTTTGACCCATAATTCCTCCAATGTTGTTCCTAAAATGAGGGTTATCATCTCCCAAAACCATGTAGTTAGTGGGAATTACATGCGCCTTTCCGCCTAGCCCTTCGCATGCCCACATCCTTAAAAGTTGTCATTTTAGGATGTAGACATATAAAAAAAATACTCCATATAAAATGACATCAAGACCTCAAAAGCAAAGTATATGCAAGGAGTATGTCATTTTCAGTACTATTATTTTCATCACTTTATAGCTTAAGTGACACAAGAGTATATGTTTAATTTTCTACTAGGCTTCAAATATAAGTTATCACAATTTTCGTAGTAAAAATTATTGACATTTTTAGAGGCTTCTTCTTCTTGTAGGCCTTAGCCAAGATATTGGGTCTAGTCTGATGATGTCTTGTTCTTTTCCAATGTCCATTAGCCTGCTACATTTATTTCATACGGAGTATACTCTTTTCTTACTACTACCTCTGTCCCAAATTGTTTGTCCATCTACCTAACTCCATTGTCCCAAAATGTTTGTCCATTTTATAATTCCGATGATTATAATTCCTATTATACCCCTAATAAATACTCTTTTGTTTCTTTTTTATTTTTCTTCATATGAGAAAAGTAAGGGCAATTATGGTACATTACACATTTTTCACCCCATTTCCCATGACCATTAGACTTTTAAATATAGTTGGATGGACAAACAATATGGGACAGAGGTAGTATATTACTACCTCCGTGCCAATTTTTTTGTCACCTCACTAACTTGGGAAAACCAATACACTTTGAAATTGGGATGAAAATTTTGAACTTTACCCAAATTGTCCCTATATTAATTGATATAATAGTTGTTGGAATTGTAAAAAATGATAAATAAAGTTATTAATTAGGGCAAAAATGAAATTACAATCATTGAAATTGTAAAGGTGACAAACAAATTGGGACAAAGAAGTTAGTTATTTTGACAAACATTTTAGGACAGAGGTAGTATTTGTCAATTAAAACATAATTCACAAAACTAAGAAAAGTTTCAATTTACATTAATTTGCATTCTTGGAAATGAGAAAAAAGTGAAAATGGTGAATAATAAAGAAAAATGGTGAATAAAAGAAAAAAGTTGTAGAAAAAGATGCATTTAAGAAGGTTAATTTGATAAATTAGTAATTGATGTGTTATTGGAATCGTAACATGACAAATATTATAATGAAAAAAAATTAATTAAAATGGCAAATAATACATAACGGATGGAGTAGATAGAAATAGGGCAGTGGACGGCCAACTTACCAATACGGAAGTTTTGCACCATAATGTGGGTCAACTTAGCATTGTGAAATAATAAACATTGGAAAAAACAAAATTCTAAACTACATTATCGAGGTTATATTAACTCTTGTGGCTAGACAGCCGATGGTCTACACAGCAATCTAGTTGTATTGGATACATGCAGGGACGAACCCAGCATATGATATCAAGGGGATAAAAATATTATTCCATCAGTTTTATATTTTTGATCGCTTTTGAATTTTAGGAAGAGTATCAATGTTACACAAAAAAAAAATATAAGTTACCTTATAATTAATGAACATAAATAATGGTGAGAGAGGGATAAAAAATAAATAACAAGTGTTAAAATTGGTAAACTAGTAATTAATATGTAATTGTAATTGCAAAATGAAAAATATTATGAAACTAAAAAAAACTAGTTAAGATGACAAATAATATGAGTGACTAAAACCTATTTTAAAATAAATTTTAATAATTTGAAAAAAGCTCTATTGCAGGAGGAAATTATTTTGAAAAATACAATCCAGGCAAGCGTTGAACCCAAGACCTCAACAATAATCAAATAAGGTTTTACCATTTAGCTAATAAAGAAACTTGGGTGAGAATTTGACTTCATAATCTTAATTTTAAAAAGTTCAGGGTGGGCAATGGCCCCTCCTTGCCTTGCCCACCCTCCGTCCCTGGATGAATGGGAGGTGTGTGTACTTTTCTTTTGAGGAATGAGTCTATTGTGTGATGGTGGAACTACCTTGGGCTTCCACACCACTTTTCCCCGTAGGATTAATGACCAAGAAGGACGGCTCAGGAAGACAATTGATAGTTTGGTATTCTGTGGATAATAGAGTCCTTATTTTGATTAAATTGTAGAGCCCTAGGTGCATAGGTGGCATGTTGGTTTTTTTTTTTTCAAATGTAAAAACCAGTTAGGTTTTTTTCTAAGATAAAAATGGGTTTTTGATGGGTGCCAAAAGAAGAAGCAAAACTTAATTCCTCATTAAGCTTCATTCTCAAAAACTTCATTCATTCTGAGAGAATTATAACAGCAGCAGAAGAAGAAGAAGAAGAAGAAGAAGATGAAGAAGAAGATGATGATGATGATGATGGAATTTTTACAAAATGTAATGCAATGACAGATTGGAGTTGTGAATCATGTAAATGTTAGCAACTTTTCATTCTCATTATATGCAAAGAGGATTTTGGCATTTCAGGGGCTAATATGCAGTGTTTGTGCTTATTGTATTTTGCTGTGTTTCAAATCCTTCAATTTAGTTGTATGGATTTTGAGTTTTTGATGTCTTCTTCTTCTTCTTCTTCTTCTTCTTCTTCTTCTTCTTCTTCTTCTGGGTTCTGCTTCTTCTTCTTCTTCTTCAAACAATGAATGAATGCATAATGGTTCGTCATATATGTTGACCTTGGAGGACAATATTGTAAACATATGATAACAATATAGCAAACATAACAATATAGTAAACCTAGGATATTAATATGCCATGAATATTGATATGGTAATCCTTGTACATTAATATGGCAATCCTTGTATGACACAATACCTTCAATCCATAGAATAAAACACTTTAAAGGCATATTAATATCCTAGGTTTACTATATTGTTATCCAAGGTTTACTATATTGTTATCCAAGGTCAACATATATGACGAACCATTATGCATTTATTCATTTGAAGAAAAAGAAACAGAAGAAGAAGGAGAGGTTCTGTGAAATTATAATCCATTATTCATTCGTAGACAAGTGCAAATCCTAGGTTTACTATATTGTTGTTCAAGGTTTACTATATTGTTATCCTAGGATTACTATATTGTTATCCAAAGTCAACATATATGATGAACCATTATGCATTCATTCATTGTTTGAAGAAGAAGAAGAAGCAACGACCCAGAAGAAGAAGAAGAAGAAGAAGAAGAAGAAGAAGAAGAAGAAGCCAAGAAGAATACATCAAAAACTCAAAATCCATACAGCTGAATTGAAGGATTTGAAACACCGCAAAATACAATAAGCACAAACACTGTATATTAGCCCCTGAAATGCCAAAATCCTCTTTGCATATAATGAGAAGAAAAGTTGCTAACATTTACATGATTCACAACTCCAATATGTCAGTGCATTACATTATGTAAAAGCTCCATCATCATCATCATCATCATCATCGCCATCATCATCATCATCTTCTTCTTCTTCTTCTTCTTCTTCTTCTTTTGTTATAATTCTCTCATAATGAATGAAGTTTTGAGAATAAAACTTAATGAGGAATTAGGTTTTGCTTCTTCTTTTGGTACCCATCAAAAACCCATTTTTATCTTAGAAAAAAACCAAACCCGTTTTTTTACATTTGAACCAAAAAAAAAAATCAACATGCCACCTATGCACCCAGAGCCCTACAATTTAATCAAAATAAGGACTCTATTGTCCACATAATACCAAACTGTCAATTGTCTTCATGGGTCGTCCTTCTTGGTCATTAACCCTTCCCCGTATGGTTTTGAGGCCCGCTCTTTTTACACTATGGGGCCAATAAATTGTACACATTCATTCTTAACATTTTTTTCTTAAAAAAAAGAAATTTACACTACAAGCAATGGGTTGCCACAAGTAAATGCAATTCTATGAGAGCATCCACAATAATGAGTTTGTGTTTGGCTTATTAGTTTTCCAATAGTGAACATGAATTTGACTCATGTTAATTATAAAAAAACATTAAGTGGGTCTTATTTGATGATATAATTAATTTGGTTGTAATGATAAAAATGAGGTGGATTGAGAGAGAAAAATATATAATTAAAATATTGGATTTTCGGACACTAATATACTAAACTTTTGCTATATTGGACAATAATGCACTGAACTTTTACCTTGGACAATAATGCACTAAACTTTGAGGGGTGTTGGACAATAATGCACCCGAAGCAATTTAAACGGTGGCTGATTTGGTGGCGATCTTACGTGGCAGACAGAGAAGATGAATAGGCTAAATAATATCTAAATTTATGCCATGTCAACTAATTTACACAACAAAACATGATTTTATACAATTTCAACAACAATCTCTCAGCTAAACACGTTTAAGCAAATGTGATTTTATGTTTTGTTTTACTCTTCAAAGTTGATTCTCTTTCTTATGTGTGGATTAACTGAAATGTCATACATTTAAATATTTTTGGATCAATTCATCTTCTCCACGTGCTACGTAGGATTGTCACCAAGTCAGTCACTGTCAAAATCATTACGAGTGCAATATTGTTCAACACCCCCAAAGTTTAGTGTATTATTGTCCAAGGTCAAAGTTCAGTGCATTATTGTCCAATACCCCAAAAGTTCAGTATATTAGCATCTAAAAACCCTAAAATATTCATGTGATAAAATCACCTTCAAACTTGTCTCGTGAGACCTTGTATGTTAATCTCGCAAACAAAGTGTGATTCTCACTGCTGGAATACCCTGGACAACCTTATTACACTTTCATCCCATACCATGTTAGGAGCAAATCGAATTTAAATCTTTCTATTTCCAATACCCCTCAAAGTTTTATTTCCACACCACTTAAATCTTTCTATTTTGCTGTTGTTTGTAAGGGTTGTAGCGTGCAATATAACAATAAAGGAAATTTAAGAAAAACAAGTTTAAAATTGTCTAATAAAAATGGACAAGCACAATTATAAATGGGTTCCGAAGTCCAAATTGTTTTTAATGATTTGTCCATTGTCTCTAAGGAGGGAGATCGTTGGAGTCATGTTGAATATACTAACTTGGTAGTAAATGCTACTAAGAATTCTAAATCGATGCTTACACTCGCAAAATTGAGAAGTTTAAATTGTTTAAGAGTATGAGCAATGATAAATTTTTCTATAGAACTTTTGTATCTTCTCTCTTCCTCCCTCCTCCTATCTCTATCTCTCTCCTACTCGCCACTCATTTTCACAAGAGAAGGAATGTTGCATCATTCCTAAAATTGTTTATATGAAAGCAAATCTTAAATTTGATATTGTTGATGGTTTCATATCAAAAAGCATCCTAAAATTGCTACTAAAGATTCTCTTACTGGAGTAAGAGATTTGTTTCTGATTGTTGAAGTGCCCGAAAACGGTCACATAGGATTGTAACAATGTTGCAAAAAAATTCAACTTCTTTCAACAATCCAGCTACACACCATTTACAACTCAACAGGTCACAAATCACAACAAAAAACTTTTAATTAACAATCTTCTTCCTTTCTTTAAGCCATTCATTAATTTTGAAAGCTTCGTTGGTCACTGCAATCTCTTCATCATCACAAATAATATTCCAAACTCACCTAACTTTTGTTGCTCTATTCATCTCCTCATACAATCTATCCAAAGAAATATTCATATTTTCCTCTAAGTTTTTTACATTATTCTTTAACTTATCTTCATTATTGGACTTAGGAATTTGTGAAAGTTTAATCTTTCCTTTGATGAGAACCTTAACTACTTGAAAGAACTATCTACACGTTAGTTCTCTGACCAAATGTTTTTACTATGGTAGAGATTGTGGTAGATTTCTTAGAGCTATTTTCCTCTATTATATCATGTAAAATCGATCCATTACTGTACTGTGAGGTATTTCCCCAAAATTATGTGATGTAAATGACTAAGTACTCTACTATTTTATTAACTCAATACTATGTCTTAACTCGTGCGATGCACGGATTAAACTCAATTAGTTACTTTTGAAATTTTATAAAAGTCATGAATGTGAAACTTACTGATGAATATTGAAGAAAATGTTTATGAATGTGAAACTTATTGATGGAGAAGGTAAATGATTATATCTATATGATTCTGAAGTGCGATAAGATTGATATTGCTTGCTCCTGACTGTAAATGAAGAGAGTTTAATTTTGAGATATTTAGTATGTTGTTTGTGAAAGTAGTTGCATAATAATAGGTTAATATCTGGGAAATAGATATAACCTTTAACAGATGTTTTATATTTATATAGATATCTACAAAAACTCATAAATCTCATTGACCTAACCACAACGGTCATGTTAATAATCTAATTGGTAATGCTTTGGTAGTGTTTCGGATATTAAGGTCATTAGTTATGGATGGTTTTGTTTTATTGGTGTAATTAAATTAAAATTGAGTACTACGGTTTGAGATTTCGTAGGATTCGTTTAAGAATATATTTTTTAATTTCTTTTATTATAAATAAAATCTGAAAAGAAATAGAAAACAAAATACAATTTTAATTAAAATTGAACACTATTGTTTGAGACTTAGTAAGACTTGTTTTGAATGTAACCGCTGTCAAGCAGACGTGGATTAAGGATATATTTTTTAATTTATTTGATTGTAAATAAAATTTGGAAAGAAATACAAAATAAAATACAATTAAAATTAAAATTGAACACTACAATTTGAGACTTAGTAGAACTCGTTTTGAATGTAATGGTTGTCAAGCAAACGCGAAGCAAGTATATATTTTTTAATTTCTTTTATTGTAAATAAAATTTGGAAAGAAATTAAAAATAAAATACAATTTACTGCGCTGTGATTGGTCTAGACACCGAGAAACGCTTCCATGGCTTTATTTCATGGGCCCACAATGATTTCTATTATAATATATAGAATTATAGATTATTATTATATGCAACACCAAAATAATTATGTTATTTGCACCAAAATAATTTAATTCAGAGTCCAAAGAAGTGAAAGATTAGTGATAATTCTGGTTTTTTAATTTTAAAATAAAACCTGGATTGAATTTAAAAAAATTAAAAATAGAAAAAATTTTTAATTTTCTACGTTGTGATTGACCAATTCCCCTATAATCACTCTCACAACTCTATTTGTGGGACCCACTATAATTTCTATTATAATATATAAATTGACGGAAAAGCAATGAAATAATTGAAATAAAATATTTAATGTTATCCCCCAAGCAAAATACAATAATAAAAAGAAAAGGTGGGAGGACCCAATGACAATAATTCTACGTGATGCCCTCAAAGTCCAAAACTAATACTACTATATACCTTTTCTAATATCCCCCATCCCCATTGCTTCCCATTTCTCAAGCACTTGCCCTCCCAACGGGTTGTTTGTCATTTCTTTATATACTATCTACAATAATTCTCTTTTCTTTCTTTTTTTTTTTTTAAAAAAAATGATCCAATAATTACTCCCAATTTATTAGTCCATCACTCCATCTATTCATATTCATATTCCATTTCAACTGATTTTTACTATCCCTAATTATTTGTCATTTTATATTTTCATTATAATATTATTCATTTTTATATCTATATTCCTTATTCTCTCAAAATTCATTTTTATCAATTTAGACAATTTTGTTATTTTTTAAAACTTTATTGATCTTTTTATATCTTCCAAAATTTTCAAAATTACAAATAAATATATCCTATAAGGTGTGTTTGGCTGGTAAAGAACCTTAGAGAAATTGGTCAATTTGGGGAATTGACCATTTCCCAATGTTTGGTAGCACATTGACCACAGAGAAATTTTCACGGAGAGCCCACTATTTCCCCCCAATATTCAGTAAAATTTCTCATGAAAGGGGGTGGGGTTGAAAAAATATTTCTTTGACTGTGAATTACATCTAGTGATTAGTGAATTTCCAAAACTACCCCTAATTTCACACTCTTTAGTAATAAATATGGGTAATTTGGTCATTCTAGTAACTTTTCCTAAAAAAGTTGTAATTTGAACCAAACATTGTAAAAGTTTTCCTAAAATTTTAAATTGTACACCAAACATTGTAAAGTATAGGCCCTGTCCTTTTCTGCGGTGTGGTGAGGTGTGGTGGAATTGTGGTGGATTATTGGTATGTGGAGTAGGTGATGAGAGAGAATGTAAAAAGTAGAGGAGAAAAGTGAGGAGAGAGAAAAGGGAGGAGAGAGAAAAATAATGATTTGTGGTAAAGTGTGGCGAGTTGTGGTAAATTACGGTATAATATGGTACTGCAGTTTGCCAACCACAAAAAAGAACAGGGTCATAGTTATCAAAGGAAATTGATCCCATGAAAATTTTCCAATGAATCCTCAGGAAACGCACCCTTAAATAAATAAATAAATAAATATGACATATTAGTTTTATATTGGAAGGAATAGTTCCCCGTTTTGAAATATGTAGTTTCATTTGATTTAGAGTTTTGGTTGAAATTTCCAATTACTTAACTAACTAACCCAATGCAAGAAACCCGCGTCAAAGATGGCGTCTTTCGTCCCTTTTGTTTTGTTGGTGGACTTACAAATTCAATTACTTGGGAAAAACCACCTCCCTTCCCCCCCACTCTTTAAACTCCATCTCTCTTTCTCTCTCCTGAACTTTCCCACTCATCTTCCCTCCTTCCTTCCTTCCCCTCATCCCATTCATTAAACCACTCTTTTCTCTCTCCTCTTCCCTCTGACATTTCCTTCATTTCCTTCCTATATTCTTCATCCTCATTCTATTATTATTATACTTTTACATTACTCTCCAATTTCCAGCTGATATATTCTCTCCAAACAACAATGGGGGACAACAGGGATCTCGACGACATGGCTTTCCCCCCACCCGCCATGGTGCCGGACTCCAAAGGCTACGCCCTCAGCGGCAAGATAATGCTCAGCGCAATCGTAATACTCTTCGCTGTTGTCATCATTATGGTCTGCTTACACATCTACGCCCGCTGGTACCTCCTCCGCGCCCGCCGCCGTCAGATCCGACGTGCAAGGCGTCGGACCCACCTCGTATTTTACATTGAGCCCAACAATCCGGCGAATATCATCCCCATCCCCACCCGCGGCCTCGATGCAGCGGTGCTCAAGGCCCTCCCCACCTTTAAGTTCAAGGCGGAGGAGGAGAAGAGGGAAGGCGATGAGGTGATGGAATGCGCGGTTTGTCTGTGTGAGTTTGAGGAGGGAGAGAGGGGAAGACTTTTGCCCAAATGTAATCACAGCTTTCATGTCGATTGCATCGATATGTGGTTCCATTCTCACTCTACCTGCCCCATCTGCCGTGCCCCGGTCGACGCCGACCACTTTCCGGCCAACTCCGGGGATGCTCCTCCGCCTGTCGAGAATGTAGTCATCGAGTTCACCGAGTTGGCCCATACCCAACCCGCCCGGGTTGCCGAGTCCGGAGAGGAACCTAACCCGAGTCAGCCCGAGTTGTGCGGTGACTGTGAATGTGAATGTGAGTCCTCGGTTGCGGGTCGGAGGAAGGGGATGGAGTTTGTCGGCGTATCGATCGAGGTGCCCAGGAGGACGCAGAGTTTCAGCTTCACCAACTCGGACGAGTCAGGACCGAGTCGGTCGCCGGGGTTCAAATCGCCGACGAGTCGGATACTTTCTCTGAAGAGAATTCTGAGCAGAGAGAAGAAGTCGCCGTTGCCATCGCCGACGGCGGCCGGGTCGAGTCGGTGCATCGCCGGCGAGTCGGTTGCCGAGTTAGATGTGGAGTTAGGGTTGGTGGAGGCGGCGAATCAGGCGCATACACCCAGGAGATGAATTTTTCTAATTTCTTTTTTTTTTAATTTTTTTTTTTGGGTTTTTGGGGTTCGGGACGTGACAGCCACGCAACGAGGAAATCGAGTAGCTTGGGGAATTTTTGGAAGACATTCTTGAAGTAGTCAGAGAGAGCGTGACATTTTTTAATTTTGATTTTGTCCTCTTAATTTAATATGGACACTTGGTCCGCCTCTGCTTCTGTGAAGTTGCTGTGAAAATTTATGAGCAATCTATTCAATAGAAGAAGTCAAAATTAGAGGGAGGCTTAAGAAATCCATCTGTATATTAGTTATATACCTATGTATATTACTGCATTTTCAAGCTACAATGAAAATGATCATTCTCAGCTAGATGTTTACGGTATCTAATTTGCTTGCCATCCAATATTATTTCTTTCTATTATATAACAAAATGTCATGCTGAAGACTTTAATGAGTGAAATTATTGCCCATGGTGGACAAGAATTGGGTAAGTAGCTAAGAAAATTAGGTAAGGTAAAATTGAGATAGTCTCTTTTTCAATTTTTAAATGAATTTTGTGAGTTGAATAACAAAATTAATCACAAAATTCATTAAATTACCTAAAAGTATTGTATTATTGTTTTCAATGGTAAGATAAAGTTGGGAAAGATAAGACAAGGTAAATTAAGATAATGTAAAATTTTATTTGCATTACAAAAGAGCAGGACCTTCCTCCCACTTTGTGGGAATCCAAATCCCTACGAGTGAGCAGGAAAAAGGCCCTGATGAACTTTAACAATTAGTCATCAAGTGTAAGCTTTGTTGTCAAACATTATAGAGCATTGACCACATCAAAGGACAAGCCCCAAAGTGAAGGACGGGAACATGTAGAATCAATGTGTTCCGATTTCAGGCTTTGCACCGACCATTCAATGGACCATGGACTAAATGGCCACGACCTCAAAAAGACTATGTCCAGGGACGCATAAACAAAAGTACATCTTGATCATATAGACTGCTATAATTATATCCAAGAAGACAATCGAAACTGGAAAGAAAAACTAACCTATATGATAGATTGAATAGATTTCATACAACAGTGGATGAAGACCAAGAGGTAAACCTACCTTAGCTAGGCAATCTAATGCAATACTTGTTGAAAATATGATTGAAATAAATTGAGCTATACCTTGAGGCTAGAGAGTGAATATCTCAAACTAACTACTCCATCCGTTCCATATTAATTGACATTTAAACTAACTTTTTTTGTTCCAAAATAATTGTCACTTTTTATTTCTCAATATCTAATTTAATTATTTTAACTTTAATCATTATGTTAACTTTTACTTTTTCAACGAATAATAACTCTTCTTACTCACATTCTCTCACTACTTATACCTTGTTATCCGAAAAAACACCTTAGAAAATTGTGTTATAATTATATGGGTATTTTTTTTAGTTAAACCCAACTTTGGTATATGAAATTTTTTCAAATATGTCAATTAATATGGAACGGAGGGAGTACTTATATTTGTATTATTATATAGCACTATTGCACCAATTACGTCTGGACCTAGTATGACTAGTAGTTTAAGATGGAGGACGTTGGTACATTAGGTCCCAATATCAACTTCCCCATGTTATAATTGTACGTATAGTACTATCCTTTGTAGTTCCTACATGCCTAAAAAAGTATGACACTATTGTATTAGATTCCTTTGACGGTCGGTTTGGAATATAATAGGAATAAGAATGAGAATGAGAATTCATAATTCATAAAGTGAATAAGAATTTAGAATATGAATCAGAATGAAAATGGGAATGAGAATTTAGAATGAGAATGGGAATGTGAATGTGTTTAGAATTCCTAAATTCTTCATCAAAATGGAAATAAAAATAGGGGTGGGGCCGAATTAGAAGTTAGTTTATTTTTACTAAAACACTCATAATTAATTTAAATAAGGACAGATAGTATTAGGAATATTAATTGAGTTTAGAGATAATATTAATATTTAATTAATTTACGAATTCTCAGTATGAAATTACTACCTCCTCTCTCTCCTTTATAGATTTGTGAGAGTTGAGTGTTTCTATTCCCGTTCACCTACATCCCTCATTTGTACAACTTCCACAAAACAAACAAGAAAAATGTATTATCAATTTGTACATCCTCGTTCCCACTTCTCAACTTCCCCCTACCAAATATGTGGTAAGGTTTTCAATTCACTAGTTGGCTAAAGCCTAAAGTTTAAAATAGTGCGCGCTTCCACCACTAGTTATGTGTCACATTTACTCCTTGACTATCAATTATGCATCTATATGTACTTAGTTTTTAACAACTTTAATTCCACTACTCATTTTTAGCGTATACTCTCTCTGTTCTATATTAAATGTCGTGTTCGGAAATTTTACAGTCAAATTTTAAAATTGTTGACCACAAAGTTCTCAATATATAAAATGATTTATTATATAAAATTATTAGTATTAGATTCATGACAAAAAAATACTATCATAAAAATATAATATTGCAATTGTTAATGTTATATGAGAAATACCAATTGAAGAGCGATATTGAAGACGGTGATAATCGACTAAATGCCACTTAATATGAACAAAGGAAATATAATAATTATTATATGAATGATATTATTAAATTTAAATTTAAAGTTATTTTCAATATTTTAAACTAAAAAGTATATTCTTTTCAGTTTTTCTTTTTGGAAATATAATAATACAGTGATAGATGATATGATATTGGTAATCCAAGTAGAACATTGGAGATTATAAAAAGTAAAAAGATAAATATGGTAAAACAAGAGAGTATGTATGTAAAATAAAAATAATATAATATAGACATAGAAATTTAGGAAAATTTCTCAACCAATTTTCAAAATCACTATCCAAGTAAATTTGGCCATTAATCTACTATTGTGGAAATTTCTAAACATGGTAGAGTCCAAAAGAGTTGGAAGCAAATAGTGATTGTGTAACATTTTAGAGGGGATATGGCCAAAAGATAGGACTAAAACTAGGTTTTCAAAAAGAGGGAGACCGGCCCGGGGCTCCGTTGCCGAGGGATGGTCGCGACATCGCCATGGATGGCAACAGGGTCGTGCTCTTTTGCTGTTGTGTGCCACGACCAAGTCTTCAATCTCGACTTCAATGTGGCCATCCTCGTGATCGTCGCCACCGACTTTCTCTCTCCTACGTCGCCCTAACTAGAGAACCACCATAAGCGCCGCCGTGTTGTCTACCGCCCCTGGGAACCTGTCCCCATCGAGCGCTCATCCAGGTCTTTGTCCAAGCTTGTTTGGCTTCCAAGGATTTCAACCAGTCGTTGTGTTTCGTCACTTTCGCGAATGTGACTTTTCAGGCTTTTTTTCCTTTGTTTGTTTTAAGTGTAGTTCTTTTTTTTCTTGTTTTCTTTTCTATTGTCCTTTTTTTTAGTGAAGCTTTGTTTTTTAGTTTCTCGGCGGTTAACCATTGATCCTGAGATAGAAGGTTTCTAACCACGAGTTGATCTTTTCTTATCAATTCTGCCTGTAAGGAAAGGATCGATCTAACCCCATTTACACGAGTATTAAAAAAAAAGAGGGGATATGGGCAAGCATATTCTTACATCTTCCCCTTCTTCCAATGGTATTGTGAATCACTTGTGTGTGTGTGTGTGTGTGTGTGTGTGTGTGTGTGTTGGGGGGGGGGGAGCTTTGTTTGGGAAATAGATAGTAATCTAATCATGCATCAAAGCATCAACCAATGCCAGATTTTCTAACAATATTATCAATGGATGATTTAGACACAAGATTTAGACTAATGAATCAAGACCTCATAAGGTTGGACAAATTCGATGGCACAAACTTCATGTGATGGAAAAACAAGATGATGTTCATGTTGACAGCATTGAGGATTGCATATGCCTTGGATGCAAGCTTGAAGGATCTTTCGAGTCCAATAAAGGAGGAACTAGAGAAAATGGATTCTGCAGAGGTTCAAAGATTGAAGGAAGCAAATAAGAAACGTGAGGAGGACAAATTTCTATGTAGATGACACATTCTGCAGACCTTATCCGAACGTCTATAAGAGTTGTATGTTTCATGAAAGTCACCAGGGGAGATTTGGAAGGCCCTCAAAGGAACATACAACACAGAAAGACAAGGTACAAACAAATTTCTTATGATGAAGTACTTCAATTTTCATATGTTAGATGTTCTGGCCAAGTGCTGCAATGCATGAGTTTCAGGTCCTTGTCAATAGACTTCATGATCTACAAGTTACTATATCTAAGTCACTTCAAGTGGGCGTAATTATTGCGAAATTGCACCCACTTAGAATGACTACAAGAGGAAACTTTTGCACATGTCAAAAGAATTGTTGAAAAAAATACTCAAACATTTCAGGATTGAGGAGGAAAATCGGAAGAGAGATGTTGTGTATTCGGCAAGCAATTCAAAGGTTAATGTCATAACTGAAGACAAGTCTAAGTTAAAGAAAGACAAGTCCCTTAAGGCAAAGAAAGACAAGTTCAATTACAAAGGTAAAGCTACCAAGGCTACCGAGAAGCATAATAGTCATTGTTACTATTGTAAGGGCAAGAGACATTACGTTAAGGATTGCAAGAAAATGAAGACTGATTTGGCAGCAAAGAATGAAGATTCTTCCAAGTCTAAGGTGATAGAGGACAATATTTAGGACTTGATTGCCATGATAACTAAACTTTATTTAAATTTGATTACTGAGATACACATGGCTAACATAGGCAAGCCTTCGGGTTTATGGTATGACAAATGTGCCTCTATTCATATTTGTTATGATAGGTCACAATTTGAATTTATAAAGTTGCGGCAGATCGTGAGGTACTCATGGGGAACAACACTTCGGCCAAGGTCCCTGGACTAGGTCACAATTTAAATTTATGAAGTGGTGGTGAATCGTGAGGTACTCATGGGGAAAAGTTCCTTAGAGATTCCTCAAGATAGTTTGGAAGATAAGGCACACAGAGTTGCTAAGTTTGGCTGGGGTTTTGGCTTCATTCGTGATGATTCTGAGACTGTGGTGAATCTCTTTAAAAAGAAATTGCGTAGTGAGAAAAAAACTGCGGTTTTGGCTTCATTTGTTTTTGACATTTTAGTTGGTTTTATTATAATGTTGCTTTTGATTTTGCTAGTTGTTTTGCTATTATTACTTGTTGTTTTTGAGATGCTGTTTAGGATTCTTCTGCCGATTCTGACTTTCAATAATCTCGAAAAAAAAAATCTACACGGACCATCCTATCAATTAAAGTGTGTAAACTACCGCATATCTAACTATATGGCTAAAGTAGCTGACGTATGAAGACAAACACATTCAATTTTAAATAACTATGTAATATCCCCAGGTTATTAATCATCAGATTAAGCTAATACCTTACTTAACCTAATGATTAACGCCGCGGAAATATTCACCTGAGGGCATTACCGCCGTCCACGGAAGTGGACAAGGCTTAAACCTATCCAAACACACATCCATAACATAATCCAACATAACCCTTAATTACAACTTATCACAAACACACCTAACTTAACAACTTTACACGACTCATCACTTAGATACAATACAAACACCAGTGTAACAACTCCTTTGAAAGAAGACAGACTGCTCTCCCAAAACACCTTCGTTGCCTTATGTTGCCTAGGGATTCGTCCTTCCCGTGTCTTGTCTTTACTCCTAGCCGGGCTCCCTAAAATGAAAACATAAAACTGTGAAACATGAGATAAACTCAGTACGTATACCCCTATAAAGATTAAAGTAGGAATCATTTCAAAAATCTTTTAGTTATTGGCGCGGTTCCAAAACCTTTAAAACAACATAATTACAGATAAACAATAGGATAGAAGTATAACTTACAAAACCTCATCACAACTTAAATTGTACATGAAAAACATGACTTAACGTGTATCTGAGATCACAACATAAGTGCACGCACACTCATGCATTCCCTCCTTAAAAAACACAACATAGTTTCAAAAGACACTTAAATCATACATAACCTGATATAAAACATACATAAAACCATAACCGAAGCATGACCTTAATTCCCCATGAATCATGACTGATAAATTTCGGTATGTAACTTATAAAGCTTTACTTGGGTTCAAAACCTTGAGTGACTTACGATACTTAAAACTTGGCTGCCCTATTATTGTCTTGAAGGTCCCCTACTTGCGATCATCGGCTAAGCCTCCGTATGCGCATACCCGGACCGATCGGGAGATCCGGATGGTGGATAAATATCCTATACTGGCCAGATTTTCATGGTGTGCCCTTAAGACACCATAAACATATTTTCCCCTGGTGTGCACTTAGGCACGGTTATCCTGGTGTGCGCTAAGGCACAAGTAACATGGTGTACACTAGGCACGGTTATCATGGTTGGGGCCTTTATTAACCTTAGAAAACTTGAAACTTAACCCTTAAAAACTTGATTCCATTAAACCCTTAACAAATCTTATTCTTAACTTTGAAGATACTCATAAAATCTCCTGAATGTAAGTTGCTCTTGTAAAGGAACATAACTCCTGACGTACCCAAAATATGAAAGCATTGACTTAACGTAAGGTGTTTTACCATAAGAGATGAGTAACATAAGACCTTAAAGTAAATCGTAAAATAACTTGATATTTTAACCATGATATTTAAAATTTATAATAGTTGTGTAAACTTTTGAACACAACTCATAAGAAATTCCATATAAGCATGAATGATAAAATAAACATAAAGAACTTGGCATAAAAATAAAAAAATTCATACAATTATGCATAAAATATCAGGCGACATACGTACCTGGGACTTTAAAATCACACACTAGACGAGCATAGACTTGAACAGTTTGAGAGCAACGATCTCTTGGATGAACTTGAAAAGAAAAGAGAAATGAATTAGGACTCAACCCAAACGGGAGGATGGAGGAATAATTTTAATAAATCATTTGCGACTAGCTAGCGATTTTAATTTCCTAAGTCGCACTAACGAGGTCATAACTCCTTCCGCAGACATCGTATAAAAGCATAAGAGGACTTTTCGGAAATCTTGAGACATTTACTACAACTTTATAGTTCACCACGAAGGCCAAGGACAGGGTTAAGAAGGACAAACTTCCCGTTTCACTAAGCTGTCCAGAAAAAAAGGTATCTTAACTATACTTTTTCGGAGAGTCATAACTCGAGCTACATTTATCGGTTTAGGGCCTATAAGCTATCAATGGAAAGCTCGTGATTCATACTTTAATCTTTATTTTAACCACCACTTGATCTAAGCATGGGAAATGGTCCAATTTTAGCTAAGAATAGAGGCAGCCTCAAAGCATTTTCTGGAAACTCAGATTTTTGCTTCTCACATAAAAACTCATAACTCTCTCTCCCGATATCCTATGAATGTATACCATACCTTTCTAGAAAGTCCAGAATGTCCCCTACAACTTTTATGTTCAGTCGTTAAACCATAGAAACCTCTAACCCTTCGAAAAATGTCCATCTTTGGACTGACGTTAAATGTTCACAGATTTGCGCAACTTCACGGTTTTAGCCATAACTCCTAATATACTTATCAAAACGATGAGTTACAAAAATCAGGTGTTAGGCAACACCCTAAAATACTTAATAATGCCATAAAATAGCTCAAAATCAAAACTCTCATCTTCTGGAAAGTCAAAAACCAACCATAATGCAATATTACTTCATGAATTCACTTGCATGCATGTTTAACTCACTAATTCACCTTAATCACTCTCCAAATCATGCCTCCAACCCAGAACATAAATTTCCAGAATTATAAATTAATATGAAGAAAACATTCATCTTTGACCAAATCTCATGCATGCAAAGCTCAATTCAATATATATAATGCTTCTAAACACTACACTTTACAAATTCAACACTAAAAGTCATAGAAATCATCCTCTTGCTAACCAAATCCCAATCTAAACACATGCATCTACAATTTAGCTACAAACTTAATCTTTCATAAGGATTTAAACCTCCTAAATCACATGCATGTCACAATCTATCAAGACAATACCAATTCAAGACACAAATAATCAATTTTTCTTCATAAACTTACCCAATTCATACTTTAGTACTTGGATTCCTTAATTCCACCGCCACACCTCTTGAACTTAAGAATCACTTGATTAACCTCTGAAAATATGAAAAGAACCCTTAAAAAGTCATATTATAACCATGGTTTTCATAAAGAAAGAGATGAGGAGAAGAGGGGTGAGATTACTCTTGCAAGAGAAGAGAAGAATGAAGGAAGATGATGATGATGGAGGTGCGGTGGTTGCGATGGTGGCCGGACAAGTCACCGGCGGCTGGCTTGCCAGCGGCAGGGGCAGAGGCGGCAGCAGGCAGAGGGTCAGCTGGGGTCGGGAGGTTGGATGGTCACAAGTGAGGGTGTGAGCAAGAGATGAGTGATGAAGATGATTATCCTTCCAAAATGTCCTAATATCATCTTAAGTCACATATATATATTAATACCATGGCCCAAAACTATGACCCCCTCCTCCCTTGGCCGGCTAACATGGCCCAAAAAGATAAATTTTCATAATTTAATCTTCCTTCTTATACTTATGACTCCCTGATATCAAATTACTAAAACTTGGTATATCGTAAAAATATTATCAGTAACCTACAAAAACCCAAATAAATATACTCATATACTTCCTTGAAATTTTTCATAATTATACCTTAAATTGACTTGGATAAAGGAAGACCCGATAAATCGATCTTGGAAAAAAAAAATACATATACGATCATGATCACTATGAATCATTGGAAGAGAAACATTAAGAAATTTTTTTTTAAACTAACATACTTGACGATCATTGCACTGTTCAAGTTCTGCAAAACACACACTTGGTTAGGAAAAAAAAATCTGGAACACGCACTTTAATTAATAATAATAATTTTTTAACCTTGTTTATTTAATCTAATTAATACATATTAAGAGGTGGTTTTCTTAGGTTGTTACATACTGTTTTTTGCATTCTTAACATAATAAATTTTATTTGTGTATGAAAAATATAAATCAGCGATTATCGGTAGGAGATTATTATATTTTTAGAGTATTCCATAATGAGATCTTTGTAATTAACTGCACATTTAATTTCATTTTGTGACTTTAATGTATAATCTTACTTTTTAAAATCAATTATCAAGTCAAATAGTGATGTGCAAATAATTTATAAATTAAACTTTAACAAATAGTAAATTTAAGTGTTATATAATGATAAGGTAAGTAAAAAATACAGCATAAAAGTTAATAATGTTTAAGTAACTACAGCATAGTTTGAAAAAGATATATGAAAAATTTAGTAAAAGTATTTAGACACCATTCTTTTATGCGGTTAATTTATAATGCGGCAAGTTGCGATGCGGTAGATTGCAGTAAGTTGCGGTGGAAATAGTAAAAAGGTAATAATGGTAATTTATGGTGAGTTGCGGTAGGTTGCAGTAAGTTGCGGTAAATTGCGGTGCGGTAACTTGCGGTACCGCATAAAAGAACGGTGCCTTATACTATAAGTCATGCTAAATATTTTATAGTTTTTTTTTTTGAGAAATAGCTTTTACTAAAGGAAGATTGGATCAAAATAGAACAAATTTTGAGAGTGTTAGACGAAAATAGCATGAACAATTTTCTTAGATGTTAATAAAATAAACTTTTGAGGTATTTATGTTAGCAGCACGCCACCAAATCCATGAGGTAGAAACTCGATATGATGATGACATGGAGGATGGTGCTTGCTCGTTGAGCCGTTGTCATAATGTATTTATTTATTTTTGTTTTTGCACAAGTTGACAAGTTTTTTGTTAAAATTCATCATTTTAGTACTATTTTAATTTGTTTAATACACAAATATTGGCTCCAAATCAATTTCTTAAGTTATAAGTCTACATTACCTAACCACGTTGTCGGCCTTTGTCAAAAACTTCTGACAAAAGGTTAACGAGCAGGCACCAACCTCCACATCTTCGTTAAACCGAGTTTTTGCCTCTTAAACTCACAAGCGCATTGCTACCACAATTAAAATACTTAAAAAAATTTCATACCATTCATTTCCAAAACACTGTTCATATTAGTATCATTCAATTCTCTAAAGTTTGTATTATTTTGATTTAATTTCCTTGAGAAAAACTACTTTTTCATAAATAAAATTAAAATTTTTAAAATTAGGTCAAATAGGCACAAAAATATCTCAAGTATAAAAGACAATCTACATTCTTCCATCATGTGTGGCGTAAAGGGTCTTTGTCTATTGTGGGATAATCTTTCAAATCTTGTGTGTAAAATATCCAGTTACAAAGCTTTGTACTAGGGATGTTTTGAGTGTCTTGTTCACTAAGCTTGATTGAACTATGGACTTTGTGCTAGGGATCGATGTTTTGAGTGTCTTGTTCACTAAGCTTGACTGAACTATGGTAAGATGTTCCATTTCATAAAAAGACATGATATCCTTATCCATACAAAAATTTAAAAATGAAAAAGAAATAAAATTGTAAGAGACAAAATGTAAGCATTGGGCAGAGTTGGCTTTTATTGCATTTCGTAAGATGTTGCAAGTTGGGGGAGTACGTAGTATTGCCTTTCTTCTCATAACACTTGGTTTTCTTAGCTATAGACAAGACCAATTAACCTACTAGAACGGGTCACATGGAAATAACTCCCCATATATAAGTACTGAAAACTATGGTATAGTGGAGATCGACGGTGACATATCCACTATGTTTGTCCCTTTCAATTCACTTGGATGTCTTTTGTGTTATTGCAAGTTGTAAACACTCCCATATGCTGAATATATGTGCTCCATAAGGCTGATTTGACACTTGCATGCAAGCATTCCCATAGCCTGCCAACCAAACATGAGCCCCCATATATGAACCAATTACTAGTAAGTAATAAGTCTTATTTTTATCGAATTTATGCCTCTAATTCTATCATTGATTCAACCTTATTTAAATTTTATAAGGTTTACGTATTAATTAACTACTACATCCGTCTCTAAATGACTGCCAAATTTCTTAACTACTTTGTCATTTTTTATTTGTCAAATTACCTAATTTTTACATTTCCAACAACCATAATACCAATTCTACCCCTAATAAATACATTTTTTACCTCATTTCAAGAATATTATAAGGATATTTTTGACAATTTGAAAACTTTTCACCTAATTCCCCATGTTTATTGGTTTTGATGAGTTAGTTTTTGTGGCATACAATTAGGGACTTAGGTAGTATAATGGATCGGGTTAGAGCAGATAGAATCGTATCTTTACTCACATCTATTTTCGAAATCATTATCCTGATTCTTACCCATATTTAGTGGGTATTGCGAGTATAACATGTATAACTAAGGTATAATTGAAGATTAAATTATACATAAATTAACGGGTTATGTTTGGGTATAAAAAGATTAACCATCAAAAGAAAATCATGTATAAAGATTCCTTTTAGGAAGAACAAAATTGGCTACAAACCATGACAAAATAATGAAAGTTATAGATACTCAGGTCGCAAAGCGTAACAAATTAGTAAACTCCGGAAGCATTGAAATTACCATAATTTTCACTTTGTTTTGACAAATATAAATCACAATTGTGTTAATTTGTTTCTTTTGCTTAAGTACACGAAATTTAATCTACAAAACATAAAAAAGGTAGCCATAAACCCAAATATTGACACATATCCGCAGCAAACTAATGAATCAACATTAGGTTCTTTTTTTATTTGGGTCGGATCAGGAAGACCGACAAGCATTCATCGTATACAGGCCAACATCCTTACCTGACCATTACCCGTACCCATTTGATTTCACCCGACCCTTAAGCATTTTCTAAGATTTTATTACCTATACCCCCTTTTATGGGTGGGATAGAGGCAAATACCCGTGGGTTCGGGCTTTATTGTCATTCCTAGATTCACATATATAGGAGCGAAGGGGACGATATAGGCTCACTCCAGAAATATTTGTTGCTAATGCGATTGGGGAAGCACAAAGAAGACACAATAAACTTTTTCTTTTAAAAGAAAAGGTATCAAGGCAACCAAAACTCAAATACAGAAGTTCAACTTTCAACCCTATTAGAATTTCATTGCCGCCACACAGGCCTCCGTGCAGAACTGCACGATCCATACATGATCAGAAAAATGCAAAATGCTTAGATAGTGTACGTGCCAGGGGTCATTTACATTTGCACAACTAGAGCAAATGGGGACTTGTATGATTCAGCACGGTCAGGCCAAAACCTTGATGTAGCCTTGCATTTTAGCCTCATGCACGAGCCTCCGTGCAGAGTTGTAGTTTTTATTTGCAACTTTCATTGTAAATTTTTCTTCAGTTTAGAGGTTCTTTTTTCCAACCTTCCTCAAATATAGACTTTTAAAATTTTTAGGTTTCAACCTTTTAATTCCTTGCCTTCATGTTTGTAGAATGGAATTGAAATACCTTAGTGCGGAAGCGATTAGATCGTATTGTTGAATTTTGTTCCACGAATACTACAATCTGTTGGAAATATTTCAAGAGTATAAGATAAGAATATAACCAAAAGAATTATATATTATAAGTATAAGGATCATATATAAGTGAAACGGCAAAAATATGATCAACACGGGTGAAACTGGAATCAACACGGGTCGTGTTGGCTTCCAGAGAGCAAGGAAAATGTTCTTTGGCTCAACACGGGCTGTGTTGGAACAACACGGGTCGTGTTGCACCCAACACGGACCGTGTTGGACCCCAGAACAGTTTTAAATGCTAAAGGCTATATGATTTTGTGTAATTAGTGTTTGATATTATAATTAAGCACGATTATAATTATATTCCAACAGCTATATGACTTGACTTGGTCAAGGTTATATTAAGGTTGTGATCCTCCATTAAAGTCCCTTGATTGTCCTTTGACTAGGGTATCCTAAGGGGGTTGGAAGCCTCCTATAAATAGGAGACATTACCAAGCTATTTGATACACCATTCTAAGCAATCACATCTTCATTCTTGTCTAGACTGCAGCTATACTTGAGTGATTCAAGAGAGAAACTATTATTCTTGAGTGTTACAAGTGCTAAGCTTTATCCCTTTGAACATTTACGGTATAGTAAATAGTTCTTAAGGAAAGTGAGTATTAAACCACAACTCTTAGCGTTATCCAAAGCGAGTTTCCATTGTTTCATATACCGTTTACTCCCTTTCCTCCAACACAATCTCCTTTCTCGAGTCCTTCAAGGTAACGCCTTGGAGTAGTGGCCTGGCTACCAATTACAAAATCACCAGTATATTCACACCCTAAATCTCCTAACCTCCGATGGTGGTTTATCCGAGAGAGAATAAATTAGATCCGTTGTTGCTTGTGTTATGATATAAACCATATATATATATATATATATATATATATATATATATATATATATGTTAGTCTTAGAGACATACCCACAAACACTTAGTAGGAATTCTAATCAGATAGGAAGTCTTATCCCTAATCTGTTTATGTTTCCTTATTATCTAGAAACTGTATTCTAGATAAATTGAGTCTATTAAATTAATCAACTAATAATTAAATAAGTGACCGTTAATTTACCAACAATGTTAATGCAATTATGCTTCAGATTCATTACTTGTGAAGATAAACTCAAATCTAAGTTCAATATATGGACCATGATACACATCTTTACTCAAGATGGTTAATAGTCATCTTCAATTGTCTATATTTCACATTTTATTAACTTTTAATAATATTTTCTCTAATAATTATGTATATTTATCAACTACAAGAGTATATATAATACTTATTAGCTAGGTCAAAAAAGATAAATAATAGCTAACTTTGTGATAATCATAGTAGAAAATGTACATTTTATGCATAATTTTATATTTATGAAAACATTTAAATAAATTAATATTTTTATATTTTTTATAGGTTATAATAACTTTCAAAGTAATGAAATATAACTTTATAATGATTTAAATATACTTACATTTAACTTTATGAGTGATTTAGGTGAGATGCAAGATGGTTAAACATCAAGATATTTATCATTTTGCTTAATATTTTCTTGAATTCCTTCTCTCCTCTTTCATTATCTATCTATCTATCTATCTATCTATATCTATCTATCTATCTATCTATCTATTTATATATATATATATATATATATATATATATATATATATATATATATTGAAAAGTGAGTGACTTAACAGTGGAGTGAAAGTGTCACATTTTCATTGATTGAATTGCTCACATACAATTTGTTACATTCATTAAAGAAAAAAGTTTAAAAAGTAATTAAACTGGTGGTTAATTAAAAGTTAAAACCATCAATTTAATTGAATATCCTATCCCCAATTCTCTAATCACATTTTAAACATACTAGTTTATTTGGTGCGTGCTTGGCACGCGCTAACCCAACATATAAATTTTAATATAGTAATATTGAATAAAAATTTTCTACGTAATATAAAAATTAACTTAAATTTCAATTTTAATTTTAATTTAATTTAATTTTAATTTAATTATAATTAAATATAATTTAATTTTAATTCGATGGTCAATTATTTGTTTATGAATATATACAATAGTAATCGAAACTAATTAAATATAATTAAAATAATTAATTGATATAAAATGAATATTTTGTTTAGACTTGTCCTAAAACATTTCATATAAATACAAGTATCAAACTAAACGCATTGTTATTTAATGATTAATGGTTCATAATACACATTGAAACTATGGTTCAAATAAGGCAAAACATAACTATATGGTTTTGCTTTGGATGTTATAGAAGCATGACCAAAGGGTCATTGTAATCAAAGCATATAACATACAAACTATGTTTTGTAAATAAAAAAGGTTGTATTTCTAGGTACAATGAAATTAAACAGCTATAAGTTTCAGGAATATTGATCTATTATTGGAAAAATAATGTTATTTACAATTAATATACATTCATATTATCGGCGATATATGGCAAAATTCCATCTTTATGAATCACAATTAAGTTAAAAGGATTCACATATAATTTCTATATGATTACTGAATATTAAAAATAAGGAATAATAATAATAATAATAAATAAATAAATACTGATGATAAATAGGTAAATGAGGTAATGGCATTGGCATAATAATAATAATAATAATAATAATAATAATAATAATAATAATAATAATAATAATAATAATAATAAAAAATAAATAAATAAATAAATAAATAAATACTAATGAGAAATAATATTAATGATAAATTTTCTTAGAAATACACAAGAATAAAACAAAAAATTAGTATGTGAAACATCCTAACCCTTATGAAATAATAATAATAATAATAATAATAATAATAATGAATATAATTAATATCATTTGTGAAGGGATAGTGTGAGAGAGACATGGAAAAGAAAATAATCGCTAATTACAAGGGTATAATGGGAATTCAATATTTGTCACACTTATTTTCCTTATGTGCTTTTATAAGGAGGATGGATATACATGAGCACAAACAAATTAGATATGTTTTACATGATAATAAATGAAAACCATCCAATCAATGAAATACTACTATGTTTTACACAATTCCCTAATAAAAATGGTAGTATCTATTTAGGTAGTTGAAGATAATTAAAAAATCCACTTATTTAAATATCTTATACATAATTCTTTTAATTAAAACATAGAGGGTATTTACGGAAATATATAATTAGTCAATTGTTAATCTTTTTAAATTTCTTTATACATGACAACTACTAGGATGAGTTATTGCTAATAATAAATTAATATTATTAACTAATCACAAAAATTTTAAAATATAGTCTTAGATATCATGTAAAATTAAAATATAAATAAAAAGATCACTGACATTTCAACGATGAGTTACAACTAATAATAAACGAAGAGAAATGATAAATGTCTTGGACAAGACATTTGTTAAGTGTCTTGTGATGCTACAAAACCTATATATTGATAAATTAAATTGCAAAAAAATGACATGATTGACTTCTACAACTATAATAATATATATAAATGTTATAAAATCACATTTTTATCTATATTTTTTAAAATTTATGAAAATCGTCCAAAATATGCCCAACGGATGAGGTTCATTCGTTAGGGTGTCAATTTTAATTGTTGGCGTAGCCAACATATTCC
Source organism: Portulaca oleracea (assembly GCA_029582165.1). Lineage (NCBI taxonomy): Eukaryota > Viridiplantae > Streptophyta > Magnoliopsida > Caryophyllales > Portulacaceae > Portulaca > Portulaca oleracea. The sequence continues at coordinate 19,956,199 of CM055882.1, read as the reverse complement.
AAGCTTCTTATAATTGATAATTAATAGTATCTGTCAAAAAATTGAGGTTAAAAATAATAATAAACATTGATTTTATAAGAGAGAAGACACTTAAACAGTGTCTTGGGGCAAGACACTTATCATCACCCATTAAGAGAAATACTAATCACAAAAATATTAAAAAACCGACAAGTATCACATTCTCATTGTTGAATCACTCACCTATAATTTATTGCATTCATTAAAGAAAAAGGTTTAAAAAGTAATTAAAGTGGTAATTAAAAAGAGTTTTAATTAAAATTATCCACTTAATTGAATATCTTATATATATATACACCTAATTCCAATGGCATTTTAAAAATATATACATGAGCATAAATAAATTAGGTATGTCTTACATGATAATAATTGAAAATCATCCTGTTAATAAAATATGTTTTACACAATTCCCCTAATTACAATGGCAGTATCTACTTATGTAGTTGAAGATATTAAAAAAAATCCACTTAATTACATATCTTATACATAATTCTTTTGATTAAAATGTAGATAATTAGTCATTTTCAATTATTTAAAGTTTCTTGCACATAATAACTAATAGGATATATTATGTGCAAGAAAAAAATTATTAAGTACTAATAAAAAAAATTTAAATATATTTTAAGATATCATTTAAAAGTAAAATATAAATAAAAGGATCACTTACATTTCATATAAGACAATGAGTTACTACTAATTGACAACAAACGAATAATATTAACTAATCACAAAAATATAAAAACATATTTTTTCTAAGACATCATGTAAAAGTAAAATATAAATAAAACAATCACTTACATTTCATTGTAATTTCCTCACAATATTTCTTTTTTTTTTTTCACTAAGGTATGTGAATTTATATATTATCCTATTTTCGCAAGTCCAAGTGCAATGTTAATTTCCTCATGCTAATTCTTTAATAAATAATAATCTAAGATTTGTAAATTTATGTTATTCTATTTTCAAATATGAAAGTGCAATATTAATTTCCAGATAGTGATTCTTTAATAGATGACTAGTGTTTGTACCCATGCAATGCATGAGTTAATTTGTCTTTCTAGTTAGTTTTTGCCTTTTTTTAAAAAAAAGTTTATTTCCATTTGTATTTGTTGTTCAGTTGAATGGTCGAACGAAGTTTACAAAATGTTTTCATTTTTTATTTTGTCAAACATATCTTAGATATGTTCAGTAAATAAAAAGTTTGTTGTACAAAAACATATTTTAATATCTGTGATCTAAAATAGAAAATCATATGTAATTGAGTTTCTTTCATGGAATTGCAGATTTCATTTTATTGTGTTTTGCTTGATGTTTGTCTTTGTTGTTGTCTGTTTGGTTGTGGTATTTGGGGTAAAAGAGTAAGGTTGTCGAATCCACAAAGATGGTGTGTTAGGTTATCAGGAAATTGGTCTCGTAAGGTTTTCAATATGAGGAATGCAGTAAATAAGAATTAAACTAAACTAATCAGGAAATCAAAAGTAATAAAAACTAAGGAAAACATGAACTCAAAGATGAACTAAACCTACTCTAACAAGAATTCAAATTTCTAACTAAGAAAGCAATTAAAAGCAATTAAGAACGATGAATGTAAAAACTGAATTAATTACTGAAATTAAGGAAGATAAATTACACCTAGCATGCATTGTACTAATCTTGAATCTTGAATCTTGAATCTTGAAATCTTGAATCTTGAATCACGAATCTCCTCGCGAACAAACAAGAAAAGCGTGATTTGGATTACTAAGACTGCTTCAATCCTCAGCTGAAGGGAGAATTCATGGAACCTCAATCCTCCTCTTCACTAAAAATCGAATTTTTGGTGTGGACTATACTAAGTGAAGACAAAAGACAAGAATCGAAAGAGAAAACAAGAACAAGAACTTGAAGAATGAATCACTTGCATTAATCTAGAAAGGTTGAATTACAATCGAATGCTAAAGAAAACTAAGAAAATTCATACTGAAACCTAAGTAAAACTATGCTAAAAACTAATGCTAACTAACTAATGATAAAACTAAGAAAATTCATACTGAAACCTAAGTAAAACTATGCTAAAAACTAATGCTAACTAACTAATGATAAAACTAAGATCATAGGTTAAGTTTTCTAAGTGTCCTTATAAAGAAAATAATAGGAAATAAAAATAATAAAAACCCACTCAAAACCCTAGCACAGGCGCCGCAAAATTCGTTTCTGGAACTAGGCCATCGTCGCGGGTGCGACAGAGGTGGTCGTGGGCGCGACCCCTCGCTATGAGACTTCCGTCAGTTTTTGCTTGAAGGTCGTCGCAGGTGTTACAGAATGTGTCTCGGGCGCGACCTTGTTCTGGTTCCCTCATTGATCAGCACACCGTCGTTGCAAGCGTGACAGAATGTGTCTCGGGTGCGACCCCCTTCTACTCGGTCGTCGCGGGTGCGAGACACACGGTAGCGGGCGCGAGGCCCTTCGGAGCCCGGAGCTTCATTGTTTGCTGGCTGTCGCGGGCGCGATGCTTGTGTAGCGGGCGCTACTGCCTTCTGATTCCAGCGCTTATTTGCTTGCTTTGGCTGGGTTTTCCTTCTAACTCTTGCTTTCCTACAAAAACCCAAAATCATCAAAACTAATATATAATTAAGGGGCTAAAGCAAGGAAAACACCTTATAAAATGATATAAATTCTGCTCGAAACGAGACCAAACAACACTCCCACACAAGGGTTTGCTCGCCCTGAGCAAACTAAGACAAAAAGAAAAAAAAAACTAACTACCCTAACTCACTTTTGTAGGAATTACGGTTGCATTTAACATATGCAACAAGCCCTTTAAACCCCTTGGCAGCCCAAGTGGACGAGGAAGGTTTCGTGAGGGTTTATAGATGCTACACCCACAAAAGCAAAAGAAAAGAAAACAAAACAAGGAAAGGAAAAGAAAATAAAAGAAAAGAGAGGAGGAGAAACACTTTGTGAGATAAAAGAGGCGAAATAAGAAAAGAGGATCAACTCAAAGGAGGTTCACACACACGGTCGCGAAGTTAACTACTTAAACAATGCTATCACTCAACCAAGAACAGTTAATAAGCACTTATTAAGGCAAAAAGCAAGACTCTTACCAGACTTCACAATTTTCACCGCACTCATGCATAAGCTTGATGGGTTCCTCGTGTTCAAGTGCAGGGTTTCTGGCTAGCTATTGTTCAAGTCAAGGCACAATCGGTTAGAAATAACTACTCAAACATCCATGCTCATTTATTTAATGAATTATTAGTGGTTCCCCTCTCTATTTAGTGTCGCCCTTGGCTTGGTAAAGGCCGCAGGTTACATAGATTAGGGTTCCACAATTATTACCATTACTCTTTTTGGTGTTGGGTTTTTCGAGAATCGAACGGCCCTGAAAGGGGTCTACTCTTCCTACATAGATCCTTTCCATACACATACAAGATGCTTAAGGGATATGAGTACCGCACCACTCATACCGATCTATGTGGGTGAACCAACGTTTTCAGAATTTCTTAGACTACTATTTTTGCGTCAGTATTTTCGGGAATTAGACGGCTCATAAATGGGGTTTACCCTCCCAACACAGGCTACTCCATACATAAATGAAATGCTTAAGGGGTAAGAGTGTCGTACCACTTATATCAACCCGTGTAGCTGTACTAACATTAAATTTTTATTTTATTTTTTAGCTTTAATTACTTAGAGCATGGATATTCAAGAAGCTAAAACTTTCCTCCTAAACCAAGACCATCACATTAGCTTGCCTAGAAGTGATTTGCTAAGGATACCACATAGTTGCAAATACGGGTGATGTTATTATGTTTAGGAAAAGCAACAATTGAGCCTAAAGCCTATCAAGCATTCACTAACTATTCCAAGCTAAGCAATTGCATTATTCAAGCGATCAACGACACAACTAGACCTGTCAATACGGGCGGGCAAGCGGGTTACGGGTTGGTCGTATATAGGGTTCGGGTAAATATGGGTTGGGTGTATTTCGTGCGGGTCGGGTGTATTCCGGTTTCGGGAGGTTGGGTCGGGTTTACGGGTCATGACCGCCCTTTTTCTCAGTCATTTACAACTAATAAAATTGATTATAATTAGTCAAATACACCTGTGTAATGTACCATTCCATTCCAAGTTCGACCACCACGATATGTCATAGTTGTATAGACATATTAATATACACCTAAGGGACAAAATTTAGCAATCTTTAAGTCTACAAGTATTATGCGGTTTACGTCAACAATCCACGAATAACAATACTTATGAAATGTATAGGGTTTTGGGATGCTAATATACTGAACTTTTGGGGTATTGGACAATAATGCATTGAACTTTGACCTTGGACAATAATACACTATTTTACTGAAAGAGAGGAGAGAGGCGGGACTGCAGGAGTTTGAGGGTTCACTAAAAGAGTGAGTGAGTGAGTGACAGCGTTAGGGTTTTGTTTTGGACTTTGGGTCATTTGTTATTTGATTATTTCATTTGTATGTTTCTCTCTACGCATAGTTTTCCAAAACCACCCAATATTTTACTTTTAGGCCTTAATTTTCATGGAATGGGCCCATTTTTTTGCACAAGGCCAAAGTAGACAAAACACTTAAAATTAAAGTGTTTGACCCAACGGGTTGACCTGAACCTAACCCGTTTTTTACCAGGTTCTTTGGGTTGGGTCATTTTCGGGTCTCGGGTCGGAATTTCGTGTTCAAAACCCACTTTTTGCGGGTCGGTTTGGGTCGGGTTTCCGGGTCGGGACGAGAACTGCTACGTCTAGACACAACCGTATATACAAGCTACCCTTAACCGACAAAAATTTTAAAAAATTTGCCTAATTTTAATGACAACTAAAGATGTTTCTCTTCCAAAACTAGTTAGGCACTTATGCCACTCCACTCCCACACAAAAACTCTACAATGTCCTCATTGTGAATAAGGCGACACCACACAAAAGAAAAAGCAAACAAAAAGAAAAGGAAAAACACAAGCCGGCATGCGTGTCACTCTCACTCCCACACAAAAAGGCCAACAATGTCCTCATTGTAATAGAAGTAATCAGGCACTCCAAAGAAAATCAAGAAACACACCAAGAAAAATAAAATAAACTACTCACTAACCACATTAAAAAAAAAAAAAAGAAAAGGAAGGATATTACCTGGTTGGGTACTGAATATACCCAACAATGAAGTCTCAGAATAATTAAACCAGCTATGGAGCCTTAGCCACTCCGTCTCACCTCAAGATGCTAATAACCATGTCAGAACCATTCAAAGCCCGTAGTAATAAGTCATGCATTCTCGCATGCATCTCAGAATGGTGAACATAAGAGCACAATCTCAATAGCACATCAGCAAACGTTAGTTCTCTCAATAGTTTATCGAATGCCTTAGAAAAGTCAGTGAAATGATGGACTACTGGAATGTACTCAACTTTCCTAGGCATCGTAAATGGAGATATGACAAATGAATCCTCCCATTGACTTGTAAATGGAGATTGAGTATGCAAATCAACGGGAGGGGGCAATACAATACACTCCTTAACTTCCTCATGTAAAGACTTGGATGCAAACAATGACTCATAAAGCATATCACCATTAAAAATATCATTGTCACAAACCAAGTTCAAACACTAAGAATCAATCCCCAAAGACTCAAGTTCATTATCACAAGATTTCACATTATTTTCCATGGATTCACAGGAAAGGGTAGATAATGCCTCATTAATATAATGATCCTTAATGAAAGTGAATAATTCAGTATCAAGCACACATTCAATCACAAAGGATTCAATTTCACTCTCAACAAGATCATCACAGGTATCATGGCATTCATTGGATTCAATCTTCTCTTCACATAAAAGCATGGATGTAGCTAGAGCTAAGAAATTGCTAAGCTCGATACATGCAAAACTAGGTCTGTTATAGTAGTCATCATCCTCATCATAATCATACAAAGAAGAATCATCATGCATTTCAGGACTCAAAGACGATGAATGTTCTACTTCAACTATCGACTCAACCACTGGTGAAGAAGAAGTTTCTACCCTAGAACTGGTCTCATGTAAAAATTCACGCATGCACTCAGTCATTTTCGCACATAATTCATCCACTTTAGGTTGAAAACAAAAATCAGAATCACAATGTGAGCACAAAGGATAAGACTCAACAACATCACATGGGGGAAGATCATAAGAGTCTTCTACATAATCCCTACCATAAGATAGATCATCAAAATGCAATGGATAATCATATGATTGTTCAGTTAAGGTCTCCGAAAAAGTTCCCATATATTCCCCATCATTAGATTGATCATTCATATATTGGGGGTACTCATGATATGGTATGGCTAAAGTCTCAGAGGGTGGTGCAAAATTTGAAATATGGGGGTCAAAGGGAGAATTTTGTTGTTCAGATTCATAAGTATCCCTAGACAACCAATCAAGAAATTCCAATGCTTCATCTTCTCCTAAATTAGAAAACCCATAATATTATAGAGATAACGAGTTTTACACCCTCATACACAATACCCAAGATATCTAATCTATCACGTGAGATACCATATGATTCACATTCAGCAACATAATCCTGTAATCTAGCAAAATATCTCCAAAGTATTTCTTGCTCAAATTGTGGAACCCTAACATCAGTCATAACTCTTATTTATTTATTTATTTATTGTTTTTTAGTTTTGAAATTTTTGTAACTACATTTTTCTTGGAAGAACCTAGAAAGCAATAAACTATTTACACACATGTCGAATCCACAGGGATGGTGTGTTAGGTTATCAGGAAATTGGTCTGGTAAGGTTTTCAATATGCGGAAATCAGTAAATAAGAATTAAACTAAACTAATAAGGAAATCAAAAGCAATAAAAACTAAGGAAAACATGAACTCAAAGATGAACTAAACCTACTCTAACAAGAATTCAAATTTCTAACTAAGAAAGCAATTAAAAGCAACTAAGAACGATGAATGTAAAAACTGAATTAATTACTGAAATTAAGAAAGAAAAATTATACCTACCATGCATTGTACTAATCTTGAATCTTGAAATCTTGAATCTTGGATCACGAATCTTCCCCCGAACAAACAAGAAAAAGTGTGATTTGGATTATTAAGACTGCTCCAATCCTCATCTGAAGGGAGAATTCGAGGAACCTTAATCCTCCTCTTCACTAAAAATCGGATTTTTTGTGTGGACTATACTAAGTGAAAACAAAAGGCAAGAGTCGAAAGAGAAAACAAGAACAAGAACTTGAAGAATGAATCACTTGCATTAATCTAGAAAGGTAGAATTACAATCGAAGGCTAAAGAAAACTTAGAAAATTCATACTGAAACCTAAGTAAAACTATACTAAAAACTAATGCTAACTAACTAATGATTGTGTTGTAATAAAGTGAGTATTATATCATAATTAAACATCCCCATCATATCAATACAAATGATTTTATTTTTGAGGTAATACAGATGGATATATTAATCGACATACATCATGATACTAAGCCACTAATAATAATGTAAGATAATTGTGATTCTCCAAATAAGTGTCAAATTTGGATAATTGACAAAGGTAAACATGAATTTTGGTAAACATAAATTTGATATTTTTGCGTAGTATATTTTATTAAAGGTAATACATACGTAACCTAGTAGTTGGAAATTATATATTAACTTTGACAGTAGAGCGATTGGTTTTTGAGATAGTTTCTTCTATTGTATGTTGATTTTGGGCTTGAAAATGAAGATTATAAGATATAAAATTGTTTATGTTCTCCTATGCCATTATTAAAATTTAAGCGTAATGTCGACCATTGCGTGCTCTCACTTGTACTGAGCCTCTGCCTGCACAGCCTTACTATAGGACTCTGGCTCACCAGCATCTGTCAGTAATAAGTAATGCAAAGATGGAGAATGTCTTTCTGGTGCATTATCTCTGGTAGCCCTCATGGATCTCCTCACAGTGGGTGGTGGAGTATGTTCATCCTCACTAAAGCTTTCACTTAGCTCCTGTGTTTCAGGCTCTTCAGTAGTCTGATCTGCAATCTGTGGAGCTTCCTGTGGATCATCTGTTTCCCTCCTAGGCACACCAAGCCTAATAGAAACATTGATCGTCTGAGCTCCCACTAGCTTCTTGTCACATGAGTCACTCCATGCCTCATTAGGTTCCCTGCCACTTTTGGTGAAACATACCCTCTTCCCATTCATGTGACCAAGCCTGCAATGCCATAAGCTAGAACAAGAAGCATTAGAAATCATGTTAGTGATATCCTTGATGGAGTACAAAGTACCGCACCTCAATCCCTTTGCCACTACCATAGCACCCTTCACGATTTTCCATTTACAATTCTCAAAACCTACAGTGTAGCCTATCTTATTGAGTTGATTCACTAAAATTGAATTCCTCTTAATTCCAGGAATATAGCTCGCATCCTCCAACTTCCAGACCACCATTAGTAATCTTAATTGTTACGTCTCTTTTACCTGTTATTTCATAACACTTGTCATTAGCGAGATACACCTTGCTAAAATTCTCACTTTAGAAATTATGAAATAATTCCCTATCGGATGAAACATGAAAGGATGCACCAGAGTCAACTATCCATGACTCTTTAGGACTAGACACACTCAGAATTAGGGCTTCACAAAGGTTTTCCGAAGAATTGATAGAGTCCCGGTCATCATTACCCTTCCCCTTCCTAGGTTTAGGGCAATGATGTATGCAAGGTCACGAAGATCAAAGCTTGACCTCAAAAACACCATATGAGTACTCTGTATTGGACTGCTAGACTTAACAAAAGCTAATTGGATGCAATTAGCTGGAATAGATGATAAACCAATAAGGAAATAAAAGGATAGACTTGTATTCAATCTGATACAGACATACCACAGAATGAATCACAAGGGCAAGGACTTTATTACCTCAATGGATACAGACACACCACCACTGAAACAATCGAGCTCTACACACACCACTAGGAATGCCAATCCTAGATATTGAAGTAGACTTAGCCAGATGAGAGTTTACTGTCACTCACAAATGAGAGACTCAACAAGGCATTCAAAATGCTATTAATATCACTTATTAGTTCTTATAAGCAGATGAGACTTACATATATATAGATATTCCTAATTAGTTCACTTAGAGGTTTCTTAAACATGAAGAAACCTTCTTATCTCCCTTAACTAATCCTAAAATGACTTCTAATAATTTAATACATTACCTTACATGACATTTTAACTAAAAACGTCCAGCTTACATAAAGAAATAAAAGAAAATACAAACTTGCTTCTGATTGGACCAAAACCACGGAAAAAGTAAAATGAACCAATCAGAACATTTCCTATGCTGGAAGGTAATTGATCTCTCTCCCCTCTTCGATACTATGCTGCAAAATCATCAAACTAAGCTGGAATAATCTCAACAACCCGAGCTTGATTGGCAAAAGACTTGAATACCCTCCATTGTAGCTGTTTGAACTGGAACTGCTGGAATTGAAACCTTGCTGACCTAATTATGTACATTGGATTGCAGAAAACAATCTAGCATTTTGTTTCACTACAGTCCAACATAGATCAAAGTAGACTCCTCAAGGATTCCCAAACTATCGAGAAATCTCATTTTGGTTGAGAATTGATTATGCACTTGCAAATGAAAGCACTTGTAAAAACTGGAAAACTAACAAACTTGAACTTGTGATCCTGGCTGATCTGAAGCAAAAATTCTTGATGCTCTTGTACTTGGACATGCCTGCAATTGCTTGGACCTTATAATTAACATGTTAATGAACAAAATTCTCCTAGGGAAGCTTGACTGAATCTTCCACAATCCAAAGATATGGAATTGAGAAAAAGCTTCCTCGAGACTGTGCTGCTGCTGCTGTTGACTAGAACCTCCTTTGTAACCATGAAACACTCCTGAATAGCTGTTGTGTACTGCTGAAACTTCTGGTGAAGCTGATAACGGTGATGAAGATGACGTAGAAGATGCTCGAAAGCCTGATGGCTTAGCTGTTGTTGTTAGTGTTGTTGAAGCATCTCTTGCATCTTCTGCTGCTGCTGAACTCTCTTGTGTTGATGATGTGGTTGTTGCTGGATGGTCTCCATGAGGCAATCCATCTTAAAATAACCTGTATCACCACAACCATAACACACAACATTGCTCATGTCCCTAGGCTTGCTCTACCCCTGAACTTCGACCGTCCCCTGGAATTATTCGAATTCCTATTGTCCTTCCTACCCTTGACACTTAAGGTGCTTCTCGAAGATTCACCACTAGAATTTTTCCTACGAAGGCCCTCATTGAGCAGCACAGATTTGACCTCAACAAATTTCATCTGTCACGACTGACAGCAGTTACAACTGTTTCCCAAGAATTAGGCATAGAAGACAACAATATGCAATCTTTAACATTCTCAGCAAAAGTCATCTCTTCTGCAGCAAGTTGTGATAATATCTTAGTAATCTCATTTATATGATCAACCACATCACCATCCTCAGTCATCTTACAACTGGTTAATTTATGGAATAAATATACCTGATTTGTTGCGCTTGGCTTCTCATACATCTTCTCCAGTGCCTTCAGCAATTCCTTCGTTGTCCTTTTCTCCCTGACGTTCCGAGCCAAGACATCCTGATCAGGGACACCACCTGTTGATCAAGCAGATCATACTTGGCCTGGTCCATGGAGTCTGGCTTCTTCTCCAACAGCGGAACATGCAGCGACTTCAAGTGCAGTAGATTCTCAATCTGCAACTTCCAATAGGTGAAGTCAAATCTGTTAAATTTATCGATTTCATACTTATCTCCCGACATTGTTTGAATGCGAGTTCTCTTTCAGCAACCTGCAAGCTCTGATACCAATTGTTAGGATCAAAGAGCACTTAAACAGCCATAAACAATAGGAAATAATAGCGGAAAAGAAATCAGAAATTGACACCAGAGGTTTAACGTGAAAAAAAACCCCAAGCAGAAAAAAAACTACGAAATCGATGTATTAGTAATATGATGATTACAATTACATATGTTGTGTTTCTCTTTACCTCACTTAATCCCAATCGGATTCAGAATTCTGGGATACTCTCTAGGATACATTATAAGGAAAAACTAGAGCCAAATATATATACTAGAGGTACAAGGAAAAATCGAGGATAAATCATTCTTTTATCAAATCTTATTTAAAAAAATTCTTGTCCAATTATTAAAAAATATTGGAAAGTTATCATTAAAAAAATTTAAAAAAACTATAATAAAGTTGAGTTCGTCTATTTAGTTGAAAATTCTTGTCCAATTTCCCATGACTTGTTAATAAGCCTGTGGTAAAGTGGTAAACAATTAGTTACACCTATTGCTTTTATTTTACTTTTCCCTTTGTATTATTTGCTAATTTTTTATGTAAACATTATTGTATATATTGCGAGACTTGTGATTAAAAGTTTTAAAATTTGATCACAAATTTTCATTTTTCAAAGATATAGTTCATGGAACGGGGAGAGAAACTATTTTCTTCGAAAATTAACATCACATATTAAAAGTATAAAGCCCCCTGGCTCCTCCCCCCTTCCGTCTTTCTTTCTCCTCTCTCATAGCCACGCAGCTCTATACCTCCTACCTTCTGAAGAAAGGAAAGAAGAAAGGGTTTATCGCACAAAACTCAATCTTTCTGCCATTCCTTTTTCTCTATCTATACCAATATCCCAAGGATGCCTCGCGCTTCATCCAAGAAAACAGGGCAATCAAATTCAACCGCCATCAATGCCTCTGCCGATCTCCATCGCTCTGGTAAATAACCCACTTCTTTCTCTATGTAACGATTCAAAATTTTGATCTTCTTTGTTCTTAGTCGACTTTAATTTTGTTTCCATTGTCGTGCTTCAGTTGAATACAATGTTTCAATCAGCAAGTTTAATTTTTATTTTTATTTGGTACTGAGGAGTTTTATTTTCTGACTACATTTTGGTTTTCTTCTCTTCTCTGGGTTTGGACTGATGGTGGGTTTGTTCATTGAGTGTGGAAATCCCAAGTTTGTGAATTTCTTGATGAATTTGTTAATTGGGTTCTTGCTAAATTGGGCTTGGCACGTGGCTTGAATATGGAGTATTTGTTAATTGAGTGTTGATCATGTTTATTTAGTGAGCATAGACTGAATTTTTTTAGTTAATGCTCCCTCCGTTCCTTATTAATTGTCGGTTAACATCATTAGTTTCTCAATATATACAATGTTCTAATATACAAAAGTACTATTGTTGGCTTCATAATGAAAAATACTATAATAAGAGTATAATGTTGCAATTTTTCGATAAAATATACCATGAGAAATTCTTAATCAAAGATGGATATTTGGACAATTAGTATGGAACGGAGGGAGTAGTTAAAGAATTGGTGGCTGTTTGTTAATTCTAAATGTGCAAGGAAGATAATGAGTCAGTGTCGATGTCTTCTAGTGCGCCGAAAAGGGGGAAAAAAAGAAGTCACAATAAAACGAGGGGTTGGGAAAATTTGGCAATTTTAAGTTGTGGTCTTCAATTGAAGAATATGATATGTTGTTCTACAAGTGTCTTCTATGTTCAAGTTCATGTTTACGCTGATATACTATGATTTTATACTATATGGATGCTTTCATAAAGCTTAGAGGGGTTCAATATAGAGTCAGGTTTCTCTATTTGATGCTTCAGACCTTGGTATTTTAATTCAGTTGTTGAAGATTTGGTGCTGAGTCTTTATTTAACATTGAGAACATAATCTAAAGATGAATGTATGTTTGTATCTGTGCTTAACATCTCGTGATGAAACCGAAGTTAAGAACGTGCTATATCTTGCCAGTATTTAGTCAGTTTTTTTTTTTTTTTTTCTGGTTTTAACTTTTTTGCTTGTTATACTCTACAGCTTCAAACAAAGCCAGTTCCAAGGAGTTGGAAAGAATTGATCAATTGTTCTTCACCTATGGGAATAGGTCGTCGGGTCTGATTGAGTAAGTAGATTCCTATCTGTTTTTGAATAACACGTGTTGATTTGTTCCATTTATTAATTGTTTGCTATTGAAGTTTCCTGGACTTTTCATTTTTTCTGTCAAGGGTCATATAGCCTTAGTTTAAAAAGTTATACGCTTAGGCTAGAGTGATCACCTCAGTGCTCGTGCGTCTCATGGAATTTGACTCAATGAACTTAAATGAAGCTACTTGTATGTAAGTATAAGACATTATCTTCCATGCTTCAATGCAATGCTTATTGCCTCACATAATACCAATTGCCATTGTTTTTTGAATTAATGGTTTTATTCAAATAACCTAAATCCTTAGATTACAATTTCAATTGATTGTACTTAGGATTCGGTCTCAACTCTTACGTGCCATGACATATACATCACACAACACATTTTGTCTATCAAATAAATATGTAAGAATTTTCTAGAAGTGCACTTTGCACCCTTAAGGCGTGCACCTTCGCATGGAGGCTCGTGCCTCATGCTTCGAGAGCCTTTGTTCCTTGAAGGCCTCAGGCATTTTAAGCATATAGCATCGGATGCACATGCACCAGAGCTTTACTTTTTCTCTGGTTTCTGCAAGTCTGGGAGGAAAAATCAAAGACAAAAAATTACATTGAAGTACTCTTTGTGTGGTAACTGTTCTATCAGACCGCGTGTCTTCAAAAAAATAGTTACCACAAGACATAGGGTACCTCAGCATAGCTTTCTTTTCCCCTTCTAAAATAGAAGCCTGGAGAAGGGGGGGGTTGTGTGGCTTATTTGCTATACAATACAAAAGTGTTATAAGGAGATTATCCTCTCTTCTCTTCTGTGTTAGGTTAGCTAATGAGAAGGTTTAAACAGTATTGTCGTTTTAAAAAGCGTGCGCCTCGTGCGCTATAGCACACAAAGCGTGAGCCTTGTCCCCTCTGTGCCTTTTTGCGCCTTATAGTGCGCTTTATGGAGCTTTTATTGTTCAGCTCATAAAAAATAAGAAATGTTTAGTGTATTTTTAAAAATCCCCTTCTAGGCTGTGAGGAAACCCTAAAGTGCGTGAGCCCCTCCCCTTCTCCCTCTCTTCTCGCGTGACTTTGCTTGTTTTATTTCTTTAGAAGAATATGTCAGTGTTATGTCTTATGTTAAAGAAGATTTGCGTGATTTTTCGTCGTATTACTTGTGTCTAATCCAATATTTGATGCCCCTTTTGAGCTTATTGCGTTAAAATATAGCTTGGAAAAAATTGCCTTTGGCGCGCCTCGCATGCGTGAAGTGCACACCTTTTCTCTGTGCCTCGCGTCTCGTGCCTCGAGGACCTGGGCATTTTTTTGCGCCTCGCGCTTTTATAATCAAAGAACAATATCGAGGAAGTTATAATAAGTTCATAAAATGGATGCCAATTGCTGTCCAAATTCCTTTTCTAACTCTCCGCCCTTGATTAGAACCCAACCACGTGAAATCTCTTCAATCCTTTTACTGGTGCTCCACTGCTCCCCTAATATCTTATTTTTGGATATTTGGCAAGTCCTGTGAATTTGTGGGTGTATTATTTTTTGATAACTAATAGGTAGGACATTTTGCATGTGAATTGCTGGTTTGCACCTTTGTACCAAGTTTGTTGCTATGTTGTTTACCTACATATTAAGACTGCTCTGCTAACTTTGTAAACTTTTAAACAGTCCTGAAGGTATAGAGGCTTTGTGTGCTGATTTGGTAGTGGATCATACAGATGTCAGAATATTAATGCTTGCTTGGTAAGTTCTGTTTTGCAGTTAGTACAATTCTTTTCAAAATGCGTGAGTTCATCTTGTGTATTGATTTCATGTTGGTTACTTATATTAGGAGAATGCAAGCTGAGAAACAGGGTTACTTCACTCTGGTAAGCATAAACGTTATATGAGTACATCATGTATTTTTGTTTGGTTTCTCATTGTTGTCAGTCATGTACCCACAAAAGTATAAAATGCGTCTATCATTTTGAGATTGCGGATGTGTGCTGGAGCTGTCCTTTGAGCAATTCTCTTATTGTTGCCTTTCTCCCCTTTTTAGGAGATGAAATGAAAGGGCAATGTCAAATGTGTCACACTAGACTAGTGGACTGTTCTTGCTGTGAATCTGTGATAGGTGGCTCATCGTTCCTCACTTGAATTTCAGATTCTTCTCTTATACATTTATAATCAGCTTGGCCAATAAAACTGTTGTTAAAACTTCTTGAACAATAAGTTTTTTCAGACACATAAGTTAGTTCGATTGTATGCTTCGCCAAAAAAAAAAAAAAACAAAAGGATGATAGTAATAGTATGACTGAACTTTGTCAACTTTCTATGGGGAGGTTACTATGTCTAATCTTAATCTCCTTTCCTATCATTGGCCTGCATCAGTAACTGCCAAGTAGCTATGGTTTTATTTTTCTCATGTAATGGAGTTTTATTTTCATAATGACGATGTAGGATAATTCCTGCATACATTTGTTAACATGCAGTGCTACTGGTTCTTGGTGTGGAGGTATTCATGTATTCTTCAGTGGGGTGATGGTCGTAGCTGAGATAGTTGTCTTGAAATATGATAGAAAGGAGCCTTTTTTTTGGTTTCTCTTGTGCGTTCATCGTATGGGTTAAAAGTGTTTTTACTAGCTTACATGTCTTGCACGTAATCATATGCTTTGTTCAAAGCTCATACTTGGATCAATGTTTTCAACAGGAAGAGTGGCGAAGGGGCCTGAAAGCTCTACGGTGTGATACAATTACGAAATTGAATAAGGCTCTCCCTGAGCTTGAGAAAGAGGTGTGCATTGCTTATGCTTCTCTTCATGCTCTAAAGAAATTGGCCCTGTTTGGCCTTAGGAAAGTGAGGTGGAAAGAAAAAAGCAACCTTTGGAAAAGGGAATGAAAAATATTAAGCGAAAAATTTAGAAAATATGACAAAAAGACTTTCCAAGAAATGTGTGGAGTATACAAGGAAAAGAAGCTAAATCCAGATTCTCTCTATCTTCTCGTTTGAACGGATCCTAGCATCTTCTTGTACTGCCTCTCACAATGACAACTTTGCTCGTGCCATCTCTAACTGCTATGCTGCTTCAAGTCTCTCACACATGTCGCGATCTAAGGTCTAGGTTTTCATTGAGGGTACGATGTTTGGATTTGATGAGGTTCAAATTGATTGGTGCTTTCTTTGAAAATTTTGAGGTTTTTGATTTGATTTTGATTGATTAGCATGCAATATGGGGTTGAAGATTCGGACGTACTTGGATGTAGCTAAAGAGAGGCAGTGTGGGGGTGGAGGTGAGGGGAGAGAGTGGGGAGGGGGAGGGGAGACACTGGATTTTTTTTCCCCAGGTTTGGGTGGTGGAGGTTGGTTGCATTTGATTTTCTGGGTTTTATGGCGTGATAGAATTGAAGGTCGAGAGGAAATGCGGGGATGGAAGAGATGGGAATAAGGTTATTTTAGGATTTTCTTTCGTTTAACCTTTTTTCTCATTCTAAATAAACTAATAAGAGGAAGTAATTACTTTACTTGCATTTTTTTCCTTGATTTTTTCTTTTCCTAATGATCTTTCTCCTCACATTTTCTGGGCCCATTCACAAATAAGGAAAAGAAAGGGTTATGATGGCATTGAATTTTTCTGACTGTGCCTTTTCTTCTGTAAAAGGTTAGGAAGACATCAAATTTTGTTGAATTCTACCAGTATGCATTTCGTTACTGTCTAACAGGTATGTTAATCCGGTGCTCTGCTGCTTTCCTTCCATTAAATATTTGGATAATTGGATGTAAATACCAAGCGTTACGCGGCTACCTGTTTATATTTTCTGCAGAGGAGAAGCAGAAGAGTATTGATATTGAAAGCATCTGCATGTTACTAGATCTTGTATTAGGCTCCCAATACCGTGCGCACGTTGACTACTACATTGAATTCTTGAAGGTAAGCACAGTTCATTCGCTCTGCATGATTTCTGCCCGCACTGCAAGCTCTAACAAAAACGGATAAGGTTTCCTTGCTATTTTCATGCAAAATCCATGCACATGCCAACTATGGGATAAAGCAATGAAAATATTAACTATTAGGACAGGAGAATGATCCTACTTTCTCTCACTGTTATGGGTTGGGTTTTGTATGTTACCAAATAAGAGAAGAATTCTTGTAATAATATGAGAAACTCACTTACATGTGTTTCAGTCTCAAACTGATTACAAAGTCATCAACATGGACCAGTGGATGGGATTTTACCAGTTCTGCAAGGAGGTATGAATGAAAGGCTACATGCCTACACTGTACTTCCTTTTACTGCACACTGCGACCTGCTTCTGAGTATATATATCGTTTTCATGGAAATAATACTCATGTTTGTCTAATGATCCTATGTTGTTATTTTCAGATAAGTTTCCCAGATTTCAGCAACTATGATCCAAACCTGGCTTGGCCTTTGATTCTTGACAACTTTGTTGATTGGATGAAAGCAAAGCAAAGCTAAGAGAGTCTCCACTCAAGAGTGTTAAGTGCTAACTCCCTTCAACTATATTCCTTTTGATGGAGGTACCAACATTCATTTTTCTTCATAATTGGACTTTTCCCCCCTCCTATTTGAACTGGCTTGAGTCGTCTGTATCCCAAGAATACCATAAACAGTCATGAGTTTCATCTGATATATGGTAATATGGTGGGCAGATGCAGGAATACTAATAGCTAGCAGTACAAATGTCAGAGATTGAGTACATGATCATCGTTGAATCTGTTTTGACAAGAATCAACAAACTTTCGATTGCAGATGTTGAGGACACGCACTTGTCGGATTTCATCTAGGCTTTTTTTTGCATTTGCTCCTAGGCATTTTTGTTTGAAACCCATTTTCCTCCAAGAAGTTCAATCATTGTTACTGGAATTGAGATGGGTTTTCCCCTCCTTTGATTAATTGAAGTTTGTTTTTCCAGTTGGTTACTGGGAAACCTGCAACTATGTTAACTAACTGGCATTTCCTGCATTAGTGAAGTTAAAGCTAAAAGGTGGAAGGATAAGTCAAGTCAAACATCTTATTGCCTAATCATTGCTAACATCTTTCAATTAAATCATTCAATTAAAATTATTGCACTAGAATTTGCGTTCAATTGATTGGACATAGCAGTTAAATCGCACCAAATTTCCACTGTTTTGCTGGAACACAGTCAACATAAAAGGAAAATCATTCGTCTCACATTTTCACCTACCTACCATTTTGTAAAGAAAAATAGTTCTCCGGTAGTAGAAAGGTTTCCTATCATATATAGACTAGTATGAAGCCCGTGCTACGCACGGGTTATAAAATTACATTCAAATATTTAATCTGTCTAATTTTATGTTGGATAATGATATGTATTTTGAATTATGATGGTTAATAATCATTTTGAGTGGTTATAATTCACTTTTTTTTTGCAACTTTTAATAATGCTTCTCTAGTAATTATATATATTTGTTGACTATAAAAATATAACACTTATTAGCTAGGTCAACAAATATAAGTGAAAGTTTAGTTTTACCAACCATAGCAGAGAATACACATTTTCATTACAAATATTTTTTCTATGAAATATAACTTACAAAATTACACAGAGAGAACATCTTTAAAATATTTTTCATTACAAATATTTCTACGAAATGTAAGATACAAAGATTAGATAGTCCTTCTCACAATAAATAACAGTAATTAAATATATAATTTACAAAATTACAAAGATAGAAAATCTTTTGGGAAGAAAGGAGTCGTATTTAATTGCTAATGATTAAGTTTATCCACTACCACATCTATTGTTACTCTATAATGTTGATTTATAAATTTGAATATTCATACATTGAATTTTAAATTAGTACTTTTTTTATTGAGAAATATAATTAGTACTTGATACAACACTAATTTGAAGATATAGAAACTTTCACAACAATTAATAAAAATAACAGTCAATTAGAAGATAATACTGATGAGAGAATTAGTATCTGATTATAATTAAAAGATAACAATTAGAGAAAATCAAAAAGAGTAATGGAGATGTGTGAATGAAATTAATTTTTGAAGAGGTAGTAGTACTACATGAGAATGGAAGAGGTATAAGACCACGTTGGTAGTGTAGTAGATGGACAGGTGGCACTTGGTACCAATCAAGCATCACAACCAAGCAGCTCAATGAACTTTTGCAAAACACAAAAAACGCTCCTTTGCAAAACACAAAAAAAGGCTTCACCACTTTTATTATAGAGTAAATGAAATGGTCCAAGCAACGCATTTCAATTAAAATGTGCAAAA
The DNA here is from genome assembly GCA_029582165.1 of Portulaca oleracea. Lineage (NCBI taxonomy): Eukaryota > Viridiplantae > Streptophyta > Magnoliopsida > Caryophyllales > Portulacaceae > Portulaca > Portulaca oleracea. The sequence goes on along the minus strand of CM055882.1, from coordinate 19,936,979 downwards.
TTCTTATTTGGGTTACCTACTTTTACTAAAAAGGTTTATTAGAGTGTACTCCCTCTCTCCCGTTTCATTTCCAACATACACAGTGAATCAGTGATATGTAAGAACATTGAAATATTGATAATTTGATATCTTAATATGTAGTCCTTTCGTTTCATCATACAACTTAGAATATAATTTTAAATATAGTATTTCAAGTATAATATTTTTGTAGAAATATAAAATTTCAATATGAATCTAATGATAATAATTTTATAATATTGCATGTATTACAATAATTATTATTTTGGAATGAAGACTACAATGATCTATCACGTGGAATATTATCATTAAATTGGTATAAAAACCTGCAAATCAAGAATATAGCTTTGTAATTTTTGGTAAAATATTAAGTGATAGTAATCTGTCAAATAAAGATATCGGAAGGCATAACACGTTTAATAAGTTATAGATAAAATGTTATAAGGTATTAGTAGTTATGTTGTCGAAAATATAAAATGACAAATAATTAGAGATAAAAAAAAAGTTAATTGGTGCTATATTCTTCTCTTTTTTTTTATTTTTAACAAGGATATCTAAGAAGTCATTTTCTCAATGGATCTGCCTAGAGCATCATCGCATACAACAATTGATACGTCCTTATAAAAACAACAATTGAGGACAATAGGCGAAAGAATTGAATGGCCAAACTTTGCCGGTCAATCTGCAACACGATTCCCTTGACGACAAATACAAGAGACACGAACTTTACTGCACATCCCCATAAATGGTTTAAATATCTGGGACAAACTTTGAAATTTCCCGAGGAACCTGAAACATGCCCTTGACCATAATGATGAAAATAAGATTTCACCTTCCAATAGAATATTCCTATGCCCAGCAAGAACAATATCTCTCACTTCGTTACACATGACAATCGCTTTAGCAATTAGGATTGAGCACTCTCTTAAATTGAAATAAGACACATGAAGAACTCGAGCCTGCAAATCCCGGATGATGTACCCTCCAGTAGCTTTGTTATGAATCCTCAAACCATCAAAATTGATTTTAACCATCCCCCGAGGAGGCTTAATGCAATTAACCCAAATGGGAGATTTAGCAACTTGTGAACGAGAACAGAAAACAAGAGCAACGATTGGGTCAAAGGACGACTTAGAAACGTGAGTCTCACATCGGGTTAAAAAACATTCACATCCTCCTGATCATTAGGAAAGATGGAAAGCCAACCATGTTGCACCGTTCATTACCAAACTTATCTGGCATAATTAACATGTTGGAGATGATGTGCTTCATGCTCCTTCATCACTGCTTCAAACAGGGCATAAAGGAGAAATATTCATTCCTCGATAGACTAGATTGACTCTAACGATTAGAGCCTCATGACAGAGTTGTCAAAGAAAGATTATAAGTTTCTGCTAGATATCCAACTTCCAAATCCATCTAAAATCCTATTAACTTTCAGAATAAATTCCATCATGAGCAAGCTAAATTGGCTGATTTTGTGAAAAAATCACCATGGCTCGTTAAACCCCAAGAAATAGAATCCTCCATCTCACTAGATGGAATCGGGATAGACCGAATCTTGTCCACTAACTCTTGATTTACTACTGATGCAAGAAGCCCCAAGTTCCAAGATTTATCGTCGTCAATATATGTGTCACTTTAAGAATAACATCAATACTTGTTGGGTCATTAATATGATTCATTTCCATGAAATTGGACTAGGCACACCAGTTATCAACCCAAAAGTTAATCTTTTTTCACCATTACCTGTTTATTGGTGTGGGAAATGAAGTGGGTTGGATAAAGTGGAAAATATAGAATAAAATAAAGTTAGATAAAGTGAAAAAGGTTGAATAGTATTTGAAAAGACAAATTACATCAGTCACATCATTTAAATCTATGATTTTTTAAATATATAGTTTATAAATTTTAATAAAATATGTGAGTAAGGCAAGCCACATAAGTCATCACTTATTAAATATATGAATTTTTAAATATATATTATATAAGATATGTAAGAAAGTATGAAAAACTGGGATAAAGTGGGAAAAAATGAAAAAAATATAATATTGCAATTGTTAATAAAATATTATAAAATGTTTATCAATTAAAAAATAAAAATAAAAAATCATAATAATTAATTAAGTGACAATTAATACTCCCTCCGTCCCAAATTAATTGACATCTTGACTAATTTTGACCGTTAATTATTCACAAATTATAATGAGTTATAATATGAAATTACCTCCATTGTAAAGTTTAGTAAAGTATTTTTCTAATGAAGGTAATTTCATATTATAGCTCATTGTGATTTGTGAGTAATTAACGGTCAAAATTTTGTCAAAAAATAAATTAATTTGGGATAGAGAGAGCAAAAAATGACTTGGAGGTACTTATCTTTTTGTGAAAATGATTTCTAGGATCCCACATTTTGAAAACTAATTTTGAAGTCCCTTTCGTTATGTGTTAATAATTATCAGGACTCATTATTTCAATAAAAGCCTATTAAAAGGGGTAGTAACTTTTTATATTGATAGAAAATGGTTTAAAACAAGGACCTTTTATGCAAAAATATGTTTTTTTAGATTTTTATTAAAACATATTAAAATAAACACTTTTAACTCTTTATGATAATTTTAATGGTATTAGTTATCACAATTTACTACTTATACCTCAAAAATTATATTTTCTGTGGTTATAAGCTCACCATGCTCAGGAAAAAAATTAAGCTTAACTAGAGAATTTTGACTCATATCTTAACGTAGTTGTGTTGGCCGTCAAATTATTAAAGTTATCATAAATAATTACAATTTTTGAGGTATAAGTAGTTAACGGTGATAACTAAGAGCACCCGCAATGGTGAGCGCGAGTTTAAATCCAATGATGAGGTGGAAGCTATAGGGCCCACTAGGAGAGTTAAAGTTAAACTCTTTGGTTTCCAATGGTGAGTTTGAGTTTGAATAAAATAATTTAAAAAAGATACAGGCCCCACAATTAATAATTTAAATAGTTTAGTTGTTTAATATATTCAAATTCAAAATTTAAAAATATTTCCAAAAATATCTAACAAATTTATTCTACAATCTTTACTCCTAAAATATGGAATATAATATAATATAGCTGCTAAGAAAAGCTTTCCCAAAATCAAATCAAGTTGATCTTTGACAGGAACCCTAGCCCACCCCTACACACGCGAGTCCAGTTTTTATTTTTTAGCCCATTTCCATCAAAACGACGTCGCTTTGACGTCTGAAATCAAATTAGAAAAAAAAACCCAGCCCTTGCGAGAACTCGGCTTCCTCCTTGCCTCGCGAGGTTTGCTCCGAGATACTCACGCCACCCAGCCTCGCCCTCACCGCTGTTCAGCTACTCTCGTCCTCGCCGGCGACAGGTGGCGTCCATCTCAGCACTAATTCTAGACGTTGAAGGTGCTCTAATACTATTAAAGTTATCATAAAGAGTTAAGAGTGTTTATTTTAACATGGTTTAATAAAAATCTCAAAAAATCCTATTTTACATAAAAGGTCCTTATTTTAAACCATTTAATATAAATACAAAATGTTACTACTCCTTTTAATAAGTTTCTATTAAAATAATGGGTCCTAATAATTATTAGCACATAAAAAAATAGACTTCAAATTAGTTTTTAAAATATGAGGTCCTAGAAATCATTTTCACAAAAAAATAGAAACCCCCAAATCATTTTTTGCGGAGAGAGTGTAAAATAATGCGCTTAAAAGTAAATAGAGAGTGTATTCATTTCAAGATATTTCAGATAAAAGTTTTAGGTTATTTGTGACGTGTTACTTGAACAAGTAAACTTTGAAAGAGAATGTTAGCCTTCCAAGGGCAATTCATTAAAAAAAAACGATTTTGGGACCCATCAAACTTTATTTTGGCGCCCTTTGCCTTTCATTTGACCCCACAATCCCTCATTTCCTCCAAGGGTGTCTCTGTCCCCCATCTATATGTTCTTTTACCCCGTGAAAGTTGAAACAAGTTCCATCAATTCTAATACTAAACGCCATGCTTATGAGTTATGACCCCCTTTAGATTTCATGTATTCTTATTCTTCCTTTTTTGTCCTCGTTAAGTGAGCTACATTGGGGCCCTTCCTTATACCTTCCCATCTTTTTAAGATTCCTTTTCTCATTTTCTATAAAAAAATATTAGATTCATATTTTAGTTATGTATAATTGTATATTCTCTCTAATAATATCCCTAATGCTAATTCAACAATTGATCAGTTATATAAACTATTGAATAAATATTCTTAGTGCCTTTAAAATAATTGATATTTGTAAGTCTGTCTCTCACAAGGTAGTGCCTCTATTTCTTGTTGAGTGTCATATAATTAATTTTGTAAGTACAGTGTCCCTATAAAATTGAATAAAAACATTATACTTAGTATAGAATTTTCACATTTTATGTTATCTTTATTTTCTAACACGTCATTAATAAGAGTAATATGAATATTTTAATCATTGGAATTGTAAAATTGACATTTTCTAACACGTCATTAATAAGGGTAACTTGAATATTTTAATCATTAAAATTGTAAAATCGACGGAGGTAGTAGGTTATAATTTTGAAGTAAGTTTGTTTTCCCATTTGAGAAAAACTTTGGTTTTTGAAGGGATTGTAATCCAAGTTGACTTGAAGTCAACGGGAAATTAACAAAAATGTCCCTCTTGACTTAAAACCCAAACAAATTATATTTGTGCAAAGAAGGCAAGATCTAATCCAACATTGGTTCTCCTTGGATCAATTGCTTTGGGTGGTGGTCAAGGTGTAGAGATCAAAAAAGAACTTTGGTACTTGAACATGCCCTTGAAAATCCAAACTCAAAAACACCAATACCTATGAAGAAGAATCATAATGTACACATTACACTATCAGCATTGCATTACATTGGTGGATCCCTTTAGAAAAGGGAGGTGATAGTTTTTGATTTTGAACAAGAAAAGCCCAAAATCCATCCTAAAATATAAAATTAAAAATGGGTTGCAATCCTTGAGTTTATTATGAGTTGCTACTACTGCTAGTACTCGGCCTAGGAGAGGCCTGTATTAATGGGGAAGACGGCGTGTCTGTTGGCTGCTTTTACTTGTAGTTGCAGTCGTAGAACCAATATCAGAACAAGATGAAGAAGATGTTGATGAATCGGACGAGCTTGAAAGTTTCTTTGATCTACTGTTTTTGTTGCTGTTGCTCCCAACTTTGTTCTTGTCTTCCTTTATATCCTTGTCCTCTTTCTTATGATGCCGGATTTTCGCTGTTGTTATCTTCGCCGGGATCATACAATTGCACAACAACCCTTTATTTGAATCCCACACAGAATGTCAATAACAAACATATTCAAATCAAAAGATTTGTTGATTCAAGTTTTGAGTGGTACCAATTTGGCAATTTAACAAATTCAAATTCAAAACGTTGGTAGAAACATACCGATTCTGGCAAGACGATTGACCCAACTGGGGATGGAATTGGAAGTGAGGCGAAGACAAGCATCATTAGAGAAGTGATTGCAGTTCTTAGTGATGAGATTATAGGCATTGCCTTTGTATTCCTTGGCAAGCTCCTCCATAACCTTCTTAACCTGTTGAGGACCCAACTCAGTCCAACCAATCAAGATGGCCTTCCTAAATCGGAACCCTTCTCCCTCGCACTGTTTGGGCTCACCCTCGAAGATCCCACTGCTGGAGTACTCATGTGCCCCGTACGCATACTCCATCCCATGAACTGCACTTTCAATCATACACCACAAATCAATACATGCACAACAAGCTTATAATACCAAATGATATGAGATTTACCCTCGACACCAGAGTGGTAAACTTCGATGCCAAACCAATAAGCATAGTCATTGAGAGGGGTAATATCATAGACATTGAGGAAAACTGGGACGGAGCCAGCAACATCAACGAAGGCATTCTTCCTGCAAAGCATGATTTTCTCTAACTCCAGTACTACCATACTAGTTGTTGATGTATGAACAAAAGTATGATGGAAAAGTGAGGTGAAGAAGCCATATATGAAAAAGGGTAGCAGACATTCAATGGGGTTTTCAAGATAATCTCATGATAATGGAGAACTGGGCGGCAATGGGTGATTAGGTGCCGGAAATGGGGTATGGATTACAGAGCCGCTCCTTACGCCTTTTGGCTTGCTTAACAGTGTCACTAGTATTTAATTATGGGTATTTGGGCAGATTATTGGATCGCTGGATTTTAAGTAATAAATTAAGTAGGCAAAAAGGATTCACAGAGAAAACAGAGAAGAAGAGGAGCTGTTCACGCCTTTCGTAGCTGTCCACTGTCTACCCTTGCTCTTCATTTTAAAAATTTTTGAATTGCCTTTTCTTTTTTTCTTTTTGCTCCGGAGAAAGTAACGTATATACTCGTTATTGTGATTATTGAATTTAGTGGTGCGTGAGATTTGATTAGTAGTAGTATTTTAAAGGCAAAATAAAAATCACATTCATTAATTAAACGTAATATGATTATTTTAATTATTGAAAATGTAAAATTAACAAATAAAAAGGGACAAGGTAGTTAGGAAAATTAACACTTATTAAGGGATCAAGGGATTATGGCCATGTTCTTTGATTATGTTATTTTCAGGTTTAGATGGATAAGTTAGAATAAGTTGGTATAAGTTATAATGATTTTTTGAGGAATTTTGTTTTTAGTGTGAGGGCCTGTTTGGTGAGCATAAAATGAATGGAATAAGTCAGGAATGAGTTCTAATTCCTGTTTTTACTAGGTCATCTTTAACCATGATCCAAGTTGGATCGCTCGCTAACGTGGCGAGTGATCCTTAAGTGATCTTGGAACTTTAAAGGTGATCCAAACAGGATTGATGTGAGAGAAAAAAAAAATTGGGATGGAGGTGATCTTCTAGATTGGAAAAGAGAGTGATCCATGAATGGATCATGAGTAGATCATGAGGTATTTCCTTTTTTTTTTTTGCCTTGAAATTAAATTACCAAACTCAATGTTTTTATTTTCCCTTTTTTTTGCTTGTTGGGTGGTGAGTGATCCTTAGTTTTGAATTACCATTATTTGGGGTTTGCTCACACCTAATGGATTGCACTACTTTTTGGTGGTGGACCCCTACCAATCCAATCCATTCCATTCATGGATTGCCTTTGCAGATGGTCCTCCCAAATAGCAATCCCTAGGGATTTGCTATCATTTCCAAAGAGGGGGATTAGAACCCTCCCAAATATGGGGGGAATTGGTTATTCCCTTTCTTCCATGATGATAATGATGATGATGATGATGATGATGATGATAATAATAATAATAATAATAATAATAATAATAATTAAAAGTAAAAATTATTTTTTAATAAAAATGTTAATTAATAATAATTAAAAATATTAATTAATATTAATTAATATTAATGAAAGTTAATAATAAACAATTAATAATAATTGATAATCGATAATAAATATAAATATTAAAAATTAGTAATTAATAATTTAATATTAATTAATAGTTATTATAATTACTTAATAATAATAATTTATAATAATTAATAAATAATATAATAAATAATATATAACAAATAAAAATAATATTAAATAATTTATGATTAATACTAATTAATAATAGTAACAATATTATTAATAATTTAAAAACATAAATATTAATAATTATTTATAATATAATAATTATTTAAATTAATTTTAATAATTGTTAATAATTATAAATTAACAAACAGTAAATAATAAATAATAAATCACAATAAATAAATTATTATTACTATTGATTAATGATTTATAATTTATAATTATTAATAAAAAATAATGAATTAATAACTTTGATTCCATTTCTCTGCTCACCAAACACTTTCAATTTAGGGTTCTAATTCCATACCCAACCGCCCAGGATTCTAATTCCATACCCAATCTATCCCACTTTTCTCTCCAAACAGGTCCTGAATGTTTTTTTTGAGGAATTGTGTTAGGTTTGGATAAATTTGAATAAGTTTGGATAACTTATGATAAGTTGGATGAGTTATATCCAACCTAACTAAAAAAAGGGCCTATATTTTTTTTTATAAAAAGGGTACAACAAAAGATACTCGGAAGCTCTTCTCTCAAGGGGACTCCCAGTCTCTCAAATGCGTCCTTACTTACAATAATGGACAAATCTCTATGAAAACTATAATTAAAAAAACAAAAAAGGGTCTATATATACTAGCCTTTTATTCTCTCTTTTAGGTTTGCATCTTGATATCAGGGTATGTGTTATATTTTTTGTATTATTTTTGTACATATTTTCTTTTCGTACTTTAATTTGTGTAACATTCCTATTTGTTACTTGAAAAATTGTGTTAGTTAAATTTTACTAATTTTGACCAATAAATTTTCAACATACACAATAATTTGTTGTATAAAATTACTATCACTAGATTCGTAATGAAAACAATATCCAAACCTAATATTGTAATTGATAATAAAATGTCATACGAGAAATTATCAATTAAAGGGTAACATTTGGGACCGTGAAAGTTGTTAACCAAGTGAAAAATGTTATGAAAAAAAAGGAGTATATATTCCATTGGTTCCAAATTAGTACTTGCTCTATTGCCATTTATTTATCAAATTACCTAATTTTCTTTTCTTTTTGGGTACCAATGAGGTTGTAGTTCAAGTAACACGCGAGTTGAATATTTATCATCTCCACCAACGTTCGAATCTTGGTGATCACAATTGGTGGGAATTGTTGATACTCTTAGGAAGTGATGTTGGAGTGCTCGGATAAAAATTGTCACTAATCTTTGAAAAAATGACACGAAAAGTCACCCAAAAAAACTTGTTAACAAAATGTCATTGAAATCTGTTAATGAGTACCAAAATGTCACTTAATCTGCTGGAATGATTGAGTGACCTGATTTAGTAGATAAACTTGATTGTAAAAAAATTTGGGATGTCATAATTGAGTAATTAAGTTAGCTAATTATCTAATTAATTAAAAAAAATCCTAAAAACTGATTCTCCTCTAACCCACATTTGGTCCCCTTGCTCATTCATTTTCCTCCAGTTCGAAACCCGTCCGCCTCTAATGTTGATCCTCCTCCTCATCTCCTACCTCCCCACTGGGTCCAAAAATTAAATATGTTTATATCTTCCTACATCTCCCATCCCTCGAAGCTTGTTTCTTCTGCAGATCAAGCCAAAATTTAACCTCTCCAGCAAATTTCGTACCACCCACAAGTAATCTGAAGGTGTTGAAGAATCCAGGTGTGGTATTGTTTGCAAGTATGATGGAACCTAAACCCTAATTAACCTTTGATTGTTTGGGCATGAAAGGAAGAAGATGAAGAAATTAAATCCTTATTTTTGGTGCCTCAGGCAAGCAAATCAACAAAGAGATATAGAGGGAGATGGTAGAAGAAGTAGAGGATGTGTTGAAAAATGATGTTTGACAACGGCTTGAATCATCATCATCTTCTCTTGGTATCTTGATCTTCTAGCGGTACATGTGACAAAATGGAGATTGAACTTAATAACCAAATGGTTAACTTGACTTGTTTGGATAACGCTAAGAGTCATGGCCTTGTACTCATTTTCCTTAAGAACTATTTATTGTACCGTAAATGTTCAAAGGGATAAAACTTAGCTCTTGTTGCACTCAAGAGATAGGTTTCTCACTTGATTCTCTCAAGTATAGCTGCAGTCTATATTTGAGAGGATGTGATTATAGAATAGACCAGATGCTTGTGATGATCTCAAATGGCTTGGGAATGTCTCCTATTTATAGAAGACTTCCACCCTAATCCAACCCTAATCATACCCCTTAGTCAAAGGTGTAATTAAGGTACTTAATGAAGAATCAAGACCTTGACTTGGTCATGACAATATAGCTGTTGGATCTTAATATCGAGCTTAATATTGATATTATAAACTTAATACTCAAGATTATATAGCCGTTAGCATTAAAACACATTCTGTCATTCAACACGGTCCGTGTTGGGAGCAACACGGTCCGTGTTGCCTCAACACGATCTGTGTTGAGCCCATAATGGTTTTTCTTGCTCTCTGGAGTCCAGACGACCCGTGCTGGTCTCTTATACACTCGTGTTGATCATATTTTCAATCTTTATCTTATATATGATCCTTATACTTGTTCCACATGATTCCTTATGCTATATAATCTTCTTATACTCTTGGAAACAGGATGAGTGGGTGAGGAATAAGATGAGGGAGAAACGATAGATTTAATAAGAAAATAAGGGGGAGTGGTAACTGATTAAGGGCAGGTAAGAGGGGAGGGTAAATTAAATTCAATCCCTCTACTTAAGTCAAAGAAAACCCGTCGTTATAAGGGGTAACCTACCACAACCGGTTACCAAGACACAAAATGACATTTTTGCACGGTAATTAAATGTTTAATGACATTTTGTTAATAAGTTTCTTTTTTAGGAGGCATTTTTGCCATATCTGCAAAGATCGACGATATTTTTATCCAAAAACTCGACGATGTTGTGACGCTCGCTAACCTGCTGGCTGCTGGGTTTACACCTTATAGAGGGGACTCACTGGGTGGATCAATTTACCGTTATATGAAAATTAACTTTTTTTGTGCATACTTATTTGTCGTTTTACATCCTAATATAATTTTTTGTCAAAGTTGCATTCATATTCTTTATCCTTAATAACAAAATTTTTTCAATTTAAGTAATTTTATTATTTTCAAATTTTATTAGTTATTTGGTATCTCTTAATTTCCCAAAAGTGACAATTAAATAGGAACAGAAGGGGTAGTCATTTAAGAAAAATTTGATATTGCAAAGGAGTAACTACTTTGTCCCTTTTGCTTTCCAAAAAAAAAAAAACTACTTTGTCCCTTTTGAATGACTACTTTTATAAACTAGGAATGTAGATAAGGGGTACGTTTTCCTTTCTTTTAGAATTGACAAAAATCCGTACAACTCGAATACCGGAATTTGTGCGATATGAAATAAATCATGTATGATCATCAATTTTTTGTTCGAATTTAAATTCAGACAATTTGGTCAATGTCCAATTCTAAAATCAGGTCATGCTCGGGTCAAGGTAAGAAATTTGTGTTGTCCGAATTTCGTGTGAAACTCAAGTTCAGATGAAATTCGGACACATTCAAACAATGGCCAAACTCTAACATTTGGGCAAAATATTGAAATTGTGTCCAAATTTAATGTAACTTCGGTTTGGGCATTCTAGACAAATTCAGGTTCACAATTCGAATCCCAGTTCGGATATCACAAAATGTTCAAATTTGAAATTCAAACATAATTCAGGTCAGGAGATTTTGTCCGAATATCCAAATTGTCCTATCCAGATTGACCTCAATCCGAATTTTTGTCACAATTACTTTCTTTGATTGAATGGAAAAAAATATATTACCTTATTTTCTTCATAAAAGCATCCAGAACACAAGGTAACAAATATCATGGGTGAAAAATTAGTTAAAATAATTGTTACTCCCTCCATCCTAATTATTTTGTTTGTTAGAATAATTAATTTTTTAGTTTATTTTTAGTTTTCATTTTTACAATTTTAACAGTTGTTTTTCTCATTTTGATCCTAATAGTTAGATTCATGTAGAATTTCAATAGTTTTCTACTTTTTTGTGTAGTAATTCTGTATATTTTGATACCGCCGTGTTAAGTTCAACTTAACTTGGTGACGTACTATTAGAATCTAAGGGTACAAAAGTTCAAATTATTTAGAACCAAATCTAAAGATTAGATTATTTAAATATAATTTCCATATATATATATATATATATATTATATATAATATAAACCTGCTTATAAAAGCACCTAAGCCTTTGGGTTGTCACAATGGTTGGTTTCCAAGAATACCCTTGCTGATGGTCATCTCTCAAAAACCCCTATTTTGTTCTGGAATGACTTTCATTACATCATTTAATTATCTGAATGGTCTCAACTATAATGCAGTAGAACTCTGTAGAAGTGACCAGATTCCTCCTACTTGTTGACTCATTCCCCGCAGCCCCAAACCTGCGTTTCTCACTCTCTCGATTAATAGTTACGTAATACATTATGCATGAATCTTGTTTGAATTTAATTAAAATTATTTAGTATGAACTTGTCGTTTGAAATTCCATCCGGATCAGAGTTGCATGCCGCTTGAGCAAATTTTATTTACGTGGTTAGTGTTTGTACATTGATTTTCATTTGCATGTCGATTGATGAGATACAGAAGAAAACTAAAAACTGGTTCTGTACTTCATCTCTCCAACCGTAACAATCGCTCAACAGATCATAATTTGTAATCCAGGTATGATATATGTCATTGTTGCTTAACTTGTTCATGCATGTTGAATTTCTGTCACTGTTGTTGCCGATTCTGTCACAATCACAGGATTTTTGTTATTATGGAGTGCCATTTGATTTTGTTTTAATTCAGGCATCGGTGGATTGTCTGTTCTGAAGACAACAAAGGTAATTGGCTCATCTCTGTAGTCTTCCTTTAATTTGGTTACTTTGTAATTGTTATTACAGATCTGGAATTAGTGACTTCCTTCTCATCCCTGTAGTTGCTATGAAATAACATGAAAATTACACTTTAAACGGTATGAAGAGGGGGGAAAAAGTAACCAAAAAAATACCAATTTGGTTACTTTTATCTTTAGTGATACATGATAAAAAATGATGTAGAAGCTGACATCATACATGTTAACGTCTATTTGCTTTAAATAATAGAAAAATAAATTTCTTATATTTCTTCTTGACATTATGAGCAGTCTGACTTTGAAGGATTTATCAGAGACAAGTATACACTTCTCCCAGAGACTAGAGAAAGGATGCTTGCCACCACAGTGATTGTAACATGGAGGTATTTACCACTAATACAAGGAACTCTGCATTAATGGTCTAATTGATGTTCACATTATTATTATTATTTTTTATACGATTATGTTGCTTCCAAGGAACTGTTTCTAACGATATCACCAGTAATTTCTAAGGATGCATGTACGGTCTCTGATGAATAGGGGTTAATGCTTGGCCGGGGTGAGTTCTTACTAAGTTTCGGATATCTAATTTGGTCTGTGCATGCTTCTACTGTGTTCAACTTAGCTATTTCGTTGATTAAAAAACATAGCCATTTCTTTATTTTTTTAATTATAAACATTCATGGTACTCTAATCCATATTAAACTACTCAGAAATCTTTAGCTTTTCATGTCAAATAAGAGAATCAGATTTTTAACACGTGGCCGGCATTACTTTTGTACATGGGTGATTAATTCACATATGTATCAGTATAAAAAAAACCTGCAGGTTCTTTTGCAAGATTTTAGTTGTGCTTTGTGACAAAGTATTCTTCTACATGTGAACTAATGAATTATCTTACCTCTCTGATTTGTTCTTGTTTGTCCTTTCTTTGTTTCTGATTTAATCAATTTATGTTTTTGTTGATACTACTTTCTATGCCTTTTGAGTTTCTTGTCGTCACAAATGCTCATATGTGATTAAAATCTTTCATGAAATTTTATTGCATCAGAATCACATGTATGAGAGAATGTGGATAACTGAATGTGAAAGAAGTTTTAAGTTCAGCTTGTGTTTTCTTAGGGCTTCAATTTTCTCCATGTTGATTGAATTCATCTTGACCCTTGATAAGGGAAAAAGAGGAAGGGGGAGGGTGTATTAAGCTAGAGCTGGGTAATAGGTCGTGTCGTGTCATTTTCGTGTTCGTGTTGGAGTTAAACGGGTTGAAGAACCCCAAACCTGAAACCTACCCCTTTAATAAACGGGTTGAAATTCTTTGACCTGGACTGTTTATCAAATAAACGTGTCGACCTTAATCTAACCCATTTAATTAAATGAGTTATACAGGTCAGCTTCGATTGATATATTTACCGCTTAACAAACATATATTATATAATAATCATAAACTTAGGAAGACAAAAATGCAAAGGTTTCGATCATTTATTTATTATCTACCAACTCATTTCTTTAGGGTTTCTGTAATATTTATCATAACCCAAGTTAAAGTTTTGCTAAACAATACATAATCAGCCCAAGCAAAAGTAAAAAACATTATCTTACTCAAACGGGTTAAATGTATCATTTTTCATGTCGATTTTCTCACTAACCTAATTATTAAACGGGTTTAATGTGTCATTTTTCGTGTCGATATTCTCGACCCAAACCTAACCCAATTATTTAAACGGGTTTACCGTGTTAACCCATTTAACTAAACGGGTTGAAAATCTATATCCAAACCCATTTAACTTCGTGTCGGTTTCGAGTCGGTAATCGTGTCGGGTCAGATTTTCCCAGCTCTATATTAAGCCTTGGTTTGCTGCTTGATGGAATTGGGAAGGGGATTAGTGGAATGGACAAGCGCTGCTTTTATAGATAAGAAAAAGAGAGATTTAATTAAAGAAAATTGGATTCTAATAATGTCTTCTTTCAGCTTTTGTAGGTCAATAACTTCTACTTTGTTTTTGTATTCTGGTGTTCCAAAAAAAAAATAAATATTATATTTTTCTGGGACACTATCGAGTGTATACCTTAAATATGATAGATTTTGACATACATTTGAGTCAAAACTTAGCACAACACTTCCCCATGAATTTTAATGAATTTACAATGTTTGTCCCCATTTTTTTCAATTTTATACCATTTTTTCTTCTATTCCTTAAAAAAATCATAATAATTGCTCAGATTCTCAGGAAAAAAGAGGTAATTACACTTCATAACTTTTCTAAGGGTATAAATGAAAAATTTTTAAAAAAATATGGAGGTAAATTTGATACCACCTGAATAAAATTTTTATCAATCATAATTATTAATGTTCTATTGAGTCTCTCAAAAACATTAATCAAATGTTAAGTTTTTCTAATTGATTTATAGGCATTTTGATTTGTATCTTAATTTATATACACTTGTCTCAATTTTTCTTTCAAGGGCTACATTTGTCTCGATTTTACATACAAATGTTTTGATTTAGTACTATATATCAAAACTCAAGACAACGTTCTTTTTTCTGTTTTAAAATAAAAAGTATATATTTATTTTGTTTGAAATTTGTAAAAGGTTCTTTTATATATTGGTGCTAGAGAAAAGTCAAAATGTTTTTAAGATGCACATTTATTTTGTTAGATTTATCATATAATTTATTTGACAATAAATAAATGATACAGTTTGGGCCACACCTAAGCAATCTGTTCAAATTTGTTGATTGATAAAATACCAGTGAATTTTGTAGGATAATTTGTAAAATAGAACTTGGACCTTCGTAAACAACTAAACATGGAAAGTGATTAAAACTTGAAATGACAGAGAAGTTATGATGTTAATTTGTATATGATAATTTTGGGAATATTCTTGAATTGTGATATTGCTTTTTATCTCCCAAGTTTAGGTAAAAATTTGCTGGGAGGTGCCATACATTCTTAAAAACTGACTCGTGGGGGACCACATTTTTTTAATGCACTCAAAGGGGACCAAGTCCTCAAACAAATGGCTGCAAGGTGCCTTTCCGGCCATTTCTTATCGGAATCCGGCGACAGTTGGGTTAAGTGATAAATTTTTTGAAATGGCTGTGTGGAGTTCGAAATTACCCTCCTTTGCCTCTAAATTTTTTCTTATATAACTGAACTCCATGCTCCCTCTGTTTCTAGCTTTGCTTCTGCTTCTTCGTACTTCTTCTTCTTCGTCCTTCTTCTTCTTCACTTCTTCTGTGTTCTTCGGTTTTCTTCTTCATCTTCTTGGTTCTTATTGTTACGGTTGAAGGCAATTCAACAGCAATGGCGAGGAGAATCGTTGGTAAGCTCCTTCATCTTCCTTCTTATTTGGTTGTTCGTCGTTGTTGTTCTGTCGTTTGGATTTGGATTGTGGGAAATTAGGGTTTTTTTTCCAGAAAATTTCATTCTTTCTCATTTTTGTTTGTCGGATTTTAGAAAAGTGTATAATTTGTTGTTGTAACGCTGAGATTTTTGAAAATAGGATTGTACACTGGTTAATTAGGGTTTTGGTTGATGGAAAATTACTGGTTAATTAGGGTTTAGTATGACAAACACCAAAATAGTCTTCTTATACCAAAACACTGACAACCAAGTATACACTGCACCATATCAGCTTGATGGACCACTAGTGGTTGTTGCCTTCTTGCCAGACAATCCCTTTCTCTTGTTGCCTTTCCTTGCTTCAGTAGGAGCCCTATGACCTTCAACATCAATTGGAGTTGTAACCCTTCTCTTCTTTCTTTGATTGTTTCCCACATTTGCATTGGATCCCCTCCTCCTCTTAGCCTCTGAAGTTGCTTTCTCCTTCACAGTTGGTAATAGCCTTCCATTCTCATCCCTAGCTTGGCCACAAGTTTTGTAGTTGTGTCCTGTCTCATCACATGTGGAACATCTCTTGGTGTCATGCTTCTTCCCAATGTCCTTAGCTTTTTCAAGAACATCTCTGGCCTCTCTTCTTTTGTGCTTTTCAGGCCTGTATTTCTTCTTCAACTCAAAAGGTGGATCTTGCAGCTTATGATCAGAGTCAGGCCACATGGTGTGATCAGGTATTGGACGGATGAATGTGTCATACAACTTTCTATATTTCTCCACCATGAAACAAGGTGCAATGTAGTCCTCAACATTCAAGTTCTCATAGTGTATACACCTAGTTGCATGCTTACATGGAATGTCAGTTATCTGCCATTTGCAACAGGTGCAAGTGTGCTCGTTGAGGTCAACATTGTGGTTCACACTCCCCTCCCATATGTCAAACATACCCCTCCCAGCACTGGTGACTACACCACAACCCCTAGAGTCAATTATTGTTTTCCTCACTTTCTTGTCCATAAATGGTGTTATCCTACTTTCCCAACTACATCCCAATTTGTATCTCTTATCAAACCGATGGCCAATTACTTTCCCAATTTCTTCCAATATAGTAAGTAATGGCCTACCTCTATGTTTGATGATGACATGGTTGAATGACTCCACGAAGTTGTTGGTGTTGTCATCACTCTTGAGGTTTGGGTCATATTTGAATCTGGCCCAGTTCTCAACTGGCTCTACATCCCTTAACCAGTTGTATGCAGCTGCACTTTTCTCCTTGATCTTCTCCATTGCAATCTTGAAAACATGCTCTGAGTATGCATTTGCAGCTGTATAGAAGTGGAAGTGGAACCAAGTGCCTGAGCAAGCATAGTTAGTCAACTTAATCTATACAATAGAACTGATTATTCCCAAGTGAACTGAATTCATTTTTTTACCTGGAAACTTGTTCGCAAAGTTTTTGTATAAGTGTAGGACACAAACCCTTCTCCTTGACTGAGGAAAGAACTTGGCTAGAGCATTCTTGACTGACTGAGGAAAAAAAATTAAAACATTTGTAATAAATCCCCAAACAAATCACAACACAAACCATAAACATCCTAAACAATTGATCAATAATTGAAAGTTTACAAAGTGTCAGCATTAGAACCTGGTGTCTGTCTGCCATGAATGTGTACTTGTGTGTTTCTTGGTGTGACTCTAATGCAACAGCCACTCCATTGACAAAGAATGACCATTATTCATCATCTTCTGTAGGGAATACTCCATAGGCCAGTGGGTATTGTCCATTATTGCCATCTAAGCCAATGGTAGTCATCAAAACACCTTTGTAAGGCCCCTTCAAGAAACAAGCATCCAATCCAATCAATCCCCTACAGTTCTCCTTGAATGTTTTGATTGCAGAACCAATGCATATCATTGTCCTCTTGAAAGTGGGATTCAGAGTAGGACCTCTATCAGTGAACTTAATGAAACATTTTGACCCTGGGTTTGCCTTAGTGAATTCCTCACAGTATTGAGGTAGTTTCCTATACCCCTCATCATGATTACCAAACAACTCCCCCTAAATCAACCTAACAGCTCTATAGCAAGTGTAATCAGGCACATCAACCCCAAATCTTTGAAAAATTAGTGCATGAACACCCTTGGCATCCATGTTTGGGTTTTCCATGAAGTCCTTCTTCAACTGCTTGACAACCTAATGTTTGCCAGGGGTTGTTTTTTCATAGCATACATGCCCCCCTTTCACATACTTAACCCTCCAAGTTACATTGTCTTGCATCACAGTTGCATGAATTCTGAAACTACACTTCTCATTTGCACATGTGTGAGTAAACCTTTTGTTGTTGTTCTTCACCTTCTTCAAAACTATACCTCTCTGAATTGTGTAAGTCTTCATAACATCTAAGAATTGTTCCTTGGAAGTGAACAAATTCCCAACTTTTATGTCCACTTTACCATCTCTACTTTCAGTCCAAACTGTACATTGACTGTACAATTTGGCCATCTTGCCTGCAACAGTCTGCTTGTGTTGCGCAAGGCCATCCTCATCAACCACCACCCCCAGCTATTGTCTTCTCTCAACTTCCAATTCTCCATCACCTTCTAAATCTGATTCCTCCACATCTTCATCAACCACATCATCAGTGTCATTGTCACTCTCACTGTCTTCTTCATCTTCTGATGGAAAGAAATCTTCATCATCACTGTCATCATCATCCTCTAGCTAGCCTACCTCATTAGATCCCCCTATGGCATTCTCATCATCCTCAAAGAAGGCATCAATTTCAAGTATGTCTGGCCTTCCAATATCTTGCACTTCCTTTGGATCTAGACCACCAAACTGTTTTGATATGTTTTCAAGCATATCAGGATCAATCTCCATTGATTTCTTACCTTTTACAGTCTTCTTTTTGCAAGGAGTTGATTGGGGTGTAGGTAAGTTTGTCTCAGCTTCCTGTGTAGGTGATCCAGCTAAAATAGATCTTGTCACTGGCCTCCTTGGGGTTCCAGCTCCTGTGGATCTAGTTGGTGTTGTTGATCGAGCTGATGGAGAAAACATCTCTAGCTTCAGAGATTGGAATGGATGGGGTAACTGCTCTGCCAGGGATTCCCTTTCTTGATCTAGCTGGTGAGCTAACAGTGGAGTGTGCAGCTTTAGTTGGACCAGGACAACATTTATTGACCTCCCCCAAGTTATTGTTGTTGTTGCTTCCATCATTAATGCTCACAGTTGGGCCAGTGGATGTAGCTAACACTTGAGGCCCACCTGTTGCTTCTCCAGGCCCAACAACATCTTCTCCAGGCCCAACAACATCTTGTTCAGGCCCATCAACATCTTCTCCAAGCCCACATTCAGAAGCCATATACCCATATTTTGTTGACCCAACTTCCTTTACTTTGGCTGCCTTTGCTTCTCTGTGCAAAGTCCTTCTGAAAGGTAGCTTAGGTGGCCTACTACCAAACCTCTGGCCTTTGCTTGCAAATGGTGGCTTGTTGTTCACATTTTGGCTACCAATTTGGCTATGCTGAGTATCAACAGGGGTACATATCAATTCATCTGCCCATGCATTTGCTTGACTCAGTGACATTTCCACCACTATTTCTTCAAGTGGTGAAACCTCAATGCTTTCCACAGTTTGTTGCAGCTTTCCCTTACCAGCCAACTCAACCAATTCAACAGGAAATGTCTTCACTTGCTCCAACTTTGACCTAGCTCCCACAAATTTGTTCCAGTCAGTGTCAGTAATTAGAGGTATCTTCTTGTTCTCTATCCCAGGTAGGTACCAATTAATCCCATCAAACTTAGGAAATTTCTCCATATCTTGAATGAACCTCTGCTTAATGTCAACAAACAGTTCCTTCTAATTGTATTTGTCTAGGTCCTGCTCAGGGATGAAAAATCTTTTTGTATGGAATCTAACAATGAATGACTTCATTAAATCACCCTACACAACAAATTAAGTAACTAAAAATGAATAAACAACAATTGATTACCATAAATTGCAAAAATTTATCCCTATAAAAATCAAATCTTTCGACACTTCAAATACCCAACACTGAACAAAGGTTTTTTGACAAATTTACTTTCAAACTTCAATCACATTACAAACTTCCATTAACAATAGTCTACATGAACAACAACTAATACGCAGCAAACCCTAAACAAATTTCGAACCCCAAACCAAATTTAAACCCTAACTACACTGTCAGTACACACAATTTCACTCACCATTGTTCTGCTCTGTTTCGACGATCAACGCAAGCCCTGGAGATCAGCACCACCTTTCCGACATCCAAGCAACGGTCGTCGAACTTCGATCACCGTGCCAGCCAACTCCTTCCCTTGATGAAAATTTTCCAGAAACGCTCGATCGAATAGTGTTTGGTTCAGTGGTAGTTGGCATGCATTGAAGAAGGTAAGTCGACAGGCCTTCACTTTTTTTGAGCGAGCAAATATAAGGGCTTCTTCGTCATTTAACATACATCCCCAAGGCCATTTTAGTCTTTTAATAATTTTCGGTAAGAAATGGCCGGAAAGGCACCTTGCAGCCATTTGTTTGAGGACTTGGTCCCCTTTGAGTGCATTAAAAAAATGTGGTCCCCCACGAGTCAGTTTTTAAGAATGTATGGCACCTCCTAGCAAATTTTTGCAAGTTTAGGTGGTCATCTATTTCAATGTTTTTATAGTTTGCTTTTGTGACCAAGCTCGATGTCATTTGTCAAAATGGTGAAATAGGCCTATCTGAGATTGCTCAATGAAGAAAGAAAAGAATGCAAAATAGCTCTTTGATAGGCATGTACTGTTTTATTCTCGTTGTTAGAAATTTCTGTTGTTTTATTTGTTCAATTACTCTACTCATTGAGAACTTTAGTGGAATCTAGGTGCTTTATTTTTGGTCAAATTGGAAAGCTTTAATAGGTGGCTGAAGGTCGCCTTGATTTCATCCTTAATTCAACAATTTGTGGAATCAGGAGTATAGTGTCCTTGAAAGATTCAAATTGATTTTCTGAAAACAGCTTTGAATACAAGGATCCTTAGAAATGTGCTAGGAATCTTAATTTCACAACTAAGATAAAGTTGAGAGTTGTTTAATTTTTGTCATAATTAAACTGTCATTTTTTGCAGGTGACAGCAACACACCAGCGAACGCAACTCTATTTACGACAGTTGTTTTGAGAATATATACTCGAGAAACAGGAAATGAATTAGAGTTTCTCAAGAATACTCGTATATACTGACAACATTCTGTCAGATATTGATTCTCAGGTCTGTTTCTGATATGTCCAAAATCCATTTTTTGCGTTGTTAATGTGTTCCTGTCAAAACTGTCGTGTCCTGGATGGCTTGAAAAAGTAGACCCAATGAGGAACATATTACTTGGAGCAGAATTTAAGCCCCCAAACTGGGATCCCATTCTTGCATTCTACGATGTTGTGTAGGGGATATTTAAGATTGTTTCACCTCAAAGACAACAAATTCCAAGTCTTCTTTCAATCCACACTAAGCTAAAACAAACTAATTGCCACTCCTAACTGATGCTTATTTTGAAGCTTCAAAATTAGTACTTATTATGCCTAATTATATATTTTGTCAGACTTCTAATAACGGACTCTACTATTATTTCATGTAAGATATCAGGAAGTTCCAAGATCTCAACTCTTTAATATGGATCCTACATATGCTTGTCCAAGCCATTGTGCCAAACCTTTTGCTATAACTTTTATTGGTTTGTTGCTAATACTCATAATAATGATTGAGTTTTAGGACGCCTTTTGGCATTCAGTTGTTGCTACAGGTATGGCTGCCAATTGATTTCACATAAATAGATAGGAAAGGTGGGCAAGATGCATAATCAACGTAAGCATTTTGTGTGAAATATATGTATGTCAATGACTTGCCTTCTTTATGAGACAAGGAATGAGCAGGGTGAGTCGGTTTATGATAAGTCTTAACAAACACTTGGAATCAGCCAAGAATAGTTCTAATGTTGGCATGAAATTTAAGATGAGATTTAAAGTGGAGAACACTCCAGAGAACAGGCAGTTGATAAAATCAATTCAAGAATATTTGTATGAATTTGTCTGATGCTAAGTCAAATAATCTTCTTCAAAGTATTGTTTGGAAAAGCTAAATGCGCACAACAGAAGGCATTGAGGACGATTGTCATCAATGGAAAAATTCAAGTTGGCAATAATTGAAGGTTTGATAAAATCCTCCCCTTTCTTATGAACATACGCCCCTTATTCGTGCTATATCCTATGGCATGATTGAAGGTTTGAGAAAATCCTCATCTTCCTCATGAACACATGTCCCTTATTCTTGCTTCTATATGTCAACTTGGTTCCTGACTTGCCTTCATGTGTTCAATAGGATAAAGTTGTTTTTGTCGCAAGGTCTGACTGAATCTTTGGTTGTGAGATTGAAACTTTAGGGCCTTGTTCCTCTTAAGAGGTTATTGATCTTGTTAACAACAAAAAGGCTGGTCCTTCTATTGAAATCCTTGGAAAAAGTTATGAACACTTTTCTTTCTTTTCTTATTAAAGTTCTTATGTAGTGTATTTGAAATAACTTTGGGCTTCACTTACTAGGTCGAATTTTTGTTGGTTATTGATTCAACTCCACAGAATCCTTATTTGCATACAACTCAAGTAAAACCTTAAATAACTCATTTTGTTTTCTGTGAAGTTTCTCTGCATATGGTTGTATTTATATAAAATTAGTTTTTTGATCAATGGTGAAATTAAGGATAGCTCAACCACAATAAACTGGTTTGTCTTCATTGAGTATTGTGTCCAGTAGTGTCACATATATCACAATGTACAATAGAATGGTTCTCAATGTGCTCAATATGCATACCTCCACAATAATGTAACTAACGTTTGGATATAGTACTATATTTACAATGCTCTTGCCAATAACCAGCCACCTTACTCATTATACTATTCAATACTCGCAATAAATAATTACAGAACATCACTTATAAACATCAATTAGTATTGTCGGATCAGCGTGTGCGAAGCACATGCTGAACCGACTAGTATATGAAAAAGTGGTAAAGAACTTTTCTCCAAAATCGGGCACAATTAGCCCAAAGAATTATAGCCTATGAACAGACTATATCTATGTCATTTACATATATAGGAGACCTACCAACTGTGTACAAAGTTTTATCATGCGGGAAATATAAACAACTATTGAAATCTCCTGAGGGTCAGGCCTTTTATTCTTGAAGATCACTTGGTTTTGATCTGCCAAGATGTTATATGAATAGTGTTCGGTCTCATTTCGAGTCGAATTGATACTCTTAATAAAGTGTTTATTTGTTTTATCTCCTTAATTATTAGGTAGTTATGATATTTTTTGTGTTTTTGTAGGTTATAAAAGAATAATTAGAAAAGGAGACAAATATAACAAAATCCGGACAAAAAGGAGGCAGAAATGAAGAGACGCTGGTCGCGCCTCCAAGACGCCACCAGCCTCGCAGCCGATGCCACCTCGCAGCCGATGCCACCAGTGTCTAAGGAACGAACTAGAACCAGAGACGCTGGCAACGCCTGAGAGACGCCACCAGCGTCTGGGTCAGAAAAAGCGTATGGAGGGAAAACTCAAGGCGATGGTAGCGCCTATTCAGACGCTACCCGTGTCTGGGATTATTTTTGCGCCACTATTTTTCACACTAGGGATTCTTTTTATTCTTTTCAGTATAAAAACTTTCATGCGTACGTTTAAGGTGTATGAGTTTTAGGACTGAGTTTTAGTTAATTTTCTTTAGTTTTTCAGCATCTTTAGGTTTAGTTTATATTTCTTTAGTTTTATCTCAATTTTTCTTCAATTGTAACTTACCTCTTTAAAGTTCAATTCAAGTCAATTTTAGTTTTCAATTTCTCGTTTCCTTCTCACATTCGTTCGCAGTGATTTTAAATTCTCGATATTTCAATCTTTTCAGTATTCATTTCAACACAAAAATCCAATTTTAAGTGAATAGGAGGATTAAGGTTCCCCAAATTCTCCTTTTCGAGTGAGGATTCGAGCAGTCTTTGTAATCCAAATCACGCCTTTCTTGTTTGTTCGGGAGATTCATGTGATTCAAGTGCAAGAACGGAGTGAAGAAATTCAGGTTCATGTTCTCTGTCTTATATTCATTTCTCAATTCAGTTTTAATTTGCTTATTCAATGTTATTGATTGTTTTCTTTTTGTTCTTAGATAAAATTTAGTATTATGAATTTTTGTTGTAGTTTTAACTTCCAGTTCATGTTTAGTTTGATTTTTATTCGCAATCGATTATTCGTTTAGATGGATGTGCATCTTATTAATTTCCTTAGTAATTGTTGTTTCCAATTCATGCTTAGTTTAGTTTAGTTGCTTTTTATTATTTATTGTTTTTCGTCATTGAAACCTTACCGAACCAATTTCCTAAACCTTATCGAGCCAATATCCAAAACCTGACACACAATCTCTATGGATACAACAACCCTTACTCAGTAAATCCGAATTTCTACAACCGAACAAATAACTGCTTATAACGTCAAACTGGAGAGCCTTTTCCAACCTGTTATCTTACAATTCATGACTTTACTAGACCAATGCTCTAAGTTAGATACTGTAACACCCCAGATATGTGGTTAAGTGTGGCTTAAAAAAGATTGAAATGACTACTCATATCACTAAAGTGGAGTTAATTACATTTACCCTACCTGACATATGCGGTATTAATTTTTGCACACCCAACATTTGGGAAATAATTTTCACCCTACCTGACATTTAGTGAAAGTGATTTTTTGTGTTAGAATCCGGTAACTTGTCATCGGAAATGGAAAAATACAATAATACCCCTATATCACTATGTGAAATTACGATGCTGCCCTTTAATTTGAGAAGGAAAATACTATGTTGGAGAGTAGAAGACAGACATGGCGGTTTGGGAGGGGTTAGATTTTCATTTTCTGTATGGGAGGGGGGCCGGGGAGAGGAATCAGAGGAATCAGTGGAGTGGTTGGGTTTTAAAATGCCATAACAATTAATACTAAGGTTACAAAAATCATTTCACATTTAATTGAAAGTCAAAGGAAATAATAACAAGGGTATAAATGTCACTTCATATTTATTTTTTTATAGTTCACCGGAAAAGTCAATAAATGGATGCTAATATACTGAACTTTTGGGGTATTGGACAATAATGAACTGAACTTTGACCTTGGACAATAATACACTGTACTTTGGGGGTGTTGAACAATAATGCACTTAATATGATTTTGGCAATGACTAACTTGGTGACGGTCCTATGTAGCAGGTGGAGGAGATGAATTGGTCCAAAAATATTTGTCTTCTCGGTCTGTCACGTAAGATTGTCACCAAGTTCGCCATCGTCGAAATTGTCTCGAGTGCATTATTGTCCAACACCCCCTAAAGTTCAGTGCATTATTGTCCAAGGTCAAAGTTCAGTGCATTATTGTCCAATACCCCAAAAGTTCAGTATATTAGCGTCCAAAATTCCTAATAATTATAACATACCTGAGGGGCTTTAAATTTATGACCATTCAAATGTCAGGTAGGGTGAAAATTATTTCTCAAATGTTGGGTGTGCAAAAATTATTACCACATAAGTCAGGTACGGTAAATGTAATTAACTCCACTAAAGTGCACCTTCTTTTATGGTAGTTCATCCATTGGCAACTCCTTAGTTAAGCGTGCTTGGCTGGGAGTAGTCTCAGGATGGATGACCTCCTAAGAAGTGTTCCCAGGTAGCGTGTGAGCGAAGACGAAACACATTGGAAAGACTCGTGGTGATTTGTGGGGCCAATCAGCGATCCTTGAAACAGTTATCGGTAATGTTTGTTACCCGGGAAGGGCCGGGGCGTTACAGATGGTATCAGAGCTGACCCGCGACCGTGAGTTGCGCAGTGGACGGGAGATCCAAGGACAGTTACCTAGCGGGGCAAAGATTCTGGATTGGATTGTTGCACAACGAGGATGTTGAGCGATTAAGTGGGGGTGACTGTAACACCCCGAATATGTGGTTAAGTGTGGCTTAAAAGGATTGAAATGACTACTTTATATCACCAAGGTGGACCTTCTTTAATGGTAGCTCATCTATTGGGAACTCCTCAGTTAAGCGTGCTTGGCTGGGAGTGCTCTCAAGATGGGTGACCTCATGGAAAGTGTTCCCAGGCAGCATGTGAGCGAGGATGAAGCACGCTGGAAAAACTCATGGTGATTTGTGGGGCCAATCAGCGATCCTTGAAACAGTTATCAGTAGTGCCAGTGACCCGGGAGGAGCCGGGGCGTTACAGATGCATATATGTGGTTAAGTGTGGCTTAAAAGGATTGAAACGACTACTTATATCACCAAGGTACACCTTCTTTTATGGTAGATCATCCGTTGGGAACTCCTCAATTAAGTGTGGTTGGCTGGAAGTAGTCTCAGTATGGGTGACCTTCTGGGAAGTTTTCCCTAGCAGCGTGTGAGTGAGGACGAAGCACGCTGGAAATACTCGTGGTAATTTGTGGGGCTAGCCAGTGATCTTTGAAGCAGGTATAGATAATATCTGCGGCCTAGGAGGGGTCGGGCATTACAGATGCTTGAGGGATCTTGAGCCACCTACCAAGCTAAAGCCACACCTACTTTGAAATATAGTAATAGTAGAACAAATGATCAATAGTTTCATCTACGTTATTACCCAATTGGCAGCCAGGAGGAATGCTAAGGTTAAATCTGTACAGCCTGGCCCTCACCTGAATCATACCATGCCTAATAACCCAAGTTATGAAGGAATGATGGGGGGTGTTGAGCTTGTTCCAGGCCAGGCAAGCCCAATTTCCAATTTCCTCTATCCCCCATCAACCAGCCAGAGCCATGAGAGATTGTGTAACCTTTGTGCAAGGCAATGATTGGCTTGATTTTCTCCTTTATGACACACAATTTCTTTAAATACCAACATGTGTCTCCACATGGGCTGAACTCCCACCAATCCTTTCCCGGATGTATCGGTCATGAAGCCATTTTATCCAAAGGGATTGTTTATGTGCAACTATGATCATCACCTGCTTAGAAACCATAGCAACATTCAACATATAGAGGTTCTTTAGACTGAGACCCCTTTGCTTTGTGGAGACAGACGATGTCCCAAGAAATGGGTGGGGCCTTGCTATATTGATCATCCCCACTCCATAGGAAATTCCTACAAATGTTCGTGACCTGTCGGATGACTTCCTTAGGGAGAATAAGGACAACTGCCCGGAAGAAGTATAAACCTATAAGGATGTTGTTAATAAGGACAACTTTACCAACGTATAAGTGCTTGTTGTTTTCCAAGTACTGATGAGAGCAATCATCTTCTCAACTGTGGAAGAGTGTTTGGAAGGTGGAGAATTAAAGAGTCCTTTTTTTACTGTCAATGGCGTGAAAGCAAGGACTATGTTTTCAACCATTTGATATAAGGAGTGTTTGGTTCCCAAACATTCCCTGGAAAGTTTGTGAAATTTTCCAAGTGAAAGGAATACATTTTTTTTTACCAAGTCTGACTACTTGGCCAAATTTAACCAAATGACCGAATGTAAAAATTGAGCCTCTTGATCTAAGCCTTTAACATTTATGAAATATGACGAATCAAAATTTCAACCTAAATTCTATCACAACCCAATTTTGAGTGCTGAATTTCGAACTCGATCCGAATTTTGACTCTAACACGATTGAATATTAAATTCAGTCAAAAAAATCATGTCTAAAACTGGATTTTCTCAAATTGATCAAATTCGATCATTTGGGTCGGTCAAAATTTTGTCACCCCTAGTTTATTCAATTAACAATAGTACATGTGAATGATAAATGTCTAAATAAGTGCAGAAAATACGAAAATGAACAACATTAAATCTATTGAGGGAAGACAAGGCAATAAATGGGCATGAAAAGTAGGGGTGGACGCGTATCAGATAACTGATCCGAGCATAAAAATGGATCTGATAACCGGAAAGTCGGATAGTCAATATCCCGATCCGTATTTGATCCGTAAATTATGGAAATCCGTATTTGATCCTACAAAATTTGATCCGTATTTGTTCCGAGCCGAATTTCTTCTCTTTTATAGGGTATATTTGCTTGTTTTGAACCCCATTTATATATTAGATATAATGATTTGGTGTTTTGTAGGAAAATAAGGAGTTAGAAGAAGTTTGGGCTTAATTGAGGGTTTTTAGGGAATTCCGAGCTATTTCCCGAGTCAAACCAAGTCAACCCAAGTTGAGACCCGAGGCGAACTCGACCCGAATTTCATATCGATTTATGTCGCGCCAAAAACAGCAGCAACAGGAACCACAGGAGGTCGCGCCTGCAACCCCTGGCTTCGCACCCACGGCACCTAGCTGGAAGGAAAAGAAGCGGCTGTCAGAAGCTTTGCTCGCCCGAGCAACCCCATGGCTCGCCCGAGCTGGTCCCCTATCGCGCCCGCGACGATTGAGGTAGCGCCCGCAACATGCTGCGAACAGTAGCTGTGCTCGCCTGCACCGAAAATTGCTCGCCCGAGCAGTAGTTCGGTCACGCCCGCTACCACGCTCAACAGCAACGACGGATGAAGTTCGACCAGTAGGCAGGCTCGCCTGAGCAACCTCCATGGCTCGCCCTAGCCACTTTGTCTGCGGAAAAACTGACGCGCGTGCTGCGATTTATTTCTAGGGTCTTGGGCTGTATTTTTCCTTCTTCTATAGATACCCACTTGTATTCATCTAAGTTTAATAAATTAGGCTAGGTAGTTTAGGAGTAGAATTAGATTTATTGCTTTCCTTTATTTGCTTTAATCTCTCTTTAATTGTTCTTCAAGTTTTCAATTGTTCTTCATTGTTCTTCAAAGTTTTCTTGCAATTTCAATTTTCAATCTCTTTCAAGCTTTCTCTAGTCTTCATTGAAATGTTTTACAAGCTCTCTCTCTCTCTCTCTCTCTCTCTCTTTATTTTCTCCATTGATGTTGATTTCAAAGCTTTCTAGGGTTAGCCACATCAAATCCACTTTTAGTGGGGATGAGGGTCAAGGAACTCCAGTTCTACTTACTAGTGAGAATTTGGGGGATTCTTGATAATCCAAACCACAATTTCTTGTTTGTTCGGGGGAAATTCAAGTGTAGATTGAAGGTTTATTGAAGTTTGTTCATCAAAGGTATAAATTCTTGCCCAATTTCATTGTTCATGCTAGTTCTTCATTCAAGCTTTTAAGTGCTTTCCTTAATTCCATGTTTTATTTCATGTTTTTATTGCTTTCCTTAATTCCATGTCTAGGTTAGTTTTATTGCTTTCGTTTACATAAGTTACCGCTTTCCGCATTGAGAAAAACCCCTTTACACAAACCGATTGCCCAAATCAAGCCTAACACCCATCCCTGAGATCGACAATCCTTACTTAAAACCACAAAAATTACAACCGAACAACGCCGTTGCCGGGGATGGGGTTATTTGGTAGATTAGGCTATTGGTTTGTGTGTACATAGTTTATTGCTTTCTTGATTATGCTCGAAAAAAATGTAGCAAAAAAAAAATTGAATGTCGAAAATAAAGTGAGAAAAGAAAAAAAAATAGAAAATTAGAAAAATAGAAAAAAGAGAGTTATGGATAGTCCCCAATTCCCTCAATTCGAGCATGAAATATTTTGGAGGTATTTTGCTAGATTACATGATTATCGTGCTCAATGTGAATTGCATGGGATTTTTTATGATACATTGAATATGTTGGGAATTGTGAATGAGGGTGTGAATTATGAGACCCAAAACCTTTTAGAATATTACGGGTTTTCCTCTTTAGGAGAAGAAAAAGCATGGGAGTTAATTGAATGGTTGTCTAGGGATTCCTATGAGTTTGAACAACAAAGTGTTAGTCCTAACTTCCAACCTCCTTATGCACCACCCTCCGGGACCGAAACTGAACAAACATGTGAATACCCCGCGTATGTTGATGATCAATCTTATAGTGGGGATAATGTGGAAAATTTTTGTGAATCTTCTCAATGTCCCAATAGCGAGTCTCTTCATCAGTGTTTTGTATGTCAAGCTTGGGGTCATTCATTTGTTGCTTGTCCTGAATACCCTGCTTTTAAGGCTTTTATGGATGGGTTTGATTCTGCTAAACCTTTATCAAATAATACTCGTGTATGTGAAATAGATGATGAGGATGATGACTATTATAACCGACCATGTCTTGGACTACTTAGCGATTCCTTAGCTCTAGCCCCACCTAGTGAGCATGAGGAACATGATGATTATGTATGTGATGATGAAGAACTTGATGACTACATACTTGATGATGAACCATTGTCCACACCCTTGTCCATGCCTTTGTGTGAAGAAAAAGTTGATATTGATGAATGTCATGATGCTTTTGATATAATTGAGCATGATCTTGTTGAGAGTAAAATTGAATCTATTGTGATTGAATGTGTGCTTGATACTGATTTGTTCACTTTCATTGAAGGATCATTGCATTAGTGAGGCATTAGCTACCCTTGTATGTTAGTCCATTGATGTGCATTCTTGTGATGATGAGCATAATTCTTTGGGGATTGATCATGGTTGTTTGAACTTGGATTATGACAATGTTGTTTTTTATGATGACATGCTTTATGAGTCATTCACTATGAGTTATGACCCGGAGCCTTCCACTTTCACTTTTGATGTTGCTTTGGATGATGCACCTTTGTCTTTTGATGTTGATAGTTCTTCTTGTGAGTCTGATATTGACGAAGATGAAGATGTGCTTGTTTGTGATGTTGGGAATATTATGATGTGGTCTAACCCTATGTTTTCCTTATCACCTATTGACGATTATGATGATTACTTGGATGAAAGTTGTGCTTTGGAATTTGTGTTTGATGAAAATTGCATGGATATTGAGTGTGAATCATTGTTGGCATCCAAACATTTGCATGAGTATGTTCAAGATTGTGTTGTATTGTTCCCTCCTGTTGATTTGTATACCCAATCTCCATTTACGAGTCAATGGGAGGATCCATTTGTCATGTCTCACTTCACCATGCATAGGAAAGTCTTGTGCATTCATGTAGTTCGTCCTTTCTATGACTTTTCTAAGGTATTTGATAAATTGTTAAGGGCACTAATGTTTGTTTATGTGCTATTGCGAGTGTGCTCTTACCTACACCATTCTGAGATGCATTAGAGGATGCATGATTTATTACTTCGGGCATTGAATGGTTCTGACTTGGTGCCCGATATCTTGAGGTGAGAAGGAATAAGCTTATTGATGAGAAGCCTTCTAGGTAATATCTTTCTTCACCTTTTCTTGTGTATAATTAGTGAGTCGATTTTCTTTTCTTCTTTTATTTTCTTTTTGTGTGTTTCTTTTTCTTTTATTTTGGGGTGCTTGCTTACCTACTTCTGTTTCCATTTTGAGGACACGACAACCTCTTTGTGTTGGAATGGGAGGGTAGTATGCATTCCGGTATTTGAGTCTAAGAAAAGAAAAAAAATAGTAAGAGTTGTTTTGTAAATAATTTAGTTTGTTTTCTTAGTTCTTAGTCCTTAGTGTCTTGTATAGTTTGTTTGTCCTTTTTTATCTTGCATGTGAACCATCATACATAGTATGCTTTTCTTGTTTATTTCTAACCTATGTGTGATGTTCTTTGGATCGTGGATCGAGTTGCTTTTATTGAAGATTCTGAGGTAACCCCTTTCCACCCTCTCTTTATGTGAATATATCATTGATCCATGATGCATGCTTGCTTTTCTTTTTGGGTGGCGAACCCTTTGAATGTGAATGTTGGATATATTTTGTTGTTGGAGCCGTGTGGGCTCGGGTCGCCACCGCTTTTTATGTGATAAGTGTTTGTATATATGCTTTTCTTAGATTTCTACCTTACTTGAGACACCCTTCTCATGATGGAGACATTGTGATGTTGTGTTGGAGTGGGGGTGCTATGTTCCATTTGTCATGGGTAGATCACCTAGTTTTTGAGTCTTTTGTTTTTGTTTTTCTTAGTTTGTGTCTAAAAGTTTAAAAATGTTTGTGTGAAAAAGGAGAAAAAAAGGAAGTGAAAAACCTTGAAAGTTTTCGTTTTTGTTTTGTTTTGTTTTTGCTTCGGTTCATGGCTTTTTATGTTTAAATTAGGAAGTCGTTCTTAATCTTCTTTAAAAGAAGCCGGTTTGAGCATTTTCGACCCTTTCTTGAGCAATTGCCATGACTTACCTTAATTAGATTCTTTTCATCAAGTGTCTAGCGAGATCCCATTTCTTTCTTTTTATGTTTTGGTTGAAACTGGGAGATTCTAGGGATTCATATCCAAGCTTGTTTTTCCAAAAAGAGAAAAAGCAAAAGCAAAAGAAAGAAAAAAAAGAAGCAAAGTTAAATAAATTGATTAAGTGGGGCGTGTTGGCTTTATGACATCAACCACCATACACTTAGCCAACCTACACGGGACCGGTATTAGCGGTACGGCGCTATTACCCCTTAGACCTCCTCCTATATCGCTTTGCGACGGAGAGGTGAATGGAAAAGACTGTGTTGGGAGGGTAAACGCCATTTTGGGTCGTTCAATTCCCGAAAATAAGGCTAATACCGACCATTAAAAAGTAAAAAAAGAAAGAAAATTTGTTGGGAATACCCAACCCAGAAAGAAGAAAAAAGTTTGAAGGGTTAATAAAGTGAGGGACTTTTCCTTGCATCACCTGCGGCCCTCACCAAGCCAAGGGCGACCAAATGCGGGGGAGGGCAACTCCTTGTTCGTTTTCTGTTGTTCGCTTGTTTTAAGCTCGGGTGTAAATCTTTGGGGTCCATCGGAATCGGTTATAACTTTCTAAACTTTTATGCAAATGGGATTTAACTTTGCATAAGGTGTAAGGGATCGAAAACTCCTAAGATTGGCAGTTGTTTAGGTTATAGGTGTTTGTGAGATGCTCATAACGGTTCCTTTTGGAGGATTAATAATGTTTTCTTGATTGAAACAACTTGATTTACGGAACGAGCAGTTTTCTTTCTTTTCAAACTTGTTTTGATTTTCACTTTCCCTCTCTCCTTTTCTTTGGCTTTTGTGGGTATAGTTTCTATAAACCCTCACGAGACCTACCTCGTCCACCCGGGCTACTGGGGGGTTTAAAGGGCTTGATGCATGTGCTAAATGCATCCGCGATTCCTACGAAAGTGAGTTAGGGTTTTTAGTTTTTCTTTTTACTCTTTTTCTTTGTTTTTAGTTTGCTCGGGGCGAGCAAACCCTTGTGTTGGAGTGGTGTTCGGTCTCATTCCGAGACGAATTTCTTCTCTTTTATAGGGTATATTTGCTTGTTTTGACCCCCATTTATATATTAGATATAATGATTTGGTGTTTTGTAGGAAAATAAGGAGTTAGAAGAAGTTTGGGCTTAATTGAGGGTTTTAAGGGAAATCCGAGCTATTTCCCGAGTCAAACCAAGTCAACCCATGTCGAGACCCGAGGCGAACTCGACCCGAATTTCATATCCATTTATGTCGCGACAAAAACAGCAGCAGCAGGAACCACAGGAGGTCGCGCCTGCGACCCCTGGCTTTGCACCCGCGGCACCTCGCTGGAAGGAAAAGAAGCGACAGTCAGAAGCTTTGCTCACCCGAGCAACCCCATGGCTCGCCCGAGCTGGTCCCCTGTCGCGCCCGAGCTGGTCCCCTGTCGCGCCCGCGACGATTGAGGTAGCGCCCGCAACATGCTGCGGACAGTAGCTGTGCTTGCCTGCACCGAAAATTGCTCGCCCGAGCAGTAGTTCGGTCACGCCCGCTACCACGCTAAACAGCAACGACGGATGAAGTTCGACCAGTAGGCAGGCTCGCCCGAGCAACCTCCATGGCTCGCCCTAGCCACTTTGTCTGCGGAAAAACTGACTCGCGTGCTGCGATTTATTTCTAGGGTCTTGGGTTGTATTTTTCCTTCTTCTATAAATACCCACTTGTATTCATCTAAGTTTAATAAATTAGGCTAGGTAGTTTAGGAGTAGAATTAGATTTATTGCTTTCCTTTATTTGCTTTAGTCTCTCTTTAATTGTTCTTCAAGTTTTCAATTGTTCTTCATTGTTCTTCAAAGTTTTCTTACAATTTCAATTTTCAATCTCTTTCAAGCTTTCTCTAGTCTTCATTGAAATGTTTTACAAGCTCTCTCTCTCTCTCTCTCTCTCTCTCTCTCTTTATTTTCTCCATTGATGTTGATTTCAAAGCTTTCTAGGGTTAGCCACATCAAATCCACTTTTAGTGGGGATGAGGGTCAAGGAACTCCAGTTCTACTTACTAGTGAGAATTTGGGGGATTCTTGATAATCCAAACCACAATTTCTTGTTTGTTCGGGGGAAATTCAAGTGTAGATTGAAGGTTTATTGAAGTTTGTTCATCAAAGGTATAAATTCTTGCCCAATTTCATTGTTCATGCTAGTTCTTCATTCAAGCTTTTAAGTGCTTTCCTTAATTCCATGTTTTATTTCATGTTTTTATTGCTTTCCTTAATTCCATGTCTAGGTTAGTTTTATTGCTTTCGTTTACATAAGTTACCGCTTTCCGCATTGAGAAAAACCCCTTTACACAAACCGATTGCCCAAATCAAGCCTAACACCCATCCCTGAGATCGACAATCCTTACTTAAAACCACAAAAATTACAATCGAACAAGGAGTAAATAAGCCGCCCGGGAATTGTACTAGCAGTAAATACTATGGCGTGTAAAACTGTAAATAAGAGTTTGTTGAAAAAAGTCGGATTTTCCGATTTCCAATCCGATATCCGAGATTTTTATTTTCCGATCCGTGATTCGGAGAAAAATAGCGGATCGGATATCCGATCCAAGAAAATAAAAAATTATCCGCTAATTATCCGTTTTTTTCGGATCGAATTTTCGAATAATTGGATCGGATCTCGGATTATGGATATTGTGCCCACCCTTAATGAAAAGAGTAGCGAGTGGATAAACAAAATAAAGTTGGGACTTAACCAAAAAGACAAAATAAAGTTGGGACTCAACCAAAACCAACATCATTATATTACTCCCAACATCATTATATTATTCCAAGATGCATGCAAAGTTTCATTAAATGTTTCTTGGTCACAAGATATTTACCTTACAAAAGCATGTAAAACATTAGGTACTGGTTTAAATCCCCCCCTTCCCCCTAGTTTTTCTATGACGGCCTCTCCTCCATAGTTTTTCTACAACAGCCTCTGCTCCAAGTTTGCGCAGTATAGGTTGAAAAAGGATGTAAAGTTTCATAAGGAGTCATTCTAAGGTTGGTGTGTCCAAAGAATGAGTAAAAGACGCCATTGTATAGGAAGAATTACATGGCTTTGGGGGTATTGAGATCGATTCAAGGGACCCGTTTAACAATTCTACTACCCGGCTCATGGATGGCCTGCTTGTCGGATGCATCTGTATACACCATAAGCTTACCAATATCAACTTTCTCTGCAAACACTTATCTTCGTCATCAATAATGTCATCCATCACAAATTCTTCTTCTCCGATCTGAAAACAATTATATATCCACTGGGGGAAGTACAACTCACTACTTTGGCCAGCATTAGTGCAAGTATTTTTTCTTCCACAGACCAAATCTAACAGCATCATCCCATAGCTATAGACATCTGATTTATGGGAAACACTTCCAAAATTTCTACAGAAAACCTCTGGAGCAATGTAGCCAATGGTACCTCTTGCATCTAACATTGATATGCTGCTTTCTTGTGGAGGACATAGTCTAGCCAGGCCAAAGTCTGAAATCTTCGGGCAAAATTGCTCATCTAAGAGAATGTTATGAGGCTTGATGTCGAAGTGGAGTATTCTTTGATTGCAGCCTCGGTGTAAATAGTCTAGTCCTTTGGCAATGCCTTGTGCAATGTCAAAGAGTATTTTCCCAGACAAAGAGGAATTTCTAGAACCATGCAACATGAACTTCTCAAGGGAGCCATTGGGCATGAACTCGTAAATAAGAGCCCTTTTGTTCCCCTCAAAGCAGAACCCCAAAAGTGTGACAATGTTGACATGGTTAGTTCTTCCGATGCTAACTACCTCATTGATGAAGTCTTCCCCATTTCCTTTCATTTTCTTAAACAACTTCACAGCTACAAGACGCCCATTACTTAGCACGCCTTTGTAGACGGTACCAAACCCGCCTTCCCCAAGTTGGGTTTTGAAAGAGCTTGTGATTTTTCTTATGCTTGAATATGTGTACCTTTTTGGAGCTAGAGATCCACATATTTTTAGGATATCCACAGCGTCTTGATTCTTTATTGTTCTTCCTTTGCATATAATTGGAACTTGCACTGATCTCCTTTTCTTGATAGTCAGTGCTAAGATAATTAACAGGACTATTCCACCTGCTGAACAAGCTGCAAAGGAAGTAAGTTGAGTAAGGACGCAAGGTCAAGTACAACAATAACAAATTAGTAGAAGATTTTTGAGCAATAATAATTGAAAAGGTTATTGAGCATAGGCTTGTTATTTCTTTCCTTTTCCATACTACTTTCGAGCATTAAACGATATATTGATATGCGTACGAGAGATACTTTTTTTTTTTTGTCCACAATGGGACAATATTGGTTGATTTCAAACCACAAAATACTCAACTTAATTGCTATGAACAGAAGAAAATTTGGGCAAAACTAAATCACAAAAATTCCATAGCAATGAGTTGTAACAACGTCTAATGCTTCTGACATATATGCTTACAAAGACCTAGAAATGATTTTAGAGCTTCTGACATATATGCTTACAAAGACCAAATGTAATAACCCAGTGTTAATTAGACCCTAAGGTCGTTTAATTAAGTTAAATAATCAAGTTAGTTAGTCAAAGTTGCGCTTTTCTTTTTGTCTAACCGTGTGTTTTGCAGGACTTGAACAGCGCAACGACCACCAACCCTCCACCATAGTCGGTTTTTTTATAGGTATCTCTCGAATAGTATTACCGACCCTTCCTAGTAAACCATAGTATTCATATTGTTTGTCTAAAAATTTCTCTTTCGAATTAATTATTATTAGTGGAGAATCTAGTACCTATAGAATTTCTTTTAGCAAAATTTCTCGTAGGATTTTATTCGAAAATCCCATAGTAATGGTATCGTGTTAAAAAGAGGAATTAGTAAGTGTTTGGGCCATTTTTTTTTCTTCCCTTCCAAACAACCCAATATTTTGTAGCAACTTGGGCCATCCTTATAAGAAGTGAAAGCCATAGTATACTCCCCCATTCTTTTAATTTCAATATCAGATTCAAAATTTTCATTCAAAGGTCAAGACTTTAACTTTCTCTCTCCTTCTTTCACCCTCTGCCTGTCTTTGTGCTCTGCTCACTGCCCGTCGTTCCCCTCTGCCCGGCCAGACGCTGACGACGATGCCAGGTCACCGGAGGAGGTGGCCGGCGAGGTCTCCCGGCGGTTCCCAGTGGCGAGCTATCACGCCTGTCTCTCTCCGCCTCTCCTTCTCCCCTATTTTCTAAGGTACTCTCTAAATTCTTATGTTTTCCCCCTCAGAGTAATTGAGTTAATTGATTCCTGTTATATATCTCTTAGTAGAATTAATTGTTTTAGGGGGTTTTGAGAATGCAAATTTTAATCTTGTTTCATGTTGATTACTGAGGTGAATACTTGGTTGAAATTTATGTGAATCAAGTAAGAAACTATGGAAGTATGTTCAATTGTTGGAATTTGGTGATGCATGTTCTTATCAATGGTAATTTGAGATTCAAGAGTATATGCATGCTAATTTCTAAGTAAAGTACTACCCTAGATTAGTAATTGGGTTATTTTGGTTGATGAATTAGAGATGGATTGTTAGTGTATTATGATGCACATCAAGTGTTCGATGAAATGTCTCATAAAAGAAGGGATTATGGTTGAACGAATATGACTTGGTTGATGTTGGGTTGTTGAGATTTGTACATGCATGATATTTTGATGGTTTATGAATAGGGAATTCAATTATGGGATGTTTTTGCCTTGCATGTCTTCAAGGTGGACTCAAATGAAGGTTTCTTTTATGTTATCAATTCTGGAAATTTACATATGGTTGGAGAGTATGTTTTAGGAAGTGATTAAAGTGAGTTATAGAATTTAAACATGCATGCAAGCAATTCTTTGAGTAGTTTTGCAATTTGATTGGATTCTGAAAATTCCAGGGGGTTTGAAGTGTAAATTTAGCCTATTTTATGACATGAATAGGTAGCTTAAGATGTTAGCTAAACCCCGGTTTTTGAATCGTAGAATTTTGTTAAGTATAGCAAAAGTTATACCCAAAACCGTGAAGCCTCATATCTTAATACGAATTTTGGAGGCAGTCTGAAAATTCATATTTTTCATCTGTTTAAAGACCTTTTTGGGTGAGGTGTTCAACATAAAAGATTTAGAGGATTCATTGGACTTTTCAGAGAGGTAAATTGCGTAGTCATACAATGTTGGGAGTGAGAATTATGAGTTCCCGATTATGAGGTAGTAATCTGAGTTTACCCAGAAACTTATTTTGACTGCTCTGTATTCTTGGCCAAAATCCGACCGTTTCTCATGCTCAAATAAATTTATAATTAAAACAAAAGTTGTTGTACGTTCCACAAGCTTTTCGAAATGGGGTCTTGGGTATTCAATGGATATAGGGAGAGGAAGTTATGGCCCGTTCTTTTTAGCTATGCAATTAAATTCTGCCCAGAAAATATTAGTGATCATAGCAGATTCTAGACACTTTTTGAAGCCTTTCTAGAGTTTATATGAGATTATGGTCAACATGAAAGTTGTAGCATGCGATTCAAGCTTTCCACAGACTACTCATGTTCTCTCAACCGATGCTTAGAGCTTGAGTTATATTTTCCTGAAATACCGCTCCCGGCTATGTTTATCTCCCAAGACAGCTTTGCTATATTGTTAAGTCAAACCCTTTATTCATTACTTTTAGCTTGAACTCTTAATTAGGAAGTTGTAGGACTTAATTTGTGATTTCCAAAGGGTCCTCTCGCAAGGTTTTGCGAGGCTTATAAAAAGAGTTATGCCTTTCCGAATGTCACAAAAATCCCCGAAAGACTACAAACTTGTTGAGTTTTATTGTATTGCTTTATTTGAGGAATTCTTCCCTCCTAAGAACTCCACTTAAGTCATTTCTTTATTCTTATCTCAAATGTTTTTCAAGGGTGTCATTGCTACAATTCGTTCAAGTAGTTCCTCAGTCGGTTCAACCTCAAGGTAGCATATTGCCTACCCTTCAACAAGTATATTTTGATGATGATGATTTATGTTATTGATTTCATGATGTCTAACTCTTTGGAAAGTTTATGATCTTCGTTCTTTTAATGATGAGGTCTATTGTTATATGGTGCTAATCGCACTGAGGTACTTTCGATGTCGACGGGCATCTTTCATGTGACCTGGCTAGTGTCTATGATGAGGTCTATATTGAAGTCTATGATGATGATGATGATGATGTTTATCTTTTTCCTTGGTTGTTCGAAGCTTTTATGACTTGTTTGCGTTTTCCATTTTCAAAAGAATTTAAAAGTTGCGCGAAATAAATGAACTAGGAAAGTTTACACTGTAGGGGTATGTGTGCTGAGTTTAGCCAACTCATTTGTGAAGTTTTCTTTTTTTGTTTTAGGAAGTGCTTCCCCAAGGACTACAAGCTCCCAGGTTCGGAGATGTAATTAAGCTGTTCATTCCAATTAAGGTGGGCGTTCGGTAACGAGAATAAGAGCCTTCGCGCTTGGATGTGGATGGTGATTCTGTCCCTTTTGGAAAATATGACGAGTTTAAATATTTTGGGGAATGGATGTATACTTGAAGTTGTGTTTTATTTTGGGTTGTTTTTAATGTTAGGGAGTTGTAAGTGTAGTATGAAATTAATTAAGTTATTATATATGGTTGTGTATGGTACTGTATTGGTTGGTTTCTTAAAGCCTTGTCCTTTGTTATGGGGACGGCGGTAATGCCTCTGGATTAGGTTTTTCGATGCGCTAATCCCTGGGTTATGAGTTGGTTAGTAGTAATATGATGATTATGAATTTGGGGGTGTTACACCTAGAAATGATTTTAGAGATACAACACATTGAGTGCCAATAACTGTTAATTGTATCTAATATATATGCTTAGAAGTAACCAATGTGTTGACAATATATTGCAACATTATCAAATAGTGAGTTAGAATATATGCTTAGAAAAGAAACCAACAATACCTCCTAAAATTATTGCATATAGGGTATTTACTCCTGCAAAGAAATTTACCAAATATTAGAAACATATATAATACTTCTATCCCAGTTTAATGTAAACATAAGGACTTCTAATCAGTGGCAGATCTAAGCTTTTAAATTAAAGGTGTCAAATATATTAGTACACTTATTTAGTTAACATACAATTGATAATTGTTATTCCAAATTACTAAAATTTTAATTGTTTCAGTTAAGGGTGTCGGTGGACACCCCCTGCTCATGAAGGGCTCCGCCCCAGCTTCCGAATGGGGCTATTGAAAGTTGACAGATATCCGATTTATTTCAAAGCTGAATAAGGACATTATTCCGATCCGATTAATTATTTGGATGGGGAAGGTTATTCAATTATGAAATAGTCTTTAGAAGGTGGAGAACTAAAGAGTCCCTTGTTACTTTCAATGGTGTGAAAGCAGGGACTGTGTTTTTCACAATTTGATATACTAACTTGTTTGTTTATGTTCTTGTAAGAATCACCAATTTGTCACAAGTTAGGAAGTGGTTGAACGTAAGGAGGTGTACGATTGAGATTAGGAAGATTGATGAATTTCTCAATGTTCTAAGGGACGATGGTAGAGAATAAGGGGTGGTTTATAAGGAGGTGCACCTATCCTAATAGTAAAGTACTGATAAGATTGACTTGGTCAATAAAAGGAAAAACTAAAAGATTTCCCATTTTGGAATTTGTTGATGAGTATGGTGGAGTTATAGAAGGATGATTGATCTCATTAGGGACATGAGGAGGGTGAATATGTGAGACCTTGACAACTCTCATGGTTTGTTGATGCCAAGTTTGATGCACTGGAGAATTATATTATGGTGTTCGGTGACTAACAAGGGAAAAATGAGTGTAAGATTGATTTCACATTGGCCTCGAAGTGATAAACTGTTGGGTTATGTATTGCGGGATCCAATGTAGTTGAAGCTCAGGTTTGTTAATCTCTCGATCATCAGAAACAGGGCCATAACCAAAGGAAGTGTAGGAGTTTTGTTTTGTGTCAAAAAAGGGTCAACACGGGTAATTTTAATGTGATACTTATTGTGTTGGTAAAGTAAAGGTGGTCAGCATGAGATGTGTTGGAAATAGCAAAAGCCGGATGTGAAAAACTGGGTATAGCGAGACAATCATAGGCTTTCCTATTTTCTTGGACTTTTGTATCAATCACACAAAATCTTACGAATAAAACTATATGACTAGGAAACTATAAGAATTTAGTTTTACACTTCCTAGAACATATTCTAGCATTGGTGCAATTCAGCATTAGAGAAATGATGTTTTGAATGAGTGTGAATTAAATTAACAACAACAACCAAAGCATCATATTTAGAGGCATTTGAAGAGGTACGTAGAATAGGATAGACACTCTTGGAAGGATTAACATCCATCAAGGGATATGTCTCTTCATAGAGGATAATATGATAATGATGATAACACCATTATCCACTTAATGACATATGAAGAAGCCAAGCAAAGATAGAAACCAGGCAAATAAGAAACAAGGCATCGTTTAGGCTGGACATGGCCCCTGCCAAGGCAAAACCTGGCATACTTTACTCCTAGGATGTGACACAGTCCATATCACATTCGACACAACCCGTGCAAGTCAGCTTTTCCTAAACTTCGCTCTCTGGAGCATTTCACGGATTGTGTTCAACTTCATTTGATCCGTGTCACCTTTGATTGGCTCGTTGGACTGCAAAGCCCAAACAAACCAAAATTTATGCCCAATCATGCATTTACTTATGAATGAGTTTTGATTCACCTTTAACTTATTTTGTAGTTTTCATAAGCA
Organism: Portulaca oleracea; assembly: GCA_029582165.1. Classification (NCBI taxonomy): domain Eukaryota; kingdom Viridiplantae; phylum Streptophyta; class Magnoliopsida; order Caryophyllales; family Portulacaceae; genus Portulaca; species Portulaca oleracea. The sequence goes on along the minus strand of CM055882.1, from coordinate 19,895,208 downwards.
ATATTTAAACATAAAAAAACGTGTAGACATTTGAAGAAAACAAAACCTGACTAATATTTACTCATATCTGAAAGTACTCATAAGCAATTTTTTTAGCGATATAATAGTCTAAAATAGCATTAACTTGGACGAATGTTTTCCTAGAGGATGTTATAGCCTGAATCTACTACAAATAAATGTGCATCAAGCTGAGTAGACTCACTGTTCTTATTGCCTGCATTTGCTTTCGGTGGCAATGGAGAGCCTGACTTTCCTGAGAGGCCATTCATACTTAATAAATGTTGGATGTAAACGAAGCATAGTAATAATAAACACAAAATAAATTATAATGAGTGTCAAGAGGCCATTTGTGACAGGTAGGGTTGGGCAATGGAGCGGGTCAAGTTGGGTCAGGGTCGAGTCATTGGCTATGACGTTAATTATGTAGGATTGGTAAGGCCAATGTCACCCAATTGAAATTGTGGGCTAGGTCAGGGTTATTTTTAGCTAAAATAAGGTCGATCCATGAGCCAACTCATTTCGACCCTAATTGAAGTACTTGTAAAAAATAGTTATGTTAATTATTGTTTAATGTGGGGCATTAATAATATACTAGGCTTCAACCCGTGCAATGCACAGAGTGAACTAAATTTGTTACTTTTGAAATTTTATAAAAGTCATGGATAAATAACTGTCCATACAAAGTAAACCAAACGAAATATTAATGAAATTGTTACATGGAAAACATCATAATAAATTGTTCCGACAAAACATGTAATTTAGCAATAGAAAATTTCCTAAAATGACAATAAACATTGACCACGGCAAGTTGCATGATGCATATCCTTCCTTACTTGGACATTTGTATATGTGATGTAATTCCAATTTGGGTGGGTTAAGGGTGGGGTTTGTTTGTAAGGCCGAGCTGGATTCTGCTGAAGGCATATCACAGTAGAAGGCACACAAAAAGGTGGAACTGGATAACATACACTATCTCAGGTAATTTTTTTCAGTCACAAATTTTTTTTAAAAAAAACAGGTTAACATTCAAGAGGTTATAGGACATGATTTATTCATACGATATGATAGGCAATTAGATTGAACATAATAACAGGTAAAATAAAAAAGCAGCAAAATGTGATAACCAGTTAAATAGGTCTGATAAATAGAGATAGGCAATTGAATTGAACATGATAACATGTAAAATAAAATACCAGTAAAATATGATAACCAGTTGAATCCAATGCAAACAATTGTAACACTTGTTATTTTTGATAGACTGGTCTGTTCTATATTATATTAACAATTACTTTGTTGATGGTATGATAAATAAGTAAAAAAAAAATTTAGCAACACTCAAACATTAAGAATCGTCAAAAACAAAATATGTATGTAAAACTTACTAATGGGGAAGGTTAAAGATCTTGGCAATATGACAATGAAGTGCATGTGACAAATTTGATCAACTCGTGACAGTAGATGAAAAATGGTTAATCTTTAGAAATATTAGTAAAAGATCCTGACAATATGACTATGAAGTGTGACAAATTTGATATTTATTGCTCATGACAGTAGATGAAAAAGGGTTAATCTTTAGGAATATTAGTAACAGATCCTGACAATATGAGTAACAGATGCATTGTATCTGTTAAGAATTATATGCCTACAAAAACTAATTAATCTAATTGACCTAGCCGCAAGGAATATGTTGGCAACCAATTAGGTAATGGGTTATTGTATCTTGGCGGATATTTAGGTGATTAGTTGAGATACGGACTGTTAAGAATTAGTAAATTAAAAGAAAATTAGTCAGAGTCGTTATTTGAATTCTAAGATAAAAGAAAATAGACAAAAATATACAATTTTCTGCACTGTAATTGGTGATAAAAGAAAAGAAAAAAATAAAATTATACAATTTTCTGCAAAGGTCGTAAAAGAAAATAGAAAAACAAAATTATACAATTTTCTGCATTGATATTGGTCACGACTTCTAGAAACATTCCCGTGGCTTTATTCAGTGGGACCCACAAAAATTTCTATTAGTATTATATAGATTATTATTATTATTATTATTATTATTATTATAATTACTGTTATTTGCACCAAAATAATTTAATTCAGAGTCCAAAGCAGTCAAAGATTAGTGATACTTTCTGGTTTTTTTTTAATTTTAAAATAAAATAAGGATTGAGAATAAAATAAAATTGAAAATAGAAAAAAAATTTCTACGTTGTGATTGGTCATTTCCCCTACAGTACTCCCGTGACTCTATTTCGTGTGACCCACAATGATTTCTATTATAATATTTAGATTATTATTATTATTATTATTATTATTATTATTATTATTATTATTATTATTATTATTATTATAGGCAACACCAAAATAATTTAATTCAGAGTCCGAAGTAGTGAAAGATTAGTGATACTTTCTGGTTTTTTTAATTTTGAAATAAAATCTGGATTGAAATTAAAAAAATTGAAAATAGTAAAAAAAATATAATTTATACGTTATGATTGGTCAATTCCCCTACAGTCACTCCCGTGGCTTTATTTTGCGGGACCCACAATGATTTATATTATAATATATATAGATAGAACAGTTGGAAACGTTATCAAAGTCCAAAGCCGTATGAGATTTGGAATAATTTTTTTTTTCTAAAATAAAATTAAATTTAAAACAGTTATGGAACAACTGTAATTGGTGTCAGAGTCGCAACTTAGGTTTATAATAAAATCGGGTTGAAAATAAAATCAAAAATTATTAAAAATTGGGTCTTTTTTCTTAATTGTGATTGGTTAAGACTTCTTGAAACGCTCTCGTTGCAGTATTTGCTGGGTCCTACATAGATTGTCACTATAAGTATATAGAGATATGGAACAGTTGGAAACGTTATCAAAGTCCAAAGCCGTATGGGATTTGGAATATTTTTTTTAATTCTAAAATAAAATTTAATTTAAAACAGTTATGGAACAACTGTAATTGGTGTCAGAGTCCCAAGCAGCTTAGGTTTATAATAAAATCTGGTTGAAAATAAAATCAAAAATTATTAAAAATTGGGTCTTTTTTTCTTAATTGTGATTAGTTAGGACTCCTTGAAACGCTCTCGTTGCAGTATTTGCTGGGTCCTACATAGATTGTCATTATAAGTATATAGATTTCATTCAATTTAACATTTAAAGTAATAGGAAATATTATTTCTTTTGAATTATTGATCGACAAGCCAACCCAGTATATATGGCCCATTCGCCGACCCTTTAACGACCCAACTAGACCTGTCAATTCTGTCTGAAAGGCGGGTTTTGGGTCGGTCGTATATTGGGTTCGGGTAAATCCAGGTCAGGTGTATTTCGGGTTCGGATAAATAAGGGCGATATATTTCGTTTCGGGTCAACTCAACGGGTTATGCATTGCGACCTTTTTATGTTTTTTCTTTTAAAAAATGGTATCTAAATACTACTTTTTATACATTATACATGATAAAATATTATTATCTTCTAGTAACGATAGATTATTGTAACTATTTTTACTTAAATTAGAGAAATAACAAATAAATGAGTTGCGCTTATAGTTTAATAACTAAAAATTCCAATGAAAAGTCACAAATTTTAATAAAGTTGAACTTAAAAAGTTAATTTTTTGGGTCAAACGGGCGGGTCGGGTCTAACCCGCTAGTTTTCGGGTTCGATGCATTTCGGGTTAGTTGAAAAAATCATGTTCAAAACCCAAAAATTTTGAGCGGGTTCAGGTCAGGTTATCGAGTCGGCTCAGAAATTACCAAGTCTAGACCCGACCATTAATTGAATTTTTTTTAGCCCGACTCTCTTGTGACCTTGTGAAAAATCGGCTGAGTGCCCTTCCCTAATCATTAGATATCTTTCGCCCCCGTGAAAGCTATCTTTCTAGTGCATAAGGTCTAGTTGTCCCCTTGTATAATTTAATGAACGCTTTAATTGTGTACATTCACAATAAAAAGGTCTTCTGTGGTTAACTTTGGGGATCCATGAATAGAAACAAATATTTCAATAGTCTCTTAGTTTTTTCTTTTATGAACATTTTTACTAATTTTTTTTTCATGCAGTAATCTTCCACTTTATAATTTCAATCATATATTAACTAATATTTTTCTTTGTATATATTTTATTCATAATATTCATTGCATCAGGCTCTGTACATTCATTTTTTTAAGTAATTATATTTAAATAATTTCCCCAATAAAGTGTATTTTGCAACGTTAATTTTATCTCAATCATCCAACATTTTAATTATAAAAAGATGGAGTAGTTAGAAACTTATGTCTTAACTATTTGGAAGAAAAGATGTACTTACAGTAGTTGTCAATTATGGCAACCACTATCAGTTGAATGAATCATATTCGTATATATATTAACTTTAATTTTGACCATTCCTTTTTTCATTTAACACAAAATTATAAAAAATATTTTCTTAATTATAATTTGCTTACAAAATTTTAAAAATTAAATAATTTTCAAAATATGTTTGTTTATTAGGATAAAGTTTAGAGTTTTTTTTGGCAAAAACTTAGAGTTAAGATATCTAAGTTTTTATATTTTTATACATAAATTTGTATTTAAGATAAAATTTGATATATTTTCAAAATATATTTTATAACTTTGTATTATGTAAAAAATTGAACATCAAGATAAAATTTGATATATATATACAGATGAAATTTATTTAAATTTTGTGGTGGTTATTATCAGGGGCGAAGCCATAATATTTCTTTTGGGTGGGTCATAATATGACATTTTATATATCAAATATTTGGCATACAAATAACAAGATAAAAAGGGAAATATTAACTTATCAATGTGGTGTCAAAACAAACAAATTACTATTAATAATAAATATTATGAGACTAGTTCATACAATTAATGTTATTCTTAAGAGAACATTTATTCATTTATTAATAGATAAGATAATGTTTATCATTAAATTTCATTGCTTTATAAAACAGTTGAGAAAATATAAACTCTTTTTAAGGATTAATTAAAACGTAAAGTATAGAGAAATACTTGTAAAGAAGGGCACGAAAAAATGACATGCTTGTGAAGGTATTTAAACATGCAACTAAAGGGATAAGAGACAAGCTAGTCTTTCAAACAAGCCATCGCCGTTGAGATCCAGATGTTTTAGTCTTTAATTGCGCAACATTTAATACAAATGGGGAACCATAGACTTGGCCACAGCCCACCCTAGCCCACCTTAAGTATGCCCTTGGTTATTATCGATAACAACCATCATAATTTTTTCCTTTTTGAAGAATCAGTCCAGCAAAAGGAGGGGTTTTTTGCATTTTGGACCCCGAATTTTAGGGGTATTTACATTCTGAACCCTTGGTTTTCAACATTAACATTTTGGACCCTAAAGTTTGTAGGCTGAAAAAAAAGGACCCTAAAGTTTGTGATGTGAAAAAAAAGCTCATTTCCCGTTTTTCTTTTTCTTTCCATGTTTGAATTTCTCTCCCGATTGACATCAAACTTCAAGACTAAGGTTAAAACTGATATTAAAGTTATAATAAACCTCTTTTATTCATGTTGGAGTTACTTAAAACCATGTACTCTGGGTGCAAGTAGCCTCGATACGAATAAGAGAGGTGTATTATAGCTTCAATATTAGTTTTAACCATAGTCCTAAAGTTTGACGTCAATCGGGAGATAAATTCAAACATGGGAGGAAAATAAAAAATGAGACAGGGGTCTTTTTCTTCAGTCCACAAACTTTAAGGTCCTTTTTTATTCAACCTACAAACTTTAGGGTCCAAAATGTTAATGTTGAAAACCAAGGGTTTAGAATGTAAATACCCCTAAAATCCGGGGTCCAAAATGCAAAAAACCCGCAAAAGGAGTATCTGGACTTGGTAAACCACAATAGGAAGTCTACCATAGCAATCCCTATGTTCTTTTGAAATTCCTATTTTAGAGGATTCATCTCTCTCTCTCTCTCTCTCTCTCTCTCTCTCTCAATCCCAATTCGTGAGCAGCAGCACAATACAATGAACCTAAGATGTTGTTCTTTCATGTTAGATTCAGTCATTCAGGGTAGGTTAGAAGAGGAGATGAGAGGAGAGGAGAGGAGAGGAGAGGAGAGGAAATGAAATAATAGGATAGCATTGAAATGAGTTAAGTTAATTCTTGGGTGAAAATATTTTATTAATAAAAATTAAATATTTAGAGAAAATAAATGAAAAAGTTATAGGTGTTTAAAAAAGTGAATTGATTTGATATTAAAATAATATTATTTTAATTTCTTTTTTTATTTAAAAAGTTGTTTTTGGTCTGGATGTTTTTTAGAAAGTTGGGTTATGTTAGCTTAGACAAGGATAAATTAAGTTAAGTTTAGTTATGTTATGTTAGGTTGATTAGGTTTAACTCAACTAAATAACAGAGTAACGCTCAACATTTTTCCTTGATGAACCGATAAATACTACCTTCGTCCCAAATTGTTTGTCTTTTTAGCTACTTCTACAAGATCAAGGCACATAGGTAATGAGGTGAAAAGTTTGTGAGTTATCCAAATTGTCCCTTAAAATTCTTTGTATAGAAAAATTAAAAAATTGATAGAATTCTAAATTGATTCTTTTTTTTTTGAGGGCAAAATAAAAAATGATATATATTGGAATTGTAAAAATGACAAATAAAAATGGACCGAGAAATTAGTTATTTTATTAAACAAATGGGACGAAGAGTATATAATTACCCGATTTTTTGCAATAGTTACTGGATTCCCAACCCTTGCAATAGCACACAAATCCTGACACCTCCGAAAATGAACATGCCCCTCCGGATTTCTGGCATGGTAAGCAGTGATTAACAAACATCTTAGCGTAGGTGATCTCAAATCCCTGCTTCAACACACTCTCCAGTGTTACGTTTTCTTGTTCAATATGCTTTTTCCCAATAACTGGAACCTTAATAGACTGCTTACAAATCCTGTTTAGTTCATCTTCACTTTCCTGGTTGTTCCAGTAGTAGTAACCTATGTCAGTACCCGCGTCTTCAAGTAAACATGAGAAGTTCTTGAGTCTAACAAGAGCTTTCACCTTACTCTGGTGGCAGTCATATGATAAGGTGATGATGTTAACTCCTGGGCTATACTCAATCAAGTCTTCACCCAAAGCATCAGTTAGATCACTGGAAGGTATTAAACAATCTTTAGGAGGGTTGTAAGGAAGGAAATCTTGGAGCAGAATTGTCATTGCTGAGCTGTTGATGCTCAGTACACTATACAATGAGGAACTCTGGTTTCCATGAATGTGGAGGGTGGGAGGACTCGTACTGCCTTGGCGCGGACACGCAAGCTCGAATGCTGGATGTCCACAATACTGAGGCCTTAAGTGATCACCCCAAAATGGATATCCGACATTGGAAATATTTCCACAAGATACCAAGGAAGAGCATTCCCTGTAATGGTTTTCAATACCATTTGATGTTTGGAAAGTAAGGAAGACAGAAAAGATGGATGTGATGATAGAGGAGAAGTTAAGGTGCACAAGGAACAAAAGGGTGGATACCATTTCTTGATATCTCATCCTACAGTTTTGAAATAGCTGACAACAGAGGGGGCTTCTAATTTCTAATTTACAAAATTTATTATTATTTATTTGGATTTGATTTTCTAGTGTTTGTGATTCGCTAGTAACTTAAACCAATTAGATCGACCCACTTTGACTGATCAACGGAGACTTCTACTAGTCTCTGGGAAGACTTGATGAAAGGGACAGAGGAGAAAAGCAGCACACTGTGGGGGTCTGCTCATTCTTCTGCACCAACAAGTGCGCCAATTCGTAAACTTAAAATTCACGTTTGTTATCTTTCTAACTACTGTCTCCGTTCTACCTAGTATATGTTAATTGTTATCTTTGAAAATTTTGTAGACAAATTTTTTAAAATTTTGACTATAAATTTTTCAATATATATACAATGACTTGTTATATAAAATTACAGCTATTAGATTGGTAATGAAAAATACTATTGTATTACACTCACAAATCGTACAGTGGACTCTTCTAAATTGTATACTCACAACTGAGATGATAGGATGGATGCAGTACTAGTGAGTCATGAGCCAACGAAAAAGTCATTCGTGGTTGAGTTTTAACTCTATGAATACAGATAATTTTGTTTAAAAGCCCTCTCCTCTAATGGGAAGAATCAGTGTTCAGCAAATAGGGTATCTTGACTTGGTTGGTGAATGAGAGCAGTAATTAAGTCATGATGTTTTGTTTCCTATCTAATGAACTGACTTGACTAATACAATCATAAAATGGAAAAATATATGATATGAGAAGCATGGTTAAATTTACCTGGTTTTCTGCAGTCAGAATAGGATAACCAACCCTTGCAGAAGCAGGTAAATGCACCCAATGACGATCCACAAGCTCCCCCAGATGAGTGTAGTTCACCTCAAACCCCAACTCCAGGAGACTTTGGAGCGTTACATTTCCTCGGTTAAGATTGGCTTTGTGAAGAACTGGAACCTGAATGGAGGAATTACAAATCCTTTTTAATTCACCTTCAGTTTCATGGTTCTTCCAGTAGTAAGTTGTGTCATCATAGTCCTCACCGTGTAAACAAGAGAAGCTCTCAACCGAACCAAGAACCTGGCTCTGATTTGGGTCACAATCATATGATAAGCTAATGTTGTCAACCCGTGAGCTGTACTGAATCAGGTCAGCAGGGATGGCGTCGGTTAGCTTGCTCCGAGGGAATAAGCATTGATCACCACTTATAGAATCGAAACCTTGGAGGGTAATTGTCATGGTAGAGTTGTTTATGCCCAGTACTGGATAAGAGATAAGCAGGGTTCCGTCAATGTAAATCACAGAAAGATTAGTATAAGGAGTGGAAGGAGGACATTGAAGCTTGAACGCTGGATGTCCACGATATTGTGGCCTGAAGTGGTCTCCCCAAAATGGATATCCAATGTGGTGATTATTTCCACAAGACACCAAAGAGGAGCATTCCTTGTAATAATCATCCTCGCTACCCTTTGATGTTGGGAAGATAAACAAGACAAGGAAGATGGAAATGGTGATAGCTTGCACAAGGAACAAATGGGTGGATAACATATTTTGGTATATCATCCTAGGAGTTCCAAAACAGCTAAAAAGAGATGGATGTTCTTCCTAATACAAACACACCTTTTGGTTTGGTGTCGCAATTTATTACTAGTCTTTGCCAATTTGCCTCTTTGGGAAGACTTGATGAAAAGGACTGAGAAGAACAGCTACCGACAAAAGGGGCTCATTCTTCTGCGTCAACTATTATCTGTCTGTTTACTAACTAAAAATTCACGTTTGTTATCTTTCTATTTACTAAGTCACCTTAATTTTCAGGTCAACTAAATTTTAAAAAATTTGATCATTAATATGTCAACATATACAACCTTCTATCATACGAAAATAATATCATTAAATTGGTAATGAAAAATATTATCATAAGAGTACAACATTGTAATTTTTCCGTAATATATGTTATGAAAATTCCTCAATCAAAAAAGAACATGAAAGGTCGTGTAGTCTAATACTATAATTGAAATGTTTTTTTTTTTTTTGAATTGATACTTGCAGCATATTCAATCCCACCTAAATACACCTAGAATTGTTTCCCTACTTCTGCATGTTTTTGAAAATTCAAACTTATAAACCTTATTTTCTTCTTTTCTAATTCATTAACTTGTCTAACTTACTATAAAGTAAATAAATATTGGTCTAAGTTGCATAATTTATTTATATTTTTTTGAAAAGAGCATGTTGTAAGCACAATTTGAAAAAAAAAACGAGAATATTTGACAAATTTATATTTTTCGGTTTTGAAGAGATTGAGGCATTGTTATATGGGTTTACAACAAAATTACAATTATAATTGTTCATAATATTGTATCAAAAGTAAAATCGGTGTATGCAGATTTAATAAGAGAATTGTCCCCAACTTTAGTACTCTCTATTATAAACTACTCCCTCCGTCCCTTTTTATATGTCACATAAACTAATTCATCAAAACCCGTAAACATTGGAAATGATTTGAAAATTTTATAAATTGTCAAAAATGCCCTTTATAATAGTATTGGAATTAGGTAAAGAGCCTATTTATTAGGGATATAATTGGTACTCCGTTCTTTTTTATCTGTCATTTACGGTTTTCAGTGCCAATTTTTAATCAATAATTTCTAATATAAAACTTTTATACAAAAATATAATATTATACTTTTTTAATAGTATTTTTTATTACGAATATAATGATATCAATTTTGTATGATGAATCATTATACAAATTAAGATATTAACGGTCAAAGTGTTTGCCACAATTCTCTAGGCGACAGATAAAACAAAACAGAGGTAGTATTATGATTGTTGGAAATGTAAAAGTTAGGTAATTTGACAAATAAAAAGAGATAGGATAGTTAGATAATTTACAAACAAAAAGCGACGGAGGGAGTATTAAACTCACATAATTTTCATTTTTCATTTTAATTTATACTACATTTTCCTATTAAACTAAGCCGTATTACTTCATATATGCATCTGATATTGAATTAAGGTATGACATCGTCCTCCTTCAAATTATTACGTGTTAGATTAATATGGATGCCTATATGCATGGTCTTCATAGTTAAATATGTATAAGATAAGATTAATATCATTTTCGACAAGTAGTATGATTTGAAATAGGCCTTTTTACCATCATTTTCACATGCTTTACTTAATTACTAAGGGGGCGTTTGGTTGAAAAACTTTCCCGGGAAAGTTTCTCAACTTTTCTAAGTTGAAAAACTTACCCATGTTTGGTTGAGAAACTTCCCCGGGAAAGTTTTGATGTGGGACCCACAATTTCCCTCACAAACTCGTGAAAAAGTTTCCCAAGTGGGGGCTAAGGAAAGTCTTTCCCGGGAAAGTTTTTCCTGGGAAAGTCTTTCCCAGGAAACAACCAAACGCACCATAAGGTTATACTCCCTTCTTTTCTCAATAATTGTCACATTTGAGTTTTGGGAAGATTTTAAGAAAGTAGTATTGAAAATGATAATTGTATTGGAAATGATAAAAATAATAAATAAATTTCTATTTTGGTTATATACTTATATTGGTAATGTAAAAAGTAAGAGGTATATTTAGAAAATTGTCATTAATATTGTATTGCAATTGTAAAATGACAGATATTATGGAAAATAAAAATTTAGCTAAAATGACAGATATTGAGGAATGAAGGGAGTATTACATTGTATGTTTCCTTTTGTCAATTTTCAAATTCGCCTATCTTAATTGTTCATAACTCTCCATCGAAAAAAGGTCGATCACTTTCGTTGCCTCATTATAACTTTTGATAATTGATTCTGCCATCCAAATTTTTCTTATTTGTCGAGTTTGTATACTATTCTCATAATTATAATAAATTTTCTCTCAAATTTTCTCTCATTTAAAATAACCTATTGAAAAGATTAATTTTAAAATCTTAAAATACAAAAAGTATACAATTGTTTTCCTTTTTAAATGACATGTATTTTATTTTTTTTTTTGGACCACCAGAATACAAAGGGAAAGTACGTTCCACCATTATCCAATTGGTGAAAGTAGGGATTATTAGAATCCAATTATCATATATATATATATATATATATATATATATATATATTGAGAGATTAATATAAGTTTTTTTTTCTAATTCCTCATCTTTACATCATGTTAGACATTATATAGATTACTTTTTTCCTTATTAAGCTTTTCTCCTTTTTTTCATATTAAAAAAAATTATTAGTCACCAATACTTGATTAAAATGAAATCAATTGGAAAAAGGAACATTTACTACAATAAATATTCAAAATGTACGGCAAGATCTCATATTCTAATACAGCATTTGCACCAAAAAATACACTATTCCAAAGGTGGAAAATTTTAAAGTTATTGGAATCTAATAAACCATTATATAGATGTTCTTTCATAAAACGAACCAACCTTTAATTTTTATTTACGACGGACTGAGCTTAACAACTTATTTTTTCCAACGAACTGTCACCGAATCCTACTCATCGGAAGTGTGACGTGGCGATGATAATGACTTTTGTGACGGTTGTTTAAGCCAAAAAAAAAGGACAAAAATTGGGCATATTTTTTGCTGACTTGGATTCCCTAATCATCATTTTTCATTGTTTTTAAATTTCACCTAACTTCTCTCTCATTCTCTCACACATACCCACTGTAAGGCCCCAAAAATTCAATTATGAAAAACTCAAAGTCAAAGTCAAACTAACGTTAAAAGCAGAACTTTTTTTTATTTGGGCGTTAATGTCGTATCCCCGACGGAATATAAGGCAAGAATGCAAAGGATCTAACAACAATGACTGTTGCTTTTGATTTAGTCAAACGAAACAAACTTCAAATTCTAGAAACAACATAACCAACATTAATTAACTTCAGTTCTAAACATAAACTAAACTTTATTCTCAAAACTTGTAACTTAAAAACTATCGTCCTCGCGTCTAGTTCCGGATCCCATCACATAACTCTTCACCTGAAAAAAAAAACATTTAAAAACATGAACAGGACAATAATGTCTACCCCTAACTGTCAAAAGAGATTAACATTCATTTCAATTCATTTAGTGGAGAAGTGAACAAGTCAAACATTTAACAAACGAATTTACCGACCAACCATCTTTCTTCCGCAGATTATTAAGCGGACGGAGCTTACATACTTGCCCCTCGAAGTCCAAGACTTCCCATATAATCAATCTCAACATCATATTCTAAACTTATTTACAATCATTATCATCACAATCCCATTCACACGGATTGTCATCCATTCAGACACGTGCACACACTAGACCCCGGGGAAAACAACACGTTAATAATCATATTAATTTGTCAATAATATATATTCTTATAACTTTTAATAACATTTTCTCTAATAATTATATATGTTTATCAACTATAAAAGTATAATACTTATTAGCTAGGTCAAAAAAATATAAATAATTTCCTAACTTTATCAATCAGAGTAAAAGATGCACATTTTATACTTAGTTTTACATTTATTAAAAAATAAATAAATAATTATTTTATATTATTTATAAGTTGTAATAATATTGAAAGTAATGAGACATACCTTTATAATAATTTAAATATACTTACATTTAACTTTATAAGTGATTTAGATGAAATGTAAGATATTTATTAACTATCTTGCATCAAGATGTCTATCATTTTGCTTAAGCGCAAATAAGAAACAAGGTATCGTTACGGTAGGAAGGTGAGAAGAGGAGATTGCGACCACACTCTTTGCCTTCATGACCACACTTACTGGTATTTGATGTTCATGTCCTGTGCATTTGATGATCACACTGTATCTGTGATTCTCCATTAACGCGCGACAATATCTGCTATTTTTGGAAAGTAATAATCTGATTTTTTTTATTCCCTTCTACGATTTAAGTGATTTCACCCGAACTAATTGATTTTGGGAAGGAATATTCTGATTTTTTATTCTTTTTCATGATTTACATTATTGTTTTTAACTCCAGATCGCTTTTTCTTACCTTCCTACCTAAATGCTCTTCCTATCGAATCCAATATATATATATATATATGGGAGTTTTAGGCAACCAAATAAAAAGAAAAATTATATTTTTATTATGACCATTGATCTATGATCCAATGGCTATTAAATCTCATTCTCACATTCTCACCTAATCTCTCTTCTCACCCTATATATAGCCAAAGGAAAAATTATGGCTTGCATTGGGAATAGAATATGTCATTAGTAGCTCCCAAAACGAAAAAAAAAATGTTGAAATGCATTAATTATAAGTTTGAAAAAAGAAACAAATTCAAGGCAAATAGGCATTAGATTAATTTCAATGAAGACAAGCAAATTCATGAGTATCTTGCATGAATGTGCCTAGTAATCATTTTCATGGAAAAAAATCCCTGCTAGGGACTCTCCAGCTCTCTCTAGAGCCTTCCCAACTGAACCATCCTGCCTTTCCTCTTCCATCTGCATCGATCAATTCTGTGCCCTTCTTTTTGCAAAAAATTGCTCAGGGGTGCCATACATTCCTCAAAAGTGACTATTTGGGGACCACATTACTTTTTTTTTACTCGTTGGGGACCAAATTGTTGTCAAAATATGCGGGTTGAGTAAGAAGGTTTACAGGGCAGTAGGGAGTTTAGGGTTCAGTTGGTTATATGACAATGTGGGTATACGTTGGTGTATGCATGAGTGTGTTTAGTTGGTGTACGTGCATGTATGTATGGCCATGGGTCAGTAAGTTGGGTTGTTTGAGGTCTAGGGTTCGAGGGTTGTTGGTGTGTGTGTAGGTTAGAATGTGTGGGTGTGTGATAGTGTGTGTGTAGTGGTATAAAGGTGGTAAAATTGGTGGGTGAAATTTTAGGGATTTAATAAGTTTGGGTTATGTTAGAATATTAGTAGAGTTTAATATGTTTAAATTATGTTTAAAATGTTTAATATCTTGATATTTCATTTTACTAATACTAATAAGTTCATATTTTAAGTAAATATTATGTTTCGTAATTTTATTATTAAGTTTCGTAATTTTATTATTTAGTTCGTAAGTTATTAAATTTCGTATTATTATTACGTTTTCACAAGTTATTAAATTTCCATATTATTATTATTAAGTCTCATATTATTATTATGAAGTTTTCGTAAGTTATTATTAAATTCTGATTTATTATTTTTATGCTATTATTAAAGCTTCACATTACTATTCTTGAGTTCTAAGTTTATATTAAAGTTATTATTTTTATTATTCTCAAGTTCCAAGTATTATTAAGTTTTCATTACGTTATTAAGTCAATATTATTTTAAGATACATGTTAGTATTATTATAGAGTTTCATGATTTTGTTATAAAGTTTCATATCATTATTATTATTTTTTTTATTAAAAGTTTCATATTTTTATATTAAAGATTCATGTTGTTACTTTCATATTATTTTAAATGTTCATATTTTAAGGGTTCATAGTACTATTTTAGAACTCATGTTGTTAATGTTATTAAAGTCCCATATATTCTTAGTATTAAAGTTTCATATTTTATTTCATATTTCTTAGTTTTGAAGTTCATATATTTTTGGTATCAAAATTTCATAATTTAGTTTATAAAAGTCTCATGTTATTAGTTATAAGTGTCATGATTTTAGTTTATAAGGTTCATGCATAAATGATAAGTTCTCCTTATTAATTTTTGGTTCATGTTATTGGATTAGCTTGAATAAGTCTTGACCTAGGAACATGTTAGAAACCCTAAAGTGTGATGTTGAATAAGTTTGTGTGATTATAACCTAGCATGTTCTTTAAATGTTATGATGACATACTTGTAATTTTTGTGAATAGTACCATGCAAGTTTACATGTTAGGAGTCACCCTAGTTAGTCTTTGGCATGATTTTATGTAAGTATGTTTTCCTATGGTACCTTGGAGTATTAGGTTTAAACTAGTTAGGTTGGGATACCGTTACTTTAATGCGTTCTTTGAATTTCTAACTTTTTGGGAAAGGTTACAATAAGTTGGGAATTGAAGTGTTTAGTTGTTAGTGGTAGAATATTAATTTTAGGTCGTTTTTAATCTAGGACCGAGCGAGTATCCAATTAGAAGCTCCTGTGATTTTTCTACGTGAAGATTATCATATTCAGATAATGTCTATGCCCTAATCCCCATTGGATGCTTTTTAACTGTTTTAATGATTTTTACCTTATTTTGGAACTTGCGTCCCAAAGGGGATTTTATATTAAATTGATTATCTATTTGTTGAGAATGTTATGTTCTTGTTTTATAAAGTATGGACAGTCCTTTGGCTTTGATGTTAAAAGTGTTGGTTTTGGAAATGGTGGGTTGATATTGGATTGAACTAGAAATGTAAACCTGACTAAATTAAAGGATATGAGTATAATGCGGGTTCGGGCAATCTCCCAAGATCAGGTCGTTACCTGTGAGGGAGACTGTCAAGAGACCAGATTACGCCTGGTAGTGTTGGATTGAGATTGCGATGGCCATCCAGATTTTTGAATAGTGATTGTGGATTGTTGAGAATGGAAATGAGAATGATATGGAAAGTTGTTGGAAAGAAATATGTATGATTGTCGAGTCTTTGACTCAGGGCATCTGAAGCCCCTTGCACTAAAAATGGAAATGGTAAAGTTATCTGGTGAAAGTTATTTTGAAATGTTTGAAATGTTACCCCTCCCCTTAAAATGTGTTGAAATGAATTATATAATTGTTTTGACTGTTTGGGGTAGGCATTATTGAGGTTTCCCCCCTCATGTTTTTAAATGTTTTGTTTTCAGGTGCTGATCAATAATTTGGAAGGGTTGGGATCTAGATGTGAGGTCACCAGTCTTGAAGTTGGAAGTTTGTTTTAGTTAGCTGTTTGAACTAGTTAATGTTGTTCTTGAACCTTAAAGTCGTGTAGTTGATTTCCTTTTTCGTTGTCAAACAGTTGTAGTTTTCCTTCTTGCCTTGTATTCCTTCGGGGATACGGCAGTGACGCCCGTTTCAAAAGTGAAGTCTTCCGCAAATTTACCGTTACTGTTACTCTTGACTTTGACCTTTATATAATAGAATTTCCGGGGCGTTACACTACTCGGTCCCCTCCTTTGATTTTTCATATCAATTTATTGTCACTCTTCTATTTCGTTGGTTTCTTTTTCCCTTGGACTTTAACCCTCCTAAGTGGGGATTGTTTGTACTGTTTGTTGGTCCTCCTAAGCTCTTTCCCCTCTCACTTGGTTTCTCAAATTGTAATATGCTTTATTTTGTCTATTTAGTTGCTAGTTTAATTTCTATCTTAATCTCATACATTTATTTGATACATCTCCTTTTCTTTCATGTTGTCTCTCTAACTGGGTTTCATTTTACAGGACTTTGCTCTAATCTTCGAGTTTCGATTGAGTTCAAGTCCTTTTTAATTTCAGTCATGAGTGGGGATCTCCCTAATCACTCAACCTGGAGCGTGGCGTGATGGGAGAGATTGAATATTTAGCTTGAGTGACTTGAATCAACAATCAAATAATAACTTGGACACTAAAGGGATTAGATATGACCTTGGATAAAGGAGATTCCACCACCAAAGCCTAACACCCCACCATGACCATCATAAAGGAAGAATCCACCAAATGATCAATAAAGGAATGACTAGAAACACCACCAAAAGATTGGATAAAGTAATCTAGATTTTGAGAAAAAAACTTAGGGAAGCCCTAACCAATGCATAAGCATGTTCATAATCATCAAAAAGTTGTGTAGAAAATAAGCTAACGGGGGATATTTATACTAATGGGGGAAAAAAAAAGAGCAAAATGCAGCGTTTCAGCAGCAAAATACGCGCAGGAACAGTGTTCGTCGCGGGCGCTACCTCCGAACAGCGTTGCAGCAGCAGTGAATGGCAGCAGGCGTCGCGGGCGCGAAGCTATGGGTCGCGGGCGCGACCTGTCCCTGGAGCAAGACGCTGCCAACACTTTCCAACCCACCGCCAGCGTTTTCACTCGGCCAGAGAAACACACCTTCTGGAACAAACGTTGGCTGCATTTTTCCAGGCGCTGCCAGCGTTTTAGCATGAATGCCAATTAGCGCGCCTTGCTGGTCGCGGGTGTCACCAAAGGGGTAGCGGCGCTACCTCGGCTGGCTGCAACCTTCTTCTTCCTTTGTGCTTTCTTGATTCAAACTCACTCCCGAGCTGCGATGCCATGAAGCTCCTCGTCTTGGGATGGCCCGGTATGGACCCGAGGCCTCCGGGGTCGGTTGGACAATACCCGAGCCTTCTCGTTATCCGACATGTGATGACTCGTCGTAGCCTTACTAGCTTAATACTCACCACCCCACCCTTGGAAAAGGTGTAATAGTTCTTGAAAATGACCGGGTGCGTGGGTTTAGGATGGGCATGTCGGGTCGGGGTTACTTCCTTTTCGCTACCAAGCACAAGCCCGGCTTTGGTGGCTCGGACCTGAGCCCGACACGGTTCATACTCCCTCTCTTGAAAAAGAGTTGCCCTCAACTCTTGGGAGTTAAAACCGAAGCACTCTTCATCAATTGGCTCCATAAAGCTCCGAACTTCCCGAACGCGGCGATCAGTCATGCTTGACAACCCACAATCATCAAATCCCACAATGTACCCATCATCCATGTGCAAGAAGGTAGAAGGAGGCTTGTCTTGTGGAGGTGAAGGGTTAAGGGGCGGTAGGGGAAATTTATTTGGTGCTTGGGAACTCTCAATCTCACTAGGCACGCTACGAGGCAAAGACAAAGCAAGAGGGAGCTCGTCCTCGCCAAGAGCACACTTATCCCGTGTTTCGCTCATCATGAGAAGGTTCCTCAACTCACTACCCATCCCGGATTTTGAAGTTTCGGTTTCTCGCGGAGAAAGGGGAAGCAGTTTGATCCTCTTGCCTTTATGGGTGAATGTGTAAGTGTTGTTCAACCCATTGTGCACCGTTTTCTTGTCATATTGCCATGGTCGACCCAATAAAATGTGACAAGTGCTCATAGGGACAACATCGCAAACAAGGGAATCATCATAGTTAGACCCAAAAGAAAAATTTACTAAGACTTTCTTAGTTACCTTGATGCCGTTGTGATCATTGAGCCAATGGAGTGAATAGGGTCGAGGGTGCGGTAATAGAGGCAAGCCAAGCTTCTCGACCATAGTGGTAGATGCGACATTCGTGCAACTTCCTCCATCGATGACAAGAGTGCACACTTTTCCACCTACGAAGCACCGCGTTTGGAACAACATTTCCCGTTGGGCCTTATCGAGAGGAGTCTCATGGATATGCAAAGCTCTCCTCACAACAAGTGCACTTCCACGCACGGGGGGTATGGGAGCGGCATCCTCATCATCACTAGTATTCGCATCTTCAACCAACACTTCGGGTTCCTCTTGAGCCTTTCGAAGCTCATCGTCGATGTCGTGGACCTCTTGGAGTGTCAAAGTCCGACAGTTTGGACAATCGGCTTGAAAGTGTCCATAACCATGACACTTAAAGCACTTCCGACCTTCCGTTCGTCGAGGAGGTTCCGTTGGAGTCTCCGTAGCAAGTCCCTTTCCTTTGTCAATTCTTGGTGTTGGTGTGGAACTGGGTGTCTCGCTAGACCTTGGAGTGTTTGACTCCGGAGGAGGTCGGCTAGATGGTGAGTAGACGGGTCTAGACAAGGATTTGGTGTTGGATCCTTCCATTCTTCTTCGCTCAACTTGGAGTGCCAAACTACACAATTCATCCATGGAATAGTATGGTTGGATCTCAACCCTTTTAGCGATTGTGGAGTTCAAGCCATTCAAAAATCGCATCATGGTTTGCTCTTCCGGCTCCTGGAGGCCACTCTTGATAAGAAGTTGCTCGAAATTCCGAAATGTACTCTCCGACGGTTCGTTTGCCTTGGGTAAGAGCATATGCCTTTTTCAAAACATCATGCCGGTACGTGTTTAGCAAGAAGCGGCGATTCATCACTTGCTTAAGCCGTGTCCAAGTAGAAATCCTTGCCTTTCCTTCACGAGCCCGTTGCACCTTCATATTCTCAAACCAAAGCGAAGCGGCCCTGGTGAGTTACAAGCTCGCGATCTTAAAAGCCTTCTCATCATCGTACTCCTTGGTCTCGAAGATCCTATCCATCAGTTGGGTCCATTCGATGTAGTCATCCGGATCAGTGGAATCGTTGAATTCAGGGATGTCAATCTTAATGTCCTGGAAATCGTCACGAGGGGGTTGATCATGCACATTCCGACGAATTCGACGTCGAGGAGAGCCTCTAGCATCGTCACTCGACTCAAAGTTTGGAGGAGGACGGATAGGGCTTGGTGCACGCCTTCGACGTTCAACTTGTGGTTGCCCTTGACGTTGCACCGTCAAGTTGTTCATTTGTACCGCAATCTCCAGAAGAGTCCGCTCGATGTTAGCGTTTCGATTCTCAAGAGAAGTGAACATCTCGTCCATCGTGGCGAGTCGGTCCTCAATTCCTTGGACTCTAGGACTTCTCCGGTGGCTAGGTTCCTCTCGATCGGAATCATCGTGACCATCCAAATCGAGGGAAGGGTTTGGGACGGTTTGTGTATGGGGATATTTTGTGGAGTTTGGGGGTTTTCTTGTAGTTGGCTTGTGTTTGGCTAAGGGTTCTTTGTGTTTTTCTCACTTGGGCATTTTATCGAACACCTTGTGGGCACAAATTTCCAACTCTTCCTCAAAGCTCCAATATGCTTCAAAAACACCAAATACAAACACAATACAAAGTATTCCAATACTCTTGGATTAAAAGGGAATGGGGATCACCAATATTTGCATACAATCCACAAAAATCAACACTAGAGAACACACTAACAAGAACAATGAAAAAAACTCAAGCTAGATGAAAAACCTTGAGCTCTGATACCAAATGGAGCGTGGCGTGATGGGAGAGATTGAATATTTAGCTTGAGTGACTTGAATCAACAATCAAATAATAACATGGACACCAAAGGGATTGGATATGACCTTGGATAAAGGAGATTCCACCACCAAAGCCTAACACCCCACCATGACCATCATAAAGGAAGAATCCACCAAATGATCAGTAAAGGAATGACTAGAAACACCACCAAAAGATTGGATAAAGTAATCTAGATTTTGAGAAAAAACTTAGGGAAGCCCTAACTAATGCATAAGCATGTTCAAAATCATCAAAAAGCTGTACAGAAAATAAGCTTAGGGGGGATATTTATACTAATGGGGAAAAAAAGAAAAATACGCGTTCGGCAGAACAGTGTTCGCCGCGCGCTACCTCGAACAACGTTGCGCAGAATAATGAATGGCGCAGCGTCGCGAGCGCGGCTATGGTCGCGGCGCGACCGCCTGAGTAAGACGCCGCGGCGTTTTCAACCACACCGCGTTTTCACTCGGCCAGAGAAACACACCTTCTGGAACAGACGCTGGCAGCGTTTTTCCAGGCGCTGCCAGCGTTTTAGCGTGAATGCCAATTTTTCCCAAGCGCGCCTTGCTGGTCGCGGGTGTCACCAAAGGGGTAGCGGCGCTACCTCGGCTGGCTGCAACCTTCTTCTTCCTTTGTGCTTTCTTGATTCAAACTCACTCCCGAGCTGCGATGCCATGAAGCTCCTCGTCTTGGGATGGCCCGGTATGGACCCGAGGCCTCCGGGGTCGGTTGGACAATACCCGAGCCTTCTCGTTATCCGACATGTGATGACTGGTCGTAGCCTTGCTAGCTTAATACTCACCACCCCACCCTTGGAAAAGGTGTAATAGTTCTTGAAAGTGACCGGGTGTGTGGGTTTAGGGTGGGCATGTCGGGTCGGGGTTACTTCCTCTTCACTACCACGCACAAGCCCGGCTTTGGGGGCTCGGACCCGAGCCCGACACGGTTCACAACCTTACAATCATTTTCTTTCCTTTTATTTTTCTGCATGCATTGTCTCTATAAGTTGTGTAGGACTAATCTTTGTGTTATGATACATCCCCTATATGATGGAAATCAGCCCACGCTTGTTCCCCTAGGCCCAATCAAGAAGGCCTAGTTAAAGGTCCATCATACACATAGGGTCATTCATCAAAGGACTACAACTCTTACAGAGCCAACAGGACATGTTTGGTTCAACTACATCAAGTGGGCCAACGAAAAGAGATACAAGGTTGAACTACAGAGGCCCATTCATATGGTGTGCTTCATATTTCAAGACGATGTCCAAACATCCTAGATGGGCCAAGGCCACACGCCAAGCCCAAGGAAGAAGGAGCATCACGCGTCCAAAGTCAAGGACCCAAATCCAATTTTATGATCTTGATTTTTGGATGTAATTTAATTAGTTCTAGCTTAATTATTTTGGTGTATTTCTTTTAATTAGCTAGATTAGACGTGTGTTATATTTCTTAGATAGGAATTGGCTAATTTTGTAACTAATCCAATTCGGATTAGGAAAGCCAAAACAATTAGGATAAGGTTTGTTACAACCACACTCCCCCTAGGATAAGGATTCCTAATCCAAGGGAGAGTAGGATTAGAGTAGGCGTCTAAGAGGAGTTCCTATTGGTTTGCACGCCAATCAGGAGTTCTCCTAGTTAGAGTAGCTAGGCTTTCACGCCAAGTAGAAATACTAGTCCCTTCAGGACTCTCCTAGTATAAATAGCCTAGGCTTGTATTCAATTGGATACATCAGTTGAGAAATATGAATCAAGCTTTAAGTTTACCCCCTTGAGTGTTTGGATAAACCTCACCCCTTCTTCTATTGTATCTTGGTTTGGCACCCAAGTTGTTAGGAAGAGCTTGATCCTAGGTTACGGTCTAGATCAAGTTAGCCCTAGGTTGTCCTACTTGTGGATTCAATTAGGAAACCTAGAACTATCCGTTCTTACCTTTCTATCAATATAGTTAAGGTTGAGCTTTCTGTCAATACAGTTAAGTCACATTAATCCTATACCCTACCCCTTTATCCCCAACACCACCTCCTCCCATCCACAACCCCTCAACTCGTCACCCTCTCTCACAATCCAACTCCATCTCACCTTTCTTTTCTCTCTCCATAACAACCATCCAACAACCTTTCTCTCTCCTCCAACAACCTAACAACCTCCCTCTTTCCCCACCTCCAACGTCACCCGTCTCTCCCCCACATCAAACGTCACCTTCTCTCTCCCTTCCCCATCCATCCCTTCTCTTTCCCATTCAAGATTCATTCTCTCTTGAATCTTGAAACCACAAAAGCCCTCACGGCAAAATAACCTCCATAAAACCCTAATTCACGAGAGCCTCCCCCTTTCTTTTTCCCTAATCTCGTGAACCATCCCACCCTCATTGTTTGGTTACACGTGTTTCGTGTATTATTAGAATCTAAACCTTTCTCGATCCGGTAATATATCAAAAGTGGTATCAGAGCTCTAGGTTGAGGTTGAGTGTAAACCAAACACGTAACCTTCAAATCCAAAAGCTTAACCTGTCAATCCACAGGTTTAACCTTCAATCCAAACACATAACCTTCAAACCTTTAGTACCAACCTGCAACCCTAAACTCCACAAACAGCCCAAACACATTCCCTTCCTTACCCAACGTCACTCTGGACGTTCCAAACCCCTACCATGGCATCTGGAAGCAACAGTCATGAAGGTGAAGATCCTACTGAGCAATGGAAGATAGAAAAGGCAGAACTAGAAGGAAGGATCGCTTATCTTTCTGATCAGCTGAAGCGATACATGAATCTACAATTCAAGACACCACGGGAGCAAGACGAGGAAGAAGTCGTCCCCAGCAGCCCTAGCGAAACTAAGCACTCTACTGGCTCAAGCAGGAGGTCACGTTGCCCTAGACCCCCTCCAAGGGAAGAAAGACTCGACTTCAAAGTTGACATCCCTGAATTCGACGGTAATCTTGATCCTGAAATCTTTCTTGATTGGATTAAAACTGTCGAACGAGTCTTTGATTTGAAAGATGTCGCTAATGATAAGAAGGTCAAGTATATTGCTTTAAAACTTCGAAAGAGTGCTAGTATTTGGTGGACTAATCTACAGAAAAAGAGACAGCATGCCGGGAAAGAAAAGATCCGTTCTTGGGAGAAGATGAGAAAGAAACTTCATTCAAAGTTTCTTCCTGCAAGTTACTTCAAGGACAACTACTTCTGTCTACAACAGCTATCCCAGGGATCTAAATCTGTTGAAGAATATACTAAGGAGTTCGAACACCTACTCTGGAGGTGTAACCTGAAAGAAGATGAACCTCAAACTCTTGTGAGGTATCTTGCTGGTTTAAACGAAAACATAAGGTATATGGTGGAACTTCAACCTTATGAAACTCTTGATGAATTGAGTACTTTAGCTAACAAAGTGGAACAGCAAAAGAAAAGGAAAGGCAAAGAGGCGCCAGCTAGAAACCCTAGCCCTCAAAGGGTCAACTACTCGCCTCAAACATACACTCCACAAAAAAGCCAAACCCACTCCTATCCGTCCGCCACAAAAACGCCTAATCCTACCCCTCAATTCGCCCCTAGATCCGTCCCAGCTTCACCCACGGACAAAAAGAGGTGTTTTAGGTGTCAAGGGCTCAGTCATATTGCCTCGGAATGTCCAAACAAGAGGGCAATCACATTATTAGAATTTCAAAATGCTCTGTTTGAACCCGAACCAACGGACATCAAGGAGGAAACCCACGCCTGCCACAACGATTCTGAAGAAGAGGTCGTGGAAGAACCAGATCAAGGAGAGATGCTGGTTGTAAGGAGAATACTGAATAGTTCTCAAGTCCCTGAAGATCTGCAACAACGGGAAGCCATCTTCCATTCCCGTTGTACTGTGCAAGGAAAAGTTTGTTCTTTGATCGTTGATGGTGGAAGTTGTACTAATGCAGTTTCAACTACTATGGTGAACAAACTTCAGCTACCTACAAGCCCGCACCCAACACCATACACAGTCCAATGGATCAGCTCGGGTAAAGGTTTAAAGGTAACTCAGCGCTGTTTGGTAAGCTTTTCTATTGGAAAGTCTTATCAAGATTCTATCTGGTGTGATGTACTACCTATGGAAGCCTGTCATATTTTGCTTGGAAGACCCTGGTTATTTAACAGGAGTGTCACTCATGACGGAAGAGCTAACACCTATACACTAATGGTGAAAAACAAGAAGGTTACATTAGCTCCTCTAAAGACATCACCAACAACTGGGAATGATCCAAAGCTTGTATCTTTCATGATTACTGAACGCCCTGAGTTCAGTAGGCGCAAGGAGGTCACCTCAGATGACCCTAGCCACGAACAATCTGCAAAGGAGCTCACCCTATTCGACATCACGTGAGTCCAATGGCGCAGGCATCGTCTGAACCTAGTCAACGTGAGATACAATCTGTGGAAGATCACGTGAACCCTAATACTGATCTAAGGGTTCGAAATTTACCTGCTGGTCATGCTAAGGGTACAATTGAGAAGAAATCTGTACATTCTAGTACCCTAGTAATTGCAAAGAAGAAGAAAAGCAACTTGGTTCAGATTCAGCTAGGTATTCTTGCTGCTGAAATCCCAAGAAGCCTCCCTGTATGGTTAGTCACACCTTGTGATCTAATCCATGTTCTTTATGTTATTATGAGGCTTATGAATCAGGTTCTTAAGTTCTTCTTCAGCAAGTGTGTCCATGGCACGTTCCTACACAGCATGACGGTGAAAGATCGAATCTTTCACAGCATAAAGGTACACGTGAAGGTTCTGATTAACGTGGAGGTCATTGGCATAACTATGGTTCATGTGGAGGTCCTGATCCACATGAAGATTCTAATTGGGTTACTTGAAGTCTTTGAACTTAAACCTCCAAGTTTGAGGACAAACTTCTTTCAACTAGGGGGAATGATGGAAATCAGCCCACGCTTGTTCTCCTAGGCCCAATCAAGAAGGCCCAATTAAAGGTCCATCATACACATAGGGTCCTTCATCAAAGGACTACAACTCTTACAGGGCCAACAGGGCATGTTTTGTTCAACTACATCAAGTGGGCCAACGAAAAGAGATACAAAGTTGAACTACAGAAGCCCATTCATATGGTGTGCTTCATATTTCAAGAGGATGTCCAAACATCCTAGATGGGCCAAGGCCACACGCCAAGCCCAGGGAAGAAGGAGCATCACACGTCCAAAGTCAAGGACCCAAATCCAATTTTATGATCTTGATTTTTGGATGTAATTTAATTAGTTCTAGCTTAATTATTTTGGTGTGTTTCTTTTAATTAGCTAGATTAGGCGTGTGTTATATTTCCTAGATAGGAATTGGCTAATTTTGTAACTAATCCAATTCGGATTAGGAAAGCCAAAACAATTAGGATAAGGTTTGTTACAACCACACTCCCCCTAGGATAAGGATTCCTAATCCAAGGGAGAGTAGGATTAGAGTAGGCGTCTAAGAGGAGTTCCTATTGGTTTGCACGCCAATCAGGAGTTCTCCTAGTTAGAGTAGCTTGGATTTCACGCCAAGTAGGAATACTAGTCCCTTCAGGACTCTCCTAGTATAAATAGCCTAGGATTGTATTCAATTGGATACATCAGTTGAGAAATATGAATCAAGCTTTAAGTTTACCCCCTTGAGTGTTTGGATAAACCTCACCCCTTCTTCTATTGTATCTTGGTTTGCCACCCAAGTTGTAAGGAAGAGCTTGATCCTATGTTGCGGACTAGATCAAGTTAGCCCTAGGTTGTCCTACTTGTGGATTCAATTAGGAAACCTAGAACTATCCGTTCTTACCTTTCTATCAATATAGTTAAGTTAATTACCCTGCGAGCTTTCTCTCAATACGGTTAAGTCACATTAATCCTATACCCTACCCCTTTATCCCCAACGCCACCTCCTCCCATCCACAACCCCTCAACTCGTCACCCTCTCTCACAATCCAACTCCATCTCACCTTTCTTTTCTCTCTCCATAACAACCATCCAACAACCTTTCTCTCTCCTCCAACAACCTAACAACCTCCCTCTTTCCCCACCTCCAATGTCACCCCTCTCTCCCCCACATCAAACGCCACCTTCTCTCTCCCTTCCCCATCCTCACGTCAATCCCCTCCTAGCCTCCATACAAGAATCATCCATCCCTTCTTTTTCCCATTCAAGACTCATTCTCTCTTGAATCTTGAAACCACAAAAGCCCTCACGGCAAAATAACCTCCATAAAACCCTAATTCACGAGAGCCTCCCGCTTTCTTTTTCCCTAATCTCGTGAACCATCCCACCCGCGTTGTTTGGTTACACATGTTTCGTGTATTATTGGAATCAAGAACCTTTCTTGATCCGGTAGTACATCACTATACAGCCTTCCCTTTCACAATACTATCTTTCTCATGTGCTGTTTTATTGCAAGTTTTGTTATGGCAATTATTTTTGAATCTCCTTGGTTCAACACTCCTTTGAGGGATTGGTTGCTCCCCTTGATTTTTGTGGTTGTTGCCGCCGCCTTTTTTTCTAGGGATGGCTGGCCACCCACTAAAGTCTCTTGTAAGCCGATGTTATCAGTTGCTGCCAGTATGGTTACCAGTATGGTTATACTTTGGCAGCCTGACTTTCAAGGCGCAGTCCCTATAATTGAAATGGTCTATGATGAACACTTCCTTTCAACTCTGAGACTGCAAACAAACATCCCTATCGTTTCTTCCACTCTTACAAAATTGAAAAATTCTCATCCTTATTCTTTTAAATTCTCTCTATTACGCAGGATTTGTAATCCTCCTTTTAACTTAGCCATTTGTTTTTTCGTTAGAATCCTTGTGACTAATCGAGGACTAATCTTGTTTGCAGAGAATGGAAATCACAATTTAAGGGGCTGGCCTTCTCAAAAAAATCCCTCCCTTTGTGGATTGTATTGTATTCTTAATTTATTTATGTGCTATACATTTTCTATACACATGCTCCACCTTGTATTTTATAATATCCTTATTTTCCATTTACCGATATTATGGATGATCTACATTTTTGGATTTCACAATCTTGGGCTTTTGAATTTAAGGAATTATTTGCTTACTTGCAATATTCTTGTTTGCTATTGCAAATCACCGATTGATCGGGTGCGGAACACAGTTTGTTTCGACTGCGGAAGCCATTCAATAATTTTTAAATAATTATTTATGAAAATCCTTTGTTGGAATGTGCAAGGGGCTAAAAAGGCCCAACTAAAGCAAGAGATTGGGTTCATTAATGCCACAATTAGGCCGGACTTAATTTTTCTTATCGAGACTATGGTAAATCATGAAAATACTAAGCAAATTTTGCCTCATTTGGGGTTTCCTAGCTTCTTCTCTATTCCTCCCTCCAATCATTAAGGGGGCATTTGGTATCTTTGGAATAATGCCTCAATTGATTTAACTATTATAGACCATGATTCTAGATTCGTTTATTGTGAAATTATTGATAAAGTTTTGAATTCTCGATTCATCATAACTACCTGTTATGGACCAGCCCAATCTTGTGAGAAAGATGCTTTCTGGGCTAAATTACACCAATTAGCGGCTGGCATTTCATTGCCCTGGTGCCTCATGGGTGATTTTAATGAGCTTCTTTGCCTTGCTGATAAACTAGGTGGGCCTATTCCTCACCCTGACCGATTCTTTAGGCTCAATGACTTCCTATCCAACTCGCAGTGCGTTGACGCTTGTGTTTTTGGACGCTCCTTTACTTGGAAAAAAAATCTGTAAAGGACATCGTATATATGAAAAGCTTGATCGAGTTTTGATCAGCCCCGCTTGGGAGGCGCTCTTTCGTAACTACCGTGTCACTAATGGGCCCTTCACTGGCTCGGATCACTCCTATGTCCTTCTTGAAACTGTTCAATCCCCCACCTCCCGTAAGGGTGTTAACTTTCGATTTCAACCACATTGGGCCTCTTATGATCAAGCTCGTAAATTAGTCAAACAATGTTGGGCTTCTCGTTCTTCGGGATCGCCTATGTTTTGTTTCACTAAAAAATTGATGCTCGCAAAATCTAAGCTAAAATCATGGGCCAAATCAACCTTTGGTAACTACAAAGCCAAACTCCAAAGAAACTCTGACCTCCTTCATTCTATTGAAGACAGGCTCATCAATAATCCTGACTGTGCCTATCTTAATAGCCGGTTCAATAGGCTTATTAAGCAAAGGGAGCGTTTGCTCTCTTTCAATAAAACTTTTTCGGGGCCTTTTCATCGAAAAAATTGGCTTCTTAATGGTGATAGAAATTCTAGAATTTTCCATATAACTATGAGAAGTAGAAAGAGCAAAATAAGTATCTCCCATATCAAGAATGATCTTGGTCTATGGACCTCTGATACTCAGGAAGCTAAGGATATTTTTATCAATGACTTCACCAAGAGATTCAAATCTGACGCTGACCCCGGTCATAGTTTGGGTCTTGATATCTCCCCTAGATTATCTGAGGAAGATAATTTTATGTTAACGAAGGATGTAACCGATGAAGAGATTGAATTGGCTGTTTTCCAATAAGATAAATACAAAGCCCCGGGACCGGACGACTTCGGTATCGGTTTCTATCAAGCTTACTGGGGTATTATTAAAAAGGATGTTTGTGACGTTGTCAAATCCTTTTTCAGAGAGGGTAAGCTGCTCAAGCAAATTAACCACTCTCTTATCACGCTTATTCCTAAAGTTGATGAACCCTCAACTCCGTCCCAATTTCGCCCTATCAATCTCTGTAACAGTCTTTACAAAATTATCTCGAAAATCCTGGCGAATAGGTTAAGACTTATTCTTGACAAAATTATTGACCCTGTCCAGTTTGCATTCATCCCAGGCAGATCCATTCATGATAACATCCTTGTTGCTCACGAATTTATGCACAAATTCAATACCATGAATGGTAATAAAGGTTGGGTTGCTCTAAAGTTAGATCTCGAGAAAGCTTTTGATAGGATGGAGTGGGACTTCATGCTTCAGGCCTTAAAAGAGCTCGGTTTTGTTGATAAGTGGATCAATTGGATTCGTGAATGCATTACTACGGTATCTTACTCCCTTATTATCAATCATGAAACTTGTGAATTTTTCAAACCTTCTCGGGGTATTCGTCAAGGAGATCCTCTCTCCCCCTACCTCTTTATAATAGGTATGGAAATCCTCACCTCCTATCTCCGCACGTTAACCTCGCTTCCGAATTCAGGGGTGGGCCTTAAACTCTTACCCCAGTCTCAAGCCATCCCTTGTCTTCTTTTTGCAGACGATAGTCTGCTGTTTTGTAAAGCTACTGCTAATGCAGCCTCTCTAGTAAAACATTTTATATCCAGATTCAGCTATCTCTCTGGTCAACTCATCAACTTCAACAAGTCTTCTCTCATCTTCTCCAAAAATACCAACTCCCATGATAAGCACCTGATTTCTAGCATTTTTAATATTCCTAGACGAGATGGCCTAGGTAAATATCTGGGTTGTCCGCTTTTTAAAGGCCGACCCTCCAAAGATACCTTCGCTAATCTTATTAACAAATCTTATCAAAAACTTCAAGGGTGGAAAACCAAGTTTATCTCAAAAGTTGGGCGTATCGCATTAATTCAATCAAATCTTGAATCCCTGCCGGCTCATACTATGCAATGCTTCAAACTCCCTGTTTCTACTGCCTCCAAAATCGACTCCATCAGCCGTAACTTCCTTTGGAAAGATTTGAATTCGAATAAGGGTCTTGCCCTTGTGTCTTGGGACAAGGTTTGCATGCCTAAAAACTATAGGGGGCTCGGGCTCCGTAAAACTGGAGCGGTTAATAGCGCCTTTCTGAGCAAGCTTTCCTGGCGCAACCTGTTTGGTTCAGGTACATAGGTTGACTTAATGCGTCTTAAATATCCCCTTGACACTAATTTCTTTGATCGCAAAATCAAGAAGAATGATTCCTGGGCCTGGAAAGCCATCCTCAGAAATAGAACCTGTTTTAAAAAAGGTTTGAGATGGTCGGTTGGTGACGGGAATAATATTAAATTCTAGACGGATAATTGGTTCCACTCTAATAATCTGCTCTCACAAATCCAAGCATGGATCCCAACAATGTTAATTTGGACCTTAAAGTTGCTGACGTTATCACACAGGACAAACAGTGGAACCTTAGTTTACTTCATAGTCTGGTTAACGACCAGTCTTTCAGGCTTATTCGTGATATTCCTATCCCGGGCAATGATGTTAGTGATCATTGTTGTTGGGTTCTTTCGAGCAGTGGCTCTTTTACCACTAAATCTGCCACTTGGCTTGCCCATGGCCTTACGATTGATGCTCAACCTTGGGAATATCGGTGGATTTGGCAGTTACACATCCAACCCAAGTTGAAAGTCTTCTTATGGCTCCTCTGCAGACGCTCCCTTCCCACTAATTGCACACTTTTAAAGCGGGGGTGTGCTATCTCGCCTTTCTGTCCCTGTTGCTCCTGCACTATTGAGGATCAAGATCACATCTTTCTGCACTGTGTTCAAGCCAAAAATGCTTGGAAACTTGCCTGCGAGCAGTCTTGGCTCCCTTATCTCCTGGGTTCTCATACACATATTCTTAGCCTTCTTAAACATTGCAAACAGGATCGGAGTAGAAGTCATTTGGAACAATTTGTCATCTTCCTTTGGAGCATTTGGAAAGCTCGGAACGCTGTCACTTTCCAAGGAATCAATTCACATCCCAACGACATTCTCATCCGCGCTAAGATAACTATTTCTGAATGGAGGTCCCGTTCCAAACTTGATAACATCCACGCTGAGCTTTTTTCGAACAGTCAGGTCTCCACCAAGCGCCCCTCTTCTTCGTGGATTTTCTGGACTCCCCCGCCTATTGGAACTTGCAAGCTCAACTTTGATGGTGCCAAATCCTCTCATGGTGCTGCTGGTGGTTTTATCATTCGCGGTTGGGCTGGAAACTTCATTTCGGGTGGCTCCTTTAGCTTGGGCCAGTCCTCCATCCTGGTGGCGGAAGCCACCGCTTTGCGAAATGGTCTCCACGAGGCTATTCGTCTTGGTCTTAACAACCTGGTTATCGAAGGAGATAATAAAATCGTCATCGACGCTCTCAATGGTTTTTGTGATACTCCTTGGACCATCCATCAAATTCTCTGCGACATCAAAAAATACCTTGCTCAATGTTCCTTTTTCAAGTTAATTCATGTTTTTCGCGAGGCCAATAGGGCGGCGGACTGGCTCGCCAAAGCAGGTCTTAACATCGTGGGTAATTACGTCTGGAATCACAGTGAATCCACTAGGTTGAATTGTATCCTGCGCGAAGATAGGTTGGGTTTGTCTCTTGAAAGAAGAGTTGCCTAGTTGTTTTGCTTATCGTTGTAAAAAAAAAATGAGTATCTTGCGGTGAAAATCGAACATTCATCCAAACAATTATGAGATCGAACAATTTAAAGGAAAATGATGTCCATCTTGTATGAGTACGATGTCCATTTGGGTTGTACTTGATCTCCTTTTGGTGAAGACTTCATGTCCTTTTGGCGAAGACATTATGCCTATTTTGTTTCAATGTGATATCCATCTTGTCTGAGGACGATAACCATTTGGGTTATACGTGCTGTCCTCTTGGTCTACACTTGATTTCCATTTTGTTTATACGTAACGTTCATCTTGATAATGACATGACGATTTAGTTTGATATCTTGTTGGTTTGAACATAATGATATCTTTTGTAGTTTATATTATGTCAAACATTGTATACATGATATCTAGTTTGTTTCAACGTAATGTGCATTTTGATTGAGCACGACGTCCTTAACGACCATGGTTACAAAAGTAAATTATAATAAATTGAATGTCATTTACAAATCATATGAACACAAATGAACAGCAAATCATAATAAAAAAAACATTAGGTACATCCGAAATGAACAACATGATCAAATCAAATGAACAAGTAAATTAATAACAAAATTACTATAAACAGATCATGTACAAATCAAATGATCATCATGTGTGTAATCATATGAAAATCACGCACAAACAAAATGAACATAAAATTTTATAAAAATGAACTTCATGTTCAAATGAAAATGAAAATGAACATCATGTATCAGTCAGATGAGCATGACGAATAAACCAAATGAACAAACACACAGAAGACAATGACGTGTGGGAGTTGAAAGTTTTGAAAAATATTTGCATAGTTGAATAGTATGAAAAATATTTGCATACAATAATCTCAGCCAACAATTTTTTGAAAATATGTTGCACTTATTGCCTCACCTATTTCCAAGGCATCAAATTTTTTTTTCTTTTTCTTTTTCTTTTCTACACTAACTCACATGATCAATAAGGAAAAAATAAATCAAAATTAGTGAAATATTTAGGGACCTTGATTTATGATCTAAGAGTCAAAAAGAATCCTTCTCACATTCTCACCCAATCTCCCTTCTCACCCTATCTATTCCATATATATATATATATATATATATATATATATATATATATATATATATATATATATATTCAACAATAAAGTGATGTGTTGCAACTTGCAAATTATAATAAAATAAAGGTGACAGAAAACAAGTAATATAGAGGATATTATTATAATATTTTAAGAATAAAATAAAAAAATAAAATAAAATATTTACAGAGAAAACATAAAAATTCAAAAATTAGTATATAAAATCCTAATCGTAAAAAATTAATTAACAATTGCATGATTCATAAACAAAATTTTTATCTTTTAGCGAATAGTTGAAACTTAAATATTTTTATATATTAATTTAAATAAATGAAATCTAGTGTTATTTTTCTCTATTTTAATGGATGGTAGTGACATTTTTTTACTTTTTAGGAAAATGGAGTGACAATTTTTTTTTTTGAAAATTAAGTGATGTTTTTATCCAAATAATCTTTTAACTGATTCACAACCTGCTATAACAAATTTTAGTGTAGCACTTTTAACTATTTTGCAATTTGAGAAGCATAATAATAATTTTTTAAATAGTGACATTTCTTATTAAAATAAAAAAAGTTGGGTGACATTTTTATTTAAGCAGTCCACCAGTTTCTAGTGCTTGAATTGGGATTGTCGACCTTGTGTAACGCCCCCATATTAATAATCATCGAAATTACTACTAAACACTTCATAACCCAATGATTAGCGCAGCCGAAATAGAATCCGAAGGCATTACCTTCGTCCATCATTATGGACAAGGCTTATAAACCATCAACACGAACACTGACACAAAGAGAAACCCCCAAAGCATACTCTAACATGACACATACTCATCAAGAAGAATTTACATTACACCCTTGAATTAAAAATTCTCATAACCAACATAAGAAATTACAATCAACTTCCAAATTGGTAACTACAATGATCCACAACAATAAATACTAGAAGTAAACCATATGACTTTAGGATAAATGAGACCTCCTGCTTCCCAATTTAATCAAACTTCTTTTCAATACCTGTGCATCGGCATTAGAGCACCACCTAAAACAAAACATCAAATAATTTTGCAAATGAGTCGAAACTCAATACGCATACCCCTATTGAGTAAATAAATCTAAGCAATTCATTTTATTTCGCACATTTCAATTCAATTTGCAAACATTAAAAACAATAAAACAATAATAAAATAACAATAAACAATAATGAACAACAATAAACATGCTTGTCATACTACTATCTTTAATGGTCCCCTACTTTGCGATCATCGGTCTAAGCCTCCGTATGCGCATACCCGGACCGTTCGGGAGATCCGGATGGGTTGACACTAGGTCAGGTATTTACTGTGGGGGTGCTCAATGGCACAAATAACAATGGGTTGGGGCCATTGTTACATGATAAAACAAGTAAGCTTTATTCATTTTCAATATCATTACACTCACTTATTAAACTCAAATAAAAGAGTTTAAGAAGGGTACAGGCAATATGCGTACCTTGAACCGGACTGCCGGAAGAACCACTTGCACTTGAGCGGACTTGAACAGTTAGTAGCAGCGACCCCTTAGAGGATACTTAAGATAAGAATAAAGAAAAAACTTGAGTTCTTAAAAGGGAAGAGTTCCTTGAGTAAGCCAATAAAACAAAACTCAATAAGTTTGAAAGATTTCGGGGATTTTCATGATGCTCGGAAAGGCATAATTCTTCCTACAAGTCTTAAAAAACCTTGCAAGAGGACTTTTTGGAAAGCTCGAATTAAGTCCTACAACTTCTAATTAAGAGTTCAAGCTAAAAACACTTGTTAAAGGGTGGAACTAAATGATAAAGCAAAGTTTTATTGTCAAATAACATGGTCGTGAACGATATTCGGGAAGCTATAACTCAAGCTCTAAATATTGGCTTCATCATTTCCCTTAATATTCATACATATACTTATCATCAATCTTATCTCTCTATCCTTCCCTTATCTTATTTGGTCTCCCACCCCACTTATTTTACTATAACTATTTTTTTTATTGTCATCAATTCTGTGGGAGGAGTGTCAATGACCATGAAATGAGATGAGTTATAGGGAAATGAATGTCCTATGAGTAAGTTCAAGGAATTTTGGGGAGTACGATACATGACACTTTAAAAAGGGGTTTTTGTGAATAATGATGGAGAGTCGGGCAATATGTGTAATAGTTTCTAAAGAAAAACACAAGGGCCTTTGGTTCTAGACAACTTGAGATTAAGCTGTATGTTAATTAAAGAATAGATAGTACTTGGAGAGTACTCGTGTCGTTCTAAAGAAGAGTGGAAGTAATGTGGACAAATTTTAGAGGAGATACACTTGGTGGCCCCAATTGTTGTACGACGAGACGAAAATGGTCAATTCAAATAGTTAGGCTGATTAAAACTCAATGTTTTGGGGTAGCATGTAAGATTTGATATTCAAAGGCAATAGCTTATTCGAATAAGTTATGTGAAAATATGAGTTTGCAATCCTATAAATAATCGGCCCAATTACTTATCCAAGGATAGTGACTTTAAGTATAGTGGTAACGAAATCGTGGCGATATACCGAATTAGTATCAATCCACACATGCTCATTTAGTAAGGATTGCTATCAAGTTTCGAGGACGAAACTTCTTTTAAGGGGGGTAGACTGTAATAACCCGACCCTAACCCAATGTAATTAAGTTAAATAATGAGATTAATTAACCAAAATCACGCATTTCAATTCACCTAACTGTATTGTTTTTGCAGGACTTGAAGAACGCAACGACCACCGACTCTCTATCATAGTAATTTTTGTTTTATTGCCTCTAGAATAGTATTACTGATCCTTCTTAGTAAACCATAGTATTAAAATCTTTTATCTGAAAATTCTCATTCAAATTTATTATTATCGGAGGATTAAGTACTCAAGAAATTTCTATTAGAAAAATTTCCTCATGATTTAGGCCCTGTTCTTTTCTGCGGTATTTTGCGGTGTGGTGTGGTGGAATTGTGGTGGGGTGTTGTGGAATTGTTATAGGTTATTGGTATATGAGGTAGGTGAGGAGAGAGAATGTAAAAAGTAAAGGAGAAAAGTGAAGAGAGAGAAGAGTGAGGAGAGAGAAAAGTAATGATTTGTGGCAAACTGCGCTGAGTTGTGGCAAACTGCGGTGAGTTGTGGTACCGCAGTTTGCCAACCGCAAAAAAAAAACAGGGCCTTAGTCTCGTAGAATTTTATTCGAAAATTAGTGTTATCGGATGAAAAAAGAGGGATTAGTAAGTGTTTGGGCCTAATTATATTTTTCTT
Organism: Portulaca oleracea; assembly: GCA_029582165.1. NCBI lineage: Eukaryota > Viridiplantae > Streptophyta > Magnoliopsida > Caryophyllales > Portulacaceae > Portulaca > Portulaca oleracea. The sequence continues at coordinate 19,859,115 of CM055882.1, read as the reverse complement.
TGGTAGCCCAACAATCTTAGAGATTTGGGTCATTCTTACAAGGAGAACAAATTATAATATATACTCCCTCGGTGTATTTCAATTTCAAAATTCAGATTTCTGCTCTCAAAACACACCCCCCCTTTCTCCCTCACTCACTCACGCCGGTCTCCTCCCTCTGCTCGCACCAGTTGTCTCTCGCTCCTCTGTCCGGCGACGGCCGCCGGCGCGCAGGCCACCGGCGATGGGCGCGAACCACCGGCGTTCCCCCCTTCGCATCTCTCTCTGCTGCTCTCCTTCTCTTTCCTTGTGAAGGTAATCTCTGAACTCTCTTATCTCAAGTTAGAGTTTAGTTGAGTGCATGTTTTGGGTATGAAATTCTGAGTATAATTAGTTGTTTTATTGAGTAATTGGGGTGCAAGTTGTAATCTTGAGTTTTGATTGATCATTGAAGAAGTAAAATTATGTTGGAATTGTGTGGACCAAGTAAGAGATGGTGAAATTAGGTTTGATTGTTGAAATTGTGTGGTGCATGTTAATTTTGATGGTAATATGAGGTTTAAGAGTGTGCATGTCAAATTAGTGGAAGTAGAGAGAGTTAGAAATGACTCTTGAGAGGAGAAATAATGGGAATTTGGTTAGATTACACTAAATTAGGATAATTATGAATGTATATCAAGAATTGAAGATTTCTATGAGTGAATATGGATGGAATTAAGTCTTTCAAGTGTTGCATGTATCTTGAATGGGTTGGAATTCGGAAGAGATGCGAAATCCTATACTTGGATGGTGAATTTAACCTTGTTTCATGTTCGGTTTATGAGTTTTGTAAAACAAAAGTCATGTATGTTATTTGTGTGACCCAAAATGAAGGGAATTAGTGGGGTACTCTGCTGTGTTAAAAGAATTAGCCATGGAAGACATATTTAAAATATGCCTTAGGGTATTAAATCAAGTAGAAAAGCAATTGGTGGTTTTCAAGTAAATCTCGTAATCTGAATTTTTTGGAGGCAACCGGGACTCCCATAACTAAGAACATTGTGAAAAATAGTGGCCTTAAGTATTAGCTTGCACCCGGTTTTGGAATTTTAGGATTTCGTTATGTATAACTCAAATTATGGCAAAATTAGTGATGGGCTTTCCAAAAAATTACTCGGAGGTACCCCAATATTTGGAGAAACTATTTTTCGGTACCCCAACTTTTCAAAACTAATTTTTCGGTACCCTTACTTTTTGGGTTAGTAATTATTTGGTGCTTTTCCGACATTTAATTTTATTAAGTGACCGAAATACCCTCATTCTTCTTCTTCAAGGGTATTTCTTCAAGAAGAGAAGAACAAGGGCATTTTGGTCACTTAATAAAATTAATGGCTGAAAAACACCAAATAATTACTAACCCAAAAAGTAAGGGTACCTCAAAATTAGTTTTGAAAAGTTGGGGTACCAAAAAAACATTTCACCAAAAGTTAGGGTACCTCAGAGTAATTTTTTGTGGGCTTTCATTATATACATTTTTGGTTGGGCAGTAGGTTTGTGAGCAATTTCAAGAGTTAAATAGACCTTATTAGCGTACGAGTCATAGTTACCTAAATCGGTCACCCCCCCTCCGATCCCCGTTCCGGGGTCGTCGATCCCAATCGGCAATCGATAGCGCCCTAGGTCGGCGAGGATCGCGACCTGGATCGCCAAATTTGAGCGATCCGATTGTCACTAACACCGGTGGCCATTTGTAGTGGAAGTTGAGGGCTTTATGGTTGACGGAAGCTGCGAAACCAAGGGTGGCTTTTGCCGGACACCAATCACCATTTTCGGCCACCGGAACTTGAGTTTGAAAAAGACAAAGGAAAAGTAGAAAACCCTAGATCTGAAAATTGAATAACCAATTGATGGGTATTCGAGGTAGAGATTGAGGGCTTTTGATGGAGAAAGAGTTGCGGTTCCACTGGCAGGGATATCTCCGGCCATCAGTCGCCGGATTCCGGCCGGCAGGATAGGCTGAGAAGCTGCAGCAGAGAGAAATTTGGGGGATATGGCTGCGGGACTTAGAGTTAGGGTTTCTACGGGGCTTAAAAGCTTCTTGCACCCATAACTACAAAAATAAAAGAGCCTAAGAGCCCACTGGGCCCAATAGCACTGCTGACTATAGCCTATAAATGTGGAAACTGGAAAGTAATGAATACTAGTATTTTAAAAGTAACAATTGAAACTAATAAATAATTTTAAAATAGTACTTTAATAAAATACCAATTTATAATTAGAGATGTTTTTATTTATCGATCCAAAAAAAATTATCGGCGAATTCTGATCCCAAATACCGTTCCTAATGAACCTACCCCCATCGATCCGGGATTTTAAAATTTATCGATTTCGATCCCGATTTCGACCCTCGACCCCTACCGATCCCCGACCCTGGCAACTATGGTACGAGTTCTAAATGGAATTTGTAGTATGTTCTGCAAGCTTTCCGAAATGGGGTTTTATGCATCCATTGGACATCGGGACAGAAAGTTATGGCCCGTTCTTTCCAGCTATGTAATTAAGTTATGCCCAGAAAATAATGGTGACCATAGCATATTCTAGACACTTTTAGGACCTTTTCTAGGGCTTAGATGAGATTCTGGTTAACATAAGAGTTGTATTATGCAATTCAAGCTTTCCATAGACTACTTTTATGCACTCAACCGATATTTAGAGCTTGAGTTATAGCTTCCCGAATATCGTTCCCGACCATGTTATTTGACAATACAACTTTCCTTTATCATTGAGTTCCACCCTTTAGCAAATGTTTTTAGCTTGAACTCTTAATTAGAAGTTGTAGGACTTGATTCGAGCTTTCCAAAAAGTCCTCTTGCTAGGTTTTTCAAGACTTGTAGGAAGAGTTATGCCTTTCCGAGCGTCATGAAAATCCCTGAAATCTTTCAAACTTATTGAGTTTTGTTTTATTGGTTTACTCAAGGAACTCTTCCCTTTTAAGAACTCAAGTCTTTTTTCTTTATTCTTATCTTAAGTATCCTCTAAGGGGTCGCTGCTACTAACTGTTCAAGTCCTGCAAAAACAACACAGTTAGGTGAATTGAAATGCGCGACTTTGGTTACTTAATCTTGATTACTTAGCTTAATTAAACAACATTAGGGTCTATTTAACACTGGGTTATTACACCTTGATAGGATGATTTCCAGGAGGATCCCTGGACGAAAAAACGCAGATCGGCCACAGAGTTGGAAACCTATTTCCTGGCTTGTTGCTGGGTGAGAGTGTTGGGGCAGAAGAGAGTTTTAACTTTTAAGTACTCGAAAATGGCAACCTTGCCAGCGTTGCCATTAAGGACTATAGGTGGGGAGACAGAAGATGACTATTAATTATTTGAACACCGACCCACTTAACAACGTCCGACCAGACTCACTCTCCCCTCCACCCTCTCTCAATCTCCGTACTCCGAGTCTTTCACTGTCGTCCGCACGTCTCCTCTCTCAAGGGCGGATTTGGGGTTTATGTAGGGGTGTCCTGACTCAAAAAAATTCAAGGAGCCTACAGTATGTGGGAAGCGAAAGGATATGAATAGGATAAATGAACACTCCAGAAAAAAAAACCCAAAAAATTAATATGGAATTTCCACTTGCTGATTCACAGCCCGCGCCCCAGCCCAAAAAACCTAAGACAAATTTTTATTTTTATAAAAACAATTAAATGTTTCAATTTTAAGTTAATTGAGAAAATTAAATAAAAAAAATTCAGTTTCTGATTTTGTGGAATTGCACACTTCCTGCGCACGACCCAGCAGAGGCAGCGACTCCCTACTTCTTCGGTGGACCCCCAGTGACTGCTGCCTGTCAACCATTGCCGTTGCCGTTGCTACTTGCCTCGCTGACCTTCTCTGGCTTCACCGACCGAAAGCTCCACTGCTCCTGCCTCAACGTCCAGCGACTGAACGCTCCGCAACCTCCCACTCTGGCGACCGGTGAACGAAAATCCTACTTGTGAGTTTTCTAACTTTCATTCTCTGATTTTCACTTTTAGGGTTTATAGTTCACTATTTCAATTTTAAGTTTTCATTCCAATTTGGTAAATTACTGAAATTCATAATTTGTGATTTGTAGTTTGTAATTGTGATTTGTGAATTATTGAACATTTTGTGATTGGGTAAACTACTGTTAATAATTAGGGAAATTACTGGTAATTCCTGTGTTCACTTTGCTATCAACCTAAGGGAATGGCCTTTTTAGGTCTCCTTCAATTTCATCAAAATTTGGGAATTTAAGTGGGTTTAAGAAGAGTCAAAATGAGAGTAGCTTGCTTTTTGGTGCTGTTAGAAAATTTGTTATGTATGTGCTGTATAAATATAATACTCCCTCCCTTCAATATTAATTGTCCAAAATGTCTTCTTTGACTAAGAATTTCTTATGATATATTTTTTCAAAAAATTACAAAACTATATTCTTATGATAATACTTTTCGTTGTGAATCTAATGATGGTACTTTCGTATATTATAACATATTAACATTGTATATGTTGAGAAATTAATGACATGTCAGGACAATTAATATGGAACGAAGGGAGTAACTAAATTATGTGTTTGGTTGTGATTGGATAAATGTTTCTATTGTTCTCCTTCCAATCTAATGTACTCTATATTATCGAAATATCCATGGGCTCTCTTTCCAATCTAGTGTATTTTTCGTCAAAATATTTGGAAAAACAAAAATTGTATGGAATTGGAACAATTTGCCACTTTCTCAAATTCTTATCTAATGTATTTTTGGTTGTATGTTTGAAATATTTGAAGATTTGTCTTTTTTTTTTCCCGAATATATGAAATGGTTACTATTGTCAAATGGACACCTCTAATTTCAAAGTCTAGATCCGCCACTGGCTATTCTGACTCCAGGCCAAGAACACTTTGGTTCTGTGCCGACTAAGACAGCTAAGCAGACATCGTACCTACTGCCTTTTGTCCCCCTTTTTTTGGGCTGATGTCAGAAATACTTCATTACCAACCATATGGACCGAGAAGCATGAAGTTGTTACCTACATAGCTCCTTTAGCTGTAATATTGTACATTCTTTTGCTACACAAGGATAGCATATTGCTGACATATTGAATATGACCTAATGAACATGGAGTACAGCTTTGTTTGGTTGCCTATGAAAGTATCTCTGCCCCGTTCAATTCACTCTCTCATTTATCTGCAATCTAGTGATTTTGGGCTTGACAAATCATGTGGCACGGATTCTTGTAGCACTAACTGTCTGACTCTTGTTACTTGACTGTTTCATGAGAAATGTGTGTATTTTTAAAATCACATTCCAGTAGTGTTTGGATTTTGTGTCCAGTTCTAATGGACCTTTCCAAGCATCTTTAATATTTTACTTTTCATTTTACAGACTTGATGTACATCTAGTGGAACTGTTCTTTGCGCTAATGCAATCTCTCGGTAATGTACAATTTCCCCATACTCCTCTATCCGCGATGAAAATTAAGTTGTTTTAACTTGATGAAGAAATATGGGGTTAAAATAGGGGTTGAAACAGTTAATTGCCTGCTTGATGCCCTTGCAAAGGAGAAGCTAGCCAAAGAAGCGCAAGCTTTGTATGAAAAGTTGAAACCTAGGTTCACTCCGAATATGAAGACTTACACCATTCTGCTTAGTGGTTGGTGCAGAGTGAAAAACCTTATGGAGGCTGGAAGGTTATGGAATGAGATGATTGACCAAGGTTTCAAACCTGATATTATCACCCATAATATAATGCTTGATGGGCTTTTGAGAGTTAAAAAGCAATCTGATGCGATCAAGCTGTTTGAGATCATGAAGGCAAAGGGACCAGCTCCGAATGTACGGAGCTATACTATGCTGATAAGGGACTTCTGCAAGCATAATAAGATGAAAGAAGCTCTCTCATACTTTGATGAGATGTTAGCTTCAGGTTGTGAACCTGATCCTGGAGTGTATACTTGTTTGATCACAGGATTTGGGAATGTAAAAAGGATGGACATGGTATTCAGTTTGCTCAAGGAAATGGAAGAAAAAGGGCATCCTCCTGATTCCCGGTTGTATAATGCTCTGATCAAATTGATGACCAATATGCGAATGCTAGACGATGCAGTTCGCTTTTATAAGAAGATGATAAAGAGTGGGCTTCAGCCCACAATCCATACGTACAACATGATGTTGAAGTCCTACTTCTTTGTGGGAAACAGCGAAATGGGATGTGCTACTTGGGATGAGATGCTCCAAAGAGGTTGCTGCCCTGATGAGAATTCCTACACTGTCCTCATTGGAGGGCTAATAAGACACGGGAGATCAGAAGAGGCATGTAAATATATAGAGGAAATGATTAATAAAGGCATGAGAATCCCGCAACTTGACTTCAGCAAGTTAGTTGCTGACATTTCTAGGGCTGGGCGGCCCAACATATTGCTCGAGCTAGCTAGAAAGACGTGACTGTCTGGGAAGTCTGAAGTGTCTGAAGTCTTAGCTAGGTGGGCTGAGACCACTCAGAAAAGAATACCAAGAAGAAGTATTGTTGAAAGTGATGGATAGAATGTCGGCTTTTTTCTTCAACTACCGAGAAGGCTTCAACTTTTCTAGAGTGAGAACTATGTAAGGCTAATAGAACTTCACTCTGGTTTTCTATTGTATTGGTTTAGCGTGATCTTGTTCTGTATATTTTTATGGATGTGATGCAAATTATTTCAACAACAAACTCCTAGGAAAAACATGTTTAACCGCACTCTAGGGATTGGATGTGGGCTGGCTTCCCCTCATGAACTGGAGCTCATGAAGAGGCTGATTGCTGCTCGGAATCTCTCTTTAATGATCCTTGTGCTCTATGCTAATTATCCCTTTAATGATCCTTGTGCTTGTAATCTCACTTGTACTGCGCAATGTGAAGGACCTGTCTTGAGGTCTGTTTGATTAGGGTCTCCGTTTTGCAGATTTGAAGTCTGGCTGTCTGCTTTTAGAGCTCTATCTCTATCATTTTGTTTGCGCATTTCCCGGACAGCGAACAACATTTGCTCATTCTGGCTGGTGCTTCATAGCTTTTCCATGCTACTGATGACTTCTCCATCCTATGGAAGACTAGCTCAGGTTATAACTCCTTTAGTAGGGTGTTGCATTTTATATAGTTTCAGGTTTCGTGAATGATCAATTGAGATCTCGACAGATTTTGACAGGCATACTATAACCAGTTCCCCATTCTGTCGTCTGTCAGATAAACAACTCCCAGGGTTGTAGATCTTCCAATCATAGACATGGTTCCCCTTGATGAGGTATAATGCCCTGTGATAGAGCCTGAAAGCTCAAAGGATGTTATAGTTGAGACTTTTTTGGATCTTTTGGCCTGTTAGTTACAATCATTGATGCTTACTGAACTTACAAGGTATATGTTACGTGAACTGTAATATGGCCTATGTTACTGTGGCAATTAATAAGTGAACTGTCCAACAAGACCAAACATAACATAGCGAACCCCCCTCCTCTCCAACAACAAACAAACAAAAAAGAGGGCCCAACTCATGCATCAATGTCATAAATCATAAGGGATATGTTGTCTGGTAACTTTGCTACAGAACTTTGCTATATGTTATAAGGTAATTACTTGGTTGGTAATCAGCTCAACCACTTTCAGGGGTGCTTTGTCAATTTGTTTCTGTGTTTTGCTCTCTTTATTTTGGGCTTTCAAAGTGAATTATTACGAGGAATTTTCCTATTACATGACACTTGTATCTAATGTATGTTGTGAAGCAGACTTTTCAAGATTTTCCAGGGAGGATCTTCTCAGAATGCCTCTTGGCCTGGGTACTGGGTCCATGATTTATATGGTTGATGGAGGCAAAGTTCATCAGTGCCTTGGGGCTTGTATCAACGATTGCAACTAAACATTAATGCTGATGTAGATATCCCTGACAGACCAGTTTGGGGCAACCAAGAGGAAGAAATCTCAGACAAACTGAAATCAAGGACAGGAACTTTGTACTCGGGGGAAGAAATCTCTTGCAAGCCTGCATCAAGGAAATGTGAACGATAGGATTTTTTTTCGGAGTCCATAGATCATGGTAATGTCGCCAGCACATTTGGGCTATATGAACACTCTGACAGTGAAATGTTTCTAGTAAAGTGCATTGTTTTATCTTACTGTGTCCATGTTTGGTGCTTGCAGTTTGAACCTTCATTTATGTTGATTGTTTCACTAATCCATGCCAACTGTACGTACTACATAGTAATAATTTGCTCTATTATGAAGCTTTCAAAAGGCTCTTAATTAGCTGCTAGTTTCCGGTGAATCAATCATAATCTAAATACCATTTTCTGCGCTCCGGGTTAAGCTCAAGACAGCCTCCTGGATTGAATTAAATCAAAGACGTATAGGCTTCTGAGACTTATTATTAGTTGTTACATTCTGTCCATTCAGTCTCGTGGCTGTTGCCTCTTGCAGTTTGAAGATGTATGAAACTCGTGCATAATCTATTGCATCCTGAAGTTCTGTTGAACAAATATTTCCATGGGCAAGCAAACCATCTCCTCAAGATTTCTTTTTAATAATGACTAAAAATTAACAAGTCCTTAATTTTCCCATTCGATAAGGTTGATATGGTGCCCCAATCTAAGTCAATCTTAAACTTTTGGAGGTATTTATTAATTTTGTACAATATGATAAGTTCAAATTCTAGATGTTTAGTAAATTAGGTAAAGTATAAATTAATTTATTGACACTCATTATTAGACTCGTAATTACAAACTTCAAATTTTATGTGCATCATTTTTTGTGGCTTCTGCCTCGGGAAACAAAAAAATTATTTTTTTAAATTATTCCCAGTCACAAGCCCCTCAGTAAGTTATATTATTCTCATATAATTTTTTTTACATTTACCTTAATAGTATTCTTTTATCATGGGTTCTGAAGTGGACCAAAAGTTGATTTCCTATTTCCCAATAAAACAAATTATTTTCCTATTCTCTTGTGACTCTATAAAAGTCATTCAGTGATAAACTTATTGTATATTCATATTCAAAGAATTTAAAATATGACTTGTCAGAATAAATTATTAAAAGTAATTCTGAAAAAAGGTTTACCCTATGAAACTTTTATGTAAAATAGTCTAATCCAAGGGTATTTCTCTCTCATATATCCTAGAATCTCATCCAATTTTCAACCATCTTTGCCAGGGCTAGGCTAGGCGCCACCGTACGATCGTCGCCACACGGCCCCGCCCACCCATCTCCCTTCCCATCGTCCGGTGGGCAGCGGCAGGGGATCTCAGAGGAGGAAGAAAATCAGTTAGATCAATCCAATAACTAAAGGAAAGGAATCAGGGACACTCAACCAAAAAACCCTAACGAGTTACACGAACTTGTAGGAATTAAGGAACAAGTAGGTCGCTTTTCCGACGAGTTGAAATTAGTGAAAATTTATTTAATCTAATAATGATGTTAAGTATAGTTCAGTTCAAATTCCAAAAGTCAATTTGTCGTATCCAAATTGCCCCAAGAGTTGGATTATTTAATTCCAATAGTCTCTTATTAAAGCACAATTAAAACTCATATTATAGGTTATTGGTACTAGCTAATATGAGATTAATAATAGCTGATATGAGATTAATAGAAATAAAACTTAAAATATTATAGTCATTTTGTGCGGCGAACCACCCTTTTATAATCAATTTTGTGCACCAGGCTACACTACGCTTTTATAGTGAGACCGTTTCTTAGATCTCATTTATAGGGATGCTTTGTGCATCTCGCAACGCTTTTATAGTCAATTTTGTATTAATGAAAATTCTTCATCAATCTATATAATATGGTATTTTACTAAAATTGAAGACACAAGGAAAGTAGAATGTGAAATTATTACGAGACTATTATATATTACACAGGATTCAATGATAGATAAATAAGTATTGAAACTCTTACACATTACAAATCTAATGATAGTATTTTCATCTAACATAATATATTTATTAAAAAAATTTATAATCCTACATTCTTATAATTGGTATCTTTCATTCATTCTTTCGATTGGTTGGAATCACTTTTGGATGGATTGGATTGGAATGGATTGGATTGAATTGGATAAGTTGTGATGTTTTTTTTTTAGAATTGTGTTTTTAGAGAGGATGAATTTTTGGGGATTGTTAAGGTTTGGATTGGAAAAAGTTACCAATCCAAAGAACAGGTGTATATCGAAACATTATATATATATATATATATATATATATATATATATATATTAAAAAGTTAATGATCAATAGTTTTAGAATCTGACTAACACTTAAATACTGTGAGAATTAAACCTTATTCTTTTCTGCGGTGGATAAAGTGCGGAAATTGTATGATATGGTAAATTGTGGAAATTATGATATGTTGCGGTACTATGTGATAGGTTGTGGTAAAATTTGTGATAAGAATAATTGATGTGGTTGGTGATGAGAGAGAAAAGTGAAAAGTAGAAAGCACGAGAAGAGAGAAAATTATGATTTTGTGGTAAAGTGTGATATGATATGATAAGATGCGGCAGTTTTTTATCGCTAAAACTAATTAGAACTTTAAAACAAAATTCAAATTTAGTTGTTTGAATCGAAAGTTTATGATATGATAGGCTTGAGTGAAAAAAAACTCTAGTATGAATTTTGAACTCCAAATATTTTATTAACATATATCGCCACTTATGTTGACATATATATGTTGTCATTTTCTGAAAAATGATTTGTCTCCTACCAAATAAGGGAAAATTTGACATAGAAAACAATTTTCCTTAAAAAACCATTTCTGCTGGAAATCATTTTTCTTCCAACCAGACACACCCAGGTACATTAAATCTTAACGGTTGAAACTTGTTTATTGGAATCCAGTCTGACAATCATAGTTACAACGTGCTCTTGGAAGAAATCAAAGAGGCTTATATAAAAGTCAAGAGAGATAGAGTTGGTAAAGTTTCATGTAAATCAGACTAGGGTCCTAGAAATTCTGATCTTGGACATTGGACCATCAAACAATTAAGATCAAAGAAACCTCATTTTCTATTGCTCAAGCATTGACATTGCTGTGGGGTTCCATCAGTGAGTCCTAAAATCATCCATAGTCCAACAAAACAATCCATTCTTTCTTTGTTTTCCATTACGTAATTTAAAATACTTGTGTCAAGAAATATGAAAGTTGATTTGATCAATAGCACAAATGAAGTCACCCTTTCCTTTAAGCATTACATTTTCCCCTAAGATGAATGCAAAACTGATACGATACATTCTGCAGGAAAATATACTGGATTTTCCAATAAAGGGATGAGTTAGCAATGTTGAGAAGTACACAACGGGAATGCCTCTCATACTATGAGCCCTTGATTGTGAGGGCAGCTGAGGTGGGAGGTGCACCTTTGTGCAGCATACACAAGGGACATGGAAAAAAAACACAGCCCTACCTAAAGCAAAATTAACAACGGCAGATTTGGCCGATCAAGTCTTGGCACAGTTTTCCACATGCAAGCTCACCGGAATGACGGTGCGTCATCTCGAAAAATCACCTAAAGTTAGTTTTCCCAAATACATGATACCTCTAAACGCGTTTCAAAATAAAGGGAAAGAATTAATAATTTCCTCAAAATTGGAGGCACCTCTTTGTGTTTTGCAAAGAGTACAGTCAAGCTAAGCTATTTTCAAATTTAAAAATACATATTTATACTATAGTTTGAAATATCGAGTGTCTTACCCTTTGGCCTTTACCAAACATGATGGGTTTGACACCAGGAGATAGGATCCATGGAACAAATGTCCCCTGCATCAAACAATCTTGCAACTTAATGAAAGAAAAAGGGGAATTACTCTTCCACTTGGGAAGAGGGAATTGTGAAGATCAACGACCATTCACTTTGAAGGATTGTGAATTGGGAAATAGCAAGTTTTTACTTGCTACAAAGCTCACACTAGACTACCTCACCAATGAAGAATCCTTCAATTACTATAACTCTTTCCTCCAAAGAATACAAAAGCCTCGTATGGACGAACAAAAAGGCCTCTTGTAACACTAGAAAGGATAGCCGACTGGGGAAAAATTTCCTATTTACTTGTTGACATCCTGACGGGACCCTCTGTTGTCAATGCCCTGGTCCTGTTGCTGGCCGCCATGACTGTCATCTGACCTAATTTTAGGGCTTGCCTTCCTCGAGTTTTGATCCCTCTTTTCATCGGTTGGTTTCTTTACTTCCACAGCAATCTCCTTCATGGTCTTCTCAAGGGCCTCTAGTCTCTCCTTGACCTTCAGTAGCTCAGGATCAGACCCCTCTACTTTCACCTCTTCAGCAGGCTTTTCTCCCTGTTCTGCTTTCTTTTCTTCCTCTGCTTTCTTTTTTTCCTCATGTTCCTGATGTAAATCCCCACAAATAGCCACGGTCAATCTAGTCATTCTCTACTCCACATAAAAATTACAGTACAGAGTGGAGGAATTCCGAATTCCTCCTAGGGGAAGACAAAACATATCACATAAGCAAGCACGTTCCACTCTGCTCATTACATCTACAGAGGAATAGCACCACCATATGAAACCACATGTGAAAATGGACATGCAAAAGCATGGACTCCCTAGTTCTGCAACACTTGAAAACCAAACATGTTCGTGCAGTAGAGTTCTCGCTTCAAGCAGCTTCCTCTACAACTACTGAAAATAGTCATTTCGAGGACAGTGCACGCGATTACACGGTTGTCTCAAATAGTCTCCAAGTCAAGGCCAGAACATAATTGTTCATGGAACAATATCACCAAATTCACATAACAAGGCAAAAAGGATGGACAGCAATCAAAATCAAGCACATGAATTCAGTATTCAGGATCTGGAATATGCTGTAGTCAGTCCTGGACAAATATGAAAATTTCATCTAAAAGTTGAATGTATTCTGAGCACATGTAACAAGTCAAATCAATCATCTAGAAACATCATAAAGAAAATTGCAAACTAGGTGGATATAAAGAATGTCATACCAAACTAGAATGAAGAAGAATAACAACCAACCATTTCATCCCTACTACATGGATAGAAATTTTTGGAGATTTGGATGATGTTTATATTAAATCCACTTAGAAGTGAGTCTCTATTTCACTTCAGATCTAGAGACTACCGAAGCTAGACCACATTAATTGAACAAGTCCATAAAACAAGTATCATGGGAGAAAGCAACATGTGAAAAATGTTGAAGACCATCCGAAAGTACCCGTAATTTGTTAGAGAAACCAAAGCATCGATATTTCTCAAAGAGAAAATTTCACCAAGTATCACATGATGTCAAAATGAGATGGGGAAACCATCAACCCTCCAAGATCACCAAGGGAAAATAAACTATAGGTCTCTCACAGGATAAATAATAAAGGTCAACTTTGACCAAATGCAAACAGTAGATAATGCCTACATCCACTTTCCATCATAATATTTTGATATCAGAAACCACACATGAAATAAAACTGCATCGAACACAGAAAAGTGTTTCGGATAGGTGACTTGCTCACTTGCCAGTAAGTGAACAAGGTTCCTAGGGAAGCATCCACAGAAGACCCTTTATTGTATTTCCTGTGAATAGAATACAGTGTGGGCCAGCTCTTAGATTGTGGCCCCACGACCAAAAAGTATTGTGGTCCGGGCTTCGGGCTTTTTGTGTTATGTTTGGGTATTTTTATGGGTTGAGACTTTTCAGCAGGGCTTTCTGCCTTTAGAGCCAACCTAGACCATGAAACTTCATGGTCCAAGGTCTGTAATCCAATTTCCACCCTTTGATAGCCTGGTAGGCTAGATCCCAGCCAGCAAGACATTCATGAAACCCTCAATTTAATTAGATTCACGACAGCTGTCTCTTTGAACTTAAATCATAGCCAAGATAACCAGGTGGTGAAACACCAGCAGTACAACACCATGCATTAGAAGAAGCTCAAAGTTCATTATATTACTAAAGGAAAACCCCACCCTTGGAAAGATAAATCTTAACATTGGAACAGCTTTAAACCATTAAAGAATGTATGAACACTAAGAATTTGATCCCACCATAAGACTTTGATGGGATCATTGACAATAGCACCTCAATAATGAACTCACATACTGCCTCCTTGGAAAGATGACTCTCAAGTTGGAACAGCTTCAAACCATTAAAAAAAAAATGCAATGAACAACAAGAATTTGGTCCCCCATTTTGTCACAAAATTTGATAGAATCATTCGCAAATAACACCACAATAATGGGCCTACATACATCCTGTCCAAACCTTAGATCAAACCGACAGGAGCTTGGAGACTAAAATAATAAACTTTTGCCACAAACTTTCAGATCAGTCAGAGAAAGGCGAAGATAAAAAGGCATATGATGCCATTCATTAGTACAATATTGAGGAAGCGCTCATGATACATGTTCCCTAAAAGATGACCAAATGCATTATAGCCTTTGCTAGGAACATGACTCATTGGTTTCTAATGGTGATACATGTGAGCTGCAAGCGAAGAGGGGGAATTAGACAAGGTGACTCCCTCTCCAGTCTCCCCCTTAGCTTTTTGTAATGGCCATGGAATCACCTTTATAGACAATTGACAGTGATGCCTGCAGCTCAACTGTATAGTTTGCACCGAAGCTGTAGATCTACAGGACTAACTTAATTTTTTTATAACCTCACTCTAGTTAGCAAGGCAGACTCACAATCCATTCAAGCTATCAACCATGTTCTACATGATTCCTCTCAAGTTTCAACACTTATCAGCTAGGAGAAATCACATTCAAATGTTATTGTTGGGGAAGTCAAAGAACCCATGAAGCAGAGATTGAAAAGATTAGTGGGTTCATAGTTGGAACATTCCCTTTCAAGTACCTGGGTTACACATTATTGAATCCAAGTTGAGCAAAGAAAACTGGCATGCTAATTGACAACTTAACAGCAAAGATAAAAATCTGGACGAGAAGGAACATATCATGTGCAGGGAAACTAGAATCAGTCCTGATCGGAGTAATTAGTTTCTGGTCCAATGCATTTACTCTTTCCCAACATTTGATTAGAGAAATTGAAGCCATATTCTGAAACTTCCTGTGGACTGGTGTTTAAAACTATAGGAAAGCTCCATCAGCAGCCTGGGATAAAGTATCCAAACCTAAACGAAATGGAGACACATTGCCATATGCAATAAAGCCTTCATTTTCTATATCTGGGATATTGCCAAAAAGGAGGAT
Organism: Portulaca oleracea; assembly: GCA_029582165.1. Lineage (NCBI taxonomy): Eukaryota > Viridiplantae > Streptophyta > Magnoliopsida > Caryophyllales > Portulacaceae > Portulaca > Portulaca oleracea. The sequence continues at coordinate 19,843,951 of CM055882.1, read as the reverse complement.
AGTTTATGGGTTTTACTCAAACAAAATGGAATCATATTTGGGATGAATCCGTAAATGCAACCATAGGCTCTTTCAACACCAAAAGAGGCCAACTCATCAGCTAGGAACGGATATTACAGATGGTGTTATTAATAGACTCTCACATTTAGCACCATACACCGCAATTTCATGGACGGGAAATGTCTTTTAAAAGACAGTACAGCTTGATATAATAGACCTCAATTAGAGGGATGATATGTTGGTAATGAAAGTCAAACTGATTTTAAACCCCCACCCCCTAAAAAAGGGAAGCAAAAGAAGAGGAAACAGGGGTCTCCATGTCAAAAAACCAACAGTTACAATCAGATTGTGCCAGAGGTTATTTAATGACAAAATAATTAAATTGAAGAATAGGATGATAAAAGGGAGAAAGAAAGATGATAGGCCGACATCAGAGCCCTAGAATTTTGTCCTTCCTTGGAGGTTTACTCTTTTTGACATATGAGGCCTCACTGTCTACAGCAAATGCCTTTTGGACTCGCTGCTTTCAACTTAAATTGAAAGACAAGATGCATGGCGAAACAAAGTAATTCAGCTATACCAAGTTACAGAAAATTCATTACCGCTTCCATCTTTCTCATTTCATGGCGAGCATACTGAGCTACCAAATATACAGCTGAAACAGACCATAGTTTCTGTCAGAAAACAACTTAATATTCATTGCAGGTAGAGTATGAGGAAATTGTACATTACCGAGTGATGGCATTAGCGCAAAGAACAGTTGCACCAGATGGAAATCAAGTCTGAAAATTGAAAAGTGAAATGATAAACATGGTCGAACAGGTCCATTATAACTGGACATGAAATCCAAACACTGATGGAATAGTGGAATGTTATTTTAAAAAGATGCACATTTCTCATGAAATAGTCAAGTAATAAATAAGAGTCGGACTGTTAAGTGCTGCAAGAATCCCTGCCACAAAATTTGTTGAACTCAAAGTCACTAGATTGCAGATAAACAAGTGAGCAAATTAAATGGGGCAGAGATAAGTTCATAAATCATAGGTGACCAGGTAAAGCTGTACTCTATGTTCATAAAGGTTATATTCAATATGCCAGCAACATGGTATCCTTGTCTAGCAAAAAAATGTACAATATTACAAATAAACCAGCCACGTGGGTAACAACTTCAAGCTTCTCGGTGCATATGGTAATGAAGTATCTCTGAAATCAACACCCATCCATCCCCAGAACCCCTCTCCCCCCCCCCCCCCCAACCCCCCGAGAAAGGAGGAAAATAAAAGGCAGTAGGCACGGTGTCTACTTAGTGGGCACACAACCAAAGAGCACTTTGTCATGATAATGACGCAGGCCGGGAGACAGAGCCGCAAGAAATCAACACCCACCCATCCCCAAACACCCCCGGCCCCACCCACCCCCCGAAAAAGAAGGAAGAACATAAAAGGCAGTAGGCATGAGTCTACTAAGTGGGCGCACAACCAAAGAGCACTTTATCATGATAATGACGTAGGCCAGGAGACAGAGCCACAAGAAACTCCAGCCAAATACTAAAATGGAATACGAAAACCACAGTTCTTGACGGATGGTGGGAGGAACGACATTAGATCATCATAGAGTGCAACTAACAGTTAACATTATTTTCTTCTGGGAATGCCATATAGTGTACTCCCAAGCCAAATCAAGAAAACAAATTCTTAGGGATTCGAAAAGACGGCCAATATTTTGAACTTGGGAGCAAGAAATAGCAGTGATTGTAACATTACAAGTGGGAATTTTTGGGCATCATTGTAGCAATGCCGGAAAAGGTTCAAACTTAAACAGCATACAAACAAGAATCATTCCCTTATTAAAGCTACGGTCAACTGAAGCAAGCAAAACTGGTCCATGAGATGCCAAACACACTTAAAAGGCAATGACTGATCAACTGAAAATGAGTATAGAAAACCCAAGCGAATGCAACAAAATAATCAACCACATAAAAATAGCCCACCAAGTGTTTGCCAAAATGCCTAAGTGAACAGAATAAAAACAGCCATTTCAGAATACTCGCACTAAACATAAAAAGCAATAAAAAAATAGAAATTGGGGAATGCAAAATAGAATACCCAAATTTCTTCTCCTTAGGAGGGTCAGAGAAGAGGATCTTAGCCGCCTTGACAAAGTCAAGCTTGTCAAGGTCACGGTATGCCTCAAGGTCTCTTACTGCATTCCGTCTAGCGCCATTGTTGCCACTATCGCTCCTCCCATCTCTTGTACTACCGGGTTGCTTGTTGAGAGAGGTGCTGGGATTATGATTACAGAATCGTCTTTGCTGTAAATAGGAAAAACGCCTAGAGAAATGGACCCAAATGCCTCTCCCTCCAAACATTTCTCTGCACTCTTTAAATGTGGCAGTGTGCTCACATTGTGACAAATCAACAAGGTAGAGTTCCAAAGAAAAACGAATGCTTTCGACGCTGGCCCAATGAGTTGCTCGTCTATTTCCGACCCACTAGTTGCGTACCTCCAATTAGAAGGCAATTCTCCTAGCACGTGTCTGCAGAACCATAACATCAACATGGTCAGTCCAGAATGGCAATCGGCCGAATCGGGTCCAGTTGGGCCCAGACCCGAACTAGTCTACCTTTTTAGGATCCAGATCCAGTGGGTCTGAAAATATTAGATTCAGATCTAGGCCGAGACTCGTCGGGTCCACAAGTCTTTAGTGCCCTAGTGGGTTCTTCATGGGTCTCAATCAAGCTGGTGTATACACAAACAAATACACATAGGCTATCTCGAAACTCAATAATCGACAAAAGCCATCCAAAAAACAAAAAATACAAGCTTGTGTAATCAAGGGGTCCATAAAGCCACATGATAAACAGTACAGATGTCCTGTAGAAGTCACACATAGGCCCTCTCAAACAATACAAAAAGCAGGGACAATCTATCTATCCAGTCAAGTATGTTGAAGAACTCCCCATAACATAACCCTAGTAGCCAAGACTGAATCATTGACCCTAATCAGAAGATGTGAAAGACTACGGCAACATCTTTGTCTTTATGATTTTACAGGAAAGCCTTTATGATTTTACAGGAAAGCCAGAGGACACCATATGTTCATCAATTTCCATAGCCGTGGTCCACTAGCCAGTTCGCATAATGGTGACCGATCCGATAAAAACGCAACCCTAGCAACAGATCCCGCTATACATAACATTGAATCAAATCAAACTAGACGCAAACACTAGCAGGATCAGCATAATCAAACAAAATAAAACAAAGAATCTAATTCTTGAGAAAACACACGGATAGATGAAAGATGAACAAAAGAAAGTCCAGGTGAATTAGCATTATTGCAGAGCTAAAAGTCCAATTCAGTGAGTTATTAATCACTTGGAAGATTACAGAGCTAAAAATGCAATAAAATGAGTGTCGATGACTCTCAATTCTTTCTAATAGGATTGGAAGCTAGCATTGCATTTGCAATGCAGCATTATGAAATAGTTACCGTTTTCCACACATTTGAAAAAGAAAAACATATGTGACACCAAATATTTCAATAGGAAGCTATTACAGTTGACCCCACTCTAAAAAAACAAAAGAAGACAAAGACAAAGACAAACTTGGTTAATCTATGTAATGAAACCATTCGAGCAACCTAATAAAGTAATCAAAACCATTCAAACTAATCAATTGATAATTAAACAATCCACATTACACGATTTATCAATTTCATCAAAGTAATCAAACGATTCAAAAAACCTCATTTCAATAGGCTTAATCAAATGACTCAAATCAAAATCAACATAATCAAAAATCACAATTCACATAAAAACCATCCTCGATAATACACAATCAGAATTGGACATAAATAAATCATAAAATCCAAGGCATATAAAAACCAAATTAGTAGATTAATCAACTTGGAGAAACAAAACCCTTCAAGTCTTCAACTCTGAAGCAATCACAGATTCACAGAGACAGAGAGTAATCAAAAAATCAAACTAAAACCGAAATGTGTAAAGTTTAAACCCTAAAATGAAATTGAAATAATTGAAATAGACGCTCACAGTGACAAACAGTGCGGTTGTGCCTGCAACCGGCAAGGACGAGCAAGTGGGCTTCGGCCTTCGGTGTGACATACAGACACAGAGAGGAGGGTTGAAGTGATTCAGAATTAGCGTCAATCAAGTATTAACCGCCGTTTCTTTTCTTTTTCTTCAGGGAAACTACCTTTTTGATTAATGAGGTATTTGCTTTTAAAATTAGTTGTTTAGCTTAAAAAAAAATAACTCTTTTTAAAATTATTTAGATTAACATTTGACTGTTTGACATTAAAATTGTATTATTAACTTTATATTTTCATCAAAGATTTTTCTAATATTTTCTTAGGGTTTCTAATAATTCTTTTACCATATCAAACGAAATTAATATTTTTTACTTATTTGAATTAGTCTATTTAATGATTTATAATCAATTAATGATAATAAGTTGTCCATTATACATTCACTTTATTTTTCTAAAAATAAATATAATTTTGATGGAAAACACTAATAATTAATTTAGTATTTTCATTAAATTGACAAATTGACCTCTTTTTTCAACAAAATTACATCACATGTTATACAAAAATGATTTCAATAATATTTTTTAAGTTTTTTAATCAATTTTCGGAAAATTATATCAAATTAAATTAATATCTTTTACTTACTTGGATAAGAGTCATTTTCAATGGTACCTAATGATTTATTAGCAACAAATGACAATAAAAGTTGTCTGTTACATTCACCTTATTTTTACCAAAATTAATAAATGTGAATTTGGTAAAAAAAAAAAAACTAATGATTTATTTAATATTTTCATAAGGTTAACTAATTATTCATGTTATTAGGTCTAGTCATATTATGAATAGTTTTTATGTAATAGATTTTAATAATTATTAAAAAAATAGAGGTCAGTATTGAATAACAATATAATGACTAAGGAATATTAAATATCATAAATTTATACTAAAGAAAATTAATCTTTTAACTATAAACTAGTAGGGATAGCCCGTGCAAGGCACGGGCAGGCAATGCTGACCGAAATGATAGAAATGAGTAGCAAGCACGAGCAATGGTTTATAGTCAACAATGCACGATAGAAATGAGTTGCAGCTAGGCACTCAAGCTACTTTACCATGCTATTCTTCTAGCAACTTAATTGTCAATCCTCTCCTGTTGATCCTGTTCTACATGAGGCACAGCCATGGAAGTACTGAAAAATAAGAAGTTACATAAATCATGGAAACGAAACACATGCAGTAATCAACAATGGATCATATATCAAGCTTAACATTATTCCTAGTGATTTGTCATGTTTTAGTAAGTGATTTGTCATGGTTTAGTAGGATACTACAATATCTTGGTTGTACACCTCACTGACCGATAGGAAGCCCTGGATGCTCAAAGCAACCTACAGGGAGCAAGTAACTAGAAAAACCCATAATGCTCAGAGCAAATTAACAACCTTAATCTTGAGAGCATCAATCTAATTCATGCTTCAGGGTAATCTAATTCACAGCAAATAGGAGACCCTCATGAGCTAATTTTTGTCCTAAACAAAAGCTAAATTCAATGACTGGACAACGCCATTCATGCTTTGCCTTTCTAACTAAATGATTGGACATCAACTTTATCTATGTGAAATAAGATTAACTATCAAGAAGAAATTAGTCTGTTTAGAAACAAAAATAGAAGTTTGAAGGTAATCTCACCATTAATCAGTGATCAAATCATTAATTGCTAATCCAAATTAGCAAATATAACAAAAAGCTTATGCAATTTGTGGATGTCTTTTATCATTTACACAATTTTCTGTGTATACATCTTCCAATTAGCCTAGATTGTCTCCAAAGCTACCCCACAATAATCTAACTTTCGACACGTTACTGGATATAGTATGATGTTCCCAAAATATAAGCAGAAAAACACACTGAAATGAAGTGAAATAATTAACTTAGCACAAATCACAATTCCAGACTAAAAGTTTCTCAAAAATTATTCTTTTAGCTACGCTAAACTCCAAGTTTCCACACAAGAACTCAAAACTATAGTCACCAAAACAATATGATGAATCTCAATACTTTTAGACAGCTAATCGAATTAACTCTATCACTGATACACATTCGTTGCTACATTGTTGAATCACAATTTTGATAAATATGATCGGCTAGTCATTTTTCCTTGTGTTCGTGTTTTAAATTATATTTCAATCTGCTGGTACAAAGTATTTTTCCAGGATGCTTAAAAAATGAAGTCCTAAGTGGTGTGGGTTACTTTCATTTTCACCCATACAACTAAAGATGAAACGGTAAGGATAAGCGTAAACCACAGAAATTAATAGCTGTTAAACAGACAAGATGATTTCCATGCACTCTAAGTTTCTCCTAATGTTGATTGATCTATTATATGCTAACTCTGACTTTGGTAGCCAATGAGTGCCTCTTTGCAGTGACTTGTGAAACATACCCACCTTCCCTAAATCTCTAATGAGCGCCTCTTTGCAGTGACTTGTGAAACATACCCACTCCCCTAAATTCCAACACAAAAAGGGGTATATAATAGTACTCTATTAGCCTTAATTAAAGCAAGGTCAGTTAAGGACTGATATTGGTGGTTAGCATATGTGCATATTACTGTCGGATAATTGGATTCTAATAATCCCTACTTTCATCAATTGGACAACGGTGGACCGTACTTTCACTTTGTATTCTGGTGGTCCAAAACAAAATAAAATTGGATTGTAGTGGTACCAAATCCACCTCCACATTCTTCTTATTTTTTTCATTCCTACACTATATTGTTTTTGTTTTTTTCGTTTCTGCCCCTAGAAAGTTAATGAATTGCAGTTTCTAAAACATTTTTTAAATTATTTTTTTGAGACTCCGAATAATTATTATGATTTTTTAAAAATAATAAAAGTGAAAAAATCGTAAAAAATAGTAAAAAAATGAAAAAAAATTGGGAGAAACGCTGTAAATTCATTAAAAATCATTGTAAAGTGTTATACTAAGTTTTGAATCAAATGCAACACAAAATCTATGATTCCCTTGAAAATATCCCACTACAATCCAATTTTATTTTTTTTGGACCACCAGAATACAAAGTGAAAGTACGGTCCACCATTGTCCAATTGGTGAAAGTAGGGATTATTAGAATCCAATTATCCTATTACTGTCTATCTAAATCCTACAAGTTCTATGAAAGTTAGGAGCCATGTCCTCATCTAACTTGCAATTGGGTGGAACCAACTTTCTAATTTTCCATGGGTTCTCCTTTCCTAATATTAGAAATCCAAATTGTAACCATCTCATAACAGAAGCACATGAGACCTCTACTTAAATAATTTGCAGCAAATAGTTGTGTTTCTCAAAGGCAATAATGGCAAAGAACCTTGATTTGAACTACATGCATTAAGGCATCACTTCTCTACCAGCTTATATCTAGTTGAAAACAAATAATCCAAGGTCAACCATGCCTCAGTGGCATTTGAATATCTAAGAGAAGTAAAACAAAACTTAGAATGCCACGCACAATGGGTCAGTTCTGTGTGGTGAAAAAGTCATGGCAGAAAACACAATAGTAAAAATTAAAGCCAAAGAGTGCAAATTGGTATGTTGAACTCAATTTCATCTCTCAAATCTAGCCTCTCTACATAGCTGTTCTAAAGCTACTTTTACTTGTAATTACATGATCTGAAAACCCATCATATGCGCTATTTGCATTTGGCAATTTGAGACCATCCATATGTACCCATTTTGAAGATTTGTCAAGCAGGAAAGTAAATCTATTCCCCCTGATCAGTTTAAGTATAGTGGCCAAAAAGGAACATCAAACCAGAAGGTTCAGAATGCATACCATACAAATAGATCACTTTTAGCAAAGACTATTAACCTCATTTGTTTCCAATTAACTTGACTTATAGACAAATATAACTTCCTTCACTTATTCCCAATATGTTGCAAATTTGAAATTATAAAAAGCGTAAGGAGTGTTTTCAGAGCAATCGAAAAAGAAACTGCATTGAGAGATTTACAACACCCAAATGCAAACTCAATTTGGAAAAAAAAAAGAAAACAAAAAAAAACCTTCATATAGATATAAAAACGTAGAGAAAGTATTATATGTCAAACTCAGCCACCGCTTCCTTGATTCGTTGATTATAATCCACTGAATCACATTGAGAGATTTAAACACAGTAAAACAATAAAAATCATAAAATTTAGCAGCAAGCAATTAAAAAAGAAAATAATACACCTATTTTGGTTCATGTCGATTTAGCAAATAAGAGAAGAATAGACCAAAATTAGTAAATCAGACATAATAAATTTGTAGAACAACATAAATTAGACTCGAAATTAGGTTTACCTCAAAAATAAATAATGGTCTGATTTTTGGGAGAAATTGTCCAGTCAGGTTGTAGTAGATATGGACATGAAGTTTCAATTGAAATGAGCAAAGAGAGGACATCCAAAAGGGACGAGATTCCAGATTTTAGAAGAACAGAGAAGTGGAACAGTGGTGCATGTGTGCAACGGTGAGTACCGACTCTGTAGTCTGTAACTCTACATCAGACTGGCAGACAAAGATCCATTCATGAGAAAAGAAGAGAGTATGTAGAAACAATACCATAAGACACCTGTACTGGGCCGGGCCAAGCAAACAGGCAGCCACACAGCCAGGCTGCAAAACAATATGATGATAAAATATTCCCTTTTACTTTATAGTAAAGGATTTGTAATTTTATTTTGAAACACTTGTAAAACTATAATTAAAGAATTATCATTACTCGGGGCACAAATAGAAATTCACCAACTTATTTATAAGGGGTGACGAGAGGAATAGCAAACTTGTAACATCCTCACTTAAAGGCACTTAATGATAGGGGTGAGAAAAAAATTTCATGAATCCTGCTCCCGGTCAACTCCCGGTCCCAAAATCACACTCCCACCGAGAGTTGGACGGGGAGTGAGACTAAAAATGAAGTCCCAACCAACACCGCGACCGGGAGTGGGACTCAGCCTCATTAGGTCTAGTCGTATTATGAATAGTTTTTGAAGCGTATCGTGGTGTGAGATTTGATGCTTGAGTTGTTGAAGATGAAAGAAATGAAGATTCACACACAACCAAACTCAAGGTTCAATAGTTCACACAAGATATGGACTTGGTAAGAATTATCACCACCCAAGAACTATCAAACCCACCAAAGTTAGATAAAGGATTCACCACCAACCTCTAAAGGATTTGACTTGCTAACACCACTACAGCAAATATTGAAGCTAAGGTAAAAACAAGAGTTGAGAGAGAGTTAAGAGTGAATTTCTCTTGTATTTGCATTCAATGTCATTCAATACCTCTTTCCAACCATTGTAAATGGTGATAAACAATGACGGGGAAGAGGGAGCTATGGGGTCAAATTACAAAAGAGACCCAAACAATACAAGGAATAACCTCTAAAAGAGGCTTTACAAAACATACGGGTGGGCAAAAGAGAGATTGCACAAAAGAGGGAAGAAAACGGAGAGAATTTAGCTAAAATAGCCTGAAATTCGGGCGTGACCACCTAGGTCATGGGCGTGGCGTAGTTCTGTTCCCACGAACCAAAGGCATCTTCAAGGGGTCATGGCGCGTAACTCTCTAGGGTCACAGGCATGACCATGGCGGTCATGGTCTTGATCTAGGTGGGTCACGGGCCTGACCTATTAGGTCACGGCCGTGACCAAGGCCATAGAGTCGTGTCATGACCGTGACTCTCCTAACATCACTTTTTGCACCTCATACTTGTTCCTTTGCTCCACATAACGAACCCTGCCCCGTTCCTTGCCGATAAAAGATAAACTCGCCCTCGGTAAGTAGACAACCAAAAGTCCGCGGGGTTGGTGGAAGGCCATCTAGCCTTAAAGGGTCTCAAGGTCAATCCAAAGGACGCCCGAGACGAACTTGACAGCACCCAGATCACGTGCAAATTGAACCACCAAATGACCCCGGGATGTTGCCGCCCTATTGGCTTGTGTAAGGAGAGAGAAGTACAGACACCGGGATTCTCCAGTTTTTTATGTAATAGATTTTAATAATTATTAGAAAAATAGAGCACGGTGTAGAATAGTAATATAATGACTACGAAATATTAAATATCATACATTTATACTAAAGAAAATCTATTCTATAACTATAAATTTGCAATTTTATTTTGAAACACTTGTAAAAATATAATGAAAAGAATTATATTAATAGGGGCACAAATGGAAATTCACCTACTTATAAGGGATGATGAGAGGAGTAGCAAACTTATAACATCCTCACTTAAAGACACTTAATTATAGGATGAGCGAAAATTTCGGGGATCATGCCCCCGTCCCGCTCCTTGTCAAGTCCCGGTTCGAAAATCCCGCTACTACCGGGAGTTGGACAAGGAGTGGGACTAAAAATGAAGTCTTGGTCAACACGGGGACCGGGAGGGGGGCTTAACCTCGTTTCCCGCTCCTTGCCCTGATTCCCGGTTGTGTGTGTGTGTGTGTGTATTTTGAACCGGTAAAAATGAAAATTTATTGATAACGAAAGCAAGGCAATACATCGTATTTGCAAAGAATTGTATTTGTGGTTCATATATATAGACACACACATATATGTATAGATAGGAAAATTGGAATCTAATAATCCCTACTTTCACTTATTGTAGGGCAATAATCTCTACTTTCATTTTGGATTACGGTGGTCCAAAAAAAATATAATTGGATTCTTGTGGGACACCACCAAGATTATATCCTAAATATAATAGATTTTGAGTTGCATTTGATTCAAAACTTAGTATAACACTTTACCACGATTTTTAATGAATTTACGGCGTTTCTACCAAAATTTTTCATTTTTTTACGATTTATATTTAGGATACCAATCACATAGTACCAAAAAAATTTTACAATTTTTACAATGAAATCGTAAAAAAATCGTAAACCAAATGCCATCAACGATGATACCAATCACATAGTAAAGCAACCCCAACATTGTGTGCATAATTTCATCACAAATCAAAAGAATACCATCACTTATCAGAACCAAATGCCACCAACAATTTGAGCAAGACACCACCAAAAGCACTCGTATAAAGTCATTGAAGTTTCCAGCAAAATAGCACCACAACACAACAAAATATCACCAATAATCGCACACCAAAATCACCAAAATAATACCAAGGACCAAACCCAAGCTAGATTAACCAACAATTGATGAGCAACCACAACAATGACCAAGAGAACCAATGTTCTAGGACAGCAGCACATTCACACCATTTTTGTGCAATTAAGATCAATCAACATTCAATTATCATCACAAACACACCATTCATACCCTACTAACTCATAGCAATCTTCAAGAGTGAACAATGGAGTACGTGAATCAAAGGTAAAACTCACCAAAATGGGCTTGCAGATTTCGAATTGAAGCTGGGTTGTGATTGATGGTACTGGGAGTGGGGTGGAAGTCGAACTGCTAGCGGCGATTGAAGGCGTACACGGGGGAGGCTGTTGGAATCGGCCGCGGTGGTCTTCTGCGATAGAGGTAGTGCGGGTGGTGGTGACTTACGTACGGGGAGACTGGATTGTGAGAGGGTTGTGCGAAGTGGGTATGGTGGCGGTGGTGACCTGCGCCAGAGAAGGTGGTCGCGGTGGTGGTGGTCCCAGCGCTGGGGGTGCACGACAGAGGTCGCTGGGTTCGGTGAGGGTGGTGTGTTTGCGCGAGGGTCGGTTAAGAAAACGATGGTTAGCCCGGACAAGGATGCTCCGTGCGCCCTAACAACGTTTTTTTTTTTTTTTAAATTACATTTGGTAAACTTCAATTTTTGTCTATTTTAAATCGTCAATCATTTTTGAAATTATTCCATGTGATCTTATTTTGAAAATTATTTCAACTAGTAGGCTTATTTTGAAAATTGTAAAAATTATTTCAAGTTTTAAAGTACTTTAAAAACTATTGCTAATTATGAAGCATTTTACATATTATTCCAAGTGAGTCCATTATAAGATTGATAAGGAGAACTAAATGAAATTGAAAGTAGAGAAAAGTCTTGCGATGCGAGCAATATTTTAACAACAGTACAAATAGAAGCTCATGAGATGGAATATTTTTCCACTTATAATAGTTTAAAAAGTAGTTAACAATAATAAGCAAAAGTTGAAGCCAGGAATTTCCCTTTTTAAAAAATAAATATAATGAGTCTTTTATTTTAATTCAATATTTTAATATATTGTGATTTTGGATTTTTAGTCCAATTTAATTATGTTTTTCATTTATTTATTTTTATTTTAAATTTTTTTTGTAATTTTCATTATATTTTTTTACTATTTTATAATTTAATTTTTTCCGTATTTTTAGGTACATTTTCAATAAAAAAAAATAGCTTATGATCATTGTAATATAAATTTATGAGCATCCACGTTAGAAATTATGAACATTGCATGGGATATGCTTATGAGCATTCATATACTGATTTATGAGCATTGTAATTTAGGCTTATAAGTATTTATAACTTGGTTTATGAGCATTGTAGTAAAAATGTCAGATTATGAGCATTCATGTTGGAGATTACGAATATTCATCTACTGGTTTATGAACATTCATACTGATTTTTTAGCATTGTAGTAAAAACGCTAGGTTATGAGCATTCATGTTGGAGGATATGAGCATTTATATTGACGGTTATAAACATTTATCTATTGGTTTATGAGCATTCGTTGGGAGGTTATGAATATTCGTGTTAGAGGTTATGAACATTTATCTACTGGTTTATGAGCATTCATATATAGATTTATGAGCATTGGTGCATGTATATCTTTTTAAACATCCATATTAGAAATTATGAATATAGTTTATATTTTTTATGAGCATGTTATAATGGTTAAATGATAAAAAAAATAAAAAAATTAGAAAATAAATAAAATAAAAAATAAAAAATAAAAAAGATGGAAATAAAATATATCTAAGAAAATCTACTGAAGGAATTGGAGTATTGTCCCTCAACTTATGCTAAATCCATTAAATTAAAAATTAATTATTTACTTAATATTTTTTTTAAAAAAAATTGATAGAGGGAGGGAGGCACGCCTTGGGCGCACGATACCTACGTGCTCCAGGGAGCATGGTCGACCAATTGAGGGTCGGTGGGGTATCGATGTTTGTTGGTGTGTAGTGGTGCGAATAGGCGGCAGTGGTCGGTGCAAGCAAGTGATGCAGTAAATTAGTTTAATTATTTCCTATTTTTCTACTTTAAAAACTTATTTTCCATTTGTTGGATTTATTTTTCCTTGTTTACTTTCATTTGTAAGCAATTAGTAATGGAGGGAAAGTGGGTGTAGTTGTGTACTTAAGCCCACATTGAATTTGGGAATTACAATCAGAAGTTTATTTTCACATTCTATTGCCTTCTCTTCTGCTCTCTTACTTTGAAACTGTCAATTAAACAAATCGTAGGACTCATCAAGCTTCTCCTTCTTCTATTTTGAGTGAGCTCCTTGTTTTTCTACATCATTGGTATCAGAGCAATTCGCTCCTCTAGGACCTTTGTTTATCAAATTTGGCGCACACTCGCAATTCGACTGCTTTGGAGGAATCTGCCAGGGTTCTTATGGAGGAACAAAAACAGTGACTCCAGTAGCGAATTGAGGACGAGAATGCTCGAATTTCGCAGCAACAATAACACCTTGCACAACAACAATAACAGTTACGGGAGTAACAAGCTCAATTAAATCATCAACACCAACAATTGTTCACACAAATCCTGGCACAATTGGGGCCTCCCATTCATGACGGGGGTAGGCCACCCCCAAACAATGGAGGTAATCACTTACAGTTTAATCCAAAACTTCAATTTCCTGTGTTTGATGGACATGACCCAAGGGGATGGGTCAAGAAATGCACTCGGTATTTTGGATTGTGTAGGGTTAATGAAAATCAGCAGGTTGACATGGCATCCTGGAACATATCGGATGAGGCCCTAGTCTCACTTTTCATGGACACCATGTCTTCCCGCACCCTTTCCATGAATACCAAACAAAATGACTTCAAGGTCGAGGGTGGGATCCATTTCAAGGTGGACCTGGGACCCTAGAGTCATGAGCTGATCGACATCGAGTGTGGTATCCATTTCAAATGGGACTCCGGACCATGGGAGTGGAGCTACGGTCCTTATCGACACCTACTTCGAGCCTTTAAAAGGGTTCGAAGTCCTTCGGCAAGAATAATCGCAAACGGGTCAACGTAGGTTGTTGGAATGGATGTCCCTTCATTCATAGGCTCATAACTCCTTCAATACAACTTCGATGGGTCTCAAATGTTGGGAGCTTAAAGTATACACCGAGAGCTTTCCATCGATATCTTGTGGTCCTAAAACGGAGTCTGAATGAAGAAGTTATACGCGTTTGAAGTCGGCAGAAGAAAACTGTCCAGAATGACGTCGCGCCTGTGACGCCTAAGGTCACGCCCGGCTGCCCAGAAATGTCGCGCCTGCGACGCCCTGTGTCGTGCCTGCGACCCTCCCCTGTCCTGTTGTTGCGGCTGTGTCCGTCCGCTGCGTAGCGTCTGCGATAGATCTGTGCTACCCCCGACAAACCTTGCCGCGCCCGCGACACACCATGTCTCACCCGCGACGCCCTTCGAGAAACGCAGGGTGGTTCCGGATAGTGGGCCTTAGCGCCCGTGACCGGGCCCGTCACGCCCGTGACCCCCCTGCGACACGCGCGTGCTGCTGCGTTTTGTTATTTTTTCCCCCATTCCTATATATACCCCCTCCCTTGGCATTGTTTAGAAGTTTTTAGACATTGTGTATGAAATGCTTTGGCATTGTAGGGGTTTTTCCCAACTTTCTCAAAAATCTTGTTAACTTTATCCAAGTGATTTGGTGGTGTTTCAAGTCATTCCTTTAGTGATTATTTAGTGGATTACCTTAGATAATCATGGTGGGGTGTTAGACCTAGAGTTGTGGTTCTCCTTGCTCAAGGTCATATCCTTCCTTTGGGTGCTCAAGACCCTTGTTCTTGTTGAATATCGATCATCCATCATCACTCAAGCTATCATCACTCCACCACGCGTACACTAACGCTCCACATCCCTACATCTTAAGGGACTTGCGGAAGCATGGTTAGGCAGTTATATCATGGGTAGAAGGGGTGTCACTTGGGAGGATTTTATTGTTGACGCGTGGGCTCGTTTTAGAGACAATGTGAAGGGCAAGGTAATTGAGTAGTTTAACAAATTAGAGTAAGATGACAACCTTGATGATTACCTGTCTAGCTTTGAGGAGTTAAAGGCTTTAGTCTTTATTAACAATCCCACCATGCCTGCAAATTACTTCCTTGAAAGTTTTGTAGGTGGCCTTAAATCTGCTGTGAAGCCTCTAGTTAGAGTTGTAAACCCCCAAACTTTTGATGATGCTATTGAGTAGGCTAGATTTCATGAAGAACATATCATCGCCCTAAAAATACCCCCTTATAGGACCCAAAACTACCTTCCTCCTACCAAATTGGCTCCATAAAATCCCTTTTACCTACTTCTCCTTCAAGGTAGAAACTTCTTTAAGTTAACCGGCCAAGGTTAGCACATACTTCCCCCCAAACATCACCACTATTACGGTATTACCTTGCCAGACTAGGTGCATACCAACTGCATAAAGGGCAGAAAAGATGTCAAAAGGGTTATGTTTCCTGTGACCAACCCTATGAACAAGGGCATAAGTGCACTACTACTAGTAAGGACAAACAATTCTTCTTAATTGAGGTGTTGGATGAAGAAGAGGAGGATGAAACCGGTGAAACTTTTGAAGAAGAAGTGAAGTTTGACAATGAGGAGGTGCAGCCGCATTTATCTATAAGTGCAATGTTGGGGAATTCTGGGTTTCAGATCATAAAGATAAATGGTCATTTGGGCAAGAAAATCTCCATATACTGATTAATTCTAAGCCCACATAATTCTTGGACGAGCAACTAGCCAGGAGGTTGGGTTGTAAACTGGAACCTATAGCGAAACAGTTCTGTATCAATTGCAGATGCTAACACCTTAAAATGCCAATATATCTGTAGGAATTTCCGTTGGAAGTTACGTGGCACTGACTATGTTTCAGACATATTTCTTTTGCTGCTAGGTGGCTATGACTTGGTTCTCGGGCCGGGTCCAATGGTAATCTACTTTGGGTATTATTAAATGGGATTTTAGATAGTTGAAAATAGAATTCAAGTACCAAGATCAAGCTCAGGTGTAGAGGGGTATAACACATAACAATATTCGGTTCGTGTCAGGGGCGTTTGATAAGTACAATTTTCACATAGAATTTTAGGGAGTATTGATAGTGGATTAGAGATGATTTTAATTAAAAATGTTCATTTATATCATCATTTCCATATTACACTTGGTGGTGTTGTTTTTGATGCAAATTTGTAGGTTTTGAGGCCAAAACACCAACATTCCCTCAATTTTTGATGAAGACAAGTGCACCACGAACCTCATCCAAGGACAAGCGAACTGCCATAAAAATTTCAGTTTTTTTGAAGCTAGAAAAACCGGGACAGCACGCATTCCGGGCTGCCCGTGGGCCCTCCTCCAGTCCGTGGCTGGGCCTAAATTCACCCTAATTGTGCGGTACGGTTTTGCCAGTTTTTGAAGGGGAAGGAAAATTGCGTTTGTTTTGGGTTTTTATATGCTCAGAAAAGGGCAGTTTTTGTCATCTATCTTGACCCATATTCTCCCATATTCCATCTATCTCTCTTCCATATCAAATCAAGAAAAACAAAAAGGCGAAGATCGAAGAGGAAATTTGACACGTTTGGGAAGGAAATTGCACCGGGATCGAAAGACTCACCAGAACTCTCTTCGAAGAACGCTCAACCCTTTTCATCTTCTCTTTGTTTAGAGGTTTGAATATCATGTTTGGAATACTTGTCATATTTTCGATAATTATGTGTGAGTAGAGTTTAGTTTTCTAGGGATTTTGTGAACCGAAACTATGAAGTTTGATTAGATTTTCATGGTTTGTGTTTGAATTCTTATTTTGGATCAATAGAAAGTTGTATTCTTCATGTTTATATGTATTTTTAAGGCCTTGAATACTTGTAATTTGAGATTAATCTGAGAAGTATTGAAAAGTGAATTAGAATAATCCAACTATCAACTTTTTTACCTAGTTTGTGAAATTTGAAAAAAGAATAGCAAATTAGGGAATTACTTTGATAATTTGATAATAGGAGATCTTTGTCTTTTATTAATTTGAAAAGCATACGAAAGTTGTTAATTACGTTAATTGAAGTAATTCTATTAAGCATCGAAAGAGCAACGAAATTCTAATAATTATATTCTTAATTCGATTGAAAGAACGATCGCATAAATTAAGGCCCTGTTTGGCAACCAACTGGTAGCTGGTAGCTGGTAGCTGTTAGCTTGTAGCTGTTAGCTGGTAGTTGTTTGGATTAGCTGTTTGACTTTAGCTGTTTGGGTTAGCTGATTGCAGGAAAGTGTTTGGTAAACTAGCTTTTTGTGAAAAGCTACCTCAAAAAGCTTCCTCAAGTAGCTTTTTGAAAACTAGCTTATTGGGTCGAAAAAGCTAATATGAAAAGCTTGTTACCAAACACCCCAAGTAGCTTTTTCACCTTGGTCAAAAAGCTAACAGTGTCCAAAAAGATAAAAGCTGCCCCAAAAAGATTACAACCAAACACCCCCTATGTTTTAATAATCAAACTAATTGTTAGGAACACAAATCCTTGGAAGTTTTTGTCCTTTGATTTAATCCTAAATTTATTTCCTTGTTTTTATTAGTTACAATTGGTTCACTAAAAGCATCCAATCCCTAAAACCTGATTAGCTTAGCAATTAAGTAGAGGGCTAGTTCATTGTGTTGCTAAGTTGAGTTCCTGTGGGATCGACCTTGACATGCTACAACGTACCCGTGCGATTGCAACTCTGTCACGCAACTTCCAAAGGCTATCAAAACTACTTCACAACTGTGTATACTGCACTTGATCAACGAAGATACCACAAGGTGTCTTTCAATGGAGGCAGAAAATTCAAAGCAGCCTTCTCCTACCATTCAAATATTGTTGGATTCTTATGGTGATATATTCAGGATGCCGACCTCCCTGGCTCCTTTTCGAGGTCATTTTGACAACAAGATTCCACTCAAGGATGGTGCGTCACCGATTAAATTACGACCCTACAGGCACCCCTTGCGGCATAAGAATGTAATAGAAAAATTGGTGGAGGATATGCAGGCTCAGGGGGTCATTCAAGTCAGGTCTAGCCCCTTCGCTTTACAACTAGTCGGGAAAAAAGATGGCACTTGCAGACTTTGCATTGGCTACCGGGAACTAAACAAACATACAATCAAGGACAAATTCCCAATTCCTGTCATAGAAGAACCCTTGGACAAGCTTGTCGGGTCGGTAATCTTTTCAAAACTCGATCTATGAGCAGAGTATTATCAAGTGAGGATGGCCAAGGAAGACATCCACAAGATACCATTCAGGACACATTCCGAGCACTATGAGTTCTTGGTTATGCCAGCTTTCGGCTTAACCAATGCCCCGTTTACCTTCAAATCCTTAATGAATGAAGTGTTCAGACCCTATCTCTGGAAGTTTGTGTTGGTGTTTTTTGATGACATCTTAATTTATAGTGCATCTCCTACTGAGCACTTACAACATTTGGAGCGAGTGTTGCAATTGATGAGGGATCATGAGCTATGTGGAAAACTTAGTATTGTTCCTTTAGAATGCAAAGGGTGGAGCACTTGGGTCATTACATCTCAGGAAAGGGAGTGGAGAATGATCCAAAGAAAATAGAAGTCATCTCTAATTGGTTAAAACCGAAGAGTCAAAAAGATGTCAGGAGTTTCTTAGGTTTAACAAGGTATTACAGAAGATTCATCAAGGGGTATGCCATTATTAGTAGACCCCTCACTGAGCTATTGAAAATGGATGGGTTTGCATGGACTCCTGAAACAATGAAGGCGTTCTAATCTTTAAAGCCAACTATGATTACTGCTCCTGTACTAGTGCTCCCTAATTTTGAGCTACAATTTGTAGTGAAAACAAATGCCTCCAATTAGGACATAGGAGCTGTCTTGCAGCAGTGGAAACACCCAATTGCCTTTATAAGTAGAAAGCTGGGACCAAAATGGCAGAGTCTCTTGGTATACAAAAAAGAGCTATTGGCCATAGTTTTTGTTGTGCAGAAGTGGGAGCAGTACCTCGCTAGTAGGTCGTTTGTTATTAAGACAGATCAAAAAATCCTCAAGCATCTCCTAGAGAAGAAAATATCAACGCCGTTTCAACTATTTTAGCCATCAAAGTTGATGGGGTTCGATTACACCATTCAATACAAAAGCGGGAGCGTACATTGTCATGGTCCATGTAATCTGACACGGACTATCTCAAGCCTAACATGGGTCGTGCCAGTCATGTCATGGTCCATGTTAATCTTGTCCTCCATTTTTTTGCTCTCTGGACACTAACACAGTCCCTGTTGGGTCCAGAACAATCCGTTTCAACCACATACTTACTTGAGCTATGTCTTATTATGGTTGTTATACTTCTCCTACTTAGTTCAAACATGTATATAATCCACTTATTCTTTTGAATTAATCCAACATATACTTGTAAGCAGTGGCGAAGCCACCTTGGGTCGAGGGGGGTCAATTGACCCCCAGCTTTTTTTGAAAAAAAAAATTAATTTAGAGCTGTTTTAATAAGTAAAATGAAATATATACCAAATTGGCACAAAGAATAACAAGAAAGTGTGAGGTAGCCAAATGGTTTAAGTGCCTAGGATAAGTGCTTGTCTAGTGTCTAGAGGTTAGTGGTTTGACGCACATTTGTTTCATTAGTTCCCTCTCCTCATTTTGTATCTTTGATACTTGGACCGACTACCACAGTGCTGCGCCTCACTCCCTACCTCCAGTCCTCCACCAGCATCCCATCTCACATGTTCTTGGTTTTATTTTTGTTTGAATATTCATAATTTTAATTATCCACATTATTTGTTAGATTAATTAGTATAAATTAAAATATTGTCGCTAGATAGTGATTGCGTTATTGTTAGCTGTTGATTTCTGATACTCAAATATGAATATATATGTTTTAACGGAAGCTTTGAATTTGTAAAATTAATTTATTTTTAATTGTTTGTCATTTTCAAATGAAAAAAATTTCACTTAAAGGGTAAAGATATCACAAATTTTCACTAAAAGGGTGAAGATATCACATAGTTCAATTTTCGCTATACAAAATTCTTCATTACCTCAAGAAATTTTAAAATGATCTTGTTCATAAGGTGACCAACGAGAAAATCATCATTTACTATCAAAATATGACTACTCGTCGAATATAATTTTATATTTAAGGTATATATGTTTATTTTCAAAACTAATGTTGTTAAACTTTGGGTTACTTGAATATGTTAAATTTTCCGAATTCTTCCCTATAGAATCTATCTTTTTAATTAAATTTTATCTTGACTCCCCTCACTTTCAATCCTAGTTTCACCACTACTTGTAAGTTATTATACGTATTTTGCTGCCGAACATATGAAGCTTGCTCGTTATAGGTAAGCATAAAAATCGAAACTGATGAACCAGTCAAACTAAACCGAAAATAAAGAAAACCAAACCGAGAATAAAATATCGTCAATCAAATCAACAAGCTAATCAATTAATTGTTGGAGTATTTCAAGAATTAAGAGGCATAAAAAGTATAAGGTATAAGCATAGGATCGACCGGGAGGTCGAATATAAGCTTAACAAAGGAAAAGGGCCCAACACAGACCGTGTTCAGGTTGACACGACTCGTATTGGCATCCACAGAGTTTAGAAGGTGTGCTCAGGATCAACACGAACCGTGTCGATCCAATACGGGTTGTGATGGCTTCAACACGGACCGTGTTGATCCAACATGAGTCGTGTTGAGCACTGTCGGGATTTAATTTGTAATCCCTTGATTTATGCCTCGTGGGCAATTGATATTAATCATGTTTATGGATAATATTGACTGAGAAATCAATTATGATTTCTCATTAATATTATTCAACCCAATCCCTTTGATTATGCTTAATTCAATTGGCAAGTTTGACTCCCTTTTTGGCTCCAAAAGTTCTCTATATAAGGTTGATGAATTGCACATTCATCCACACCCCTCAATCATCTTCTTCTTCTTTTCTAGAGAGCATTCAACACATTCTTAATGTGTTGACTGCAGCAACTCTTTAAGAGTATCTTGAGAAATCTTGTTACTTTGCTTACAAGAAGTTAGGTTTTACCCTTGAGTCTTTTCACGGTCTAGTAAATAAGTCTTAAAGGGGGCCGGTTTATCCGTCGACTCCTAGCCACCCAAGTGATCCCCCATCTTCCATGTGATCGTGTTTCTCCATCTCATTGTTTTTCCCATCAATCTTAAGACTTATTGTCACTATGGATGATCGAGTTGAGGATCATACCGGGCAATTTGAGGGATGGAAATCAAGAGCAAGATGCTATGAAATCGAAAGATAAGTTTATGTTGCTTTATACAAGTTTTGTTTATTCAAGTTTGTTAATTTTGTTTATCAAGGTTATTATTAATCAATGGTAATTTATTTGATTGATGTAGTAAGTTTTTTTTTTTGATCGATTGTTGGCAATGGTGATTGATGGTTTTACTCAAGAGGTTCAAGGAGTATGATGAGATTGTCTTTATATCGAGATAAGTTCCTTATATTCATTAAGTTGGCTTTTATTTGATTTAAGTGGCATAAGTTATCTTGATTGGAATTTGGGTTAATTCAAATGGAATGATTAATTAGAAACATGTTGAGATTTATTTATACACCTTGTTAAGTCACCATTTACAAGTTTTAAGAAAGTGGTGTGTTGAGGTGTTTGTGAGTACATGTTTTGCATTGCCATTGTTCCTATTGCCAAACTATTTAAGTGTGAATTGATCATTGTCAAGTAAATCACAAAGTGCTATGTTAAGTAAGTCTATGAGTTTTATGGCATGTATTTCTATGATTAAGTACATATATGTGTTATTCATACATGAGTTGTTTTGTTATAAAGCATGATAATTGTTCAATTAAGTTTATCATGATTATTTATATTTTGAGTACATGGGTTTATCATGTTGTTAATTTATGAATGATAAGCACGAATCTTTTTAAAGTAGTCATATATGTACATGTGCAAGTATGTATGTCAATCCATATGATTCACATGTTTAAGTTTATGTACATGACTTGTATTATTTTCTGCTAGAGATAAAAGCATGCTTGAATTAAGACAATGTTCATGAAAGGTCTTATCTCATTAGTATATATGATTTTGAGATATATACATGGGTTGTCTTGCTTATTTCATGTCTTGTTAAGCGTACATAATATGAATAAAATGCAAGTGTTCATGAAATGTATGAGTTTGACATGGAAATTTATAAGTTGTGAGAATATGGATTCGTGGTAATTTGTCTCAAGATGAATTCATATGATTAATTCTTATTTATTTGATTATGCAAAGAAGGTTTATATGTTTACTCATATGTCTCAAGTCTTTGCATGTTTCTCTCAAAGTTCAAGTTGATTGTCTAATGTGAGTTTAAAGTTTTGACAATCATATGTTTATAAGTGCTTGAAAAGTATTTATGATTATAAGTTGTTTAAATATCTATGTCATTATATATTTGATTAGCACTTATGTATGTTTGCCTTGATAAAATGTCTTGATTGATCTAAGTTTCAAGTATGCTAGTATGCATGTCAAGTTACCAATCAATCATGTTATATATACCTTTTATTTATGTTTGAGACATGACAAGTTCAAGAGTATCATATGATGTTAATTAAGTACTTGTGCTAACTTTGTTAAAAGTATAAGATCAAGTAAATTCATATGATTGCATTGCGTGAATAAGTTGACCATGACATGTTTTCCTATTATTAAGATGTGAATAAAATATTTTTGTTCATATGAGTATGAGTAAAAATGTATATTTCTTGTTTGTCATGGTAGTAATTAAAGTTCTCACGCATGATATTGTTCGATTTGTTTCAATAAGTTTAGCATTGCCAAATAAGAAAGAAAGTCAGTTCATGTGATTATTATAAGCATAATGGCTATGGGTGTGTCATAAGTAACATAGACACAAATTTATTTATAAGTGCAAGCTTCTCATGCTCAATGATCTTGTTATGATCAAGATGTTTTTGTTGCTAAGTGTTTACTTTGTCATATATGATGTTACTTCATGAGATAAAGTAAATGTTTATAAGAAGGTTCATACTTTGTATGGTTCGTATGTTAATATATGTGGCTGACATATTAAGGCATATGGTTAAGGCTTGTTAAATATATGATTATATAAGATGTAAGGATAATCATGGTTCTACGTATTCATGTGTTTAAGGCCCTGTCAAATTCATGGGTAAATCCAACTTACCTAAATTTACCAGTTTTTACCTAAATTTACCAAAACTTACCAAAATTTACCAAAATTACCGAATATAAAAAAACAAAAACAAAATTATTTTTGATATATTGGCATCATTTTGCCGAAAGTTACCAAAAGTTACCAAAAATTACCAAAATTTAACTTTTACCCAACTGTTTTTTACCCATGAATTTGACAGGGCCTAAGTTGAATACATGTACTTGACTTTTCCGCCATTTAATGAGATTATGAGTGTTCATCATGTATGAATGTAAGTAGTATGTATTAGGGGTGGGCACGGATCGGTTAATCGATCCGATCATAAATTTGGATCGGTTAACCGTATGTTCGGATAGTTAAAATCATGATCCGTATCCGATCCGAAAGTTTCAGTTAACCGAACTTTCGGTTAACTAAATTGTCGGATAATAAAATTTGTGATCCGTATCCGATTCGAAAGTCTCGGTTAACCGGATTTCAGATCGGATAACCGTATATCCACGGATTATAACGCACTCGTACAATAATTATCATTGTTCTTCTTACTTTAATGGGTTCAAAATGGTAAACTTTATGTATTGTGTTACATTTCTACGGTAATGACTACTAATTAACGACAAAAAAATAACATTTGAAGGGTTCAAAGTTGAAAATTAATTGTTTTCGGATTTTCGGATAACCGACGGACTATCCGTATTTTTCAACCCCCTATCCGTATCCGATCCATGATCTGGGGAAAAAATTCGGATCGGTTAACCAATCCGCCAACTTCAAAAATTATCCCCTAATTATCCATTTTTTCGGATCGGATAATCGGATTTTTGGATCGGATTACGGATTACGAATTTTTCGCCCACCCCTAGTATGTATCTACTATAAGATGAGTTGCATAATGTATGCATGTTGGACTATGTGCATGATCATTTATTTTGAACGCATGATGTTTACCTAAGTTCATGTGTTATTGTAGATGTTGAATTTCGTCAGTAATTTAGCATCGGAAAATGTAAATTTATTGTAATAGCATATGTTTTTATTTCTAGGAGTTTTGTAATTTTTAAGCGCCAAAAGAGATGTGATTGCAAACCAAGCCTTCAAGCCCAAGTTTAATTTGATACCCACAAAAATTCAGCCCAAAAAACCCACAAAGTTAAGCCCAAAACGTGGAAAAAACGATCCGGACAGTATGTAGGCCATGCAGCCTACCCGCTGGGGGGGGGGGGGGTTTCCGAATTCGTTTTCCTTTATTCGGGTCAACAGTTGACCTAAAAAATGTGCAGCTCGGCACCCTAAGCCACGCGGCTTGCTCTGAAGCCCATTTCTCCCATTTTACCCTACTTCCTACTCTCACTCTCACTATAAATACATCACTTACTCCATTCATTTTCTTCACCCCGAGTTGACCTAGGAGTATTGACACTACGTCAACTCAATTCTTTTCTCCCCCCACATTCTCTACCCTTGCATACGTGGCCTTTTGAGGTGCTTGTTTATTAAGGTTAGAATGTAAATTTTGTTCTTTCATTTTGTTTAATTCATGCATGATTTGTAAATGATTTATATGTATATGAATGTCATTGTGTTCATATTTCATTCATTCTTCTTACGCTCATATTTTATCTCATTTTGTATGGCCTAAATGATAAAATTTGAAATGAAACAATAATAATTCCTTCTTCTTTTCCTTCTTTTAATTTGAAAATCGACCTAGTAGAGTTCGTTGGTTAACGGGCAAGTTCGATAATTTTTATTCTTGGATTCATAGCCTTACCCCCGAATCCGAATATCATGGTTCAAGGTTTTGGAGTTACTTTTTTAGAGTTTATTAATTTTCTCTCAAACATTAATTGGCGACTCCCTTTTGTTAATCTGATTTGTCTGTCTCACGATTATTTTTTGTTTCGACTTTTTGAAACCTAAATTTTAGAATGTAACTCCTGAAGAAGCGGATGAGGAAAAACTCATCTTGCACTGGCATGCCACGCGCCCTGCCAGTGTCATAGGTGCTGTCTAGGGCAGTCTCTAGACTGGCCAGAGGTTCTGGACAGGCAGCAGACCACGCGTCCTGCTTGCCAGCTAGTGGCTCTGGTCAGTTACAAGACTGCTATTGTTTATTTTAATCCTTCTCCTCGATTTTACTTAATTCTTTTTGTTTGGTTTCGAGTCGAAATTTTAATCGTGAATATCCAAACAGTTAACAAAATCAAAAAAATACACAATAAAAGAATTTCATTAAACCCCTTAAAGAATAAGCAACCTCTTTCGACTCGTCACACCGTGGGACACTTGGAAAATTTTCCTTTTGGGAATTTTCCTGGGTCCTACAAATGGCGACTCCACTAGGGATTTTACTTTAGAAGAGGGTAAAACTTGAAAGTTCGGTTTTGAAAAGAAAAAGGGTTTGAAAGGAATAGAGAATTATTTGTTTTCTTTACAGTTTTTTTTCTTTAGTAGGCATTTTTGCATACAGGCCTACTTTTCGATTTTTTTAAATCGGGAATAACCAAAAGGTATCGTTTAGGTTTCTAACCCTAAATTTCCCTTTCGGGTAAAGTGCTTTTATGACTTCGAGGAAATGAATTCCACATTTCAGGAAGATCATAACCCTTTCCCACTCATGAATTACTCCAAAATTTTAGGGATTATGAATTTACATTTTCCCTCAAATTTTGCGAGAAACACACGACCCGTATTACTATGAACTCCATAGAATTTACGGCCCATGCGAGACATGAGCATAGAAGCCTTTAGGAAACTTACCCTAAACATCGAACCTAGAACCATGGTTAGGTTTGTAACACCCATTTGTATGCTACATGTTTTATTTGTTTTGGCATGCTGCTTTTTGACTTTTTCTTCATGTAAAGGTCAGTCCAAAATGTGTATCCCCGAATATTATTCTTGTAAAACCCCGAAAAATCGAGAAGTGTTGACCGTTAGGATGTTAGTAAATTAGGTTTGACTTCTTTAATTGTTAAATTTCCGTTGTGATTATTTATGCTGACACTTGAGCTCGTAGGACCGTTGGAGAACTAACAAGGGTATATCGGTAATATTTTGTGTCGCTAGCTACTATTATTATTATTATTATTATTATTATTTCTATTATTATATTTATTATTATTATAATTATTATGGGTTACTATTTTTATTATTATTACTGGGAGTATTACGTGATGTTTATTGTTAGATTATTATTACTACTATTATTATATTACTTTTATGGCTATGTGATCTCTTTATCGCTATTAGTTCTGGATAGGTAGTAGTAATGTTAGTTTGTTATTATTAGTAGTAGAATCATATCAATATTAGAATTAGTTAGGAGTAAGGATCTCTTTCTTGTTAGAGGAGTTAGAGTTATATTGGAGAAAGATTAGAGTTAATTAATATGAGATTAGGGACTAATAAGACTGAATTAAACCTAAGTCAGTAAACGCAATACACAACGCACCCCTCTTTCCCTTTCTTCTCTCTCTCCCGTTCCTCTTCCTTTCTCTCTTCCGTGAGTTCCCCAATAGCCGGGAACGTCATCGGAGCTCTGCCCAGGACCACCAGCCGCCACCGCCGTTTACACACACCAGCCAAAGAACACCGGACTGTTACTCGGTTCGGTTACGCCGCTGCTGCCCATTCACTGTCGCCGCTGCCACTGTTGTGCTCGACCGAGCCCGGACACCACCACCGACCCGTGCAACGAAGACAATTTTTTGTTGCGGTTGGGACGCTCGTCGCACCACCATTGGCCACCACACCACCTTGTCACCGTCTCGGAGCCACCGCTGCCGCCAGTTAGCCGCCTTGGCCTCCTCCCTCTCTTGTTTTTGGGTATAAACCTTACCCTTGGTTCTAGCTACGTACATGTGTTTGGTTGTACGCATGTGGAGCGTGGCGCGGTGGGAGAGATTGTAGACTAGCTTGAGGGACTTGGATCAACAGTCTAATAAGAGCTTGGACACCCAAAAGGATTGGATATGACCTTGGATAAAGGAGATTCCACCACCAAATCCTAACACCCCACCATGACCATCATAAAGGAAGAATCCACCAAATGATCAATAAAGGAATGACTAGAAACACCACCATTAATCAATGGATAAAGTAATCTAGATTTTGAGAGAAAACTTAGTGAAACCCTAACCAATGCATAAGCATGTTCATAATCATCAAAAGCTTCCTGGAAAAATGAGATAACAAGCTATTTATAATAAACTAGGAATTAGGCTAAAACAAGGCAAAAATGACGAAAATACGCGTCCGACCAGAAGAGCGGCTCGGGCGAGCTGGCCCTCGATCGCCTTGGCTGTGCCGGCTGGATGGGTCGCGTCGTGATGCGAATGTTGGCTCGGGTGAGCCAACATTTTGCTCGGGCGAGCTAGGCTTCTGGGCAATTTTCCCTGCCGACTTCAAATGCGCATAACTTCTTCATCCGAACTCCGTTTTAGGCCCGTAAGATATCGTTGGAAAGCTGTCAGTGTGTACTATAAGCTCCCAAAATTTGAGACCTATCGGAGTTATATTGAAAGAGTTATGGCCCGAAGTGTGAAGGCGCGCGCATTTCCAACCTCTAATCGCCTTCCCCCTTGCAAGTTATTAACTTGGTTACTTCCGAGACTTGATACCAACACGCCCTTCATTTACGGGATGACCCAATCCAATCCCGAGGCCTCCGAGGTCGTTGAAAAGTCCCGAGCCTCTCCTTACTCCAACAAGGATGGCTCGCCGAGGCCACAATAGTGTGATGCTCACCACCCCGCCTTTTGTAAAGGTGTAACGATTCCTGAAAACGAGTGGGTGAGCGGTTTTAGTCCGGTGATGATGGGTCGGGATTTCATCGATCTTATCTTTAACCGCAATCCCGGCTATGAAAGCTTGGCACCGAACCCGACACTGAACCCGATACGGTTCAGCATGGATACTTACTGTTGTTATATATTTGTTTTACGTAATTAGCATGGGGTAGTGTATTGTTAATGCATGATATCATTGTTATGTTCTTTTTATGTGATTCATATATTAGCCATCCATTCTTTTACTATTAATGATAATACGTACGTGATTGTGTGTTAATAATACGTACTATTATCATGGTCGTGGTTATGTACTAGTAAGTATTTTCATATGGGTTAGGGTGTTATTATGCATGGTAGAGTACTACATGATGGCATGTGTTTATTTAATTGGGTTATGGATTCATGGTGTGTAGTAATTAATATGAGTATATGTGAGTTCCTGTGTGGTAATACTCATACTCCACAATCATGTACGTGGACTAATTGTGTTAATAAGGCCTCTTTTATTTTTAGTATCATTATGTATTATCATATGGGTAGTTTTGTTAGTAATTTATAAAAAAATAAGTTTTAAACCCTAGCGTAATATTGTATGTGGTTAACAGTTTTTCCATGCAAAAAGTAGATTTTTTAGAGTGTATTTTATGACTAAATTGGAGTTACTAGCATATTTATTTAAACTATGTTCAAAATTATGTTAGAAGTATTCCAAATAGTTTTCTTTTACAATTCCTTTACTACTTCTATATGTTTATAAGGTTGTATGATTGATAACGTTGTAAACTTTATATTATTAGTTTGGTTGTTATGTAAATTAATTTTTTGGGTTTGCTTGGTTTACAGTTAATGTGGTTAAGTTGGGAGTTTGTATTATTTTTGTTTTAGTGGGAGTTTCTTGGGATATGTTAGGAAGGGAATTAGGTATGTTTTAACCATGGTTATATGTTTAGAGGTCCAAGTTAGATTCTCGGGAATGTTTGGTTAGAATTAGAGTCAAAATTACCGACTATATGGGAGCCGGGAACGGGACAATTTCGATGATGTGTGAAGAACGGGTCACCATAAGTGGTATAGTCATCCTTTGATCAAACCCTTTGAACTGGAGGTTCCCTCATATGTTAGCTTTCATAGGAATTTTACGAATCGAACTTTGGAGTTGTATAAGTCGAGTTATACCCCGATTACCAGACCTAGGTCAGATCTGGACAATTGGATTGATAACCATTTTTGAGAACCTTAGAGCATGTTTTGGGTCTCGAGTTCAACATAAGAGTTTGAGTAGACATCTCTAGGTTTCCGAAAAGTCTAAAACCAGACCCATAGGATGTCGGGAAGTCAAGTTACGACCCTTTTTATGTGAGTGTTGTAATCTGTCTTGTTGATATTAATTATTAGTGTTTGTGTTGCTGAGTGAAAATGTGGTTTTGGTTTTACTATGTGATTACTTGGAATGTGTTGGGTAATTTAAAGTGTAAATTCATGAATGATGGGAACTTATAGTGTTCCTAGGGGATGGTTAGATAGAAGGTAGTTAATACTAACTTCGAAGGGCGCGTTTTAATTATAGAAACTATTCTATTTTAGGCCTGAACTAGTTCGTGTCGTTAGTGAGCTCAAGTGTCCGTTATTTGCAGTGAAGTGAAGCTAATCAGGTAATGTCTATGCCCTAATCCCCAATGGGATGAACTTTAAATGTGTTTTGTTGATTTCTAATCTGTTTTTGGAATTTGCACCCCGAAGGGGACTTTATGTGGTAAATGTGGCCATCTGTTTTTGATATTTATTTGTGATTGTTGATTTACGAGTTGAGAAATTGTGATGGTCTTTTATAAGTAGTCTTGATACTAGTTTTGATAACCTGGGTTGGGTTCGACTTGAGAGCTGTGAGTTGAGATTTGCATAAGATACTTTTAATTCAAAGAGAAACAACAAGCGAGTTTTTATTAATGCCTTTGGTGGGCGAATGTTATGATGCCTTTGGTGGGCGAATGTTTTGATATGCCTTTGGTGGGCGAATGTTATGATGCCTTTGGTGGGCGAATGTTTTGATATGCCTTTGGTGGGCGAATGTTTGATATGCCTTTGGTGGGTGACTGTTTGATATGCCTTTGGTGGGCAAATGTTTCGATATGCCTTTGGTGAGCGAATATTTTGATATGCCTTTGGTGGATGATTGTTTTGATGCCTTTGGTGGGCGAATGTTACTTTATGGGATTTGATATCCCGCCCGCATAATAAAATATGGATTGGTTGGGTTGAGGAAAACAGTTAAGGGATTAAAGTATTGTGAAATGGTTTGACTCGTTCCCTCTCCCTCAAATGAATTGAAATGAACTTAACTTGTTTTTAACGTTAGGGGTAGACATTATTGAGTTTTCCCACTCATTTTTGTAATGTTTTGTTTTTCAGGTGAAGAGCTATATGCTGGGGACGGGAATTAGAAGTGAGGATGGCGTACCTAGTAGTTGTCGTTCATTTTGTTTCTCAATTGAGAATGTTTTGGAGTTAAGTTGAGTTGTATTATTTCCGGATTTGAAGTTGTTAGATTGGTTTTAAGTTTCAAGAGCGGTTGTTAGTTTTCCTTCTTGCCTTGTATTCCTTCGGGGATACGGCAGTAACGCCCAAATAAAAGAAAAAAAAATGAGACTTCCGCTAAATTTTCCGTTAACGTTAGTTTGACTTTGACTTTTCTATAATTGAATTTCCGGGGCGTTACAATTCTAGCCTGAATAATAGTCAAAAGGAGTCGAAGTAGGCTAGCTTGACTTAAATCAAGAAAGCCTCTCTTGGTGGACAATCCGAGGTGACAAGAGTTGGCCCAAGATCCAAGGTTTGACTTTTTTCAGCCTAGAATAATACTCGACCCACGAAGTGTTTATCCATCCTTCATGAGATCTGAGCCCAACAAGCTGTCAAAGGCTTTATGTGACTCGATGTGGCGAAGTTTGGATAAACATTTTGGCCCAAATGTGCATCATTTCATCATCATAGGTTAGAGGTCTGCATGCAAGCCCAATAGTAAGGTGAGTCAGTCTTAAGTCAACATATAGGCATCCAAGTTTGCATATAGGATGGTTCATGTAGGTTCTTAAGTCCATGGCATGCATTGGGTTAGTAAGTGTCAAAGCCAATTTTTGAACCCTCAATTTTCATATAGGCAAGATAGGACCCAAAGAACCAAGAGTCAAGTCCTGGGCTAGAGTGGGATCTCGGAGGTTATCGAGCTTTTCACCAGTTACGTCGACACCGCCACGTGGAATCCTTCTCGCTGTTACCGATACTAGTTCGGACACCTCTTCTCAGACTTCGGTAACTGAAAGTGATAACATTTCCATCCCACCCAACTTCACGGCTGAAACCAACGTCAACAATGATCAGGAAGTTAACGACGGGCCCATTACCGGCCCATTACCGTCCGACGTCTTTTTGACCTACTACAAGAGGACCGTGGACTAATAGACACTCGGACTAGCCAACAGGACCGAAGAACTGAAGGCCTCGTTCAGGCCATTGAAAAGATCAATGAAAGATTGGGAATAGGAGTAGATGGTGATGGAGACGATGATAGAAGTATCAATTCTGAGAAACCTGAAAAATCGGGGTGAGCAGTTCATGCCATTATGAGACAGTAGGGTAGACAATCTCCAAAGTATGTTGAGGGAAATCCCTATGTTACGAGATCACTTTCTGGATATTGGTTTGCCCAATGCACCTCGGGCAAGGCTTCCAGACAAATTTTCGCTACCCGAAAAGAAGTTTAAGGCCACAGAGAACCCTACTCATCATGTGCTTAGTTTTGCTCGCATGATGGCCTTACAGGAGGTTGATCCTAGGTTGAATGCTCATACTTTTCCTTGGACATTGAGTGATAAAGTTTTGAAATGGTACTACACGCTGCCATTGGACACTCAAGAAAATTGGGAGGCCATTTACAAGGCTTTTATCCAACAGTATAGCACTAGCCAAGAAGATGATATAACCATGACTGATATGGCGACCATTAAGCAAGAAGAAGGAGAATCATTCATGAGTTATTATAACCGCTGGAGTGAACTGAAGGCCTTAATGACTGACAAGGTAACCATGGACTATCCGATCCAAGTGTTTATACAAGGACTGAGGCCCAATTATGCTCGTTGGATGAACTATCAATTAATTTCAGACTTTCATCTCTAAAGAAGTTAGGACTAATGGTGGAGGCCAAAATTGAGAAGACCCTAGCTTCATCCGGCTGGAAGAATTCCACTTCCACAAAAAGGATTGGTGGAACATCAAGTAACCCACCAAAGGCTGTTGAAACTTATGTCGTCCAGAAGTTTACTTCATACACACCTATCGACACCACCTATACTGAAGCTTTAGATCGTCTCTTGAAGAAAGGGAAGATTGAACTTCCTATCCGGGCCGAACCCGAGATAAATACCAAAAATTGGGATGCTAGCAAATTTTGTAACTATCATCACATGTGAGGCCACGACACTGAGAGGTGTTATACCCTCAAGAATGTCATAGAGGAAATGATCCGAAATCGGACATTACCCTTACCCAAGGCAGCCCAACAAAAGCCCAATAACAAGAACAACCCATTCGGGGTTGCTATGATCGCTGCCGACAAGGTCGACTGGGACCCTACTGACTTCATCACTGATGTAGGGACTCCAAATGCCAAGTCTTGTATACTAACTTGGTTAAACATCAATGGAATTTGGGACGGTGATGAAGAGGATGTATACCAGAATGACATCACTTTCTGGGATGCCGATCACAAAGACACTATTGAAGCTGTTATTTCGAAAGTTGAATCACTCAAAATCGACCCAGGAAAGGTCGAGCTGACGCTACCCCGAGAAAGCAAGCGAGCAAGGGTCACTCCTACCCAAGAAAGTGATCCATCTAGGGTTATTCAGATAGAGGAACCTCGACCCGATGTTCCTCTCAAGGATGATAAGGCAGATACCGCCTTTCTTACAAGGTCGGGGAGAACCAACCAAAGAAATCCTACTCCCCCACCACCTCCTACTGTTGTCCCTACACCTCAGAGCACACCTGCAACTGAGGAAAGTCTTGTAGAGGACGCATTTCTCAGACAGTTGAAGAAAACCAAGGTTGACCTCACAATTTGGCAGTTGCTAAACACCTCCCAATCTCACCGACAAGCACTCTTGAATGCTTTGAACCGGATCCAGGTTTCCTCAAACACGCCACCTGAAGACATTGTTGCTTTTGTAACTACACCAAGGCATGCTATCACTTTCAGAGATGAGGATCTGCCTAAGGAAGGGCCGAACCATAATAAAGCTTTATATTTAACAGTCATGTGCTCAAAACAAAGTTATCCCTCTAGTGCTAGTGGATAATGGGTCCGCTGTCAATATATGCCCATGGAGGACCGCACAAAAGCTTGGTATCCAACACCACCACTTGACCCAACAAATTGTTCAACTTAGTGCCTATGACAACTCTCCAAGGAAGACCTTGGGATTTGTGATATTACCAATAACCATGGATTATGTGACGCGCAATATCAAATTCTTGGTTATTGACATTCCGGCCTCATTCAACTTGCTGTTAGGCCGACCTTGGCTGCATGAGAACAAAGCGGTTGCCTCGACCCTACACCAAAAGGTGAAAATGATAGTCTGGTGGCAAGTTGTCACCATCTGTGGCGAAGAAATCTCAACGATCGTCACCACAACAACACCCGTGTTGGAAGTTGAACATAACTCAAGGGATGAGGAGTTTCACAACTTCGAATATGTAGCCCTGCTGAGTGTGGACGAAGCTCATTTTGATTTTGTTCCCTACTCTTACCTTAAGATCAACGCGATCTTGAGAAATATGGGATATTTCATAGGGCAGTTCTTGGGGGACCCAAGCAAGAAGCCAAAATTCCCACCGCTGATACCGAGGAGCTATTACTCATTTGGCCTTGGATACACCCCAACTGAAGAAGAGCTTAGACTCGCTAAGTGGTCAGTTGCTAGAAAGAAAAAGGTGGATGACCCAATGTCAATCTTCGAAACTAAACCTTACCCTTTGACCCTCAACGGGCAATGGGTGAGAGAGGGGGATGACTTTCCCTACTATGGATTCCCCGAACCGTACTACTTGAAGGACCAAGGCATTCAAGTAGCTGGCCTGGAAATTTTCAACAACTGCATGGTCCTAGAGGATGGACACTTTATCCTAAGTAGGGAGAAGAAACCTCCTCTTGAATGGACCCATCTCGCTGGGAGCAATATCTTTGGAATGTTATTTGGTCGGGAAGCTGAAAATAAGGAGGATCCTGCTAACGTTCTAGTCGCTGCGCTCTCTAACCCGGGATTTGACCCAAGCCAGTTGATCACTGAAGACGGGAGTAGTCGCGAAGTCTCTTGAGTCGACGTCAAAGCTGAAAAGGAGTTCATTGTAGCATTAGGAGAGCCTGTCAAGTTTGTTAAGTCTGGTCCTAGTTTCCCTTTTGCTGAGTTTGGTCCTAATTTTCCTTTTGTTAAGCCTGGTCCTGAGTTCCCATCTAAGTCTGTTGGGGTTGTTCCCGAGTTTGCTTTTGATGTACTTGCTTCTGAATTCAATAAGATGAACAAGTTTGCTTATTCCTCTTCTTATCCCAACCCCTGAGCTGTTGTGTCAATGATGATGTTGTTAAAGGACTCGAAAGAAATAATAAAAGTTGTTGAAGAACATGAAAATCACACGCCAATAATGGAGGAAACAATAAGCATTAATATAGGAACTTGTGAAGAACCTCGAGAGTTGAAAATTGGGAAATCCTTAAGCCTAGAAGAATAGTCAGAATATGCCAAGCTTCTGAGAGAATTCATTGATGTTTTCGCTTGGTCTTACGAGGACATGCCAGGGATAGACTGAGAAATTGCCGAACATTCTATTCCCCTTTACCCAAATTCCAAGCCGGTAAAACAGAAGCTTAGAAAGA
Organism: Portulaca oleracea; assembly: GCA_029582165.1. Lineage (NCBI taxonomy): Eukaryota > Viridiplantae > Streptophyta > Magnoliopsida > Caryophyllales > Portulacaceae > Portulaca > Portulaca oleracea. The sequence continues at coordinate 19,808,775 of CM055882.1, read as the reverse complement.
TGAGGCCAGATTGGTCTCTTAAGATAAGAGATGAAGTAATAAAACAGGAGAAAGCAGGTTTCATTAAGGTGGTTGAATACCCAGAGTGGTTAGCCAACGTGTTCCGGTACCTAAGAAGGACGGGAGAGTCATAATGTGTGTTGACTTTAGAGACTTAAACAAAGCGAGTCCTAAAGACAATTTTCCTTTACCTCACATCGATATTTTAGTTGACAACACATGCGGTCATGAACTGTTATCCTATATGGATGGCTACTTTGGGTATAATCAAATAAAAATGGCAAAGGAAGATATGGAGAAAACCTCATTCACCACACCATGGGGGACTTTTTGTTATGTAGTAATGTCGTTTGGGTTAAAGAATGTCGGGGCGACTTACCAACGAACGACCACGACATTGCTTCAGAACATGATGCACAAAGAAGCAGAAGTATATGTTGACGATATGATATTCAAATCTAAAAAACGAGCAGAACACGCTGCTAGTTTGAGGAAATTCTTCCTTCGACTTAGGAAGTACAACATGAGATTGAACCCCCAAAAATGCGCCTTTGGTGTCACTTCTGGCAAATTACTCGGCTTTGTGGTTAGCTCACGAGGCATAGAGGTAGATCCCACCAAAATCAAGGCCATCCAGGACCTGCAACCTCCTAAGACTGAGAAAGAGATTAGAGGTTTCATAGGAAGAATTCAATACATAAGTCGGTTCATCTCGAAATTAACCATGATTTGCGAGCCCTTATTTAAGAAGTTGCAGAAAGGGACAAAACCAGAATGGGACGAAAAATGTCAAGAAGCCTTTGAAAAAATCAAAGAGTACTTGACGCATCCACCAATATTGATGCCACCTATACCAAATGAACCATTGCTCCTCTACCTAACCATCATCGACTCCGCCATGGGGGCTATGCTAGCCCAAAAGGTTGGAGGTCCAGAGAGAGCAATTTACTACTTAAGTAAGAAGTTTTTAGAATACGAGACCCGCTATGCGGTAATAGAAAAAATGGCACTGGCCCTCGTATGGGCGACCAAGAAGCTTTGTCATTACATGTTCTCACATACCGTCCATGTCATTGCAGAGAAAAATCCAGTCAAATATATTCTAGAGAAACCTATAGTCAATAGTAGGCTCACTCGATGGATGGTGATGCTTTCTGAATTTAACCTCAAATACGTCTCACAAAAATCAATCAAAGGAAGAGCGGTGTTAGACTTCTTAGCTGATTCGCCTTCCAATGAACCTCCTACAACTGAACTAGAATTTCCCGATGAACAAGTCTTCCACACAGATGATGAAACATGGGAAATGTACTTTGACGGCGCATCCAACCAAAAGGGTTGTGGAGCAGGAGTCATCCTAGTTTCACCAGAAGGGGCACACACACCAATATCGGTTAAGTTAGATTTTGGGGTCACCAACAACGCCGCTGAATACGAGGCATGTATCATCGGATTACAAGTTGCATTAGAGATGAATATCAAAAGATTAAGGGTCTCGGGAGATTCCAATCTTGTCATTAATCAGGCCAACCATAATTGGAAAGTGCGGGATGAGGACATGGCTACTTATCAAGCATATCTCACCAAACTCACCGAGAAGTTCGACCACATCACCTTTACACATCATAAGAGGGACGATAATGAGTTGGCTGATTCCTTGGTTAAACTCTTTTCGCTGGTAGCTATTCCTGCTGGGATAAAATCTATGCCAATAGAAATACATCGGAGATCAGAACCGACATATGTTCACTCCCTAGAAGTATGAGAAGTCAACCCTGACTGTTGGTATTATGATATTTACACATATTTGATAAAAGGAGAATATCCCGAAGGGCTTGAGCCTAGAGCCCAAAGAGCTATCCGACTTATGGCAACACAATATTGCATAATTCAGGATAAACTCTACAAGAAAACACTTATGGGATTAAATTTGCTTTGTGTTGACAAAGAAGAAGCTGAAAAACTCATGGAGTTTATACATAGTGGAGAGTGTTGCCCACATATGAATGCTAGGGTGCTGAATAAAAGGATCCAAAGACCTGGCTATTATTGGACCACCATGGAAGCCGATTGTCATGCCTTTGTGAGAAAGGGTTTCAAATGCCAGATATACGCAAACCTGCAGCATCAACCACCCGCTTATCTCACGACCTTAACTTCTCCATGGCCATTTTCTATATGGGGAATAGATATCATTGGGAAGATTTCACCTACTGGCACTGGAGGACATGAATTCGTGTTTTTAGCTGTGGATTATTTCACAAAATGGGTGGAAGCAGCATCTTACGCTAAGATCACTTCCAAACATGTGGCAAAATTCATCCAGCAAAATATCATTTGTAGGTACGGGGTGCCACACGAAATAATAACCGATAATGGGAGACATTTAATGAAAGAGGTCACCGAATCACTAGAAAATTACAAAATACGGCATCATCACTCATCAGTATATCGACCTCATGCCAATGGGACCGTTGAAGCAGCGAATAAGTCACTGACCAGAATCATTGAGAAAATGGCAGTAACTTATAAAGATTGGCCGGATAAGCTGCCCTTCGCTTTATGGGGGGTACCGAACGTCAATTCACACCGCATACTCCTTGGTGTACGGGATGGAGGCGATATTACCTGTTGAGATAGCGATTCCTTCATTAAGGATAGTCGCTGAAAGTCAGATTCCAGAAGCGGAATGGGCCAGGGCCAGTTATGAGGAATTAACCTTAATTGACGAACGAAGATTAAGGGCTATGCATTACGTTCAGATATACCAAAATAAGATTTCAAGGGCTTTCAACAAAAAAGTCAAGCCTAGGAACCTTAAAGAAGGAGATATGGCTTTAAAGGTGATGAGAGCACCGGTTCAAGACCCAAGAGGGAAGTTTAAAACAAATTGGAAAGGTCCATATGTTATTAAGACCATCCTCCCTGCAGGTGCTGCAATTTTAGTCACTCCCGAGGGTGAAGAATTGACCCAACCAACTAATATGGACCAATTAAAGAAGTTCTATGCTTAAGATTAGAGTGACACAACTAAGCAACTGGATTCGGCCCAGAAACTTAGTTTATGCTAAAAAAGGAGAGATGAACTACGATGGCCTGATTCTGCTTAGGCAGATACGTAGGAAACCCACCATGGGTCCGACCCAAACTTTGATTCAACTTTAGATGGGATATTATCATTCGGGGTTTATTTGGCATGATAATAATACAGGCGAAGATCCAAACAGTCGGACCTGCAAGCCACGTGACATGCCAATCGTACACATTGAGGCCCAGACGAATTTCCCTAATGGAAAGTTGACCATACAGCTTAGCATACCACGCGGCATGCAAGTCGTGCGCAAAGGAAAGCGAAATCAACATGGTTTCATGATGAAGGTTATTAATATTTAAGAGAAATTTTGTACACTTTGAATGTACTAAATACTCTAAATATTTTATTAATAAAGAAGGAAAGTTAAATATATGCTTTAGTTTCCTCCAAATAATAAGATGCAAAAGAAATAATGAGCACACCTAAAAAAAAAAAAAGAGTCCTAATGAGCATGCAAGCACTAACTTGCAACTCTTTATTTTCAACATCAACTAAAATACTAAAAACATTGGCCAACAGATTTAATCTTGTTTTTGTTTCTTATTCGAATCAATGTTTTCCATGGCTTTCCCACCGCTATCAGAATCTTTCTTTGTCCCACTAGGACCATCATTCTTATCTTGAGGGGGAGGGCGAGTTCACTTCTTTGTCTTCTCCCGGTAGACCATGGGTTGTTTACCTTTACCTTTTTTAGAAGATTGAGGTGTAACTCTTCTAGGTGTATGGCGAGACTCCCTAATAGTCAAAGGAGGCAAAGCAGGACCTCTAGAAGAAGTTTTGATTGAAGCTTTAACTCGTCCCGCTTTCCGGATCTCTTCATATCCCGGATGTGCGGATCCTAATATGTCGAATACAGAAAGTTGACTCTTTTGGTCTTCCTCCTTTAACCTTTTCCTCTCTTCTGGGTTCCTCTCTGTTATCCATTGTTTATAAAACAGAGTCAACATAGGTAGAAGAGACATTTTCTTTGCTCAAAGGAGCCCTTACAGCAGGAAGGCTCCCCCAGTAACGAATCCAGCTGCTAATTAAATTTTCACTGATCAGAGGAACATCAATGTTTTTGTAGTCAACATCGGGAATAGTTTGCTTGTGACCCATCTACCTCATTACCCTAACTGGATGGTAATAGGTTACACGGGTTAAGCTAGGCAAGCGCACATGAGTCACTCCACGCTTGGGGCAAACATAGTGGGACACTTTCCACCAATGCACCCACGACTCCATCGGGGGTCCTTTTTTCAGACGCTTTACCCACAAACTCACTGATTCCTTCTCATCATAATACCTTTTTCGTTGGCAGCAGCGATGGGCTTGCTTGTCAATTTCAGACTCAGGCTCAACAATTTGTCTTAAATGCTCCATTAGCCAGACCTACAAATTAAAAAAGAGCTTTGTGAAAAAAAAACGTAACCTGAAAGGAAAAGTCGGACTTTTACCAAACAAGTGCGAAAAAATAAATAAATAATAATGAAGAAAAAATGAGAACAAAAAAAGAGAGACGAAAATTGCACAGAACAGATGCAGGCCACGCGGCATGCACTGTCAGGAAAAAACTAGATTGTGCTCAGAACAACTCTTGCGGTTGGCTGAATTAATAGCCATGCCGCGCGGCCTGCTCCATGTCCGGTGGATAATTTTGAAGTTGTACTTGCAATAAACAGGGGGCTGCCGCGCCAGTTTGCCTCCGGGTCTTCAACATCTAACCCCATAAACGTTTCGCCAATAACCATCGAGATGGGATTTCTACCACTCCTCATTCCCTCCAACACATTAACCAAGAAAAGTGGAGCGGTGCCGGATCCTCCATGATAGAACAGAAATTGGCCAAGCATACAAAAGGCAATTGCCCTAGTCCTAATTTCAAGGCCTAACTGTAGGGTTTCTGGGGCTTGGAAGTGTTCAACTAAAGCCAACAAGTGAACCCTATTGCCGATTAAAATACTACCAAGAGCCTTTTCAGACAATTGCAGCACTCTAGCAAATTTTTGAGGCAAATTCTCAAAAGGTCTCGGTAATGCAGAGGGTGCTAATTGATCTATACCTAAGATAACACTCCATTCTTCGACTAAAGGGCATAGTCCAACCTCCCCGAAGCGGAAAACATGAAACTTTGGGTCCCATAAATATGCAGCCGCATGCAGAAAATCCCAGTACATGCGCACTTGTTTCAAGCTAAGAAGAATGGAAAGATTATACCTTTCGAGTTCTCTTTTTTCTGCTTTTGACATAGCACTCATCCATGCGCTTAGTTTTTTCTCGAACGTCATACTTGGAGGATGAAAACAAAAGCAGTGCAAAGAAGGTACTAAGGGTTCCCAAAAGAAAAGAGTGCAGGATTGGTTGCAAGCCACGCGGTCTGACTATAAAAAGCAGAGGCTGCGTGAAACCCTAAAAAAAAATCTTTTTGGGCTAAAGTATGCCACGCGGCATGACCTAGCCCGAATCCGAATTTTTTGGTGTTTTAATTCCTTTCAAAGGCCCGGTTATGACGACCCATGCCACGCGGTGTTACAAATAACTTGTGCTCGTCACAGCCCAGTTCTAATTATTGTACGGGCTATTTTTGACCTGTCATGAAATTTTAATAAAAATCGCTTTGACACTTAGGTTTCTTTTTAATAATTATTTTTTTTGGGAGTTGGGGCTGATCGCACCACATGCGTTGCATAAATTGTGAAAAAAAAACATAAGCATTGCATTAGGCATTACATAGAATCAGCACTACATAAGTCACATCGAGTCTTATACATTCTTGCATAAAAAAAGACATTGTTGCATAAATATTGCATACATGAGACTGCTAGCATATCCTCTCCCTCTTAGTTGCGGGAATAATGAGAAGACACAGAGCCGGGATAACTAGAGCTCAGGCCACCTTGGCCGGGGTTGTGGCCTCCTTTGCCTGCTTGTTGATCGCCCCAAGATTGACCGCTAAAGCCTTCAAAGATACCATCAACGATAAAGTTACCAGTCGGTACAGTCAAGTAAGAATCATCGCATTGTGAAGGCAGAGAAAGGTTATCTTCCTACAGATAGAAGACAAGCATTGGTAAAAAAAAATAAAAAATAGCCGAAACTGGGGGCTATTTTTTAGCAATTTTTGCAAGAAAAATTTAAAATAAGAGTGTCAGGACGCTCGAATTTTAAATTATACTTCAAAGATTGGTATCAAAAATTTTATTTTCAAGAATGATGTTTAAGCGTTCCAAAATCGTGACTTGAAAATTATTATCGACCAAGTCTTTTAAGAAAAATTTAAAATAGGAGTATTTGATGCTCGAAGTTTTAAATTTCACTTAAAGACTATACGCAAATTTTATGAGCAAAATTTGGAATACCTAGCATACCAATATCAGTGTCTAGAACCCTAAATTCCACTCTAAAGTGTTCGATTTATACCCAAGCAACAATCATATATTTCAAATGAGAAAAATTAAGAGTCTCTTAATATTCGGGACTTTTAATTACACTATACCAAATAAATAACCAACGGGTAATAATAGAGGTGGGTCGAAAAATTAAGTCACCGCGGAGTCGGGACTTGGCTTCACAACCCAGCAACAGTAGCAGGCCACGCGGCCTGACCAATGCAGCAGACGTGCTGGCGGGGCCTGTTCGGGTCTAATATTTGGCTTGATTTTGGCCCGGTTTCAACAATATTTTTGAACCTTACCCAAAATTCAAGTATGGTCTACGCAACTAAACAAGTTTCAAGTACAAATTTTAATATTATAATGGCTAAAAATATGCATGTTTGGGAGTAAAAAACCATGAACATCACATGTTATATTCTCAAATTTGACAATTTTTAAGCTGAATATCAACATTCCAAGCATGAATACGAGCTAGGAAACATCAAATGGAAGCTTGAAATTTCAAGTATTTGAAGAACTCACCCGCATTGAAGATATTCGAGACCACACATGATGTTTTGCTCCTTGAGTAAGCCGATCCGGGACAAAATGACCTTTGGGATACCACTCCCGTATCGAAAAAAAAAACCTTTATGTGGCCATCCTTGAGCATGTGGAGCAAGGTAGGATTGGGTTTTATTAGGTTGAGGCATTGGATTTTGAGAGGAACGGTGTAATGAATGAAAATGGAGCAAAGAATGAAGCTAAGCATTTGAAATTATGCGCAGCTGTACCACGCGACATTCATGTGGTTCACTAACATCTTCCACCACCTTTTTTTTTTCTCATAAAATAAAAAGGAAAAAGGGGAAAATTTTGTGCAAACACTCACCTTTGAACGTCATGCACTGAAAGACAAAAGGGATATGTCCCTGTTTGTACTTATGCCATATTTATTTCCGTCAGTAGAATTATTAGCTCGGAAAATTTATTCGGGTATGATTTACATCCCAGAAAATTATTCGCACGTGATTTACATCTCCAAAAATTTATTCGGATATGAGTTACATATTCAAAAAAATTATTTGGGTATGATTTACATCTCTGAAAATTTATTTGGGTGCGATTCACAGCTCCAAAAAACCATCAAGACATAAGTCTCAGCTCAGGAAATTTATCGGAGCATTACTGTTAGTTCAGAAAATTTATTTGGCCATCGTCGCAAAGGCTAGAGAATTATTCAGCATTTGGATATTGCATCCAACTCAGAATAAATCATTGGATATCGCATCCAGCTCAGAATAAATTATTCAATATTTGGATATCGCATCTAGCTCAGAATAAATTATTCAATATTTGGATATCGCATCCAGCTCATAATAAATTATTCAATATTTGGATATTGCATCCAGCTCAGAATAAAATTATTCGATCACCAAGAACAACAATATATATCATATCTACGTCGTCTGCAACAAAGGATATCGCATCCACCCCGACAACAGATATCACATCTACGTCGTCGTTAGCAAAGAATATCGCATCCGCCCGATGACAGATATCGCATCTACGTCATCTTCAGCAAAGGATATCACATCCGCTCGGACAACAGATATCGCATCTATGTCGTCTGCAACAAAGGATATCGCATCCGCCCCGACAACAGATATCGCATCTACGTCATCTTCAACAAAGGATATCGCATCCGCTCGGACAACAGATCTCGCATCTACATCGTCGTTAGCAAAGGATATCGCATCTGCCCTAACAATAGATATCGCATCTACATTATCAAGATATCGTATCCGCCTTCGAGACATCGGGTCTCATCCTACACATCATTAGGATATCGCATCCACCTTCGAGACATCGACTCTCATCCTATACACATTATTAGGATATCGCATCCGTTTTCGAGACATCGGGTCTCATCCTACTCAGATCGAGACATCAAGATATCGCATTTGCCCTTGGGACACCGCGTCCCACGTTTTCGTCAGAAAATCGTGAACCATCAAGAACTACTTTGATCATCGTCTTACCCAGACTAGATCAAAGTGGGGGCTATCTGTAGACGTTGAATTTCGTCAGTAATTTAGCGTCGGAAAATGTAAATTTATTGTAATAGCATATGTTTTTATTTCTAGGAGTTTTGTAATTTTTAAGCGCCAAAAGAAATGTGGATGCAAACCAAGTCTTCAAGCCCAAGTTTAATTTGATACCCACAAAAATTCAGCCAAAAAACCCAACAAAGTTAAGCCCAAAACGTGGAAAAAACTATCCGGACAATATGCAGGCCACGCGGCGTACCCGCTGGGGGGGGTCTGGATTCGTTTTCCTTTATTCGGGTCAACTGTTGACCTAAAAAAAGTGCAGCTGGGCACCCTAAGCCACGCGGCTTGCTCTGAAGCCCATTTCTCCCATTTTACCCTACTTCCTACTCTCACTCTCACTATAAATACATCACTTTCTCTATTCATTTTCTTCACCCCGAGTTGACCTAGGAGTATTGACACTACGTCAACTCAATTCTTTTCTCCCCCCACATTCTCTACCCTTGCATCTGCGGCCTTTTGAGGTGCTTGTTTATTAAGGTTAGAATGTAAATTTTGTTCTTTCATTTTGTTTAATACATGCATGATTTGTAAATGATTTATATGTATATGATTGTCATTGTGTTCATATTTCATTTATTCTTCTTACGCTCATATTTTATCTCATTTTGTATGGCCTAAATGATAAAATTTGAAATGAAAACAATAATAATTCTCTCTTCTTTTCCTTCTTTTAATTTGAAAATCGACCTAGTAGAGTCCGTTGGTTAACGGGCGAGTTCGAGAATTTTTATTCTTGGATTCGTAGCCTTACCCCCGAATCCGAATCTCATGGTTCGCGGTTTTGGAGTTACTTTTTTAGAGTTTATTAATTTTCTCTCAAAAATTAATTGGCGACTCCCTTTTGTTAATCTGATTTGTCTGTCTCACGATTTTTTTTTTTTGTTTCGGCTTTTTGAAACCTAAATTTTAGAATTTAACTCGTGAACAAGCGGATGAGGAAAAACGCATCTTGCACTGGCATGCCAAGCGGCCTGCCAGTGTCATGGGTGCTGTCTAGGGCAGTCTCTGGACTGGCTAGAGGTTCTGGACATGCAGCAGACCACGCAGCCTGCTTGCCTGCCAGTGGCTCTGGTCAGTTACAAGACTGCTATTGTTTATTTTAATCCTTCTCCTCGATTTTACTTAATTCTTTTTGTTTGGTTTCGAGTCGAAATTTTAATCGTGAATATCCAAACAGTTAACAAAATCAAAAAAATACACAATAAAAGAATTTCATTAAACCCCTTAAAGAATAAGCAACCTCTTTCGACTCGTAACACCGTGGGACACTTGGAAAATTTTCCTTCGGGAATTTTCCCGGGTCCTACAGTTATAAAACTGGATGATCATTGCTTCATTTGTTAATAGTCTATTAATCAAGTTTACATGTTTGATATGTAGGATTCAATCAAGTTTGCTACAAAGGGAAATGCATATGGTTCTCATATACATTGTGTTGATCCACCCTTAAGTAGTTTATGGATTAATATTATGAGTAAGATTGGCATATGGGACGAATGGTTATGAGTTCCACGGTCTAATATTTAAGAAATGAATCTAATCATTTATAAGGAAACATGACCCTATTTAGAATGACGCTTGATCATATAAGTAAAGGTCATATAACTATAAGATAATCATTCAGGATCGATTGAGGTTCTTTCTCGCCTAGCCAATGTTAAAATATGTAATAAGTTTCATTACAAAAAATTACTCCGAGGTACCCTAACTTTTGGTAAAATGTTTTTCTGGTACCCCAACTTTTCAAAACTAATTTTGAGGTACCCTAACTTTTTGGGTTTGTAATTATTTGGTGCTTTTCCGGCCATTAATTTTATTAAGTGACCAAAATGCCCTTGTTCTTCTCTTCTTGAAGAAATATCCTTGGAGAAGAAGAATGAGGGTATTTCGGTCACTTAATAAAATTAATGGCCGAAAAAACACCAAATAATTACTAACCCAAAAAGTAAGGGTACCTCAAAATTAGTTTTGAAAAGTTGGGGTACTGAAAAATAGTTTCTTTAAATATTGGGGTACCTCCGAGTAATTTTTTGGTTACATTACATATGGTATTCAAGTTTATGATATTCAAGCTTTGTAGCAAATGGTTGAAAGTGTAATGTTTTAAGTTACACATAAGATGAAATCTAATTTCCATGAAACTTAAGTGTTTCTTCAAGTTTAATTTGGAAGAGATTTCTTCCATGGGAAATCAAATACCATTTTGATTTATACAAAGACTATAACTATGAAATCCAAAGTTATTTTGGATATTGTTATTCAAAGAACATGAAATCAAATTTAATTTGATTTACAAGGTTCTAAGGTGATAAGTTTTAACTATGAAATCCAAAAGTTATTTGGATATAGCTATGAGAAGAACATAGAAAATCAAATGTTAATTTGATTTATAAGGTTGTTCTAAGGTATAAGTAGTGGCTATGTAATCCAAGGTACTTGGATGAAAACATAGTGATAAGGAAAGGAATGTGAAAAATCAAAAGAAATTTTGATCTTGTAAGCATTTCTTTCAAGGTAACTATACAAGTAGTCCAACATCTTGGACAAGGTTATAGTAATATCTTTATAAGCATTACGAGGATTATCCATGTTATTTGGTTAATGTTATAATCAAGGTTTGAGTTAATGAGATTTTGGCATTACAAAAGAATGTATAGTTCAAAGGTTTGTCGCCTATTAAAGCATTCGTTTTGTAAGTTCAAATATGAACTCAATATTTAAAGTTTGCCAAAGCTTATAATGCGATGGTATAGTCATATTTTGACAAGGGGAAAAGTATTTCTTACATAATTCCACAGTGTGATGGTGTAATCACAACTATGATGAAGGAAAGAAATGTTAAGTTTAAGATATGATCATGATAAGTAAGGTCATGGAAAGATATGTATTTATCTAGTGATCTTAGTTAAAGAGGACACTCAAAAGTATCATGATCAAATTTTTGCAAGGTCACAAGAGTATCTAGTGATCCTTGATAAGGGGATTGAAGTAAAGCCCACTTATAAATTGTCAACAATGGAGCTCCAACTCACACTTGACATATATGGTCAAGTATTGAGTTCAATGGTCGACGACGTTGTAGGACAATTGGAGCATCAATTCTATAATTCATCCCAAGGTCAAGTGAGGCTTAAGAACTGTAATGTTCAAGAGGTTTGAGTCTATGACTCATTAACAAACTTTGAATTGATGATATGGGGAGCTCTATTACGGGGCATAAAAGTCTGCCTATGCAAGGATGTGAAGTGGGCCGCTTTGGATAGCCTAGGGTTGGGCTTGATTGTTCTCGCGGAGGGTATGAGACACATGTCCGGTTTGAAATAGTGTCTTTATTTTAAGCAAGGTTTTGGGTTGTGTGTGTGTTATGTATCCAGTAGTCAAGTAAGGATGTAAAGTTCAAAGCTTGTCTACTTATGCATCCAGACTAATTGAAATTATGTATACTAAGTGAAAGTTCAAGTCGAAAGGCACTTTCATGACGCATAACAACTCCTTGATTTCTGGAGTGTTGAATCTTTCTAGAAGTTGTCATGTATGGCGGAGGTATTTTGTACCCAAGTGAGGGATCCCGAGCTATTTCAAGTGGTACTCTTGAAATGGCGGGGGATTGTTGGAGTATTTTAAGAGTTAAGAGGTATAAAAAGTGTGCTCAGGATCAACAAGGACCGTGTTGATCCAACACGGGTCATGTTGAGCATTGTCGGGATTGACTTTGTAATCCCTTGATTTATGCCTCGTGGTCAGTTGATATTAATCATGTTTATGGATAATATTGACTCAGAAGTCAGTTATGATTTCTCATTAATATTATTCAACCCAATCCCTTGGATTATGCTTAATTCAATTGGCAAGTTTGACTCCCTTTTTGGCTCCAAAAGTTCTCTATGTAAGGTGGATGAATTGCACATTCATCCACACCCCTCAATCATCTTGTTCTTATTTTCTAGAGAGCATTCAACACATTCTTAAGGTGTTGACTACAGCAATTCTTTAAGAGTATCTTGAGAAATCTTGTTACTTTGCTTACAAGAAGTTAGGTTTTACCTTTGAGTCTTTTCACGGTCTAGTGAATAAGTATTAAGGGGAGCCAGTTTATCCGTCGACTCCTAACCACCCAAGTGATCCCCCATCTTCCATGTGATCGTGTTTCTCCATCTCATTGTTTTCCCAACATTATTTTGTTTGGTTTCAATTTTCAAACTGAGGATTGATCAAATTAAATCGAATCAACGATTGTTTGTAATTTTTTTTGGTAAATTTCTATTTTAAATTTTTCTTGAATTAGCTAGTTGTTTAGAAATTTGTATGCCTTAACGTTAGTTAGACAAAATATTGGGTACAATCCATCAAAAATACAAATAAAAATATTGGGTCCGAACTCAAAGGGATGTCATCTAGGAAACAAGAAAATCTATACATTAGGTATATATTAAAATCAAACTACCTAGCTAAGAAAAATAGTAATCTAAATGGTGAAATTATGGAGGTTTGATTGCTTCCAACTTACTTCCAAATCTAAATAATCTACAATGTCATAAATATGATTCTTTTTATTTTGGATTTTCGGACGTTAATATACTGAATTTTTGGGGTATTGGTGTTCGGTTGTAATTTTTGTGGTTTTAAGTAAGGATTGTCGGTCTCAGGGATGGGTGTTAGACTTGATTAAGGTAATCGGTTTGTGTAAAGGGTTTTTTCTCAATGCGGAAAGCGGTAAATAATGTAAAGGGAAGCAATTAAATCTAACCTAGGCATGAATCAAAGGAAGCAATTAAAAAATGAAATCAAATAAAGCAATTAAAGCAAGGAATGAAAATCTAGAATGAACAATGAAATCAGAGACAAGAAATTATACCTTTGATGAACAAACTTCTAATCTTCAATCTACCTTTGCAATTTCCCCCGAACAAACAAGAAATCCCCACTTGAGAGTGGAATTTGTGACCCTTAGCCCTCCTCCTCACTAAAAGATGGATTTGATGTGGCTAACCCTAGAAAGCTTTGAAATCAACATCAATAATGGAGATTAGAGAGAGAGAGAAGAGAGAGAAAGCTTGTAAAACTTCAATGGAAACTTGGTTGAATTGAGAAAGCTTGAGAAAGTTTGAATACAAATGTTAGAAATCAAAGAAAGCTTGAAGAATCAAAAGAAAACTTGAAGAACAATTAAAGAAAGCAATTAAAGAAAGTAATTAAATCTAATATAATCATACTCCTAAACTACCTAGGCTAATTGATAAAACTTAGATAATTAGGTCTGAATTACATTGGGTATTTATAGAAGAAGAAGAAACGAAACCCAAAACCCTAAAAATAAATCGCAGCAGGCGCGTCATACTTTCCGCAGACAAAGTGGCTCGGGCGAGCCATGGGGGTTGCTCGGGCGAGCATGCCTACTGTCCAGCTTCATCCGTCATTCATTCCCATTCGTCGCGGGCGCTACCTCAATCGTCGTGGGCGCGACAGAGGACCAGCTCGGGCGAGTTGCTGACGGCGCGGGCGAGTTGCACTTCTATCAGCAGCAGGTCGCGGGCGCGACCAAATATGTAGCGGGCGCGACAGAACGCTCGGCGAGCACGGCTTACGCGCGCTTCTTTTCCTTCCGGTGAGCGGCGGTGCGAAGCGAGTCGCAGCGACCTCCCGTGGTTCTCTTCTTCTTTGTTTTGGCGCGACATAAATGGATATGAGATTCCAGGTCGGGTTCGCCTCGAGTCTCGGCTCGAGTTGACTTGGTTTGACTCGGGAAATAACTCGAAATTCCCTAAAAACCCTCAATTAAGCCCAAACTTCTTCTAACTCCTTATTTTCCTACAAAACACCAAATCATTATATCTAATATATAAATAGGGGTTAAACAAGCAAATATACCCTATAAAAGAGAAGAAATTCGGCTCGGAACGAGACCGAACACCTGGAGAATAATGGACTGAACTTTGACCATGGACAATAATACACTGTACTTCGAGGGGTGTTGGGCAATAATACACTCGGAATAATTCTGGCAGTGGTTGACTCAATATCGATCTTACGTGGCAAGCACAGGATATAAATTGGCTAAAAAGTATTTAGATAAATGACATGTCAGCTAACATAGTACTTTGAGGAGATTGTTGTTGTTGCAGAAAATCCTAGGAGAAACCAGTTTAAGCAAATGTGATTTTATATTCCTTTCTACTCTTTTCAAAGTTGACTCCTTTTGTTTATGTAGATTAGCTAACATGTCATAAATTTAAATAATTTTTTTTTACCAAATCATCTCCTCTATCTGCCACGTAAAATCGCCACTGAGTTAGCTACCACCGAAATCATTCTATGCCCATTATTGTCCAACACCCCCTGAAGTACAACGTGCTATTGTCCAAGGTTAAAGTTCACTGCATTATTGTCTAATACCCTAAAAGTTAAGTATATTAGCGTCCAAAAATCCTTCTATTTTTGAGATCATAAATGTTTTTTATTAAAGGATTTTTGCAATTAAATAATCCGACCCTTGGGGCAATCTGGATACGACAAACTGATCTTTGGAATTAGACTCGATGAACAATACTTAGCATTCTATTAAATTGAATGAATTTTCACCGATTTCAAGTCATCGAAAAATAAACTAACGAATGATATCATTCGATTGGGACGTCATTTTTAATTACTGGCATAACTTACATATTTTAAACTTCTTATCATTGATATTATACTACTACCTCCGTCCCAAAATATTTGTTCTTTTACCTAACTTCTTTGTCCCAAAATATTTTTCCCATTTACAATCCCAACAACAGTAATTCCTTTTTTACCCTTAATTAATAGATTCATTTATCACTTTTTACAATTCCAACAACTATTATCTTCAATTAAAATAGGGGTAGTTTGTGTTAGTTATAAATTTTTCACCTCAATTCCCAATATATATAGGTCTTTTCAAATTAAGTAGATGGACAAAAAAAATGTGACGGAGGTAGTACCTATCAAAATAATTGATGCCAAATACTATAATAAATGTTAATCTCATAAAAAAAGATATTTAAGTGTCTTGCCCCAACATGCCCCCAAGACACGTATGACTGTTCAAACTTTTTTTTTTTTTTGATCAAAGACTGTTCAAACTTTAAAAGGCAAGAGTTGGTGATAGAAATATTTTGTGAGCGTAGACTTGTAGAATGCTAGTCAGGAAAGCAACTAAGACATGAAGCAGCCCTTTCCTGGAAGGTGACTACTTGGAATTTAGCAACCTGATAGCCGTGAATCTTACGTTGTAAATTAATAGAATTCAGTGTTTAATAACCAATGAGATTCAATTCAGACACGAATACTCAATGCAAAGAATATATATTTGCCTTCATGTCTTACACTCCTGCTAATAATTTTCTTATCAGTCCTTTTCGTCAAGTCTTCGCATGGAGTCTTGGAACACTACCAGTCTACCACACCTGTTTATCAGTCAATTGTGTTTCTGTTTCAAAACAACCCTCATTCCAAACCCTTATCAGTTTGTGCATGATCTGAATTCTAAATTGGGTTTACATGCACACAAAATCTCGTTAGCCATTTGTTCTTCCAAAACATCTCTTCGATAACAGAGGAAACCCCAATTAACCCCATGAAGCTAAACTCGTTTATCATCTTTGTCATCTTGCTTATTTTCCCAACCTTGAATTGTGGCTATGACAGTGACGATGATCGTAATTCTACAGTGCAGTGTGGGAAGTTTACGATTGGATACCCAATTTGGGTACAAGGCAACTTGAAGCCTAACTATTGCGGACACCCTGATTTTATGCTTGTGTGTCCTAAACCAAGTAACAAAGATCAACATCCTGTGGTGTCCCTTAATGGGAATAAGATCCCTTACAAGGTGCTTGACATCAACAACGATACAAAAGTAATTAAGCTTCTAGCGATTGATGAAGAAGGCTGCAGCTTCAAAAACCAAACTGGTGACGAAGATCATAATCCCCCTCCATATGCAGCAAGTTTTGAGAATGTTCATTTATATCATCAATGCAAGGATATAAGTATGATGGGGAGTCTTGAGCTAACAGCTTGTTCAATGGATTATCAGAGCCCCACAAATGCAAATTATTATTACTGGGAGAATGACACAAATGGGGTTGAGTACAACTACATCAAGGAGAATTGTAACTCAGTTGATTTTTCATTGATTAAGCTAAACTACACCAACATATGTGTTCCCTTCCATAAATCAGGTTTGTTATAATTCGACAATTTTTGGTATAAGTCATAAACTATAAATACTCACTTTATTGCATTATGAATAAATCAATCTTGGCTTGTCCAGTAGATGCACATAGATTCTTTGACAACATATATTCTAGGAGGAGTAGGAGGTTTCATAATTAGGTTGCCTTTGGTTGGTAAAATTTCTCGATCAACTTTTCCATTTTGGTTGTTTTTAGTAGATATGAAAGTTTTAATTTTAGACTCATTATTTTACTCTTAAACTCCGTAAACATTTGTCCAACGACGTTGGGGAAAATATTTTTCGGGAAAGTTTTTCCTAGGAAATCTTTTTCCAAGAAACTACCAAAGGCACCATTAGGGATTTTAATTTAGTAAATTAATGTCTTTTAGTTATCAATTAATTCGTAAATTCCTTCCGATTGTAAGGTTATTTAAACTCCTAAACCCTCTTTGAAGAGGCAAATTAACTTTGATTATTATTGAATTGAGTAAATTCCTTTTTGTCAGAATTCCCTTGATTCTAGGGATGACAATGGGGCGGGTAATCCCCGTACCCGCAACCTCGCCCCACTCTGCGGAAAAATTTCCGCTCTCAATGGGGAAGGGGAAGGGGATGGGGCGAGGTTTTAAATCCCTGTGTGGGGATGAGGATAAAATTTTCCCCGTCCCCGCCTCCGTTTTGTAGTTGAGGAAAGTTAGCCGCGACACATCCTTGCCTCTCAATGCATAAATACCTTTCATACATTAAATTTATTTACATAATGTAAGAATCTATGGGAACTTTTTTTTGGGGGGGGGGGGGGGGGAAGATGGGGTCTATTCCCCTTCCTTGAGAAACCAATGCTTGAACTGCCAAATAAGTAGGACAAATTCACTTCTCTGTTTGCATATTGTTTGAATAAGTTGTAAACCTATCAGTTGAGTCTGGGGAAACAAGACTTCTTATTGCTTTTAATTGTTGTTGTTTGCAGGGAAACACCTTAAACTCATACTTTCAATAGGTACGTGTGTTGTTCAGCTTGTAATGGAACCAACACTGAAAGTTTTCATAGTTCAATTTTATGTTTGTGGTCTCATTTAACCAGTGTTATTGTCATTTTCAGCCATTCCAGTAGCCTTATTCATCCTTATAGCACTTGGTGTTGGTCTCTTCTACTTGAGAAGGCACAAGTTCCACACACAAGCACAGTGGTCAAGGTCAATATCATATAATCATATTGGGTCAGACTTGGAAGTTGGCAGTTCATTCTTTGGGATACCTGTTTTCTCCTACATTGAACTCCAAGAAGCCACTAACAACTTTGACCCAGATTGTATTCTAGGAGATGGAGGCTTCGGTATAGTTTACCATGGTAAGAAACCTTTTACTATGTTAGCCAGAACAAAGCACATTGAAGACAGTCGACTAGACATTTTCGCCTAGCTTGAAAGAAGTATGAATTAATTGTTGATAAACCTTTAAACAGGGAAGCTACGAGATGGGAGAGAAGTAGCAGTGAAGCGTCTATATGAAAGAAACTACAAAAGGGTTGGACAGTTCATGAATGAAGTAGAGATCCTCACCAAGTTGAAGCACCCAAATTTGGTAACACTTTATGGGTGTACTTCGCGCCACAGCAGGGAACTCCTCCTCGTGTATGAGTACATACCCAATGGAACAGTAGCCGATCATCTACATGGGGATCGATCAGAGTCTTCATCACTCACATGGAATATACGGATGAAGATTGCGATTCAAACAGCTGATGCACTGTTATACCTCCATGCCTCTGAGTTTGTGCACCGGGATGTGAAAACCAACAATATTCTCGTCGACAACAACTTCACTGTCAAAGTAGCAGATTTCGGCCTCTCAAGGCTTTTCCCTTTGGATGCTACTCATGTTTCAACTGCCCCTCAAGGCACACCAGGATATCTTGATCCCGAGTACCGCAAATACTACCAAGTTACCAGCAAGAGCGACGTTTACAGCTTTGGTGTTGTCCTTGTTGAGCTGATATCTTCGTTGCCGGCAGTTGATATCAGTAGAGATGAAGGTGATATCAATCTCTCAACCTATGCTATGAACAAAATCCAACAGGGTGCATTAGATGAGCTAGTTGATAAAAAGCTTGGGTTCGACTCAGATTTCAAAGTTAAGAGGATGGTATCTCTGGTTGCAGAATTGGCATTTCAGTGCCTGCAACAAGAGAACGAGATTAGGCCCTCCATGGAAGAGGTCCTCAAGGCATTGAAAAAAATTGATAGCATGGATTATGAGGCCTTGGAGGCAGAGGAGACGAACGGTGGTTATCAAATATCAAAACAAGCTTCCGGAGTTGTGGAGAGTGAAGTTAAGCAGACATCAAGGAATTACAAGTATCAAAACTCTTCACCAAAATCTGTTATTGTGGGCTGGGCTAGCAGTACGAGGTCGACTGTTTCTAATAACAGTGGGAGTGGCTAAGCTCATTATGTATGTTTATTAGGGATGGCAGGGGACCCATATTTGTTTCGCATGCCAATGTTGTAGGCTGTAGCTATGGAGATGAGAAGATATGTAATCGCGTATGTTTCAGATATATACGATATTTGAATAAAGCTTTTGTTTTGTGTTTATTAACTGTTTCTTACATAAGTTTGTTAACAGCAAAGATCAAACAGTTTAACAGTCATAGTTGGGCTAGAATGTATTGATTACAAGTTTGCAATGTATCCAAGAAAATAATTGCTAAGGGACCACCTTCAGAGTTGCACTGCAACTGAGAAATTTTCTAAATTATCAATTACAAATTTACAATAGTCTAAATTACAAACTACAAAGGTGTACATGACAGCTCCATGCATCATAGTATCAAACACATGACATGATCACAGGGCCAAGCCCAAACAATGTGTTTTATCAAGTCACTGAAAAAAAGATTTGTGTCTTTGTAAAAAGGAATTGAAAATGCTTCAGGCAATATCAGCAAAGAATTGGAAAACAAAAGGAAGAAGAATAAGTTGATATGTATATGTTGATATCTGTGTGCAATCAGTCTGAGAAAGTCTGGCCTTAAGCCATAGTCAACCAGTGGGTCATGCTGCAGAGCCTAATATGATAGAGCACAAGTTGATAAACTCTGAAATAGGTTAAGTTGCTGGCTAATATAGGATACAAAAATCCTCACAATATTTACTCATCACAAATTTTTTCTGGATAAATAAGTTCATTTGATTGAAAATTTTTCTGTTCCCCTTGGCAGTTAGATGAGAACAAATGGTTTGTACACTCATCTTTCCCCTCAAACTTCACTTGACCATCACTAATAAAATAGCGTTTGTAATTGGTAAGATACTAAGAAAATTAATAAAAAGCACTCAGATTCTGTGCACAGTGTCGCTTTGGCCGAGTGGTTAAGGCGTGTGCCTGCTAAGTAGATGGGGTTTCCCCGCGAGAGTTCGAATCTCGCAGGCGACGTTTTTTTTAAAAAATCAAATCTGATTTCCCTTTTCGTTCAACGACAAGGCAGATTAAGCAGGGCGCCATAATTGTATCCTCTATTTCTAATCTAATCTTCCCCTTACTCAGAGTTAAAAGAAGCAAAAAAGTCAAAACAGTACGGCCAAGCAATTTGGTTGATGTAATAATGTCTGGGTTGATCACAATTCACTCTATGCTGATGTATCAGGAAAAATAATAGGTTCGAATCCTCATACCCTTTTCAGTCATTCCAATGGGGTTTTTAGTCCTCACAGTAGCCATTGTTTAAAAACAATCAATATAATGTCAAGGTTGAAACCGCTAACTCATTCTTTCATGTACCTGTTTTCTCCAACACTGGACAGCAAGAAGCTACCAACAATTTTGATACAATCCAGAACTCGGATTTGGAGGATTCAGGCTTATTTATCATGGCAACAAGTACCGTTCAGAAGATTACTACATTTCACATGTATAGAGAAATATACGATTCCAAAAATGTAGTTGCATTCATTCGATCCCAGATTGAAATTATAAATCCTTCATGACGTCTCAACCTAATAAGCTAGGGAATACGGCGTGATTGACACATTTGTTTTATTCTCATCAAGTCTTGTACAGTTGCATTAGGAAATCAACTATTCCAAAGTTGGAATTCAACTGAAAGAACATCTCAGTGTACTGTCAGCAATTTATATACTAATTGGTCTTGATTAACTGTTCGCTCAACTTGGGAAAGCAAGAGATGGGAGACAAGTGGCGGTCAAATGTCTGTAAAAAGGAAATAACAAGCAGGTATAATAGTTCAGAGATGAAGTAGAGATCATGGCTAACCATCCAAATCTTGTAACTCCATGCGGGTGTACTCATGACAGGGAACTTGTAAATGGTCGATGAATACGTTCCCCATGGAATATTAGATTATCATCTCTACAGAAATCGATCGCAGTGCAGATTGCTCACTTGGACTATTAGAATGAAAAATGCTGTACAAACAGCTGGGGCACTGTCATATCGTCGCCACACTTCTGGCATCATTCACTGTGATGTAAAGACTAACAAAATCCTCCTAAACAGCAACTTTGAAGTGAAGGTAGCAGATTTTGGGCTGTCAAGGCCCTACCTCATTGATACTACTCATATTTCAACTGCCCCACAGGGTACCTTGACCCTCAGTACAACAAATGATACCAGATTACTGACAAAATCGAAGTTTACAGCTTAGGGATAGTCCTTGTTGAGCTCCTATCTTCACTTCCTGCATTTGACATCAATAGATACCAGGATGAGATCAATCTGAAGTCTGAACGGACTCGGACAGGAGACACATATACATGTACGACGCAACACGGATATGGGGACATGCGATTTTTAAAAAATAAGGGCCTGACATGTATTATGATACGTACACTAATTTTATATAGTACTTTGTAAAATACCAAATTCTATTTATAAGTGTTTGATAATAAATACATCTCCTGAATTGTTAAACTATATATATAATATATAATAATAAGTTAATCGAAGAGGGACATAGGTATTTGTAAGAGGGACAGATCACGGTATTTGTAAGATGGTAAACTAGCAAGCAATAACAATAAGGTGTTGAAAAAAGGACATTACAGTTGAGGATGTTGCTGGAGGTGGGCAAGCCGAAGATGTGATGCCCATCAATGATTAGGAAGTGTCTGAAGGCGGGGAGTCGTGTGTCCACCATGAGTCCTCCAAGTGTCGATGTTTGTTTTAAAATTTATTTAGAGGTCCAACACGTGTTCGAGATGTGTTGGAGAATGTCGACGTCGGATATGTGTCTGACACGGATACGCGAGGTTCAAAGAAGTTTCCGTGCCTCATAGGTCAACATATGCAATGAACAAAAATCCGGCTTGGCAAGCTATGTGAGTTGGTTAATCAAAGGCTTGGGTTTGATTCAAATTTTAAGGTCAGGAGAATGGTGACATGTCTCAGAAGTGGCTTTTCAGTGCCTCCAACAGGAAAAAGGATGTTAGACCTTTTATGGAAGAGGTCCTCGAGGCTTCAAAAAACAAATAGAGAGTTTGGATTATGAAGCTCTGGATCGAAATAACAGAAGATGATGGACCGAGGTTTTGAGATATTGGATCGAAATAACACAAGTGCATTGGCTCACTCATTCTTTTTCTTCATGTTGCCAAATATTGCAGGGGTTCAATAGTTGTATCATCTATGCAATATATTATATACTCACTAAAGTTACAGGAGATCCATAGTTTTGTGGGCCAAAAGCTAGGGTAAGTTTCAAATACTCTTGAAAACAAGTGGAGCTGAATCAAACTGTCAGCTCTAAAAAGCCAACAACTATAGTTAATAACCATGCATTTGCAATGAAACTTAAATATTTACTAAGAGTCTAAGAATCACCAGAATCAAATAATCAGTTACTGAACAGTCAATCCATCTTGGGTTCACACCTGCACTTGCTCCGTTGCTTCCTCGTATATGTCACTGCTCAAAAAGGGGGTGGTGGTGGCAGGGAAGACATGGACAGCAGGGGAAAGTTGGCCAAATTATTTTCTCAGCAAAGCATGTTGGGATTCATCTGTGAATAAAACGTCTCACATCTGAAAGTTAAAGCGACGTGGTTAATAAGTCAAGTGGGATACTCATGTTAACCGGGGGCGGAACCAGAACTGTTATATTAGGGGGGGAACCGGGTCACTAGATACAACAACAATGAAAATGTATCACATTATAGTCTTGCTAACTCGATAACTAAGCTTATTTGAAATACTTGTATAACCTTGTGCAAATTTTGATGATTTTTGCTGTCCTTACTAAGATTTCGTTTTAATCAACTCTAATTTCTTATATACCATGGAGCAATAAAAAAGACTAATTAACTCTAATTTCTTATATACCAGTCCAGCATCTACACAACACAATTTTGATGAATTTTGCAGCTGATTTATCACTCAAAATACATTATAAGAATCATAGGGGCCACCGTGGTACTTGTACCATTTAGTTCCGCCACTAATCTTTAACATCAATTGACTTTAAGATGAAACCTCACTTTTAAAAATTTAAGTATAATAATCTGGTTGAATGAAAAAACACAGCAACAATTAATTAAGAGTAACACAAACGACGCAGTCCATGGTGTGTGTTGAGTTGATTCTGCCTTGAGCCCCTTTCCTCACGTCTTTTCCCCTTGGGTCACTATCCGGGTTATCAGTAAGTAATGGATCGAGTTGCAAGCATGACTTACAGTTAGAGGCTCCGGTTCACACATTGATAATAGTAGTAATAAATCTCATTGAGCAGCCTTTGAGATATCCTCAAAAATCCAACTGTAAGCTGAGACATCAAATGGCTAATGCACTCTCATTCTCCATTTTCGCAGGGGATCGCAGGGCTTCAATAGTTGTATTGATGGAAATCAGCCCACGCTTGTTCACCTAGGCCCAATCAAGAAGGTCCAATTAAAGGTCCATCATATACATAGGGTCCTTCGTCAAAGGACTACAACTCATACAGGGCCAACAGGGCATGTTTGGTTCAACTACATCAAGTGGGCCAACGAAAAGAGATACAAGGTTGAACTACGGAGGCCCATTCATATGGTGTGTTTCATATTTCAAGAGGATGTCCAAACATCCTAAAAGATGGGCCAAGACACACGCCAAGCCCAAGAGAAGCAAGGGTACACGTCCAAGTCAAGAATACAAGTCCAATTTTATGATCTTGATTTTTGGATGTAATTTAATTATTTTTAGCTTAATTAGTTTTTGGTGTGTTTATTTTAATTAGGCTAGAATAGTCGTGTGTTTTATTTCCTAGTTAGGAATTGGCTAATTTTGTAACTAATCCAATCCGGATTAGGAAAGTCAAGACAATTAGGATAAGGTTTGTTACAACCACACTCCCCCTAGGATAAGGATTCCTAATCCAAGGAGGAGTAGGAGTAGTAGACGAGTTCTCCTTGGCTTGCACGCCAAGAGAGAGACTCCTAGGCCTAGTATAGTTTGGCTTCCACGCCAAGTAGGAGTACAAGTCCCTTAAGGACTCTCCTAGTATAAATAGCCTAGGCTTGTATTCAATTGGATATATCAATTGAGAAATATGAATCAAGCTTTAACCCTCACCCCCTTTTCTTCTATTGTATCTTGGTTTGGCACCCAAGTGGTTAGGAAGAGCTTGATCCTAGGTTGCGGTCTAGGTCAAGTTAGCCCTAGGTTGTCCTTTTTGTGGATTCAACTAGGAAACCTAGATCTATCCGTTCTTACCTTTCTATCAATATAGTTTAATTAATTGAGCCTTCTCAATACAGCTGCTCACATCTACCCTAAACCTACCTTCATCCCAACGCCATCTTCACCTCCTTAATCCCCCTCCAATTCGTTATCCACCTCATCAATCCAAATCCATCTCACCTTTCTTTTCTCTCTCCATAACAACCTTCCAACAACCTTATCTCTCCATAACAACCTAACAACCTCCCACTCTCCTCCACCTCCAAACGCCACCCTCTCACCTCCTCTCCCCCTTCTTACCTCACGCCACCCTCTGCCTCTCCCCTCTTCCAACGTCAACCCTTCCCCTCAAATCATCATTCAAGATTCATCCCTTTCCCGTTCAAGATTCAACCTTTCTTGAATCTTGAAACTACAAAAACCCTCACGGCAAAACAACTTCCACAAAGAACCCTTTTTCACGAGAACCACCCCTCTCTTTTCCACCCTAATCTCGTGAACCACCCCCACTTCCCAGTTTGGTTACACGTGTTTCATGTATCATCGGAATCAAGAACCTTTCTTGACCCGATAATACATCATGTATCAATGTATGCAGTATATTATATAAGTTATCTTCAATATTCTACTCACTAAGGATGTAGGATATCCATAGTTTTGTGGGCATAAAGCTAGGAATAAGTTTCAAATGCTTTATCCAAAACAAGTGGAGCTGATTCAAACTGTCAGCTCTAAGATGCCAACAAATTAATTAATATGGTTAATAACCATTCATTTGCAGTGAAACTTAAATCTTTACAAAGAGTCATTCACGTCTTCACTTGCTTTTGTTGCTTCCTCATGTCACTGCCCAAAAGGTGGTGGGAACAGGAAGACATGAAATATAGAGGAAATTCGGTCAAAGTATTTTCTCAGCAAAGACTTGGAAAAGTCAAGCCAAAGTCACAAGGCAGCCAAGCCCTTTTCCAGGAAACTGGGTCACTCAAAAATTAAAATGATAGCCTTGTAATTTAAGTCTAATACTTTGGTTCAGTGACTAATTAGGTACTAGCTACAACAATCAATTAATTAATGCAGATGAATAAGCCCATTCTGTGTGTTGATTCTTCAAGTACGTCTTTTTCCCACGAGTCACACTTGTAATGAGTAACTAATGGACCAAGTTGCAATAAGCCTGACTTTAAGAGCCTTCAGTTCACACTTCACACATTGTGAATAGGACTATTAGTAAATTGGGTTTAAATGCATGCTCCATATTAAATTTGTAAGTCAGAAACCACTTCAGAAATGAGTTCTCATTCTCAACAACTGGGTTTTCTCCTATTCTCCTCCCTGCAGCTTCCCTTGTCCACCATCTTCATTTCCATCATCTGTTTCTCCCTTACTTTGTCAACTTCAAATGGTATTGAAAACCATTATAGGGAATGCTCTTCCTTGGTATCTTGTGGAAATATTTCCAATGTTGGATATCCATTTTGGGGTGATCACTTAAGGCCTCAGTATTGTGGACATCCAGCATTCGAGCTTGAGTGTCCGCGCCAAGGCAGTACGAGTCCTCCCACCCTCCACATTCATGGAAACCAGAGTTCCTCATTGTATAGTGTACTGAGCATCAACAGCTCAGCAATGACAATTCTGCTCCAAGATTTCCTTCCTTACAACCCTCCTGAAGATTGTTTAATACCTTCCAGCAATCTAACTGATGCTTTGGGTGAAGACTTGATTGAGTATAGCCCAGGAGTTAACATCATCACCTTATCATATGACTGCAACCAGAGTAAGGTGGAAGCTCTTGTTAGACTCAAGAACTTGTCATGTTTACCTGAAGACGCGGGTACTGACATAGGTTACTACTACTGGAACAACCAGGAAAGTGAAGATGAACTAAACAGGATTTGTAAGCAGTCTATTAAGGTTCCAGTTATTGGGAAAAAGCATATTGAACAAGGAAACGTAACACTGGAGAGTGTGTTGAAGCAGGGATTTGAGATCACCTACGCTAAGATGTTTGTCAATCACTGCTTACCATGCCAGAAATCCGGAGGGGCATGTTCATTTTCGGAGGTGTCAGGATTTGTGTGCTATTGCAAGGGTCGGGAATCCAGTAACTATTGCAAAAAATCAGGTAACTGCTTTTATGTCATTGCATGGGTTCCAAACAACCGATTCTATGACTCACAAATGCAGGCAGACTTAACATAATTATTTGTCACCCTAATATTTGTCACCATAATTATTTTTATAAGATCGAGGTATATTGAAATATTTGTCATAATAACTAACAAAATATCTCGTCCTACCATTTTTTTTTCATTTGAAGTTATCATATATTCGTATGTCATTTTTTGTTTGGAAGAATAGTTGGATCGTGAAGTACTTGTCATTCATTTATTTATTTTGTCCCTTATATGTACGATCTTTTATGCTTTCACATTGCATACTCACAAAATTTTGGATGGGGATACCTTCAAATTCTCAATCCATTTTTTATTTGTATTTTTGTCAATATTTTTACTTCGGGACAAAGGTTTTGAAAAACTTTATCGGCAATTTCATTTGCAAGTTTTAGTGGCTCAACATTGTCATCGAAAAGATGAAATAAATAATTACAGAGTAGATTTGTATAGCACTTATATTTTGAAAAGATTTTTACTAATGACTTTAACATACGCAATATCCTAATATACAAATATACAAAGTACAATGATTAAATATATAGTGAAACATATTATCCTCGTAGTATAATGTTATAATTTTTCGATCAATTAAATATTATGTGAGAATTCTTTGTTAAAGAAAAACATAGAATATTCTGACATATTTAATAAGTGATAGGTAATACATTAAACCCAGTTATCAAATGTTAAATTAATGACATTTTCTTAAATACTTCGAATTCAATATCATTTATCATCTCCCTGATCCTATTTTATCTGTCACTTCATAAATGTTTCACGATATTTATGATTGATAATTTTTCACATAATATTTTATTTAAAAAATTACAATATTATACTATCATCATGATAATATTTTTTTGTTATGAATCTAATGATCAGGAATGGAGTATTGGCATGGCAAGAAGGGGTTATTGCCCCCCTCTGAACTTTTTAAAATTAATACTATGGAACCTTCATTCATGTTTCTTTATTGGCTAAATTGGTAAAACTGTACTTGGTTGTTGTTGAGGTCTCAAGTTCAATGCTTACATGGATTGTATATTTGCCCCCCTTGATATTTTATGCATGCTGGCTTCGTCCCTGCTAATGATAGTACTCATATATGATAGAAAGTTGTGCATGTTGAGAGTTAATGGTCAAAGTTTTTAAAGTTTCACTAACGTATAAATCAAGTTGACGGATAGAACAGGAATGAGGGAGTAAAATATACCACCTCTATTCCTTTTTAACTAAATTTTATCGTTTCAGATTATCTGTCATTTTACCGTTCAATAATTTATTAATTACTATTTTTCTTATTTAACCATAAGATTCATTTAATCAACTTCAACTTTTAATTTTATCAAACATATTCAATAAATTTTTCACTAACTACCCTATAATTTATTTGTGATATAAATTTTCTCCCAACATCTCCAAAAGACAAATAAAAAGAAATGGAGCGAATACATTTTTTATATGAAATCCTAAATTAATATTTAAATCAATGAAGTTTGTCAAATTTGTTCACTATGTATAAGCAATACAGTAAATTTTGAAATATTTGTAAATTCATCGTTTCATGCATAATTTTTCTATTAAAGAATTTTTATATTATTATGATAGTACTTTTTGTTATGAATATAATGATCATAATACTTTCATATGACATATCATTGTATATGCACAACAAAAAAATATGTTTGGATAACAAATTTAGAGTAGATGGGGCAACAACAAAAAATTATTATTACATTAATTTAAAATAAGGCAACCAAATAATTTTGTCATTAAATACATTATATGTTGCAACAAAACTTTTTTTTAAAGTATAATCCTTAATATGGATTGTAATTGTGTTCACTCAAATAATACTTTCAGGACAGAGGCGGCATGTACCATCTGATGCACATACAGCAAGTAAGAGCAGTAAAAGTATACCAAACTTTATATGCAACTTTTAGTTAAATTATATACATTCTAGTCTATAATGGGACTTTTGTTATAACTAATGATATAATATGAGCCCAAAAATATGCTTAGGTATGCAAGTTCTTTGCACATATTTTGTTGCACTAAGTATATCAGTTCAACAAGG
Source organism: Portulaca oleracea (assembly GCA_029582165.1). Taxonomy (NCBI): domain Eukaryota; kingdom Viridiplantae; phylum Streptophyta; class Magnoliopsida; order Caryophyllales; family Portulacaceae; genus Portulaca; species Portulaca oleracea. The sequence continues at coordinate 19,780,084 of CM055882.1, read as the reverse complement.
AATTAATGGCGTTGAAATTGCTTTCGATTTTTCATTGCAGATAGCCATGAGCTTATATTTTACATAGGTATTCTCGTTCTCCCTCTTGTTTTGAAACAATCACATTGATATTTTCAAGGTTTCATTTTAGGTAAATAAGTGCAGTTTCACTAGTATCAGTGTTACCTTTCAGCGATTCCAGGGGCGGCCAGTTTTATTATCCTCACTACAATTGTTGCTGTCCTCTTCTGCTTGAAGAAAAGCAACTTCTGTTCACAAACATTGCACTCCATGAGAACATCCTATAATCGTATGTGGTCTGACCTTGAATTTGGAAATGGGATTCATGTTTTCTCCCATACCGAACTTCGAGAAGCCACCAACAATTTCGATCCAGCCCGAGAATTAGGAGATGGCGGCTTTGGAGTTGTTTATTATGGTAAGAGTAAGACGTAACAACATTCGTAACATAATTTCAATACTGACACACACAAACACACAGACGTTACCCAAAAATTGATCATTAACGACTGTGAACCAGGTAAACTAAGAGATGGTAGAGAAGTTGCAGTGAAGCATCTGTTTGAGACAAACTACAAGCGGGTAGAACAGTTCAGAAATGAAGTAGCGATTCTGACACAATTGAGCCACCCCAATCTTGTGACACTATATGGGTGCACTTCACGACGTACCCAGGAACTTCTCCTGGTGTACGAGTACATTCCCAATGGAACAGTAGCCGATCATCTCCATGGGGATCGATCACAGCCCGGATCACTCACTTGGAATCTCAGGATGAAGATTGCAATCCAAACAGCTGAGGCATTGTCTTATCTTCATGCCACTGGCATTATCCACAGGGATGTAAAGACCAACAATATCCTCTTAGACAACTACTTCTGTGTCAAAGTAGCTGATTTTGGGCTGTCAAGGTTCTTCCCCTTTGATGCTACCCATGTCTCAACTATCCCTCATGGGACACCTGGGTACCTTGACCCTGAGTACGAAAAGTTCTACCAGGTTACAAGCAAAAGTGATGTTTACAGCTTAGGGGTGGTCCTTCTTGAGCTCATATCATCACTTCCAGCAATTGATGTCACCAGGGATGAAGATGAGATCAAACTGTCTTCCTATGGAGTCAACAAAATCAAGTGTGGGAAACTGTCGGAGTTGGTTGATGAAAAGCTTGGAATCAAGTCAGATTTGAAGGTCATAAGGATGGTGAGTATGGTAGCAGAACTGGCATTGCAGTGCCTCCACCAGGAAAAGGAAATCAGGCCTTCCATGGACGAGGTCCTCCAAACACTAAAACAAATTGAGAGCTTGGAATATGAAGCACTGGAAGAAGCAGAGATATCAAAACAAGCTTCTGAGGCTGCAGAGAATGAAGTTGAGCAGCCATTGAGAAATGCCCAGATGAGGTCATGGTCATCAACAAGTAATTGTGAGTTAGGACATTTAACACAAATAGCTAAGTCACATTCCTGCCCTACGTTCAAGAATGTTAGGCAGAACAACATGTTGGGGTCAATTCAGTAATCAAGTAAATCAAAAATTTAGTATGCTGATCCCAGGTGTACTATGTTCACTGACAAACATGAACCAAACACATTGTACATCAAATTCTATGACAGTTTTCAAGGATCAATATTTACATAAATATAATGAATTATAATAGGGTTTCCTTTTAATGTTCTATTTGAGATGACGTCAGAGTGATTACTAATAGAATACTCGGGAGTAGTCCTGTATCATGTTAGAATATTCTAAGGCCATACATTGGAATACTCTTTAGGATTCCTTATATATTCCACACTGATGTATGTCAATATAAATATACGGATCTAAGACCTCTCAATTTGAGAGTGTCCAAACTATTCTCATAATTATTTTTGTACATGGTATTAGAGCAAAAACTATTCCGAAAATTCTATAATAATAATAGTAATAATAATAATAATAATAATTATTATTATTATTATTATTATTATTATTATTATTATTACTCAATGTTTTACATTTTTCTAAAAATTTTCTAGTGTTCCACGTCTAGTGGCAGATTTAGACATTCATTTTAGGGGTGTCCAATATACTTGTTATTACATAAATGTTTTTTAAAAAAATAAAATTTAAATAAATAACAATAAAAATAAAAACAAATATTAAATGATATATTTACAAGTTTAACAAAATTTTACATTTGATACTCAATTACCCAATTCATTGACTTGCATTATTTGTTTATAAAAAATAATTTGGTACTCCCTTCGTCCCAATTAATTTGTCCAGTTTACTATTTCACGATTTTCGATGCAATACTTTGACCACTAATATTTTACATTTTATCTTAGCAAGATTAATAATATTGTATTTTGGGGGAAAAAATTCATCATAAATCTAATAGTGATAGTCTTATATAATAACTCGACATATAATTTGATAAATTAACGATCAAAATTTAAAAATTTTGACCTAATTAGTCAACTTGGACAAGTTATTTAGGACAAATGAAGTATTATTTTAAGGTTTTTGGGTTGCTGCTAAATTGGACACCCCTATTATATATTTTGGATTTTTTTTATGGTGTCTACTTGCTCTAATTAAGAAAATTTCTTTCGAATAACATTAGAAAATCACAAATTTTTCATTGGCTAGGGGTGTAATGTCCGTGGACACCCCTAAAGTATACACATATCCACCCCTGTCCACGGCAAATAGTGCACGACGGTTTTGGAAACATTGTATAACCGGCCACAATGAGCAGAACCCTAGCTACCACATACTGCCAATTGCTCACAGCAGCTCTATGTGGTGCCATGTTGGCCAAGGGGTTCCGCAGATTATACCATAGTCTTAGATGACCTACCTAGATATACACATGTATTAAAATAGACCAATTGAAGGGTTTTCGCTCACACTCCTATATTTTTATGGAAACAATGATAATTTATCTTAAGTATCCTAGCAAAATATTATGTACGCTCAAGGGGACACAAGACAATGTCCTTCCACCCCTTGCACATTGTTGCAATGGTGAGTCATTGTTTACTTGAAAATGATGTGACATCCATTGATTAGAGCTTGAATGTAGCAAATTTATCAATCTTTTAATAACTGAACCACTTGATCAATCACTCAATTACCTACCTTACCCTACTCATTCTCTTTCTATCTTCTTGATCCATCACCACTCTAGAATATTTACTCATTCCGATCTATTTTTACTGTCTCACTATTGCAATTAGTCTAATTGAACTATTTGATCAATCCCTCGATTACTTTTTTGGCTCTCTCTCTCCTACTGTTCCTCTTCCTACTCTTCTTTCTTCTTAATCAATCCCTAAGCACAGTCAAATTTACTCATTCCAATCCATCTTTCACCATCTCACCATTATGCTTTATACGTTCAAAGCATCTTTTTCAATTGTACACCTACTTTTGCACTCTACTATCTCAAATATTCTCTCTAGCTGGTCTAAAATCCTTCATCCATCCTCATCTTCTTCAATCTTTCTATCTCCCTCTTCGAATGTACACATGGAATTACACAAACGAAGAATTACAGTTATTCTTTCCCAATTTTCACACTACACTTGTTCTCATCCCTCTCCTTCCATCTCAACCCAAAATATTGTCTTTCCCTTTTATCTTTGTTCTTGCCTCTCTATTATTATCCTCGATTCCGTAATCATTGATAAACCTCGTTTTGACCGCTTGTAACCTTGGTTTCTTGGTTTATTTCGGCACTATTTTACCTATTTTTCCAACAGATTTGACATGGTTTAGATAGATTTGTCTCATTTGAGTAATGTAATGAATCTTGTTGAATTTTAGGCAAATTTTGGGTGAAATAGCAAAAATCTTGGGATCTTGGCATGTAAAGTGTGGAAGCCGGGATGAAGACGGTGTGTGAGAGAACACAAAGGAAGTGTCCATGAGCAACTATGCAAGCTAGCACAACCTAAGGGGGAGCTCTTTGAAGTTTTCTAGCCAACACACATTATAATTGGCGAAAATGCAGTTTTTTTGGGTTTGGCACGGGCACCCGTGCCGAGTGGCACACCCCCCGTGCCAAAACCCCAGAATGACGAATTTGCGTTTTTATTGTTTGAAAAAGGACGGTTATGCTATCTAGTTTTTTCATGAAAATTTTCTAGGGTTCTTAGGAGAGTTCTTTGGAAAATACCTGGGTAATTTTAATAGATTTACCATTGAAGATTATTGCTTTTGGATTCCAATTACCGATTAATCTCAAGATTGGTATCAATTTCTCTTCTTCCTTCTTTGCTTGGGATTGTTCATGGTTGTGTAATTTTGCTGCTTGTTTCTCCATGAATATGAGTGGCTAAATTCCTAACTTGGGTTAGGAATTTGCCACTAGAATGTGTGATTATTCATAATCGTTTATTCCTGCACAAATTCATGCATGCTTATCGAATTTCTTTCAAGTTGCTAGATGTTGTGATGTGAGGCTTGAGAGAGTCCCATTTCGTGCTAATTAGGGTTTATATTACCTTTGAGAAAAGGAATTTAGGCCTATTGCAACTTGTTTAGATGATTACAACTTTGATATGAGAATAATTTAGGTTGTAATTAAGGGAAAAATCGGTACCTTGTAATTCCTTTGTTTTAGTTTGTGTGAGAACAACAACTATTACATTTGAGTTAGCTTAATGACTTTCTAGAGAAGGCTTAGGTTGTCTAAAACGAACCGATTCCCTAATCCGATGTTTGCATGATTAGTGTCGGATTTATAATTCGATGAATGATTGGTTCGGCATGCTAGTTGGTGAATTCCTTGCCTGAGGCTTTTTCCCATATTTGTTCTTTTTTATTTTTATTGCGTTATTTGAGTTCAAATCATCAATATTGGTTATTTGCTTTAGTCGAGAGGACATTTCTCTTAGTCTTATGTGAGACCTAGCTCCCTGAGACCGACAACCGTACTCCCTAGTAGTGCAACAAAATGGCCCCTTGCCGGGGAGCTAGCGCCACTCCCTTAGTCTAAGAGTCGTGACACTTTAGATTAAAGCTTTATCTTTTCTTTTATTTCTTTTGTTGTTGTCTTTGCTTGAGCCTGCTTACGCTTAGTGTAGTTGCTTGTGGTATATGCACGGGAGGAGTCATCGAGGCGACAAATTACTGCCTTTTAATCCTGAAATCGAAGCAACCGTTCGTAAATTAAGCGGCACAGCTCGTCGACAACGAAAAGCACAAGCCATGGCTGGTCAACCACCACCCCGTACTCTCCAGTCCTATATTTCCCCTACCACGGGTACGTGAGGGTTCGCAATTGTTCTACCGGATTTGCCAGAGAACACCAATTTTGATTTCAAGCCCGGATTCATAAGCCTCGTTGAGCATAACCAGTTTAGAGGTTCTGTAGGAGCCAAAAATTTGTCGACCAATTAAAAAAATGACACGTGGAAAATAAGTTAAATTTATTCGGATAATTATTATCCGCCACGTGTAAAATTGATTACGGCGGTCCATTTAATTAAATTTTAAATGGAAATATATTATGGCCAATAATGTCGCGACACGTGTCAATTATGATGCAGAAAATCATAATTATTTCTTTATTTTAAATGAAGGGGTAATTAATTAATTTGGGCCCAAGCCCAAAGCCGACTCAAACCCTAGGCAACCCTAGGCCTCCAGAGCCTATAAATAAGGGCCTTCTCCCTCATTTTCAACACACTGCAGTCTACCCCCGACGGCATTCGGTATTCTGCACTCCAGAGGCTTCAGAAGATCAAACTGCCAGCAGTCTCCAGCTACCAAGCGTCAAGGATCGAAGTCTGCAAAAGCTCAAGATCGAGTCTTCAAGCTTCTACCACATCAAGATCAAGAACTGCTTCAGAGTTCTTCACCAAGACCTGCAAAGTCTTCAGAAGATCGAACTACAAGCGACCTCCAGCTACCAAGCGCCAAGGACCAACGTCTGCTAGTTCGACAGCTTTTGTTCTTCATATCAAAGACTGCAGTCATCTTCTTCGTTTGGTTCGTCGATCGAGATCAAGCACTCAAGCCCTCGCATCCAAGAACCTGAAGAACTACTGCTTAAGATCTTCAGCTATCAAGCAAGAATCAACGTTCAAGACTTTCAGCTCAAGAAATGCTACAAGAGTTCTTCAGCTAGACCTGCATTTGAGATCGAGATCAAGCGTCCGCGCCCTCGGCTCACCGAAATTTCAGGAGATTGAATCAGAGAACTACTTTATTGTATTTAATATAGAGATTGTACCCGCTTACATTAATACAAATTAATTTGTTTCTCATATTTCTTGTCTTTATTTATTTCAGGCTCGAAATTTGTGTTTTCAAATTTGGCACGCCCGGTGGGACATCTCTGCCTCTCATCTCTTTCTCCAAGAAGTCAAATTCGACCTTCGATTCAAGCGACGTGAAGACCGTGAACATGGAAGGAAAGATAGCTGAACTTGAGGCTATGTTAAACAGGCTCGCCAGGGAAAGTGAAGAGAAAGACAAGAAGATCATCGAACAAAGTGAACAGATCGCGAAACTGATGAGGAAGATAGAGAAGCGTCCTTATGAAGAGTCTGATGAAGAAACTGACAAAGAGGAATCTGACAAAGAATCATCCAAAGGTGATGGCGATGGGGAAGATAAGAAGAGTAACTCATCTTTAGAATCACTGACTGTGGAGCAGATTCAAAACTTAGTGGCAAATGCAGTGCGGGCTCAACTCGGAGAGAGATCAAACAGGACTCATTTGTACACGAAGCCGTACACGAAGAGGATCAATGCCCTTCAAATGCCGCAAGGATATCAACCCCCAAAGTTCAATCAATTTGATGGGAAGGGTAATCCTAAGCAGCACATCGCTCACTTCATCGAAACCTGTAGCAATGCCGGCACAGAAGGAGATCGACTAGTCAAGCAGTTCGTTCGCTCTTTGAGAGGAATCGCATTTGACTGGTATACGGATTTAGAGTCCGAATCTATCAACAGCTGGGAACAAATGGAGCAAGAGTTTCTCAACAGGTTCTACTGCGCTCAACGGGTCGTCAGCATGACAGAGTTGACAAATACCAAACAGTGGGAGGGCGAGCCAGTACTTGACTATATCCATCGTTGGAGGGCTCTTAGTCTTGAATGGAAGGATCGCCTCACCGAAGCTTCAGTTGTCGATATGTGCGCTCAAGGGATGCACTGGGATTTACTCTACGTGCTGAAGATGGTCAAGCCTAAAACCTTTCAGGAATTGGCGACGAAGGCACATGATATGGAGATCACCATAGCAAGTCGATGGGGAAGGAATGCATCTTCATCCGAATCAAGGAACGGTGCTAGTGGGTACAAGAAGAATGACAAGTCGTCGAAGACTTCAACAGAGGAGTCCATGGCTATTTCAATGTGTGAACCAGTGAGAATCTCTACTAAGCCTAAACCTAAAAGGGAGAAATTCACTTCCTCGAAAGATACTGAAAGGAAGCGCCCTACACTGAAGGAACTTCAAGAAAAGAAGTACACATTTCCAGACTCAGATTTGTCAGGAATGCTTGATAACCTGTTAGAGACAGGAGTCATCGAACTTCCACAACCAAAGAGGCCAGAAGAAGTGGGAAGAACTACCGATCCAAGATATTGTCGCTATCATAGGGTCGTTAGTCACCCTCTTGAGAAGTGCATCACGCTCAAGGAGCGAATCATGAGGCTAGCTGAGGAGGGGAAAATAATATTGGACTTGGATGATAACGTTGAAGCCAATTATGCTTCAGCACATTCAGCTCTAACCAGGAGAAACGAATTCTTGATGATTCAGTTTGGATGCCAAAAACCAGTTTCCCTTGCTATACTAGTTCATACCTCTCAAGATGCACATGAGCAAGAACTAGAAGCTTTTGTTGACGATGGAAAATGGATCTCGGGCACTCGAAGGAAGACTAGGGGGCAAAGGGAAGTCCAAACACCACGACCCCAAATGCATCAAAGGAGAAGTAGCAATCCTCAACCTTCGATGGAGAGCAAAAGGATTGAAGTCATCAAGAAACAAGGAGTGGGTTCAACTGAGTCGCTTGAGCTAGGCCCTCGTGTTCCTGTCACAATGGAAGAATATTTTTCGAAGTACTTCTCTGGAGAAGTTAACAATGTTGTAGCTGTGAACATGGTCTCCTGCTTCGAGATCGAAGAAGATGATAGCGAAAGAATGGAGTATCGGCCTAAGTCAAAGCTCTCCGTGTTCGATAGGTTGGGACGGTCAGCTTCCCACAGACAAACCTCTGTCTTCGAGCGGATAGGGTGTCGAGGAGAGCGCAAGACCTCGGTCTATAGCAGGATCAAGGGTGGTTCGAGATCAAAGTCTTTTGTATTGTCAAAGATCAAACAAGTTGGCAAACTCACAAACCGACCAGGAAAAGAGCTCCGTATTCAGCCGCCTTGGAGTCATTAATGAAGCTCAAAGCTCCATCCCATCTCGCATGAAGCGTTGTTCAACATTGGAGGTCAAGACTGAAGGATCCCTTAGGGTGAAGAGACGCACTTTGATCTTCACCGGGCATCAAAGCAAAACTAACACTAACAAGGAGCTTGAGCGAGAGGATACGTTTTCTTCTGCCGAAGTCAAAATCTAGGAAAATGAAGATGTAGCTCCCGAACAAGAGCCTAAACTGTTCATTAAAAAAAAAAAAGAGAAGATTTCATTTTTAGTTCATTCGCCTTTGAGTTCCTTTCATTTTCAAAGTTGTAATACTCCTGGCCCGCAAGAGTATAAACTATGTACGGCTAAAATAAAATAAAATAAAAAATTCTTTATTCCTCCTTCTTTGAACTACATCTGACTTGATCCTTATGGGTATCTCATCCATTAAGGTACGTAGGCAATTTGGGTCTAGACCCAAATACAGTCATACTAAAAAAAAAAAAATCCACCACAGGTTACCAAATTTTGAAGACTTTCCTGGTCAACAAAATCCAAGACTTTCAAGTCAACAAACTTTAAGGACTTACAAGTTAGCAAATTCAAGACTCACAAGTCAAAGTTCAAGACTTTCAAGTCAAAGACTCTCAAGTCACTAAAGTTAAAGACTCCCAAGTCGAAATTGAAGACTTTCAAGTCAAGGACTCCCAAGTCAATCAAATAAAAGACTTTCAAATCAACAAATTTCAAGACTTTCAAGTCACCAATTTCACCGACTTCCAAGTCAACAAAAATTAAAGACTTCCAAGTCAGCAAAAATTCAAGACTTTCAAATCAACAAATTTCAAGACTTTCAAGTCACCAATTTCACCGACTTCCAAGTCAACAAAAAATTAAAGACTTCCAAGTCAGCGAAAATTCAAGACTTTCAAATCAGCAAAATTTAAGACTTTTAAGTCACCAAGTCCCTTGATTTCCAAGTCAACAACAAGACAAAGACTCCCAAACCAGTCAAATCTCGCATCAACAAGTCTCCTGACTCCCAAGTCGATAAAATGAAAGACTTACAAGCCAACCAAATTCAAATCACCAAAACACAAGCACTCACAAGTCAAGGAAAAAAATCGCGACTCCCAAGTCAATAAAGTTCGATATTTCCATGTCAACAATGCATATGGCTCCCAAGTCAGCAAATCCAAAGACTTTCAAGTCATCAAAAAATTGAAGACTTCCAAGTCAGCCAAGTTCAAGACTACTAAGTCGTCAAAATCAAATTTTTAAGATTTTTACGTCATCACAATGGAAACTCTCAAATCAAAGGTACAAGAAATAGACCGACTTCCAATTCATTATGATTGTAGGCTTTCAAGCCACATTCTAGCTTGCCAAGATATTCATGTCAGTGGTTTGCTTCAAGCCAGCGCCATTAATGAATACTTAGTCTGATTAACAACTTCCTTCAAGCAGGCAACGTGGGGGCATCGTAATCGTGTCAGCCGACTTCCGCTCCAAGACGATGTCATCATCCTTCAAATCAGTGGCGCACTCCTTGGGCTCTTTCAAGTTGGCGACATCGACGTCTCATTCAGGTCAATATTGGGAGCAAGCCAGCTGTCGATGTCCTTTCTTTCAATCGATGACGCTTGTAGCCAAGAATAGATCAGTTGGCTTATCGTAGATCTTCAGAAGAAAGTTAGACTGACTCATCATGGCTGGACAAAGAATTCAAGTTCGCTCTTCATAACACATAGATGATAGAAAGTTCAGGAGGAGTGTTCCACTTGTGACGACGCAATGATACTGTCGACCCAGACAGTTCTGAAGAGAGTAGTCAAGGACCACTCTACGTCAATACGCTGAGGAGTGTTCCAGCGGAGCCATGACCCAGTCGACCCTGACTGTACTGTCGTTTTTTTAGAGAGTTGTCCAGGACAACTCTACGCCAGCAGCCAAGGAGTAATCCACCTAAAGCGAAGTGATGACCCAGTCGACCCTAGCTGTACTCTCGATTTTTTTAGAGAGTTGTTCAGGACAACTCTACGCCAGCAGCCAAGGGAGTAATCCACCTAGAGCGAAGCGATGACCCAGTCGACCCTGACTGTACTGTCATTTTTGAGAGAGTTGTTCAGGACAACTCTACGCCAGCAGCCAAGAGAGTAAACTCGAAGATGGCTCCGTCGACCTAGGTCAGTTCTGAAAAGAGACACCTCAAAGATGTCTAATACATCAGAACGTCCCCGAGGAGTAAACCCGATGATGACTCCGTCGACCCAGGTCAGTTTTGAAAAGAGACACCTCAAAGATGTCTAAAACATCAGAACGTCCCCGAGGAGTAAACCTGATGATGGCCGCTGTTGACCACTCTACGTCAGTACGCTGAGGAGTGTTCCACTTGTGATGACGCAATGACGCTGTCGACCCAGACAATTCTGAAGAGAGTAGTCTAGGGCTACTCTACGTCAGTACCTTGAGGAGTGGGCAAGATAATGATGATGAGGAAGGACAACTTCAAGCCTAAGATGACAATTAATTTAAGCTCCCTGCAGCAAAAAAAGGAGACAAACAAAAAAATAAATGGTTAATAGTAATGGATTCATAGTGAATTAGTAATGCATTCATGCGTCTTGGAGATTCAAGACCATATCTCCACTAGTTATGTGGAGCCCACCACTTAAGATAGAACTAAAAAACTAAAAAACTAAAAATGGTCTTATCACAGGAAGAATCACGTGGATCACCATAATTGAGAATAAAAGGGCAATAGTAGGGATTATAAAGCAGCTGTTGGCCTTCATTCAATTAATCATATGTCTTCCACCCCATACTTGAAGAATGTAATTCCCGTTTCCATCAACAAAACTCAGTCGCCACCTGTGTTTTATTTCACCTCTATCGGACTCTAGGGCTCATCTTCCCCAATTTTCCAGTTATCAGATCATGGGAAATTATTAACCTTGAAGATGGTAGCCGGATCGATAAATGCAAAACCAACAGTATGTGAGGAGAAAAAGCGACAAACGCGACGGCCAAATTCTGATGTATGTGATGTCTATATTGTTCGACCCATTGAGGAGCTTAACGATTTCAATCATATAAGAGACATGAAAGATACAAAGCAACACAGAAAGATAGGATGGAGAAGAGTTGTTGATTATAAAGCTTGAAACATCCCTTTATATAGGGGTCGTTCGGACGAAGTATTTGAGCCCCGATCCAATTCTACCTCTTGAAGATCTTATCTATTGGATATAATTTTATCCTTTATGGAGGACACAATAGAGTAGAATTCTTAAAAGAGCCTGGAGATTGCCACGTGTTGAAGCTCAAGCATGGAATTAGTCCACTGCTTATTAAACGAGGCCTTCAAAAAAAATAAAAATGGAGCACAAACGACAACATGTTTATACGGGTGTCAACTGGTTTGCAAGTTTCATTTAGAGAATATCTTGCTGAGCTTACACAAATTGTGTCTAATAAACAAGTTATGTGCGATAAAGTTTCGAGACCCAATCGCTTCAAACACTCGAGGTTCGTGTCCGCGACCGACTCTCGAAGGGGGCATCTGTAGGAGCCAAAAATTTGTCGACCGATTAAAAAAATGACACATGGAAAATAAGTTAAATTTATTCGGATAATTATTATCCGCCACGTGTAAAATTGATTACGGCGGTCCATTTAATTAAATTTTCAATGGAAATATATTATGGCCAATAATGTCGCGACACGTGTCAATTATGATGCAGAAAATCATAATTATTTCTTTATTTTAAATGAAGGGGTAATTAATTAATTTGGGCCCAAGCCCAAAGCCGACTCAAACCCTAGGCAACCCTAGGCCTCCAGAGCCTATAAATAAGGGTCTTCTCCCTCATTTTCAACACACTGCAGTCTACCCCCGACGGCATTCGGCATTCTGCACTCCAGAGGCTTCAGAAGATCAAACTGCCAGCAGTCTCCAGCTACCAAGCGTCAAGGATCGAAGTCTGCAAAAGCTCAAGATCGAGTCTTCAAGCTTCTACCACATCAAGATCAAGAACTGCTTCAGAGTTCTTCACCAAGACCTGCAAAGTCTTCAGAAGATCGAACTACAAGCGACCTCCAGCTACCAAGCGCCAAGGACCAACGTTTGCTAGTTCGACAACTTCTGTTCTTCATATCAAAGACTGCAGTCATCTTCTTCGTTTGGTTCGTCGATCGAGATCAAGCACTCAAGCCCTCGCATCCAAGAACCTGAAGAACTGCTTAAGATCTTCAGCTATCAAGCAAGAATCAACGTTCAAGACCTTCAGCTCAAGAAATGCTACAAGAGTTCTTCAGCTAGACCTGCATTTGAGATCGAGATCAAGCGTCCATGCCCTCGGCTCACCGAAATTTCAGGAGATTGTATCAAAAAACTACTTTATTGTATTTAATACAGAGATTGTACCCGCTTACATTCAAATATTAATACAAATTAATTTGTTTCTCATATTTCTTGTCTTTATTTATTTCAGGCTCGAAATTTGTGTTTACAAATTCAGGCTCGAAATTTGTGTTTAGAGGTAACCTGCAGAAAGCCCCATCAAGACATGAATTCGTTCCTTGAACGTTGCGGCATGATCAAGATGCCAGGGGTGATTGAGGAGTACATCAAGCTCAAATTCTTTCCCTTCTCTCTCACTGATAGGGCGAAGAGTTGGCTTGAAAACTGCACCCCCGACTCCTTCAAGACTTGGGATGAATTATGCAATGCATTCCTCAACCGATTCTTCCCACCTAAGAAGGCATCGAAGTTGCGACTTGACATCATCCAGTTCAAGTAACATCCTGGAGAGTCTTTGTTTAAGGCATGGGAGCGTTTCCGAGGGTTGCAGCGAGAGTGCCCCCACCATGGTGATGAACCATGGATGCTTATTCACATTTTTTATGAGGGGTTACTGGAGCCAGTGCGACAGTCTGTGGAGAATGCTTCAGGGGGTACTTTCATGAAGAAAACACCGGAGCAAGCTGATGCTCTATTGGAGGAGATGGCTTCCAATGCTTATAATTGGAGCGCTGGAAGAGATGATCGAGAGCGTGGAAAGCATAATGTTGATGCAGTAGCTCTTTTGGCGAACCGAGTAAAGGCCTTGACCACGCAAATGGAGAAGTTCGTGTTTAACCCTTCAGTTGGGCCTTCTTCCTCCTCCAATACTCCGGAGCCAAGGTACTCTTGTGAGGCATGTGGAGGTCCTCACCCTTATTTGGAGTGTCAGCCTGACCTCTCTACACTTGAGCAGGTCAATGCTTACCAAAATTACTCACATAGACCTCCACAAAATGACCCTTATTCTCAAACTTATAACCCTGCCTGGAAACATCACCCAAATTTCTCCTACCGAAACAACAACTCACAACCTCACCAAAGCCCATCCCAACCACCCAGTTTCCAACCACCATCACATACTCGTCATCCACAACCACAAAATCGCCCACCTGTCCCTTACCAACAACCACCTCCACAAAAGCCCACCCTTGAGTCTATGATGGAGAGTTTCCTTCAATCTCAGGCTAAGACCAGTGAGCAGCTAGCTTCCCAACAAAAGATGTTAGAGACAGGCCAGAAACTGCTAGAAACTCAGATAGCCCAGATTGCTCAACAGGTAAGCAACATAACCCAGTCACAAGGGAAGCTACCTAGCCAGCCTGAGCCAAATCCCAAGGGGCATATGAATGCCATCACTTTACGGAGCGGGAAGGAGCTAGAGGGTCCTAGGCAGCCTGAGATAGCCCATGAGGCAGTACAGGAGGAGGTGATTGATGTGGGGGAGGAGGATGTGGTTGAGGATGAAACTCCTGTTGATGAGGGTGCTAAGGAGAAGGTGCAAGAACCGGTTGTGCAAGAGAGTCCTTCAATGGGTTTATCACCTAAGCCTTACAAGCCCCCTATTCCATTTCCACAGCGGCTTGTGAAGGCCAAGGAGGAGAAGAAATTTGGTAGATTTATGGATATGTTGAAGAAATTGCACATCAACATTCCCTTCCTTGAGGCCATCACAAATATGCCTTCCTATGCAAAGTTCCTCAAGGAAATGCTTTCTAACAAAGGGAGATCTCTTGAGCATGCCACGGTGTCTCTCACCGAGGAGTGCAGTGCCATTATCTAAAACAAGTTATCACCGAAGCGTTCTGATCCGGGTAGCTTTTCTATTCCATGCTCCGTGGGTGATGTTGTGATTAGTAGGGCACTTTGTGACCTAGGTGCAAGTGTTAGCCTTATGCCTTACTCTATATGCAAGAAGCTTCAGGTAGGAGAGTTGAAGCCCACTACCATCTCCCTACAACTAGCAGATAGGTCTGTCAAGTTTCCTGCGGGGATTTTAGAGGATGTGCCTTTGCAAGTAGGAAAGTTTTTCATTCCATGTGATTTTGTAGTCATGGAGATGGTGGAAGATGCATATATTCCCATCATTTTGGGAAGGCCGTTTTTGGCTACTGCGGGAGCCATGATCGATGTAAAAAATGGCAAGTTGTCATTACATGTTGGGGATGAAAAGGTGGAGTTCAATCTTACCAAGACTATGTCCACCCCTGCCCTCGAGGATACATGTTGTAGAGTGGATGTGTTGGATCAAGCTATTCATGATGAGTGGTTATCTCATGGGTTTGTGAGAGACCCCCTAGAGAGATGTTTGGTTGGTGATAGCTCTAAGGACCAATGTGAGGAGGTTGCAACTTACACTGAGTGTCTAGATATGTCTTCCCCATTCATGCCAAAGCAGGGGAATGTGGATGCGTGCAACATTGACATCAAGGAGACCGATGATACCAAGGAGAATGCATCCCATGTTCCAAAGGTAGAACTCAAACCTTTACCTTCCCATCTCAGGTATGAATTTCTTGGTCCTAATGAGTCATTTCCTGTGATTGTTAATGCTAAACTACATGTTACCGACCTTAAAAACCTTCTTGATGTGCTTCGCAAGCATAGGGGTGCCATTGGTTACAGCATCAATGATCTCAAGGGAATTAGTCCCTTCTTTTGCATGCATAAAATCGATCTTGACGAAAGTTATAAACCCTCTAGACAACCTCAAAGGAGGTTGAACCCCAACCTTCAAGAGGTTGTCAAGAAGGAGATTGTGAAATTACTTGAGGCAGGGGTCATCTATCCTATTGCTAATAGCGATTGGGTGAGTCCAGTCCATGTAGTTCCCTAAAAGGGGGGTATGACTGTCGTCAAGAATGAGAAATATGAGCTTATCTCTACTAGAACCGTCACTGGGTGGCGTATGTGTATTGATTATAGGAGACTAAATCAAGCCACCCGGAAAGATCATTTCCCTCTCCCATTCATTGACCAAATGTTGGAACGATTGGCGAGGCATTCTTACTTTTGTTATCTGGATGGCTATTCTGGGTTTTTCCAAATTCCCATAAATCCGGATGACCAAGAAAAGACCACTTTTACTTGCCCCTACGGTACGTTCGTGTATCGTAGGATGCCTTTTGGTCTTTGCAATGCCCCCGCTACGTTCCAACGTTGCATGATGGCTATATTTTCTGACTTTATTGAAAACATCATGGAGGTCTTTATGGACGACTTTTCAGTTTACGGAAGCACGTTTGACTTGTGTTTGCAAAACCTTGAAAAAGTGCTACGTAGATGTGAAGAGGTCCATCTTGTACTGAATTGGGAGAAGTGCCATTTCATGGTACAAGAGGGCGTGGTCTTAGGTCATGTTGTGTCGAATAGGGTCATCGAAGTTGATCGCGCTAAGATAGAGGTCATTGAGAAGCTACCTCCCCCTATCTCTGTTAAGGGGGTGAGGAGTTTCCTTGGTCATGCTGGCTTCTACCGCCGCTTTATCAAGGGTTTCTCCAAGACAGCTAAGCCTCTAACTCAGCTCCTCATCAAAGATGTCCCGTTTGTTTTTACTGACGAGTGTCTTGAGGCTTTTTGCAGGATTAAAGAAGCCTTAGTCTCTGCACCTATTATTCAGCCACCTGATTGGGATCTCCCTTTCGAGATCATGTGTGACGCTAGCGATCATGCTGTGGGTGCAGTGTTGGGGCAGAGACGAGATAAGAAGCCTTTTGTTGTTTATTATGCGAGCAAGACACTTGATGGGGCGCAACAAAACTACACCACCACAGAGAAGGAGTTATTAGCAGTGGTGTATGCCATTGAGAAGTTCCGTCCCTATCTCCTTTGCTCTAAGGTGATCGTGTTCACCGACCATGCTGCTTTGAAGTACTTGCTTGAGAAGAAAGATGCCAAACCACGCCTTATCAGATGGATTCTTCTCTTGCAAGAGTTTGATTTGGTGATAAGGGACAAGGCAAGGGCACATAATGTGGTCGCGGACCACTTATCCAGACTCCTGGTTGAGAGCGATGCCTGCCCTATCAATGATGCATTTCCTGATGAAAACCTTCTGGCGGCCACAACTTGCGAGATTCCTTGGTTCGCCGACATTGTCAATTATTTGGTTGGAGGTGTCTTGCCACCCGACATGAATTATTAGAAGAAGAAAAGGTTCCTCCATGACATCCGTTTCTACTCTTGGGATGATCCTTTTCTCTTTCGGGCTTGCAATGAAGTCATCTTTCGGAGGTGTGTATCCCAAGAAGAAGCCCCGAGAATCATTTCTCATTGCCATGATCAACCATGTGGAGGACATGGAAGTGCCTCCAAGACTGCTGCAAAGGTACTTCACGCTGGTTTTTATTGGCCTACACTATTTCAAGATGTTCATTCTTATGTTCGGGGTTGTGATAGATGTCAAAGGGGGGATAATATTTCCTGAAAGAATGAAATGCCTTAGGAATACATTTTGGAGGTTGAGATTTTCGATGTTTGGGGCATTGACTTTATGGGACCTTTCCCTTCTTCACGGGGGAATAAGTATATATTGGTGGCGGTAGACTATGTATCAAAATGGGTAGAAGCTGTTGCTAGCCCCACCAATGATGCTAGAGTTGTGTCTAGGTTGTTCAAGAAGGTAATAGTTCCTAGGTTCGGGGTGCCACGGGTTGTGATTAGTGATAATGGGACGCATTTTGTAGAGAAGAAATTTGAGGCCTTGTTGAAGAAGTATGGTGTGTCTCATAGAAGGGGTTTAGCTTATCATCCTCAAACTAGTGGCCAAGTAGAGATTTCTAATAGAGAGATCAAGCATATTCTTGAGAGAACGGTCGCTAGTTCAAGGAAAGATTGGGCGGACAAGTTAGATAATGCTCTTTGGGCATATCGAACAGCTTTCAAAACCCCAATTGGCACTACCCCCTTTAGATTGGTGTATGGGAAGCCATGCCACTTCCCCGTTGAGCTTGAATACAAGACTTATTGGGCTGTGAGACGCCTCAATTTTGATTTGAAAACAGCGAGGGAGAAGAGGTTGCTCCAACTTAATGAGTTAGATGAGATTAGAAGAGATGCATATGATAAGTCTATGATCTATAAAGAGCGTACTAAGGCTTGGCATGATAAGCACATTAACCGGAGAGAGTTTCATGAGGGTGAATTAGTACTCCTTTTCAATTCGAGATTGAAGCTCTTTTCGGGGAAGCTACGCTCAAGATGGTCCGGTCCATACAAGGTTTTCAAGGTTCATCATTCCGGAGTTATTGAGATTGGTAAGGATGATGGTAGTGCAACCTTCAAGGTAAATGGCTCAAGGCTCAAGCATTAAATCCAAGGTGAGCCTAGTCAAGGGACGGTCTCTGGTATTCTTCCTCCTATTTCCGATTCTTGAGGTGAGTTGGTCAAGCTCGGGACCTTAAACAAGCGCTTCTTGGGAGGCAACCCAAGTTTACATGCTTTCTAGCTTACTTTTTTTCCCTTCTTTTCTTTTATTTTTACTTCCTTTGTTTTCTTTTATTGAAGTAAAAAAAAAGAACGAAAATAAAACAAAAAAATATTATAATAAAAAATTTTGAGAAAAAATGGTGGAGAGTTTGTGTTCTTTTGAAGTAGTGAATTGGGTTGAATAAATTTTGCAAGCAAAGAAAGGAGAAAGTTAGGTGTATTTTTATTGTGCCTTTTGTACAAATTTCATATTTTTCAGGTGGCATAGCTAGGTGTGCCAATTGGGCACACCCAAAACAGCAACTCTGAAAATTTCAGGGCAATTGGCACACCCACCCGTGCCAATTTGGCACACCCAAAACAGCAAGGTTGTCAAATTCCCAAATTGCGTGCATACCTACCCGTGTCAAAAGGGCACCCCCGTGCCCCCAGTCCGTTACATAACCTCTTTCCTCTTTTCTTTTCTCCTTATTTCTCCTCAAACCCTAACTCCCCCTCAACCCACGTGCCTTGCCTCCCCACACAGCCGACCACCACACTTCACGCCCGGCCCCACCACCGCCTGCACCACCGTCGCACACCACCGCACTTCCAGGCGACCTCACCGACAGTCCCGCGCAGTCCAGCGAACGCGAGTGAAAGGCTTCCGCTGCTCTCGTGTCTGTCTCGCACGTGTTTCCCGGTGATCGCCGCACCCAGCATCGCACAGCGCTGCTGCTGTCGCCTCTCCCACTGCTCGCGCAAGCCCAGTGCCAAGTCTCCACCAGCGGCCAACATTCTATCTCACCTTTAATCACTTATGGCACCAAAGAAGCGCCCACGCGCTACCGCATCTTCGTCTGGCCGGGGCCATCCACCACGAAGTAATCCTGTCCAATCTTGCCGACCCTCGATCAACTACTTCGACATCCAGTTTGAGAACAGGGCTCACAAGGCTCGGTTTGAGTCAATGATTGCCCGGAAAATCTCTGAACCCCTTTATCTTGATGAGGACTTCTTGACTGAAATTGGGTTTTGGGATGCCATGCAACTCCTCTTGGGTTATGTCGGCCTCACTGAATTCCTGAAAGCAAAGTATGGTGCCATTGAGTCCCTCACTCGGGAGTTCATGAGCTCCATTAGGTGGAACCGGGGTCCAAATGGTCAACTAAAGGACTCGGAGGTCCATTTCCGTCTCGCCAATCAAACCTTTGACATGAGTGTGGCAGATTTTTGTAAGCATCTTCGGATCGTCCCTATGGGGTTGACCACGATCACCGCCTACGACATTGAGGAATTCTGGTCTCAGATTACTTGCTCGCACCGACCGATGTATACCCACGCGAATGACACAAAACGGGGCTTTGTTGCACGGCGGACCAAAGCTACACCGATATGTAATCCAGTTCTTTGATACTTTCAGCGATACCTCGCCCATTCCATCTTTGCCCACGGCGATAGCCAGACCATTGTTGGGACCGGGATGTTATTTTTCCTGTGGGCGACCCTCAACAACAAGTTCATTCCGGGGTTTTCCTTCTGGATCACCTCGAAGCTCAGGCCACTTCCAGCAAGGGCTCGGTTCTCTCTTTGTCAATAGTTATACTTTGACTCATATCACTCGCTATGCTTTGTAATGTTGAAAAAAAAGGAAAAAAAAAAGAGAGAGAAAACAAAGAAGAAAGTAGGTCTTCAAAAAAAAAACAAAAAAAGAACAAAAAAAAAAGAGAAAGTTTTGCTAGTTAGTAGTTTTGAATAAAGTGTGTGGCATGAGTAGTTCTCAATGTTTTTCTTTTTTGCCCTTGGTTGAAGTCATTTGTAGGTTGTATATGCTTTATTTATGGCGGATTGGTGGGATTATGTTGATTCTTGATTTGAGTTGGAAGTGTTGTTCAATCTTGGTTACTAACTCCACGTTTCCCAAATTATTTTCCCCTTCTTTCCCTAGCCTAGCCCCGTTACAACCTTATGAAAGTCCTCATGATTGTGATTCTTGCTTGCTGTCCCTAGTGGTGGAGAATGAGATCCTTGCCAAGCCTATGGTAGTGCACATGCATTAGGAGAGTTTTGAGTGAAACCGCATATTTTCTTTAAACACAAGAGAGGAGTATTTCCACATACCCTAAAGCGAGGTCCTACCGATCCCAACTAGTTCGCCAATCACATGAATGAACTTGAAATGTATGTGGGGACTGGACGGGGTGAAGGTGTTGCTTCTTGATTGTGTGATTTCTAAAATGAGTTGGGACTTTGTTTTGATCTGAATCCTTGTTATTGCCAAGCAACTCTTGTTGCTCTTGCTCTTGAATGCCAAGTCTTGTCCTTTGCTCAAATTGGGTGGATCTTGTTTAGATTTTCTGCCTCCCCGGTACTTATGATAATCTTGCTTGGGGACAAGCAAAGGGTAAGCATGGGGGGTTGATAAACCTCGTTTTGACCGCTTGTAACCTTGGTTTCTTGGTTTGTTTCGGCACTATTTTACCTATTTTTCCAACAGATTTGACATGGTTTAGATAACTTTGTCTCATTTAAGTAATGTAATGAATCTTGTTGAATTGTAGGCAAATTTTGGGTGAAATAGCAAAAATCTTGGGATCTTGGCATGTAAAGTGTGGAAGCCGGGATGAAGACGGTGTGTGAGAGAACCCAAAGGAAGTGTCCATGAGCAACTATGCAAGCTAGCACAACCTAAGGGGGAGCTCTTTGAAGTTTTCTAGCCAACACCCACCCGTGCCAAAACCCCAGAATGACGAATTTGCGTTTTTATTGTTTGAAAAAGGACGGTTATGCTATCTAGTTTTTTCATGAAACTTTTCTAGGGTTCTTAGGAGAGTTCTTTGGAGAATACTTGGGTAATTTTAATAGATTTACCATTGAAGATTATTGCTTTTGGATTCCAATTACCGATTAATCTCAAGATTGGTATCAATTTCTCTTCTTCCTTCTTTGCTTGGGATTGTTCATGGTTGTGTAATTTTGCTGCTTGTTTCTCCATGAATATGAGTGGCTAAATTCCTAACTTGGGTTGGGAATTTGCCACTAGCATGTGTGATTATTCATAATCGTTTATTCCCGCACAAATTCATGCATGCTTATCGAAATTCTTTCAAGTTGCTAGATGTTGTGATGTGAGGCTTGAGAGAGTCCCATCTCGTGCTAATTAGGGTTTATATTACCTTTGAGAAAAGGAATTTAGGCCTATTGCAACTTGTTTAGATGATTACAACTTAGATATGAGAATAATTTAGGTTGTAATTAAGGGAAAAATCGGTACCTTGTAATTCCTTTGTTTTAGTTTCTGTGAGAACAACAACTATTACATTTGAGTTAGCTTAATGACCTTCGAGAGAAGGCTTAGGTGGTCTAAAACGAACTGATTCCCTAATCCGATGCTTGCATGATTAGTGTAGGGTTTATAATTCGATGAATGATTGGTTTGGCATGCTAGTTGGTGAATTCCTTGCCCGAGGCTTTTTCCCATATTTGTTCTTTTTCATTTTTATTGCGTTATTTGAGTTCAAATCATCAATGTTGGTTATTTGCTTTAGTCGAGAGGATCTTAGTCTTATGTGAGTCCTAGCTCCCTGAGACCGACAATCGTACTCCCTAGTAGTGCAACAATCATCCTATATTTCCTTCGACTGCATATATTTCTCTATTTTACACCCTAACAACTGACTAACAACTAACATCAAATCTGAATCTGATCCTAACAATAATTATAATGAATTATAATAGGATTACCTTTTAATGTTCTACTTGAGATGACGTGAGAGTGATTACTGATGGAATACTCTAGACTAATCCTATATTATGGTAGAATATTCTAGGTGGTACACTCTTATAAATTTTTTGGGAATATTACTTGGATCTTCTACACTGATGTGTCACTACTACAAAATATATCAAATCTAGACCCTTTGTTCTAGACGCTTCTCTAAAACGTCGACCGTGTATCAGGCAATGAACCAACTTGTAGACGCTTTTTTGGGTCTAGCAAGGATGAAAAAGGCGGTCCACCAGAAAAAAGGGTCGAAATTTTATTCACTCCGCCCCGCCCATTAATTTCAAGGAGCGGCAAACCCAAATTTTGGACTAGGCGAATTGGGTGGGCGCTGAAAAAAAGAAAGGGAAGCAGCGTAAACCCTAGCCTGGACTCTCTTTCGCTTCCTCTATCTAGGTTCTCTCTCGCACCTGGGAGGTTGTCCACTGCGCCGCCCCCAACTCCTCCCTCTTCTCCGTCGCCGCTCCCAACTCCTCCCTCTTCTCCATCGTCGCCGATGAGCATCTTAAGGTCTTGATCGACCGCTTTCAGAAGCCTGGTGGCTTCGATTTGTGGTCCCAACACGGCGGCCCACTTATAGAAACATAGATCCATCTTCGTCCTTATCCTACAGATCCATCGCAATTTCATCTGGCTTAGAGGAATAAGACTTGAAACAGAGAATCTCTGGATGTGTTTTTTGTTAGGTATTTCCTTTGAATCGAGTATTGCTTGAGTTTTGAGTTGTTTGAATTCCAGTCAAGTCTTATTTACAGAGTGTTTTTCTTGTGTGTCATCAATTTTGTAATTCAAAATAGAGTTTGATGTTATGGTGTTCATTTTGAGCTTTCATTAGTTCAGTTTTATGAATCCTTTAATGTTTGCCGCTTGAGTTGATTCGAAATTGTGTTTTGCATGTGAATTGTTTGTTTGGATCTAGGGGTTGTTGTGTTTACAAATTGTCGCATCCCATGTACTGAACCGTTGGATTATTTATTTCATGATGTTAGCCTCTCATTTTCTCCATAGATGTTGTTAATCTGGTGCTCAACTGTGGACTTCACGATTTTGTCAGCTGTCTAGGCTAGGGATGTGTTGGCTTTTGTGAACCTCATCAATTGGTAGATGTTCCCAGCTTGGTCTTACAGTTTCATCTTGAATTACCTGGTTTCGTGATGTCAGTAGAGCTCAATGACTTCATGTGCTCATGATTACCCTTTTATGTAGATTAGTTTGGATTTTGTAGTCAGGCTGCTGATACATGATTCTTGGAGCTAGTGAGTGGATGTGTTGGCTCTTCTAGTCCCTCTTATAAATCATATAGTTTGTGTGGTTTGGAACAGTCGGAGATACTGAAGCCAGTGTCTGTAAGACTGTAAATATTAGTACTGGATTGTTTCTTCTTGGTCCAGTTGTTGTCTTAGATTAAAAAAGCGCGAGGCGCAAAAAAGCGCACGGGTCCCTGAGGAGCGAGGCGCTAGGCGCGAGGCGAAGGCGCGGGCGTTGCGCACGCGAGGCACAAGAAAGCGCCATTTTGTTTCAAAATCCCATAAAAGTTGTATTTTCACATAATAAGCTCAAAAATGGCATCAAATAATGGATTAAACACAAGTAATAGTGCGAAAAATCATGCAAATAGTCTTAACATACGATATATCGCTTAAATAGTTTTTTGAAGAGATAAAACAAGCATAGTCATAAAGCAAACATAGAAAACACAACACACTAAGCAAAGTAGACAAGTAGCAACATAATCTTAAGGCCTAGAAGCCCTAGAGTATAATAACTAAAATGATGATCACTCAGAATCATCGTCATCATCCAACACTACATTCTGAGCATCCTCATCATCATCCATTAATTCAACATCCTCAATGTCCTCTTCCTCTTCCTCTTCCTCTTCCTCTTCAAATTCCTCTTCCTCATCTTCATCAATTAATTGAAATCTAGCACGGGAAGATTTGGAACTAGAGACATTCATGGGAGCTTTTCCTTTTCCCTTGTCCCTTGAATTAGATTGAGTGGAGGATCCATGCCTAAAACTATAACGGGACTCATTTGCCCCACTAGCTTCGGCAACGGCAGCCCAAGTCAGGTTATCATCTTCAAACACAAGATCATCATCATCCTCTTCATCTTCCATCCTTCCAAGCAACCATTCGTTGCTCTCATCAATTTCATCCAAGAGGATGGGATCTTTACCATTCTCCTGGCGGCGGCGCTTTAATGCGCGATTTGATTTAACAAAAACCAAATCATTCAATCGAGATTGTGCTAGCCTATTTCTCTTCTTGGTGTGAAGCTGTTGAGAAAGTACATAAAAATTAGTTATTTGCTTAGTTTAAATTTCAATAATTAAAATTTCTCAAAATTAAATAGCTTTTTGAAGATCTAACTTACATGTTGGAAAACACCCCAATTTCTCTCACATCCCGATGGACTACATGTAAGGCTAAGGACCCTAATGGAAAACTTTCTCAAATTTGGTGTGGCGGATCTATATGCACTCCACCATTCGGCTATTTAGGAAAATAAGTGTAAGTTAGAATAAACAATTAGGTACTAAGCTAGTAGATGCTATGTAACTTAGACATGATGAATAAAACCTAAGTTTAAATTAAGAAATAGTTTCTTACCGGGAGATGACATATTGCGTTGCCTTTTTGCCATTGGCTTTCCAAAGAGGCCTTCCTCATTTTTGTATAGGGTCAACTCAACCATAATCTTGTCTTGGGTTTCAAGATTGGGAATCATTCTAGTGATGCACTCATACAAACCATCCATCACTTCAAGACATCCTTCGATTGCTTCTCGATTTGAATAAAAGATTGCCGGATTCAAGAAGTATCCCATCTTTTGTCAATGTAAGAAAATGCCTTCTCATAGTGCTCTTTCTTCTCTTGAAAGCTTTTCATAATGGTTTCCTTCGCTCTATCCATAGCCTCATAAATATAACCCATAGCAGGCTTTTTATCTCCATCAACCAAGCGAAGAACCTTGACAAGGGGACATGTCAACTTAAGAGCATAGACAATGCTTCTCAAATAACTCTCTTGCAAGATATAAGTTGCAATCTTCTTGCCCCCGGACTCCTTTGACCATTTGCTAGTGCTCCATTCTTGAGATGTCACCATTTTCCTTAAATTATTTTTTTGTTTATGGATAGAGGAAATGGTGATGAATGATGTAGCAAATCTTGTGATGGCCGGTCTATGCAAGTTCCTTTGATTGGTAAATCGCCCCAACAAGTTGATAAGGCCAACAGAACTATGTATATAGGCATTGACACCCATACTCTTCGAAATAGCATTCTTGACCTTTGGAATATTTTTTCCAATATCTTCCAACATGAGGTCAATGCAATGTGCAGCACATGGAGTCCAAAAGAGATGTGGCCTCTTGGCCATCAATAATTTTTCTACATATATTAATCTCATAAATATTTTAAAATGAAACAAATAAATGTGTTTAAAAATAGAAATTGTTTAGTTGTAGTTACTTACCCGCCTTAACATAGTTAGATGCATTATCGGTCACTACTTGGACCACATTTGGCTCTCCAATCTCTTCCACCATACCATCAAGAACCTTAAACAAAACATTGGCATCCTTCACAACTTCGGAGACATCCATTGACTTAAGAAAGACCGAGCCTTTTGGAGAATTGACAAGAAAATTAATAATATCCTTTTGGACGGTGCTATCACGCCATCCATCGGATAAGATTGAACAACCCTTTTCTGCTCATTCCTTCTTATGCTCTAACATCTCCTTCTCGGTGTCCTCCACTTCTTTCTTGAGGAGAGGAACTCTCAACTCATACATGGAAGGTGGTTTAAATCCGGGGCCAAATTGAGCGATAGATTCACACATGGTACCAAAACTATCATACATGGCCGCATGAAATGGAATCCCCGAATCATAAAACCATTTAGCAATGTCTTGACAAACCGTACCTCTAAGTTGTTTCTTGCATAACTCATTCATCGTCCTTTGCCTCCCTTTGTCCTTCCCCTTTGCAACATTTGCCACCTTTTTAGAGACAAAAAAGTCCATTGGCCCCTTTTTGCTTGGTTGCTTTTGCTTAGCCTTCGGTATGCTAGCACGTCCCTTTTGCCTAACAAATTCAACATCATCTTCACTTTCCTCATCATCATCACTGATAACAAAAGCTTGTTGTTTGAGTGCAATTTCAGCCTCCTTGGTTTGTTTTTTACAATCTATATAATCTTTGATTTCTTGTACGACATGTGGAGGAGCTTTTTGGAAGGCAACCGTATTTCGATATCCACCGGCTAAATGTTGTTTCACTCGGGCGACTCCCCCCGAGGTCTTATGTCAACAAAAGTTGCAATAGAATACAATTATATTGTTTTCATCTCGCCTTGCATACTTCCATGCAGGATCATTAGATTTAACGGATGTTGTACCACTCTTAGAACCACCTTCCCCCGTTGGCCCCGTCATAACTTGAGACACTCAGGACCTAAACTCACTGACTAATTAATAAACTGATAATAAAACAGAGAACAGTGAGTAACTCAATCAAAACTAACAGCCATGAACTTATAAAACATATAACAGTGAGCAACAACAACTAAATTAAAACTCAATTAATAAACTCACTGACTAACTAATCAATGAACTCAATTAAAACTAACAGACCTAAAGTCCTAAACATACAATTATACAACAAAACAAATTCAGCAAATTAAGAACAAACAAAAAAAAATGACAATCTCGGACTGGTAGGATTGCTGGACAGAGAAGCACGAGAGAACCCAGAAAAAAAAATGAAAATCTTGGCAACACTTCTTATGAAAATAAACACAGTGAAGCATGAAGAAGAAATGAAAATAAACACAGAGAACCAAGAAAAGAGAAGCACGAATGGAAGAAGGAGAAGAAGAAGAAGAAGAAGAAGAAGAAGAAGAAGAAGAAGAAGAAGAAGAAGAAGAAGAAGAAGAAGAAGAGAATCATGCATGAAAGAGAAAAGCAACACAGCAAAGGAAAAAAAAAGAAGGAAGAACATTACCTGGTTTTCGCAGAGGATGAAGCAGCAGGAAGGAGGCCCCCAAAACAACAGCAACAACAACAGAGAGAAGGAAGAAGGCAGGTCAGATGGGAAGAGGGAGAAGAAGAGAACCCAACGTGAAAAGGGAGAAGAGAAACTGGTGAGTTCTCGCGCGGGCTAGGGTTTTTTTTAATCCAGGAGAGTTGCCTTTCTAAATAAGTCAACTATTTCTTTGTTTTTTTAAACGTGAACAGTAAAAAGTCCATAATGCCCCCTAGGCTCGCGCCTCGCCAATATGCCCCAAAAGGCGCACAAAAGCGCGCACTCCATGAACTGAGCCTCGCCTCGACGCTGCAATGCGCTGGGAGGTGCGCCTCAGCGCCTCGTGCGCTTTTTTAAACTAAGGTTGTTGTTTCTACTTGCAACTTCTTTTTGAAATTACTGGTATCAATGGGGGTTTGTTTTGCTGTTCTGAACTAGTATGATATGCTGGAGTGGAAGAATGTTGAAGGGTTGTATTTCAGCTGTCAGTTCTAGCGTTCATCTTTTCTAGATGTCAATGCCTTCTATTCCTTTGGAGGGGACAAATTTCTGTCTTGTTAGTTTTTTTAAATAGAGATGTTTGTTGAAGTTTTTATTTCGTGCATAGTTCGTATGAGTTGAAAGAAAATTAGAGAAAAAAACTTAATCTTGTGTTTGTGAAGGTGAGATCTTCATCTAGTTTACTTCCACTAAACTCTTGTATGCTATGTTTTGCCTGACAATATTTATATCAACATTTCATAAATTGTGTTTTAGGTTGCTGAAAATTAGGCACATTAGATGAGTTCCATGATTTTGTTGGAAATCATACTGATGTTTTAGGGCTTATTCTGTGAATTAAGATCAGTTATTGTTATATGAAAGAATATTTATTTTGTTCTTTTTAGGCATGCTTTTTGATTCTCCTGAGGTAAATCTGCTTATCTAGGTAGCTAATTTCGGGCTTTGTCAATTCAGGTCTAACTACGCTACATTGTTCGATTCTAAATTACGGGGGAAGTAAGAAAAGAGCTACTTTGAGGTGCTAAAACTGTGTTGTTCATCAGATATGCCATTAATAGAGGAGATTCCAAAGCCCCTGGAAGGAGTTCTTCAAGTCTCAGTTATTGTCCCTTCCCGTACCGTCATTATGCTCCACAATCCTTTCCTCATTTCTGATCAACAAATTGGTTAGTTTCTGTTCTCTGTCTCCTCTTGCTAATGTGTATTTTTAAATATTGAAATCCAAATTGAACTGACAGGAGTGTGATACAAGGATAATTTGTTGGTGTTATTGATATAACATGATTCACATTCTTAATTTCTCTCCATGTCTAATATTGATATTGAAATTAGGCTTTTATTTTCCAATTTTGCAAATAAAATTAGTCATTTATATTGTAGTTTTGCATATTAAAATTAGGATTTTGTTGATGTAAATTGTGTGTTACTAGTGAGAATTCAGGATTTTGGTGCTTAGTTTGGATCCAGACTCTCGCAAGTCAGTAAATATTATACAGGTAAGAGTAGAGGAAAAAAACCAACTAGATGTGATTTAGTTTGTTTGATTCAATTTAAGCTCGCTCCATCCTCATCATTTATGAAGTTCAAAGGAATGAAATCACCTCACATCAAGTTCCCCGACTGTAGTGGAGTGACACTCCTTGAGCAAAAAAAGCAGAACCTTGACTGGGAAATAATTAGAAGGCAAGCAAAACAAATATTCTAGAGTGAAGAGCTTCTTGAAGTAGAAAAGAAGGCATTCTCCTATATATGTTCTAAGGGGCATGCGTACCATCTCACTGTTGCCAATATCTTGTGAGTACTATCTAAACATTGTTACTGGAGTCCTTTTCTTATGGAAAATTCAGAGAGCAAATTGTAACAAGTGTTACATTCTTGTTGGGGTCTTTATTTGAGAGTTGTTTGGATTCATTGATCATGACTTTGAGACATTCTAGGAGGTTATACTTTTTTCCCCAATTGATATTGGTAACAGTTATGAATGACTATAGCATTGTACTTGTCAGATATCAGCAGTTTATTAATTCAAGTAAACTATAGGAGGCTACTCTTTTTCTTTCCCCCAGTTGATATTGCTAAGAGTGTATCGCACAATTCTTACTTGCCATTTGAAACAGTCATGTGACTCTTCTGCATGAAAGACATTTGAAAAATAAGAATAATGAAACTGTGGTTACTGAGGAAAAATAAGAGTGATGTGAAGGATCTTATGCCCAAGAGGAGGAGACCATTTGATAAGTCTTCTGTTAATTATATTGAGGTAACTGTTTTTGTATTATTAATTGAAAATTTGACCTATCCGTAAGTAAGTGATGTATAGGGATGGTAGAATACTTCTTTGCAGAGTTACCAACCATCGAACATGGTCTTTTAGAGGCGTGCATTAGTCAGGTTATAATTTTTCATGATATGACTCAACAAGAATTCCTGTTTATTTATAATATTTCTGTATGTTGGTGGATTTTTTGATAATATGACATTATTTCTGCAATTTTGGATTAATGTGATAGTACATAATAGTATAGTTTCTGGTAATTTGTCAGATATCCATACAATATTGTACTATATTGTAGAACGATTTACATGTTTGCACTGTTAGATGACAAATTGCTGCTCATCAAGAATGCTGCGGAGCTAGAAATGTTCAAGATTTAATCTCATGGGTGTGCAGAGCATGTGAAACACCAGGTATTGAGAGGGAATATTGCCTTTGTCCTGTAAAAGGTACGTCTCTGGTTAACATTGCGTCTTCGTGATAATCTTATGCTTTGAAGCTCTTGTATGTATCTTTTCTCTTGTAGAGTGATTTGTCCACTTCTAGAGATAACAATAATTTTATATGAAGTATTGTGCATTCACACCACCAATTGGGTTAGTCAGTGACTAAATAATAATAGCCATAAGCGAGGCAAGAACATTGTGCTTGACATTATCTCTTGCAATGTTGTTCATCTGTTGCAGCTAAGTAGCTAACCATTCTGCCCGGTCAAGATTTTTTACATTCTACAATATCAAGAATCCATTTGTTTTCCAGTCATAACTTCACACTCATGAGAGTATTCACATGAGTAATATTTACTTATATATAGTAGTTATTTCTGACAGTAGAGTGCAATTGAAGAGCTTATTCCAATTTGTTTATGATATTTAACAAATTGTATGTTTGTGTCTTCTGATTACTTTAATTGGAACATATTCTTAGTATTCATGAATTTTGGCCTTATGATAACTTCCATGACATTGTCATAATTTTTGTCTTTTGGAAATCCAAGTAAGGAACTTCGTCATTAATTTGTTTGCGATATTCCAAGTACCTTCATGCTATAATATCAATATATCATAGGACTACAATGCAAAATAGGCTATTATAAGTGATTTTTGCCTTTGTTATTTTCCTTTAGTGCGTGAAAGAACTTTGAAAGCTAAAGGGGTTGGGAGCTTTTTTTTTTTCCCATCTCAGACTATTGAGTTAGGCTTATTTATCCTGTTGTACACTTTGCATTAATTAGAATATGATCTGTAAAATTCAATTTCCCTGTTAAGCATTGTTTAATTTACTATACTATTAGTTAGCAAAATCGAATTGCTTTCTGATGGAATCTTGGTTTGCATTTCAGGTGGTTTACATTTCATGGAAATTCTTTTTTTTTTTTTATAACAATGCAAATAATGTTTTATGTCAAGATATGGGAAAGTATAAAATCTAGAACGGTTTACCATATGTATCAAGAACTACTTTTTTTTTTATTATTATCATGTCAATATTCAATGATGGAAATATTGTATATGTAATCAAAGTTTATGACATATATAAATTGATAAAAAGTGTATGACATATATAAATTGAAAAAAAGTGTATGACATATTATATTTAATTTGTTAGATATGAATGGTATTTTTTTTTAAAAAAAAAGTTATTGGGGAGATCGACGCTTTTAAGCGTCTATATGTGCGGAACTCGACGCTTTTAAGCGTCTATAAAGTGCGTGCTGGCAATTTATTTCCCTCCATTGGAGACATTGCGTGACATGAAAAAGCGTCGAGATTTTTCAGCTGCGTCGAAAAAATGCGTGACATGAGAATCTCAAAAAACTCGACGCTCAAAAGCGTCGAGATATCTCGACCCTGAAGATCTCGACGCTTTTTAAAAGCGTCGACCGAATTTTTTTCGACGCTTTTTGGTGACTCAACAAAGCAAAATAAGCGTAGGTATGTTTTCTTGTAGTGTGTATATGTCAATATAAATACGAAAATGATAAATGTCTTGAGCAAGACACATATCATCACTCAAATAACTATACAGGCTTAAGGCCTCTCAATTTGAGAGTGTCCCATACTATTCTTATACTCCATCCGTTCCATATTAATTGTCATATTTGGAAATTGTGCAGTTAAATTTCAAATATTTTGACTATAAATTTCCTAATATATACAATGAGTTGCTATAAAAAAATTACTACCATTAGGTTCGTAATGAAAAATACTATCATAAAATTATAATATTTCAATTGTTAATAACATATTATGTAAAAAATTATCAATCTTTGATTGATAATCAAAGATTGACATTGGAGACTGTAAAAGTCAAATTTGTGACAATTAATATGGAACGAAGGGAGTAATTATCTTCGCACATGGTATTAAAGTGAGAACAATTCCTAAAATTCTAAAATGACTACACAACGTAGGATTGCCACCAAGTTAGCCACCGCCGAAATCATACTGAGTGCATTATTGTTCAATATCCCCTAAAGTACAGTGTATTACTATCCAAGGTCAAAGTTCAGTGCATTATTGTCCAATACCCTAAAAGTTCAGTATATTAGCATCCAAAAACCCTTTTTTGAATGATGTGTACTCGTTATAGAAAATTTGTAAGAATCTTGTTTCAGGTTTCCTTCTAAATAAGCTTGGTTTCAAATAAGTGTATGAAGGGGATAACTATATAATTTCCAAGGGAGAGACTTTTGTTGGTAGGGGTTATGCTTGTTGGGATATGTTTAAATTGAATGCTTCAAGTGACAATAAGATGAATGTTTCCGTTTACATACTTGGTTCTTGTTTAAATTCTTCTCTATGGCATTTAAGTCTTAGATATGTTGACTATAACAAACTAAAGTACATGTCTAATCTTGACTTAATTCCAAATTTAGATGAAAAAGTAGAGAAGTGTAGAACTTGCATGTTAACAAAGATCACTAAAAGTTCCTTTCCAAGTATTAAAATTCTAAATTGCTTGAATTGACTTCATAGTCATTTAGGAGATTTCCATAGCACTCCTTCTATAGGAGGTAAAAGATATATACTATGTGACTTTCATTAATGATTTCTCTAAGTATTTCAAAGTCTTTCTTTTGCATTCAAAAGATGAGACTTTAGACAAATTTAAAGTATATAAAGCTAAAACTTAGTTACATTATGAGACCTTAATTAAAAGACTAAGATCGGATAGAGGTGGAGAATACTATGACCCTAAATATTTCCAAGATTGTGGTGTGGTGCATGAGACCAGAACACCTTACACACCACAACAAAGTGGTGTAGCCAAAAGAAAGAATAGGACTTTAAAAGAAATTATTAATGTCATGTTATCTTACTCCAGATTAAGTGAAGGTTTTTGGGATGAAACCTTATTAATGGCTTGCCATGTTTTCAATAGAGTTCCTCTTAAGAGAAACCCCAAGACCCCATATGAACTTTGGAACAAAAGAAATCCTAATATAAGTAATCTTAGAATTTGGGGGTGTCGGGCTATATTAAGGGTTCCGGAGCCCAAGAAAAGAAAGTTGGGTGAAAGAGGAATTGAGTGTATCTTTATAGGTTATGCTTTTTAAAGCAAAGCCTATAGGTTTATGGTTATTGAACCAAATGACTACACAACGGTGAATACTGTAATAAAGTCAATAGATGCAATCTTTGATGAGACTTGGTTCTCTTCAATTCCTAGGCCCAAGGATGTCATTCATCACTAGGTTCCAAATGATGTTATTCAAGATAATCAACAATATGTTGATGAAATAAGGAGGAGTAAGAGGGTAAGGAAATCCAAGTCTTTTGGCTCAAATTTCTTTGTATACTTAATACAGGGAAATTCGTATACTTAATAGAGGGAAATAGGAACACCATCCAGTATGAGATTCCCTATATTTATAATGTCCAGACGACATTCCTTAATGGAGAACTAGAAGAGAAGGTGTATATGGAACAACCCGAATCATTTGTTGAGAAAGGTCATGAGAACAAAGTTTCTGAACTTATTAAGTCTTTATATGGTCTAAAGCAAGCAGCCAAGCACCTAAGCAATGACATCATAAATTTGATGAATTAGTGATTGGATTTGGTTTCAAGATCAATGAGTTGGATAAGTGTGTCTATCTTAAGTTTGAGAATGGAAAGGGTGTGATCATATGCCTATATGTTTATGACATGTTGATCTTTGGGACCGACATGGAACAAGTTGAGAAAACTAAGAGTTTTCTATCCGCCAAGTTCTCTATGAAGGACTTGGGAGAGACGGATGTGATACTTGGTATCAAAATCATTAGAAATAATGATGGAATAAGTATAACACAAGCCCACTATGTGGAAAAGGTGTTAGGATGGCAACTACCCTATTTGACTCAAGCCTTAAGTTGAGTAAAAATAGTGGTAGGCTGATTGCCCAAATGGATTATGCTAAAGTCATAAGAAGCTTAATGTATGGTATGACTTGTAGTAGGTCGGATATAGCCTTTGTGGTCGGAAAGCTTAGTAGGTATACCAGCAACCCAAGCAAACCATTGGCAGACCATAAAAAGGATTTTGGGATACCTTAAAAGGACTAAAAATTATAGCTTGCACTTCAAGGGAGAGCCTTCGGTCTTAGAAGGATACTCGGACACAAGTTGGATAAGTGATAGGGAGGATTACACCTCGACGTCCGGCTGAGTGTTCCTATTTGGTGGATGTGTTGTTTCATGGGGCTCCAAGAAACAAGCATGTATCATGGATTCCTCCATGGCTTCTGAGTTCGTAGCGTTGGTCGTCGCTGTAAAGAGGCGAAATGATTATGGGACTTGTTATTGGAGATTCCATTATGGGGAAAACCCATGCCTCCAATAACATTATATTGTGATAACAATGCCACAATTGTAAGTATTTATAATCGTGTCTACAATGGCATGTCAAGGCACATTGGGTTACGACATGCTTATGTCCATCAACTCATCAAGGAAGAAGTTGTGGCGGTGAATTATGTCAAGACAAGTGAGAATTTAGCCAACCCCTTCACAAAGGGATTGGCAAAAGACTTGGTTGTAAAATCATCAAGGGGGATGGGAGTAAAGGCCAATCATGAAATTTTCATCAACAAAGCTCCAACTTATACTTGACATTTGTGATCAAGTCTTGAGTTTAATGGTCGACAACGTTGTAGGACAATTAGAGCATCAAATTCAAGATATTCATCCCAAGGACAAATGATGCTCATGTACCGTAATGACAAGGGGGTTTGAGTCTATGATTCATTAACAGACTTTGAAATCTATAAGATGGGGAGATGTATTACAGGAGCGTAAAAGTTTGCCTATGCGAGGACGTGAAGTGGGCCGCTTCGGATAGCCTAGGCTTGGGCTTGATTGTCATTGCAAAGGGTAATGGACACACGATCGATTTTTTGTAATAGTGTCAATTGTTCTAAGCAAGGCTTGAGTTGTATGTGTGATATGTATCCAATTAGTCAAATAAGGATGAAAAGATTAAACCATGTCTACTTTTGCATCCAGAGTAATTGTAATTATGTACACTGTGTGAAAGTTCAAGTCGAGAGACACTTTCATGACGCATACCAACTTCTTGATTTCTCGGGTGTTCAAGTTCTCTACGTGGTGTCATGTATGACAGGGGCAATCTTACAAAAAAAGGGATCCCGAGTTATTTCAAGTACAGCTCTTGAAATGACGAGGGATTGTTGGAGTATTTCAAGAGTTAAGAGGCTAAAGAAACAAAGTTATAAGCTAAGGGTTGACCGAGAAGGTAAAAAACAAGCTTACAAGATGAAACTGGCCCAACACGAATCGTGTCAGGCATGACACGAGTCGTGTTGGTGTCCAAAAAGTCATATAAAGACTCTCTGGGTCAACACGGGTCGTGTTTGCGCAAACACAGACCGTGTTAACGTAGAGTCTTTTTCAAGTGATCCCTTGATTTTAGCCTTGGATATTAATTCGTGGGGTATCTTTTGGAATTATTCTTGACTGATATTCTCAATCAATAATGACCCCTTAATGATGGTCAAAATCCCACAGACAATGACCCCCCCAATCATGATCTTTGATTGTCAAGTTTGAATGCTCCCGAGCCCTATAAATAGTGGATGATTTTCACTCATCCAATACACCACAACTTCTCCCTTTTTCCTAGAGAGCTTCGACACAACTCTTGAGGTGTTGAACTGCAGCAATTTCTGTCAGGTCTATGCACAATGTCAAAAGGGCGCGTCTCACCATTGCACTAAGCTAGTATTTGACTTGATGTCAATATTGCTCAACTGTAAGTACTTTCGATATCATTTTCATTAAAGAGTGATGATAAGTGTCTTACTTTTCATAAAACTAATATTTATTAATATAATTTTTGACGCCAATTTGTTTATATTTTGCAAATTGTAGGATGCGAGGAGTGACTTTTCAATAGTTAACTATGACTAATAATTTACTAAGAAATTACTTTTATTAGAATAATTCCAAATAAATTATTAGCTACCCCTATATTTATAAAAAAACACAACAAAGTCGTATGTCTCGTGATAAATTTTTTGGTGAGACAATCTTTTATACATTAGAGTTATTCAACTTTTTATGGATACTACTAGTTATCAATTATTATGTCCGTAATCTGTATAATTGATTTTTTTTTTTTATCAACTTAACCTATTGTGCTTCTTTGCCATAGAGCAGTGGGTAGCAAACCATTTCTAAAGCTTGACTTAATTAGAATTAGTCTCTATAAATTGCAAAGTTATGGGTAAAACTACTATATTCCACTCCTTTATAACTTATTTGAACAAGATTTCGAAGTATTGGTTTAGGTGCCAACTAATTTTCAATTATAAGATGTTGGAATGTATTGATGCGTCGACAATTACAAATGTCATTCTAATCAAATGAACTCGATCCATCTGTTGGCATATTTTAGTAGGGGTCACAACGGATGTTCAATTAGCTTTGTACTACTTTTTTTTTTACCTCATTTTTGTTGTAAATTAACACATCATACTTGTAAAAAACTAAAATACCAAAAATAACTTAAAAATATTTTACATAGCTAAAATACACATAACTACCAAAATATTGGGAACATGCCCCTTATTTTCCTTCAAAATAAAAACTAAACTCCATATTCTTCATTCAATTCTCAAATTCAGTCATTTTGCGATTCTGCAGATTTTATTAACATATTTATTATTCCAATCAGACTTAATCGGATTGGAGGTTGTCACTCCATATCGCTCCAATTATAATCGGAGTAGGACTTCTTAATCGGATTTAGATTTAGATTTCTTTTTGTTGGATTCGGATAAGATTTTTTGCTTCAGCTTAGGAGCGGATTCACTTCGAATTCAGATCTAACTGTCGTCCCTATATTAGACACATTTTTGTTAATTTAAAAAATTATAGATAAAGTATAATATTATACTATTTATATGTAGGAATATAATTATAAAAATCAATCATATCATTATTTTTGAATTTCATATGTAAATATATAAATATTATACTCCAAGAACTTCCAATTCGAACCATTCGCAGGACTGAAATGTTAGTGTTTTGGGTATATCCAGATTGGTACACATGGACTATAGTATCATATAACAGCGTTAAAGTTACTCGTACGAAAGATAATAAACTTGAATTTTAAGTTTAAGAATTGAATGGGTCTGAAACTTGATATTATTGGTTGATGCAGAAGAGTGAGCCCCTCCCGCGTGGTGCTTTTCTCCTCAGTACTCCTTTTCATCAAGTCTTCGCGGAGACCAGTAGCAGTGTCCGTTGATCAGTCTCTGCGGGGTCAAGCTGCAAGACTTGCCTGTTTTATTCCTTCTGAAATCTTACTGGTTTAAGTTGCTACACAATCACCTACTCTTGAAAATAAAATCCAAAAGAGTAACAATAAATTGCGACGCCAAACCAAAAGCTGTGTTGTATTAGGAAGAACATCCCTCTCTTTTTAGCTGTTTTGGAACTCCTAGGATGATATACCAAAATATGTTATCCACCCATTTGTTCCTTGTGCAAGCTATCACCATTTCCATCTTCCTTGTCTTGTTTATCTTCCCAACATCAAAGGGTAGCGAGGATGATTATTACAAGGAATGCTCCTCTTTGGTGTCTTGTGGAAATAATCACCACATTGGATATCCATTTTGGGGAGACCACTTCAGGCCACAATATTGTGGACATCCAGCGTTCAAGCTTCAATGTCCTCCTTCCACTCCTTATACTAATCAATGCGTATTCCCTCGGAGAAAGCTAACCGACGCCATCCCTGCAGACCTCATTGAGTACAGTTCACGGGTTGACAACATTAGCTTATCATGTGATTGCCACCCCAATCAGAGCCAGGTTCTTAGTTCAGTTAAGAGCTACCCTTGTTCACACGATGAGGAAGGTTCTGACACAACTTACTACTGGAAGAACCATGAAACTGAAGGTGAGTTAAACAGGATTTGTGAGTCATCCATTCAGGTTCCAGTTCTTCACAAAGCCAATCTTAACCAAGGAAATGTAACGCTCGCAAGTGTCCTGGAGTTGGGGTTTGAGGTGAACTACACTAACATGTTTGTCAAACATTGTCTCCCTTGTATGACATCTGGGGGAGCTTGTGGATCGTCATCGGGTGCATTTACCTGCTTCTGCAAGGGTTGGTTATCCTATTCTGACTGCAGAAAACCAGGTAACCATATATATCTATCACTTACTCCATGGAAACAAGGCTTCTTATTGTTTCAGAATAAATCTAAATTAGGTATTTCAAAGAAGTTAGAATTGTTTTGGGGAGACTTCATGTTATGGTTTACCAAGTCAAGATACTCTGTTTGCTGAAGACTGATCCTTTCAAATAGTTAAGAGATAGGTTTTGAACTACTGATTTATTGAGCCCAAAAATTACTCACAAAAGACCTTTTCATTGTGACCGCGCATAATTAAGAAGCGTCCATTGTATCGTACATACAATCTTTTAACATTCATTATAATATCTTCATTGTTATTGTTATGATGTCGACTGCTTCGTTTACATCCTAAATTTTTGATATTTTGCAACAAATCTAAAAATCTTAGGCATAAGTATGAATGTAAAAC
Organism: Portulaca oleracea; assembly: GCA_029582165.1. Lineage (NCBI taxonomy): Eukaryota > Viridiplantae > Streptophyta > Magnoliopsida > Caryophyllales > Portulacaceae > Portulaca > Portulaca oleracea. Next base: position 19,741,813 of record CM055882.1, on the reverse strand, counting down.
TTATTATTTGATTCCCACAAATTGTTTTCTCAGGAGGGCAAGTACACACCCACGCATTGCCACCAAAACTAAATGCAGGAAATAAATTGCCACCAAAACTAAATGCAGGAAATAAGAACAGTGAGTTTACTGCACATGATGAACTTTTATTTGAAGTTCTATTGCTCTGTTCTTTTGGTGGGTATGCAGAAATTTGGAAAGTAGTTAATGATTTCTTATTGGTTTGATTTTTTATTTGCAGGGAAACTGAAGCTCATACTTAGGATAGGTATGTATATGTTTATATTATTGTCACATTGAAAGCTCTCAAGGTTCAATTTTATATATATACGGACGAGTGGTATTTAGCCTGTGTGGCTTTCGCTGGTTGCAGTCATTCCAATTGGGGCCTGCCTATTCATCCTTGCGCCGGCACTTATTGTGGTCATTCTCTACTTGAAGAAGCACAAGTTCTGCTCAGAAACATCACTATCTAAGAGAACATCGAATGATCATACAAGGTCAGACCTTGAGTTTGGAAATGGCATATATTTTTTCTCATACACCGAACTTCAGGAGGCCACCAGCAACTTTGATCCAACCCACGTGCTAGGAGATGGAGGCTTCGGAGTTGTTTATCATGGTAAGAATATCCACAACATATTTGACTCCTACTTTTAGGTTAAACAGAATGTTAAAACAAAAGAAAAAGGTTTATTTGATCATCTGAATCCTGGATTTCAAAGCACCAATAGTACTTATAGTGATCAAGGACGTTGCTTCCTCTACTACATTGTTAGATAAGCATAAATTAACTAATGTCTGTCTATTAATCAGGAAAACTAAGAGATGGGCGAGAAGTAGCAGTCAAGCGTCTGTCTGAGAGAAGCTACAAGCATGCAGCGCAGTTCAGAAATGAGGTGCAGATTCTGACCACATTGAGCCACCCCAATTTGGTGACACTATATGGGTGCAGTTCACGCCACAGCAGGGAGCTTCTCCTGGTGTACGAGTTCATTCCCAACGGAACAGTCGCCGATCATCTCTATGGTGATCGTTCGCAGCCTGGATCACTCACTTGGAGTCTCAGGATGAAGATTGCAATCGAAACAGCTGAGGCATTGTCGTATCTCCATGCTACTGACATCATTCACCGCGATGTAAAGACCAACAACATCCTCTTGGACAACAACTTCACAGTCAAGGTAGCTGATTTTGGGCTCTCAAGGCTCTTCCCTGTTGATGCTACACATGTCTCAACTGCTCCACAAGGGACACCCGGGTACCTTGACCCTCAGTATTACAGAAGCTATAAGGTTACCAGCAAAAGTGATGTGTACAGCTTTGGGGTAGTTCTGATCGAGCTCATATCTTCACTTCTTGCAGTCGATTTGAGCAGGGACAGAGAGGAGATCAATTTGTCCACCTATGCAGTGAACAAAATCCAGCACGGCAAACTGGGCGAGTTGGTTGATCATAGGATAGGATTCCATTCAGACTTCAAGGTCAGAAGAATGGTGACTCTGGTGGCAGAGCTCGCATTTCAGTGCCTCCAACAGGAGAACGAGGTTAGGCCCTCCATGGAAGAAGTCCTCGAGGCGTTGAAAAACATTGAAGGTGAAGATTATGAGGCATTAGAGGAAGAGGAAACTACACGAGGTATTGAGATATCAAATCCAGCTTCCGAGGTAACAGAGAATGAAGCTGAACAGCCTTTGACATATACTAAGAATCCAAGTTTATCACCACAGTCCGTAACTGCGAGTTGGGCTAGTGGGTCTACAGCGGCAACTGACCAAAGTGGCTAAGTCATACTCATTCTGCGCATATTGGAGGGATCAAAGTGGATCGAATCTTTGTATGCAATGTATTATGGATTTTACCTTGTAATGTTTTAGCAGTTGAGGTGATACTGAAGTTATATGGTTCTGTATGTCTGTAGGTAGCTAGGAGATTTGGATTATTTTTCTTACCACATAGTTTGACTCTCAAAGTTGTGTGAATAACAATCAATTGGTCGTTCCAGTTATATAATACATGCAGGTAGATATTTTATATGTGGAATTTTTGTGTCAAGTTTTACAGAATACAGAGCTAGATGAATGTATATGATTCAATGAGCACGAGCAAAACAGATAAAAAAAAAAATGGGGAATTGAGTTCAAATTCTACAGGATGGAAATGAGGGAACGTTTATGATACTGGGGTTCAATCCGATACAATTCGAAGGATCTTGGAGGTTCATCATTTGGAAAAGCATTATAAGTTTCTAAAATCAAAGACTAATGTAATCTGTAGTTTAACATCACTTGAAATGGACTCCATGTCAAAGGTTCACAGTATGGTATAGGAGGTGATGATAAAGTATAGATCCAAATAAAAGTTATTTCACTTCAGTCTCATCCTTCAGGCAAAGTACTCCTTGCAAAACTATAGTAGCCAATCGGCCATGTTGTACTGAATCTCTAGGTCGCCTACAAAATCTGGAAGTTTGACCACTCCTCCCTGCATCTCATTGATATTGTTCCTCGGACTAATAGCCTCCAATACCATATCCATATTCATACTTCTGCTTGCTAGATTGGGACTATGGCATAAGCGAAACTAATGTTTTTGATCAAAGATAATAACAACTTGCATTGTGGGTTCGGTTTTTGTGTGGTATGGGACTGGGGAGATCCACATGTAGGCAATCTTTCCTTGAAAAACACCAATGTTTATTGAAATAGCTAGTCAAGAAAATAAGAAAAAGAAAAGAATTCATTGGATCACAATTCCTATTCACATGCAACAAAAGTTTGCGTTTACTCCATTCTACACGCCGCATTTAACATCTTCTCAGCCTGACTGGGCAAATAGAAGTCAAGCAAGGGAGCCATTTTCATCCAAATGAGTGTACAAGACTCAAAGAAGGCAACTTTGAATATTATATACACGTAAAAGTCGGTTCAGGATTGATCAAGACTACAAAAAAAAAAAATGTTGAAATATCAATGTGTGTGCGTGTGTGTGTGTTTTCTTGCAGAGTAACTAATTAAGCAGGAGTTTGGAATGGGTCAAGGAGGGCACAATCAGTCACTTGGTTTATTGCCACTGGTTGAATCCTAGTGGTAGGGCTGCCAAAGTGATTATATTGCTGCAGAGACCACAAGCTCTTTGATAAAAACACCTTGTTTTTAAGCAAATAAGCGGGACGATGAACGATATATTTTTTTTGTTCTTAAAGTCTCTTTTACCAAGTCTTCCTATGGACCAGTAGGCCATTCAGCTAGTCAACAGTGGGTCTAGGACTCCAGACTCATATTCTGAATTTGGTTAAGTTGCTAATTACAGGCTTCCAATACACAGAAACCATTGCAACTTTTCTACTTCAAAACTTTTCCAGTTTGAGATTCTGATTTGGTTTTCACCTTTTTTATTCCTGCAACTATCTTGAGCTAATAGTCTCACCAAATGATTTCTTCCCATGTCTCCCATTTGGGTTGGAAGTCCTTGTCCAGCTTCTTTGTCATGTTCATCATATTCCTCAATTTTCTGACCTGCAGTGGTGAAATTGACAATTACAAGGAGTGCTCTTCATTAGCATCTTGTGGTCAAGTTAGCAACATTGGGTACCCTTTTTGGGGAGATCATCTGAGGCCCCCAGATTGTGGAATCCGAAACAACGTGTTCAAGCTACAATGTCCAACCAGTAATGATAGTTATGATTACCCACTCCTTCACATTCAAGACCGATATGATCATCAATATCATCCCCCATTGTATAAAGTACTAGGCATCAATTGGTCTATGAATACCATTCAGCTAGAAGCTGAACCTCGTCCACATACTAATTGCTCGATCCCTCTGCATGAACCAGTTTTCAGCGGTAGGCCTTTCGAGTACACTAAAAATGTCGAAGTTATTGATTTGCTGGAGTGCAATCAAAGTATAGGAAACTATACGTCAATTGCATGCCTAAACAAACAGACCAATGTTACCTTGAGGTACTACTACGTGCCGCCTGACATCCAAATTTACCCCAAATCCTGTAAAAGAATTCCTGTGGCAGTCCTAAAGAATAAGTTAGAACAGATGAGAAATCGGAGTGCAACACTCGAAAGTGTGTTGAAGAAGGGGTTTGAGCTTTACTACCTCAACATGTACTTCAGAGCCTGTGTCCGCTGCAAATACTCTGGGGGGACATGTGGCTCATCAGAAAATCAACCCTTTGTGTGCTTCTGCAAGAATAGGAGGCGAACACCTTACCTTTCTGTTTGCCGGGAGTCAGGTGATTTTGCTTCCCTTATGCTTCTTCTAGGATTTCTCTATTCCATGACAGGCTGATGTTGCTCAAGGACCTCGATAACTAATCCCTCGTGATTAGGTACCTTCTTTTGATTCTGATTAATTTTTATTTTCTATTCAGAGACAGCGAGATACATACATTATACAGGTATGTGAATGCTTCAGCTTGCTGTGAAGAGATTAAATTGAAAATTTCTACACTTTACTTTTTTACCCTCGTGCATGCTACTAATTATCTAGGAAGCTTTTCAGCTGGTTTTGCAGGCTTATTTGTCTTTCTCACAGTCATTGTTTGCCTCTGCGCATGCAATTTCCGTTCAAAAAAGATTCTGTCAAAGATAGCTTCCTATCATCGTCTCACGTCAGATCTTGAGATGGGAAACTTATTCTTCGGCATACCTCTTTTTTCTTACACTGAACTTCAAGAAGCCACCAACAATTTTGACCCTGATCAAATCCTAGGAGATGGAGCCTTTGGAATCGTATATTATGGTAACAACATATTTACCACAACTATTTTAACTGAATAGAAGATTGTTACATTAGACCCTGGATTTGAAATGCTTTGATTGCCAACTGCTCTAGCTAGCTAGCTACATAGAACTAGAGAGCAGAATTGGGCAGTTGACATTGTAAATCAATTACAGCAATTAAATTCAGGAGCATTTCTTAACTGCAGGTAAGCTAAGGGATGGGAGAGAAGTAGCCGTGAAGCGTCTGTATGAGAAGAACTACAAAAGGGTAGGACCGTTCATGAATGAAGTTGAGATCCTGACCAGATTGAGCCACCCAAATCTTGTGACACTACACGGTTGCACTTCACGCCACAGCAGGGAGCTTCTCCTAGTGTATGAGTACATTCCCAATGGAACAGTAGCTGATCATCTGTACGGTCCCAAATCACAGTCCAGGTTACTCACTTGGACTATCAGAATGAAGATTGCAATACAAACAACCGAGGCACTGTCATATCTCCACACTTGTGATGTCATACACAGGGATGTCAAAACAACAAATATCCTCCTAGATAGTGACTTCACTGTAAAAGTAGCTGATTTTGGCCTGTCGAGGCTTTTCCCCTTTGACGCTACACATCTCTCAACTGCCCCTCAAGGCACGCCAGGATACCTCGATCCTGAGTACCACAAAAGTTACCAAGTTACCAGCAAAAGCGATGTTTATAGCTTCGGGGTAGTCCTGATAGAGCTCATATCATCATTGCCTGCAATTGACGTCAACAGAAATGGGGATGAGATCCATCTATCAGCCTACGCCCTGAACAAAATCCAGCACGGTAAACTAGCTGAGCTGGTTGATCAAAACCTGGAGTTCCAGTCAGATTTCAAGGTGAAAAAAATGGTAACTCTGGTGGCAGAGTTGGCATTTCGATGCCTGCAACCGGAGAAGGACATTAGGCCGTCCATGGAAGAGATCCTAGAGTCATTGAAACAAATTGAGAGCACTGATTATGAAGCATTGGAGGCAGACGAGATGAAACGAGGTTTGGAGATATCAAACCCAGCTTCTGATGCTGTTGAAAAGACATTGAGTGATGCCCAGAATCAAAGTTCTTCAGCCAACTCTGTAGCTGGAAGTTGGGTTAGCAAGTCTACTATGTCCAACAGAAGTGGCTAGAACTCATCGTGCCACTCTAAATCATATAATTCTGAGGTGAACATGTATATGTTATTTTTTTGGTGATAATACCATCACTTGCTGTCATGGTTCATAGGCTTATGTCAGTTTTATTTCCCTGTTGCATATTGATCAGAAGCATTTAAAGCATTTCAAATTCCAAAGTTAATAACAAGAAACTATGGACTCTTCATACAAACTTAGGGGTTATTGCATCTGTGTATCTTAGCCCCTTAGCTCATCCTCAAACTTTCTCTTAATCGAAAATTATGCTGCAGTGGTCTTGGTCGACCAAGTAGGTTGGCATGCTTCATGTTTTGAAGACTCAAATAAAAATGCCTACGCATCCAAGGGGTGGCAAAAGTTCACAATCTAGTCTAATGTTACATAAATATTCAACAGTGAACCGAAAAACCGAAGTTTCATAATATAAACCACTAATAAAAAAAAGGACAGTGGAAGAAAATCAAGTAGACCATAGCGTAAACCACAATATCATAAGCTCAAATTGAATAATGAAGCAAACTCATATGATTAAGCAATCTTTACACTAAATTTGAGGATATCTCCCAAAAACAATTTATAAAATAACTCACATAATCAAATTGTATATTATATTTTCTCACCAAAAGGGGCGAACCTTTGTGATTGTTGTATACATCGTCCATGTCTGGCCCGGGAGATGATTTATGGGGACGGAAGGCATGGGCATTGCCGAACACATTGTAATCGCATCACTGAATAGCTTTGTCACCGATGCTTGTTTGTTCAGGCTTAGTGAGAATAGAAAAACAAGGGCTTTGCGGGAAGTGAGAGAAGAAAAGAAGAGACTAGCAATTAAAATGCCCCTTAACTATCTAAAATTATCAAAAATACCACCACAAATTTCTTTTTGCTAAAAATAACACTAAACTTCTTGTCATAGGTGAAAAGTATCACTTTGGGAACCTTTAACCGGTTACACCATTTACTTCCAATAAACCATTATTTTTTTTCTTCCATCTGGAGACCCCTCCCCATTTTCTTTCCATCCACTTCTTTCTCTTTCATGGTATAACCAAATACTCCTTCCATGTCCAAATGAAAATTCTTGTACTGTGTATGTTGCCGCATGTAATCCACAAATTATACAAGACCTGACTCTTCCAAAATCTCATTACATGGGGACAATTTTTCATTAAGAGGGCTCTTCCATAATCTCCAAAAAAATGTTGCATATATGTTATGGTAATCACCCATTCAACCCATCCCCAATTCTATCGAGTTGTTTGAGCAAAACCCTAAAAAACTTACCTCTTTGATTGTCTTCCAAGTGTGGTCTTTACAGTGCCTTCTTCACAATCCTAGCAAAATTTTCAATTTTGCTCGCACAATTTTTAATTTTCATCCATATTTTGGGGTTCTTGAGAGGATTTAGGAGAAGGGTTGAGGAGAAGAGAGACAGAGAATCTCTCTCTCTTTAGTTCACAAATTTTAAAAACCAAATTTTTGATTAATTTTCAATCGGTATAGGTTACAACAGGTAAAGTGGTATTTTTGACCATCTTTAACAAGTTCAGTGTCACTTTTAACAAAAAACAATTTATGGTGTTACTTTTGACATTTTCAGATAGTTTGGAGCTAATTTAATTGTTGTACTCAAGAAAAGAAGGACAGACATTTTGAAAGGTTTCTACGTTAATTAAATAAGATCAGACACAGTCAACAAAAATAAAATTTTAATCCTATAATTACCATCCCATCCTTTTAGGTGAACTTATGGCTAGATTATCAACCATACATAACTTCAACAAAGATAAGCCAGTAAGCCACCCCATAATTATTTTTGAAAACACGGTGCCCTTACAATAATTATGGCAAAATGTAGGGTTGTTGGCTAGTTTTTTATATCAAGCCTTGTTTTATTAGCAACATATATCTAGTCTTTGTTGTTACTTGTGCCATTACCACAACTTAATTTCATGTAAAACAACAAAAATAGGGAGGAAAATAAGGGATATGTTTAAATGATATTTTAACTTGTGATCGGTACATATCCAAAAAAGATAATTAAAGAAGTGGATCAAGAGTTTAGACAATAAATTTTGCCTAAAAAGATGAGGGGGAATGAGGAGAACATCATGGAACTGATAACGAATGCATCAATTTAGTTATCAATAGTACTTTAAATTGACATTCTTTATAGAAAGTTCAATTTATGAATTATCACTGCTATAAGAACTAAAGCTTCAATTTAGTTTCACTTGTATGGTTAGAACATAAATTACAAGGGAAACCTTATTTTACATGGTAACAGACAAAAAGCACAAAGTCCAAGTTGAGAATCATAGAAACTGAAAACATACATTTCAAGAACTAAAGCTCGTGAAAATTACAATTAGATACCTCAGGAGATTCATCAACTTCAATATAGCTCCATGTCATCACCACTACTACCGATCACCTCCATCTTCAGTCTTAGCTTCCCACGTTTGCCACATACGAACTGTAATTTTTTTTAAAGAAAGGGAGATCATTCTCATTAAACTTTGTAGGAAAGGAATTAAACATAGAGGCACAATAAAGGATAATATGGTGTATGACTTGTGTTCCATTTGCATGTGAAAAATTACATATATAGATGAACAAATGTAGTCAAACAAAAGCACCCATACTCATTTAAAAGACCAAAATTAAATCTCAAATCATTTTCTCTATTTCCGTACATGAGAAAGAAAAAAGTAGAAATGTGGGTCGTAAGCATAAATATGTATAAGAACAAACCTCGACGAAGTTGATATCTACACTCCACAGTTTTGGGTGCTTTTGCTCGCCTGTAACTATTGTAATCCCCCATATCCACAAACAAAGAAAATAACGTACCTATTAAACAACAAATACTATATAATTGACGTAATCACCCTATCCTCAACAAGGATTAGATGCTAAAGTTGTTGGGAATCAATAACAGATACTTTTTCAAAACATCCAATCTTGATCCAAAATAACATGATTTCTCCAAACTTGTAAACTGAATTCATTTCAATATTTTCCTAATCTCGACAATCAGTCTCAAAATACGATTAGAATCCAACCATTCCAATCAACCTCATTGAAATTTTAAACCTAATAACCATAAAATTTTAAATAAACTACTCACAAAAATAAGAATCAAATTTTAAATAAAGTTACCTTTGTATGTCTTTCTTCTGAGCAAGCAAAACATTTGAGGAATCATTCTTTGCTAAAGCGGTGACCTTTAGGTCAAGCTTGAGGATCCAACAGGTGTTTGATGCCAAGACCAAGACAGAAAACACACTGTACCTTCTATAAAACAAGAGTTAGGAAGTATAACCAAACTCACTCAAATCATGAACAGCTTAAAAATTCAAAAGTGGGACTACACAATCAAATTTAATAATCTAAGTCGACTTTCTTTAACTTAGAAATTGAAAAATTCATAATTTGAAATAAAACCGGTAAAAAGAGAGAATAAGCTTACCAATGAACTGAACTCAGATTCAACCATCTTGCATGCCCCTGTTCCCTTTCATATTTGTAATTAATCGCACAGAAAAGCTTAAATCTCTCAAAAATATTGAACAAATTGATCAGAGTTTTGAAACTGACAAAAGCATCAATGAAACAAGGAAGTTGACAAGTAAGAGAAAGACAGAAATGATACTTACAAGCATAATGACACAAGGATGAAGGATTGTTGCCGATCAGAAGGAAATTACGCTCACAAGACAAAAACCATAACAGTAAACAAAACTCACTTTTGTTCCATTCAACTATTTTTTTTTTCCATGTTCTTCCTAGTTTATTTATTTATGTGATTAAAATTGAAACAAAAGGTGTTCTAATATCACCATTCGACGACCTTCACAAGCTCGAACTCGATCAGCGATAAGTTGTTGTCTTCCTTTACTTTGAAATCTGCCGGCTCTGATTCTTCGATGCTTCCCTCGGATCCAATCCTACTATCCACCTCGAGCCACATAGACCCCTCAAATATGTCGATCCTCGTTTTCCTCTCGGCCGCCTTGCTCCAAGTAGAAGCCCTAGGCGTTACTCTCACCCACCATTTTCACCCACCCCCTCTATTTCTTTGTTTCAAAGCTCAGCCTATGTGTTGAAAATATGAAGGGGAAAAGGAAGAAAATAAGATAACAAGAATAATATAGTATACTAATTTCAGGGTTTCTTCCATAAAAAAAATTAATAAAATTCTCGGACTTCCATATAAATTCCGAATTTGAGATCCTATAAAACAGATTTCTCCCACTCTCTCCTCCCTCCTTCCTATTCATTCATCTCCTCCCTCTCTATTCTCTCTCTTCGCTTAGAAGTTTAAACTCTCCTTTCTACTTCTAATTAATCCCTACTTAATAATAATCAAGTCATATGTATTGTTGATTGATACAGTAATTTTCAGAAGGCAGCATTTCTACTTTTATAAGGGTATAGATTCATTGAATCGAATATTAAGGAAAGAAAGGGAAACATAATTACAAATTGACAATTAAATCGAAAAACAATAAATAAGATAAAATAGTCATTGCATTACATAGACACAAAACTAGTTGAAAATTGAAAACATTGGGTATTGTTATGCAAAAACAACTATCGTCATAGCCTGTAAGTTAAATTAGACAGTTCATGACAATTATACATGCAAGGTTTTGACAGGTTTACCTCTTACTGTAAAATCAAATTACATTGCTTTAGCTATTCTCCTTATAGTCACGACAATTTTACGATCTAAAAGTTCTAAGCCTTTGAAGGTATGTGTTATTCTCGAGAAAAACAACTTCTCCACCAATTTTGCCCATTATGCTCATGCCCTTAGGCTATTGGTTGACATTACAACAATTATTTGCGCTACACATTTCTTTCTCATGCTGAGACTCAATTCTTTAACTTGCTTTTTTGTAAGTATGAAAATCAATACATTGTCAAAATAACAGTCATCTACTACTTATCCTAGAAATACAAAAATTCCAGGTAGACTCTTCAAACACTATATTAAGCATCTCATTCGACTTTGTCTTTAATTATATTCAAAATGTTTCTTGTCTGTGCAAAATTGTATGTTGCATTAGCCGTAAATGTCAATTGTTATGTTATGGAACTGTAATAACATGATACATAGTTATTTTTTTTATAGATAACTATAGATAGAAATATATCAAGAAAATAATTAGTTAACTTTGAATATTAAGTTGTATATACCCAACAATATAAAACGTATTCAATATATAATGTATTAATGTCTAAATTTTTTCATAAGCAGCGGTGTTCACGATGAAGTTCAGGGCGATGCTTGTTCGAGCTGCAGTACAGTCGGGTGTATTGTCGTATCCACAGGGAGTTATGGCTATCGAATTCTAGAAGCTATTCGAGCTCTCACCTACTATGTTGAATTTCCATGCTTTTGTGAGTTTTGAAGACTAAAATAAAGACACAAAAAAAACTAAACATAAAAAAAGGAATAGGCACAGGGGTTAATTTTAGCCACTTAATGAAAATCTGATCGAAAGATCATAGCTAAGCTAAGCAAGGAATGAGTCGCTACTAAAATTAAACAATTCTAACTCTCTCAAGGATAGCATTAGATTAGCTTCTAAATTTTATCCTTATTCTATAGAAAGATATCACTTAAGAGTATAAAATATAACGAACCTTGACTAAACTAATTCTCACTCTCATAAAAGGTAGCCTAATTATCTCACTAAAACCTGAAACTATTGTGTTAAAGACATCTAGCAACCTCTCATCCAATTAAACATCCACGAAGGCAAGAGAATGATGGTGAAAACTCCTAAAACTAAGCTAACTATTCACTCCCAACTAAACCTCAAATTAAACTCCTAAAATGAGCCTTAATCACCTCCTAAAAGAAAAGAAAAGAAAAGAAAAGAAAAGAAAACAGGGGAAAGTAAGGAAACAAAAACGCATGAATTAGAAACAAGCAACAATAACACCGAAAAACAAACGATCAAAACTAAAACCATTAAAAATCAACCATTAAAAGTTTCAGATTCAAGGAGAAAAGAAGGATGAACAAGAACAAATTAATCTATACATAATACGAGATTCAAACATAAATATAAACCTAAATTTAAGCAGAGAATCCGATTAAACTATAAAACTAAAATAACATAAAGTCTAATCATAAGAACAAGGTTTAAATCTAAATCCAACCCTAAAATCTAAGTAGAAACGAACCCCAAAAATTGATTGAGGCTTGGGTGTCACTTCCCAAAACCAACCATAAAACAAATTTGTCTTCTACTCTTCAATTTATACTCGAATTGTCTTCAATCTTTCGATCTGAGCCATCCATTGACTTCGAAATCAACGATAGAGATTGCCCTCTGCTACTCAAGTGAAGATGGTGGATGCTTCGATGGTGGTGGAGTATACTCTGCCACTGCTATTGCTTGTCGTGTGTCAGAGAAGAAAAAAAGGAATTAGAAAGAAACAAGGTGGGAGGAATGCAAAAATTTGTTGGGAGGTGCCATACATTTTTAACAATTGACCACTGGGGGACCACATATTTTTAATGCACTCAAAGGGGACAAAGTTGTCAAACAAATGGCTCCCAAGTGACTTTCCGGCCATTTATAGTCGGAATAAATGAAAATACTAAAAAGCCCTTGGGCAAGTTAAATAAGTTGTATTTTGAACAGGTTAAAAAACGAGTCCGATCAAAATTTGGTTAGATTTTGGATAGCTTTAAAAAGTCCCCGTTGGATCCCCGTTGGGGATGGGGAATCTGTAGGGATGGGGATGGGGCAAGAATCATTCCCCGAAGCGGGGATGGGGACGAGTTTTTGGAGCGGAGATGGGGACGGGGATATAATCCTCCGTCGCCGATCCGCCCCGTTGCCATCCCTAATTAGGCATGTTGGGCCAAATGGAAAGAAGAGGGAAAAGTGGGTTGAGTTTGTGGTGGCAAATGTGTAGGAGAGAATAGGGAGATGGGCTGCTAGCTTTAGAGAGTGAGAGAAAGAGGGTTTGGCTGAGACTTAGTTTTGGGACGAGAAAAAGACTGGGCTGGGTAGATGAAGTAAAGAAAATGGATCAAAATATGGAGTAGCATTAGGATTAGTTTTGGCTTTGATATATGTGCCCCCCCACCCCGCCCCCTTTTTACTAATGTCGCCCCCCAAAGGACATATTTGCCCCTCTCCTCTCTCTCTCCTCTCCCTCATCCTCTCAAATTCTCTCTAACAAACACCTTCAAATTCTCTCTAAAATAGTTTATGGTTTTTGAAATTAAACCTAAACTGTCAAGGGAATATGATAATTCAGGTGAAGAAAAAGAGGTTAGTTTGTAAATTTTAATTTTTGTAAAAATTCGTTAAATTAAAAAATTTCCGGAATAGAACTAAATCGCACGGTTGCCGTGTGAATTTCTCGCCGGAGAAGGCGACGGTGCCGCACGCCGATCTCGGAAACCCCACACCGCCGCCGTCTCCGGTGAGAAATTCACGCAGCAACTAGTCCGTCAAAATTTTTTGCACTGGATCAACATGGACCGTGTTGATCCTACACGGTCCATGTTGATCCAGTGCAAAAAAAATTTGACCTTCTGGACACCAACACGGGTCGTGTGACGCCAGACACGATCCATGTTGGGTCCTTTTTTCGTAATTAATTTTATTTTATTATTAGAAAAAAAGAAAATGTGATATTGTTGCTAATAATGTCATGATTATTATTCTTATTGTTGTTCTTTTAGTAAGTTTTGGTAAGGTTTGGGGAAATTAATGAATGTGGAATTTATTTGGAAGTTCATTTGGAGGAGTTTCGCGGAGACGGTGTTGATTATTCATCGTATTTTGCGACGGAAGATGTGTTTGAGACTATAGATGCAGTGCATGATTGGACCAATTAAATAGCTGGGGGAATCGGATTTACGCCGGTTCGTACGATCAACATACAAAAGAAAAGATGCAGATCGAGAGTCCGCTAAGGTGTTACTTGAAGTGTTGGAGGTACGGTAAATACCGTGGGAAACTGAATGACCTGGATGCTGCTACTCATCGTGATACGTCGACGAAGGCGTGCCATTGTAATTTTGTCATTGTAGCGTGGACTCATAATGAAACGGAATGGCGAGTTCTTGTTTGCGATGGAGACCGGGGGAAGCACAATCATCACTTCATCTTGTACGAGGAAGGACATCGTCACGGACACCCATTGACTTCTGACATGAAACATCATGTCCGTGAAATGACCAACACGGGGTGCACGCCAGCCACAATACAAACATCTCTGAAGGTGAAATTTCCTGCTTCTAAGGCAAACATGAGGCAAATATACAACGAGCGGGCAAAGATGTGCATCGAGGATACGGATGGTAGGACGTATGCCCAACATTGTCTCTACTTGGCGAAAGTTGGCAGGTACGTCTCATTTATTGATTATGATGACGATGGCAATATTCGTCAGCTCTTTTTATGTCACCCGTACTCGTTGAAGTTGCTTCCTACATATCTGAATGTCATTTTCATTGACAGTACGTGCATGAAAAATAAGGCAAAGCGGCCTTTATGTGAGCTGGTAGGCGTGACACCATCTAACCAGAACTTCCAAATTGTTTACTCATTCATACGGGACGAGAAGATGGAGTCATATGATTGGTTGATGTGAAGGCTTCACGATTTGTTGGGTCATGATGTTATTCCATCCGTGTTTGTGACGGACAAGCAAGATGCTTTGTTGGGTGTTATTGCCAGTGTTTACCCTAATGTGCACAAATTGTTGTGCGTGTAGCAGGTGTTCGATCTCGTTTCGAGCCGAATTCTTCTCTTTCTTAGGGTGTTTTTACATATTCTAACCACGTGTTTCATGTTAATTATGAGATTTTGCTAGTTTTGTAGGAAAATAAGAAATTGACCCAAAGTGGAGCCAAAACGGAGCAAAACTCATCCAACGGAGGAAGAGGCAGAAGGATGGCTCGCCCGAGTCAAGCAGCTGGAAGAATAGCAGACTTGCCAACCAAAGCTGAGCCAAGAAAAAGTGAGACAAAAGGTTGGCTCGCCCGAGCAACATGCTGGCTCGGTCGAGCCATAACTCTGAAGACTAGCATGAGTGTGTTGAGAAATTGGCCAAGGCAAGGAGGAGACAGGGGGCTGACTCGCCCGAGCATGGGCCCTGCTCGACCGAGCTTAGCACCTGAACTGCTCAAGAGAAGCTGCCAAGAAGACATGGTGCGACCGACCAGAAGCCTGGCTCGCCCGAGCCAGGGGGTGGCTCGCCCGAGCTAGGGGATGGCTCGCCCGAGCCACTCTGGTTTTCTGCGTTGAAATTAGGATTGAAATGCTGCGTTTTGTGTAACAGTTTGGGATCAATATAAATACTCTTAGCTGCGATTTCATCCAGAACAGTTTTAGCTTAAGTTTTAATATGTATTTCCTAGTTTTAATTGTTCTTTAAGTTGCTTCTACTTTCTCTCTCTTAGGGTTTTCTATTACATTGTTCTCCAAGTTCTTGAGATTTTGAGTGTAATCAACACTTTCTTCAAGTAATTTCAGCAAAGTATTTTCTTCATTTACCTTGTGCTTTTGATTTCATTGAGTTTGTCATTAAAAGTTTCTAGGTTTGCCACCAATCAATCTTTTTAGTGAAAAAGGGGATTAAGGGCTACAAATCTTACTTGAAGTGAAGATTTGAGGGTCCTTAGTAACTTGATTCACAACTTTCTATTTTGTTCGGGGAAAGTTGCAAATGAAGATGAAGAATGAAGAATAGAGATTTTGATTAGTCAACAAGGGTATGGACTTAATTCTCAGTTTGTTTTAGTTAATTAGTTGCTTTTTAATTGCTACTTGCTTGCTTTTGATCTTGGTGATAGTTTAGGGTGTTATTAAATGTTTGCTTGTTAGCTTTATAGATTTCTTTTGAATCAATTGTTAGTAATTACTTGCTTAGTTGTGTTTCTTTCTTAATAGTTATGTTTAGTATCATGATTAGGAATAGTTTAATCGCTTAATTTTCATACTTTAATGCTTTCCGCACTTGAGAACCTCTAACAAACTAAAAACCTAGACAAACCTCACACCCATCCTCGAGTTCGACATCCTTACTTAGAACCATATCAAATATTACAAACCGAACAATGGCGCCGTTGCCGGGGATGGCGTTATTTGGGAGTTTAGGAGCTTGGTTTGTTTGTGCATAGTGTGAATAGTTTAATTGCTTTGCTTGATTAGTGTTAAGTTTTTAAAATCACTAAAAATAAAAAAAAATAGAAAAACCAGCTAAAAAAGAGAAAGTGTGACATTCGATAGGATGGATTCGAATACCAGAAACCAATAGACTGGTTAGGATAGAGACACCTTTAGTCGACTTGCCTAACATGGGTGAGGAAGAACCAAGGGTGACTTTGAGTGACCAGCTTTATCCATCTTATGACCCGCCTCCATCATGTTTTGTGCTACCGGCCCTACCTCAGGGAGTTACTTTTGACCCTCGACAGTATCATACCCAAAATCTGCCTTTATTTACTGGGACGGGGTTGGCGCTTATCTGGACAGCGGAGTATAAGGAATATCTTAGTATGGTAACACCACCCGGGGTACCCTTAGATTATGTTCTGCTGAAATATTTGCCCTTTGCCGTGCGAGATTCTGCAAAGAGGTGGATGTATAGTATCAAACCGGGATCCATTAACTCATGGGATAGTTTCTTAAAAGTATTTATGAAGAAATACTTCCCGAATTCTAAGGCGGTTCAAATGAGAAATTCCATCTTGAAGTTTAGACAGGACAAGGGGGAGCCCTATTGGAAAGCTTTTGAGCGGTTTAAGAATCTTTTGTCTCAATTTCCCCATCATGGGTTTGACCTAGTGAGATTGTGCCAAATAGTGTATGAGGGAGTTGATCAGGAAACCCGAGTAACCTTAGAGTCTATGTGTCAAGGGGGATTTATGGACAAAACTGCAGAAGAAGCTTGGGACTTTTTGGAGAGTATGTCAGAGAGGGTGATGCAATGGGGGAATACTAGGGATGAGGCCATAGGAGCACAGTTGTCCAATGCACGAGGGGGGGTTCACGCGGCTAGTGAGACCACCGGATATGAGGCTTGGTTTGCTTCTCTAGAAAACATGATCAAAACCCTAGCTCAACAACAACTTGTGACCGCTAGGAACCAACCTTATGCGCAAGTGAGTGCCTTAGAACAACCTATTTCCCCGACCCCTCAATCTCAAGTGATGTGTGCTTGGTGTCAAGGACCAGACCATGTGTATGCAAACTGTCCTTCTTTCATGCAACATGTCTCTTCCAGTGTAGAAAACGTGAATGTTATGTTTAATCAGTACCGGCCTTACTAATATCCCGGGGCGCAAAAACACCCTTACTTGTCTTATGGACCGAACAATCAAAATGTCTTGAGGCCACCAATGAACCAAGGAGGAGGTTTCCAAGGAAACCCACCTCTTCTTCAACAACCTCAAGTTCAGACCAAACCACCACCTCAGGTTGCTTATCAAGCACCTCAAGGGCAGACCATCCAACCTCGGATTGCCTAAACCCGACCCCCACCGGGGTATCCTAGTGATGATAAGCAAGATAGGCAGGAAAAGAGGTTTAGAGAGTTAGAGAATAGTATAAATAATGTTCAGAATAATTTTCAAAATTCTGTGAGTCGTGCTGTGGAGCAAGTATCGGAGAGAATGATGAAACAAATGAGTGAGCATTTTTCTCAACTAATGATGTCTAATAGAGATAGGGGTAGCTTTCCTGGACAACCCGAGGCAAACCCCGCGGGGCAAGCCTCTGGTTCATCATCTTGTGACCCGAACCAAATGAGGGGATTGAATGCCAAAATTACCCTTAGGTTTGGAAAAGAAATAGATAATAGGGTGCAAAAGCCTTTGTCTGTTGTGTGTGGAAAGAAGCTTGTATGTGATGAACCCAATGATGAGCTAGTGTCTGTTGAAGATGAGCCATACGAAGAAGAGAGGCCAACTAACTTAGTTGAGCCTCCTAGTGCAAAGGTTTCACCTAGAGTAGTTCCTGAGTCTAGTCCTTTACCACCGGTGGCTTACAAGCCTCCTACACCTTTTCCGCAAAGGTTAAAGGGGAATAAGGACCAAAAGTTTTTAGAGAAGATTAGGGAAATATTCTCCCAGGTTAAGGTCAATATCCCTTTGCTAGATGCAATTCAACAATGTCCGTCGTATGCTAGGTACCTTAAGGATTTGTGCACCACCAAGAGAACGACTCAAGTTCCTAAAAAGGCCTTTTTGGCCTCCAATGTGAGTTCAATCCTTTCGAGTCAGGTTCTTGTGAAGTATTAAGATCCCGGGTGTCTAACCATTTCCATAACCATAGGGGATAGCCAGATCTATAGAGCTTTACTTGACTTAGGGGCGAGTGTCAACCTTTTGCCCTTGCATGTTGTTGAGACCTTAGGCTTGGGTGAGTTGAAACCCACCAAGATGGTGCTTTAGTTAGCTGACCGGTCCATGAGAGTTCCAAAGGGGATAATAGAAGATGTTTTGATTCAAGTAGGCACTTTTGTGTTCCCGGTAGATTTCGTAGTGTTAGAGACCACTAGAGTTCATAACACTCGTGATGAGATACCCGTCATCTTAGGTAGACTGTTCCTAGCCACATCAAATGCATGGATAAATTGTAAAGACGGTCGGATGAAGCTAACCTTTGGGGACATGACCATGGAACTCAATAACTTTGATTTGCAAAAGTCTCCCTTAGGCTTTGAGGAGCAAGAGTGTAGAGCTTTGAACTGGGTGAGTGACTTTGAGGATAGTGCCCATTCTGATCTTAGTAAGGTTTCTTGTGTGGATGAGCTTGCTGAGTTAGGAATTGACCCAGATTTTGTGACTTCATTATGTGACTCTGATGTTTTTGATGGTGAATTGTTGTATGAATCATTGTTTGCTTCTCAAAATGTGTCTGAACCTGTAGAGCCAGAACCACCATCTTCCAAGACTCTAGAATTAAAGCCCCTTCCTTCCGAGCTTAAGTAGGTATTCCTTGGCCCTAGTGAAACCTATCCGGTTATTATTGCTTCTGACCTCGATAGGGATCAAGAGAATAAGCTAGTAGATGTCCTTAGGGTGAACAAGGGGGCTTTAGGATGGACACTTGGAGACATTAGAGGAATCAGTCCATCCATTGTGCAACATAGAATATATTTGGAAGACGATAGTGTGGCTCATAGGGATCCTTTAAGAAGGCTTAATCCCCAAATGAAAGAAGTGGTCAAGAAAGAAATTTTGAAGTGGTTAGACACTGATATCATATACCCGATTTCAGATAGTAAATGGGTGAGTCCCATACACGTGGTTCCAAAAAAAGCGGGGTTGACGGTTGTGGAGAATGAGAGGGGTGAGTTAGTATCAACCCATGTACCTTCGGGATGTAGAGTGTGCATAGATTATAGAAAGCTCAATAAGGCCACAAGAAAGGACCATTTTCCTTTACCCTTCATGGATCAGATGTTAGAGAAGCTGGCGGGGCACGGATTCTTTTGTTTTCTAGATGGGTATTCGGGGTACACTCAGATTTCCATAGCCCCATGTGATCAGGAGAAAACTACTTTTACATGCCCATTTGGAACATTTGCTTTCCGTAGGATGCCCTTCGGACTTTGCAACGCCCCCGCCACTTTTCAGCGGTGCATGGTGTCTATTTTCTCAGACCTTGTTGATGATTGTGTTGAAATATTCATGGATGATTTTTCAGTATTTGGCACCACCTTTGATGATTGTTTGTCCAACTTGAGTCGAGTCTTGAGTCGGTGCCAAGAGAAACACTTGACTTTAAACTGGGAAAAGTGCCATTTTATGGTACGAAAGAGGATAGTCTTGGGCCACGTGATTTCAAAGGATGGAATCGAAGTGGATAAAGCGAAGATTGACCTAGTTAGGAACTTGACCCTCTTGTGTGAAGGAGGTTAGGCCTTTCTTAGGACATGCTGGATTTTATCGTCGATTCATTCGTGACTTTAGTAAGATCGCCAAGCCCCTTTCTGCTTTATTGGCCAAGGAGGTGACTTTTGATTTTGCTGATGAGTGCTTGAAGGCCTTTAACACACTTAAAGATGCCTTGATATCACCTCCTATTCTCAAACCCCCTACATGGGGGGAACCGTTTGAGTTGATGTGCGATGCCTTCGACTTTGCCATAGGTGTGGTCTAAGGACAATGAATTGATAAGAAACCTGTCGTGATCCACTATGCAAGTCACACCCTGAATGAGGCACAATTGAATTACACGATAACTGAGAAAGAGTTTCTAGCTATGGTCTATGCGTTTGAGAAATTTAGGGCTTACTTGTTGGGTGCTAAAGTGATTGTGTTTACTGACCATTCGGCTATTCGTTATTTGATGGAGAAGAAAGAATCCAAGCCTAGATTGGTTAGGTGGGTGTTGTTACTTCAGGAATTTGACTGTGAAATCCGTGATAGGAAAGGATCTGAAAATCTGGTAGCGGACCACCTTTTTAGAATAGTGCCTGAACATGAGATAGAACCTCCTATAGATGCTTGTTTTCCCGACGAGTGTATTCTTAGCATAGGAGTAGAGCCGTGGTTTGCCGATATTGTCAACTTTAAAGTCATGGGAGAAATGCCTATTGATTGGAATAGGCATGACAGGGATAGGTTCCTTTACATTGTGAAGAATTTCATATGGGATGACCCCTATCTGTTTAAGTACTGCCCTGATCAGATTCTTAGGAGCTGTGTTCCGAATGAGTCTATTATGGATGTCCTCTCGTTTTGCCATGACCAACCTTGTGGGGGACATTACAGTGGGAAGAAGACAGCTTACAATGTCTTACAAAGTGGATTCTATTGGCCCACCATCTTTAGAGACGCCCATAACTATGCCCAAAGTTGCTCTAGGTGTCAAAGTTTGGGAAAAATTTCTAGAAGAGACATGATGCCCTTGCAACCTGAGATTTTTGTGGATGTGTTTGATGTATGGGGTATTGATTTTATGGGACCATTCCCCTCCTCTTTTGGGAATGAGTTTATTCTTCTAGTAGCGGATTATGTGTCTAAATGGGTCGAGGCAATTCCGTCAAAGAGAAATGATGCAAAAGTAGTGACTAGGTTCCTTCGAGAAAACATCTGTTCTAGGTTTGGGGTACCTAGAGCGATCATTATCGACCAAGGAACCCATTTCAATAACCGATCTTTTGCGGCTTTGCTTTGGAAGTATTCTGTGGAGCATAGAATGACCACCGCTTATCATCCCCGATCAAATGGCCAGGCTGAGGTGTGCAATAGGCAGATTAAGAAAATTCTTGAGAAGACAGTGTCTAAGAATAGGAAATACTGGTCCACTAAATTGACCGATGCTTTATGGGCTTATAGGACGGCTTACAAGACCCTCATAGGAATGTCGTCATATAGAGCAGTCTTTGGGAAACCTTGTCACTTGCCAGTGGAACTTGAGCATAGGGCGTGGTGGGCTTTGAAAGCCCTAAACGTTGACCTTTCGGTAGCTGGGGATATTAGGAAGCTTACTTTATGCGAACTAGAGGAATTAAGGAGGGAAGCATATGAAAACGGGAGGTTGAGTAAGGAGCGATCGAAAGTTTTGCATGATAGAGTGATCCTTAGGAAAACCTTTGTCTTGGGGCAGAAAGTCCTCCTTTATGACTCACGTTTGCACTTGTTTGCGGGTAAGCTGAAATCTAGATGGACCGGCCCATTCATTGTGATCACCGTGTTTCCATCGGGAGTAGTCGAGATTAAGGACCCCACTAATGAGTCTGTGTGGAAAGTGAACGGTCACAGGTTGAAACCTTTCTTGGAGCTTCTGGAGAAGGTGGATGTGGAGTGTGTGACATTCCATGTTCCATCCGTTGATTGAATTGTAAATTAGTTTATTTTTCTTGATTTGTTTCTTTGTTTACTTCTCTTAACTATGCACTAACAAGAAGGAAGGACCATTTATTGCTCATATGTGCATCATTTCATGGCTTGTATACTCAATCTCCATTTACAAGTCATGCGACGATTATTTGGGATCTAATCAGGTATTATCCTTCCTTATCTTTTGAGTTAGTTGGTGAGAAGTTTCTTTTTCTTTTATTTGGTGTGATTTTTGATGTTTCTTCTTTTAGGGTGTTTGTCTTCCTTTATTTCTTGTCACAATGAGGACATAGTGTGACCTTTTTGTGTGGGAGTGGGGAGACATGCATGTCGGCTTTATTCTTTTTTTCTTTGAAAAGAAAATCGAAAAGACAAAAATTTTTGGTTAGTTATTTTCTTAGGTTTTGCGTGTTTTTGGTTTCGTTTCATTTTAATTTTTACTTAGGATAGTTTTTTGTTTGATTTTTAGTTAAGTGTTTTGGGTTCTAAGGTGTCCCGGGAGGTTTTTGAGTGTTTGAGAGTTTGAAAATCTTTTTAGGGGAAGTTAAAATACTTAGTTTATTTTGAGAAATGTAACCTTTTGAAGTGTTGGCCAGAACCACTACTCGGGCGAGCCACAGGCCTGCGCGACCGAGCGCACTCACTGAGCAGACTTCAAGAGTTAAAGAGCAAGAAAAGGCAAAATTTCCAGAAGTATAGCTCGGGCGAGCGAGACATTGGCTCGACCGAGCTGGTCACTATGCCCAAATGAGTATGAAATAAACGCTAAGGCAAGTTATTGACAGAAGGGCCGCTCGAGCAAGCAACATTCTGGCTTGGTCGAGCCAGCCAACTGGAGATTGGTATAAAAAAAAGGTTTGAAAGACACGCCACCATCCGAGGAGCAATGGGGCAGCGCTTTAGCTGGCCGAGCCGGCCTTCGCCAAAGATTTTCCATTGGTCGAAACCTTGCTCGGCGAAAGGTGTTATGCGGCTTGGGCGAGCCGTCGACAGATATGTTTTCTGTCGGGGTCTTTTATTCGATTTTCTCTCACTTCCCTCATATTTTCTCACTTAATTTCTCTCTCATATCTCTCTCTTAATTCCCCCAAACCCTAGCATCAAGCCCTAACTCTTAATTCTTCATTAATCTCTTCTATTTCTTCCAGATCTGGTCAAGTTCTTGTCCTAGATGCGTGAGTTCTGCTGCTGCGGTAGTCAAGCACGACATTGCAACTATCTTGTGGTGAGTTTGTGTTGTGCACGCTTCGCCTTCGTCGTTCTTTGCGTTAGTTTCCGCCACAGACGTCATTCCTTGTCAAGGCCAAAACATTCAAGGTTTTCAGTGTAAGTTGTTGTGAGAGTGTGCTGGGTTCGTTGTTTTGTGCCCAAAATTGTGTTCACTATTTGCTGTGTGGTGCTTCAAGTTGGTGTTCACTAGCAAGGGTCAATTTTACTATCACCATTTCAACCACTCTTCCTTTTGGTGCTATTTGGGTTGTAACATTCACTTAGAGTTTCAAAGTTCGATTTCAAGGTTAATTTGGGTGTTACTTGTGATTTGTTCTCAGAATTTAGGGCTTGAGTGGTTGTGTGTATTGGTTGCTATTTGGGTATTCTTGAGTTGCTAGTGTTGCTTTGAATTCAACATGGTTCGATCTAAGAGAGCACGCACAAGTGTGGAAGGTTCTCCCTCACCCCCGCCCGAGTCTTCATCAGCGGCGGTGGATAAGAATCGATACAAGGCTCAAACACCTACTCCTCTTCGAGCTGACCCGGGAGTGCGTATGAGATTCCTGGATGAACATCATAAAGAGAAGTACGAGCTATATCAACACCGGAAACTCTGTGCTCCGAATGTGTACGATGAAGCAACAGTGAGGAAGGTGTATTGCGGCCCTAGCTTTGAATTTATCATAAGAACCTTGGGGTGGGATTCATTCATCAAGATTGATGAATCCCTTTATGACCAATCGATCCTTCAGTTCCTTAGTTCATTGCAAGTTGAGGATGATGAAACACGGCAAGCAAAGTTCCGGTATAGAGTGGATAACAAGGAGAGAACTTGCACTGTGTAAGAGCTATGTCATGCACTTGGGCTACCGGAGGATGGGCTTTATTACTAGGATAGCGCGCATTTTGATGAACAAGCCGCCATGAAAAGCCTTACTTGTTGGCGACGGAAGCATCAACGGTTGCACGCCTTAGCCGATGTCTCCTTTTTGACTAGAAATTCCAAGGCTCATGACTTGCGCAACTTGGCCGTTCGGATTTTTCATCGCATAGTCTCGAGTTCGGTCTTCGGAAGGGACGATGGACGGGCTAATGTGAGGAGGGACGATTTGTTTGTTATCTTCCACACCATCCAAGGGACACGAGTGAACTCGGGGTCATGTATTTTGCATTGCTTGAAAGAAATCACCTCCAGAAACCTTACCACTACGATTGCCATGGGGCATATTATATGCCACTTTTTGATGAAGCAACGGTTTGGAGGATATATAAGCAAGTTCACCCCGCGTTATTTTCCCGACCCAATCGACGGTGTACGATTGCAACGCATGGGTATCCTCGAGCGCCACCGCACGAAACACATCTACAAACACGGCTCGGATCGATATGCGACGTCCATTCATTTGGACCATGAGCGAGCCGCACGTTGGTTGGATGTGTCCAACCCACACAACTGGTCGTGCGGTGAAAATCCAAGGAGCCACCGCCGAGTTGGGGGTCCTGATGACCCGTTTGCGCATGAAAACGAGGAAGAAGAAGAGGAAGAAGGAGGGGAACCGGCAAACCAAGGCGAGGCTAGCGGTAGCGGTTCTCAAGAGATCACGATGGGGTACTTAGCAAGCGGAATGGATTAATTGAGTGTTGATCTCCGAGAGCAACGTACTTTGATGCAAAGTACTCATAACTTGGTGGAGAGTCAACAAGAACTCCTTCATGCGCAGCAATCGACACTCGAGAGGCACGAAGGATACTTTAGACGCTATGACGAGTACTTCCATCAGCAAAACCAGTATTGGAGGGATTGGGGGTACTACCATTATGCTATGGCAGACCGTCCGCCGGCACCGCCCGACTACGTCAATCAATACTACCCAACTTACTTCCCTTATTATCCATACCCTCCTCCGGGAGGAGATGAGCAGTGATTGTAAGCATTCCACCCCCCCTCTTATCTTTTGCATTGGATGTGTTTGCTTTATATCTTGTGATATACATGTGCGAGGGGTGTGTGGTGTTCCTATGATGGGGTATGGTGGATGTTCTTCAATATGGTTTTGCATTTACGAGGCTTGTTGGATGATTAAGTGCCGTTTCGTTAGGTTTTGTCATGGTTTGTTGGTTAGGAAGTTGTCAATGTAAGCTTTTGCATCGTGATTTTCGGATGTATGGTTGAGAATGTATGGTTTACGTTTTGGGGGTTTCTCATTCGTAGAACCGGGTAGTGGCGAGGTATTTCACCCTCAATTCCCGCCTCATATAGTGAGATTCGGGGTTGGGTTAGCCAGTGATCATATACATTTGTAAATATTTTAAGTTTCTTTTAATTAGTAAGTCTTTAGTTTCTTTGTCTTGTATAGTTTGATTTTCCTTTTTTATCTAGCATGTAAACATTTCACCCATAGTATGCTTTCATTGTCTAGCTCTAACCTATGGTGTTATGTTCGTGGATCGTGCGTTGGGTGTGCGTTTATTGAAGACCTTCAGGTAACATCATCTAACCCTCTCTTTCATTGTGAATATAGTAGTGATCCATGTTGCATGCTTGATTTTTCCTTTTGGGTGGCGAACCCCTTGAGTGTGAATGTTGGGATATTATTGTTGTTGGAGCCGTGTGGGCTCGGGTCGCCACCAATTATTGTTTGTTATGTGTTTGTTGTGTGTTTTTAGGTTTTCTACCTTATTTGTGACACCCTTCTTCTCACAATGGGGACATTGTGAAGTTTTGTGTGGGAGTGGGGGGTGATACTTCCAATTGTCATGGGTAGATCACCTAGTTTTGAGTCTTTGTTTTCGTTTTTCGTAGTTTGTGTCGAGAAATTTGAAAAATTTTGTGTGAAAAGGAGAAAAAAGGGAGTGAAAAACCTCCAAGGCTTTCGTTTTTCGTTTTGTTTTTGCTTTGTTTCTTGGATTTTGTTGTGAAAATTGAGAAGTCGTTCTTAATCTTCTTGAAAAGAAACCGGTTTGAGCATTTTCGACCCTATCTTGGGCGATTGTCATGACTTACTTTAAGTAGATTCCTTTCATTGAGTGTCTAGCGAGATCCCATCTCTCTCTTTTTATGTTCTGTTTAAAATTGGGGGATTCCAGGGATTTGCATTCGAGCTTGTTTTGTTTTCTTGTTTAGCAAAAGCAAAAAAGTTCAAAAAGAAAGAAAAAAAATTCATAAGATACAATAACCTGATTAAGTGGAGCGTGTCGCTGAATGACACTAACCACCTACACTTAGCCAATCTACACGGGCCCGGTATCAGTGGTACGGCACGGATACCCCTTAACCCTACTCCTATATCGCTTTGCGACGGAGAGGCGAATGGAAAAGACTGTGTTGGGAGGGTAAACCCCATATTTGGGCCGTCCAATTCCCGAAAATAAGGCTAATACCGACCTTAAAAAAATAGTAAAAAAAAAAGAAAGAAAATCTTGTTAGGAATACTCAACCCAAAAAGAAGAAAAAGTTTGAAGTGTTAATAAAGTGAGAGGCTCTTCCTTGCATCACCTGCGGCCCTCACCAAGCCAAGGGCGACCAAATGCGGGGAGGGGCAACTCTTTCCTTTCCTTTGTTCGTTTCGTTGTTTTGTGAGCTCGGGTGTGAGTCTTTTGGGTCGTCTGGGATCGAATAGAACTCTTTAAAACTTTTTCGCAAATGGGATTAAACTCTACATGAGGTGTAAGGAATCAAAAACTTCCAAGATTGGCAGTTGTGTGGGTTAGGTGTTGTGAGATGCTCATAACGGTTCCTTTTGGAGGATTAATACCGTTTTCTTGATTGGTACGACTTGATTCATTGAAACGAGCAATTTTCTTTTTCTTTCTTTTAAACTTGTTTTGTTTTTCATTTTCCCTTTCTCCTTTTTCTTTGGCTTTTGTGGGTGTAGTTGCTACAAACCCTCACGAGACCTACCTCGTCCACCCGGGCTACTGGGGGGTTTAAAGGGCTTGATGCATACGCTAAATGCATCTGCGATTCCTGCGAAAGTGAGTTAGGTTTTAGTTTTCTTTTTCTAGTCTTTTTCTTTGTTTTTAGTTTGCTCGGGGCGAGCAAACCCTTGTGTGGGAGTGGTGTTCGGTCTCGTTTCGAGCTGAATTCTTCTCTTTCTTAGGGTGTTTTTACATGTTCTAACCCCGAATTTCATGTTAGTTATGAGATTTTGCTAGTTTTGTAGGAAAATAAGAAATTGACCCAAAGTGGAGCTAAAACAGAGCAAAACTCATCACATGGAGGAAGAGGCAGAAGGATGGCTCGCCCGAGTCACATCCTGGCTCGCCCGAGTCAAGCAGCTGGAAGAATAGCAGACTTGCCAACCAAAGCTGAGCCAAGAAAAAGTGAGATAGAAGGCTGGCTCGCCCGAGCAACATGCTGGCTCGGTCGAGCCATAGCTCTGAAGACTAGCATGAGTGTGTTGAGAAATTGGCCAAGGCAAGGAGGAGACAGGGGGCTGACTCGCCCGAGCAAGGGCCCTGCTCGACCGAGCTTAACACCTGAACTGCTGAAGAGAAGCTGCCAAGAAGACATGGTGCGACCAACCAGAAGCCTGGCTCGCCCGAGCCAGGGGGTGGCTTGCCCGAGCCACTCTGGTTTTCTGCGTTGAAATTAGGATTGAAATGCTGCGTTTTGTGTAACAGTTTGGGATCAATATAAATACTCTTAGCTGCGATTTCATCCAGAACAGGTTTAGCTTAAGTTTTAATATGTATTTCCTAGTTTAATTGTTCTTTAAGTTGCTTCTACTTTCTCTCTCTTAGGGTTATCTATTACATTGTTCTCCAAGTTCTTGAGATTTTGAGTGTAATCAACACTTTCTTTAAGTAATTTCAGCAAAGTATTTTCTTCATTTACCTTGTGCTTTTGATTTCATTGAGTTTGTCATTAAAAGTTTCTAGGTTAGTGTACAACCCCGAAAAAAATTCAATGGCATTGACCGTGAGGTCGTTAATAATTTAAGTTGACTCCGTTAATTGTTAAATTTTCGTTTGTGATTATTTTGCTAACACTTGAGCTCGCAGGATCGTTGAGGGACTAACAAGGGAATATAGGGAATATCATGTGTGGTTATTATTAATTATTATGATTAGTATTAATATTATTATTATTATTATTATTGTTCTTATGTGATTATTATTATTATTATATGATTGTTATTATTAAGTGATTATTATCACTATTATGTGATTATTATTATTATAAAGTGATTATTATTATTATTATTATTATTATTATTATTATTATTATTATTATTATTATTATTATTATTACTGTTATTGTTATTTAATATTATGTGATTAGTATTATTATGTGTTATTATCTTTTTATTATTATTATTATGGGTGGTATAATATTATTACAATAGCATTGTACGTTATTAGTAGTAATACATATTATTATCATTATTAGTTGGTAGTAGAATTCTATTGTGATTAGAGTTGGTTCGGTTTAGATTTTCTTTCAGTTGGAGGAGAATTGAAGTTGGATAAGAGTTAGATGTGAATTAACATGAGATTAGTGGGGAGGTTAAGAGCTAGCCTAATTTCTTTCAAAACCAAAACCTACGCAGACCTATGTTTCCCCGCTCTGTCCTCTCTCTATTATCTTCTTCTCTCTCTCTGCCGTGCGCCTCCAGTCAGTGTCGCCGCCAGCACGTCGCCGGAAACCACCGCAGACCCCAGCAACCACCAGCGCCCTCTGCCCTTCTTCTCTTCTCTCTCCCATTTCTCCCTCCCTTTCTGTCTGCCGTGGACTTCCAACCGTCGCCGGAACACCGCCTAGACCACCGTCGACCGCCGCTCGTCACCCACCGCTTCAACCGGCGACCATCGTTATCGCCTGTCGCTCGATCGTCATTGCCGCTGCTGCTGTCACGACCGGTCGTCGGACCACCATCGACGGGAACGATGCCGAAGCACTGCCCGGGACCACCAAGAACCGTCCTCGACTCTTCGGGAACCACCTTGCGCCCGAGCTAATTCGCGTCGTTAGAGAGCTCAAGTGTGTTCGTTTTTGCTGTGAAGTGAAGTTAACCAGGTAATGTCTATGCTCTAATCTCCACTGGGATGCTCTTTAAATGTGTTTTAATGTTTTCTAATCTGTTTTGAGAATTGCATCCCGAAAGGGGACTTTATGTGGAAATTTAGACCATCTGTTTTGATTGTTTGTGATCTTGATTTATGAGTTGAGAAATTGTGATGGTCTTTTATAAGTAGTTTTGATATTGGTTTTGATAACCTGGGTTGGGTTTGACTTGAGAGTTGTGAGCTGAGCTTTGCATAAGATACTAATAATTCAAAGTGACGCATTAAGCAGGTTTATTTTGTCGATGTCTTTGGTAGACGGTTACTTTAATGCCTTTGGTAGGCGATTGTTTATGCCTTTGGTGGGCGAATGTTTTATGCCTTTGGTGGGCGAATGTTTTTATGCCTTTGGTGGGTGAATGTTTCGACGCCTTTGGTGGACGAATGTTTATGCCTTTGGTGGGCGAATGTTTTTATGCCTTTGGTGGGCGAATGTTTCGATGCCTTTGGTGGGCAAATGTTTCGACGCCTTTGGTGGGCGAATGTTTATGCCTTTGGTAGGCGAATGTTTTTATGCCTTTGGTGGGCGAATGTTTCGATGCCTTTGGTGGGCAAATGTTTGATGTCTTTGGTGGGCGAATGTTATGATTTGCCTTTGGTGGGCGAATGTTTTGATGCCTTTGGTGGGCGATTGTTTTGATGCCTTTGGTGGGCGAATGTTGCTTTAAGGGATTTGATATCCCGCCCGCATAATAAAATGATTTGGTTGGTTGAGGAAAACAGTTAAGGCATTAAAGGTTTGTGAAATGGTTTGACTTGTTGCCTCTCCCTCAAATGAATTGAAATGAACTTAACTTGTTTTTAACGTTAGGGGTAGACATTATTGAGATTTCCCCCTCATTTTTGAAATGTTTTGTTTTCAGGTGATGATCAATATGCTGGGAACGGGAGTTAGAAGTGAGGACGAAATGTTTAGAAGTCATTAAATACGTTGCTTTTCTTTTCTGAGAAGCTTGAAGTTGGTTTTGAGGTTTATTTCTAAGTATGAGTTAGTTAGTTGGTTTACTGTTCACAGACAGTTGTAGTTTTTTTTCCTTCTCGCCTTGTATTCCTTCGGGGATGCGGCAGTGACGCCCAATAAGAGTTTGAGTCTTCCGCTGAATTTTTCTGTTAACGTTAGTTTGACTTTGACTTTTCTATAATTAAATTTTCGGGGCGTTACAGTTAGCCACCAATCAATCTTTTTAGTGAAAAGGGGGATTAAGGGCTACAAATCTTACTTGAAGTGAAGATTTGAGGGTCCTTAGTAACTTGATTCACAACTTTCTATTTTGTTCGGGGAAAGTTGCAAATGAAGATGAAGAATGAAGAATAGAGATTTTGATTAGTCAACAAGGGTATGGACTTAATTCTCAGTTTGTTTTAGTTAATTAGTTGCTTTTTAATTGCTACTTGCTTGCTTTTGATCTTGGTGATAGTTTAGGGTGTTATTAAATGTTTGCTTGTTAGCTTTATAGATTTCTTTTGAATCAATTGTTAGTAATTACTTGCTTAGTTATGTTTCTTTCTTAATATTATGTTTAGTATCATGATTAGTAATAGTTTAATCGCTTAGTTTTCATACTTTAATGCTTTCCGCACTTGAGAACCTCTAATAAACTAAAAACCTAGACAAACCTCACACCCATCCTCGAGTTCGACATCCTTACTTAGAACTACATCAAATATTACAAACCGAACATGTAGCATATTGGGAATGATGTGGAGAACAAAGTAAACAACCTTATTGGGGGCAAGAAGATTAGACTCGGGCTACATTTCAAACATCATTACTAGAACGACATTGTATATGCGAACACTGATGAAGAGTTCAAAAGGAAGTGGGACAATGTCATTAGCGTGTTGGTTGGCATAAATGACCTAATTGTGCCATATCTGAATAGGACGTGGCTGAAGCATAAGGAAAAATTCGTTTGTGCTTTCACCGACAATGTCCCTCACATGGGGAACACAGCGGCTTCTATAGCGGAGAACCAGCATTCTACACTAAAATATTATATCGGCAGTTCTAGAGGCACCTTCGATCATGTCTTTACGAAGATTCACCAATACTTGGAGAATCAACATACTAAGATTCGGAGAACGCTTGAACAGTCTAGGAGTACG
Source organism: Portulaca oleracea (assembly GCA_029582165.1). Lineage (NCBI taxonomy): Eukaryota > Viridiplantae > Streptophyta > Magnoliopsida > Caryophyllales > Portulacaceae > Portulaca > Portulaca oleracea. Next base: position 19,710,681 of record CM055882.1, on the reverse strand, counting down.
CTTATGCTTAATGGGGATTCAAATCTCTTTAAGCATTTGCACGGTCATGTATCTCATCACGCCCTTGACCTGTTGTCGAAAGAGTTCAATAAAAATGTGGTCGATGAGGTTAAGGGGAGGCTGCGACATATCTGATCACAAGTTATCGAGAACCCACCTCCTCCCGTGTGCGTGTTCTATGATGCCCATTTACGAAAAAGGTGAGCAATTGTAGTGTAAACTGAAAAACATGTTTTTGACACAACTCACTGTAATTGGCGATGGTGAAACCCTTGGCTCAAATGATGTTCCATTAGGTAAGGACATGACAGAATTTGAGTACCTCATTCAACTGGTTCGGGAGAGTGATCCAGGCGTGACACGCAACGTAACCCAGGTCATCAACGAAAGGTTCAATCCTGACAGTGTCAATGTTCCTGATCCGGAGACAAGCCCACGACGCCCCGGGAGACCCAGGACATTGAGATCCACCCAACGCAACCGTAATGCATTTGAGTACAGCCGAACAGTGGGTCGGGGTAGCAAGACTACAATGAACTCATCGAGGATAAAGAGAACCAGTTCTTCATCAGTCGGGATAGGTCAAACAGGTGTGGATTTCCTTATCAATATAACCGATGTTAATCTCATGCGGAAGTATCCCCCGGATGTGTAAAGATTCGTTCCCGTTTAAGAACGATTTGCAACATTTCATAATACCATACATTGTTGGTTGGATGGATGTTGGTGTTGATGGCAACTGTGGGTTTAGATGCATAGCCGAGGCAGGTTACAGGGACGAAGAAAAACGGCCAACTGCTAGGACGTCAATGCGCAGTGAATTGTTGGGGAGTCAAAATGACAATTTGAACGCATTTTGTAATAACAATAGTGAGTTCAATGCATCCTTCCACCGGATAGGTGGTCACCTGGTTGGACCAGCCCCGTTTGAGTTTTGGATGTCGGCTCCAACGGATTTATTTCTAGCAGCGACACTGTTGAACAGTATGTGGATCAGCCTTTCAACACCTCCTGGTCAATTTGAGCAGACAACTGAGTTATGCATATTAGTATTACCCATACGAGGAGGACCTGGATTGAGGGCACCTGCAAAAATAATGGGAATAGTGCAAGCAAACAAGAACCACTTCATGCTTATTCATTTACACGATGACTGCCCTCTACCGCCGGTTCATGTTGGACGGCGAGCAGCTAAAGACGTTAGTGTCGAAGGTTGGGATGAGTCGTTCAAGGCTCGTATTGATAGATGGCAAGCTCTTAGGGCCGAACAACGGCGATCATTGTCGTAGCTATTAAACTATATGTATTTATTTGGTTATTTATTTGGTTTTGTTGTCTAGGGTTATTTATTTGGTATTTTTTGTCGCACTACATACTCATGCATTTTACTTTTAAATTTAAAAGTACCATACTTAAATTTAAAAACTTAAAATGAACCACAGTTAAATGAAAACTTACATTGTACGATATTTAAATTAAAAAATAAAACAAGTTAAAATCCACAACAATTACAATAAAAATCACAATCTACTCCTCACACTCATCATCTTGCTGCTCGGGGATGTGGATATGCACTTGAGTGCACCAACGTGTGTACAAATCCCTCATTTCATGATATGCGGGACGACTCACAAAAAGTGTCATCGTCTCTTCGTTCGGTTGGGGTGGCTGCGACAGTGTCTGCACTCGTGAGGCCCAGTCATAGGACCACTTCCATAAAAAAAAATTAACACAAAACAAAGCAGTTAGACCAATCATGATACTCACCATCCAAAAACAAATCAGTTAAACAAAATATTAAAATATGCTAAGGGGTTTTTGTACCTGTTCGAGTAACGTATGATCATCGACTGTGGATTGGCTGGCGGAGGCGTTGTTTATCAAGAATTTGTAAGAATGTATCGCATACCAATCATTGTAAGAAACATCCACTTCCCACGACACACATTTTGTGCGTGGCAGATCACTCACTGACAAATTGTTGCACACCGAAAACCCCAACCAGTCCGCACTGACGTTAGGCTCCAGAAATACCACTTTGTACGCCCCCTTCGACAGTCGCTCAGCGGTTTTCGGTACGATCAACCTTCGGGGGATATGCTGTTGGTGCCCTAACTGACAGACCACGCGATTAGGCATGTACAACTCAGTGAAGTCGTATGCACGAATGGGGCCCACATACAACGTCCTACTACATGACTTGTAGGGGGCAGGTCCATATGGGGCCCAACACATACGATCCGGCATCAATGCGTCCAAGGAGGCCCTCAACGCTCGGAGGCGCTGTTCTGATCTCGCCAGGTGGTTGGGGAGCCACCTGCTCGCGCGGGGCTCATTAACCGGCCGCTCCCCGTGTGCCCTAAAATCAGGAAAGTACTCATAGATTCAGGCCTGCAACAGGGTCAAACACCCAACCAACTTCGTTGTCCCAGCGCTGCTCGCCACCCCTAACTGTCGATAAAGGTACGGCAATGTAACCGTACCCCAAGCAACGCGATCAACGGCAACGTCAGTGCTAGGCCACAGATGTGGGCCGAACTCTATCCCTCGATTTGTCCATGAGGATAGTGTTTCCGAGCAAACTCAACAACAACGCCCTTATCCTATGGGGAATGGGATAATCGGGCGATGTACATATCAACCTCAAATCAACGTCAAGTACGGCGCATTTATCATAAGTGTGCAAGGTCTTCAGTCCTCTATTCTCTTATTGAAAATAGTCGGCACGTACTCGTTAACAATAAGGCATCACGCCATCAACTGCAAGACCCAAGATATGTTGCAGATCATGCAACATGATTGTCATTTCACCGAAGGGAAGGTGAAATGTGTTCGTGTCGAGTTGCCACCTCTCAACGAATGCCGACAACAACGTCATATCGATGTGGCTATACATCAAGTCCACCAAAGTGGTGATTTGGATCCTTTCCAGTGCAACCTGGCATACAGGATCCATCATGGACCTCATTGACCTCAAATCCCTCAGCACATTCCTCTTCGTCACGCACTCAAGAACTGCATGGGGCGAACGCTCCCGACCATCCCATATTACTCGAGCAGTGTGACCTCCAAAGCTCAGTATAACGATCCCAATCGCAGGTCCCCCGGGCACGTCACCGACAATCTTTCAGTCGTCATCATTACTCCGGCTCCTCTTACTATGCCTGCTATTGGTCCTCGTATCACCGGTAGAAAAACTACTTGCCTATCCCCGTTGTCGAATTGGGGCAAACTTCCCCCCTGCATCTCTCACCGGCATGAAACCCGCTGACCTGTAAACTGGCCCTAGCGGAGGCGTTATTGAAGTAGGGATCATCTACGGGACATCAGACCTGGTCCCCTCGTCCCCCGTTGTCTATGTGTCGCTCGACTCATCCATATATTGATTGAGATGGTCAATGAAGCCTCGTGTGGTCTGACCCCTCGTGTCCTCGGGATGGCCGCCCGCATCATCATATGCTCCACTACCTCGACCGACACGTCGTGCTGACGCAATCACATTACGTCTGTGGGGGTTCCCAGATTCACCCCCTCCAACAAGACGGAAGCTGCTGCGACCGATCCGGAAACCCTCTATCCTTACCCTTGTCTAGCATCACCTGCAATATAAAAACATTAAAAAAAAAACCCTACATATATAAAGACAATACGTTATGAACCCTAAACATCAAAAGTAAGATTACAAGTTATATAATCTTAGTTCTCACAAGATTTCTCACAATCGTGATGTTTTATTTCATGAAGATAAATTTCTCTACAAAGATACTGACAACACTAATGCGAACAACACTGTTATTGATCCTTCATGGATAAATGATTTTTTGAGATCTTACACATGTGATTCTACTATTTCTGGTCCTCCTTTTACCGTTGATAATGTTGCGCCTGCTGATTGCTCTTCTCCTTTTAATATTGTATCTAATGTTGATCATCAATATGTTAGAGATCCTGCTAATTTTGTTACTCCTCCTATCATAAATGAACTCCTTGATTATGAGTCCATTTCTTCTACACAACAACATGATACTAATCATATTTCTAAGGTTTCTATTCCTATCAGGAAATCTACAAGGGATAAACAACCTCCAGTTTTGCGTTAAGATTATTTACAACCTGTCAAGAAATAACATCATACTGCCAATCCTCTTCAATCTCAATCTCAAAGTTTCACTTCTTATGTAAAACATACATTATTCAATTTTTTGATTTTCTCACCTTTCTCAATCTTATGTTACATCTCTTTCTGCAGTTCTCCATACACCTAAACCTTCTTTTTTTTCTCAAGCCCAAAAGCATCTAGAATGGGTGGCTGCAATGGATAAGGAGCTTTACGTCAAATGGGGATACAAAGTTAAATTCAAACCTGATGGTTCTGTAGAAAGATATAAAGCAACAGTTGTTATTCGAGGTTTTTTACAAGTCAAAGACAAAGATTACAAACATACTTTCTCTCCAGTTGCTAAATTGGGTACTATATGTTTTGGACGCTAATATACTAAACTTTTGGAGTATTGGACAATAATGCACTGAACTTTGACCTTGGACAATAGTGCACTGAAATTTGAGGGGTGTTGGACAATAATGCACCCGAAACAATTTCGAAGGGGGCTGACTTGGTGATGATTTTACGTGGTAAACTAAGAAGATGAATAAACTAAATAATATCTAAATTTATAACATGTCAATTAATCTACACAAGCAAAGGTGATTTTATACAAATACAACAACAATCTCTCAGCAGAAATCCGTTTAAACAAATGTGATTTTATGTTTTTCTTACTCTTTTCAAACTTGATTCTCTTTGCTTATGTGTGGATTAGCTGCCATGTCATAAATTTAAATATTTTTGGACCAATTGATCTCCTTCACCTGCTACATAGGATTGCCACCTAGTCAACCACTGTCGAAATCGTTCTCAGTGCATTATTGTTCAACACCCCGCAAAGTACAATGTATTATTGTCCAAGGTTAAAGTTCAGTGCACTATTGTCCAATACCCCAAAAGTCCAGTATATTACCATCCAAAAACCCTTTTTTTATTGCATTTGCCACTACTAAAGCATGGGATTTACACCAACTGGACATTGATGCATTTTTACATGGATACATTGATGAAAAAGTTTATATGCTTCCTCCCAAAGGCTATCACAAAGCTCATCCATGACAAATTTTCAAATTGATTCGTTCTTTATATGGATTAAAGCAAGCATCTCATCAATGGAATTTAGAGCTTACTAAATTCCTCAAACAACAAGGGTTCACTCGATCTCATTCAGATTATTCTCTTTTTCTAAAGTTTCTTCTACTGGTTCTATCTACATTCTTGTTTATGTGGATTATCTTTACATCACAGGAGATGATCATAATGGTATTTCTATGCTTAAGAAAGATCTTCATTCTGCCTTCACTATAAAAGATTTGGGTTTTGCTTGCTATTTTCTTGGCATAGAGATAGCAAGATCATCTCAAGGCACCCTTTATAAATCAAAGAATGTTTATATGTGAATTGCTTATTGATTTAGGTCTAGCAGCTTCCAAAACCAATAATGTTTCCTCTCCCTTGAGGCATGAAGATTTCTTTAGACTCTGGCAAACCTCTTTTTGATGCTACATTTGACAGAAGGCTTATTGGTCGCTTATTATATTTAACCCTCACAAAACCTGATATCAGCTATGCAGTTCAATATCTTAGTCAATTCTTACAAAAACCAACTGATCTTCATTATTCTACTGCTCAACATATATTGAGATATCTTAAAGGATCTATCAATAAATATCTTTTCTATTCCAGCAAAAACTCCTTGGAAGTAACGACTTATTTAGATGCAAATAAGGGTAGCTGTCAATTTTCTACAAGATCTTTAATTGGCTATTGTGCATTTCTTGGAGATTCTTCGATTTCATGAAAAACTATGAAACAAAAGACTGTATCTAAATCATCAACAGAGGCTAAATATAGGTCTATGTCAGCCACTGTATCAGAAATAGAATGGATTACTCAGTTTCTTGAAGATTTTCATATTCCAGCAAGAGGTCTTATATATTACCTTGCTTTGTGACAACAAATCTGCTCAACATATAGCTCCTAATCTAGTTTTTCATGAAAGAACAAAACATATTCAAATTGATTGTCATTATATCCGAGATAAAATTCAAGATGGGTTGATTCAAACAACATATATTTCCTCCAACAATCAACTTGCTGATGTAATGACCAAGCCAATAGGAATGTTACAACATAATCTGCTAATGTCAAGGCTACGTTTGATTGAAAATCCTCCCCGTTCACCTTGAGGGGGGATGTGAAGTATCATCATAAGCATCATCATCAACTTCACCTCAACTTTCTTTATTTGCTTATTAAAGAATTAGTTATAACAATTTTTGTATAGATCCTTCCTTTCTCTTGTGTATATATATAGTTTTAGGTTCTTCTCTAATGTACCTCTTTTGATGAATTACAATACAAATATGATTCTCTCTATAAGTTGATAAAAAACCTATGTTGTGCTTGGTTAAAAGTTAGTCAATTCTTTATGATCGCTCCCATGTTCTCTCTCGCTTAAGGTGCCACTCTGCTAGGGTTTACGCGTGAGTAGTTTTTCCGTCGTCCCCTGGTGGACGTTCTCATCTCTATAGATTTCGCTCCGGCAAAGTGTCTCTACATTGTCAGGTTCATGGATTCACCTTTGTTGAATCGATGGAAGGGTCTAAAACTTACGGAGAAGGAAGAGAAAGTTGTGGACTGTGCCCAAACAACATCGGAGAATTTTGAAACAAGGGCAGCATTGGCCCTGGTGGGTAAAGAGCACACAAATAAGCCCTACAGAGTGACTGGTCTATTTGTTTTATGCGGGAAGCATGGAAAGTTAGGAAACCTTTTAGTATACGAGAAGTGGGGGAAAATCTTTTTGTTTTCCAATTCTTTACAAATGAGGATAAGGTGAGAGTGCAACAAGGAGGGCCTTGGACATTTGATAAACAACTGATCCTGTTAGCAGAGATTGAAGAAAACATGGTGGCATAAGAGATTACTTTCCCGACGGCATACTTTTGGGTACGGGGGTATAATATTCCCTTTGGAAAAATATCAAAAGAGACAGTGCAAGCCCTGGCTAGAGTTTTTGGTGGTTTAGTGGAGTATAGGGAAGATGATAACTTAGGATGGAGTCGTTACGTAGCCTTTCGAAAGATGAAGATAACGGAGCCATTACCGAGGGGGCAGTAGCAAACTTTGGTGTTGCAGGCACTCAGTGGATACCGTTTAAATACGAGAAGTTTCCCATTTTCTGTTATCGTTAAGGCAGATTGGGCCATGTCGAAGATGACTGTGATTCTCATGAGGAAGAAGACAACAAGGGCCAATATGGGGATTGGATGCGGGCTTCCCTAAGTAGAATTTTTAGAAACTCGAGGACTGGAGGAGGAAGTGGAAAGGATGGGAAAGCGGGAAAGAGTCCCCTGGCGCTAGGGTTATCTGAGGAGGGAGGTAAAACATTAGTTGATGATCGGAAAAATAATGGAGCAAGGAGATCTCTTAAAGAAGTTTTGGAGGCATCTAATTTGGCAATGAAAGATCAGTTATCTGAATCACAAGATATCAATGGGGAAGCTGAGAAGGAGGTGACATCAAAAAATAAACAAAAGGAGTTTGGAGAGAAGGGGCCAGAGGGTGTTGATTGGTCTCATTTCGAGTCGAATTGATACCGTTAATAAAGGGTTTTTGCTTGTTTTAGATCCCTAATTATTAGTAAGTTATGATGATTTTGTGTTTTATAGGTTAAATCAAAGAAAATAGGGAAAAGAAGACCTAAACGCTCCAAAAGCCCATCAACCAAGTGTGTGGCACCCGCAACCATGGGCTTCGTGCCCGTGACGGTCGGAATTTTTGGAAATATAGAGGCGGCGGCGAGGTTTAGGGTTTTGTCATATTTTATTACTTTTTCCCTCTTAAGTTTTATTATATATATTAGGATTTCTATTAGCTTTAAAGGGAATTAGAGTAGGTAGTTAGTTTTTCTTTAGTTTCTTTAAGTTTCAGTTTTAGTTTTATGCTTTCTTCAGTTTCTTTAAGTTTTCTTTCAATTCCACGATTGTAATTTACATTCTCTTTCAAGATTAATTCAAGTTCTTGTTCTTTCTTGTTCTTTACTTTATGTTCCGCTATTCTGAATTTCATTAGTACTAGTTCACAAAAATTCCACTTTTTAGTGAAGCGGAGGTTTAAGGTTCCTCGAATTCTCCCTTCAGGTGAGGATTCGAGCAGTCTTAGTAATCCAAATCACACATTTCTTATTTGTTCGGGAGAAAGATTCGTGATTCAAAGATTCAAGATTCAAGATTATAGTAAAGATCAAACCTTCAGGTTAATGTTTTCTGTTTTCAATTTAGTAATTAGTTTAGTTTTTACTTTCATAGCTTTTAATTGCTTTCTTGAATATGTTCTTGATTTCTTGTTTAGTCTCTTGTTCTTGTTATAGTAGTTAGGTTTTGTTTTCAATTTCTTGTTTTATTGTTTCCTAGTTTAGTTTCTTTAGTTAAGTTTTGATTTCTTGTTCTTGTTTTCAATTCATAATTAGTTTAGTTTAAATTATTTACTGCTTCCTGCAATTTGAAAACCTTACCCGACCAATTTCCTGATAACCTAACACACCATCCCTGTGGATACGACTACCCTACTTTTTACCCCAAATTACCACAACCGAACTATGGCGTCGTTGCCGGGGATGGCGTTATTTGGTAGATTAGGTTATTGGTTTGAGTGTAAATAGTTTACTGCTTTCTAGATGATTCCAAGAAAAAAATGTAGAAAAAAAAAATTTTGAATATCGAAAAAGAAAAGAGATCGATATTATGGCTACTCCCCAATTTGAGCATGAAACATGTTGGAGATATTTTACCCGATTACATGAGTATCGTGTTCAATGTGAATTGTATGGTATCTTTTATGATACGTTAGATCTTTTGGGAATTGTGAATAAGGGTGTGAATTACGAGACCCGAAATCTCTTAGATTATTACGGGTTTTCCAATTTAGGAGAAGATAAAGCATGGGAGTTACTTGAGTGGTTGTCTAGGGATTCTCATGAATTTGAGCAACAAAATGTTATTCCTAGTGGCCAACCTTTTTATTATACACCACCCTTTAGGACTATAGCTGAACAGTCATGTGAATACCGCTTGTATTTTGATGATCAATCTTATGGTGGGGGTTATGTAGAAAATTCATTTGATCTTCCCCAATGTGATGTTGTTGAGTCTCATCCTTTATGCTCATATTGTGATTCTCTGTACCATGATTCTGATTCTTGTGTCCAAGCTATAGTGGATGATTTTCGTGTGACGATGACTGAGTGCACGCAAGAATTTTTATACATGATTAAAACTGGGGTAGAAACTTTTTCTTCACAAATGGTTGATTCAATAGTTGAAGTAGAATATTCATCATCATTGAGTCCTGAATTGCATGATAATACTCTTTTGTGTGATTCTGATGAGGATGATGCCTATTTTCACAGACCTAGTTTTGCATGTATTGAACTTAGCAATTCCTTAGCTCTAGCTGCATCTACTGAGCATGAGAAACATGATGACCTTGTGTGTGATGATGTAGAACTTGATGAAAACATGTTACATGATGAACCATTATCCAAACTGTTATCCATGCTTTTATGTGAAGAGAAGGTTGAGTCCAATGAATGCCATGATGTTTGTGATGCAACTGAACATGATCTTGTTGAATGTGAAATCGAATCCTTGATAATTGAATTTGTGCTTGATACTGAATTATTCACTTTCATTAAGGATCATTGTATTAATCATGCATTATCTACCCTTTCCTGTGAATCCATTGAAAATAATCTGAAATCTTATGATGATGAACTTGAGTCTTTGGGGATTGATCCTAAGTGTTTGAACTTGGTTTGTGACACTGATATTTTTGATGGTGATATGCTTTATAAGTCATTGTTTGCATCCAAGTCTGTGCATGAGAAGGTTGAGGAGTGTATTGTATTGCCCCCTCCCGTTGATTTGCACACCCAATCTCCATTTACAAATCAATGGGAGGAATCATTTGTCATGTCTCCTTTTAAGGTGCCTAGGAAAGTTATGTACATTCCCGTAGTCCGTCAATTCTTTGACTTTTCTAAGGCTTTTGATAAACTATTGAGAGCACTAACGTTTGCTGATGTACTATTGAGATTGTGCTCTTATGTTCACCACTTGGAGATGCATGCAAGAATGCATGATTTGTTACTATGGGCGTTGAATGGTTCTGACATAGTGCCTAGTATCATGAGGTGAGATGGAGTGGCTGAGGCTCCATAGATGGTTTTATAATTCTGAGACTCCATTGTTTGGGTATATTCAGTACTCAACCAGGTAATATCCTTCCTTTTTTTTAATATAGTTAGTGAGTAGTTTATTTTATTTTTCTTTTTCTTAGTTTGTTTCTTGATTTTCTTTTTGTATGCTTGCTTATCTCTATTTCTGATTCCAATGAGGACATTGTTAGCCTTTTTGTGTGGGAGTGGGAGAGGCATGCATGCCAGCTTGTGTTTTTCCTTTTCTTTTGTGTGCTTTTTCTTTTGTATGGTGTCACCTTATTCACAATGAGGACATTGTAGAGTTTTTGTGTTGTAGTTTTTGGAGAGAAACAACTTCAGTTATCATTGAAATTAGGCGAAATTTTTAAAATTTTTATCAATTAGGTTTAGTCTGTCCAGAACACTTTCAGTGATGATTTGTAAACCGATTAGACTTTCAGTTTGTCTTGCTTCACCTTGAAAAGTTTGGTTGAGAACCTAAAAGTTTTTGAAACTATTTTCTTCAAATCTTCTGATTTTTAGTCAAGTAATGAGTAGTGTGTTTAACTGCTTTGACTAACTTAGTAAGTGTAAATATGCGTGCTGCAAATCTTTGGGCTAGATTAGTTATTTGAGCCCCATCTCGTGAGTCCACATAGCCTAAAAGTATGGATTGATCATTTTTATCAATTCTTTAATTTCCTTGAGTGACACCACCACTAGTTGCACCTCTAGAACTTGTTTTGCATCTTACTTGAGACTGCATCTTTGCATTACATATTCTGACAATATGATTGAGACATTCTTTTCTTTATTAATTTAACTACATAGCCAAACAACCTCCCTAACAATATTATTACCGTTCTTTAGCCCCGTCTAGCCTTTGATTACCTTTCTTTTTGTGATGAAACCCTAACAATTCAAGCCATGACCTTTATTAATTCCTACCCTTTCCTTTGCTTGGATGTGTGAGAATTCATTATTTCGGGAGTGAAAATTGGTTCGGTGTTGCTGTGAATGGAATTGAGATATTGGGGGTGTAGTATTGATTTTAATTGAATTGGGACACACTACATATCCCAATTATTATGAATTAGCCAATTGGTTATGATGCTCTCCTCCCTTGATCACCCACCAAAAATAGAAGCAGAAAAATAAAAAATAAATAAAAAAAAGTTCGAAAAGAAAAGGGTGATTAGGGAGATTCAAGTGAAGATTGTGAATGTTTTTTATGAAGTTTTTGATGAGATGTTTGATATTGATGAGGGAGAATTGAGTTCCTTGCTTAAATTAAGCAAGAAGGTGAGTTGAGAGTAATATATTTGTTGAAAATCAATCCAAGCTGGCTCTTTAACTCCTCATGCCCAAATATTACTACTCCTTTCCCCTAACCTAAGCCTCATTACAACCCTAAAAAGTCCTCTTGATTGTCACTTGTGTATTTGCATACTAGCAGTGGAGAGCGAGATTCTTACCAAGCCTATGGTAGGTTGTTTCTTTTGGTCTAAGTATGAGAAAAACCCACATACACATTCAAATTTGAGTGTTTGAGTGTTCATTTTTTATCCTAAAGTGAGGTTTGCTCTTTTGACTGGCCTACGTCCATAACCAACCGCGCATATTTGCATTCATCTTAAGTCTGTTGGCGGTTTTTCGCATCTAAAGTACTTGTTCTCTTAACTTAATTTCGAAAACTTCATTATATCTATTTTACACTGATTTTGTTCTCTTCCAGATTGATCTTGGTATTTGCTTGATGGATTGATGTGTTTGATTGGTTAGCCTGGAGAGGTGTTTAATTGTATTTGTAACCCCAACGCTAACCCTTTTTATTTCTTTTATTTCTTCTTTTTCCTTTTCCTTTTCTTTTCTTGAGTCTTTTCCTTTTTAATCTGAGTCTACTTTTTCTTTTCTTTTTCTTTGTCTTTTGTGGGTATAGTTGATATAAACCCTCACAAGACCTTCCTCATCCACTTGGGCTACCAAGGGGTTTAAAGGGCTTGTTGGATACGCTAAATGCAACCGTGATTCCTACGAAAGTGAGTTAGGATAGTTTAGTTTTATTTTCTTTCTTTGTTTTAGTTTGCTCGGGGCGAGCAAACCCTTGTGTGGGAGTGTTGTTCGGTCTCATTTCGAGTCGAATTGATACCGTTAATAAAGGGTTTTTGCTTGTTTTAGACCCCTAATTATTAGTAAGTTATGATGATTTTGTGTTTTATAGGTTAAATCAAAGAAAAGAGGGAAAAGAAGGCCTAAAAGCTCCAAAAGCCCATCAACCAAGTGTGTGGCATCCGCAACCATGGGCCTCGTGTCCGTGACGGTCGGAATTTTTGGAAATATAGAGGCGGCGGCTAGGTTTAGGGTTTTGTCATGTTTTATTACTTTTTCCCTCTTAAGTTTTATTATATATATTAGGATTTCTATTAGCTTAAAGGGGAATTAGAGTAGGTAGTTAGTTTTTAGTTTTTCTTTAGTTTCTTTAAGTTTCTGTTTTAGTTTTAAGCTTTCTTCAGTTTTTTTAAGTTTTCTTTCAATTCCACGTTTGTAATTTACATTCTCTTTCAACATTAATTCATGTTCTTGTTCTTTCTAGTTCTTTACTTTCTGTTCCGCTATTCTAAATTTCGTTAGTATTAGTTCCACAAAAATTCCACTTTTTAGTGAAGCGGAGGATTAAGGTTCCTCGAATTCTCCCTTCAGGTGAGGATTCGAGCAGTCTTAGTAATCCAAATCACACCTCACTACATTATTTGCGACCGTTCATTTTTATATATATATGCTACTATTTGCGACCGTACATTTTTATATATATATATTATTATTTGCGACCGTTCATTTTGTGACCGTTTGGCACTTATACTTCAAATATATTCTGGAAAGATTATATTACCAGAAACCCTCGACAAAAATTTTTAAAAAAAAAATAAATAAAATGGGCGACCGTTCAGCTGAACGGTCGCTTAGTAACGACCGTTAATCAACGGTCACAACTGCTAACGACCGTTCATAAACGGTCACAGAAGCGAACGACCGTTCATTGGACGGTCGCTAGTTAGCGGTCGTTAGTTCAAATGAGCGATGCGTTCGTTCAATGAGCGATCGCTCGCCATGAGCAACTGAATTGTGATCGTTCATAACGCTCTTATTTTTGTTACCATGTTGTAGTGCCTTGTTTGTTCGGGAGAAAGATTCGTGATTCAAAGATTCAAGATTTAAGATTAGAGTAAAGATCAAACCTTCATGCTAATGTTTTCTGTTTTCAATTCAGTAATTAGTTTAGTTTTTACTTTCATAGCTTTTAATTGCTTTCTTGAATATGTTCTTGATTTCTTGTTTAGTCTCTTGTTCTTGTTATAGTAGTTAGGTTCTGTTTTCAATTTCTTGTTTTATTGTTTCCTAGTTTAGTTTCTTTAGTTAAGTTTTGATTTCTTGTTCTTGTTTTCAATTCATAATTAGTTTAGTTTAAATTATTTACTGCTTTCTGTAATTTGAAAACCTTACCAGACCAATTTCCTGATAACCTAACACACCATCCCTGTGGATACGACAAACCTACTTTTTACCCCAAATTACCACAACCGAACAATAGGGTGAGTACTGAAGGAGGGCACAAGATTGGGAGCATGCATGGGAACAATACCATGTAGATACAAAATAAAATAGAAGATAAAGGAAAAGAAAGGGTGGAAGATAATAATCCTAATTTGTCTGAAAAGGAGAAGACCTAGGAGAAAAAAGAGTGGAAGCGCCATAAACGAGGAGAGGGCTATAAAACACCCAGTGGGAACAGTGAGACTAGTAGAGGCAGAGTAAAGAGGAAAGCTGATGATACCTTTAATGTCAGCTCCATGCAACTTTTGGATGTAGAAGTTAGGGAGAAGCGGGGGAAAACTGATGATGTTGTGATGACAGATATAGATGAATCGCCGGGGGTGAGCGTTTGCCACCCTTGTTTGGAGCAGTGAAAATCCTCAGCTACAACTGCCGAGGGTTGGGGAGTCCCGAGGCAGTTGCATCACTTTGGCACTTGGTCCGAAAATACTCCCTGGAAATCCTTTTCTTCATGGAGACTAAACGGTCAACGGGAGAAATGGAAACCATACAAAAGAGATGTGGTATGGATGGTTGTTTGACAGTTCCAGAAAGGCGGAGGGCAGGAGGTTTAGCATTTTTGTGGAAGGGTGACACAGTGGCAGTCAATAGCTATTCACATCACCATATTGATGCGGATGTAGAAGTGGAAGGTAAATCTTTTCGAATAACTGGTTTCTATGGGTGGCCTGAAAGAGGACAAAAGAAGAATTCTTGGGAACTCCTTAATTTTCTAGGGGCTCAAAATGACAAAGCATGGTCAGTTTTTGGAGATTTTAACCAAATATGTTTTCCGGAGGATAAGAAAGGAAGCAGAGGATTTGATTTCGAAGGTGTTGCTGAGATGTTATTGACCATGGACCGGTGGAGTTTACAAGACCTGGGTTATAATGGATATCCATTCATGTGAAGTAATAGGAGGGAAATGGAACATGTGGATGAGAGAATTGACAGATTCTTGGGAAGTGAATCCTGGCGATTGTTGTGGCCGGAAGCTTGGGTGGAGCATTTAAGCTGGGAAGGGTCAGATCATTTCCCTATCCTGATGAATACACAAGGAAGAGGGAGCTATAAGGGAAAAGGGGAATGGGTGAAAAGTTCGAAACTATTTGGGCTGAAGAAGAAGATTTTGAAGAGATAGTAAAAGAAAAGTGGGGTGAGACGGTTGGTACATCATGACAGACATGCTCAAACTTTGCGGCGCAACTTTTGCTGAATGGGGCAGTCTGAAGTTTGGAGGAATGAGTAGAAGAATTAAGGAGCTAAAAGAGAAATTTTCGCTTCTTTGTCAAGTAGGTCCAACTTCACCAAACTTGGAAGCCCTACGTGACATTGAAGCCCAACTGGGAAAGCTTGAAGCGACAAATGAATTATATTGAGCGCAAAGGGCACACCACAAAGCCATAAAGAACGGGGATCGCAACACAGCTTACTTTCATGCAAAAGTTAAGCAAAGGAGGAAAAAGAACACCATAAGGAAGATTGTTGACTCTTATGGTGTAAACCATACATCAAAGGAAGCCATTCAGCGAGCTGTGGTAGATTACTTTCAGGAGCTTTTTACTTCTATCAAACCAAATATGGAAGGAGTTGAATTCCCGGAGTTGCGAGGTAGATTTACTGATGAAATTTCACAAAGACTGAATGAAGATTACACGAGGGATGAGATAGAACAAGCGCTCAAGCAGATGGGACCTCTTAAGGCACCTGGGCCGATGGGTTTTGTTCCCTTTTCTACCAAAAGTATTGGAACATTGTTGGTGAAGATGTGGGGAATATAGTGCTGGGGGTGCTTAATGGGAGATCGATGTTGAAGAATTTAAATCATACCCTAATTTCTCTTATCCCAAAAGTGAATAATCCTTAGCGTATGAAAGACCTACGACCCATCGCACTTAGTAATGTGGTGTATAAGCTAGTGTCCAAAGTTATAGCAAACAGACTTAAGCCATGGCTTAAGATTCTCATGATGAACGACAATCGGTTTTTGTCCCTGGACGTCTTATTACGGACAATACTTTGATGGCGTTCGAGATCTTTCATTACCTGAAGAAAAAGAATAAGGGAAAGATGGGGCAGATCGTGAAGGTTGATATGAGTAAGGCCTACGACCGTGTGGAGTGGGATTTCTTGGAGCTTATTATGAAAGAAATGGGATTCCCGCAATATACTGTAGACCTAATCATGGAATGTGTACGCAAGGTCACATACACTTTCTATATTAATAGAGAAAGAGTTGGTCTTTTGAAGCCGGAGAGCGGTCTTCGTCAAGGTGATCCGCTGTCACCCTACCTTTTCTTTTTAGTATCGGAAGGTCTCAATGCCTTAATTTAGAGGGAAGAGTTGAAAGGTCAATGGAAAGGAGTTAAGATTTGTAGGAGAGCTCCACCAATATCACATCTTCTTTTTGCAAATGATAGCATTTTCTTTTTCAAGGCAAGGGAAACTGAAACCCAGGTTCTCAAGCAAACTTTAATGGAGTATGAGCGTCTGTCTGGGCAGCAAATCAATGCTGAGAAATTGGAGGTTTACTTTAGCTCTAATGTAGGGGTTAGACAAAAAGAAGTGTTATTACGTCAACTGGAGATGGGGGAAATGCAGTCAAAGAAAAAATATTTAGGGTAGCCTCTATTGGCTAGGAGATAAAAAAAAAAGTGATTTTTGAAGATCAAGAAGAAAATTTGGGCGAAGGTGAATGGATGGAATGAGACTCTTCTTTCACAGGTCAGTCGAGAAATGCTCATTAAAGCGATTGTACACGCAATCCCTATATATGCAATGAGTATTTTTAAATTACCTCTCTCATTCCATGAAGATGTGCAAGGTATGATCAGTAAGTTTTGGTGAAGTGGAAAGGTAGATCGCAGATGCTTACATTGGGTGAAGTGGAGCAAAATGTGTGTAAGGAAGGATAATGGTGGAATGGGCTTCAGAGACTTTCAAAGCTTTAATTTAGCTACGTTAGCTAAATAATCATACAAGCTATTGACGGACCCAGAATCTCTTGCTAGCATGGTAATTAAAGCAAGATACTATCCAAGAAGTAGCATCATTGATGCAAAATGTGGTCACAATTCGAGTTTTGTGTAGAGGAGCATTCTGGAAGGAAGGGATTTGCTAGG
The DNA here is from genome assembly GCA_029582165.1 of Portulaca oleracea. Classification (NCBI taxonomy): domain Eukaryota; kingdom Viridiplantae; phylum Streptophyta; class Magnoliopsida; order Caryophyllales; family Portulacaceae; genus Portulaca; species Portulaca oleracea. The sequence goes on along the minus strand of CM055882.1, from coordinate 19,693,661 downwards.
GAAGGGGTTAGGTTGGAATATTGGAAATGGGGAGAGTGTTAAAGTATGGAAGGACAGGTGGGTGGAAGTGAATGAAAGCTTTTTCATTGGAAGACCGGTAGAAGGAAAAAAGGAGTGGAGAGTTAATAACCTTCTAAAGGAAGGTGATCTCAACGAATGGATTGAGGTGACCTCAAGGAAGTATTTGAACCCAAAGCGATGAATGCAGAAGGCTCTTCCCCTCCCAACATAAAAAATAACAGATCAACCCAGGTGGGTGCATACTAAAAGTGGGGGTTACACAGTAAGGAGCGGTTATCACCTGGCCATGAGTTTTTCTGAGGAAGCTTCTTCACATAATCAAAGGCAGACTATATGGAAGCAAATCTGGAAATTGCAAGTACACCCCAAGGTAAAAAATTTTCTTTGGAGATTTGCTAAAGAAATCCGTCCAACTTTGGCCAATTTGTTTAGAAGGAAAAGTGTCTCATCCAGTAGATGTTTCATTTGTAATAAAAAGGAAGAAAATCAACATCATACTTTGTTGAAGTGTAAATGGATAAAATAAGTTTGGGATTTGCTCGGAATTTCGAAAGTAAGAAAGATTCAAGGTTTTAATGGTAGGGATTGGATTCAGAATATGATGGTCAGTTTGAAAGATATAAAGGTGGGAATTTTGCAGCTATGGGCTCCGGAGTATCTGGTGGGCAAGGAATGATGCTTTGGCCAAGAATTGAGAAGTTGATGTGCACCTAGTTCCTAATAGGGCGCTGGAGAACTAAACAGTCTTTACAGTTGACGCAAGGCAGAAAAGGCCTCAGAGGACTCGAATTCAAGACGAGGCTTGGTCTTGTGGGGAAGAAAGTGAAGCTGTGCGGCCATTAATTCTCAGAAGGTTTTCACTGCCATAGGGTGTGTAGCTCGAAACAGTAGGGGGAGTTACAATGAGCAGCAGCTAAGAGGTTTGAAACAACCTTGTCGGTGGATCTGGAAGAGTTGAGAGCTATAAGTTTTTCCATTGATATGAGTTTGGAAAGAGGGGTAGAGCTTGGTGTGATTGAAAGTGATGCGAATGGAGTGGTGCAGATACTTAATTCTCGAGATCTAGAGAGAATGGCTTTATCCCTTGAAGCTAAAGAGGTCATTGACAGATTGAAAGATAGCCAGATTCGGGAAATCAAATGGGTCAGAAGGACGGCAAATCAAGTAGCTCATAGATTGACAAACTGGACCTTGCATAATGGGCAAGATCTGATTGTCTATGATGCCTCCCCCCAATTCTTTTAGATGTGCTTGTTGAGGATTGTCTTCATTTGAATTAATATATTGGTGTGTTTGTCTTTTCAAAAAAAAAACGTTAGTCAATTTTTTAAGTTTGACAATTTTTTACGGTTGGTTTACATTTAATGGATTGAAAATATTGATATAGGATCAATTATTTAACTCCAAATATTAGTAAACATTTTTCCAAGGTGATTTAGGAAAAAAAATTTCAAAAAATATTTTCTAGATTTTTTACCAACGCACCATTTAATAGATCAATCCTTTATATTTCAACCAAAATCAAATTCAACCAAACAAGAAAAAGGAAAAAGTGTTGTATTATATTTAGGATTTTCGGTGCCAAGTAATCTGCACTATAGAGCCTATTGTTGAAAAACAAAATCTAAATAAAGCTAACTTTTTGCCCACCAGTATGCCAAACTTTTATTATATTTTGTCAAACTAAGCCAATATCAAATTCTGGTAGCATGAAACTGACTTGACATGAGTACCATGTGCTTACTACCGATGAGTTGACATCATTTTTCATTACTAAGTACGTAGTATAAATGTCATGCCAGTTTTCCACTTACAAAATTTGGTGCTGATATGTTCTAGGAAAATATAATAAATATTCAGCCTATTAGTGACCAAAAAGTCAATTTAGTTATTATTTTTACTCATATGTCCTATTGTAGAAATTATTTGATGACAAATCGTTTTCATTTATATTTGAAAAATGTCTTTGATCAAACGTGATCCATTGAATAAGTCAACAATTCAAAGTTCCCAATCAATCTAAGCAATTGTACTAATCTCCAATTAAAAATCAAAGATCAATATCAACTAAAAAGCAATCTATAATTTATCATTGAACTGTTAAATTTCAAAGTTTTGTTCATTATATAGGGTTTTTGGTTCAAAATAATCCAAAGTCAGAGATGAGTGGCTGAAAATAATCCAATTGGCTGAAAATAATCCAAATTTTTCACCTATTTACTCTGACTAAACCAAAATTGAATTCCGACGTGGCAAAACTGACTTGACACCCTTAAAAATTTCAAAGATGCAGTGGGTTAATATCTGGTTTAATCTGTTTATTTTATTTTCATCGAGTCCGAACTTTTCAAAGGCGCCAATTCAGTTTTGCGACGTCGGAATTCAATTCTGGTTTAGTCAGAGCAAATATTTGAATAATTTGGATTATTTTCAACCAAAAAATTAGTTTAGATTATTTTCAGTCACTCACCTCCAACTTTGGATTATTTTAAGCCAAAAACCCTATTACATATGACAATACTTACACTGTCAACTTCGGGCCAACAAACACAAGTTATACAAGTATACAACTAAGGTAATGGATAGGTCTTCTTCTTGATGCAAAATATCTTGGAAAATGACAACTGCATAATTTGATTTCCATTCCAATTTTGATGCTGTTGTTGAATTTAATTATTTTTAACCTAATTAAACTGTGTTATTATTGAACTGAAATTGTTATACAATCAAAGCTTATCTTTATTAACAAACGGGTAAATCCTCTATCGCGATGAAAAATGTTTCTTCATTGACAATCACTACTTTTTAATAGGAACAAAAAAAGTTTATTCTAAGAAGAGTGTAAATAGAACTTTTGATAGAAAGATTATTTAATTGTTGTGTTATTTACAATTTTAAAAATATAAATTGAAGAACGTGATCAGTTTATCACGTAATAATTGTTTCTGTAAAAAGAGTAATGGATTAGTATCTTATCATCTTTTGTAATATCTAAATACTAATATGAGATTGTGTCATGGAAATTTATTATGGGGTAAAATTATTAGATGATAATCTATGTAATATATAAAGCCAAAGGGGTTTATGGTACGCAAATTCCACTTTGCCCATTTTACCCCTCGCTATTGATAAATCATAAGGATAGAATAGTAATTACAATATTGTTTATTTGAATCAAAACATTTATCAAAGAAATTGTTACCACTAAGATTTCAACCTCTAATGCAAAGGAAAATCCTTCAATTTCTATACCACTAAACCACCATATTTTTAATTAGTAATTTTTTCATACATATTCTCTATTTCCATCTTTCACAATAGAACCATCGTCGTTTACTTCATATTATTTTATGAAAATAAGAAAAATCATAAAATCTACCTAATATGTTGATAGGTGTTAAATAAATTAAATCATACATATATAATTTTTTCTATCATTTACGAAATGAGAAAAATCACAAAATCTACCTAATATGTTGATTGGCCTTAAATTAAATCATGCATGTATGTGTGTGTATCATAGAGAGACAGAGAGAAAGACAAAGATGTCAGAAATTTATTTAGTATACATATATATTTTAAGTCAAAATTATTTAAAGTATGTACATGATACAATTTATATATTTTTATTGGATTTAAAGATTATCGTTACATATCAGATCGAGTTAGAGTATCACCGAGAATCTTTTTGTTCCTTTATTTAGTTTTGGGAAAATTTCTTATGTAATATGTAGTATTACAAGGCAATATTCTTGATTAACCGTTCTTTTATACGATACCGCAACTTCCCGCTCCGCAATTTACCGCAACCTACTGCAGCCTACCGCAACTTACCGCAATCTATCGCAATCTATTATTTACGTTTTTGTTATTTTTCACCGCAACTCACCGCCCCGCAACTTACCGCATCACAATTCCACCGTATAAAATAACGACGAAATATTTGTTTTATCATATTTTTATTCTAACTTGCATAATTGCAATCTTTTAACAATCAATAAATCCAATGACACAAATAGATAATAGAAACGTAATTATTCATTAAGGTATTCGATAACATTTTCTTCGTAGGAATTAAAATCATATAAAAGTTATAAAAAAAACAATCATGAGAAAGATTATATCTGTAATGCATAATTGTTCATACTGAGCAAACAATAATGGATAATATTGCTTCCGGCTCACTGTATTTTTACTTTGAAAATGTTCGTTCCTACTTATTTTGATTGAGAGGTTATTACAAGTTTAACTTATCTAAACTTATTTTGAACTTATTATACTGAACTAACATGAAATTAGTTATTTGATCTTATTTGAATTCATTTGAAAGAGTTGTTTTACAAATTTATCTTAAACTTATTTAACTTATTTTGAGAAACCACTAAAAAATGATAACTTTAATTGCACTGACTTACCAACATCCATCATGAGCCAAAGTCGAATTATTATTGAGAATTTGTATTTTCAAGCAAAATCAATAATGCCAAATGTCAACCGTTTTTTATTTTACATAAAACATTAAATTTTCATCAAAGGATTAATTTTTGTTTCCATTTTTATTTATGTTCAATAACAACAACAATAACAATAACGATCCTCAAAATATAGTCCCGCTGATACGGGGTTTGAAAGGATCCTGATGTAGGCGCCCTTCCCCTCATTCGCTAGATTGCTTCATTTTTTTAGATGTTATTTTGGAAAAAAAAATTACAAGAAAGATAATGTTAATCGGATGAGTTAGCCAATATTCATCTTAACCTGGATTTAAACTAATATTAAGAATGTTGTTTATGAAACCTATATACATGCAAAACAAATTTAACAACAGATGCACGCAATGCGTGCAAATCAAAACTTGTATATAAGACTAATAAGTTTAGAATGAACTTTTAATAAGAATGTGATTAATAATTTACTAATGGGTGATTTTTTTTAGAGTTAGACTTATAAGGGTGACGTGCTGCTATATGTCTTGTGGAAAAACACAATTTTGGTGTCTTATTTTTCATAAAAATAATAGTTATAATAATTTTTTACACTAAATTTTTTATAGATATTATTAATTATTAAATATAAGAAGCTTAGAATGTATTGACTATACCAACATTTACGAATGATACCCTATTCAAATGAACCTCATCCATTAGGCCTATTTAGACTGTTTTTTTTTTTTTTGTAAATTTGAAAAATCATGTATAAAGTATATCATATCATTTATTTAAATTAATGTGTAAATATATGGTTTTTATAACAAGACAAAATACTTAAGATGTGTCTTATCCCAAAATTCATATCATTTTGCATTAAGTTATTACAAAAGTAATCACAAAGCTACCTCTATATTTTATAAAAGTAACCACAAAGTTATATATCTTATTATAAATTTATGATGAGACCGTGTTACATTACTCATGATTTTTAATGTATTAAAATTTTATATTTGACTCCCTTTCTTCTCATTATATTATAATACTTTCACCGGTATATGTACCTGCAAAAATAAAAAAATACAACCTAATCTATAATAATATAAAAGTAATATATTCGAAATTTGAAATACTCAACCAGAGTGATTGTAGGGGTTATCGACCAATCAAATTAAAGAAAAAAAAATGATTTAAAAATACAGTAAAAAATTTCTGCCCATTAAATAATAATTAAAATAATAATAAACAAGCTTAATCAGATTAAGATTCTACCTTATCTAATATTCTAATGAGAAATGTACTTCTCAACCCAATTAGGAGTCTAATTCCCACCCAAATTTAATTAGGACTCTGCCTCTCCCCCAAATATGATTAGGACTTTACCTCTCACCCAAATCTAATTAGGAGTCTATCTCTTGGCAAACTTGCAAATACAAACAGGTTAGTTTTGGAAAAGCACTATCAATTTTAAGCAACCATTGAATTCTCCATTTTCCCAAAAGGAAAATCCTCTCTCCATAAGAATGTGTCCGCAATGATGTTACCCCTTGCTTTTCATCCAACTCTGATGTTATTACTAATTCTTCCTCTCCATAATTCTTTATGCAATTGGGTGAGAGATTTGCAGTGAATGAGGATATGGTGTGAATTTTAGATTAATTTACGGCTTGAAGTTAAAATTTGTGTAGAATTCGTACACGGAAGTGACAAATTTTATGGTTTTAAGGTCCCATGAGTGTGTCACATCTGTACTGAAAGGGTCGATATTGATCGGACATGATAGTCCAGAGGCAGTGGTCGGGTGTCCAACGATAGCGCGCGAGCGGTGATTTCATGGAAAAGGATACATCAATGGTTAGGGTTTTCCCCTTTTTCCAATAACAAGTTTCATTGTATTTTGAATTTGATTTCTTAGTTAAGATTTTTGTTTTTACTTAACTTTGTAATTTGAATGTTGAATCGTCATATGGATATCATATCATGTCTTTTGACGTATCAAATAGCAGAAGAAGATGTAAGCTTGAAAGACCACAACACCTCAAATTATTATATTGTTTATGTATAAGCACCATAAAATGTTATTGATGTATCCCAACAGTGAATGCTGAGTTTGTGTTTCTATAGTTATCCTTAAGTTTGTACTTTATACTTTTAATTTTTTATATAATGTTAATGAAAGGATGCTTGACGTACATGTACCTTACTCATCAATAATGATAGAATTGATAAACTTCAGTTAAGAGATTCATTTATAATATATGGTTCTTTTATTTCATTATGGATAGCTACCTATAAGGTTTTGAGTTGGATTGTATTTTTTCTACTTGCAACGTATATGTTATAATATTAATTCGAAAATATCATTTATTTATATTTACCGTCACACTTTTTATACGTAAGATATATGCTATACAATCCTTGGAACAATTTATTTATATGTTTGTTGAACAACGTAATAGAGTTTACATTGTGGATAGATTTACTTTATGTTTAGTACATATATTTATAGGAAAATTGGATTCTAATAATCCCTACTTTTGCAAATTGGATGGCAATAATCCCTACTTTCAATTTGTATTCTGGTGGTCCAAAAAAAATAAAATTGTATTGTAGTTGGACAAAATCGAGAGTATACTCTAAATATCATAGTTTTTGTATTGCATTTGATTCAAAACTTTGTGTAACACTTTACCATGATTTTTAATGAATTTACAACATGTCAACCCATTTTTTCAGTTTTTTTTTCATTTTTAATGATTTTTTCAATTTTATTCATTTTAAAAAATCATAATAATTGCTCGGAATCTCAAAAAAAATAATTTAAAAAATGTTTTAGTAACTACACTTCATTACCTATCTGGGGGCAGGAGCCAAAAAAACAAAAACAATATGGAATAAGCACGAAAAAATAAAAAGAATGTGGTGATGAATTTGGTACCACTACAATACAATTTTTTTTTTTTGAACCACCAGAATACAAATTGAAAGTATGGATTATTGTCATCTAATTTACAAAAGTAGGAATTATTAGAATCCAATTTCCCTATATTTATATTATAAAATTTTATTATTAAATTCAAGAATTTAGTTTTTAATATAATTAATCGTGTATAGCACGAATTTAACACTAGTTATATTATAATATCAATAAAAGTTGGAAACCTTATCTATTTTGTCACGTTATTTTATAATCAGTGGTTCTATCTTTGTGAATTACAACTAGCTGGTATCTATCATCATTGATTGAACTGAGTTGAATGACGTATTACGGACCCCACTAATATATTAGAAGATCCTAAATTTGCAAGATCTCGTAGGTAGGAAATCAATTAGCTAGATTTTGCTTTCATGTATTCAAGTTATGATGTCATGTTACTATGAACATCAATATCTCTAAACTACTCTAAATTTTGAATTTGGAGTAACACGAAAGCATCTGGACAATGTGATTTTAAAAGAGGTTGTGGGGGTGTTTGGGGAACAACGGTTGGTTGTTGGCTTTTTTTAATTATTTGTTGGTTGTTTTGTTACCTGTTTGACTTTTGACTGTTTTAATTTGTTAGCTATTTTTGTTGTCTGTTTGTGTAAAAAGTGTTTGGTAGAGTTAGCTGTTTGTAGTATGATTTTTTTATTTGATTTCCAATTATACCCTTAGTTTTATCTTCAATATTTTTTTAACATTCTCATTTTTAATTCATTTTTTGTTTTTCCTCTATATTTCTAGTATTTTTTTATTGATAGTCTTTTTTCCGTCGAATTTGTGTGTTCAACCAATCATCACTAAAAATTGGAATTTATATTAATAGACTAATACCTAATTGTTCATTGATTGCCAAATTTTCTTGAGTAAGACTAAAATTTTTGTACCAATTTACTTTTACAACTAATATTGGTATTTTATAAATTTTTATCCCAAATTTACTTTTAAAATTTGTGTTAGTTGCAAATATATTTTTTATTTGTACATCTTAGATACCAACATGGTAATCTACATTATAAACAAAATAATTTGGATTGTTGTTTTGGTGGAAGATGGATGAAAAATTAAATAAAATGACCTTAAATAATTTGGATGACAGTATTTGTAATTAATTTGAAATGTGTTGTCAACATGGTAATTTACATCCCAAAAAGCCAAAAGTCATTTACAAAAAGCTACTCTTTGTAGCTTTTTACAAAATGGCTTTTTGGGGGTGAAAAGTCATTTCAATCCGCCAAATTACCAAACACTTCAAATTGGCGTTTTGAATGGTCAAACAACCAAATGCCCCCAAAAAGCCATTTTATCCAAAAAGTCATCCAAAAAGTTGGACAGCAAACACCCCCTATGAGTTTTTAATTATGTCTACAGATGATATTACATTATATACGGTGGGTAGTTTGCATTTTGGACCCCGAAGTATAGGGTAATTATTTTCTGGACCCTTGGTTTTCAATATTATTTTCTTGGACCCTAAAGTTTATGAGCTAAATAAATAGAACCCTAAAGTTTGTTGGCTGAAAAAAAGGCATGTGGACAATTTTTCTTTTTCTTCTCATATTTGAATTGTTCTCATGATTGGCGTCAAACTTCAAGACTCATGTTAAAACTGATATTGTAGCTATACACATCTCTTATTCATGTCGAAACTACTTAGACCCCAGATATTTAGGAGTCTAAGTAACTCTGACATGAATAAGAGAAGTGTATTATAACTTCAATATCAGCTTTAGCTTTAGTCAAGCAGTTTGCGTGCAAATCGGGAGAAAAATTCAAACATGGGAAGAAAAAAAAGGGATAAGCCTTTTTTCCGATCGAAAAACATTAAGGTCATTTTTTATTCAACTCACAAACTTTAGGGTCCAAAAAATTAATGTTGAAAACTAAGAGTCCCGAAAATAAAGTATCATATACTTCGGGGTCCAAAATGCAAATTACCCTATATATAATTATCGGTGGATATATATATATATATATATATATATATATATATATATATATATATATATATATATATATATAATATATATATATATATATATAATTAACAATTTTGCTTATTCTCTTAGAATTTTACGTCTAAAATCTTTCGTACTAGGTGGAAGACCTTAAAAATTTATTTAATTTATGCTTTTCCAAGTTTATTTGGTGCTAGATTAATATTATTACATACTAGGCCTCAACCCGTGCGATGCACGGAGAGAACTTTTACATTTATTATTATTATTATTATTATTATTATTATTATTATTATTATTATTATTATTATTATTATTATAGTCAACACTAAAATAATTACTGTTATTTGTACCAAAATAATTTAATTCAGAGTTCAAAGCAGTCAAGGATTAGTGATACTTTCTGGTTTTTTAATTTTAAAATAAAATCTAGATTGAAAATAAAAAAATAGAAAATAGAAAAAAAAAATTTCTACGTTGTGATTGACCAATTCCCCTACAATCACTCCCGTGGCTCTATTTCGTGGGACCCACAATAATTTCTATTATAATACATAGATTATAGGCAAGACCAAAATAATTATTGTTATTTGTACCAAAATAATTTAATTAAGAGTCCAAAGCAGTCAAGGATTAGTGATACTATCTGGTTTTAATTTTAAAATAAAATTCGAATAGAAAATAAAAAAAATTAAAAATAGAAAAAAAATATAATTTTCTACGTTGTGATTGGTCAATTCCCCCTACAATCACTCACGTGGCTCCATTTCTTGGGATCCACAATGATTTATCTTATGATATATAGATGAGATTTTTTTGGGCCTTAAGAGTTGATGATTTGTTGAATATTATCATCAGCTTAAATAAAATAGGTTTTGGTGAATAAGTATTGAATTATCCAATTAACTAGTGCCCATTACCAGTTTAACTTGATGGCATTATTATTATTATTATTATTATTATTATTATTTACTATTTCCATCTCAAAATATTTGTTCATTTTATTAAGTTTGACCATTAATTACTCATGAATTATAGTGATTTATAATATGAAATTACCGCTATCAGAAATATATGTTAGTACTCCCCCCCGTTCTTTTTTATCTGTCATTTATGATTTTAGTGTCGATTTTTAATCAATAATTTCTAATATAAAACTTTTATAGAAAAATATAATATTATACCTTTTTAATAGTATTTTTTATTACGAATCTAATGATATCAATTTTGTATGATGAATCATTATACAAATTAAGATATTAATGGTCAAAGTTTTTGCCACAATTCCCTAGGCGACAGATAAAACAAAACGGAGGTAGTAAAAATTTAAATGATGAATTTTATACTGTACTCATAGTAATTTGCTACTAATCAATGGTCAAAATTTAGTTAAATAGACAGACATTTTGGAACGGAGGTAGTATATATTTGATTTTCTTCTCATATATCAAGTCAATGAAAACTTAGACCCTAAGTACTTCAGGATCTAATTAATTCTGACATGAATAAGAGATGCGTATTATTAATTTTAATATTAGTTTTGACCTTACTCCTGAAATTTGGCACTAATCGGGAGATAAAAACAGACATGACAAGAAAAAGAAAATCAGTATACTGACATTTTTTCAACCTACAAACTTTATGGTCATTTTTTATTTAACCTATAAATTTTAGATTCCCAAAAACAAATCATGAAAATCTAGGATTCAGAAATAAATATCTCGGGTTCCAAATGCAAATAATCCCTTTTTGAATACGGCAATGAAGTAAATTCTTATCTGCAACCCCTTGGCAATGATTAATGAATCTTCAAGTTTTCAAACTTGAACGGCAAATTAAACATTTCCTACTCAAACGGACACATAACAATATCTGTTCCACAAAATGGAAAAAATAATTCTATTAAAAAAAAGCAGCTATGTGCAAGATAAGCTAAAATAGAAGCCGACCTTTGATTTTTGGCTAAATCAACTCCCAATATGGAAGTAACCAAAAGGATAATGAAAGAAGAATTCCAATCAAGGCCAAAATTAAAGTTACATACATTTCATAATATATTTTTTTAAAAATAAAAAAATAAAACCTAAAAAGAATGCTCCAAAAATAAATATATTAACTAGTTCACACTTCAGAGTTTGAGAGACAAATCAATGTCATGGAAACGCTCATGATCATGTTGATTACCGGCTTTCCAACAAATTCCTCCAATAAAAGTACTCGTGTCCAACGATTGAGAATGAGAATTCTTCTGGGAGGCATTCGACCAAGCTATTTGACCATTGGATGAGGAGGATGAAGAAGATGGTGGTGATGAGAGGCGTCCGATGTTGGGTTGTTTATCAACCACGGGGGATCTTAACCATCCATTTTGTAAAGGCGACGACGAAGAAGAAGAAGAAAATGGCAGGAAAGATGATCTTGAGGGTGACTTATGTATCAGAGAGTGGGCTTGAATTCCTAGAGTATTATTATAGGGACTTCTATGTGACCCATAAAGAGGAAGAGGCAGGCAAGAAACATTGCTAGGACATGAAGATGATAATGATCTACCCATCAACTTTTGGAAATGATGAGGAAAGAATTTACCAAATGCAGATGAAGACATATTAATGAGGTGACTGCGTTTGGCAAGAGTCCTCTCTCTTCTGTGAGCATTTTGGTGACCTCCAAGGGCTTGGGAGCTGTAGAATTTCCTTTGGCAATAGTTGCATGCGAATACCCTTGCCTCATCGTCACCTTCTACTTGTCCCATTTTCTCTCTCAAACAATTCACTCCGACATTCAAATCTTTGTAACGATCCCTCTCTAGGTTAAGATCCAACAAGAGTTGTGTGTTTCTTTGTTTTTGGTGATTCTGAATGTCATCCAAGGACATACAAGGTCTGCACCACAGAGGTTTCCGGTTCTGATCACTTGGTAGCTTCATTTTTTGGAGCTTGGAAAGAGGCTTCGTATTTGTGTTTGAATGGATGACTGTAAGCTATCGATACATGTGAAGAGCTAGCTGTATATTTATGAGGAATACGTTACATAACCTTAACAAGCAGTCTTAAATAAGAATAGTATAACAGAGAGGACAAATTAGGGTCTTATCAATGTTCATTTGATTGAGACACTCAACTTAATTGGCATGCATCTATATATTTTAGGAATTTTGATCATTGGCACCGTTTTGGTGTGTTTGAATATAAGGGTTTTGTGTCGCAACTTATCAAAAAAAATATATTTTAGGAATCGGAAATTTATTCAACATACCATACCTACCGTCTCGTATGAATGAAAAATATAGCCAGTACATCATTTACATGCATCTTGCACGCCGTGATATATACGGTTTTTTTGCATTTTAGACCCCGAATTTTAGAGGTATTTATTTTCTGAACCCTTGGCTTTCAACTTTAATTTTTTAAACCCTAAAGTTTGTAGGTTGAAAAAAAAGGACCTTAAAGTTTGTGAGTTGAAAAAAAAGTTTGTTTCCTATTTTTCTTTTTCTTTCTATATTTAAATTTATCTCGTGATTGGCGTCAAACTTCAACACTAAGGTTAAAACTGATATTAGAGTTATAATAAACCTCTCTTATTCATGTCGAAGTTACTTAAACCCCTATACTCAGGGGTCTAAGTAACCTCGACATTAATAAGAGAGGTGTATTGTAGCTTCAATATCAGTTTTAACCATAGTCCTTAAGTTTGACGTCAATCGAAAAATAAATTCAAACATGGGAGGAAGACAAAGAACAAGACATGGGCCTTTTTCTTCAGTCCACAAACTTTAAGGTCCTTTTTTATTCAGCCTACAAACTTTAGGGTCTAAAAAATTAATGTTGAAAATCATGAGTTCAGAAAATAAATACCCCTTATATTCGGGGTTCAAAATGCAAAAAACCCTGATATATAGCTGTTAGATTACATGGTATATTTTTCTTTGAGCGTTGATATATACATATTCCAGGCATAGTTATTAAAATCTGGATCCTGATCTACGATCCTACGATTTTTATGATCCAAAATCCTCGATACGATTCTACTATTTAAACACGATCCACGATCCTAGCTACATGGGTTAATTTCGACCCTAGATACCCCATGGATTCGAGGTCTAGAGAAGACATCCCAAAATGCAAATATTATAGGTCAAGCTTGGATTGAAAAATTCAATGAAGTATATAAGGCGAGGGCAAACAAGCATAGGCAACATATTTCTTTCAAACCGGGGGATTCGGTGTGGTTGGAGTTAAGGAAAGAAAGCTTTCCTACAAGGAGAAAAAGTAAACTCATGCCAAAGAGTGATGAACCTTTCAAGGTATTTGAGAAGATAAATGACGACGCCTACAAATTGTAGATACCTGGAGAAATGGACATCTCATCCACTTTCAACATCAGGGACTTGTCTCGATCCTTACTTTGAGGAAGACGAACCCGGCGTGAATTTGAGGGCAAATCCTCTTTAAGAAAGGGAGGATAAAGTATCTCGATGTCCTTACTTTGCTCTCCTGGGTCGGGTGAAGATGGTTGCCCCACCAAAATCCTTGGAGGTTCAGTTTTATTTTTTTGGGTACATATGCCTTACAAAATAATAGTTATGTAAATTAATAATAAATACCCTTGTTCATATCTACAAACAAAAAAGAAAGAAATTTAATTTATGTCCCTTTGTTTTGCCAAAGGAACCCTAGAGTATAAATACATCAAAATCTATGATTCCATAGATAATAAATTAGTTGGAAAATACACCAAGTTATGAAATAAAATATACTCTATTGACAAGTCATGCGAACTACCATAAAATATATGTTATTATAAAGTAAAATATAATGGAAAATTGGATTCTAATAATACGAACTTTTGGCCATATAAGACTTAATAATACGAACTTTCGATTAGGTTCTGAATAATATGAACTTTGACCCTCTGTTGCCCCCAGTAACACGCCACCGAGTTAGCTTTATTTTGACTCGTCGGGAAAATGACATGGCGGTGGCTGGGTCGATCTGTTGACTCTGCCACATCAGCAATATTGACTTAAAAAAAAGTGACGTCAGCAATATCTCTTCCTTCTCTCTCTATCTCTTTCTCTCTCCTCTCTACGTCATTCCCTCCGTTTCCCCTTCTTCTTCTTCTTCTTCTTCTTCTTCTTCTTCTTCTTCTTCTTCTTCTTCAATGTCCAGTACTCATAAACCAAAAAATTTTGTCAAGCAAGCCCTAGCTTCACTCCACACTCAGCTTGTCTTTCTTGTCTCCCCCCAAATCACCAACGCGGGGTTCGGGTTTTGTTTCCCCCAAATCTCCATTTCTGACTTCTCCTTCATCTTTCTCCATCTCCATCTCAAAAATTCATGATTTGCTGATTCAATCAAACATCACCCCATCAATCACCACTCATCTCCGATCCAATCCCCCAAAAAATCATCTGGATTGCATTCCAAAATCAATCGCAAATCCCCCCAATTTCCCAACTCAGGAACCCTAAAAATGGTGCCTCTCAAATTCGATTCATCCAAACAAGTTTACGCAACCAGCAGCCTCGTAATCTGGATACGCACTCTGCTCGAGCTTACTCGTTGTGATCAACAAATTCGTAATCGAAGAGCTTGGCACAGTGAGTCACCAACCAATTCGAGACTCCCTCATTCAGGAAATCTTCAGGTCTGATTCTCATTTTTGTTTGTTTTCTGAGTTTACTCGCTGAATTTCTCATATTTGTTTGTTTTCTGATTTCAATTCGATTTCTCATTTTTGTTTCAATTCGAGTTCTCATTTTTGTTTGTTTACAAATGAGCTCGGGCCCCTATCTTTGAGAAGAATTTTAGCCTTTTGGGTGTTGGGGAAGGGGAGGATTCTCCATTGTTGCTTAAAGAAGGTCAGAATCTGAGAAATGTATGGAAGAAGAAATTAAAAGAGGAGGCAAGAAGGAGAAAAGGGGAACAAATTTGGTGTTATTTGTTGAAGAATTGATGAATGTTAATGGGTATACGTTTGGATTTGGAGAAGATTGAAGGGAAATCTGGATTTTTAGAGATAGAAAAAAAGAAGTGGGGATGATGGAGAGGAAGGAAGAGAGAGAGTAGAGGAAAATTTAAAAATAAAATAAAATAAAATGATGATATGTCATCAACTTGGCAGTCAAACTAACAAAATAACTAAATAAGTCAAACTAAAATTTTCCGGTTGCCACGTCATCCCGCCACTCACATGACCAAAAATTCATATTATTAGAATCCAATTTCCCAAATATAATCTATCGACACCTTATGCGAACTACATGAACATATCATTTATAAAGTACGCACTAATTTATTGTTGCAAGATATGTCCCGTGATAAGACGGAATGAGCCTCTATAATTGGGAAGCTAAAGAAGACATCCCAAGCCAAGGAAGCAGTACTAGTAGTAATAATTAATTGAATTGATAAATTGGATGATGGAGGAGTTAATTACGTTGAACTTGGCATGTAATCTAAATTTGGTTAGGTAAGCTTCCACTTACATGAAAAGACTTGGGGAGACAAGTTAAAGTTTCCGATGTTGCAATATAATGAATACATACATGTTTGTAATGAACCTCCTCAACATTAAAATATTAGATTACACATTGCATACAATTGATACATATATCATGCATGTTGGTGCGTGAATTGCATGCATTTCCCTGGCTTGTCTGCCTATATGATGCAAGTGAAATGATATAGTTCCAGTACGTAGCTTGTCACTCTCAACTTTAACCTAAATAACGCGCGCTCTCGATCCTTTGATATTTGTGCACATCAATTCAATATCCTATTTTGTTATAGAGCATGTTCAATGATCAGGCTCTAAGACCGCGCTCTCTTTATCGGAGGGCGTATGTTTGTTTTCAGTTTTACCTTTTTCTTGGCTTCCCTGTCTTGTTGAGTTTTATTGTTTTGGTCCTGTCTTTTGGCCTTGGTTGTGTTTTTGCAGGTCACGTGCTTGCTGCGAGGTTGACCAGGTCTCTTGGGTTCGGACGACATTTTTGGTGCTTACTGGAGTGGGGGGGGGGGGTCTTACTTTGTTGTCTATTTATTCGGATGTCTATTTCTCTTTTGTTAACCTTTGTGTAAAGTCTAAGGCGGTAGCTGCTAATCTAGCGGCTTTTCCTCCTTCATTTCTATGGGTTTTCTTTCTTTACTCTCTCTTTTGTCTTGACCACGGAGGTCAATTTTGTGGCCGCGAAGGTCGTGGATTTGTTGACCGAGGAGGTCTTCTTCACTTTGATGTTATTTAATGACAATTATATGTTGGAATGTCCAAGGGGCGAAGAAAATGGGCCTTTGGAATGAATTAAAATTTCTACAGCGTACACTCAATCCAGATATTTTGTTTATCCTTGAAACAATGGTGTCAGAAGCAAATTCTCAACTTTTATTGCAAAAGTTAGGTTTTTCCTCTTTTGAATATATCAACCCAGTTAACCATACCGGGGGTCTTTGGTGTGCTTGGAATCCTACTACGGTTCAATTGCAAATCGCTATTAAAGATGACCGGTTTTTTCATTGTAATATAGGGGATAAGTTGGCACAAACTAATTTCTCTATTACAGCTTGTTATGGCCCTGCTCAATAGAGGGATAAAGATAGTTACTGGAATAAGATGGCCACGCTCTCTCAATCTGTATCTGGACCTTGGTCTTTGATTGGTGATTTTAATGAACTTTTGTCTGCTTCAGAAAAAGTTGGAGGAGCGATGTTTAATGCTAGAAATTTTTTTCGCCTTAATACCTTCCTTCTCAACTCCGGTTGCGTTGACGCTTCTGTAGTGGGCAGACCGTTCACTTGGAAAAAGCGTTGTAAGGGTCATCTAGTTTATGAAAAGTTGGACAGGGTTCTTTTTAACTCTGAATGGGAGGAATTGTATCCCAATTATAGAATCTCGCATGGTCCCTTTACTTGCTCAGATCATAGTTACGTTTTGCTCGATACTAAACCTTGGATAGGGGCTAAAAAGCATGCTCCGTTTCGATTTCAGGATGCTTGGTCGTCCTATGATAAAGTACGATCGATAGTTCGCTCTAATTGGAACGGATATATTCAGGGCTCCCCCTTCTTTCGGGTTGTTCAAAAATTGGGGCGGATTAAAAAAGAACTTAAGATTTGACAGCGTAATACTTTTCGAAATTTTACCAATAAGATGCGGATTAACGAGGAGAAAATCCAAGATTTGGAGAACCGATTGGTTGCTAGTCCGAATACTAATCGGTTAAATGACTGGCATTTCCGTTTATTAAAACAACGGGAGCGTTTGCTTCTCTTTAATCAGAAATATTGGGGACGTTTTGCCAGAAAGGTTTGGCTCACGAAGGGGGATCGGAATTCGCGATTCTTCCATCAGTCAATGAAAGCAAGGAAAACTAGAAATTGCATCACGAAACTCAAAGTGGCAGGTAATATTTGGATAGATAATATGGATTTGATTAATAATCAGTTACTTCAAGACTTTCAGACCCGTTATAAAAGTTCTGTTACACATCCTAGGAGACTAGAGATTAGTGTTGACCAAACACTCTCTGCTGCAGATCGGGATTTGCTTATTCAACCATTTTCTGATGAAGAAATTATGCAGGCTGTCTTCCAGCAAAATAAGGCTAAAGCGTCGGGGCCGGATGGTTTTGGGATTGCTTTTTTCCAAAACCACTGGGTTGTAGTTAGCAAGGAAGTAATAGCTGCGGTTCATTATTTCTTTCAACACGGAAAGTTGTTACGGCAAATCAATCATATGTTGATTGCTCTCATTCCTAAAGTTGCTAGCCCGACGACCACCAGTAACTTTCGTCCTATAAGCCTATGTAATTGTCTGTATAAGATCATTTCCAAAGTCTTAGTCAACCGTTTACGACTTGTTTTGGATAAATTGATTAGTCCAGTTTAGAGTGTCTTTATTCCAGGACGTTCTATACACGATAATATTCTACTTGCGCATGAAGTGTTACACAAATTTCAGGGCATGAAAGGAAAAAAGAGTTGGGTTGCCTTGAAGTTAGACATGGAAAAGGCATATGATCGGATTGAATGAGATTTTTTGAAAGAAATTCTGATTAAATTTGGTTTTCCAGACCAATGGGTAGCTTGGATTATGGAATGTGTCTCCACAGTCTGTTACTCGTTATTAATTAATGGAGAATCATCTGGCTTTTTCATAGAGATCCCTTGTCTCCCTGTTTATTTATTCTCTGTATACAAGGTCTCATCGCAGATTTAAATTTGGCTGCCTCGCGCCGTAATAGTGGTATTAGGATTAAAATCTCGCCGTCTGGTCAAAAAGTACCTTCTTTATTTTTTGCAGACGATAGTTTGCTTTTTTGTAGAAATACTCAGGAAGACTGCCAGAGGCTCCAATCTATTTTACATAAATTCTGTTCTAACTCTGGTCAGCTGGTCAATTTTCATAAATCGTCAATAATTTTCTCCAGGCATACCACCTCTAGGGAAAAACAACTGGTGGCTGGTATTTTTGGGATAAATCAACAAAATGGACTTGGTAAATATCTTGGTAGCCCTATTTTTAAAGGTCGTCCGACGAAGGATACTTTTTCCTTTTTAATTTCTAATGCACAAGCTAAGTTGCAGCCTTGGAAGGCAAAGTTTGTTTCTAAAGCAGGAAGGATTGTACTAATTCAGTCACATCTCGAATCTATCCCTACTCATGTCTTGCAATGTTTTAAGATTCCTGCTAGTACTGCGAATCATCTTGATACAATTAATCGGAATTTCTTTTGGAAGGATTTGAAATCCAATAAGGGTCTTCCAATGGTTGCTTGGGATAAGATTTGTAGGCCGAAAGCATTAGGTGGATTGGGCTTAAGAAAGGCTGAGGCGATAAATACAGCATTCCTGTGTAAACTGCTATGGAAAGTAATGTTTGGTGAAGGACTCTGGGTCGATCAGGTCAGGGCTAAATATGTTAAGAATAGAGATATTTTCTCTATTAAACAAATAATCGACTCTTGGGCGTGGAAATCAATTTTGAAAGTCAGACCTATTTTTGCAAAAGGTCTTCGTTGGCAGGTTGGTGATGGCCAACAGATTTATTTTTGGTTGGATAACTGGTGCGGGCAAAAGAGTCTTGTAGATCAAATTCACGATTCTGACTTGTCCAGAGTAGATACATCGTTGCGGGTGGCGCAATTTATTAAAAATGATAGGTCGTGGCATGAAGACCTTCTTAGACCATTGGTTACTCCTACTGTCCTGGAAGCTATTAAGAAAATTCCCATCCCAGTTACTCATATTGAGGATTCCCTTTGTTGGGGTCTTACCAGTTCTGGGTCTTTTACGACCAAGTCTGCGACGTGGTTAGTTCATAACTGTGACCCCTCCCAGAATTCATGGGAGTTCAAGTGGCTTTGGAAACTGAATATTCAGCCTAAATTGAAAGTTTTTCTCTGGCAAATGTTTCAGGATGCACTCCCAGTTACCACTTATCTTCTATATCGGGGTGTGAACGTTCTTCCCTTATGTCCTATGTGTCATAATTGTGCTGAAAGTGAGGACCATCTTTTTTTACATTGTGAATACGCTAGGGAAGTTTGGCTTATTGCCAAGCAGCAAGGTTGGATCTCCCTTACCCCAACCGCGAGTGATTCGATTGAGTCCTTTCTGACCCGTTTTTTTCGTCATCCCACATGTTCTGTTATTGAGCGTGTGGTTGCGCTTTTATGGAGTGTGTGAAAATCTCGTAATTTGGTGGTTTTCCAACGTCAAACCACTCTCCCTGGTGGTGCGTTGTTGCGTGCTAAGCGTGCTTCGGCTGAATGGAGGATTAGAGAAAGGTTGACTGAGGCTCTAGGAGGGGTTGTTTCGCAGGATCGGGGCAGTCTGCTGGGTTCGAGATGGGTGGTTTGGTCGAAACCGAAGGAGGGATTCATCAAAGTTAATTCGGATGGAGCCCGAAATTCGAATACTGCTGGAGGGGGATACATTATGCGGGATGATCAGGGTTGTCTCCTTCGTGTAGCAGCTTTCAACTTGAGTAGCTCTTCTGTTTTGGTGGCTGAAGCTGTTGCCATGCGTAACGGGATTCGGGATGCTGTTTCTAATGGATTTCGAAGAGTTGTTTTGGAAGGGGATAATCTTACGCTTATTAATGCTGTTAATGGAACCTCCCAGTCACCTTGGGAGATTGCGCAGATAATCAAAGACATTCGTGCTTTTATGAGGGAGTGTGTTGCTGTTGAAGTTCATCATGTTTTTCGTGAAGGGAATCGTGCTGCAGATTGGCTAGCTAAGTTGGGTTTATTGGTATCTTCTTCGTGTTATTATGATTTTAGCTTTCATAGAGATCTTTCAGTTATTGTAAGTGAGGATGCGCTTGAGAGATCCCTTGAGAGAAGGGCTTCCTAGTGTCTATTGTTGTATCCTTTCTTTAAAAGAAAAATGTTCAATGCATGGTATTTCATTACTTTGAATTTTTAATGAGGTTCGTCTTGCCACGTCATTTTGTTTTTTAAATTTTTGAAATTCAATTTTTCTTTCTCCATAATAAAGGAAATTTTAAATTGAGACTTTAAATAAACTATTTGTCGTTATTTTAATTTATTATACACAACATCTACTTTTGAAGTAAAATGAAAATAGAAAAATTAATTTTCCACGAATAACAAATAAGAAAAGATGCAAGATGTGGATTTCATTCCAGAATAGTTTAGAGATCCATAATGAATTCCAAAATTTTGAAACTTGGAAACAATATCATTGTCAAGAAATGGAATGGAATGACAATGGGTTGATTGGAATGAGCTCCAACCAATGCATATGCTCTAAAGTTACATATTCTTGCTTTTGATATTTCAGTTCATGGTTGTTTGCATTTTGAATGTTGAAGTATAAGGTAATTATTTTTGTGAACCCTTAGTTTTCGATCAACGTTAATTTTTTGAACCCTAACATTTGTAGACTGGCTAAAAAAGGATCTAAAGTTTGTGAACTGAAAATAAGGTTGGTGTAGTATTTTTCTTTTTTTTTCCTATCTTTGAATTTTTCTCCTGATTGACACCAAACTTTAGGACTAAGGTTAAAACTAATATTGAAACTATAATACTACCTCCGTCCCTAAATAATTGTCCATTTGACTAAACTTTGATCGTTGAATACTTACAAATTACATGAGTTACAATATAAAATTAATATCATTGTAATTTTTAGTACAATATCTTTCTAATGGTGATAATTTCATATTGTAACTCATTGTAATTTGTGAGTAATTAATGGTCAAAATTTAGTCAAATTGACAATTATTTAGGACGGAGGTAGTACACATCTCTTATTCATGTCAGAACTACTTAGACCCTTTCGACATGAATAAGAGAGGTATATTATAGTTTCAATATTAGTTTTAACCTTCTTCTTAAAGTTTGGCGCCAATCGGAAGAAAATTCGAACATGAGAAGGAAAAAACAGTACACGAGTCTTTTTTCACAACCAACAAACTTTAAGGTCCTTTTTACTCGGCCCATAAATTTTAGGGTCCAAAAATTAACAATGAAAACCAAAGATCTAAAAAAATTAATTACCCTTTACTTTGAGGTACAAAATGCAAAAAAGAACCCCTTCATTTGATGGTTCGTAACTTTGTTGTAACTCGCTTGCTTTTTCTCTGTAGTCCATTCTCTTATACATGCACATAATTTCTCCAAGATGTTGATAGTGAAAGGAAATGCGCAAAATGCATGACCTAGATAGTGCTACTTTTTTTTTTAATGAGGTTGTATGGGTTTTTTGCATTTTAGACCCTGAATTTTATGAGTATTTATATTCTGAATCCTTAGTTTTCAACATTAACTTTTTAGACTCTAAAGTTTGTAGGCTGAATAAAAACGGACCTTCAAGTTTGTGGGCTGAAGAAAAAGGCCCCTGTCTCAGTCATTATTTTCCTCCCATGTTTGAATTTATCTCTCGATTGATGTCAAACTTCAGGACTATGGTTAAAACTAATATTAATTGAAGCTATAATACACCTCTCTTATTCATGTCGGGGCTACTTAGACCCTTGAGTACATGGTTTTAAGTAACTCCAACATGAATAAAAGAGTTCTATTATAACTTTAATATCGATTTTAATTTTAGTCTTCAAGTTTGATGACAATCGGGAGAGAAATTCAAACATGGAAAGAAAAAAAAAGGGAAACGGGCTTTGTTTTCACCTCACAAACTTTAGGGTCCTTTTTTTCGGCCTACAAACTTTAGGGTCCAAAAAGTTAAAGTTGAAAACCAAGGGTTCAGAATATAAATACCCCTAAAATTCAGGGTCCAAAATGTAAAAAACCCGAGATTGTATTCGGTCGACCTTGCTAGACATTGCACCAGAGTGAATGAAGGATTATATTGTAGAGGAATTATATGATTATCGTCGTAAGATATTTTTAAGTCTTTTTCTATCATCATATTAATATTTATTATACTTTATAAAACTAATTTTCTTTATTATTATAATAATTATCAATTATAACGGTTTTAGTTCATTAAATATATACGTCCATGAATACAAGTGACAATTTATAATTGAATCAATATCATTTATTAAGTATACTATACATGTATTTTGATAAATTTAAAACTTATGAATACGTTTATTATAATTGTAGAAAATTTATACTCCCTTCGTTCATTTTTATCTGTCATTTATGGTTTTCAGTGTCAATCTTTAATTAATAATTTCTAATATAAATTTTTTATAAAAAAAATATAATATTATACTTTTTTAATAGTATTTTTTATTACGAATTTAATGACATCAATTTTGTATGACGAAAATTTATACAAATTAAAATATTAACGATAAGAGTTCTTAACATAATTTCCTATGTGACAGATAAATAAAAACGGAGGGAGTATATGATATACAATAATTTAACTAAATACTTTCTTTAAATTTTAATGTACAATAATATTCACTAAGATAAGACTCATTTTATAATTATTATTAAAAAACATGTGATCTGATCGAGTTAGGGTCGCACTAACATAAAATGCTAAAAAATTATCTAGTTGAAAGTTTCTTATCATTTTCCTAAATATATTATATATTCATTTTCACAGCAATATAAATTGGAAATAGTTACCCCTTTTACTAAAAGAATTGTGAACTGGTACATAACATAAGCTTCAATAATTTGCTGACATCAAAGAAATCCTAAAGTATAAGCTATATCCTATTTCAACTCTAAAATATATAGGTTCACTGCTCTTCTATAATTGAAATAGTCATTCAGCCAATATTGAAAATTGAACGATGTCACATGAATCATGATAAACACGCACAGATCAAAGAGGCAAGGTTGCCCTTTGTGATCATGCCCCTATTGGTTGTGAGGATACAGTCTCGATTTATTCGGTGTCGGATGTCTCTCATGATCTTGAGGATTCTATCCTGGATCTTTCAAAGGTCGGTGTTCGGAGTAAAAGGAGAGACAAGGTTGTGTTGAAATCTAAATAGAAGTTGGTTTTGGATGCATCTCGAAGATCTAAATCGACGTCTATTGAATCTTCGCGGAAGATGAAGATGAAGATGATTGAAGATGCTCGTGCGGCGATTGATCAAAAGAAGGATCTAGTGGAAAGGTTTGTGGGTTGAAGGTTACTTCTTCCAAGAAGAAGTCATTTGTTGTTCTTTGGGTGGTTCTTCAGCTGTGGTTTGTTGTTTTTTGGGTTCTCATGGTTGTAGCTTTATGCTTTTGCTGTTTTTTTGGCGGTTGTCTCTACTGTTTTGGCTGTTATGGCGGATACTTTGTAGCATCTTTGATGCTTTTAGCCTGTTGGTTTCTAATAATAAAAAAAAGACCCTAAACAATGTACCTTACTCTGTTGCCAAAGCTTTTTCATAGACAACAATTATATGAATTAATTAATTTAAATTCTTTATATTTTATATCCCTTTCAAATCAAACAAAATCTCAAGCAAAAGAAGAAAAGGTATATCAACTCGATTTGTCTAATTTTAAGCATTACGGTGCATCTTTGTATTTAGTTTGGTGAAACCATTTAAGACTTCGTTCATTTATACGACTGGTTGGTTGTGGTTCCCTATCGCATCACAATTTTACAATTTCTAACGCAACCTACCACAATTTACTATTTCACTTTTCATTTATCTTTTATTAAAAGTTATACCTTTTCATTTAAAATACCCAAAATTGGAAAATACAAAAAAGTAACCCACTTTTTATATAAATAGAAAATAGAAAAAATAAATGTGATTATTTTTTACAACCATGATTAATTTAAAATATTCCAATCCACTTACCATAATTTCCACCACAACATTTCACATTCCACCACAACTTTTCACAACATATCAAATTTTTCAAATTTTCACCGCACCGCACTCCAACCAACCATGACAACCAACCTCAGAAAAGAATGACATTTGGATGAGATTAGTTTCATAAGTAATTTTCAAATTGAGTGTGTCACAAGTCGTACCTGTCCTTTCTGGGAGCAGGATCAAGACTAACTAGATCAGCAACATTAAAACAATATCCTAAAGACCTAAATTGAGTTTGAAATTTGTATTGTTAAGACTTTTAGAATGTGGCCTTTTATTAATTAGGTGAATAAGATGAACAGTTAATACTGTGTTTCATCACTCAAAGAAAAAAAATTTAAGACGACAAAAGAGGGTAGTTCTAAATCTGAGCTTGTTCCATCGCTTTCGTTTGTTAGTCATAATCTTGTTTTCCTAACTTGCACTT
This sequence comes from Portulaca oleracea, assembly GCA_029582165.1. NCBI lineage: Eukaryota > Viridiplantae > Streptophyta > Magnoliopsida > Caryophyllales > Portulacaceae > Portulaca > Portulaca oleracea. The sequence continues at coordinate 19,668,575 of CM055882.1, read as the reverse complement.
AAGTTGAAAGCTCCAGCTTTGGACCAGGTTTTAGACTCCAAGTAAACTAAATTGACAATATATCAATGAGTTCAATCAACTTGATTTAAACGTTTCAAAAACAACCACTTGTAGGTTCATGCAACGTACCCAACCATACTTTTTCCTTTTATAACATCAAACTTGGGTTCACATCCCAAAATCTAAAAGGAAGACCTTGTACGTGGTCCTTAAACATCTAAATAAAAATTATTTCAGAAAACACTAATTTGTCGGTCTTTTTGCATTTTGAACTCCGAAGTATAGGGTTATTTATTTTCTTTTTGTAGGTTGAAAAAAAAAAAGTCCATATACTGTTTTTCTTTTTCTTCCTATGTTTGAATTTATCTCACGATTAGCACCAAAGTTCACGAGTAAGGTTAAAACTGATATTGAAGCTATAATACACTATCTCTCTTATTCATGTTGGAACTAATTAGACCCTGAAGTGCCCAGGGTCAAAGTAGTTCCGACTTGAATAAGAGAAGTGCATTACAACTTTATTATTAGTTTTAACCTTAGTCCTGAAGTTTGGCGCTAATAAGGAAATAAATTCAAATATGGGAATTGAAGAAAAAGAAAAACAATACACTAAACTTTTTTCAACCTACAAACTTTAAGGTCTTTTTTATTCAACCATAAACTTTAGGGTCCCAAAAATAAACAATGAAATCCAAAGTTTCAGAAGATAAATATCCCTATACCTAAGGGTCCAAAATGTAAATAAACCCCAGTTTGCCGCTCTAAATGTTAACTGAGATATGTTAGTACTCGTTAAAAGATACAAATGATTCATACTAGAAAACTTCGACGACTCGTATTTTGAATTCCTTTGAATAGAAAGAAAGAAGTTGGAAGTGTAAGAAAAGGAAAAACCGCTTTCGTTTTCTTTTTCATTTTTAGGGAAGTATCACGTAATTTATTACATGTTTCTGGAGTATGTGCTTTAAATATGGACATTGTCCAATTTCAATAGCATAATCATTCATTTATATCTATTCATTTATTCACTCTTAATAGCATAATATGTTCATCCATTTCTACCTATTGTTAGACCCAATAACATAATTGTTCATTTATATTTACTGGAGCACATACTCTAAATGTATGTAATATAAATTGTATTCCTCCTTTTATATCCAATTTAAAAACAAATTCTTTAGTTTCCCATTCTTGATTGTAGCTGAGTTATTATATCAAATTATTTCAATAAATATATTTTTATCTTTTGTTTTAGATCAAATTAACATTACAAATTTAGAGTATCAAATAGGAAATGGTGGGATATGGCCGACAACGTGAATGGTGAAATGATAGCTTAAGGGGGTCTTGGATCCACAAATATATATCTGATACTTGCGAATACATACATTTTTAATGTCTACGTCCTCTTAATTTGTTATGGGTGGGATGGAATTATTGAAAACGTTGATTTAAAATTAAGATGGGGTAATGGGTGTTCAATTTTGACATTTGATAGATGGAAATGAAGACATATGTGGAAATAAGCACATATATAATTGGGGGAGGAAATAGAAGTAGGATTGTGCACTTATTATTGCTTTCTACTACTACAATCTAACTAAAAAAAGCATCACATACATATGCATGTTCGATGTTCCTTCTGTTTGTGTTTTTGGGTGGTTAACTTTGTCTAATGATCTGATATAGGACCCCCAAATATCACTTTCGTAGATTTCTTTGTCTTTTTTGCATAATAATTGTATTTTTGAGAATTCTGTTTTTGTGAGGCAGTTTGGCGACCTGCACATGATAGAGTACATGACATGAATTAAGAATGAGAGAAGGTGACCAATCAAACATTCTGGTTACACCATCATTTATCACAAATGCTGAAACCTGTAGATCTTGTCCTCTTGTTAAGATGTTGTAGTAGGCCAACAATGAAAAATAAGAGAGGAAAGGCAAAAAATGAGATATTTAAAGGGAAACGCAATCATGCATAATTGACCATATAAAATTTGCAGGTTGTTCAATTTTAAAGTATTAGCCCCTTATAAAAGTATAAAGCATACTCAATTAGGAGGGGTGATATTAAGATCAATCCTAATTTGGTGTATATTCTTTGTATCTTTTCCTATCTTAGTTTCCTAATTATTAGACGTTTGTATAGGAAAGTTGAATATTGTGTTGCACCCTTGTATAGGAAGTTTTAGGCAATACAGTGTGTATATATATTGGATAGATTGCTGAATTAAAAGGGTGTGAAATTATCTCCCAACCAAAGTCTTTGTTTGATCTTGTTATGGTATCAGAGCCATGGCGGATGACAAAGGAACACCAAAAATTGAAGATGTGAAGAAGACCGTATCACCATGCGATTTGAACTCGAATGATAATCCGGGAAGTATTATTACTCCAGTTCAACTGCAGGGCGACAACTATGAAGAATGGGCAAGAGCTGTGCGGATTTCGTTGAGGGCTCGCCGCAAATGGGTGTTTATCGAAGGAAAGATTGTCAAGCCTGCTGATGATTCACTGGACTTGGAGGATTGGTGGACAGTGCAGTCCATGCTTGTGTCATGGATCTTGAACGCCATTGAACCGACTTTGCGTTCAACCGTATCTCATACGGAGAATGCAAGGGACCTGTGGCTGGATATTCGAGACCGTTTCTCTGTTGCAAACGGACTTCGGATTCAGCAATTGAAGGCAGAACTTGCCGGCTGCAGACAACACGGAATGGCCATAGCTTCGTATTATGGGAAGCTAAAGAGCCTGTGGGATGAGTTGATCGATTACGATCAGATTCCGACTTGTAGATGTGGAAAGTACAAATGTGAACTCGGGCCAAAGATAGACAAGAAACGAGAAGAAAAAGTACACCAATTTTTCATGGGATTGGATGAGAATGTGTACAGGATGGTGAGATCAAGTCTACTAGCAACCAAGCCTTTACCAACGTTGAATAGAGTGTACTCAACTCTAATTCAAGAAGAGCGGGTCCAACATATGACAAGAGCCAAGGATAACGTACCAGAACTCATGGCCCTCGCAGCAAAGGCACCAATCCGACAAAGGGATCGAGGGGAGCCTTGAGACAGAGACGCAAACAGGGGAACTTTATGTTCTCATTGCAAAAGGTTGGACATGATTCAACGAACCGTTTCAAATTGATAGTGTATCCAGATTGGTGGGTTGATCGTCCTCGCGACGCAATGGCAGTGGGCAGAGGCAACGTGAATGGAGTTCGAAGAAAAATTGTTCCTGTCAAGGCCAATACAACACAAGCTGCAGCAGGGGCAAGCATGTCAAGTGGAGAGAAGCGAGGGGCGCTGGATCTGGACCCACAACAATGGCAATTTCTTATGGAGCTGGTTGATTCACACAAGGCTAATGTTACTGAAAAACTGTCCGGTAAGACCAAAAATACTTCATGGATTATTGATACAGGAGCTTCCAATCATATGACCAGAAGCTTGGAACAAGTGAAAGGAGTGCGACAAATACCAACTTGTCCTATAGGTCTGCCAAACAGTGGTCAGATTCTTGCCACCAAAGAAGGGTCAATCCAGGATGGAAATTTATCTTTGTCAAATGTCCTCTATGTTCCGGGTTTGGCATGTAATTTAATATCTGTGTCGCAGCTAGTTGATGAATTCGACTGTATTGCAGCTTTTGACAAACATATGTGTGTTTTATAGGACAGTACCTCGAAGATGCCGATTGGCACGGGTGAGCGTAAAGATGGACTCTACTACTTCCGAAGCAAGAAGTGCATAAAGGCTCATAGTGTGAAAGAAGTTGATTCGATTGAATTATGGCATTCTAGACTAGGACATCCTTGCTTCAAAATTACCAAGTTAGTTCCTAATGTGAGCATTAGTAGCGGTAGAAAGGGATTGAATAAGCATTGTGATATTTGTCATCGTGCAAAACAAACTAGAGACTGATTTCCTCTTAGTGAAAATAAAGCGTCTACTTTGTTTGAGTTAATTCATTGTGATTCATGGGGTCCGTATAAAACTACATCGTCTTGTGGTGCTCGCTATTTTTTGGCAATCGTCGATGACCTGTCTCGATCAACTTGGATCACTTTATTAATTGATAAGAAGGAAGTGTCTCAAACTTTGAAGAATGTTTTTGCCATGGTTGATAGACAATTCAACAAGCATGTTAAAATTGTGAGAAGTGATAACAGAACTGAGTTTGCTTGCTTGAAAAATTATTTCCTTGAACATGGCATAATTTTTCAAACTTCATGTATTGGAACACCACAACAAAATGGTAGGGTTGAACGGAAACACCAACACATTTTGAATATGGCTCGAGCTTTGCGGTTTCAAGGCCATCTTCCCATTAGTTTTTGGGGGGAATGTGTGCTGACGCAGGTTACTTAATAAATCGGACACCTTCTATAGTTTTAGGAGGCAAGACACCCTATGAGATTCTCTATGGTCGTTCACCCTCTTATGAGCATCTTAGGGTATTTGGCTCCTTATGTTACGCACACAATCAAGATGCAAGAAGGGATAAATTTGCAAGTCGTAGCAAACGTTGTGTTTTTGTTGGGTACCCTTATGGGAAGAAAGGATGGAGATTGTATGATTTAGAGAGCAAGAAATTTTTTGTTTCACGAGATGTCAATTTCTATGAGACTGAATTTCCTTTTGATTTGAATACTACTGGTGACAGTCACATGAAAGAAGTTATATCAGATGCTCTAGAAATAAGTCATACGGATGGAAGTCATGAATGTATACAGCAAGGGGGGGTTATGGATGGACAGACTCATGAAAGAACAGATTCATCTGTTGTTGAGGATAAACAAGAAAGTGGTTGAGCCAAGCAATGAAGGACCTAGGGATAATGAGGTTGACTCACGGTCTCCAGAAACTGTACAACCTGTAGAGACATCTACATTACCTGACATTTCGACTCATTTTCCGGAGGTAGTCTTAGTTCAACCTACCGGTCAGGTGTGCAATGATCAATTGGGACGAGGGCATCGGAAGAAGGACCTTCGATACGTTTACGAGACTATGTTGCAAAAACCACCTGGAAATTGAGTCCATCTGATCGCCCATCTGTGTCACAGCATCTTCCAGGTATGTCATATCCTATAACACACTATGTAAGCTGTGACAATTTTTCCTTGCGACATAGACATTTTCTTGCAGCCATCACTTCAGATCATGAGCCTGCCACATTTTCTGAAGATGTAAAGGATGAACGTTGGAGAAATTCCATGCAACAAGAGATAGAGGCGCTTGAAACCAATGGAACCTGGAAAGTTTCTGAATTGCCGCCGGAAAAAAGGGCTCTCAGATGCAAATGTGTTTATAAAATCAAATATAATTCCGACGGTACTGTTGAGCGGTACAAGGCCCGCTTACTAATTTTTGGCAATCATCAAGTCGAAGGGATTGACTTCATAGAAATTTTTTCTCTTGTAGCAAAAATGGTTACTGTTCGAGTTTTTCTAGCAGTTGCCGCAGCCAAGCAGTGGGAACTACATCAGATGGATGTTCACAATGCATTTTTACATGGAGACCTACAAGAGGAGGTCTACATGAAAATGCCTCCGGGGTTTCAAGTTACCGGATCCAAGAAAGTGTGCAAGCTTCGAAAGTCTTTGTATGGGTTGAAGCAAGCACCACGGTTTTGGTTCGCTAAGCTATCTACCGCTTTGAAGGAATATGGGTTTTATCAATCGTATTCAGATTACTCCCTTTTTACATTAAGAAAGGGACATATATGTCTCAACATCCTCGGTTACGTGGACGATTTGATAACTTCTGGAAATGATCATGAGGCGATCGTTAAGTTCAAGTCTTATCTTGGTGAGTGGTTCCACATGAAAGATTTGGGTATCTTGAAGTACTTTCTTGGAGTTGAGGTTGCCCGAAACTCGGAAGGGATCTTTCTCTGTCAACGCAAATACACGTTGGATATATTGTCTGAAGTAGGGTTGCTAGGAGCCAAATCAGCAGTTGTACCTCTGCCACACCAACACCAATTGGCTGTTGTTGATGGACCATTTCTTGATGAGCTTGAGCAGTACTGAAGACTTGTGGGCCGTCTTATATATCTTTGTTTCACGCGCCCGGAATTGTCATATTCTGTACATGTGCTTTCTTAATTTATGCAGCAGCCAAAAGAAGCACATTGGGAAGCAGCTTTGCGAGTAGTGGGATATCTCAAAGGGCACCCGGGACAAGGGATTTTTCTTCGTAGTAATTGTGATCTACGACTTTATGGGTGGTGTGACTCGGATTGGGCAGGTTGTCCTTTGGCACGACGATCTCTCACTGGTTGGTTTGTCTCTTTAGGGAATTCTCCTATATCTTGGAAGACTAAAAAACAGCACACAGTGTCTCACTCCTCTGCCGAGGCCGAGTATCGTTCTATGGCCATAACCACCTGTGAGCTCAAGTGGCTTAAAGGGATTCTGTTATCCCTCGGGGTAGAGCATAGGTAGCCTATGCAGTTGCATTGTGACAGTCAGGCTGCACTGCATATAGCCAAGAATCCCGTTTTCATGAGCGGACGAAACATATCGAAGTTGACTGTCACTTTGTTCGAGATGAGGTGGTCAAAGGAGTCATACATACAATCTTTGTTCCTACCAATGAACAACTTGTAGACATATTTACTAAGGCTCTGGGGAGATCGCAATTTGAGTACCTTCTTGGCAAATTGGGCATTCGGGATCTTCATGCACCAACTTGGGGGGGGTATTGAGATCAATCCTTATTTGGTGTATATTCTTTGTATCTTTTCCTATCTTAGTTTCCTAATTATTAGACTTTTGTATAGGAAAGTTGAATATTGTGTTGCACCCTTGTATAGGAAGTTTTAGGCAATACAGTGTGTATATATATTGGATAGATGGCTGAATAAAGAGGATGTGAAATTATCTCCCAACCAAAGTCTTAGTTTGATCTTGTTAAGTGATTAGTGAGATTTTATGGCTATAGCAACACCCAAATCAACGCGAATTAATCTGATTGATTATGTGGCTGTTACATGTCTAATGTCAAGTCTTAGTTAAACAATATGTATGAATTATTAAGAAGGGGCATAAAGTAGAAAAAAATCGACTAATTATCCAATAATTCTAAGTGGTCTTCAAGTGGTAATACATAATAATTACAATTTGAAAGAGAAGTATTATTGATGCACGTATTGTAGGATAAATATTGTAGGATAAGTGGAGGCCAGTGTGTTAATAAAATCATTCAAGTTTTTTTTTTTAAAAAAAAAGAAAACGCAATTATTCATACGACTTCATCAACATGATCGATATCTATCAATACGTCTCTTTAGTGACTTTGAGTTTGATCAATAGGTGATGCTTAGTTTAGGATTGTGACATCTAATATTGATATGATGTTTCACTCCAAATTAACATTGGATTGAATTTTATTTTTAAATTCCATTTTAACATTAACGAAAAATAATAATAAAATTATATAATTGGTTTGGTCAAACATAAAATAATATTAGAAATTGAAGAGGTATTAGCATGATGCAATTCTAATCTCACCTTTCTAGTTGGCATTTTAATATTTTATTTCAATTATTGTAATATCATAATTGAAAAGTTTAAGTTCTTAATATTTTTGCTAAGTATTTCATGAGTAATATTTTTACTAATTGATTACTTGACTTTATAAAAAATATAATCTTCCATTGTAAAAAAAAAAAAAAAAAAAAAAAAAAAAAAAAAAAAAAAATTGGATCATAGTGCATTGTACTTTAGAGGTTAAATTGTGATAAACTATGCTTTAAATTTGTACCACAGTGCACAAAAACGTTAAAGTACGTCGGATTTTAGAGTATCACCACGAGTTGAGTGAAACTCACTCAGTGGATTGTCAACATGGCACCACGTACCATGTTCGGTCTCGCTCCGAGTTGAATTCATATTATTTTATAAAGTGTTTTGCTTACTTTAGCCCCTTAGTTATATATTAGTTATGATGATTTTGTATTTTTTGTAGGAAATCAATAGTTAGAAGGAGAACCGAGCCAAAAGAGGCAAAAACAGCTCAAAAACCATCAGTGTAGCGCTACACTGGGCCTCGCACCCGCGATAGGGGGATAGCGCCCGCGACAGGGCTGTGACACCCGCTACCTACCGCAAATCTCTGATCGCCAGCCTTGCCAACAGAGCTCGCGCGCGTCATAACCAGCGCCCGAATGACCAAATCTTTGGAGCGCATGACAACCAACGGTCGGCCGTGGTGAAGCCCACGGACCGTATATGTCGCGCTCGCGACGGTCGACTTTGTTCCGAAAATAAAGTTTGCGGCGGCTGTTAGGGTTTTGGAGTTGTTATTTTCTTTTTCCTTCCTACTTTCTTTCATTATATAAACACTAATATATCTAACTTATCATTCATCATAGTTTTTACTTAGTTTTATTTCAAGAGCATTAGTCATTAGTTTACTTAAGTTTAGAATGAATTTCCTTAAGTTTTCTTTCGTTCTCGATTGTAATTGCACTTTTCTAGATTAATGAAATTCTCTTCTTCAAAGTTCTTGTGTTCTTTCGGTTATTTTTCCGTTTTTCTAGTATTAGCTCCGCAAAAATCCAGTTTTTAGTGAAGAGGAGGATTAAGGTTCCTCGAATTCTCCCTTCAGATGAGGATTCGAGCAATCTTAGTAATCTAAATCACGCCTTTCTTGTTTGTTCGGGATAAAGATTCAAGATTTCAAGATTTCAAGATTCAAGATTAGTACAATAAATGCTAGGTATAATTTCCTTTCTTTAACTACAGTAATTAATCTAGTTTTCAAATTCATCGTTCTTGAGTGTTTTTAATTACTTTCTTGATTATGCTTTCGATTTCTTGTTTAGTTTCTTGTTCTTGTTTTAGTAGTTAGGTTTTGTTTTTAATTTCTTGTTTTCTTTAGTTTCCATTGTTTTTAATGCATAATTAGTTTAGTTTAAATTATTTACTGCTTCCTGCAATTTGAAACCCAAACCAAACCAATTTCCTGAAAACCTAACACACCATCTCTGCGGATACGATAACCCTTACTTTTAGGAAACCCAAATTACCTCAACCGAACAATGGCGTCGTTGCCGGAGATGGCGTTATTTGGTAGATTAGGTTAATGATTTGTTTGTGAATAGTTTAACTGCTTTCGTAGATTAGTTCAAAAACAAAAACCCAAAAAAAAAATCTATAAAACTGAAAAAAAAATAAAAAAATTGAGACTTCAAGGAAAAACCGGAAAGTACATCAATCTGAGGTTTGGGTTCGTAGTCCTGGTAGTCAAAGATTGGTTAGGAAGGAGGAACCCTCGGTAGAATCACCAAAGATGTTTGGAGAAGCACCACCACCTCCACCTAGGGTAACCCTTTATAACCAGTTATACCCATCTTGTGACCCACCACCATCATGTTTTGTACTTCCAAACCTGCCTACAAGAGTGACCTTTGACCCTAGGCAGTACTACACCCAGAACCTACCACTGTTCACGGGTACTGGGTTAGCACTGATACGGACCGCAGAGTACAAAGAGTACATTAGCATGATAACTACCCCAGGAGTCCCATTAGATTATATGCTTCTAAAATACTTACCTTTTGCTTTGAGGGACACCGCTAAGTGGTGGATGTATAGCATCAAACCGCGATCCATTAATTCTTGGGACAGTTTTCTAAAAGTTTTCATGAAAAGGTTTTTTCCAACCTCCTTAGCTACTCAATTGAGGAATTCGATTTTAAAATTTAGATAGGACATAGGAGAGCCTTACTGGAAAGCTTTCGAACGTTTCAAAAACTTGCTGTCCCAATTCCCTCATCATGGTCTTGACTTGGTACAACTGTGTCAGATTGTGTACGAGGGTGTTGACCATGAGACCAGAGTCACTCTAGAGTCAATATGTCAGGGGGGTTTCATGGACAAAACTGCTGATGAGGCCTGGGAGTTCTTAGAGAGCATGTCCGAAAGGACAATGCAATGGGGAACCACTAGAGATGAGTCCTTAGGTGCTCAATTGTCTAATGCTAGGGGGGAGTACATGCTGTGAGTGAGAGTACAGGGTACGAGGCTAGGTTCGCTTCTCTTGAGAATATAATTAAAACCTTAGCCCAACAACAATTAAATGCTTCACAACCTAAAACCTGTGCTCAGGTTAACTCTTATGACCAGACTGCTGCTTTTGTTCCCCCACCACCTATGTCATGTGCCGTGTGCCAAAGTGTTGACCATGTTCATTCTACATGTCCTATTTATATTCAACAATTGGCTGCTAGTACTGAAAATGTGAATGCTATGCATCATAACTATAGGCCTGACCAGTACCAACCCTACCAACGCCAGGGGACGCGCAAGCACCCGTTACTCTCCTATGGCCCCGAGAATTAGAATGTGTTGAGACCACCAAGTCAAGGAGGGGTTTCCAAGAAAATGATTTTCTCCCACCCTTTTCTAAATGATTTTCTTGACTCCAACCTAATCAAAACCATTTTCTCCCTCCCCCCTCTATTCTGTCTCTCTTCTTTCATTCTCTCTCCCTTCTTTCTCTCTCACGCACTGATTTGAATATTTCTCTCTCTCCCTCTCCCTCTCTCTCTCTCTCTCTCACATCTTTCTCTCTCCACCATCCACTTTCATACACTCGTTTTAATATGCAAATTATGATATAACACCGAGTGTACCGTGCTAGGAGTGTACGACATGATAATTTTCCAACTTGGATATTTTCCCAACTTGGATGCATATTTTCATTTACGCAATGCAATTTTTCTCACATTGGATGCAGAATTATTATGATATGAGTGTATCATGATATTTTCCCAACTTGGATACATTTTTTTCCCTTACACAATGCAGTTTTTCCCACTTGGATGTATATTTCCCTTACACAATGCACAATTGGTGATAAATTGTCTATCATGTAATGCATGTTTTCCAGACTTAGGTGCAGTATTCACGCACTGCAATGTATATTTATTGCAACATCATATATTTTCCTTTGCACAATGCACGGTTGGATGCAGAATTATCATGATATAAGCGTATCATAATAATTTACCAACTTGTATATTTTCCCAACTTGGATGCATATTCTCTCTTACGCAATGCAGTTTTTCCCACCTTGGATGCAGAATTATCATGATATGAGTGTATCATGATAATTTCCCCACTTGGATATTTTTCCAACTTGGATATATATTTTCCCTTACGCAATGCAGTTTTTCCCACCTTAGATGCAGAATTATCATGATATGAATGTCTCATGATAATTTCCCAACTTGGATGCATATTTTCCCTTACGCAATACAGTTTTTCCCACCTTGAATGCATATTTTTACCGAGTGTACCGTGCTACGTACACTCGGTTCTTCCGTATAATTGCTGGTCTGCCCAGTAAGGGTAATTTCCCTAAGGTCTGCCCAAGACGCCAAGGTCCTTATTTGCAATTAAACATGGGGCCCCCAAAATGATGACTGGGCATGCCATGTGTGCGGTTTTTTTTTTGGTTCAATGTAAAAACCGGTTGGATTTTTTTTAAAGTGTAATAGGGTTCAATGTAAGAGTAAGAGGGTTCAATTTAAGAAGAAGAAGAAGAAGATTTAGAAGAAGAAAGCAGCAGAAGAAGAAGAAATCGAAGAAGAAGAAAGAGAATGAAGATGATGATAGAGTTTTTGGTTTCTTTGTAATATTTTTCATTTTCACAGTAAAACATCAATCATTTGTATAATTTTTGCATTTGGGAGTAAGTTGCTCATTTTTTGTTTCCTTGCTCACATAACTCCTTCTTCTTCTTCTTCTTCTTCTTCTTCTTCTTCTTCTTCGAATGAATGAATGAATGAATGAATGAATGAATGAATGAATGAATGAATGGTTCGTCATATATGTTGACCTTGGATGACAATATAGTAAACCTAGGATAACAATATAGTAAACCTTGGAGATTAATATACGTTGAATATTAATATGATAATCCCTTTACATTGCATTAATATGACAATCCCTGTATGACACAACACCTTCAATCCATGAAATAAAACACTTTAAAAATTTTTAATACATAATGACCACCAACAATACACTGAGTACATCCTTGGTCTACTATATTGATAACCAAGGATTACTATATTGATATTATTGTCGGTGCAACCGACAATAATATCAATATAGTAATCCTTGGTTATCAATATAGTAGACCAAGGATGTACTCAGTGTGCAACCGACATTAATATTAATATAGTAATCCGTGGTTATTAATATAGTAGATCAAAGATGTATTCGGTGTATTGTTGGTTGTCATTATGTATTAAAAACTTTTAAAGTGTTTTATTCCATGGATTGAAGGTATTGTGTCATATAGGGCTTGTCATATTAATGCAATGTACAGGGATTACCATATTAATATTCAAGGCATATTAATCTCCAAGGTTTACTATATTGTTATCTTAGGTTTACTATATTGTTATCCAATGTCAATATATATGACGAACCATTATACATTTATTCGAAGAAGAAGAAGAAGAAGAAGAAGAAGAAGAAGAAGAAGAGGTTCTGTGAAATTATAATTCATTAATATTCATTCGTCGACAAGTGCAAGGAAATAAAAAATGAGCAACTTACTCCCAAGTGCAAAAATTATAAAAATTGTTGATATTTTACTGTGAAAATGAAAAATATTGCAAAGAAACCAAAAACTCCATCATCATCTTCTTCTCTTTCTTCTTCTTCTGCTTTCTTCTTCGATTTCTTCTTTTTCTTCCTCTTCATCCTCCTTCTTCTTCTTCTTCTTCTTCTTACAATGAACCCTCTTATTCTTACATTAAACCCTTACACTTAAAAAGGACCCAATCGGTTTTTACATTGAACAAAAAAAAAAAAAAAACGCAAACATGACATGTCCAATTATCATTTTGGGCCCCATGTTCAATTGCAAATAAGACCTTGGCATCCTAGGTAGACCTTAGGGAAATTACCCTTGACCCTTATTACAATGAATTAAATTAACAAGCCTATAAATAAGGAGTGTTCTGATAATTTAATGCCCAGTTTTGTACTGACCAGTCTGACCCGCTCAAGCCCAGCCTATTAGGGCCCATTTATAAAAACCTTGACCCAGCCCAACTCCGGTCCATTTATGATAGGCCCGAACCGGGCCCGGTGTCTAGGCCTTCTGTATATATACTGGCATATCCTTTCTTGGGTGTATATGCATTCTGTTCTTAGACAGATAAACAATCTACAGCCCGTGTTTTAGATAGGCATCTTCAACTAATTCTGGGCCCAAAAGCATTCCAGCCCATCAATAAAGTACTCCACATTACTAACCGCCACCAGTACCACACATCGGAGAATTTATTCCTCCCATTTCTCATGAGCCATCCTAGTGGCAAAATGGAAGTAAAAGGGAATTTCGAGGTCCAATACCGACTCTCATCGTACCCTTCTTTATTCTTCATTTTATTCCCCTTTATTTGGCCCCCCTGCTGCGTTCATATTTTCTCTGTTCTTGTGGCAAAACGGAAATAAAAAGAAATACGGAGGCCAAATTAGCAACTCCCGTTGTACTCTTCTTTAATCTTCCTTCATTTATTCCCCTTTATTTGGCCCCCCGCTGCTTTCATATTTTCTTTTCTTTAGTAATGTTTTGCCCCCACTTTCCCTATCCTTTTTGACCGTTGCGTTCCAATCACAATCACAATCTCTCTCTGTATCTCTCTCACTCTCTCTCTCTCTCTCGTCAGTGTTGGAGCTTCCTCAGCACAGTTGAGTTCAAGTTCGTTCAGCCATTGCAGGTACGACCCCTTCCTTAATCAACTCAAAAACTACAAGTTCGTGTTTTATTTCTTTATTACTTACACGTTTGATCCTAGGGTTTTTTTTTTAAAAAATTTTGGAATTCGTTTTAAATGGACATAATTTTCTACGGAAGTTCGGATGAATGCATGTACTGCGCTACTGATGGCAATGTGTTTCATTTTCCAGAAATTGCAACTTCAATTCTTGTTGGATCTTTGATACAATTATGATGGTTCCTGAAATCCCTTTGTGTTAATAAGTTATAACATTATGTGGGGTCTGCAATTTTGTCCTGTTTCTTCTACACATCACTGTAATTTGCAGGGAGTGTTTCTATAATTGCCTAATGTTTAACACCCCAGTACAGAATTTAGGTCCGTGTTCTTTTTTCTCAAGCACCCAACTTATTGTAGTTATGTTTCTGGCTTTTTTTTCTTCTCTTCCTGTATTTTCCTTTTTGTAGAAATTGCAATCTATAATGTGTTTGGTTCTCGATATTCGGGTTAAATTCTGAAGCAATTTTCTTAATTCCCAATTATATACAAATGTTCTGTAATGTGGTGAGATTTCTTGGACTCTGTCGGTGATAGCTTTGATTTGTATAGCATATGATGCCCTCTCAGCTTTTAACGGCTCTTAAAATTAAATTCTTGTTGAAAATGTAAACTATGATCTTTCGTAAATTATAATCAGAAAGTATTACATGCTGATAAGTTATATATATATATATGCTTTTTTACCTTTGTTCTTGGGTAATGTGATTGGGTTTCTGCCTTTTGATAAATTGAAGAAAAGTTCATGGGAATATCCTGGGCTTTGCCTAATGTTTCATGTCCATAGATTTTATTCACCTAAGTGCCTTGGGAGGTAAGAAAAGCATCCAAGTCTTGATTTGTGTCTTGTACACGGTTTGGCTGTGATTGTGGGAATACTTTTTGTGAGTGTTATTCTGTTCTAACCTCCATTATTTGTGTTCATGTTCTAACTCCTTGATTGGACTTTATTTATTCAACAGCCCAGAGAACCTTTTGAATTTGGCAAAAGAAGGAGAAGAATAGGATTGCTACTCTGGTGTCTGTTTCAATTTTCGGCTAGAATCTTTTGGTGGAGTATAGAAGAGGTGAAGAGAAAAAGGAGGGATGGGTTGTAATACATCGAAATTGGATGATGAAGAGACTGTTCAAATGTGTAAAGACCGAAAGAAGTTCATTAAAGATGCCCTTGAGTACAGAACTAAGTTTGCCTCAGATCATGCTGCATATATTCAGTCCTTGAAGAAGGTTTCTGCCGCTCTTCGCGAGTATATTGAAGGTGATGAGCCCCGTGAGTTCTCCTTGGACTCATTCATGACCCCGCCCTTCACGCCGGTGAAGAAATCGAACCCAAAATTCATCAATGGTTCTCCAAACTGCTTCTCAACACCACCATCGATTGAGTCCAGACAACGGTCTTCTGTAAAGATCAACTATTATAGACCAAGTGGGACAGCTTCAGTTTCAGTTGAGGAGAGACCACTTTCTCCAGAGACATTTCGTATTGATTCTTATTCGCCCCCAATGCAGCAACAATATGGATTTGATGGCTTCTTTCCAATGCAGTCCCCACTAATGAATGCCCCCCCTGATTACTCATCCACCCCATATCATAGGCCTGCAATGCCCCCTCCTTCGCCCCAAAATTCCCAATGGGATTTCTTTTGGAATCCATTCTCTTCATTGGAAAATTATGGGTATTCGGCGAGTAGTCTTGAGCAAACCGTGGTTGATGATGATCCGGTCGGATTGAGGCAAGTTAGAGAAGAAGAAGGGATACCTGACTTGGAAGAGGAAACCGAATATGAAGAAATTGATGCAGGCACAAATGGAAGGGAGGATAGAACTGAAGCTGATTTGCGTGCTACAAATGACGAGGTAACTGTTGAAGATGTGGATGAGGATGAAGATGAGGATGAGGATGATGATGATGATGATGAAGAAACAGAATTTGAATGTGAGGATGACCATGTATCAAATGAGTTAAAGCCGCCTGATAAAGAGGGCATTGACATGTTTCAAGGGCAAAATGATCGACAAGTGGAACTTAATTGTCATCAAACAACAGTGACTGAGAGGGAAAAGAAGGAAGAAAACACACCTGGGTTCACTGTATATGTTAACCGGAGGCCTACGAGCATGGATGAGGTTATCAAAGATCTTGAGGCTCAGTTTGTAACCATTTGTAATGCTTCCAGTGAAGTTTCTACAATGTTAGAAGCTAATCAAGCACACTGCTTGCCAGCATCAAATGAATTATCAGGTATGTAGCTTAATCGTGAGTGATTAGTTCATTCTATCTTCCTTTGCTATGTTGGACCTTTCTCATTTATAAGATTATTAATGTTGAGTTTTTCCCTCTTCATAGAGTAATTGCAAGTTGCTGGATGAAATTCATTAAATTATCTAATGTGGTCTAGCTTTTTGTTCTAAGACGTCGACTCATAAAACTGTATGTACGACAAAGAATCAAGTTTTCCAAAAAAACAAGAAAAGGAAAAACTTAACAGCTCTGTGAACATGCATTGGATACAGGAGAATTTCACAATGACATTGATACCACCTTCTTGTTGCAGCATCTAAAGTTTTCAATCCAGTAGCACTGTTCCGCTCAGCCTCATTGCGCTCCTCATCCTCAAGGTTTGTGATTAGTTCTTCAGGTGGCTCAAGGGATGGAGAAGAAAGCAGCAGTGACTTATCAGATGAATCATCTGGGTTTTCTGGAAGCCATCATTCAACACTAGACCAGTTATATACATGGGAAAAGAGATTGTATAAGGAAGTCAGGGTATGCTTTAAATTAAGCTAATTCTATTCTATTAACCTGCCAAACTACCCCCCCCCCCCCCTCCTTCTCTCCCGTGCCCTCAAAAGAAGGGAAAAAACAATCAGAGCATAACCATGTTGACATTTTGTTTGCCTCCTTTTGAACAGGCTGGTGAAGGACTTCGGCTTGCATATGCAAAAAAAAGTGCACAGCTCATGAACCAAGAGATGAAAGGAGAGGAGGCTTCCGCAGTAGAAAAAACCAGGACAGCTCTTAGAAATTTAGATACTCAGATGAAGGTTTCAATAAACTCAATTGAAGCTATAGCAAAGAGGATTGAAGCTCTAAGAGATGACGAACTGCAACATCAGCTTTGGGGATTGGTAAAGGGGTATGTCCTTTGTCACTGTCCATATTAAATACTTCCTCAGAATATTTTGCAGTCTGCCTTCCCCTACCTCTAACAAATAATGGATGATACACTGCTATTAAACATGGCACAGCCAGAAGTTTCATTTACCATAGAAAGTAGAAACTGTATCGTCGAAGGTTGATCTGTTTTCTTACAGCAATTGTTAAGTAGTGTCATCTTCAAGCTGTGGACTAGTTGCTAGGAATTCTATTGAATCAATAGTTGCTAGGAATGCTTTTTAACCCTGCAATCTGTGCTAGAATCAAGAGAGTTGAATATATTCTATGCTTAGCTAAATTTGCATGATAGGTACTAGTCTGCATACCTTCTAAGCCAAAAGGCATTAGAGGGTACTATACGCGCATCTGAACTACCGCTGTCTTGGCAGGACTCTGGTTCTAGTATTTGTTGGTTAGAAAGAACAACCTTACAGTGCATATTTCTGTTTCTCATGCAATTAAGATATTGTATATTGCAGGCTAGCAAGAATGTGGCAAGTAATGGCAGAGTGTCATCAAATCCAGAAACACACCTTAGACGAAGCGAAGCTTTTTCTGGCTGGTACGCCTTCAAAGTCCAAGATACATTCTAGGGTTCCATCGACACAGCCACATCGACTGGCACGCTCAGCAGCCAATCTAGAGTCAGAGTTAAGAAACTGGAGAGGTTGTTTCGAATCATGGATCACCTCTCAGCGATCCTATGTACACGCAGTCTCCTGCTGGCTCCTACGATGCATGAGGTGTGAACCCAACACCTCCAAATTACCATTTTCTCCCCGGCGCTCTGCTGGGATCCACCCCATCTTCGGGATGTGCATCCAATGGACCAGGTTTCTTGATGGATTGAAGGAAGACCGAGTGCTAGATGGGCTGGACTTCTTCTCCGCTGGGATGGGCTCTATATATGCTCAACAGTTGCAGGACGACTCCAGCCAAAGCCAAACCCAAACCCAAATAAGCGGGTCCCGCAGATTTGAGAGCTCGGAAGGAGGTGACATGCAGGTAGTAGCAATGGGACAAGCGGAAGAAGATGGCAATGGCATTGGCATGACACCCGAGAAAGCAGCAGAAGTTGCAGTAAGGGTGTTGTGTGCAGGAATGTCGGTTGCCATGAGCACCCTCACAGATTTTGCAACTAGTTCAGCTGAGGGATATGCTCAACTGCTTAATCAATGGGAAAATGTTAAGGGGCCACCAAGTTCCAATGCTAAATGAATGTGAATCTATTTGTGTTTTTCTCAACCTAGGTAGCTCCTTTTGTTGTTTTGTGATTAATTCAGGCAGAATTCATTGTAGAACCGAATGAATGAATTGACCGCAGATTAGTGATGTAAAGTTGTTGTAGTTAAGCTTATGAAGAGGAATGTAATGTGAGTTACCCATGTTTCTCTATGGTGTAAGAGATGGTAACTTGTCTCCCAGTGCTGGGACAATTTTTTGTATAACCCAGTTAATTGCCATCTTATAATGAAGATGAAGATGAATCTTTTGTTTTTTTTTTTATTATTAATAGCCAAAAGGCTAAAAGTTCATAACAAACAGTAATCCGCAAACACAATCTACCACCAAAAGGATTACAACCAAACTGTTAAAAAAACACTGCAAGAACTAAACATGAACCACGGCCAAACATACCAATACATCGTAGAAAAAGCTAGATTAATGAATTTAGCTGCTTGGGTTATCCAGGAATCGCACACCAATATCATTGCCAATAATCGTCTTCCTTCGTTCAATCTCAACTTCAAAGTCATCAAAAGTGTCCTTTTCCGACAAGTTCGCACACTTTTCATCCTAACCGTCTGACCACCCTTTTGTCCATGGGCAATCTCTTACTCATTCCTTTACTATTTGAAGCCTCAAGAATGGAATTTTCAAGATCTACAATTATATCATGCTCAGCCACTCTATCAAAAGATGAATCTTTTCTTAAACACTGCATATACAAACTTTTGGATTAATTTTCCTGTAGAAAGGACATAGTATTAATGACCAAAGGCTACTTATTGCATATGTTAATCTCAAGAATAGCCCTACAAACGGAGAAATAACGAACATCGGCGCACAATAATTGTCACAAATGTTTGAGTATTCTTTTTCACAATGAATTATTTGAGAGTACTCATATTAATTGCTCTGTTTTACCACTTCCTCCATTCCATATTAATTGTTATTTTGTTGATTATTACGGTATTTAATGTCACTCTTTGAATGACAGTTTCTTAAATAATATTTTATAAACAATTGCAATGTTATATTTTTTATCATAGTATTTTTCGTTACGAATTTTTAATGGTCGTAATTTTATATGACAACTCATTGTATAGATTGAGGAATTTGTGGTCAAAATTTTGAAGTTTGACTACAAAATTTAAAAAAATGATGATTAACATGCAACGGAGGGAGTACTTTGGAAACTTTTTATTTTCAAACACTCATTGATGATGTTTTTTTGAATAACCTCGTTTTCACAACTGGATGCTCAAAGGAAAATTGGAAAAAAATAATCCGTACTTTGTGGGTATTGGAAAAAGAATAATCCGAATTTACAATTTCGTTATGGATGAGCTAAACTTTAACCCGTATTATTTTTAACATCCACTACCTAGTTAAACTTGTCCGAAAAGTGATGATGTGGTGCCAATATTATACATGGAACATTTTGCAGCTCAAAAAAAGATTAAAAGTATGTTGTGCGTGTAATATCACCGCTACCACGTCACTTTTTGGACGAGTTTGACTAGGTAGCGAATGCTCAAAATAATAGGGGTTGAAGTTCAGCTCATCCATAACAAAATTGTAAGTTTCAATTATCTTTTTAAAGTAGGTTTTTGGATGCTAATATACTTAACGTTTGGGTTATTGGACAATAATACAATGAACTTTGACCTTGGACAATAATGACTGAACTTTAAGGAGTGTTGGACAATAATGCATCCGAAACGATTCCGTCAGTGTCTGACTCGGTGGTAATCCTACGTAGCAGTAGAGGAGATGAATTGGCCTACAAATATTTAAACTTATGACATGTCGGCTATCCATACATAAGCATAGGGAATCAACTTTGAAAAAAAGTAGAAAAAACATAAAATCACATTTGCTTAAACGTGTTTTCACCAACAGTCTATTTGGATTTCAGATGGGGAGGGGAAGGGAGGGTAATGAAAGGAGGGGAAGGGAGGGGACTTATCTTTGTCTTGTTTAGACTATAAGAGGGGAGTGAGGGGTAACAAGGAATAATAAAATTTGTCATGTTTGGATAGAAAATAAAGGGGAGGGAAGGGGAGGGGAGGGGAGGGGAGTTGTTATTTTAATTATTGTGATTGTTGTTGTTGTTATTATTATTATTATTATTATTATTATTATTATTATATAGAAAATTAAAATTAAATACTCTTAAAGTAAAATAATAACACAATGAACGTATTAATAATTAATATAAATATTGATACTCGTATTTAATGCAAAAACCTATGAAAATGTTAATAATGGCTAACATATATGATCTTGTTATAAAATAATATATTTGTGAATGTTCATATATCAATCAGATATCTTTATTGGGTATCTTTATCTGTTAGGATGATATAATATAGGAGAATTATATTCCCATATGAAGTCTATATTGTATAAGACTCTTGCTATGTAACTAGTATAAATAACCCTTGTGGATTATGAATTTGATTCTCCTCTCTCAATATCTGTCTCTATTGTTCTTCTCTATTCTCTCTATTGTTCTTCTCTATTATTCTCTCTATATCGCGTTCATCATTCATTATTTTATAACACGTTGAGTGATATAATTTCTTTCGTAAGTATTGCTTTTCGGAGAACATATTACTCGCATTGAAATAAATTAAGGTATTGCTTTTCGTTGATGCTTTTCATTAATAATAAAATTATGTTTTTTGGAGAATCCAATTGCCTCACGTCGCTTTCCTTAGACGCTAAAAGGTATTGTTTTTCGTTGATGCTTTTCTTTAACACTTTCTATATCCACTGTCACCTATACATAACAATTTAAGTTATTAATATTTCTTTCCACTATCAATTTAAGGAGGGAATCACTGTATTTACATCTTTGAATTCAGCTTGTAGTTGGTTGAATTTTCAGCGTCATAAATTTGCATCTTTACCGATTATTTTTGATGTGTGGATGTCAAGTAAAGCTATAAAGTTTTTTTTGGTGAACCTGAAATTCATATTGACATTGAAAACTTGTCTAATCTCATCGATGAACTAGAAGTTCAACCATTTATTAAAATCTTATCATGTTAGTGAATCCGCATTTCACTTCAAGAATTTTTTTTTCTTCCTATAACTTAGTTGGTGACAGTGGCAGAGCTAGAGGGGGTGGTGGGGGCCACGACACCCCCCATGCTCCCAGAAACCTATGTATATTGGTATGTGTAAATCAAAATATGAGTATCTTGGTGGTTGGATGGTAGTATTTGGAGAAGGTTTAATCTTTAATCATGGGTTCAAATCTTATAAGGAGGAATTTTGTTTCAAAATTTTCCTGGTTTGTTTATTCATTCATCTAACTTATTATTTTATTTCTTAGATGTTTGCTTTGTACTTCCTCCGTTCCATATTAACTGTCGTTTTTGGAAATTGTGCAGTCAAACTCCAAAAATTTTGACCATAAATTTCTCAATATATACAATGAATTGCTATATAAAGTTACTATCATTAGATTCGTAACAAAAAATACTATCATACAAGTATAATATTGCAATTGTTAATAACATATTTTGCAAAATATGAGTATCTTGGTGGTTGGATGGTAGTATTTGGAGAAGGTTTAATCTTTAATCATGGGTTCAAATCTTATAAGGAGGAATTTTGTTTCAAAATTTTCCTGGTTTGTTTATTCATTCATCTAACTTATTATTTTATTTCTTATATGTTTGCTTTGTACTCCCTCCGTTCCATATTAACTGTCGTTTTTGGAAATTGTGCAGTCAAAGTCCAAAAATTTTGACCATAAATTTCTCAATATATACAATGAATTGCTATATGAAGTTACTATCATTAGATTCGTAACAAAAAATACTATCATACAAGTATAATATTGCAATTGTTAATAACATATTATGCAAGAAATTATCAATCAAAGAGTGATATTGGAGACCGTGAAAGTCAAAATTATGACAATTAATATGGAATGGAGGGAGTAGTTTACTTCATCCCTTATATCAACTATTTTATTTATTTCGTCTTTGTTTTATTTTTTGAATAGTCTTTTCAACTAGATTATGAGTTAATTTCAACAATTATAATATTAGGTTTCTTGAGTATATTTCATTGTGATCTCAAAAGTTAAATAAGTATCTTTACTACTAGATTAAGTGTAAATGAACTATAAAAAAAGTTTGGATAAAAGCTTAATTAACAAGTAAAAATGATTAATTTAAAAATTGAACTTATGATAAATAGTTAAAAGAATATTAATAAACCGACATCCCCAATAATTTTTTTCTGGCTCCGCCCCTGGTTGGTGAACCATAAGTTCCCTCTAAATAAATCTTCCGTGGATTATATGATTAATTGATGACAAGTTTTTTTTTGGGTAAATTAAGCCTATGTGTTTTTTTTTATTAATATTAATGTTCAAGTGAATAATGTTTATGACTTCCGAAGAGTTTATGTTCTTTTTCTAACATATTAATTGTATGTTCATAATAGCATTATGTCGAATTTGGCCAAACTTGAGTTCATTGCCCTTGACATATCTGAAGATAATTATCTAGCATGTGTCCTAGATGCTAAAATCAATTTGGCGGCTAGAGGCTTAGGAGAGACAATTAAAAATTGGAATTCAAGCAACTGACCAAGACAAAGCCAAAGTCATGATATTTCTACGCCACCACCTCAATGAGAGTATTAAAACAGAATAACCATTGAAGACCCCTGGAACTTTGGACCAATCTGAAAGAAAGGTATGACCACCAGAAAACAGTGATCCTCCCAAAAGCTCGATCCGAATGGATGCACCTCAGGTTTCAGGACTACAAAACTGTGGTTGAATATAATTCAGCAGTTTTCCGAATCACCTCACAACTGAAATTATTTGGTCAAACAGTCACAGATGAGGATATGTTGGAAAAAATATTTACAACTTTTCACGCAAGTAATTTGATTTTGCAACAACAATATTGTGAAAAGGGTTTTGAAAAATATTCGGATCTCATCTCTTGCCTGCTAGTAGCTAAGCAAAATAATGAGCTTTTGATGAAAAATCATGAGACTCGTCCTACTGGCTCTACCCCAATCCCTGAAACGAATGTGGCAACATACAAACCTAATGATAATAGGGGAAATAAAGGTCACGCTAGCAGTCGTGACTGTGGCTGTAGAAACAATAGACGTGGTCGTGGTCGTGATAATTCCACTAAAAGATCACATCCCTACAAGAAGAGGGAAAACAAGGACCAAGGCAAAAGAACTATGGAAAGCCCATGCTACCGTTGTGGAGGAAACGGACATTGGTCGCGTACCTGTCGTACGCCGAAACATCTCGTTGATCTCTATCAAGCATCACTAAAGAACAAAGGAAAACAAATAGAGACCAACTTTATACAAGAAGATGTTGTTGATCATCCCATTGATGTGTCACACCTGGATGTTTCTGATTTCTTTGCCCACCCTGAAGGAAAGATTGGTCACCTAATTGGCGATGACAATGCCTAGTTATAAGACTATCAAGAAATAGGATATTAAAGTTTTCATTTTTTTTAGCATTAATTACATTACCAATATTGTTTTCAATATTGTTTGTTTTTCCTTGATTTTAGATTTCTTTCTTTCGCTCAATGTTATTCAAGGACTTTAATGGTTAAATGTATGCTCTATGGACACTACATAATTTTTTTTTTCTTTTACCTTGATCATAGTGAATTAGTGATTGTTATGGAAAATTCTTTAGTTGGAGCCATAAACAGAGGAGCGGATATGCGCCTTGCAGATTGTGAAACAACACACACTATTTTGAAGAATAAAGAATATTTTTCCTATTTATTGATGAAAGAAGCAAATGTTAGCACTATATCGGGTAGTTCAAATTTAATCGAAGGCTCCGGAAGAGCCCATATAACACTACCTAATGGAACTATATTTCATATTGATGATGCACTGTATTTCACCAAGTCTCAAAGAAACTTATTAAGTTTCAAGGATATTCGCAGAATTGGATATCATATTGAGACAACTAGTGAAAGTAACGTTGAATATTTGCACATTATAAAAATTGTTTTAGGCAAACGATGTGTGTTAGAGAGATTACCATCATTATCCTCTGGGTTATACTACATAATTATTAATCCAATTGAAGCACATAATCTAGTAAACCAAAAGTTTACTAATGACAAAGAATTTATCATATGGCATGATAGATTGGGGCACCCTGGATCAAACATAATGCGAAAAATTACAAAGAACTCATATGGACATAATTTAAGGGACCAGAAGATCCCTCAATCTAATGAGTTCACATGCGCGGCTTGCTCTCAAGGAAAATTAATCATAAAACCATCACCGGTTAAGGTAGGGGTTGAATCCCCCAAATTCCTAGAACGTATACAAGGTGACATTTGTGGTCCTATAGACCCACCGTGTGGACCCTTCAGATATTTTATGGTTTTAAATGATGCATCCATGAGGTGGTCACATGTGTGTTTATACTACACGATGGTTCGTCAAATAAGACTGTCAGTTGAGACCGTTTAATGAACGGTCGCAAGAAAAAGGCGGGCGACCGTTCATTAGAGACCGTTTATGAACGGTCGCTAATTAACGGTCGTCCAGTTCTTAATAGGGACCGGCGAATTTAATTCAGTCGAATTGCACCATTGCAAATTGAATCCAAAACCCCAACGCTCCTTGCTTCCCTTCTTGAAGAAAGTCCGGCAACTTGGACCGAAAACTGCCACCTGTCGCCACTTTCCACCGGAGCCGACGACGGTAAGTCCTTCTCCTCTCCCTCCTTATCAATTTTTTGAATTTTTTGGTTGTTAATAACAACACAAACCGTTCCACTTGCTAGCAAATTGGGCCCTTGTTGCTGCCTGTTGCCGCCGTTGTCGCCGCTGTCGCCGCTGTCGGTATATTCTTTGAAATTTGTCAATTTTGTTAATTGCATGTTTATTTGTATAAGTTATGAGCATTCATTAATTAGGTTAATATTTGTGTAAAAAACGTGTAGTTAGTTATGTTGTGAATAATTTGAGTGAATAATTAGTATTTATTAGGTTAATTTTTGTATTATTTAGTGTTTTAGTTTTGAATAATTAGTTTAATTGATATGTTAGTTTAGGGTTTAATTTTTGTAATATTTATTGTTTTAGCTTTGAAAATTGTTAATTGTGTTAATTGTATGTTTATTTGTATAAATTATGAACATGCATTAATGAGTATGACTTAGGTTAATATTTGTGTAAAAAATGTGTAGTTAGTTATGTTGTTAATAATTTGAGTGAATAATTATTAGGTTAATTTTTGTATTATTTAGTGTTTTAGTTTTGAATAATTAGTTTAATTGATATGTTAGTTTGGATGATTTTGATAGTTATTAATAAGTGAGTTAATTATTATGTTTGATTAGGAATGAATTTACGCGACTGACAACTTTGTTGAATAACTTAATTAAAGGCAAGTCTCTAAATGCCAAGTCACCCTTGTTGTGATGAACAATACGTCGGAGTTATACGTATGAGGAATCCACCATTTGTGACAAAACAAATGTCGATCGTTGAGTATTTTAGCATCCCAATCACTAATAAAATGAACACCCAGGAACTCAATCTTGATGTCTTGGATGTTCGTTTTATAGGTGGTTGGAATGCTAAATGCACAACGATCGACATTTGCTACGTCACAAGCGGTGGATTTTTCATACATATAACTCCGACAACTTGTTCATCACAACAAGGGTGAATTGACATTTAGAGACATGCCTTTAGTTAAGTTAACCTCTGAAGTTGGTAGCGTAAATTTGTTTCGTATCCAAGCTAATTGCTAACTTAACTACTCATAACCCCAAATGAAGACATGAATTATAAATAATTATGTCACATCCATTTACTAGCTTAAGTACTCAACAACCAATTTAGGGTTAGTAAATAGGTTATTTATCATGGTAGTTTAGTGTAGTAAGTAGGTTAATTTATAGTTCTAGTATCTTAGTTGTACATGTCATAAAAAGATGTTGAGTTTGGATCCTGTTAGTGTCCAAGAGAGTGTGTTTGTTCCTGATAATCTATGGCTGAAAGATACTTTCATGAGTCGTACCGACTCTCCAATTTATTTGTCTGGTTCCCTTAAAATAGCACAATTTCATTAGTGAAATACGCTTCTAACTCCCATAGCACTATAGACCTCGCACAATTTCACTAATGAGATTGCGCTACTTCTTGGGAACCAAAAAAATAAAAGGAGAGTCGGTACGACTCATGAAGGTCATTTTTCAGCCATAGATCATCAGGAACAAAAAACTCTCCTCGGGTAATAACAGTATCTTCTTGACTGGTGACATAGCTTAGTTGTAGATGTCATTAAAAAGTGTTGAGTTTGGATGCTTTTGGTAGTTATTAGTAAGTGAGCTCACCTTGCAAATTAAAGTGTTGACATGCACAAATGTCAATGTCGAATCTAATTCGGTTAACTTTGCAAATTTGAACAATATGGAAAATACTAGGAAATGGATGTACAAGAGAATCGATGAGGACGGGTATTTTAGCAAAGAGTTTGTTAGAGGGGTAAAAGAAGAATTTTTGTCAGTTGCTAAACAAACCATTAGTTTCCAATCGGATAAAGTACTTAGGTGTCCATGTTCAAAGTTGCTAAACCAACCATTAGTTTGGAAAATGCAACATTTGTTGAGTTGCTTAGTGATGATGATGATGAGTAGGTCGCACGTGTAGGTTTCTAGGTTTGAACAGTCCTTTGATTTTATTACGTTATGCGCTGTTAAAATTCAGAAATCATTTTTTATTTTGTTTGGTTTTAAATGAATTTGTTTTCGTGATTGTTATTTGTTTACTCACTGCATGCATAAAATGAAATAGAATTTTAAATTCATTTTTTGTGCGGTCAATTATTGGTTATTATAGTGCAGCTTAACAATACACCATGGCCCCACCATCTCTGTTGTGGGAGATCCAGTCCGGTTTACCTCCCGACTCATCCGACCCGAGGACCCCTCTCATTAGGGGGGAAGACTGGTATGTCAATTTCAATTCTGGTCAATACATAATAATTAATAAATAAATATTGCAACACTCTCACTTGTTGCTCGTTTCTTGTAGGTTCTCCATGCCTGAGGTAACAAAAGTCGTGTCAGAGAGTATACGGTCCCATTACCAAGGGGAGGCTATTTGCGCCATGAAAATGAAACATGGGCATAAAATGGTTTATTGGTCATATTTCTATGTAAGAATGCAATCCTTCGTAATGAAATTATTTTATTTGGAATTTGTTAGTATATGTGGCATAGTAATAGTGTGTTTTATTTATTTATTTATTTATTTGTTATTGTACAGCAACGGTTCGAGTATGAAATGGACCAGGCTGAGGAAGTCTTCAATATGTGGCACAACAAATTCAGCGACCTCTTTCAGGGCCTGGTCTATCGGGAGAAAAAGGCTCCAAGGGACAAACCGATCTCACATTTGTCAATGGAAATTCGGGCGAGGATGTTGGCGTTACGAGAGGCAGAGGACTATCAGCGTCGGGTCGATGCATACACAGCGAACCTGAACAAAGCCCCGACCCAGAATTTGCACTATGGTGGCTCGATGTCCGCCGGTAAATACTTGCGTAAACTGGTAAGTCTCCAATGACCTTTTACTTTGATGATTTTCATCAATACAAATTCCAAGGTTATATCTGTAATGTTTCTAAATATATTCCTAGGCTAGTGATGGGATCCATCCATCCCCTGCGGACGTCATAGAGCATTATCATTGTAAGCAAGACGCCCACGGTAACAAGCAATGGAGTGACCGGAAGGCGGCCAAAGTTTATGTAAGTAATTAGTTACTTGATTATATGTTGGAAATGTTGTTGAAAATTGAATGTGTAACTTGTGTTTAGAAACGAGCGTGTGGCTCGATAGGATTAATCGGCGTGTGGTCGTATATGGTTACTTGATTATATGTTGGAATTGTTGTTTGAAGTTTGAACTTTTTATTTTATGTTTAGAAACGAGCATGTGGCTCGATAGGATTAATCGGCGTGTGGCCGTATATTGTTACTTGATTGTATGTTGGAGTTGTTGTTGGAAGTTTGAATGTTTAATTTATGTTTAGAAACGAACATGTGACTCGATATGATTAATCGGCATGTGGCCGTATATTGTTAGTTGATTGTATGTGTTGGAATTGGTGTTGGAAGTTGGAATGTTTAAATTATGTTTAAAAACGAGCGTGTGGCTCGATAGGATTAATCGGCGCGTGGCCGTATATGGTTACTTGATTGTATGTTGGAATTGTTGTTGGAAGTTTTAATATTTAATTTATATTTAGAAACGAGCGTGTGGCTCGATAAGATTAATCGGCGTGTGGAATTGTTTTTGCTTGTGGTAAAGTGGGCATGTGATCCCTTATTCTACAAGTTGATTATATTGTCATTTGCATGTTAATGTTTCGTATTATGAATTTGGGATAATCCATATTACAGAGGAAACTCTGCCGAAATTTCCATGTAACTCTCCCTATATTACCTTAGTTGTGGCATCTATCGATAATGTGCTTTGATAACAAACAACTTGACCACTTTGTTTTACCGTTAGTTCATGATCATAAATGAGATACATCTTGATCATGTAGTTGTGGTTACTCATTATCATTAATGTTGATCATTTGCAGAATGAATATGTTGAGCAAGTAGCTGCAACGGATGTGGAGCCCAATTCTGTGGAAGCCAACGCGGTGTTCTACAATGTTGCTGGTGGGTTCTTTGTCAAGAATCAGTCTATCTACGGTCTGGGATCCTCAACGGGCATGTTCTATGAAAGGCCGCCCCGCTATGCATGCCACAATGGTCAGGGATCTTCTTCCTCATCCACCATCGCTGCCCTATCTGCTTATACTTACATGGTGGTTGAAACATAGTCTTTGAGGAGTCAACTCTCCCAATACCAGCAGATGTTCAGCCATCTTCAAGGAAGATTGTCCCAAGTAGAACAAAATCAGCAGCAGCAGGGGACGCCATCCAGCGGTCAATTCTCTCCCTCCCATTTCATTAATGACTCTTCTTCGTAGTGTTTGTCAGAACAACTATAAAAACTAACTGTTGGGATATGTAATATATTTTGCGACCATTGACTTTATATATATACTACTGTTTGCGACTGTTTATTTTAAAAAAATATTAATTTTTGCGACCGTTCATTTTGTGACCGTTTGACGCTTATACTTCAAATATATACTTCAAATATTAATTTAGGGAACCCCTCAAGAAAAAAAAATTTAAAAAAACAGTGAACCGGGCGACCATTCATTTGAACAGTTGCCCGTTTATGTGATCGTTTATGAACGGTCGCTAATTAGCGACCGTTCAATGAATGGTCCTGAACGGTCGCAAATGAACAGTTGCCCGCCCTATAGAGCGACTGTTCAGGCTGATTTGAGACTGTTCACAAAGATCTTATTTTTTAAACTCTGTTGTAGTTTTATTGTCAACCGCAACTTGGCTTTTGCAAGATTGCTGGCTCAATTAATTAAACTACGAGCACACTTTCCAGATTATACAATCAAGAAAATCCGTCTTGATAACGCTGGTGAATTCACATCAAAAGCTTTTGATGACTTTTGTATGTCAGTTGGCATAGAGGTTGAGCACCCAGTGCCACATGTCCATACGCAAAATGGTCTTGCAGAATTATATATCAAGCGCCTTCAACTAATTGCAAGACCATTACTTATGAGGGCAAAGCTTCCCATAAGTGCTTGGGGACATGCTATATTGTGTGCCGTGGCATTGATCCGCATAAGGTCGACTGGTTATCAAGAATATTCACCCCTACAATTGGTTTGCGGCCATGAACCTGATATCTCCTATCTACGAACTTTTGGATGTGCGGTGTATGTTCCAATTGCCCCACCACAATGCACTAAGATGGGACCCCAAAGAAGATTGGGAATATTTGTTGGGTACGAATCTCCATCCATAATTAAGTATCTAGTGCGAACAACTGAAGATATGTTTACAGTAAGGGTTGTTGACTGTCATTTTGATGAGACAGTCTTCCCAACACTAAGGGGAGAAAATAAGCAGATGGACAAGGAGATAAGTTGGAACGAATTATTATTAACACATCTTGATCCTCTTACAAAACAATGTGAACTGGAAGTTCAAATCATAATTCGTCTGCAAACTTTAGCGAATGAATTACCAGATGCCTTTTCTAACCTAAAGAGAGTCACTAAATCCTATGTCCCAGCTGCTAATGCTCCTTGTAGAATTGATGTCCCTGTAGGACAAAACATTATTACAAATGAGCCTAGACCACAAATGAAACGTGGTAGGCCAGTCGGTTCCAAAAATAAAAATCCTCGAAAAAGAAAAGGAGTAAAGA
The DNA here is from genome assembly GCA_029582165.1 of Portulaca oleracea. NCBI lineage: Eukaryota > Viridiplantae > Streptophyta > Magnoliopsida > Caryophyllales > Portulacaceae > Portulaca > Portulaca oleracea. Next base: position 19,638,018 of record CM055882.1, on the reverse strand, counting down.
ACAATGATAACCAACATGAGGAAATGTTGACTCCGGAAGAGTCCCCAAATATGACAAATGAGGGAGTTGCACCTCAAGTCCGGGTACCTGAGAATGGTGAAAACGATGAGATCTCAATTAATTATGTAATGATTGGGGAAAGATGGAACCGACATAAAATCGATGTCGATACAATGTTTTCATATAATGTAGCGCTCACTATCATGAATGAAAATGAGGATCATGAACCGCGGTCTGTTGAGGAATGTAGACAAAGAGAAGATTGGCCAAAATGGAAGGATGCCATTAAGGCGGAATTAGATTCACTTACAAAAAGAGAAGTATTCGGACCTATAGTCTGTACACCAAAGGGTATCAAACCTGTGGGATTCAAATGGGTCTTTGTAAGAAAACGAAATGAGAAAAATGAGATTGTAAGATATAAAGCACGACTTGTTGCACAAGGGTTTTCTCAAAGGTCGGGTATCGATTATGAAGAAACATACTCCCCTGTAGTTGATGCTACTTCATTTCGATACCTATTAAGTCAGGCAGTTCATAAAATTCTCACTATGCATCTTATGGATTTCGTTATAGCTTACTTATATGGGATACTTGATAACGACAGCTACATGAAACTCCCTGAAGGATTTAAATTGCCTGAAGCAAGTAAGAACCCTCGAGAACTTTACTCAATCAAGTTGAATAGATCTCTGTATGGCTTAAAGCAATCTGACGAATGTGGTATAGTCGTTTTAGTGAGTATCTATTGAAATAAGGCTACACAAATTATCCCATTTACCCATGCATCTTCATAAAAAGATCGGGATCTGAATTTGTTATAATTGTCGTTTATGTTGACGACTTAAACATTATTGGAACTTCAGAAGAGCTCCGAAAAGCAACAGATTGCTTAAAGAAAGAGTTTGAAATGAAAGACATCGGTAAAACCAAGTTTTGTCTTGGTTTACAAGTTGAACATTTTGATAATGGAGTTTTTGTGCATCAATCGGCTTATGTAGCAAAGGTGTTAAAACGATTTTACATGGACAATGCACACCCTTTAAGTATTCCAATGGTGGTAAGATAACTCGATGTGAAAAGAGATCCTTTTAGACCCCCTGAAGATGACGAAGAACTCCTCGGTCCTGAAGTACCGTATTTAAGTGCTATTGGAGCACTAATGTATCTAATAAGTCATACACGACCAGATATTTCCTTTTCTGTGAATTTGCTAGCAAGGTTTAGTTCATGTCCAACACGACGTCATTGGAACGGAGTTAAGCATATATTTCGATACCTTCGAGGTACGATGGATATGGGTCTATTTTATCCTCGTGAAGTGAAAATGAGTCTGATTGGTTATGCTGACGTTAGATATTTATCTGATCCCCATAATGCCCGTTGGCAAACAGGATATGTGTTTACTTGCGGTGGAGCTGCCATTTCTTAGCGTTCTATGAAACAGACTATAATAACCACCTCTAATCATGCTGAAATTTTGGCAATTTATGAGGCTAGTAGGGAATGTGTTTGGTTAAGGTCTATAATTCAACACATTCGGGGATCTTGTGGCTTGACTTCAGGAAAAGATGTTCCAACAACCTTGTATGAGGACAATGCAACATGTATCACTCAATTGAAAGCAAGATACATCAAAGGTGATAGAACCAAACATATCTCACCCAAGTTCTTTTTCACTCATGATCTCCAAAAGAAAATTCAAATTAATGTTCAACAGATCCGCTCTAGTGAAAATTTAGCGGACTTATTTACCAATCACTACCGACAGCAAAGTTTGAAAAGTTAGTCAATAAAATTGGGTTGCGTCGGCTCAGAGATCTTAATGGATGTTCCCATCAGGGGGAGTTAATGCGCGTTGTACTCTTTTTCCCTTATATGAGGTTTTGTCCCACTGGGTTTTCCTTAGAAAGGTCTTTAATGAGGCAACATATGAGGGGGCATTAAAGAATTATGTACTCTTTTTTCTTAACTAGGCTTTGTCCCATTGAGTTTTCCTAGTAAGGTTTTAACGAGGCATATTCTTTGGAATAATGGACATTCAAGGTGGAGTGTTATAAAATAATATATTTGTGAATGTCCATATATCAATAAGATATCTATTGGGTATCTTTATCTTTCAGGATGTTATAATATAGGAGAATTCTAATTCCATATGAAGTCTATATTGTATGGACTCTTGCTATGTAACTAGTATAAATACCCCTTGTGGATTATGAATAAATCATCTGATTCTCCTCTCTCAATCTTTGTCTCTAGTGTTCTTCTCTATTCTCTCTATTGTTCTTCTCTATTATTCTCTCTATATCGCGTTCATCATTCATTGTTTTATAACAAATCCTACTTGTTTTGCATAATGTGAATTTTAAAAATACTTAAGCTAATTATTAGAGCCAAAAAAATTAGGCAACATATTGCATAAGAGCTCTTTACGCTTCTCACTTGGACAACCAAGTAAAGCATGTGTCATATCAGGATTCTTCACAAGAAAAAAAGATATATTGTAGTCATAGCTCCGCCTTGAATATCCATTTCACCCAATAATTTCCAAATATCAGATTCTGATATTGGCTTTACGTGGAATTTCCCAATCTTAGCAGCACATATCTTAATAGCATTAGCAACGTTGTCCAAGCCTTCCTTCATTATTGCAATCTCATCCTCAGAAAATTTATTTTTAGATTACATTCTTTTAGATGAAGGTTCTCCTTCGTAACTTTCTTCATTTTTCCTGTGACTCCCTTCACTATTTCCAACATTTGGAGAGTTTTCCATGCTCTCTATTGTAATTTCATCTTGAGAAATAAGCTGATCAATTTTATCAATTGTGTGTTGTTCGGTTATAGTATTTTTGTGTTTTTAAGAGGTAAGGGTTGTCGGTCCACAGGGATGGGTGTTAGGCTTGATAAAGGAGAATGGTTTGTGTTGGGGTTTTCAAGTGTTTGTGTTAGGGTTTTCAAATGCGGAAAGCAGTAAATATTTAAGAAAGCAATTAAACTAACCTAGACATGGATTCATAATAACAATCAAGAAAGCATGAAAGGATGTATTAAACCTAACTTCAGCTAAGAAAGCAATTAAGAACAATAAATAAGGAAGCAATAATACTACAACAAATAATGAAATTGGGAACAAGAGATTATACCTCCGAAGCACTAAATCTTCACTTCAATCTTCAACTTCCAATTGGATTTTCCCCCGAACAAACAAGAAAATTGTGAATTGGATTACTAAAAATCCCCAAATCCTCACTTGAGAGTAGAATTTGTGACCCTTAGCCCTCCTCCTCACTAAAAGTTGGATTGGTTGTGATTAGCTCTAGAAAGCTAAAAATCAAAGTATCAATGGACATCAAAGAGAGAGAGAGAGAGAGAGAGAGAGAGAGAGAGAGAAAGCTTTGTAAATTGCTTCAATGGAAATTGCTTGAAAGAGATTGAATACAAATTTGCAAGAAAACTAGAGAAATCTTGGAGAACAATTAAAGACTTGAAGAGAAATTAAAGCAAGATAAAGAAAAATAATTAAACCTAATTCTACTCTAATCCTACTCCTAAACTACTTTCTAACGTTGATAAAAGTGCTGAATTACATGGGATATTTATAGAAGGAAGAAAAACAAGCCAAAAAGCCCTAAATTACAACTCAGCCGCTTCGCGCATTTCCGCAGAGTACCCGACAGTCGCGGGTGCGACCATGTTCTGCCCGTGTCCTCCGTCAATTGCTCATCGTATGTCGCGGGTACGAGCCAACTTGTCGCGGCGTTACACTCGCCTGTCGCGGGTGCGACCAGTAGCGGTCGCGACCCAGCTCTGTTCGTAGGCAATGTTCTTCTTTCCAACAGCGCGTAGTAGGGGCGACAGTGTCTGTAACTAGTGTGATCTCCGTCTGCCTTCTACCCTATGCTTCACTCCTTGGGTTGTAGCGCCCCGCTACAAACTATGTAGCGGGTGCTACGCCCCTGTTTTGCACCAAAAATTGAGAAAGGGTTCCCGGGTTGGTCTCGACTCGGGTTAGCTCGGGTTGGGTTGGGAAATCACTCGGGATTCCTAAAAAGCCTCAATTAAGCCCAATTTAATTCTAACTCTTTATTTTCCTACAAAACACGAAATCGTCATATCCAATATATAATTCCGAGGCTAGAACAAGCAAAAATACCCAATAAATGATATAAATTCGGCTCGAAACGAGACCGAACAACATTCCCACACAAGGGTTTTCTCACCCCGAGCAAACTAAAAACAAAGATAAAGAAAGGGAAAACGAAACTAACTACCCTAACTCACTTTCGCTGGAATCGCGGATGCGTTTAGCACATGCATCAAGCCCTTTAAACCCCTTGGCAGTGTTTAGTCCCATTTTAGGGGCTAAATACCACTCGTTTACGCCCAAGTCTATTGCCGTTCCCTAGTAAAATGGTTATTTATTACGTGTTTTGTGATTTTTAGGCTTTAAGTTCGGAGAATAATAAAAGGGGGCGAAGTTGCGGAAAAAGGCGATAACTCGGTCATCCCGAGACCTTTGGAGCCGATTTGATGCCGTGGTGAAGACCCGGGAAGCAAGGGAGACCAACCGTGCGTAAAGGAGAGGGATTTCGGGCCAAAAGGCTAAGTATGGGGGCATCCAGGCTCGTAGCGTTCGCTACAACAGCTGTAGCGATCGCTACGCCCCCATACTTAGATGGAGATCACTTGAAGAGCGTAGCGGTCGCTACGCCTACTGTAGCGATCGTTACGAGCCCAGGCAAAAGGTTCTGCCCAAGGCCGTAGCGATCGCTACCCCTTTCATAGCGCCCGCTACGATGAAGCCCTGATTTTCCAAGTTTTCCTGCTGACGGTCGTAGCGTTCGCTACGCCCTCCGTAGCGTTCGCTACGGATGAGTGACTGGGTCGCGACGCTGGGCATAGCGGACGCCTTGGAGCTGAAACGATTCGCCTGCTTTGGGTCGTAGCGAACACGACGATGTCCGTAGCGTTCGCGACGACCTTATGTCCTGCTTAATTTTCGGCCAAAACGACTGTGTTTTGGCCCTTCTTCCCCTTTGTTTAATTAGCTCGACTTATCATTTTTGAAGGAGAGTTTTTTTAGCTAGAGATTAATGTTCTTTCTTTTTACATCTTCTACCTTTCAAGAGTTTTAGGATTAGCTTTGTGGGGATTAACTTCTACTTTGTTGATTAATTACTTTCTTCAATCAAGGCAAGTTGCTCTTCATCATTTGGGTATTATTGCTCTTCATTTATTGCCAATTTATTGCTCATCCATTTAGGTATAGTCTCTTTTCTCCTCATTTTAATGTTTCCAAATGCTTTGTTGCTTGTGTTTAGTGTAGTTTTATGTTGTTAATCATAGTGGTTAGTTTTAATATCCATCCTTTGAGTAGAATCATGCTAAAGTTTTATTGGTTGTGTTGCTAATTTCTTCACCATGTCTAGAGGCTAATCTTCCTTGAGGTGAGGGGGTGATTAAGGCCTTAATGGGTTTTGGCTAAGGTGTTTATTGATTAAAGTGTGTTTTAGTTGGAGGAGTCTATTTCCACTTGGTGTCTTCTCATTGGGGGTGGCGGTCAAGGTCAGAGCTCTTTGAATCGTTATACACTCAATGGGAAGCCTAGAGTGGGATAGTTAGGTCTACGCTTACGAGGGTAAGTGTAGGCTTAACTAGGAATTAACGCAATTCTCAACCCCGATGGTCCATGGTGGACATAGGGTAGTTATTTTGAATCTTCCTCGAGGGAGGGGATTCATCGTGGCCTTTTTCCCACGTTGTTCCATAGATAAATCCAACTTTATGCGCTTTAGTCATGAAAACTCCTTGATCAAAGATTCCGTTAAGTGTCTAAAACCCCCGAACCTCTCTTTGTCTATTTATCACCTAGTTAATAATCTTTCTAGTTTTAATTTTGTTATAATCAAAGTGATCTTTGCTCCGTGATTTATTTCTTGATTCAAGGCTAAAACCGAAACAAAATACGAGAATTTAGGCCACAGGCTCCCTGAGTTTGACAATTTACACCGGCCTGCAAACCGCTGTACAGGCAGCCCAAGTGAACGAGGAAGGTCTCGTGAGGGTTTATAGAAGCTATACCCACAAAAGCCAAGAGAATAGAAAAAGGGAAAGAAGGAAAGGTGAAAAACGAAAAGCAAATACAAAACAAAAGAGAGGAAGATATTACCATCCCTAATCATGCACTTAGTTCCCCAACCCGCCTCATCAATCAAATGGAAGAAGCAAATATAAACAAACAAGGACACAAAGGTTGGAAAACTGCCAATCTTTGAGGTTTTCAACCCCGGCACTTCATGATAAGCAAAAATCCACGTGCACAAGTGCAAGTGGACCCTAATCGATCCTTCCTAACCTAAGCCAGACAATCAAAGTCATTTTCTAGCTCAAGCTCGGGGTTATTAGCTAACCTAACTTCACTCTTTGTTTTTCTTTCAACTTCACTTTTCTTTTCTTTTTCTTTTTCTTTTTCTTTTCACTTTCACAACTTTTTCGTTTTCTTTTTCTTTTGCTTTTTCTTTCTCTCTTTTTTTTATTCTGCTTTCTTTTTCTTTTTCTTCACTCTTTTCTTTCTTTAGCCTTACTCTCAATCCGTTTTGTAAGATTGTAAGGCGTTGGCGTCGATTTTTTCGGGAATAGAACCGGCCTTCGCAAAGGGTTACCCTACCTGATTCGGGTTGCTCCATACGTAAACATTGTACTTAAGGGGAATGGGCGCCGTCCATCCATACCAACCCTCATCGGTGGAACCGATAGTAATTAATTAATTCATTATTAAGACGAGCAAGAGCATTGAACAACTAAGACCATCTAACTTTGGGTAAGAAATTCACAATCGGGGCGTGTAAGAGGTGAGGACTCTTCTTTCACATTCCATGTAAAGGTCTAATAGAGATAAATCATGGCAGAAATCCTTCCTAAGGCTTATCATTATTCATATCGGCCACTTCTAAATGGTTAAATCAGCCAATTTGACAACTACCTACACAATTGTGAACGAAAGCATCTTCAAAAAAGAAAAAGAAACACTTTTGGGGGTTTTTCACAACCTTTTTCCCTTTTTTTTTCTTTTTCACACAAAATTTTTTAAATTTTAACAAAAACTACAAAAAAACAAAATCAAAATACTAGGTTGTCTACCCATGAACATGAAAAATGTCACCCCCACTCAAAACATCACAATGTCACCATTGTGAGGAGGGTGTCACAAGGTAGAGAACCTAAGAAAAGCATATATACAAAACACTTATCACATAAAAAGCGATGGCGACTCGAGCCCACACGGCTCCAACAACAAGATAATCCCAACATTCACACACAAGGGGTTCGCCACCCAAAAGGAAAAATCAAGCATGGATCAAGGATCTATACACTCAAAGAGAGGCGGAAGGAGGTTACCTCGAAATCTTCAATTAAACACAACTCGATCTGCGATCCAAAAGCACCAAGCATAAGATTAGGACATACAATTTAAACTCATCTAAATGCTTAGAACTTGGCATGCAAGATTAAAAGAAAAATAAAAATATATACCAGATACTACTAACTAAAGAACTAAAGAAAAACCAAAATATTTACAATTATGAATCTCGCTCTTTTTTTTTCCTTTTCTTAGACTCAAAAACCGGAATGCATACTACCCCCCCCCCCCCCACTCCCACAAAAAGAGGTTGTCATGTCCTCAATGGAAACAGAAGTAAGGTAAGCAAGCACTCCTAAAGGAAAGAAAAAGAAACACACAAAAAGAAAACAAAAAGAAGAAAAGAAAGCCATCTCACTAATTGTACAAGAAAGGTGAGGAAGGATATTACCTGGAAGGCTTCTCATCAAAAGACTCACACCTTCTCACCTCAAGATATCGGGCACCAAGTCAGAACCATTCAACGCCCGGAGTAACAAGTCATGCATCTGTGAATGCATCTCAGAATGGTGAAGGTAAGACCACACTATCAAAATTACATCAACAAACATAAGTGCTCTTAACAGTTTATCAAATGTCCTAGAAAAGTCATAGAAAGGACGGGCTACAGGAATGTACAAGACTTTCCTAGGCACGGTGAATTGAGACATGACAAATGATTCTGCCCATTGACTTGTAAATGAAGATTGGGTATGCAACTGAACGGGAGGGGGCAATACAACACATTCCTGAACATGCTCATGCAAAGACTTGGATGCAAACAATGATTCAAACTCAATCTCCATGCAATTTTCATCAAACACTGATTCCAAATCACAACTTTCATCCAAATAATCATCATAATCAACAATAGGTGATAAGGAAAAAGTAGGGTTAGACCACATCATAACACTCCCAATATCACAAATAGGCACATCTTCATCTTCATTAATATCATACTCATCAGAAGAGCTATCAGTATCAGAAGACAAAGGTGCTTCATTCAAAACAACATCAAAATTGAAAGTTGAAGGTTTCAGGTCATAAACCATCGTGAATAACTCATAAAGCATATCATCATCAAAAGCATCATTGTCACAAACCAAGTTCAAACAATTCGGATCATTCCCCATAGAATTAAGCTCATCATCACAAGAATTCACATCAATGGATTCACTTCAAAGGGTAACTAATGCCTCACTAATACAATGATCCTTAATGAAAGTGAACAATTCTGTTTCAAGCACACATTCAATCACAAAGGATGCAATTTCACTCTCAACAAGATCATGTTCAGTTACATCACAAGTATCATGGCATTCAATAAACTCAACATTTTCTTCACATGAAAGCATGGACAATGGTGTGGACAATGGTTCATCATCTAACATGTTTTCATCAAGTTCTACATCATCACACACAAAATCATCATGCTCCTCATGCTCACTAGGTGCAGCTAGAGCTAAGGAATTGCTAAGTTCGAGGCAGGGTCTGTTATAATAGTCATCATCCTCATACATAAAAGAGTCAACATGCATTTCAGGACTCAAAGATGATGAATGATCTACTTCAACTATCGAATTAACCACATGTGAAGAAGAAGCTTTTACCCTAGTACTAGTCTCAAGTAAAAATGCACGCGTGTACTCAGTCATTTTCACAAACATATCATTCATCTTCGCACACATGTTAGCTCGAAAATCATCCATTTCAGCTTTCAAACAAGAAGCAGGACTATGGCACGACGAATCACAATATAAGCACAAAGGATGAGACTCAACAACATCACATTGGGGAAGATCATAAGAGTTCTCTACATAATCCCTACCATAAGATTGATCATCAAAATACATGAGATAATCACATGATTGTTCAGCTTCGGTCCCAGAGGCTGGTGCATAATAAGAAGGTTGGTCACTAGGAGTAACATTTTGTTGCTCAAATTCATAAGAATCCCTAGACAACCACTCAAGTAACTCTCATGCTTTTTCTTCTCCTAAACTAGAAAACCCGTAATAATCTAAGAGGTTTCGGGTCTCATAATTCACATCCTCATTCATAATTCCCAACATATCCAATGTAGGGATGGCAACGGGGCGGATCGGGGATGGGGGAGTATACCCCCGTCCCCATCCCCGTCCCCATCCCTGCTTCGGGGAATGATTTTTGCCCCATCCCCATTCCCGCGGATTCCCCATCTCCAATGGGGATCCAACGGGGATGTTTTAAAACTATCCTAAATTTAACTAAATTATAATCGGATCCGGTTTTTAATCGAACCCTGTTTTTAACATGTTCAAAATACAACGTATTTAACTTGCTCAAATAATAATACATGAAAATTAAACAATAATACATCAACAAGTGAGAACAAATTGGAAAATTACTACTTTGTCATTCCCATTAATGTATATTAAATTTGAATAAAGGTTATTTGGTAATTTTAACATTTTCGGGGATGGGAATTCGGGGATGGGGACGGGGAATTCACCCCGGCGGGGAAAATGGGGACGGGGATGGGGAAAATTTTGTCCCCATCCCCGACCCGTCCCCAAGCGGATTTTGGAAATTGTCCCTGTCCCCGTCCTCATCCCCAATGGGGGCGGGGATTTTTCCCTAGAGCGTGGCAGGGCCCCGACGGGTTCAGGGATTCCCCTCCCTATTGCCATCCCTAATCCAATGTATCATAAAAGGTATCATAAAAGATATCATACAATTCACATTGAGCACGATAATCAAGCAATCTAGCAAAATATCTCCAAAATATTTCATGCTCAAATTGGGGAAATCGGGGACTAGCCATAACTCTTTTTTTTATTTTTTTATTTTTTTATTTTTATTTTTTTTCGATATTCAATTTTTTTCACTCCATTTTTTTTCTAGAACAATGAAGAAATCAATAAACTATTTACACACAAACCAATAACCTAATCTACCAAATAATGTCATCCCCAGCAACGACGCCATTGTTCGGTTCTAGTATTTTTGTGTTTTTATGAGGTAAGGGTTGTCGGTCCACAAGGATGGGTGTTAGGCTTGATAAAGGAGATTGGTTTGTGTTGGGGTTTTCAAGTGCGAAAAGCAGTAAATATTTAAGAAAGCAATTAAACTAACCTAAACATGGATTCATAATAACAATCAAGAAAGCATGAAAGGATGTATTAAACCTAATTTCAACTAAGAAAGCAATTAAGAACAAGAAATAAGGAAGCAATAACACTACAACTAATAATGAAATTGGGAACAAGAGATTATACCTCCAAAGCACTAAATCTTCACTTCAATCTTCAACTTCCAATTGGATTTTCCCCCGAACAAACAAGAAATTGAGAATTGGATTACTAAGAATTCTCAAATCCTCACTTGAGAGTAGAATTTGTGACCCTTAGCCCTCCTCCTCCCTAAAAGTTGGATTGGTTGTGATTAGCTCTAGAAAGCTTAAAATCAAAGCATCAATGGACATCAAAGAGAGAGAGAGAGAGAGAGAGAAAGCTTTGTAAATTGCTTCAATGGAAATTGCTTGAAAGAGATTGAATACAAATTTGCAAGAAAACTAGAGAAATCTTGGAGAACAATTAAAGACTTGAAGAGAAATTAAAGCAAGATAAAGGAAAGCAATTAAACCTAATTCTACTCTAACCCTACTCCTAAACTACTTCCTAATGTTGATAAAAGTGCTGAATTACATGGGGTATTTGTAGAAGGAAGAAAAACAAGCCAAAAAACCCTAAATTACAACTCAGCCGCTGCGCACATTTCCGCATAGTTCTCGACCATTGTGGGCGCGACATCTAGGGTCGCGGGCGCGACCATGTTCTGCCCGTGTCCTCCGTCAATTGCTCATCGTCTGTCGCGAGTGCGACACCACCTGTAGCGGTCGCGATCCAGCTCTGTCCGCAGGCAATGTTCTTCTTTCTAGCGGTAGCGTGTCAGGCGGCGATTATGCGTAACGGTCAGAACCTCACTGCGACTCCTGCCCCGCCTTTCTACATGGCGCCCGCTTCAAACGATGTAGCGGGTGCTACGCCCCTATTTTGCACCAAAAATTGAGAAAGGGTTCCCGGGTTGGTCTCGCCTCGGGTTAGCTCGGGTCGGCTCGGGAAATCACTCGAGATTCTCTAAAAAGCCTTAATTAAGCCCAATTTCCTTCTAACTCTTTGTTTTCCTACAAAACACGAAATCATCATATCTAATATATAAATTTGGGGTCTAGAACAAGTAAAAATACCCTAAAAATGATATAAATTCGGCTCGAAACGAGACCGAACATGTGCACATTGTCCACTACGAAATCTCTCTCTAATTTCAGCAGCTGTTTCAGCTCCTTGCCCAGTTGCTCTTTGTTGACCATAATGTATAGCTAATTTATCATAGTTACGTATTGGCTTCCCTCGTAGCTCAACTGCAACTGGATTGGCCTGAACAACACATGAGACAGATGTACAAGTAATTAATAAGTAACACTCCATTAACTTAATGAAAAAGAAAATCATTATTGGCCAAATTAAAGCATACCTTAATGAGCTCATGCCAAACTTCATCTCGTGCTTCCCAAGTACATATGTGAAAGTTATAGCCAAATCCACTCATCTCATTCTTAAAAATATCATAGATTGGTCCAAATGCGTTTTTAATGTGCTTCCATCTATTTTTAATTTTTTTTCTTTGGTAAACGTTTTGTCAGGAAATATTTTTGTCATTTCCTCGACAATAACATTATAAGCATTTGTCGTAAATGTATTATTTACCATCTTTCCCATATCTTGTTGATGTAGTAAAGCATCTATAAGGGCATCAACCATGGTAGTTGACCATGACAGGGTATTATCAAGCTTCACCACAGGAATTGAATCAGGTGCACATGTTGTAGTCTTTCTTTTCCTCATCCTAAATATTATTAAAAAAACACACAGTTTAAAAAATATTAGTGTTTCATGTATTAAAATAAAACAAAGACATCATTATGCAACAAAATAAATATATATTAACGAGCGCTTAAATAACAAAATGAAAAACACCATCATAATATCCAACAACACAAGTTATTAAAAATCAAAATAAATAATAATTTTAATGTAGTCTTAGTAGCTTATAATCCAAGAGAAATTTGTGTAATCCCTCCACATTGCAACTGCAATGCAATCTCTTATCTATTCGTCTGTTCATGTTTCTTCATTAGATTCTATATCTCCATGATACTTAACTACTTGATAGTCTTCATTAGCAAGCTCATTGTCTACTTCCTCAATAAGATCTGCATCTAGATCCACATCCATTAAATAATTATGTATAATACAACATGCTACTATTATTTGGTTTTGTACCTCCACACTATATCTAGGTTCAGCTCCACTTTCTAATATTAGAAATCTCTTTTAATTTTTAAAATTCCAAAGCATCTTTCAATTTCATTGCGTAGGGAGGCATGTCGAAGATTGTACAACTCCTTAGGATTTCTTTTAGTTAACCGGTATCTGCCCCGAAACTTTCGGGTACCCGATTTTTGGGTACCCGATTTTCGGCTATCCAGAAGTTTCGGTTATGGTTACGGTTCGAGGGTTTAGCTGCCCCGAATTTTCGGGTACCCAGAAAACTTATTCAATCGGTTCGGGTACCTGACCCGTGAACACCCCTATTTTCTACCACGATATCTAGGAGTGTCTACGGGGGAAAATTTTACTCGTATATGTGTTCCGTTAATAACCCCTACACAGTCTTGACATTCGTTATATTAGTTAGTATTATAGGTGAAAGTTTTCAATAATATAATTAAATTAAAATTGTTAATTAGAATTAAGGATCTCCGGTGGAATGTGTTCATCATTTGGTTGTATCATGTATCTTGCTTCAAGTTGTATGATAGCCTTTAACACATTATCGAAATGACGACTCACAGTTTCTCCAGATCGCTGGAAAAATGCTTTGGTCGCATGATTCTTGATATTTTGTCATACTATATAGAGGAATTTAGCAACTTGTTCTTCTACCGTACGAAAATTTTTAGGTACTACATGTCACCATGACATCATCAGACAATTTTTTATGTATTAAATGTGAATGGACCGGAAGTTGCAGGGCTTCGATTTGACGCTTACTTTTTTTTTATGGAAGTGACGCATGCTTTATCTATGTTGATTTTTCTTTTTTTGTGTCATTTATTTGACAATTAATGTTATCATATTTTCTTTCCTTTTTTTATTTTGCTTTATTTATTTTATTCTATTATTTTTTCCTTTTATATTTTGAAGCACATTTTTTATCAAATGAATTATATACGTAAGTGCATAAGTATAATAATCAGTGTATCTAAATATAATTTCGGTGTGCAAATATACATATTATTACACACTAATTAAATGTAAATAATTATTATTAGGAGAAAGAACAAAAATAAAAACATATAAAGTGTAAAATGGACACAAAGAAAACAAAACTGATTTTAAAATAAAATAATGAGGAAAATAAACTCTGCAACACACACATCTTTGTACACTAACACATACATTTGCACACTAACATTTATCAACACTCTGTCAAAAAAAAAAAAACATTTATCAACACATTCACCTTTGTACACTAACACATACACATTTGCACATTAACACATATATTTGCACACTAACATTTACCAACACATTCACCTTTGTACACTTACTCATACACATTTACACGCTACACACACTCCTTTGCACACTAACACGTACACCTTTATACACTAACAGACACACACACAAACACACACATTTACATATTAACACACGCACATGCATCTTTGCACACTATCACGCACCAACATATATACCTTTGTACATCAACACACACACACCTTTGCACACTAATATACACACATTTGCACACTAAAATTGGCAACATAAGCATACTAAAATTATACTATAAACACACTAAAATGTATCATAAGCGCACTAAAATAATACATTTTGCACACCAAACTGTAAGTACACTGAAATAATACTATAAGCACATTAAATTGACAAGATATGCACATCAAATACGCTAAAATAATACTATAAGCACACTATGTAATAACATAACCGTACCATACTAAATTGACAAAATAAACACACTAAAATTACTATTCGTGCATTAAAATAATTCCATAAGCACACTAAATTGACAACGTAAAATAATAAGCCCACTACAATAATACTATCAAAATGAAATTTAGACTATGGTTTTGCTTTTCACACATTATTATGTAGTCAATCGTACATTAACATAGACTCCTTTGCAAATTAACACAAAACTTTTTGCACACTAATTTTATGTAGGATAAAATTATAAATTGATAATAAGATAAAAGAGTAAGCTAGAAAAATAAAGTATAAAATGATGTTAAAATTAAAAATAAATTGTGAAAAGTAAAAAGATCTAAACTATAAGTAGAAAGAAAAACTCAAAATTTAACCAAAAACAATAATAATGTAAGAAAAATAAAAGATATAAAAATAGAATGATAAACTATAGGAATACACAATACAAAAACAGGTAAATGTTTGGAATAAATAACAGAAGAAAAAAAGCCAATAAATTTTGGTGACTATTTCAACCCATGCATAATAAAGTCATTGGGCCATGCAAACATGCACTGCAACAATTTTCTCAATTTAAAAGAAGTAAACGTTTCACATGAACTCCATTTTCTACTGTTATTGGGTTGCGCTGCTTTTTTTTTGTGGGCTAAACACGGGACTAAAAGCAAGATCTGTACTCCCGCGGGAGTACGATCTAAGACCTCTCTACAGTAACTCGTCTAGTTAGTTGCAAACCACCGTCTCTAACTAATATCCAACAAAATTCCGTAAAAGCAGGTTCTACCATTCGTAGTAGTTCACGACATCTAAAATTAAGAAGGATATCCCTCATATTTGAAGTTCATGTTCGGTCTCTATCTTCTCTAATTTCTTGAGGCACGTGGACTTTGGAATTCAGTTGTCGTCTTAAAACCTACCAATGGGCTACTAAACTAACCATTTGTGCTACAACCATGGAAAGTAGCGCTTGCACTTTTAACAAACTTTTTCTTCTATTCTCGTCATCCATCGATTTATATAAGTGTTGAAAAAAAATGGCATTTGTTATTAACTAACTATTCAAAGTTGGTAACATAAAATTCATTTTAATTGTACCATATCCTTTCACATGAGGTTCAACAAACTAGCATGTGTTACTTTTTTTTAGATACCCAACATCTGTTAATTTTTTAGAAATCCATAGATTACATAATTTTTTCAAATTCATTACCTTTTGAGTTACGTATTTATGAGGCCAACCATAAATAGTAATTGATTTTATGTTATCAACTTCAACTAATGCAAGCATGTGGGTACACATAAATAGTAAGTATGAAATTCAATACGTTAAAATAAATTCAATATAAATATACTCAGTAAACCTTTACAATCAATAATACGTATTATACAATAAAAAATTAGTACGGTAAAAAATAAGCGTGAAATTCAAAATAAAAATATAACTATAGTCAGTACGTAAATCCTTCAAAGATAATTATAATATTATACATGAAATTCAATATAACTATAATCATAATTAGACTATATATTCTTGACTGCCAATTCAAACATCCAAAATAATATACTATGAGCAACAACTTAATTATCTTGAGGATTAACTTGAAAATTGGAAGACTTTAATTTGAAGAAAGTGGCGGCCGCACAAGAGATTTGGATGAGAAAACCCTAAATCTGATAACTAGTGTATATATAGATAATATTTTGGAGGGAATGAAATAAAATTGGAGGGAGATTTTGGTGGGAAATATTACATTGAGTATTTTAGACCGAAACCAACACATACAAGTCTTCTTTTTCTTTTCTTTTTTTGGTGCCAAATTGTATACGATTACAATTCCTACAATACGTACAAGTATTTTGGTGCCAAATTGTATACTATACAATTCCTACAACGCTACAACACCAAGTCTTTTTTTCTTTTGTGTTTATTAATTATTAGAAAATATTTGATTCCCCTCCCCTCCATTAACCATCATATTGGGGGTTAATGAAAATGAGGTTAATAGAAGGGAATTGAATGGAGGTTAATAGTTCCCCTCCGTTCCCCTCCTATTAATTTTTCCAAACAAGGTGAAAGGGGGTAAATTAATATATTTCTCTTCCCTTCCCCTCCTCTCCCCTCTCATAACTTCAACACAAACAGACTGTAAACAGGAGGGGAAAGTGGGGGAAGGGAAGAATTTTAATACATTTCATCCCTTCCCCTCATTAATATATCCAAATGAGGTTAATGCTAGTCACCTTCCTTCCCTTTCCTTCCTCTCCTTCCCTTCCCCTTCATTCCCCTCTCCTCCCCTTCTAAATTGAATCCAAACAGACTAAAAAGAAAGACCTATAATACTGCAGGATGAGAGTCTAAAGCATGTTAGGGTTTATGTAGTTATTATCATCATATACTCAAATTGGTTAATGATAAGATTTTGTAGATTATTTTATTAGATAATCAAATATATAATAGTAATTAAAAAATTAATTTTTTATCATATATCCTTAATTATATGAGATATATTAAAAAAGTGGATTAGATTCATTATTAATCTTCATAAAATTTTCAATGTAACTATTGTTTCAATAATGGTAGTAACTATTGTTTCAATAGATAAAGTTAATTTTCAATGTAATAAAAAAGATAAAGTTACATTTATGTGTGGTGAATAAATTCTGTAATAAGACAAATCATACGAATCATTTAAATCCTAATACAAATTTTTAGTGTGAAAGTCATTACTTATAATCGTAAGATATTCATACTATTTTTAGTAATAGCTAAAAGCAGTTCCTACATGCAATATACGATGTGTATATAGCTAATTATAAATAGTAAATTGACGAATTTTATGGGGTCATATTCAAATTGTGTTTCTTATAATAGGAGAATGTGCCAAAAGTCTTTGTCTCCTTATTTCGTGCCACCATGCCTCTTATTTCCTAATACACACCAATAGATTAACTGCTCCTATAAAACTTATGAACAAAAGCAAGCTAACACAAACCTGAGAGATATGTGTTTTTAGATCATCAACATAAACAATAAGTAAGAAATATATACTTTAGAGTGTGCTTTCATCATTTGCATCCAAATAAATTAGCTTTTCATATAGAAGATTACATAGCTGGTTATTAATGTTAAACAATTTCCATTAGTCATTATTTTTTAATTTATAACCAATTTACATGGATCTGAAAGGATCATCTTCACATTTCTTACCATCGTTATGGTGTTTCTATGTTTTGATTAACTTAGCACTTGTGATAGGTGTACGCTCTAATTTAGTGGGCTCAAATCCCCCTAGCATTGAACAACCATCTTCCAAACTTGGTACACATATTAAAACTGCGACCTTAATTACTCCATCTACTGAACCAGTTGTGGAAGCCAATACACCTAAACCATCTCCTTCAAATGTGGCCCCTGCAGCTAACCAAGCACCTCTTCCTTCAAGTGTCAACCCAGCTAAACCAGGATCTCTTCCTACTAATGCCGAGCCTACTAATAAGCCAGGACCTCTTCCTTCTAGTGTCGAGCCTACTAATAAGCCGGTACCTCTTCCTTCTAGTGCCGAGCCTACTAATAAGTCAGTACCTCTTCCTTCAAGTGCTGAGCCTATGAAGCCAGGATCTCCTCCAACAAGTACAACACCCAATACCCCAGGATCAAATGTTATTCGCAAAACTCAAACTCCTCCCCCACCTCCTGATCAGTACATGAAAGGTGATCCTTTTCCTATGAGGGATTTCTTCGAACAAACTTTTGGGGAACAAAGACTCCAATTCTTCGATAACGGCACCACTAAGTTGTCGTTAGATCCATCATCTGGATCTGGGTTTAAATCCAAAAATGAATACTTATTCATAACAATGAGTATCCAGATGAAGTTAGTTCCCGGAAACTCAGCTGGTTCAGTGACAACCTTTTACCTAACCTCAAGTGGGTTTGGGCACGACGAGATAGATATTGAATTCTTAGGGAATGCAACAGGTGAGCCGTATACCCTCCACACAAATGTGTACGTGGACGGAAAAGGCAATCGCGAACAACAGTTCCACCTATGGTTTGACCCGACAGAAGATTTCCACACATACACTCTGTCATGGACTGCTAAGAGGATTGCTTGGTATGTGGATGGGATACCTATTAGGCAATATAAGAGCGACCCTGCTAACGGTGTGCCTTACCCAAGTAAGAAGGCTCAGAGGATTATTGCTAGCTTGTGGAATGCTGATGATTGGGCAACCCAAGGGGGAAAGGTCAAGGCTGATTGGTCAAAGGGTCCTCTCATTGCTTACTATAAGAATTTTACCAGTGCTTTTTGTTTATGGCAAGGTGGGTCTTCCTCTTGTGGGATAACTCCTACCCCTGATCCTAAATTAGCTTGGTTGAATGATGAGTTTGATGCCAAAAGTATGGAGAAAATCAAATGGTCACAAGATAATATTATGATTTACAATTATTGCAACGATCCAAATAGATTCGCTGCTGAAGGAGGGCTGCCTAAAGAATGTTCAATTAATAAGTGACAAGCTAGGTTCAAGAAATCAAGACCACCTCCATTTGGATATAGGATTGAGCAACCTTATTTATATTTTGAATAAGGCAAACATGTTCTAATACTGTCAACTTCTTATTTTTAATTGATCAATTTTTGAATAGCAATTTTGTGAGTATTTATTTCAAGAATCAAATAAGTTTGCCCAAAATGAGTTTGAATTTTGCAATGAAGTTATATGAGTCTGAGTTTTGTCAAACTTTTACCAATTGATATATCATCGTTTGCCTTTGAGGAATTAAATAGGCTTCTCAATCTAGAAAACATCAATGAATATATAACTTTACATGATATTGTCGATTGCTTTTAGCTACTCTATCATAATTTCACCTCTTGGCTCAGAACCAATTGGAAAAAAATTACTCAACATTGATGCACGACATACTCCGACTTTAAGAAGAGACTCTAACAAGGTGATAAATAACATTAGCCTTATCCTTCTTTAATAGGGTGCTAACACTGCTAACACTAATATTAAAAATAGATGGCAACAAAACTTTATTAAGAATTAAATCGAATTTCTAATAAATACACGTCATAAAGTCTAAATTTAATAAAGTATTAGAAAATATTTCTTCTGTAATCAACTTATTTTTGGTAAATATTTCATGTATATGATCATATTTGTCATATATATTATGTACGTCAACCAACCTTCTTTGTGTGTCATTGAGACATATTCTTGTACATGGTATCAGAGCGGGAGGGTCCTTAGAACAATTTTTTCTTCAATATTCTCTTTTTTTTCTCTCCTTCAAAACACACAAAAAAAGGGGCCAAAAAGAGGAAGCACCAACCAGTGCAACGCACTGTTATACTGGGCTTACAAACCCTAACGACTGCAACCCAATAACCACCCCTGGCCGCCGTCCTCTTCGTTCGTGGTACACTCTCTCCGGTCGTCGCACCCTTTTCAGGTACTCTTTCTCTCTTGCGTCGTCCCCCTCAGTTGCATGTGTTTTCGTAGGTTTCCCAGCCACATTCCTCTCGGTCGGCTTTTGGGTCCTCATTGTCAGCCGCTAACCGCCAAACATTCCTTCTCTCTACCATGGCTGGTATCTTCCACTCTGACAACTCGACTGCTCCATCGTCGCCCCTAACCAGTTGACCCATCGTCATGGACTCAACCACCCAACCATCCTCTATCACAATGGCTTTCTTAGTTGTCAATGGCTCATCGCTCTCCCTGACTAGTCTAATGGTTCTCAGCAATCAATTAGGGGTGAGAAAAAATTTTGAGAGTCCCAATCCCGTCCCGTCCCGTCCCGTCCCGTTCCTAGTCAACTCCCGGTCCCAAAATTCTGCTCGCAATGTAAACATCGGATTTCGACCGGGTCAAGTGCACAAGTAAAGCACTAGAGCAAAAAAAGGCATGCATTAAGACAAGCGAGGCCCAAAACAAGTAAAGGCCAGGAAGCAAAGGAGACTGGGCCAAGACAATAACTATGGACGTTCAGCCTTAGTCTCATTTTATGCATTGTCAAGTCATCAATCGGCACAGTCAACAATCCGCGTGAAAGAAACACAAGCAAGGCCAAGCGGCCTACGCTCGCTGCCACGTCATCTATTTGCGCCTTGCATCGGTTAACACAATCCTTTTATCCATGTAGTTGCGTAATCAACGCATGCACGTATCAAGGCCAAGCGGCCTAACTAAGGGGATTGACGGCATGAATGGTGGATCATGTTTTCTCCTTCCATATTTCATCCACCATTCCCACCTATAAATACCACACTGGATTCGACGGAAAAGGGAACAACAAGAAGAAGAGAGGAGAAAAAACCAAGCAAAAAAACTCCATTATTCATACTGCCTCAAATCGATAAGAAAATCCTAACGTATTGACTTCAAGATTTTCTCTCTTCTCTCCCTCCTTTTAAACTCGTTCTTGCATGCTACGTGATTAAGCAAGGTTAGAATGCTCGTGTTTATTATCATCTTGTCATGTAATCATCTTTGTGTTACACTTGTACATTTTTGTAAAAAATTCTTTAAACATGCATGACATGAATATATTATCGGAAAATCTTTCTGTAATAACCGAA
This sequence comes from Portulaca oleracea, assembly GCA_029582165.1. Lineage (NCBI taxonomy): Eukaryota > Viridiplantae > Streptophyta > Magnoliopsida > Caryophyllales > Portulacaceae > Portulaca > Portulaca oleracea. The sequence goes on along the minus strand of CM055882.1, from coordinate 19,616,972 downwards.
CCCTAACTCAATATAATTAAATTAATTAATGAGCTTAAATTAATGAAATTGCGCATTTCATTTTGGTTAACTGTTTTTGTTTTTGCAGGACTCGAGCATGTCAATGACCGCCACATGTCAGTATGTTATTTTATTATATATGTCTGTTGTGTGACAACCAAATTATTCATACGAATCTCGAATTATTCGGGATATTCATGAAGTTAGATTTTGATAAGTCGGGTGAAGTATAATTTATTATTATGATACATCTTACTACCATTCCTTAATTTATTTGAATTACAAATTTAATTCATCTCCCCCTTTTATTTCAAGAACTCCTCTTATTATTCTCATCTCGTAAAATCTCATTCCAAGTCCTTATATTAATATTTTGAGCAACTAGGAAGAACATTACTAGGACTTAGGAGAGAAGAGCTTGTTTTTATATTAAGATAGTTGGGTTTTAATGTTTTTTTAATTCCCACTAAAACCCTCTTTCTTCCTTCACAGGGAGCAAAGCATCAGTTAACACAAGGCAGAAGAATTTTTTTTACACCCTAGCCCTTCACCGTTCTTGTGCGTCGATCCCCATCTGTATGCCTTATGTTTTTTGTCGGTCGCTGGAAAAAGGACGCCACCTCTACCGCCTGGTCCGCCGGAGTCACCGACCAGCATGGGGCTCACCATCCACCTTCATACTCCATCATGTTCCTCTGATTCTTCCTTGATCGTTCTCCCTTTCCCACCTGACTCTATCTTCAGCCTCTCTCGTCCCCTACGTCGGGCCCAACTACCGATCGCGACTACCAGCAATAACCGATCATCGGTGGCTCGGGCACCACAACCCTCACTCTCCCCTCTTGTCCTAACTTCTCAGTTGGTGTTTTGATACCCGCTAGAAGGTAAACCTAAGATTCACACCACTTTTAATCAATTTTACTAAGTTTATGATAAGTGTTTTTCATGACTATGTTTTTAGGGGTTTTCAATGGTGGATTAGGGACAGTTTTGAGTGTGAACCATGATTTTTATTTCGATTTCCCTACTACACTTGGTGTTGTTGTTTTGGATGTGAATTTGTAGGTTTTGAGGCGAAAACACCAATTTTCTCTCAACTTTTGGTAAAGGTGAAGACACCACGGACCTCTACATGACAAACCCATACCATGGTACAAATTTGGGACGGAAAAGAGCACGGAATGACCGGGCAGTGCACACCACAGTCTGACCGTGGTGCCTGCCATGGTCCATGGCTGCAGCAGTCGTTTGTGCGAGAAGAATCGAGCAGCAGCAACATATTTTTTGTTGTGGGTTATCATCCTCAATCGGCCCAATAAAAAGCATAGAGAAGTTTTGGCAATTGGGATGATTGGCGGAGCCAATTCAGGCGGCCTAATGAAAAGAGAGAAGGAGGGGGATAAATTCATTGCACTAACCCACCTTTCACTCGGCCAAATCAAAAAGGGAGGAAAGTGGAAGGCAATTCAATCCATTTTCATTCAGCATTCACTCACTTGGCCAAATCACAAGAGGAAATGAAGGCAATTGAATTCCACTCATTCAGCCTTCAATTCAGCCTAATGAAAGAAGGAGAAAGTGAGGGCTATGAATTCACCCTTTCATTAATCCACCATGCATGTGGTCCAATGACCAAGGAAGAAAGTGAGGGAAAATTGATACCATCCGTTGAGCCATTTTATTCGCCCAGCAGAACGAAAAGGAGAGAATGAGGGAATTTTTGGTAGCGTATATCACAGCCTGGCCGTGGGGAAGGCCACAGACTGTGGTAGCTGGGCGTGCGTGGCTTGGCTGTGACATGCAAGAAAAAGAGGACCCCAATGACGGTTATATGGATCCTTCATTCATTATTTTTTATAGTCATCCATTTATACATTAGGAGAGAAAACCTAATCCATCCCATTACTCATCAATTACTCCATCATGATTCAAGATTGAGATTGATTCGAAAAGGAGCGAAGTTCGAGATTCGGGAAGAAACAATCATTACTTGCGAGGAAGACTCACCCAGGGATCGAAAGACTCGACGGTTGTTATTCCTTGTAATTATATTTCATTTCAATTTCGTCTTTGTTTTGAGAGTTAATCATGATGTTTGGAACTTGTGTCGTACTTTTCTTGAACATGAGGGAGTAGTTTCTTTGAATTCTAGGGTTTTGTAACCCGAAACAATGTAGTTTGATTTAATATTATTAGTTTGTGCATGAATTCCTGTTTCAATGTTCTTTAGGCCTAGATTGCTTGTAATTTGAGATTAACCTGAGAAGTACTGAAAGGTGAATTAGGATAATCTGACTACCAACCTTTCTACCTAGTTTTGTGAAATTTGAGAAAAGAATAGCAGACTAGGGAACCTTTTTGATAACCAGAATATTTTAGACCTTCAACTTTGATTAACCTGAAAAGCATACGAAAGTTGTAATTTAGGTTAATTGAGGTAATTGTATTAGCATCGAAAGAGCAGTAGAGTTCTTATGGTTGTCGTTCTTGATTCGTTCTCGAATGTATGATTGTGCAGGATAAGTTTTAGTAATTGAACTCGTTGTTAGGTTAGAATCTCCCTAGAAGTCTTTCTCTCTTGATAGAATATTTGATTATTTTTCCTGCTTTATTAGTTCTGATTAGTTATTAAACCTTTTTCAAGTTTTTGGCGCCGTTGTCGGGGACTGTGTCCCTAGCAGTCGGTAAATGAACCCTCTTAGGTTGACTAAGCTGTTTTCTGTTTTCTTTCTTTTTCTTTTCTTTTTATCTTTGATCTTGTATTAAAAAAAAGCAAAAGAAAAAGGATGCCAATTCTTGATTTTCCCCAATTTGAGCAGGAATTATTTTGGCACTATTTTAAGAGATTACTTGCATGTCCTGTTCTATATGGTATTGTACCTGGGAAATTAGATATTCTTAACAGTGTAGCTTTGGGGGTGAATAGTGAGACTCGTACTCTATTAGAGTATTTTGGTTTCTATTATGCTCAAACTGTTGATGAAGCTTGGAGTTTGCTTGAATGGCTTGCACAAGATACTCTTGATTTTGAAAGTTCTAATTGTGCATCTAGTTACTCTTTCCCCAATCCGTGTGCATCTCATGCTAGATTATATACTCAACCCTATTGTTTGCCTCCTTGTCGTTTATGTAATTCTTTTGACCATGATGAGTCTACATGCCCTGGTTTAGCTAGACTTGAGATTTTAATTAGGGCAGTGCTTGAGCAACAAGATAAGTTAGAGGCTAGTCTAGAAGGAGTAGTTGACCCTTTTAAGGCACCCTCACCCATTGTTGCTCCTTCTCATCCTAGTTTACCTAGAGACACTACTGATGGTGTCTTGGCTTTTCCTAATGCATCCTTACCTTTTTCTCAGTTGACGGGGTTTGAGGTTGGTGATTCCTATGGGTTTGATGTTGGGTATGATGATGATTTATGTCAAGGGTCAATTGATATTATTGATGAGGAGACTTGTGAGGGGTTTGTGGGTGGATTGGATCCTTCAAGCAAACAAATTGATGATGTACTCCATGCTTCTACACTTTGTTCACCACCTTCCCTTGCCCCTAAGAACCTTGAGGAGCCCATTCCCTGTGAAAAGACCATTGATGTTCATGCTGATGCGGAATGTGTGGTTATCTTGTGATGTGAGTGTGATTGAGGGGACCGACAATGTCCTTGATTTGTCCTTAGGCACCTTAGGAAGGTTTCATCCCTATCTTGATCTATGTTGTGAATGCCTAGAGGACTTAACTAGAAAAATCATGTGGACAACTTATTTTGATTCTTTTGATTTTTCTAGCACTCTTGACTTATTTGAGAGAGTGCAACTAACATTCTTTCCCATGAGTATTTTGTAGCTCTCTTATTTGCATGCTTGTGAACCACATGTTGTGGAGTTTGACAAGCTTTGATGTATGCTAACTCACTAAGATCAGAGTGTTGAGCTAGAACACACCATACAGTCACACAAACACACAGTTGGATGCTTGAACTTTGCAATAACTGATAGAAAGCAACAAGCTATAATAGAAGACAACCCTACAACATAATAAAAGGGATAGACTTGCTTACAGTTGATACAGATACACCACAACTACAATCAAGGGCAAGGGACTCTCACATACATGCCTCTACAGATACACCAAAGCATGGATGATCAAGCTCAGTTTACACTTGCTGGATTTGCCAATTTCAAAGGATGAACTGATTGAACCAAGATTGAGAGTTATAGGACACTCACAAACTTTCAGAGGTACTAAGACACTCGAGAATACTATTGAATGAACACTGAGATGCCTTTCATTGATAGAAAACTTCAGAATATAAAGAAAGCTAATCAGTTTGATTAGCAGTTGCTTAAGCATAAGCATTCTGCCTAATCTCCCTGGATTATCCTAAGCTACAAAGCTTGAAACAAATATAGCTGATCATATCCTAATGATCTCGAGTACAAACTGTAAGAAAACAAAAGGAAAATACTAAGTTATTCTCTGATTAGACCAAATGCCAAAAGGGTGGCAAAATGGACCAATAGGGAGCTTTCCTCTCCTAAGGGGTAAAAACTAAGTTACTGAGGTAATTCCCGCGCCAATGCTAACCTGGAAGTAATCTCAACAGGTTAATATCATGCTAGAAAGACCAAAACAACCCCTGTGAACAGAAATCAAAACACAAAGCCCCAGAACTGGGGTTCTGGAAAAACTGATAAAACAACCCTGCTGAGGTTGGTTGTTCTGTCTTCTGAATCTTACTCGTGCCATGCTTGATCATGCTGGGACTTGGCTTGGACTTCAAAAGGACATGGCAAGGAACAAAAAACTCCTAGGAAACATTAGCTGAAACTTCCTCAATCAAGAGATACAACATTGAGAAAGTCAACTGCTTGGACTGTTGCTGTTGGGAACTGGAATTGGTCTGGATGACCAATGCTGATGGGCTGAGTGGCTGCAAATGCCAGGGCTTGCTTTACAATGGTGTAGCAAGCCTGGATGGATGCTGTTGGTGGTGTGGTGGCTGCTGGTGATGCTAAGAACTTCTTGCTGGAACTTTGGGCTGCTAAGAAGTCTGCTGAGTGGCTTGTTGTAAGTGCTGTGCTTTGAAAGCCTGCTGTTTCTACTGGAAGGGCTGGTCTAGCTGCTGAGTTGTGTGAAACAGCAAGTGCTCCTCCTTGTCTTTGTCTTGTTTGTAATTGCTGGTGAAGATCCCTTGGAAGCCTCCTTTGTTGATGAAGCTGCTGCTGCTGCTGATTGTTCTCCTTGATGGTCTCCATCATCCTCCCCAGGTTGAGGAAAGTTTGTCCTCAAACTTGGAAGGTCTTCATCTGCTGGATAATATGGTCGAAGATCTGCTACATTGAATGTTGCTGAGCCTCCATACTCTTATGATAGATCCAGTCTGTAGGCATTATCTCCAATTCTTTCAAGCACTTCAAAGGGGCCATCTGCTCTTGGCAACAGCTTGCCTTTTCTTTTGCTGGGGAACCTGTCCTTCTTGAGGTGGATCCAAACTAAGTCTTCTGGCTGGAAGGTCACCTTCTTCCTGTGCTTGTTTGCTGAAGTAGACACCTGTTCAGTATATTTGGCAATTTTCTCCTTCACTTGCAGATGAAGCTCCTTGATTTGATATGCTCTTTTACCTTCTTCAAAACTAAATTTGACAGAAGTAGTTAGTGGAACTAAATCCAAAGGGGAAATTGGATTTTTACCATAGACTACTTGGAATGGAGAGTAGCCTGTGGCCTTGGATGGTGCTTTGTTGTAAGCAAACTCAGCATGGGGCAATAGAGTATCCCATCCTGCTTTATTTTTGTGGATCAGTGCTCTCAATAGGACTCCAAGTGTTCTATTTGTAACCTCTGTCTGGCCATCAGTTTGTGGGTGGAAAGTGGTGTTGTACTTGAGCTGGGTGCCCAGTTTCTTCCATAGAGTGACCCAAAAATGGCTCAAAAACTTGGTATCCCTGTCAGATATCATTGTTCTTGGTACTCCATGCAATCTAACAATTTCTTGGAAGAATAATTCAGCAACTTTGGTGGCATCAAAGGTGGTGTGGCAGGGTATGAAATGTGCCATCTTTGAGAATCCATCAATCACCACCATGATTGAATCCTTCCCTCTCTGTGTTCTTGGCAAACCTACAATGAAATCAAGGCTTACATCTTCCCAAGGGCTACTGGGGACTGGCAATGGTGTGTACAAGCCTTGGGGTAGGCTATGTGACTTTGCCAACTGACAGATATTGCACCTCTTCAATAGATGCTCCACATCTTTCCTCATCTTTGGCCAACTGTAATGCTCTCTCAACATCAACAATGTCTTCTCAACTCCAAAATGTCCTGCTAAGCTTCCTCCATGGACTTCTGTGATCAACAATTCCCTGAAACTGCTCTTAGGGACACACAACTCGCCTTTGAACAAATATCCTCGGTCCATGTGGCATGCACTGGATTCCGACACTTCTGCACAAATGCTTGAAATCTCCATCCTCCTGATATAAAGCTTTCAAATGCTCAAAACCAATAATTCTAGAATCAAGCATGTGAAGCAACATGTACCTTCTACTCAATGCATCTGCTCCTTTGTTTAGCACTCCTGATTTATGGTGGATCATGAAGTGAAACTGCTGCATATACTCTACCCAAGCAGCATGCCTGGTGTTGAGCTTGTGCTGCCCTTGAATAAACTTCAAGGCCTCATGATCACTGTGAAGTATGAACTCTGCTCCAATAAGGTAGTGCCTCCAGTGCTGAAGAGCTCTGATGATGGCATAGAACTCTTTGTCATAGGTGTTGTATTTCTTCTTGGCATCATTTAGCTTTTCACTACAATAGGCAACTGGCTTGCCCTCCTGAGTCAATACTGCTCCAATGCCAACTCCTGAAGCATCACACTCTACTTCAAAAACTTTGCAAGCCGTAGTGCTAGAACTGCCGGCTGAGCCTTTCTTTGACTTCTTCAAAGGCTTTCTGGGCTGCTGTTGTCCAAATAAAGGACTTTCCTTTCACCACTTCAGTCATTGGTGCTAGGATGGTGCTGAAATTCTTGACAAATCTCCTGTAAAATGAAGCCAGGCCATGGAAGCTCCTGACTTGATGAATAGAATTGGGCATAGGCCACTCCCTGATTGCTTGAATCTTCTCATTATCAACCTAAATACCTGCTGCTGTAACAATGTACCCCAAGAAGTTCACTTGGGATGTAAAGAAGTGACACTTCTTGAGATTCCCAAATAACTCATCCCTGCTTAAAATGGTTAAAACCTCCTGCAAATGCTTGACATGCTCTTGCTCAGACCTGCTATAGACAAGAATATCATCAAAGTATACCACAACACTCTTGCCTATGAGTGGCTTAAGGACCTGATTCATGAGTCTCATGAATGTAGATGGGGCATTAGTCAGACCAAAAGGCATGACCAACCATTCAAACAACCCTCCCTTGGTCTTAAATGTTGTTTTCCACTCATCTCCCTCATAGATCTTTATCTGGTAGTATCCACTCCTCAAATCAATCTTAAAAAAGACTGCTGACCCATGTAACTCATCCAACATGTCTTCAAGTCTAGGTATAGGGTACCTATACTTGATTGTGATCTTGCTAATAGCCCTACAATCAATACACATTCTTTGGCTTCCATCTTTCTTAGGCACTAACAAGGCTGGGACTGCACATGGACTTAAACTCTCCCTAATCATTCCCTTATCTAATAACTCATCCACCTGCCTCTGTATCTCATTGGTATCTGTTGGTGTCATCCTATAAGCTGGCTTATTAGGTAACACTGATCCAGGCACTAAATCAACTTTGTGCTGGATATCCCTTTTAGGCGGCAAACCAGGTGGCATTTCATCAGGAAATACATGTTGAAACTGCTGAAGTAGGGGTAGGAATAAAGGGTGGTCATTTTGTGGTGTTGAGGGTTCTTCAAGGTCTAAAAGGATCAAGTCCTTCTGTGTGCTAAACTCATGATGATCAAATAAAAGCAGCACATCAAGACTAGGTTCAAGACACAAGGTTTTGGCTTTTTTGGTTAACTGTGAGGGTTTCATGGGGGTCAGGACAATCTTTCTGTGGTTTAGGGTCATGGTATAGGTATTAGCTCTTCCACAGTGGTTTACTGATCTATCATACAACCAAGGTCGACCCAAAATTAAATGACATGCATCCATAGGTAAGACATCACACCAGACCTCATCTTTGTATAATTGACCAATCGAAAAAGCAACAAGGCATCTAGCAGAAACTTTGATACCTTTGCCTGAACTGAGCCACTGGATGGTATATGGTGCTGGGTGGGGCTTGGTTGCCAGGCTTAGCTTCTTCACCATAGTGCTGGATGCTGCATTGGTACAACTTCCACTGTCCACAATCACTGAGCATACTTTCCCTCCAATAGTGCATCTTGTATGAAAAATATTCTCCCTCTGCTCTTCTGCTCTCTTCTTTGAAATGCTTAGAACTCTTCTGATCACAAGCATTTCTCCCTCATCTGGACCTTCTTCTATAACCTCATCATCATAGATAGGGTCATGTTCATGCTCTGCATACTCCTATTCTTCTTCCTGCACATTTTCAGGATCAATAAACAAAGCTGCTTGGTACTCAGCAAGAGTAACCATTCTCTTGTTTGGACATTCTGAGGCAATGTGCCCTAGTCCTTGACACCTGAAACATCTTCTCTCTGTATAGGATCTGCTGATAGGGGCTGGGGTTCTTTGTGGGGAATTTTGTGGCTGATTTTGTGGGGGTCTTGGGGCTAGATTTCTGATTTGAGGTGGAAGTAGGGGTGGATAGGTCTTTTGTGGAGCATTATAAGGTTTGTAAGGGTTTGGCTTGGCTGGTGCATAAGGTTTGGCTGGGTATCTGCTGCTGCTGTAGTCCTTTACTCTAGACTTCTTCTGTTGTTCCACTTTGTGAGCCAGAGAACTTAGCTCATCAAGGGAATCATAGACCTGCAGCTCTACAATGTTCTTGATGCCTTCATTCAAGCCTGCGAGATACCTGATATAGGTTTGCACTTCATTTTCTTGCATATTACACTTCCAAAGCAAGTGCTCAAACTCCTTTGTGTACTCTTCTATTGACTTGTTCCCCTGCACAAAATGCTGCAACTTATTGTAGTTCTCCTTCATGTAATTGTCTGGAAGGAACCTCTCCTTCAACTTCTGCCTCATCTCAAGCCAGGTACTCACTCTAGGCTCTCCAATCTCCATTCTCCTTCTCTGCAGATTAGTCCACCAAGTAGAAGCATATGTTTTTAACTTTAAGGCTACTAACTTCACCTTGTTTTCTTCTGAGACCTCCTTCAAATCAAAAACTCTTTCTACTGTCTGTAACCAATCTAGGAATACATCAGGGTCTAACTCTCCTGCAAACTCAGGTATGTCAATCTTGAAATCAAGCTTTTCAACCCTCCTATCTTCCCTCCTTATTTCTCTTTCACTTTCACTTTCCTCCTCAGGTTCACTGATCCTAGGTGACCTCCTAACTCTCCTCCTTCTTCTGGGTGTAGGCCTAGGACCTCGACCTCCTCTCCCTGTCCTACTAAAAGGATTCTCACCTTCTCCTTCCTCTATCTCATCATCAGTCTCCTTATTCAACTGATGCATATGCAGTCTCATATAGTAATTCAACTGCTCACTCAGAAATTTCATTTTCTGTTCTACTTCTTCCTTTTCTTTCAATGTTTGTTCTAAGACTTCCTGTGGTGTTTTACTAGTTCCGGCCATTTTACTAAAACAAGCAAACACACTCCAAGATAGAACACAATGCTCTGATACCAAGATGATGTATGCTAACTTACTAAGATCAGAGTGTTGAGCTAGAACACACCATACAGTCACACAAACACACAGCTGGATGCTTGAACTTTGCAATAACTGGTAGAAAGCAACAAGCTGTAATAGAAGACAACCCAACAACAGAATAAAAGGGATAGACTTGCTTACAGTTGATACATATACACTACAACTGCAATCAAGGGCAAGGGACTCTCACATACATGCCTCTACAGATACACCAAAGCATGGATGATCAAGCTCAGTTTACACTTGCTGGATTTGCCAATTTCCAGTGACAGGAACTGATTGAACCAAGATTGAGAGTTATAGGACACTCACAAACTTTCAGAGGTACTAAGACACTTGAGAATACTATTGAATGAACACTGAGATGCCTTTCATTGATAGAAAACTTCAGAATATAAAGAAAGCTAATCAGTTTGATTAGCAGTTGCTTAAGCATAAGCATTCTGCCTAATCTCCCTGGATTATCCTAAGCTACAAAGCTTGAAACAAATACAGCTGATCATATCCTAATGATCTCGAGTACAAACTGTAAGGAAAAAAAAGGAAAATACTAAGCTATTCTCTGATTGGACCAAATGCCAAAAGGGTGGCAAAATGGACCAATAGGGAGCTTTCCTCTCCTAAGGGGTAAAAACTAAGTTACTGAGGTAATTCCTGCGCCAATGCTAACCTGGAAGTAATCTTAACAGGTTAATATCATGCTGGAAAGACCAAAACAACCCCTGTGAACAGAAATCAAAACACATAGCCCCAGAACTGGGGTTCTGGAAAAACTCATAAACAACCCTGCTGGGATTGGTTGTTTTGTCCTCTGAATCTTACTCGTGCCATGCTTGATCATGCTGGGACTTGGCTTGGACTTGAAAAGGACATGGCAAGGAACAAAAAACTCCTAGGAAACATTAGATGAAACTTCCTCAATCAAGAGATACAACATTGAGAAAGTCAGCTGCTTGGACTGTTGGTGCTGGGTACTGGAATTGGTTTGGATGACCAATGTTGATGGGCTGAGTGGCTGCAAATGCCAGGGCTTGCTTTACAATGGTGTAGCAAGCCTGGATGCATGCTGTTGGTGGTGTGGTGGCTGCTGGTGATGTTAAGAACTTCCTGCTGGAACTTTGGCTGCTGAGATGTCTGCTGAGTGGCTTGTTGTAAGTGTTGTGCTTTGAAAGCCTGTTGTTTCTGCTGGAAAGGCTGGTGTAGTTGCTGAGTTGTGTGAAATAGCAAGTGCTCCTCCTCCTTGTGCTGCTGCTGTTGTAATTGCTGGTGAAGATCCTTGGAAGCCTCCTTTGTTGATGAAGCTGCTGCTGCTGATCGTTCTCCTTGATGGTCTCCATCAAGCTTCTAAGGGCTTTGACTGCATTTGAGGTGAGTTTCGTCTAGCTAAAGACGTTAAACTAGCACTTTTTGGGGCAACCTAAGCATTTATTCGCTTTCTTTTGTTTTCTTTTATTCTGAGTTAGTTTTGCTTTGAATGCAAATACCCTCCTATGTTGAGTTCTTTAAGGTGTGTGTTTGGATTAACTTTGCTAGCGTATACTTAGGGATTTTTGGCTTGATGTAGATGATGAACGAGACTTGGTTGCATGTTTGATTTAGGTTGCTTGTCCTGTTTATGATTCATCTGGTCTTGAATGATTCTTGTGCTTAATAATGAAGTTCGTGTGTTTGGTACATCAAATGAGCTAGTTGTTTGTGATTGTGGTAGGTTAACCCGTGAGACCTTTTTGAGCATAGGCTAAGTATCATTTTTATAGTCTCATTTTTTTTTTAGTGTAACCTTACCATGTTTGCATCTCTAGAACTTGATTTTACTCTCTTTAAAAATGCATCTGACTTGTGCATTGTGTTAATATGGAGGCCCATTTTGAAGTCACATAGCCAAAAGCCACCTAACAATATGACCTCCTTTTCCTAGTCCTTTACTAACCATTTTTCCTGCCTTGTTGTTACCCTATTCGTGCGCACCCTTGGCCTATTTTTAATTCCTCACCTTTTATCCAAGTTATGTGGAGCAACAATTTAGTTGGGGGGGGGGCAGTTTTGTAGTCTATTGGTTGATGTCTTCTGATGTATATAAGCTTGGATGAGAATGATAAACCAGCAAGCTTATAGACAAATTATGCAATTAACACCTCACGTGTGATTCAAACCCAACCCAAACGAGAGAAAACAACAACAAAGAAAGGGAAAGGTACTGAAAATAAAGGATATAACTAGAGACTGAGAGTGATACAGATACACCACGATTCAATCACTAGTTTGAACAAGTGAATAAAGATCAATACAGAAACACCATGATCGTTACTCACAAGGGGAACCTTGATCTTCCTCTTAGTTACTGAAACACCTTCTAAGAAGTAGAACCAAGTCCTACCCATCACCACTAGATTGCCAACCAAAATACTGAAGTAGAATTTGAGAGTTTTAGATACTTACAAACATGAAAGCGAAAAGGCCATTCTTCTTCATAAACGTGATATTTAGCTTCTAACTATTACAAAGGAATATATACACGCTGGAACATGAAACAAAGGTAGCAAGCAAGTAGGCACACTAGCTGGCTGCTCTAATTGTCTAATTTGAGCTTTCCTAATCATGAAGAAAGCTCTAATCAAGCTTAATTAACACTAATACGTAATATTTGAACTAATACATAAGTTCAGCAATAGGTATCCATCCAGCATAGAGGCAAAAGGGACCACTTGAATCATTGCACATGGCACTTCTCCATTGGAGCATTACACTTCACTTAGATTACAATCCTTGGATGCCATCTGATACGCTCCCTTGGACGTCCAATGAAGAGAACATATCAAGTAGCAAGTGAAAAGACTTAAATAACCTTGCTAAAACTCCAAAAAGACAAGTTGATTCCAAAATAAATGTCCTTAGCGCAGGGTCTGATTGCATAGGCTGTGTAGGATGCAATCGAACTCCAAATTGATCAAACTTGGGCTCTTTCCAAAGATTATTCAATGGCCTACAAAAGTCCCCAAGGGAAAAAGTGGAGGAGAAGTCGAATTCAAGGTGAAAAGACCCAAATAACCCTTTAAGACCAAAGTTGTCCAAAACATACCCTTCCCTGACATACCCGGACTGATTGGGCTGTAGAAAATGTCCCTCAAATTCAGTCATGTGCACTTTTTGGAAAGTATTAGAGGACTCATTAAGTGAACCAATGGATTTGGAATCAACCATTTTGGACACAAAATGAGCATGTACGAAGCAAAACTTTGAAGCATGTAAAACTGATTTTTTCTGGGCAAAAACAACTTGTAAAATGCTTTGTTGAAGATGATCCAAAAGCTTTAATACTCAAACTTGGCTGAAAAATATGGCAAATTATGAGGATAATGACTGCCAAAAATCAAGCCAAACGGACTTGAAATGAGGCCTGTGAATTTTTCTAAAAATCAAGCCAAGTCATGATGAATATACATCAACTTCCTTGGTTGTGTGTGTAATGAGGGAAATATTATTCTTGATCATTATTTATCCCTTCCTTTCATTCAAGGTTGCAAGTTGTTGAGGGGAAATGAGTCATTCTTTATGTATCTATGCTATTCACCGAAAAAATAAAAAAGTATTGAAAAAAAGAAAAAAAAAGAAAAAGAGAAGCTTTGAAGAATAAGGTGAATAGCGTGGTGGTTTTCTTGCTTATGTCGAATCTTCCCTTATTTTTCTTCAATGGGGAATGAATTTGTGCTCGATCGTGGTGTGAAGTAAAAGGCATTGCACTTTATGCTTTGGGGAATGGTGCTCTTTAGGTCCTTGGCTATTTAGCTCCTCATTTCCCAAACTATTTCCCTCCTTACCCTACACCCAAGCCCCGTTACAACCCTCGAAAAGTCCTCATGATTAACTTTTATGCATGTTGTCTATAGCAGTAGAGAATCGAGAGTCTTGTCAAGCTTATGGTAGTGTGCTTACATTGGTTAAAGGTTTCGAGTTAACCTTCATATCTATTTAAAACACATGAGGGAAGTGATTCACATACCCTAAAGTGAGGTCCTACTGATCCCAACTAGTTCGTCAAGCATGTGAATGAATTTTGCTTGCATTTGAGTTGTGATAGATTAGCTGGGTTGCTTCTTGACTTGTGATTCTATTTCGAACAACAATCTTTGTTTCAATTTGAATCTTATTCTCACTAGGGAGACCTTGAGTGTATGTTTGCTTAGGTATTCTTACATAGTTACATTACCCTTATATTGGAGGAGGTGTGCGTTTAGTTTTTGTTTTTGAGTCCTTTCATCTAGTTTTGAGTCTTGTACTTGCTTGGGGACAAGCAAGGAGTAAGCATGGGGGGATTTGATAAGTGTTTTTCATGACTATGTTTTTAGGGGTTTTCTAATTAGAGATAGTTTTGAGTGTGAACCATGATTTTTATTTCGATTTCCCTACTACACTTGGTGTTGTTGTTTTTTTATGTGAATTTGTAGGTTTTGAGGCCAAACACCAATTTTCTCTCAACTTCTAGTAAGAATGAAGACACCACAGGCCTCTACATGACAAACTCAAACCGTGGTACAAATTTGGGACGGAAAAGAGCACGGAATGACCGGGCAGTGCACACCACGGTCTGACCGTGGTGGCTGCCACGGTCAATGGTTGCAGCAGCCGTTTGTGCGAGAAGTAAAGAGCAGCAACAACTTATTTTTTGTTGTGGGCTATCATCCTCAATCGACCGAATCAAAAGCATAGAGAAGTTTTGGCAATTGGTGGAGCCAATTCAGGCGGCCTAATGAAAAGAGAGAAGGACGAGGATAAATTCATTGTACTCACCCACCTTTCACTCGGCCCAATCAAAAAGGGAGGAAAGTGGAAGGCAATTCAATCCATTTTCAATCAACATTCACTTACTCGACCCAATCACAAGAGGAAATGCTCATTCAGCCTTCAATTCACCCCAATGAAAGATGGAGAAAATGAGGGCCATGAATTCACCCTTTCATTAATCCACCATGCATGCGATCCAATGACCAAGGAAGAAAGTTGGGAAAATTGATACCATCCGTTAAGCCATTTTATTCGCCCAGCAGAATGAAAAGGAGAGAATGAGGGAATTTGAGGCAGCGTATATCACGGCCTGGCCGTGGGGAAGGCCACAGACCGTGGCAGCTAGGTGTGCGTGGCTTGGCCGTGACATGCAAGAAAAGAGGACCCCAGTGATGGTTATATGGATCCTTCATTCATTATTTTTGACAGTCATGCATTCATACATCAGGAGAGAAAACCTAATCTATCCCATTACTCATCAATTACTCCATCAAGATTCAAGATTGAGATTGATTCGAAGAGGAGCGAAGTTCGAGATTCAGGAAGAAACCATCATTACTTGCGAGGAAGACTCACCCTGGGATCGAAAGACTCGACGGCTGTGATTCCTTGTAATTATATTTCGTTTGGATTCCTTCTTTGTTTTGAGAGTTAATCATGATGTTTGGAACTTGTGTCGTACTTTTCTTGAACATGAGTGAGTAATTTCTTTGAATTCTAGGGTTTTGCAACCCGAAACAATGTAGTTTGATTTAATATTATTAGTTTCTGCATGAATTCCTGTTTTGAATTAATAGAAGGTTGTGTTTACCATGTTTATGAGTGTTCTTTAGGCCTGGAATGCTTGTAATTTGAGATTAACCTGAGAAGTACTAAAAGGTGAACTAGGATAATCTAACTACGTACCAACCTTTCTGCCTAGTTTTGTGAAATTTGAGAAAAGAATAGCAGACTAGGGAACCTTTTTAATAACCAGAATATTTTAGGCCTTCAACTTTGATTAACTTGAAAAGCATGCGAAAGTTGTAATTTAGGTTAATTGAGGTAATTCTATTAGCATTGAAAGAGCAGTAGAGTTCTTATGGTTGCCGTTCTTGATTCGTTCTTGAATGTATGATTGTGCAAAGTAGGTTTAGTAATCGAACTCGTTGTGAGGTTATCATCTCCCTAGAAGTCTTTCTCCCTTGACTGAACCCTAGTTAATTTCTCTGCTTTATTAGTTCTTATTGACTTCTAAAAGATTTCCAAAACCCAAAACTTGATTAGCTGAGCAATCGCATTAGAGACTAGTTTATTGAGCTGTTATTAAGTCCCTGTGGGATCGACCTTGACGTGCTACTACGTACACCGTGCGCTTGCGGCCCTGTCAGTTTAATTCTTCAATTCTAATGTCTTTCTTATCAAATTTAAGTATTTAGAATGAGTATACTATGAATTATCAATTTGTTTTGGGTTGGTTTGTGCTTATGAAATATGTATGTTAAGTGTTTGATGTTATGTATGAATGAAAGTGCCCATGAATAGCTTAACTTTGTGATGATGGAATTGATATTGTGGGTACCTTTATACCCATTTGTAGGACCCATAAAAGGTTGGATCGATAGTCTTTTCCCGTTGCGCTACGTAGGTTATGATTCGGAGTCGAGTAAGGTTACTTTGCTTTTTAAATAAAACCTTTTTTTCAATCCTTTACATATCCTACGCATGCAAACTCACTTAAAGCCTAACCATTCCAACTTCAAGATGCCAAATCACATCGGCCCCAGATTCATGTTATGGCCAAAAGAGGACACCGGGGTCACTGGACTAACCCGTAGGCCAAGCGCCCTTGACAGGGGCCAGACCAGTGACCCACTAGTCCCTAACCTGGAAGAAAGGGGCTGGAAACGAGTCAAGGCCACTTTTACTCCCATTTCTCCTTGGTTGGCTCCTTAATATTGATTTCGGGTGAGATGTTGACCCACCTGGTGAAACTGAAATGAGAAACGCAAAAGGTGAGTTATGTAAGTTAGGATAGAGGAGCAGTCGCCAGTTGATTTAAGGAAATCAACGAACGGAGAAAACTATAAAACTCCAACCTACGAACCCGAATTTTAAACCCGGAATAAGGTTACAAGTCCAAGGGTTAAAGAACCCTCGGACTCGCCTGTTTTGAAAACAGACTCTACTAAAATCGAAATTGAAATGAAAAAGAGCGGAAAGAAGTTTAAAAGGTTTCACGATGTTATATTCATGTCATGCGAGTATGGTGTTTTATCTACAAAATAATGTACAAGGATGATGACAATATGATTACATGGTTACAAAATGATAAATAAATGACCCAACCTTGCTTAATCACAAAATAATGCAAGTGAAGTTGAAGAAGAATCAAAATTGGTGCGTCGAGTTTCTTCAAGTGTCGACACTGTCATAACTTCGGGACCCTTTTTTTATGTGAGAATGGTAAGGAATGAGAGGGGTTTGTTGAGAGATAATTTGAGTTGATTTGTTGATGCAATCAGTGGTGAAATGGGGTATTCATGCCCCTAATCCCTCTCAAGGCCGCTTGGCCTACGACTCTACATGAGTCAAAGGCGCCAAGGCTGAAGTCGGGCGATCTGTTGACTGAGGCGAGGCATGAGGATGATACGGAATTGTGTAGGCCAAGCGACTTATGGGAGACCTGCACATGGATCAGTGACGTGGAGGTGTGTGAGCCGCTTCTTGTGTATACGCTGGCCAAGCGGCCTATACAATGGTTTTTGGCTCCATTTGCACAGTGTAAGCCAAGCGACGTACACTCTTGTCTATGGGCTTGATTCTTGCTTTGGGTTTGCTTTTTGGGTCAGCCAAGGCCAAGTGGCCCTGGCAGCTTGTTCTGGGCCCGGTTTCTTCATACTTTGTCCCTGGTTTCTGTTCGGTCTCATTTTGAGCCGAAATGATACCATTTCTTTTTGCCTACAATTCCTTAACTTGGTTTGGATATGGGAACGTTTTGTAGAAATTAATGAAAATTTACATAAAAGCCAAGAGAAGTGAAGAAAGAAAAGAAAAGGGTGAAGAAAATAAGAAGAACAAGAACCATCACCACAATTCGAACTCCACTGGTAGCGTTCACCCTCCCCGCTCCCAACGCTTTCCTCAATAAGGCATCGATGACCCTACGAGGCGCCTATGCGCCACTGACGCCTGGTTTCCACTACCTGCGTCTTCCTTATACATCAACCGCAGGCAGCGCTTGTTAGCTGTTTTCCCGCTACCAGTGCCTCACGTCGGAAATCAAGATCGTCATCATGAGACACTACTAGCGGTCATCTACCCGCTCCCAGCGTCCAAAGCAGAAACCACCATGAAGAGCCGGAATAAGACCCGCTGACAGCGCCCACTCAAATGCTGCCAACGTCTAAGTCTTTGATGCGTCGCTAAATTCACACACGTAGGGCTCCTTTTTTTTTTTTTTTTTGGTTCTTGTTACTTCCATTATAAAAAGCCCCCTTTTGTATACGAGAGAAAAAAAGATAGTTTTTAGGTTAGTTTTATTCTTTAGTCCTTCTTAGTTTTCTCAGATATTAGATCAATGTTTAGGTTTCTTTACAATTTTCTCGCTAGTTATTCGATTGTAATTCATACTCTTTAAAGTTTAATTCAGTTCAATTTTAGTATTCAATTTCTCGCGATTTCAATTTTGTTAGTATTAGTTTCCACACAAATTCCACTTTTTAGTGAAGAGGAGGATTAAGGTTCCCCGAATTCTCCCTTCGAGTGAAGATTCGGGCAGTTTTAGTAATCCAAATCACGCTTTTTCTTGTTTGTTCAAGAGAAAATCCGTGATTCGAATTTAAGAAATGAAGTGAAGTAATTCAGGTTCATGTTTTCGTTCTTTAATTTCAGTATTCAATTCAGTTCTTATAGGGGGATATTTCATTGCAGTTTATTACATGCTCCTGAAGCATATGCTCCAAATATGGTCATTATTCACTCTTAACTCTTAGTGACGTAATTGTTCACTCATACCTGTCCGTTGTTTACTCTCAATAACATACCTGTTAACCCATATATGTCCGTAATTCACTCACAGTACTTATTCGGAGCACTTGTAATATGTATTGATTTTTGAGTTGAAGAACTCGTTATAATGACACATATGACGAATGCATGAGGGAGGTGTAACACCCCAGATATATGGTTAAGTGTGACTTAAGAGGATTGAAATGATTACTTATATTACCAAGGTGCACCTTTTTTAAAGGTAACTCATCCGTAGGGAACTCCTCAGTTAAACGTGCTTAGTTAAGAGTAGTCTCAGGAAGAGTGATCCCCTGGGAAGTTTCAAGGCGTTACATATGGTATCAGAGACGACCCGCGACTGTGAGCTGTGCCAGGGGGCGAGAGAATCATGGGCAGTCACCTAGCGAGGCAAAGATTCTGGAGTGGATTGTTGTACAACGAAGACGTTGTGTGCTTAAGATGGTGATTTATAGGACTAGTTAACGATCCTTAAAACAGTTGTCGGTAATATCTGCAGTCAGAGAGAGGTCGGGGCGGTACAGGAGGAGCAAGGAAGCAAGCGAAATTTGAAGTGAATCACTTGGCATTTCCGAATTTCTCCATCTGGACCATCTCACACAGGCATGGAGGAGAGAGAGGACCCCTGGACAGCACCAGACAAGGTTTACCATGTACTCTTCTGCTTCTCTCTCACCATCATTTTCTCTCTCCTCGCCGGCGTTGCTCCCCATCCCTTCCTCCGCCGACGCCGCCTCTTCATCGCCGCCTTCCTTTCCCTCTCCGCCGGTGCCGCCAAGGAGTTCGCCGACCACCTCGGCTTCTTCCAATCCTCCGGCGCCTCCGCCAGGGATGCCGTCGCCGATGTCGTTGGCGTTTTCCTTGCTCTACCCATATCTAAGTTCCTAGTCCCGAGCTACAAGCCTGATCCCCATGTTCAACTTCGCGGGATAGCGCTTGTTTGACTCCACATCTAAGGTTTTTGGTATGGTTCAGTTGTTTGCTACCGATGTGATTTGCTAGGATTATTTCTTGATTTGCTCGATTCGGGTTTCGGATTGTTATGCAGAAGCATTCTAGGTCATTTTTGCGCATTGCAAGTGTGGTTCCAGATTTGATTGTCTCGACCTTGCGGAGGCGGGACCATACTGCAGGTTGTTCTATACTGTTGTCGTATTCGAGACTGACTGAATTTCATATTTTGCACGGAGTACCTGATTCAATGTTTGTGACGACTTATTTAATGGTCTAATGAGCTGGCCATGAGAGAACGATGAACCATACAAATCAGATGGGACTAGAAAGTGGCTGTTCGTGCATTTTAATCAGCTGGACTCTTAAATTGCTGTGTAACGGTATTGTATTTGGTGCATTGAAGAATTGAGATTGGTACCAAATTGATTGATTCTATGGTGGGTGGGTAGAGGATGGAACACTGATTGGCTTTCCCATAGTGAGAATTGCTAATACTGAATGTGGGGCTGTGTTTTGGATGATTCTTAAGAAATTCTCCACTGTGTTCTCAGTTAATTCCGCTTCGTTGTAGGTTTGAATGTAACTTTATGTTGCTTGCTTTTAAGTATGGTTTCAATCAAGGTTCCAAATATGTTTGGTTGTGATTGTATTTTTGGTCATGGTACCATAAAGTTGCTTTAATGTGGCAATTAAGCTGTACATTGTGGCTATCTAAAGTAATGATGTGGTTTGCTCAACTTTGATCCATTCTACTGTGGCTGTTTCGTCTAGAACGATCAGATTTAAAGTTCATGGTTAATTGGTTCCATTGTTCCAATAGATCATGAAGTGCCCAAACTAGCAAAACTCAAACATTATCTTTGAGAGTGATTCTGCCAATACAGTGGAGGGGTTACAGATCTTGGAGAATCGAGTTTGAGATGAGTGGAAGTTCATGGACGAGACTTCGACTTTGCAGCTTGAAATGGCTTTTCCATCACCCTGTGATGTTGATAAAAGCTATGGGGGTCATAAGCTTTCAAGTGCTGAAGATATTATAAGCTTATGCTGTAACGTTGATGACTCTGTGGTCTTAGCATTACTCCGTGGTGCTGATACTTTCACTGCTTGGAGAGAGTAGAAAGTATCCGGACTGGGGTTCAGCTTAGTTGCTGCCTCGGTGGAGACAGTTTGTGGAGCTTTTGAATCTGCAGGGTAAAATTCTCTGTAGTTGTATTTATTCTTATTGCACTATAATGAACTCCCATTATGTTGTGACCTTAAATGCCATCATATATTCCTTTTAAACATGTCATATTGGAAATTAAGTTTTTCTTTGAATATATGGGGGTTTGAATGTTGCAAAGTTGTTCTTTGTATTATTCCTGTAATGAAGTAGATGGTATGTCAATGTCTTTAAATTTAAGTGTAAAGGGTTTAACAGGATTATCTTCCTTGCAAATACAAAGGTAAGGCTTGTACATCTTGCAGCTAACACTTTTCCAAAAGTGGGAGCCTTACAGTAAGTGCTAGGTGGTAGCATTGGGTATATGATTTCCATGTAAGGATGCACCAACAAGTACGCTGAGGTTATCTGATTTCTGAGTTCTTTTATTTCTATTTTTTTCTTTCCACTGGGTGGGTGGGTGGGTTTTTTTTTGGGGGGGGGGGGGGGGATGCTGTTTAGGATTCTTAGAGCTAACTTCTATATATTTTTCTGGTGTGGGATTGTATGTGGTATAGTAAAATTATCATGCTGAATTGTTAGTCTAGCTACATGTGGATTTGTTGTTTTATGCTGTTCTAGGGGTCGATCCTGGCTGATTCCGTCTGTTCATCATCCCTTGTTGTCATTGATGAATCAGAAGGCTTCTAAATAGTTTACTTTGTTCTGGATATTAATGCTTTGTTTCACATGATGAGTTGAATGATAGTAAATTCTGCAAATTTAATTTAAAATTTGGAGATCTGAAGACTCAATTTGCTACTAGTACAATGGTTTTGTCAGCTGTTATGTCGAGGCTTCAACACCCATGGATGATTTTTGGGCGGGTTTGTCTAGACTAATTTCTTGAAATATTAATCGTCCTTGCTTCCTGCCCTCCCTTTTCTCCTCCCTTGAAAATTTTCAATGAACTTGTATTTTCCATGTTGCTTTTTCTGTTTCCTTTCTTGGCATCCTTGTTATGCAGTTTTCCTTCTTTTTCAATTGTTTCTTTTAGCTCCCTATTTCTCCCGGTTTTCTATAATTTGGAGGTGGCCAATTGGTTTGTCTGTACTTGTCCAGTTTCTACACATGGCATAGGACTTGGAATCGGCCGATGGTTTCTGTCAGACTGATCATCAAAAAACATGTCACATTATTTGCTGGAGTTGCATGAAGGGCAGTGGCTGGTTTTGAAAGAAAGAATGTATCAAAGTCATGTATTAGAAGAAAAGAGGCATAACCTGTCAAGCAACTTCTTAAAAATGGTAACTCCAATGCCACTCAACAAGAATGCTGACATTTTGTCTTGCATTTTATCTATGACAAACATAATAAGTTGAAATATAAAGAGTCTACAATCCACACACCAGAAGGACATAAATTTACAAACAGCCATGAGTATCTTCATTTGCTGTGATTAGTTCATCTCCTGAAGCTCTGTGCAGCTGAAGGCTGCTTGAGAGCTTCTTCATCTTCATCAGGCAGCTTGACTGCAGTATAAACACCTGCCCCACATAGTGCCCCAAGGATAGGTGCAATCAAGTATATCCATACTCCTTTGAAATTTCTAGCAGCTATGGCTGGCCCCAGTGTCCTAACTGGGTTCATTGATGCTCCTGTTCCGGGCCTATCAAGGAAAGTCAAAGAATTTTGAGACATTATGGTTATCTGCTTATGAATCATGATTCGGTTTTCATACATGCAATTATCCCAATATTCTTCTTTTGGATAGATATAATATAAGGTTAGACATTGTTGTGGTCCAGCTGTCCAAAACTACACATGGACATTTGACTTTTAACTTGACGTCTATGGTTGTGTTGGGCAAATCAATTTCTAGATAAGGATCACGTTTCAAATATTTTGGTTGCGGAAGTTGATTCATCCTGAAATCTGCAGTTACTGCAGTCTCCAGATGCTTTATGAATTGTGTTGTGGTTTAAGAAATAAGAACGTAATTATGGAAGTTGAGACACTAATTGTGGTCATGAATTACTGAGTGTTCCTTGCCAGTCTACTACTTATTTTTATTTACAATTTTGATGATCAGCTGATCTTCAACTAAACTAGATTATTATAAGTTTTAGTTTTGATGTAATTCAAACATGCCCTGTCTGCAATTACCCTTGGAGCCTCCATGCAGTGATGTTTTGAACAAGAGTTTTTCCAACTTGAATCTTTTTTTGGCTTTGTCACTGGCTAGATAGAGCCTAGAAGTCATCCTGAATAAACAATCTTTTAAACATGATTTATAGGATTTACATATTGATAAGAGTATGAAAAAGTGGTGCATCAGTATGAATAATGAATTACTGTGAAATGCTGCGAAAAGGAGGCATTGGCATACCCTGCTATGAGTATGTTGAGCATGACAGTTGCCCCTACTGCAATTCCTGCGAGTTCTCCAACCTGCATGATCTCAAAAAAAAAAAAAAAGGCTTTATTAGCTCTCTTGCCGTAGTAAACACTATTAATTGTCTCCTATTTTACTTGATAAAACTATAAGAAGAAAAGC
This sequence comes from Portulaca oleracea, assembly GCA_029582165.1. NCBI lineage: Eukaryota > Viridiplantae > Streptophyta > Magnoliopsida > Caryophyllales > Portulacaceae > Portulaca > Portulaca oleracea. The sequence continues at coordinate 19,593,739 of CM055882.1, read as the reverse complement.
TAGGGTCTTTAAGGCATAATCATAAGTTCATTTGTTATTGTTGGCCAGTATTTGAAACTCACATTATTTATGTTACAAAAGTATTAACACATTTGCATGTTATTTCTGAAATTTATTGTCATTAGCTTGTTGATAAAAAGTGTTGAGAGTTCTACTTGATGTTCTTATGTGTGTAATTTTGGCCTTTCTATTACTATAGGTTTCCCTTCCTGTTTCTACAACAGTGCCAGTTAGTTACTTATTCAGTGCTTCTATAGGACATGCAGACACATTGGCAAGGACATGGACTCTTGACTGTATAAACAAAATATGCAATATTCCCAAAACTAGAGTTCCACTTGGATGTGTCTTTGAGCACTTACATCCATGCCTTGTAACTAATGTTTCTTCTATTTGAGCTTGTTTTGACTTTAGGCGTCTTCCTTTGATGAACTAGGAGACATAACACCTAGGATCAATGGAGGGCTTGGCACTTCATAGGGGAGCTTGGCGGGCTAGCATTAAGGTGGTAGGGTGACGTGCTTTGTCTTGGTTTGTTGTCTTATATCGTCTACTTGATTATGTTGTCCGGGTAATGTTCAACTATTCATGGATTGCACAGAGCACAGAGGTATATATCTCTCTACTAAAGCAAGCTTCTTGGTTTCTTCGTCTTTCAATTGGTTTTTCAAACATTTTCCTTTTGGGTATCTTTTGGTGTCTAAATTGGTTTTTCAAAGTGTTATTTTTTTTTCAAAATATTTTTTCTGGTTCCGCAGGAATTAGCCTCTCTATGAAATTCAGTTCATGAGGGGGAAGTTACCTACATCTGGATCCTCTAGGGTGTGCTCAAATATGTTTTCCTGGGGGTTTGTTGTTGTTGAACGAGGAGATTTGGGAATTGAACTTGTTCTTGAGCCAAGATTGTTAGTGTAAAATCAGTGAGTTATCAAAGAAGACAGGCCACTTAGTGTCGTGCATATTCATTATATTCTTGGAACTTGGACGCCATTAATGCAAGATTTTAAGCTTTCGTCTCTTCTTTTGGGTTTAGCCACTACCAATTATAGCAACTTGACAAAGAAAGAAGCTACAATTGTAGGCATATACTTGCTAACACGAGATCTCTGATCCAGATTGGTTGCTAACATTAACATATTATCCCCCTTCCCTTCATTTATTTCAGCTTTTTCTTTTAGTTTCTAGTAAACAAAATTGGGTAAACCAGGAGAACAAGAAGAGACCAAGGGAAAGTTGATACTTACAGCTCTAGTGTCAGTAGCAACTGCAGTAACCACAAACATGAGGTTGAAGGTGATGATAAACTCCAGAGCAAAAGCTTGGCCGTAGTTCACTGAAGGAACAGTCACTCCTCCTCCCATCATGGGGTGGAAAACCCCTTTTAGCATGAATGCAGCACATATTGATGCTAGCATTTGAGCTCCTATGTACACTGGCACCTGCCAAATTTAATTAAATCACATGATTTATATTGTTGTCCTTCATTTTTGTTGTGTAATTAAAGTCTTAGGAAGGACATATGTAGATTACTTGGCCCCATGGGAAATGTTTCAGTGCTGCAAAGGCGATGGTTAGGGCTGGATTCAGATGGGCACCAGAGATGTGGCCGGTCGAAAGAATGACTATCATAACTGCTAGACCAGAGGAGGCAGCACATCCTATAAGTGTTTCGGAGCCTTGTGTCTTCTGGTTTACAATTGCTGTGGCTGTCCCTGCGAAGATGAGTATAAGGGTGCCTATGAACTCTGCCACCACCTAATTCATTTTGTTGGTAAATTCAATGCCCACAAAGCAAAACAAATAAAAAAATCATGTGAGTCTTAACTTTTCATAATTTGTCTTTGGATCATTGTTCTGGATGCAGGTTTTACCTTCTTTGCAAGTGGGACAGGGGGAGGTGGCATTGTGATGGTGCAGGTGACAGCAGGCAAGTTCCCTTCCTCATTAGGCCAGGTTTCTACAGAGAAGCAGTTATTGCCTTTGCTTAGAAGAGATTTCTTAGGAGTTTTGGCGGGTTTATCTCCCTTAATCCCTCCAAATAGAGGTGGAGTGCCAGGGGTCGTAAGAGTTGAGGGCAATGAAGCATGATGCTCAGGATCCATATTATGCACAGTTGTGAATTAGGGATGTTACTTTTCAACAGACCTCGTTCTGCTGGTGTTGAGTACTGCCAAACAAGCTGCTTTTTATATTAAGGTTGACTTGGGGAATCCCTTAGACTAGACAGGAAGGAAAAGAAGTTTGTGGATGCAAGTGAAGGAGCCAAAAGAAGATGTGGATGTAGCAGCTACTGAACAAATTGGTAGGACACTAGGGAGGATTCTGCAATAGAATTCTCATCTTGGGGGATTGTCTTTTTAAGACCTGGGGTCTCGCCTAATAATCATTATACTTGCTGTCACTAAAAGTTTTCCGAAATGCATGAAAAGCCACCCTAACAATTATGGGGAAGTCCACTATCTTTGATGAATTATTGTCACACCATCATTGTGTGAGACTTCTGGGTTTGGAATGTGTCATAATGATGTCTACCAATAAAAACATGGGAAAGAATGACTGAGAGAACACGAAGAAGACTGGCCATTTTTCTGAAAGCTATGAAATAGCATTAGGAAACTTTGTTGTCTTGACTCTTGTCGTTTTCGTATCTAGAGAATATGTTTTGGATAGTATTCCTCTTGGAAGTAAGGGGGAAAAAAAAGCTCAACCCTCTTGGCAAGCAAATACCATTCTCAAATCAAATCAAGTATGACAAACATAATGGGATGTTCTACCAGAAACAGGTATACAAAGTTCAACAATCAACACCGTTACCTCTTTGTCAGTAGGCCTACAATAATATGGATATTTGACTTTGGAACAGTAATGGTGTGACAGTGAAGATCAATCATCTCCTTTAACTTTAGTAACAGTGACTATTACTTCCAGTTCTCTTCCTTTTTCTCAAGTGTGATTATATTGCATCCATTAGGCTATCCACATTGGTGTCCCTGGGATTGGGGGATGAGTGGGGTATGAATAGTGGAAATAGTATTATTTTAATGGGTGTTGGGGTATGGTATTGTTAATGGTGTCCTTGGAGTTGGGGGATGAGATGAGGGATAAGTGGGGTAGGCAGTAATATTTTATTGGATTATGGGACCCACATGTATAGTATAATTGTTTTCTTTTTTTTTTGTATTGAACTATAATTGTTTTCTACAATGATGAAATTGTATAGTTATAATTAATAATTAAAATATTAAAAATTAATTAGAAATGTAAAAATACTGTACTAATATATTTTTATTTTATTATAATTTTTTTATTTAAAAAATGATTATGTTTAAAATTTTTAAAAATAAATATGTTGATTAATGCAATAGCTAGTATTTAAACAATAAACCTAATGAGTAATATAAAATACAACAAACAGAAATATAATTACGTTAAAGATTACATGTTAAAGATTACATTAATAAAATTCGTCAAAGTACAACCCTGAACAAAATATAAATGCAACATAAAAACAAAGATTACATGTTCATATAATTTTTTTAAAGAATTTTTAATTACAAAAATCGTTTCATATTACAATTAATTTGACAATAAAATATAATATTACATTTTCACATATATATCTAAGTTGATAAGTTTTAGCTCCAATTTAAACATAAACATCACATATTAATTAACTATAAAAATAAGACAAAAATAAAAATCTAACACATACTTAAATAAACTATTTAAATTATCATTAAAAGGAAACATAACTAAAACATTAAAACAATTTGAATTAAAATATTTATAATTAAATAAATTATTTAAATTACAAAATTGTAATTACAAATTCAAAAAAATAAATCAGCCATTATTGGATATTAAACCGTTGGAAACAAACAAAAGAAAGGAAAAGAGAAAGAAAAGAAAAGGAAAGGAAAAAAAAATAAAAAGCAATCTGCAGTGGCGGGCCCCACCTTTCTCTCGTCCAGACGCGCCCCCTGCGCGTGTTGCGCACGCGCCAGACTGAAAAAAAGGAGTGTGCTGCACGGCCCCCTCTTTGCGCCTGTCATTCCCTCTCTCCCTCTTTTTTCTCCTTTTTCAAACCCAGGGACGAGCACTCGTCCCTCTACCCCCATTTTCTTTGATTTTTCCTTTTTTTTTAATTCCTCTCTCATGTGTCCCTCAATTTTAGGGATGCCAATAAAGATAGTCTTATCTTCTCTCTTTAGGTATATGCATCGTGTTCCTCAAAAAAAAAAAAAGGGTATGCATTGTGATCTTGTGGCTTAAGCAAGGCCATGTCTGATCTTAACATATTTAGCCAGGAGACACCAGCAAAACCAAACAATGTTAACATAAGGAGAACTTGTGTACATAAACACCTCTTAAATTTTGTATGCTACAGTCTCACTGGACCTCCTGACTGACCTTATTTTTAATGGATCACCATAGTTTTATCTGTATGAATTCGGGTTTGTCAAATTCATGGTAAAAAGTAGTTGCATAAAAGTTAAATTTTGATAATTTCTGGTAAGTTTTGTCAAATTTACGATAACATACCACAATTAAAAATTGTTTTTTTTTAGTTGTAGTAAATTTTAGTAAGTTTTGGTAAATTTAGATAAAAACTTCCCCTACCCACGTTACTCAGGTTTTTGACAGGTCCGAATTCTGATCTTGGGGGGATTTTTTTTTGTTTTTTTTCCTTTTGTTGTTTTAGAGGAGCTCATCTTGAGTTTTAATAGTGAAGTGAATAAGGGTTTCATGCCCCAAATGTTTTTGGACTGTAAGGTTCCCTGTTGACTGATCTTGGGTTCATATCATGGCTATTTGGCTTCTCCATCATTAGCCTGGTGTGGAAGTCCAAATGCTATACAATGGCTCAGAAGAAAAGACATCTTGGAGGGGGTGTGGGGAGAACACAGTTTTTCATTTTCTCTACTGACATACTTAGCCTAGGTTTTACGATTCCTTTGAAGTGACATATTAGCTGATACTGGTGTGAGTGTCACACTCATGGAGGCTGGAGCCCTAGCCAAGCATGGGTAAAACACTCGATTCATTCCAAATGTACAATACAAGTAGCCCCCACCAGTACAAAAGAAATTATAGCAAACTATCAAAGTACCATCATGTGGCGGATCCAGGATTTAGAGTCAGTGGAGTCAATAATATTTTACAAAATAAAATTAAAGTTTAACAAGACCCAAAGTTGTAAAAATCGAGATCCTAACTCAGATATATGAGGTAGTTATGATCGAAATTAACCAACGCAAGATTGTGGATCGGTATGTAAATAGTAGAATCGCATTAAGGATTTTGGATCATAAAATCGTAGGATCGTAGATCAGGATCCAAATTTTAGTAACTATGACAAGACCTTTAACTAGCAAGAATTCAATGAACTAGCAAGTCAATATTCCAAATTTTAACAATTGACAATCTCTGAAGTCAAATAGTATAGAAACATAGCAAGTTATGTATTCAATTAGTAAGTTCTATTTCCGCAACATTCACATAATTCAATTCATGAATTGATACTCCTAATTTGATAATATTGACTCATTTTATGAACCAATAAATACACATACCCTAATTTAGTCAGAAGAGAATTGAGAAAATACTAAAGTGTCACGAGAATTGAGAATGGACTATAGAAAAATCACGAATGACACTAGAAACTTAGAACCTAGCAAGAGAGTAATTTAAAATAATAAATCACAAGAGGTTGAGTTAAGAGAGTGGATATAGAGAGATGGACCGCAAGATGGAGACTGGCAGCAGATCGAGCGCAGACTGCGGTGGCCAGCGGCAAAGGACGCGCGGAGGTGGTTCTCGTTGGGCGTCGACGACGGCGAGTTCTTTGATTTTTGAGTTGGTGGGTTCGTGGAGCGATCGTTATATGGTCTACCGTGGTATACCTACCTAGATACACTACTTATATCAAATTGTTTTCAAAAATTAATCAATATTAATTATAAAATTCTTTATAAATTTATTAATATTATCAAAAAGTTCATCAATATTTTTTAAAGTTTTCAAATTTCACAAAAATTCACCACATAAAAAATTGTACCTACCACGGCGTACCATATAATTTGTGTAGAGGGAGGAGGATCGGAGATGGCCGGATGAGACAATCGAGTTTCAGATAGAACTTAGAAGGAATGAAAAGGGGAAGCTATAAATATATTAAATAAGGAACGACAGTTACAGATTTTGCTAGGATAAACTCGCGCCTTGATCAACGGAAGGAAACACTCAATCGATTTTTTTTTAAAAGAATCCAATAGTTGCGTCTTTTAAGGCTCGAACTCGCGCCTGACAATTGCAAGCAAGCACTCAATCGAATTTTAAAAATATCCAACAATTGCGTCTATTAAGGGTCAAACTCGCGTCTAACGATTAGACAAGCAATGCAAATATCGCTTGGACAACCTTCACTAAACATTTACTCATGCAGATAATCTATAGATATGTTATGGAATAATAGTGTGAATGTCCATACTCTTACTTTTCTTAGTAATGAAATTTTCTTAGTGATGAAGTATTCTTAGCGATGAAGAATCCCTTATATCATAAATAATTCCTCGATGGCAATGAAATATTTGTTCATTTCTTCCTCTCAATTTGTCTGTCTCTATTCTCTCTCTACTTTCTCTTATATTCATATATTCATAACAAGATATTATTTTTTTATTTTTCGAAAACATTTTTTTTCAAAATTCCAGTGGAGTCGCTTGACTCCACTGATTACATGTCAGATCCACCCCCATCATTATTATTGCTTATGTATAGAAAAGACAATTTATGGTGACTGATGCATATGTTTAATGGGAAAATAACTCCGACTGGTGCCTTGAATTCATACTGGGTAACTGGAATCTTGTACAAAATAAACTCAAGTAACTTTACAAATAGAGTAGGAATCGTCGTCGCCAATGCATTTTGCATGAGAAAAGAATTAGAGACAATGTGTGCAGAGTTAAACAAAACTAAGTTATATGGTGTAATGGAATTGGTTTGATCCAAATAGAATAGGGAATGCAATTGCCAATACCATCTGTTGGACAGAAGAGTGGGTGCAAACTGACAGTACCACTGAATATGTCGCTTGATATTTCGACCACTAAACCATCGCCTTCTGTATGATTGGTTTTTAGTAGATGTTATTCCTTCTAAAGCAGCAACAACTTCTTTCATTATAGGGTGCTCCTTCCCATTTGGATTCAAGCATCTCATGATCATTTTTTCCACAACTAGTAGGTCCTCCTCCTTAGCTTCCTCTAGTACATGAGCATCTATAATATTGTATAGAGTAGTATTTTACATGTGGAGAGGGAACTCCATCGCCAAGTTTCTCCAATTTCCCAAATCATCAGGTGGAGGGAGCGGTTTCTTACTTGTCAAAAGCTCAGCCTGAGCGACCTCACAACTGTAGATGTCACTCTTTTCACTGAATTGATTTGTTCGAAAGTATTAAGGGTCTAGATAACCAAAAGTACCTTGCACACAAGTGGTTACATGAGTCTGATCAATCGTAATTGTCCTCGAAGTCCCAAAATCTAACAGTTTTGCTCTATATTGCTCATCCAAAAGTATATTAGACGACTTGATATCTTTGTGATAAACGGGCGTAGCTGAGGCTAAATGAAGATATTTAATAGTTGTTGCAGATTCAACTGCAACTTTCAATCGCATTCTCCAAGTAATGAGAAAATCTTTTCTGTGGTTGTGGATACCTTGTGATTCTTCTGATCCTTCTATTTATGATATTAATTAAAAATGAACATTTCTTGAGTATAATAAGTAAGAAGCATATTAACTTTACATTTAAAAACAATCACCTTTATCATTAGAGACACTGTTGCCACGTGATAGTTGTTGACTACTTAATGCTACAAATAGACAAGATACACGGTAACTAAGGTTGTTAGTGATAAAATGATTAAATATGAAAGAAAATAAATAATAAATATAAAAGATTTGCATATTTACACCTTGCTCCACAACTTTGAAGGCTGCGACAACCTTTTTCAATGGTTCATCGCCTACCACTTGCTTTCTGTTGTTTCTTACTCATAAGTAGGAAGTTGGTCATGGACATAGGTGCAATCGTTTGCTTCTTTTTGGGGTCAGCAACTGATTTTGAAGACCTAGCCTATAATGCGAGCATCTTATTAGAATCACTTTACCTCACAAACATATGAAAAATGTATTTGTTAATGTGTATTTACCTTTTTCAGAAGTGGACTTGTATGCTCTTGTTGTGCTTCATGAGATTCATCAGTTGACGAACTAAATTCTTCAAGAGCATCATCATAATCTGGAATATATTCAGAATCCACATCCATTGGTGTTTTTCGCTTCCCTTTTCCATGCTTCCTATTAGTACTGCCTACTAAACCTGTAAATGAATTCGCAATGCCTTTAACCCCAAAGCCTCAAGTCTTAACTTGTTCTCCCTAATCCTTGCCATCCTCAACTTCTCCTACTCTCTTCCATTAGTTGTTTGCTTGTTTAAATCCAACTTCCTTGCGGCCTTTGACATTCTTCACTGCTAAGATCACTATAAGATTTAAGCATGGAAATACATATATAAATCACAAGGAAACATATGCATTCTATATGAGTAGGATAAGTAATAGTGAATGTCATTCATTAAATCTTAGCATTCACAATACCAAAATAAGCAAAGTAAACCACATCTTATCTATTAATATATATAAAAGATTACCTCCAATTTAATAATCCTTTGTCACAATTTAAAAGCATACTATGAACAACACGAAAGAGCAAGCACAAGAACACCTCTTAAATCTTCAGCACACACAGATCGCGAGCAATCATGACCATGTATGAAAGTAACCATGGCATGTTGCATACTAGTATCAAAGTAACCATGTTTTGTTGCATACTAGTAACAATAGAAAAAAAAGGAAATCTTCACAACAAAGTATCAAAGTAACCATGTATAGTTGCATACTAGTAAAAGTAGGAAAAAAGGAAATAAATATAAGAGTATATAACTACTACTATGTATCTTCAAAGACACGATGTGATGACATCTTATTCTTTTACTAAGCAAAATCTTCTTCATCAATATGGTTGGTGTTATTGTTGTCATCATCAACGTCACTCTCATAGCCATCATCACCATCAGTGTCACTTCCTTCACTTTTATAGCCCTGGAAATCTCTAGGCATATTCTGATTATTTGCTTGTATGATGAGATCATTTATATCGTCCCTTCTCTAAGCATGAATCTCTTCTCCACCACCTTCAAATAAGGGCTCATTGCATAAAGGTGTTGAAGCCCTTTGTTGGCATGCATCTTCCTCTAAAGGTTCCTTTTATGGGATATCATAGGATGTCGTGCTTGTGTTTTCACAACAACAAGCCAATTTGAATCATACCCATCTCTAACATAGAAAAGTTGAGAAGCTTGAGACATTAAAACATATGGCTTATGTATTTTGAGGTGACATCTGGTGTTAACACTAACAAATTCGTACTTATCAAGTTTTACTCCTCTGTCAATTTTATGAACATCCCACCAATCCCAACGAAACAAGATGACACGCTTGCCTCCCAGATATCTTAATGATATTACATCAGTAAGTACTCCATAGTAGTCAATCTCTCCAGAGTCTCCTACCCCTTGTACCGTTACTCCGTAATTTTGATGATTCCTGTCAAGATATTTTGTATGAAATCTAAACCCATTTGTTATATATCCTTGGAAGCATGGAACATAATCTGAAGGGCCTAATGCTAATGCCCTTAAATCTTTCGCTTCTTGGTCGCTGTCTTCATGACATGAGTTTATCGTCTAATTAGAAAAAAGTTAGAAAGGAGAATAATTAGACTTCTATAAATGATTAAGTGTATAATTAGGTAGAATATAATAATAATAATAATAATAATAACAATAATAATAATAATAATAATAATAATAATAATAATAATAATAATAATAATCCTGTAACATACTCGATCACGAAACTATTATGAGGAATCTTCAGAGAATTGACCTTGTTGATATTCACTATTAACAAAAGATAATTTAGTAAATTTGTTTAGAAAAGATTGTATTAAAAATAATGCCAATCTTAAAATTATAAGATGAAAAGTTACTTCCTGTAAGTTTTGTTGAACTTCATCACAATTTTTTAATACGTAATCTCGTGCTTCACTAAACTCTTTACTCGAAAGCCTACGTGATTTTCCCCTTCCTATATGAATGCTCGAAGGTGCAAATATTGATAAACCTTCATAATTATGATGTACCCCATCAGCATTTCGCTCAAGTTGTGTAAACATGAGGAAAACGACGTCAGGGTTGGGTGCTGAGTACACTTTAAGGTGGACCCGGGACCCGGAGGCAAGGATTGATCACCATCGAGTGTGGTATCCACTTCAAGTGGGACCCAGGACCGTTCCGAGATGAGAAGATGCATGGCATGTGGGTTCAGGAGTGGTCCCGAGTCAAGAAAACTCAAGGAGGGAAAAGCAGGACAAGAAAGCCAGCAAACCCAGGCTGTAGCGCCTGCCACAACTTGGGTAACGCCCGCGACAGTGCACGAGTAGCAAAGGAGATCTGGGCAGGGAGGGTAGCGCCCGCTACCTCCACTGTAGCGCCCGCTACGGCTGGGCATAGAACTGGACGCCACTGCTAGACGCTGCCAGCGTTTGGACAAGCGCTGCCAACACCCATTCCAGAGGGTCCAACATTTTCTTGCCGACGGAAAGCGCTGTCAAGGGTTGGGGAAATGCTGTCAACGCCTCTCTTCCACAGAGTCGTCGCGCCCGCGAAAAAACAGGTGCCGCCCGCGACGCTCCCATGCTTGAGGGCTGATTGCTGCGTCCGTTGGCTTGTTGCGGCCGCGACTACCTTGTGCCGCCCGCGACGGCCTGTCTGCTGCACGTGATTTCTGAGTAAAACGTTGTGTTTTGATTTTCTTTCCCCCATTTGTATAAATATCCCCCTAGCTAGTCTAGAGAGTTTTTGCTGAATATGAATGTGATACATATGCATTTTAGGGTTCTCCCTAGTTTTCTCTCAAAAATCTTGTTTACTTTATCCAAGTAATTTGGTGGTGTTTCAAGTCATTCCTTTAGTGATTATTAGTGGTTTATCCTAGATAATCATGGTGGGGTGTTAGGCCTAGGGTTGTGGACTCTCATTTCCTAAGGTCATATCTAATCTTCGGTGTTCAAGGCTCTATTTTTGTTGAATGTTGAACCTTCTTCATCCACTCAAGCTAATCATCATCCCTCCACGCGACGGTAACGTTCCAGTTGTGGAATTGGTTGATGCGTCAAATGAGGCCCAACAGGTTTTACCGTCAAATGCAAAGCTGGATAGGTGTCAAGGGGCTCTAGTAGATTTGTTGAGTAACTGCCTACGCCTAGACGCTTTTAAGGAGGTAGTTGGTCTTTCGCAACGCGTGAATAATAGCTCCACTGAAGCTGCTACTACATAAGTTGAGCGAGGATGAAAACTACTTTACTTGAGACGAAGAATTTTGGACGCTCTACCAGGAGGTAGCAAGGATGTATGACAAGCTGTCGGGTACCGTAGACCTAACTTCATCAAGTTTCAGTTTGGGGCTCGATTCCACACCCCCACAAGCAAACACACGGAGGTTCACCACAACCTTGATAGTCATCCATAAGATGACCCTCTTAACACTTTACTAAACAACAATCTAACACCTCAGCAAAATTAGCAGCCTGCACCGGCCAGAACTACTTCTCCTCGGAATGTATACACCAGGGCCAGACCTCAACGGAGTAAGAAGCCGGAGCCCCATCTGAGATCTCCTTTCTACCAAATAAATATTTAGGCCTTGAAGAACCTGTCGGATGAATAGAAACAGGTCTCAGATAGGGTATTCCTTCCATCTAGCAAGGGAGATGATGGAAGGTATCATTCTTTCCAGTTTATAGTGTAATATTTCCTGTTCACATCTGACAATATTATCACCATTTGTAATGTCACGTCAATTGCTGTTTTTTTTTTCATGGGCATGGCAGTCAGCTTGTATTTTCCGATGAAATTTTCAAGGTTACAAAGGGCCATATAAGTACTCTTGGAGGTGTAAGCAACGGATCATGTCATCTAGACGTACATGTGATGAATCTTCACTGCCACTTCTTAAGATATGATAATAAAAGATGCCCATCTCATCAAACATCTTGCATGTGCAACAAATAAACTTGTTTTACCAATCAACATGGACGGCATGTGCAAATTCATCAATGTTTGCCTCCATACCTTATATCGTATGGAAGATTCATCCCCCCCAATTCTCTCTTAGAATGTTGATACTCCTTTCTTGTATTCCTCTTGGAAAATATGATACATTTTAGTTGTATACACCTTTGTAGCATGTATTAATAATCCACAATAAGCAAAATATGATTTCAACTTGCCATCCCAAGAATCGTAGTCATTCCCATTTTCGTTACTCCTCCAAATCAGCTACAACATCAAGGAACGTGCTATAAAACTCACACATGTCTGTTGTGGCATGAAATCGCCCAGCTATTGAATGGTGTGTCGCTTCCACCCTTTGAGAGGATAATACTCCAGAAAAATGATCATTGCCGAACGCAGGACATCAATGTTCCTTCAAGTCACACAGTTTGTTCAACTAGTCATTATCCCCACAATCGTATACCGTAATCAACTTGAGGTTGAAAACCTATTTCAGATTACATTAGGCATATACACATTCACAGTTAACCAAAATTTGTGGATATCTATCTATTTCAATTTTCAATGTATTATTCCACTATTATGGCGTATCAATAATAGTCAAGATTAAATAGTACGACGTCCTTTCGGTTAGTGGTACAATATAGTATAGCTATTAATCAGGGAATATTGTTCTAATAGCAACTTTAATCGAAGTTGCCTGATCGATCATGATAGTCTTGGGATGCTTCCCACCCATTGACTCTAAGAACGTCTTAAACAACCAAATAAACGATTATGTCCTTTCATTCAGAATGAACGCACACACAAATATTAAGTTTTTATTATGGCGGTTCATCCCGACGATTGGGGCGCAATTCATGTCATATATGTTTGTTCTACATGTGGTGTCAAAGATAATCACATCTCCAAACAAATCATAATCCTCCTTCATTATGTTGTCCCGCCAAAAGATGCTGGTCAGACAAGCCCCTTCCCCAAGCTCAATCTGGTTGTCGAAATTGCTATCTTTCACCTTCATATGTTTCAAACCCTCTATTAAAGTGTTCGCATTCGTGCCATCTAAATTCTTCATTTTATCATTGTACAATTCATTATAAGCATCCCTATTTGTGAACCCAAGTCTTGAAGAACCACCAACTTCCTTTTTTAGCATTCTAATTGCATAAGCTACCTTTATAAGCTTCAATAACTGTAACTAAACTTCGCTAACTTTTCGTTGGGACTTCAAATGGTGGCGTTTGGTGGCATCAACAAATGGATGGTTGTGGACTTTGCCATGTCTAACCACAATCCATCTACCATCATGATCAATTGAGAATTGAATCATTGCTTTGCATCCAGTTTGTGTCACACCCTTCTTATATGCCCTCTTGTCACCCTCTATCCCCTCTGCCACATTTTTTGTTTACGTTCTTCGTGCCCTCCTTGTTACAATAGTACTTTTTCATGGTTATGCCGGATTTATCAGCTCTTGGTCTAACAGTGCCCCTGCAAATGCTAAAACCCACTCTCAGATTGTAGTTATTATATAGATCGTAAGCGTCTTCCTCACTGCTAACGCTTTTCCCAATGAGTAGTTCATCATCATTTTCAAGATATGTCTGCAAAACAGGTTCTGGAGCACGAGGAGCTGCAACAAACGATTATCATTAGCATATTATCATGATAAGTGTATCATTCACAAAGTGTACTGTATCATTAGCATATTCCATTGATCCAGTAAAACATATGTAATACATCTTTTCACGTTTTAAAAGTAACTTTCATACTTCTGAATGTATCTTATCTAACTTTTCCATTGTATCACCGTTTATAAATTTTCCATCATGTAGTGCATCTTTTCACATTTGCAATGTATCTTTCAGAATTCTCAATTTATCTTTCCTAAATTTCACTATATATTCAGTGATAATTTTTCTATTATGCAATGCATATTTTCCCAACTTGGATGCAGTATCCAAACACATCAATGCATATTTTTTAACGTAACTTTCATACTTCTCAATGTATCTTTCCTAACTTTTCTATGGTATCGTCGCTTATAACTTTTTCATTATGCAGTGCATCTTTTCATCTTTTTAATGTATCTTTCATAATTCCCAATGTATCTTTCCTATATTTCATTATATATATGGTGATAGTTTTTCCATTATGCAGTTGTAGACACCGAATTTTGTACCAATAAATTTTTCTCGGGAAAATTGGGTCAAAACAATCAAACTTTGCCCAAAGAAAATAAGATGGCCACTGGGCCTTGCCCATTTCCAAGGCAAGCCCAGCAGCAGACCAAGCCCGTAGAAAAAATAGGAAGGCTCGGCGACCTTCCTCTTCTCCACAGGCCCCCAGCCAGCCCAGAAAGGTGCGCCAGACCCAGTAGAAAATAGGAAGGACCAGCGACCTTTCTATTTCCCACAAGCTTCCAAACGGGCCGAACAAATCGCGCCCAGCCCATGGAAAATAGGAAGGCCCGGCGGCCTTCCTCATTTCCATGAAAAATAGGAAGGTCCGATGGCCTTCCTCAACTCCATGGACCGAAAATTTGATCGCCACGCTGGCAATCCGTGTAGGTAAAGATCAATGGCCGAGCGACCTTATTTCATTCTGATTTTTGCCGCCACTTTTTTCCCTCCATTCAAATATAATCCCATGATCATTGCCTTGATCATTTGACCTTTTATTTGAGCATGGTCGAGAGGCCTTCCTATTTGTCTAAGGGGCATGATCGTTGGAATCATGTCCCCCTCCTTCCATCTCCATACATCCACCATCCACCTATAAATACCCCCCTCATCCTCACTCATTTCATCAACAACTTCCATCACAATTCTCTCCTACACCTCTCTATTCTACTATCATACATCTTCTTTATTCTCCTTCAATCACCATCATCCATATTTCTTTGCCGAAATCATATTCCACCACTTCTAAATACCCTTCACTCCAAGCTATTATCAAGTCACGATCAAGGATCCACCATAAGGAGTTCGATCTTCCATCCATACTATCGAAGTTTAAAGTGAGGGTCGTCCATCCTTTGGTTTTAATAATGTAACATATTTCTATGTAACGTGTTATTTGTACATTCATTTTTTTTTGGGAAAAAAACCTTCATATCGCATGTTCGGATATAAAATTCGTGAAATTTATTGAAGTTCTCCCCGCTCAATTTCATTTCAAGTTCGATTTTAGTAAAATCTGTTTTTTTAAACAGGCGGATTCGAGAATTATTTAATTCTTGAATTCATAACCTTTCCCCCAGACTTAGAATTCGGGTTCGTTGACCGGAGTCATTTTTTATTATTTATGGTTTGTTGATTTTCTTAAATCGACTGACGACTCTTTCTTTTTTATATACTCTCTTTTTATTGTCTAACGTGTATGTTTATTACATCAAAATAATTTATAAAAATAATTTACATATGCCCATATTCCGATCCGGAGCCTACTCAAAGGGAAATGCCATAGAAATTATCAAAGGTCACGTGGCCTTTAAATTTTCTAAGCATTCTCTGTTGGGTCGTGGCCCGGATTCGAATCAGATTTTATGTAAGATTATTTGTAAATTAATTTGATGTAATTTCAAACATGTGAATAATAAAAATTGATTATTAAATAAATAAAAAGTCATCCCTCAAAAACGAATTCATAAAATAAAAATATCCTTATTTAAGGATTAAACAACTTTAGTTAGCTCCCGATCACCAAGTAGCGCACTCGGAAAGGTTTTTTCCGGGGTCCTACTGCAATGCATGTTTTCCCAATTTGAATGCAGTATTCAATGCATACTTATCACAAGTTACTTCATTTTTGATTACCCAGTTCAGGCATGTCTTCTTCCTTGTTATGTACTTCTTCGCCATTGGTGTGTTCACAACATCCAGTATGATAGTGTCCGGGTTAAAGGCGTCGTCTTCCCCACAGTTCACCGACGGAGGTTCAAGTGTATTCACGTTTGATTCACCCACCATCTGCAATTGTTCCATCCCAATTTCGCATATGAGGCAGCGCAAGAAGTCGATGAATTGACCAAGGAAGAATTTTCCCATAATAAGAGAATTTTCCTCGAATATGGTTGCACTTGCATCATATATATACCCCTAA
The DNA here is from genome assembly GCA_029582165.1 of Portulaca oleracea. Classification (NCBI taxonomy): domain Eukaryota; kingdom Viridiplantae; phylum Streptophyta; class Magnoliopsida; order Caryophyllales; family Portulacaceae; genus Portulaca; species Portulaca oleracea. The sequence continues at coordinate 19,577,430 of CM055882.1, read as the reverse complement.
CCCCTATTTATACTGAGTGTTCCATGCTATGTACACTCGATCCTCCGTTATAATTTATGGGTGGAGGTAGCGTGCATTATGACGGAGAAATGAGTAGTTATGATATTTTTTTAAGATATATTTATTTTTCTGAAATTTCATTGGTCAATAGCCCCAAAAATCACTCTCAGTTCACCATTTAATGGGCCCCACTAACATTGTCATTAATATTCTATAGATTAATATCAAATTAAATGACATGATTGAATTCTATAACTATAATATTATATATAAACTATATAAAGTTATACTTTCCATTATTTTTTTATATTTCAAAAAGCACTTAAAATAAGTTTAATAGAAGGGTTTGATTCGATTAATGTATCATTTGCGTTCATTCATGCAGCATACGCATCACAAGCTTCTTATAATTAATAATAATACCTATCATTAAAAAAAATATAGTGTAAAGAATCATAAGAGACACCAATTTGGTAAAAGGTAAGACACATCCCAAAGGGAAATTGGAATTAAATAAACAAACTTTTGGGGGTGCTTTGATATAACGAACCAACCTTGAACATAAATATTAAACAAACTGACCTTAATATGTTGTTTTTTCCATCGAACCGCCACCTAGTCAAACTCGCCGGAAGTGTGACGTGGTGGTGGCGGAAGCTTACATGGAGGGTGTTTTAGCCAAAAGAAAAAAGAACATTAATATTAGTCATTATGAGAAGCTTCCGCCAGTAAGCTTCCACCACCGCCACGTCACACTTCCGACGAGTTTGACTTGATGGCGGTTTGTTGGAAAAAACAACCTATTAAGGTCAATTTGTCTAATATTAATGTTCAAAGTTGGTTCTTATATCAAAGCACCCCCAAAGGTTGGTTTATTTAATTCCAATTTCCCCATCCGAAATATCAATTTGTGGTAAAATGCGGTTGGTGTGGATTCCAAAAAAAAGTTGAAAAAGTGGGTAAGATGAAAGTAGGGGAAAAAAAGTCATGATTGTGTTAAAATGTGGTTGGATGTGATTATTTTTGGTTAATAAGATAAAAAGTAATTAGTGTAATATGGTATCATGCAAAAGAACAGGGCCTGAATCACATATACTAACATCTCCTTTATAATCCTATGCCGTACAACTAACTCAAACATAATACCAATAATCATCCTTGTCTATCTAATTTAGGGAAAAAAATATATTAAAAAAAAAAGAAATTTCATTAAAATTTATATAATAAAAATTGATATGATTTCGTACATATTAACTTATTTAATTTTTAATTACTAATAACACTTATATTATACTTCATTTTCCCTCTTCATCACGAGCCAAATGATTTGTAAAGTTATAAATAAATTTATTTTTTATTGATATTACGAAAATGAAACAAGTTTTGGGGCAAGACACTTTTTAAGTGTCTTATTCTATTATTGCATGCACCCAGAGCATGTGCTCCAGATACTTGCAAGTGAACAATCAATGCAATAAGAGTGAATAATCTAATATATGTGGTGCACAATCTAATATATGTGGATGAACAATCATATTATCTGGAGCACGTGTTCCAGGTGCACCTAATAAATTGCAATTATCCTATTATTAAAATTATATTATTTTATATTAAGTTGAAATAAAATGATATGATTGAATTCTAAAACTATATTATTAAATATAAATTGTGTAAAAGTATATTTATCCATTATTTTTTATATTTTAAAAAAATTCTAAAATAAGTCTTGAAATAGCAAACACAGTCAAAACTTCTTATAATTGGTAATTAATACTTACTGTGAGAATAAATGGTAAAAAAATATAAATTCTAATTTGAAAAAGGGTAAGACAATTAAAAATATCTTGAGATAGCACTCGTATCATCACCCTAATATTAATTTCTATACAAATTACCAAGTATTGATAATGGTCATCTAACTATGGGATACTATCTAGGAAAGAATTTTCTCTCTCATGTACCCTAGGATTTTTTCCAATTTTCACACCCCGCCAGCGACGTTCGACGGCGATAACTGCCGACCTGTCTCGCTCGGTGGTGCTCAACCACCCCCTGACAGTAACCATGGCCATAATTTATCAGTTGATGAATCGGATCAATTGGACATATCCTACAAAAAGCGTAAGGGTTTTGACGACGTGCATGGAAAAGCCACAGGAAACTCAGATCTCATTGGGATCGAAGAAATCTCCATGGAACTTGACTCCCATGGAAACATAATAGGTCATGGTGAAAGTACTAATGCCAACTCCCAGCCTGCGGTGCAACAACCGATGACGGCGGCGGCTTCAACTGAAACTCATACCCATAAAACCCCCACGTCCGCTCGTATAATGAGGCTCTCCGACGAAACAACCCACAGTAGGGCTTCGAAATAAGTTACAATCCGATCTGGGAAGAAACCATCGATGAGGATGAACTATCTGGAGATGACGAAGAACCGGAACCTGATGATCCACTTTGTCCTACCACCACTCTCACTGCTAAGAAAAGAGACAATTGCGTGCGCCGTGGCGGAATGCGCTTATTGTTAAACTCTTTGATAAGTGTATAGGGTACGGCCTCCTGAAAAGGATTTTGCAGAAAAAATGGAGCCTTAAAGGTGATTTTTCTTTTATTGATCTTGGCAATGATTATTATATTGTTCGTTTCTGCAATAAATGTGACTATGCTCATGTCCTCTTGGGGGGACCTTCAATGATAGCGGATAACTATTTAGTTATCAGAAGATGGGTGCCTAATTTCTAACCTGAAGGGTAGACCTGGCAGTTTGTGACCCGACGATACCTCGACCCGAACTCGCCCGAAATTTCTTGGTTTTGAACACGATTCTTTCAACTAAATCCAAAGTATACCGAACCCGAAAATTAGCGGGGTCAAACCCGACCCGCCCGTTTGACCCGAAAAATTAATTTTTTAAGTTCAACTTGGCTAGAATTTGTGATTTCTCTTTGTAATTTTTACCGTTAAACTATAAGCGTAACTTATTTATTTGTTATTTCTCTAATTTAAGTTAAAATAGTTACAATAATCTATCGTTACTAGAAGATAATCATATTTTATTATTTATATTGTACAAAAAGTAGTATTTATAAACCATATTTTTAAAAGAAAAAGCGGAAAAAGGTCGCAATCATAACAGCGAATTGGTAAGATCATCAAACTTGATGAGACAACAGCGAATGTTGCAAGAGGTCAGTTTACTAGACTGTGCGTGGTACTGGATCTCACCAAGCCACTTCTTTCTAAGTTCCATCTGCAAAACAAAATCTACCGTATTCAATACGAAGGAATCAAAATGATATGTTTCCAGTGTGGAAAGCAAGGGCATAAAGATGATGTATGCCCTTCTAAACCTCAATCTGAAGGGCCGCCCCAGCAACACGACGACATACCCCCCGTTTCTAATTGTAATCCGGAGGAGAAAGAAACTTATGGCTCATGGATGCGAGTGAAAAAGCCAATTCGGAGGAAAAATGCCAATGGAAGAGAGACCAACCTCAAACTCCCTGATTCACAAGCTACGGAGAGCCCCAATGAATATAGTGAAGGTCATGTTGAACCAACCATCCAAAAGCCATCTGAGCAACGCACTAAAGGATCCCGATTCTCGGCCTTAGAGACTCTTGAGGAGCAAGAGGAAACTAGAGACGAGCAAACCAGTGACCATGCCAAGCAAAGCTCTCCTCGTGAGCAAACCAAAAAAGGGCCCGCTCTAAGTGAACGACAATTCAATAAATCGGAAAAGCAGCCGTCCCAGAAAGTTGGAGCTAGCCGATCAAGTGGAAAGGAAAATGTGCCAATGTCTACGCAAATGCGGGGAGCTAATCTCCTGTTGAGGAACCCTACGGGCAACATACAAGCAGCAACCATCATAGCAAAAGTAAAGAAGGTGAGGCTCGGCACCCGAAGAGCCAAGGACATCTAAGGAACAATGTTGTAGTTGTCTCCAATACCAGCATTAACAGAAATGGCCCGACTGGTATTATGATAGCACAACCAGAATCAAACAAAATTAGGTGAGACGGCGGGCCAGTTTTGCAAGATCGGCGTCCCTCTCAATCTTCGGCCCCCCAAAGCGAAGGGACATACTTCTTTGGGAGGAAAACCACCAGATAGCAATCCTTTGGATTCGCGTAGACATAGTCAGCAACAAGCGCCAAGTATGGCAGACCCTCGGAGAGAGGGGCATGAAATGGACCAGTAAGTCCTCCTCTTTGTTGTTATGATTTTATTATTTTTATGATGACACATCATAACATAAGGAATGCTTCAAATAGTGTCCCTAGAGGGACGATAGAAAATCCTCGCATTTTTATTTGGAACGTCAGAGGGGCGGGAAATAAGGAGTTTTTAAATGTGTTGCGTGAACATATTCGCATGCAAAAACCTCATGTAATTGGCCTTCTTGAAACTCGCATAAGTGGGGAGGTTGCTTCTAGGGTTTGTAAGCACATTAGCTACAAGAAATTGATTAGAGTTGAGGCGGAGGGTTTTAGTGGAGGGATTTGGCTGCTTTGGAATGACTCCTCATTAAATCTTGATCTTGTCGAAGCCACCAAACAATCCCTTACGATTCTTATCGAAAACAGTAGGGATCCTCCTTGGGTCCTCACGGTGGTGTATGCTGCTCCGATTGAGAGTAAGAGAAGGGAGTTGTGGGAGTATCTCCTCTCTTTGGGACAATCCATCAACGCTCCATGACTTTTAGCAGGTGACTTTAATAAAACTGTCTCTTTGGAGGAACGCAATCATGGGGGGTTGGAGATGTGGAATAGGTGTGATCGATTCATGAATTGGATAAACAATGTCGGGCTTATCGATTTGGGCTTTTTAGGAAACCGTTTCACATGGTATCGTGGACGGGATGTTCATTTTAGAAAATATGCTCGTCTTGATAGAGCCCTTTGCAATTTTGAATGGAGGAATAGGTTCTCTGAAGGGGCTGTGAAACACCTCATTTTTTATTACTCGGATCATGCTCCCATTGTGATAGATGTGGATGGTTTTTCAAGGTCTACCTCGTCCAACAGACCTTTCCGTTTTCAGGCAGCTTGGCTCTCTCATCATCATTTTAATGATTTTGTCTCTAATGCTTAGGATCCAGAGAGTTCGTGTGTTACCAACTTAACCAAGCTAGCTGAGGGTCTAAACACTTGGAATAAAGAGGTTTTCGGCAATCTTTATAGAAAGAAACGACACCTTTGGGCTTGCATCTAGGGTATTCAACGCGCTCTAACCAGTGTAGGTAACAAGTCTCTTGAAGCCCTTGAGGTCAACCTCACCTCGCAACTAAACGAGGTTCTCGACCAAATAGAGACCATGTGGCAGTGAAAATCTCGCCAAGACGCCATCAAAGATAGAGATAGGAACACCAAGTTCTTTCACTTGAGCACCATTATCCGCAGACGCACGAATCGGATAGAAATGCTCCAACTTGAAGACGACAATTGGGCTACTGATCCGGACATGGTTAAAGGGATGGTTGAAGAGTTCTTCAAAAATCTTTTCATGGAAGATGGAATTGGCCTAGATGGTGCTAGTCTCCCTGAAGGCCTCTTCCCCTCTCTGAACGCAGATGAAGTGGCGAATCTCTCCAAGCCTTATTCATCGTCTGATATCCATAATGCCTTCGCTGCTATGGCACCGCTAAAAGCTCCTGGGCTTGATGGTTTCCATGCGGTCTTCTTCCAAAAGTTTTGGAGTTTGGTGGGCCCCTCGGTCACCCAGTTAGTAAGCGGTATTCTACAAGGCGGAAGTATACCACCGGGTCTAAATCATACTTTGATTTCCTTGATCCCTAAGGTAGCCAACTCGCATCTTGTCTCTCAATTCCGTCCTATAGTGCTTTGTAATGTGCTCTATAAAATAGTGACAAAATGCATCGTCAACCGTTTGAAACCGATCCTTCCTAAGATTATCTCCCCGTTTCAATCTCGCTTTGAAAGCGTTTGTAATGCAAGAGGTTATTCACTCCATGCGGTCTCGAAAAGGGCAAAGGGGTTGGATGGCCATTAAGCTGGACCTACAAAAAGCTTATGATAGGCTAAGATGGTCCTTTATTCGTGGCACCTTGATTGATATGAAGCTACCAAGGGTCATGGTAGAAACCATCATGAACTGTGCCTGTACGAGTTCCATGAGCGTCCTTTGGAATGGTGAAGCGACAGAGACATTCACTCCCACCACAAGCATAAGACAAGGAGACCCCTTATCCCCATATATTTTTGTGGCTTGCATGGATCGCCTCGCTCAATTGATTGACACGGAAGTGCAACGGGGTTCCTGGAAGACCTTCCCTACAAGTAGAAGATGGCCAAAAATTGCCAGTCTCTTTTTTGCAGATGATGTCATTCTGTTTGCTCAGGAAACCCTAGAACAGGCCCACATAATAGGGTCTTGCTTGGAAAATTTTTGTCTCGCCTCAGGTCAGAAGGTTAGTACGCAGAAATCAAATATTTATTTCTCTCCCAACACGGCGGCCCGCACCAGTAGTACAATCTAGGAAGGTACCTGGGAGTTCCTACGATCCATAAAAGGGTCACTCGAGCTACTTACCAAGGTATTATAGACCGGGTTGATAAATGTCTTGCAGTATGACAATCAAAATTCTTGTCACTTGCCGGAAGGATTACTCTTATTAAATCAACCATTAACGTAATCCCAGGTTACACGATGCAGACGGCCAAGCTGCCCCGAAGTGTTTGTGATTCCTTAAATCGTAGAGTTCGAATCTTCCTTTGGGGTGGAGCGAATTCGGAAAGAAAGGTACATCTTGTTGCTTGGGAAACTGTGATCAAACCCAAAGATAAAGGTGGATTAGGTTTATGTTGTATGAGGCAACTCAATCATGCATACCTAACTAAATTAAGATGGAGATTATTTTGGGAACAAGATAAAATCTGGGCCAAGATTATTATAGGGAAGTATCTCCATGGCAGAAGATTGATATCGCCTAGAGACCTTGATTCAACTCTTTATGGTTCAAATGCTTGGCAAGGAATCTCATCTGCGATACATACTCTTAAACAAGCCACGGGAATGTCGATCGGTAATGGAGAGAATACACTCTTATGGAGCGATGCTTGGGTTGATGGCCAGCCACTGAGTCATTTCGCGCTGAAGCCAATTGCTGACGGGGAAGAGGAAACTACAGTTGCTGAAATGTGGGATGACAGGACGAGATGGTGTTGGGACATCCTCGTCAAGCTGCTGCCGCCTGCTATTCTCAAGAAAATCGCGTCCTTTGAAGTGTTGAAAGAAGGCTGCGATGACAATATTGTTTGGCTTGGCACGGAATCGGGTGAATTCTCAATGAAGACAGCTCTAAGCATCGTGCGGAATGATACTGACATTCTGAACTCGGACTGGAAGTTAGTGTTGAGTCTGAAGGTGCTGAAAAGTTCAAGGTCTTCTTATGGGTCCTGCTGATGGATCGACATATGACCAACTTAAACAGAGTGCGGCGCAGCCTAGCGTCAAATCCGGCTTGTGGAGTCTGCGGCAACATAACGAAGGATCGGGATCATATTTTTTGGGGTGTCTGAAGGCAATAAAAGTGTGGGCTGAGCTGAAGAATCACGGTCTAGAACCGTGTGATACCCACCTGCAACTTGAAGATTGGGTTCTTGGCAATATCAACAATAAAACAACTCACCCCGATTGGCCAATGCAGTTCACAGTAGCTCTCTATAAACTGTGGGGCTGGCGTAATCAACGTGTTTTCAATGAGGAACACTTTATTCCGTACTACCGCGGAAATTTCATTGTGTCTATGGCGGCCCAAATCAAGGAGGAAATGGAGAAGGAAGAAGAGAATGATATCCAAAGAAAGCCTAAGAAAGTTCAACGGCCGATTGAGTGGTTGAAACCAACTTTGGGTTGGGCAATGCTCTCGGTTGACGGGGTTTCCAAAGGCAACCCGGGACCCGCTGCTGGAGGAGGTGTTATCCGTGACGAATACGGGAACTGGATTAAAGGTTTTATGGAAGATTTCGGTGATTGTATGGCTCTCACTTCGGAGCTTAAGGCGGGTCTTAGGGGCCTCCAACTTGTAAAAGAAATGAGATTGCAAAGGCTTTGTGTCAAGATGGACTCAAAGAAGGCTATTGATAGCATTCATAGTGCTACTGTACCGAGCCCTAGAAACAAACCCATCATAGAGAATTGTAGAACTATTTTTTGGGATCGAAGCTGGGAAGTCTCGATAGAATACTGTGCTAGGGAGGCGAATAGAGTTGCCAATAGACTAGCTAATCTAGCTCTTACTTTGAATGATTTTCAACTTGTGTTTATGGATCAACCACTTGATGAAGTGGCTAGTATGTTACATGCTGATGTTGTAGGGATGGCATGTCCCCCCAATTTAAACTAATGGTTTTCTTTAATTGAATAATGCAGGGCTCAACCCTCAGTTGCAGCAAAAAAAAAAAAAAAAAAAACTTTGGGATACTATAATTATTGTGTGACTAAATTTAAACAAAAATTTACATGTAGCCATCTAGCTTTTGAGTTGAATTAACAAGTGTGAAGTATTACTCTCCACCTGTTCATAAACTACGCCCATTAATTCAACTACATGTGCAACCACAGATGTCTTGCGAAGAGACAATACAGGAAGCATAGAGCAGATGCTGCAGATCATCGGCAAATGGGTCTAATCAAGACCTCCTCCAAAAATTAGGCCGCTGCAGGGAAGCCTTCACCAAATGGGCCACTTATTTCTTTGGCAACATCCAACACTCCATTAGGGACACCAAAAGCAAACTCGATAGCGCTGCTGGAGTTACGAAATTGAAATAAATTAGTTGTTGAAGAATCTAAGAGAGCTGAAAATGAAGGAGGAAATAATGTGGTGGCGACGAGCTACGCTATCTAGCATATGGAGATCGGAACTCGCAATGGTTCCATGAAAAGGCCTCGACTCGCCGTAAAGTGAACTTTATCAACCAACTGACGAGTGCATATGGTACTGTCTACACTAACCCGGATGACCTCGAAAAGCTGTTTTTGGAGTACTATGAGAACCTTTTTTAGACGGAGGGATCGAAAAATATCGACACTATTTTACAGCACGTGCAAATGAAGGTGAAAAAGGATATGAACTCGATGCTCACAGCCCCCTACAACCCGAAGGAAATCAAAACGGCAGTGCTCCAAATACATCCTAGTAAATCGCCGGGCCCTGATGGTTTAAATCTGTATTTTAACCAGCACTTCTGGCACATCATTGGAGCGAATATTTCCAGAGCGGTCATACAGATTTTGAATAATGGGCCCATGCCGGAGGACATTAATCACACCTTGGTTGCTTTGATCCCCAAAATTCGTCACCCAACCACAGTAGTTGACTTTCGCCCATCAGTTTAGCTAATGTCTTTGTCAAAATTGCAACGAAAACCATCGGAAATCGTCTGAAAACCATCCTGCCGGAAATCGTCTCGAAAGCTCAAAGGGGCTTTGTCAAAGACCGACTTATTAGCGATAACATCTTGGTCGCATACGAGCTTTTTCACCACATTCACTACCACTCGGGTGAAAATGGTCCTATGAGTATCAAGTTGGACATGCGAAAGGCTTTCGATAGAGTTGAGTGGGCCTTCCTTAGGGGTATGATGGGTAAGTTGGGTTTTAGTAACACATGGATAAACACCGTCATGAGATTTGTTGAGACTTTGACCTTCTCCTTCACTATTAAAGGCACTCCTCGAGGGCGGTTGACACCCACGCGAGGTCTTCATCAAGGAGACCCATTATCGCCCTTCCTCTTCATCATTGTCACCGAAGGGCTCTCTGCATTGCTCCAAAATTCAGTCCGCCAAGGGACTCTTCAAGGGATACGAATATGTAGGAATTCTCCCATCATCTCCCCTCTCCTGTTTGTTGATGATACCATTTTGTTCTGTAAGGCAGTAGAAGACCAGGCGAAGGAGATAAAGCGCTTGCTTCACATATTTGCAAAAGCATCAGGGCAGCAGGTCCATTTCAGCAAAACTGATGTAGTCTTCCATAAAGACGCACCTCCTGACCGACGAGCAGCCATAACGCAGATCTTAGAAATTAGAAAGGTGCTTTCTCGCAACAAGTATCTCGCTCTTCCAACCCGTGTGGGTAAGTCGAAGTACAAAGATCTACTGTACGTTAAAGACATGGTGGCCAAAAGATTGAGCACTTGGGAGGATCGTTTTCTCTCATGGGTCGGACGAGAGGTAACCCTTAAGGCTGTGATTCAGTCAGTCCCCGTCTACGCCATGAGTACCTTCAAATTTCCTAGCTCCCTTTGTGCATAAATCCAGCGCCTTATGAGCCACTATTGGTAGGGAGCAAAACAAAACCAAAAAAAAGATGTATTGGGTCAGCACAACTACTATGTGTATGAGAAAAGAGCAAGGAGGTATAGGCCTAAGGAGCTTGGAGGAGTTCAATACGGCTTTACTTGCGAAACAGGTTTGGCGTTTGTGGAGACACCCCAACACTCTTGCTGCTAGAACCTTACAAACAAAATATTACCCAGAGGGAGACATTTTCAAAGCCCGGCTCAGCCCTAGACCGAGCTACAGTTGGAGAAGCATATACAATGCAAGAGAGTTGGTGCAGCGACGAATGAGGTAGGTGGTTGGGAATGGAGAAAAAGTTCGAATATGGGAGGATATATGGGTGGCCCGAGAACCCACCTTCAAAATATACTCACCGAAGCCCTCGGGGTAATGTCTCATCCTGGTAACCGATCTTATAGACAAAGAGATGGGCGCGTGGAACCGTCATACATTGGATCAATTCTTTCTACCAGGAGACACTGAGGTCATTTTGAACACCCCGTTGTGTCGTACATGGCTCGAAGACACCATTGCGTGGAGCGATACAAGAGACGGAGAATACAATGTGAAATTGGGATATCATGCGATGATTAATTCAAAAAGGGTCGATTCATCGTCAGCAAGCGCACAACTAACGACACTCTTCTGGAAAACTCTATGGAAGCTCCAATTGCCGCCTAGAGTCAAAATGTTTGGGTGGAGACTTTGTAAAGAAATCCTCCCAACAGCGGTAACATTTGTCGCTGTAACATTTGTGGATGCAATGAGGAATCAAATGTCCATCGCATCTTCTCATGTCCGCCCTCTGTAGCTTTGTGGGACAGTAGTGAGTTGGATGAAGAACTTTGGTCCAATGCCTACCCGAAGACAATAGACTATGTGCACCGAGCCTTTCTGGAATTGGATGATTCTCGATCACAAAGCGTGGTTCATCATGGTTGCGTGGCAATGTTGGAAACTCAGAAACAAGATAAACGACAGCGGTCAGTGTGCTCCGGCTAAAGCAATGATCTCACAAGCACGCCAGTTCTTGACAGACTTTTAGGCTCTCCCAAATGTTCACAGCACTCCGAGAGACGGGCTCAAGGAGAAATGGACCCCCCTCAGAACGGCATATGCAAAATGAACTTTGATGCAGTGAAATTGGGGGACTGGGGCAAAGGATGGGGCTTTGTCATAAGAAATTATAGGGGAGAAATCATGGCTGATGGCACCAACCAACTAGACGGTTTCACCACAGTTGAGTTGGCCGAGGCTGAAGCATGCCTTTTCGAGCTCCAGAAGGCGTGGGGTAATGGTTTCAGAGCCATTAAAGTGGAGGGCGACTGTCTCATGCTCATTACTAATTTCAAGAACTGTTTTCAAGGTCGTAGTGCTATTGGGATCATTGTAAAAGAGATACTTTGTCCAAATCTTTCTCTTTTGTTTCTTGGAATCATGTACTCCGAGAAGGGAATAGAGTAGCCCACTCCCTTGCTCATCTCCAACCCTATGATTTGCGTGAGCGAATTCGGTTGGAAGAGAGTCCTGAAGCATCAATAGCTTTAACCCAAGAAGATATGAACTGTTTTTTAAATATTAATGAATAAGCCTGTTCGGTGGCGTTTCCCTCAAAAAAAATAAAATTATATGTGCAACAATCTTCAGCTTTAGTCATTCTCACCCTCTTTCCTCTTTATTTTCTCACCCAGTTTCCATGTCTCTGTTCTTCCACCTCCCAGTCCCAGACTAATCTTTTCTTTCCTTCAAAAAATGTCGTCAAAGATACAATATCATTTAATTGGCAGGTTCGAAATATAAATCAAATCCTCCAATTCAACATATGGTTTGGCTGGGATTCAAGATGGAGTGTTAAGAGTGGGAGATTATGATTTTGCTTGTTGGGCAATAACAGTTAGAGAGAGAAGGGTGTGTATTATGTGTTCTTTGTTATTCGGATTTAAGTGGAAGAAGGATGGGTTCTATGGAATGTTCGTTGATTCACATACATTTTGCAGCTTGTATAGAGGCTATTCGTAGATTTTTGGGGTTCTTTGTTGTAATAACCCGAAGAAAATCACCTCTTAATAAGATTAATTAGTCTAAATAATCAGGGTTACTAATAAATCGCGAATAACTAAAGCGCGTATTCCTTTCTTTTCTAACTAAGTGTGTGTTTTACAAGACTTGAACAATGTAACGATCGTCAAGTATATCAGCCTAATTTTTTTTTTTTTGATGAAGCTCTTTCGATAATTTATAGGGATCACAATCATATAAGTATTCGTTTCCAAGACCGATATAATCGAATCCACCTTTAATCCTAGTCAATGTGGAAATAATTACGAGAATTCACTAAAAGGTGTATAAGTGTATTTATTTGGGTTCACTAATGATATTTTTGTGATATACCAAGTTTACGTAATTTGGGATTAGGGAGATATGAGTATAAGGGAAAAATTAAAATGGACCAAGTTTTTTTGTTTTGGGGGGCCATGGATCGGCCGAACAAAAGGAAGAGGGGAAGGGGGAGTTTTTTTTGGGCTTGGGTTAATTTGTAAGTATATACATAAGTGTTATCAAGAGTGAGAGTCTTTATTTTGAAATACAATCACACTCTCTCTCAAGCTCTCTTGCTCTCTCCCTCTTGTCCCTCCATCTCCCCAACCCTCTCTCTCTCTCTCTCTCTGTTCTGCCTCCCTGCCGCCGCCGAGCATCACCGGCGTTTTCCGGCCAGCGCACCACCACCGCAGCATCATCACCATCTCATCTTTCTCTTTTCCCTTCCATTTCAAGTGGTAACTCACTCTCCCTTTATCCTTTCTTCTTGAGGATGAATCAAGTGTATGTTCTAAGTTTTCTCTCAAAATTCTTAGGTTTTTCCAGGGTAAAATCAAGTATTTTAAGATCTTCAAGTGAAGATTACTAAGGGTTAAAGAAATCAAGAGAAGTTTGGTAAGTTCATGAAGGAGGTTGATGTTTTATGACTTTCAATGACTATTATCTTGCTAGTTTATGCCATGCATAGATTTAGGATATTAAAATCACTATGAATGGATGAATTCTTGGTTAAAATTAGTTGCATGTATGTAGATTAGGTTTAAATTAGTATATTGATGGAGTTAGTGAATTCTTACATGGGTGCATGTTGGATTTTGTGTGAGGGATGTAAGATACATGAGGCTTGGCTTTGCATGTACAATTTGTGACCATTTGACCAAGGATGAAGGTTTTGAAAGTGTTTTAATTTTGAAAAATCATGGAGTTAGTCTTGCATGCAAGAAGTTTTGTGGAGTAATATTGCAATCTGGTCGGTTTTCACTATTTCCAGAAAAGCATGGGTTATGAATTTGACCCATTTTATCGCATGATTAGGTAGTTTAAAGTGTTAGCTAACACCTGATTTTTATAGCTTGTCATTTTGATATGTATATTGGGAGTTATGGCCAAAACCGTAGAATGGCGCAAAATTCAGAATGTTTTGACGTCAGTCCAAAGATGTGTATTTTTTGTGGGGTTAGAGTCCTTTTTGGTTCAAACGCTGAACATTAAAGTTGGAGGGGAAACTTTAAACTTTCCAGAAAGGTATAATTCATGATCATAAGATATCGAGAGTGAGAGTTATGAGTCCCCGAGTGGAGGCTAATAATCAGAATTTACCCAGAAAGTGTTTTGTGACTACCTGTATTCTTTGCCAAAATCTTACCATTTCCCACGCTTAAATCAACTTGTGGCTAAATGAAAGTTGAAGTATGTGTTGTAAGCTTTCTATAGACAGCTTGCACGTCCTAAACCGATAAGTGTACCTTGAGTTATGATTCTCCGAATGAGGGATGGTTAAGTTGTTTCAATTTCTGGGCAGCCTCCTAAGATAATAGCTTTTGCCCCTCTAAACCATATTTTTGACCTTCGTGGTCAACTAAAAAGTTGTAGTTTATAATTTGAGCTTTCTGGAAAGTTCTTTTATGCCGTAATTTAATTTACGTGGGAGAGGTTATGGCCTTATGAGTACACCTTAAAAAATAAGTTCTTAATCGAGCCGTAGAAAATTCATTAAGTTTTTCCTCAATTTTTTTCCCCCATCTAAAGTAGCTCCAAATTCATTTTCCTTTTCCTTTTTAGGTCCTTCCAAGAGATCATTGCACTCAAACTGTTCAAGTCCCTGCCTGTCCAGTGAATGTTTCTAAAGTGTCAGGTGCGTATACTACCTGATATTTTATGCATATTATTTTAAATTATTTCCAATTTATGTTAAGTTTGTTATAATTATTCCTTTCTTTCATTATGTTATATGTAAACGCTTATGTTTCATGTCCAAAAGTTACACAAGTATTCATGGCTTTAAGTATCACGATCGAATTATGCGAAAATAACCTCAGTTCACTTTGTATATTTAGGTTATGCTTACCTCACGTTAGAAAGACTTTTGTTTAATCCATTCTTTTAAAATCAAGAACTTTACATGTTAAATTTCCTTACAAGTACCATCCTTATCCAGAGGATGCCGGGGAAAATTTTAATTGTTAATAAATTGGTTTGAGGTATTAAGGATTCAAGGATAAGGTTTTCAAGATTTCCAAAGATAAACAAGGCCCCGCCCATGTTAGAGTGTGCCATAGTGCACACCACGAAACTCGTGTTTTAGTACACACCATGTATATCGTGCCTCAGTGCACACCAGGATCACCGTGCCTTAGTGCACCCCAAGGAAAACTTGTATCTAGTGCCTTAAGTACACATCATGGAAATTTCGCCAGTATAGGATTTTATCCACCATCCGGATCTCCCGATCGGTCCTGGTATGCGCATACGGAGGCTCAACCGATGATCGCAAGTAGGGGACTTTTTTATAAGTACTAAGCAAATCCACCAAGTGTTGGATTAAAGTTGTTTCTACATTTTTTTTAAACCAAAAGAAAAAGGTCTTGAAGAATGTATCACCGAGTCTCATTGGTGTGGTTATTTGAAATGTTATTCTTTCACATGCTCTCTTAAGTTAAGCATTCATGTTTTAATTTCCTCCTCTATTTCATGACTCATTCATGTTTAATTAAAGTAAGAAACTCACGAGTTTGGTTTTCTAATGAGATTCATTTTATCTAAAAGGGATTGTGTGTGGCTATATTGTAAGTACCTTATTTATTGTTCTTACCATTTTTCTTTGTTTTTTTTAAAGTTTAATGGAACCACGCTAATGTAAGTAAGTAACTTTCTAATGTCTTCTTTGTTAAAAGGGGTATACGTACTGAGTATAACTCACTCTTTTGAGTTTTGTTCTCGTTTTAGGACGCTCGGCCCAGGGAAAAGGGAAGACCCTGGACGGCTAAACCCCAAAGCTACTTGAGGAGTCGAAGGTGAATTTGGGGAAACTCTCTTGAGGTTTAAGAGGAGGAATATTATGATTTCTTTTTGGGCCTATAAAAATTTGGTTTATGTTGTACTTGTGTTGGGTTTGTCATAGCTTAAGTTATGATTGTGCTTGTATGTGGTTAAAACTATTTGGTGGCTTGTTTTTGTATGTTTGGGATCATAGTTAGCTTTGTCTGTTTTAAATGGACGACGGTAATGCCCTCAGGTGAGTATTTTCGCTGCGCTAATCATCGGGTTAAGTGGGTAATTAGCTCAATCTGATGATTAATATCCTGGGGGTGTTACATTTGTACATAAGGTTTTTTGATAAATTCTACCAATTATTGATAGAGGATAACAACCCATATCTCATTGTTGAAGTAACTTCCTTGGAGATTCACAGAAGTTACTTGGAGATATTACAAATAAAGCTCTATTTCTAAATTTAACTTTGTTCAATTTTTTTAACGGTAAGTGAAAGAAGGATTATTTATTTTGGAAGATTGAGATGTTGGTAGGGGAAATGAAGATGGGAATTTGTGCTTGTTGAGAAATGAAAAGATGAAAATATTGAAACACCCTACATATAAAAGAGAAATCAAATAGATATTTCAATAAAAAAATAAGAAGAATTATGTTGTTCTGTTTCCTGTTTGTTGATTCTGAATTATTGACCGCAAGCGCACGGTATCCACTTATAGCGTAGTCCGGCAAATACGGGTCGATCCCACGAAGACGGTAGTATCAAACTTTAACCAACAAAAATAGCAAACTAGCACTATTAATTGAAAATTAGACTAATCTGATTGTAAACTAAAAAAAAATACTACCTCCGTCCCAAATTATTTGTCCACTATTCCATTTTTGAATGTCCTAAAATTATGTCCACTTTCCTAAAATGGAAACTTTTATTTTCTTGAAATTACTAAAATACCCTTAATTTGAATTTTAAAAGAATTTAAATATGAGAGGGAAAGTATAAATAATAGTTTTGAATTTAAAACTAAGGGTATTATTAATATTTTATTACTAATGGAGACTAATTTGTTGATTTTCCTAAAAATGCGCGTGTAGACACCGAAAATGGGTTGGGCAGATTTTCAGTTTAACCCGGGGACAGAAATGAAGGTTCGTGCGGATTTGGGCCAAAATGGTTGGGCTGGCGCGGATTTACAAAATTTGGGCCAAAATCAGCAAGGTTGGCGCAGATTCTATAGATGAGCCTAACAGTCGGGTTGGCGCGGATTTCTGGTATCTGGACCAAATTGGGAAGGTTGGCGCGGATTTTGTTTTGGGCCATAATATAGAGATCGGCGCGGATTTATGCCCATCCCAGATTTTGAAGGTGGATCCACGCGGATCTTGAACTGGATCCGGATCCAAATAGAACCCAAGAATCCGCATGCATTCGGTCGTCGATCGCGGATCTGCGATTTTACGGCGGTTACTCTGCGATCGGCATAAGCGATCAAAACCGCCTTGCAACATTGGGAGTGGCGCGATTTCTGGTCGAGGAATAACCGCTGCTACCGGTGCGGCCCGAGTTATTTAAGATCCGCGGATCCGATTTTAGGTTAGCAATTTTGATCCGGTGAGAGTTTTCCAGGCGAACTCAAATTTTCTCCTAAAAAAACTTGATTCCGGCGAAGGTTTACGAAATTCGCGCGGATTTCACCAGTTGGGCTTCTCGGCTACTTCAGGTCCACGCAGATTCCGGCCCACCCCAGACCACTTTGGTTCATCCGACCTGTACCGGACAAAATCCGCGTAGACTTTGGGTATTTTCATTTTTTCTCTTTTTCTCGTTTCTTAGGTCATAACTGTAATAATGTAGCCGGTAGATCCCCGCCCGCTGTAATTTAGTTTTCTTTTCGTTTCTTTTGTTATTTCGTCCATTATGTGAACCTTATGATTCCATTCCGAATGCATGCATTTTTTTTGTAATTCGTGACAATTCTTTTTTTTTTTTTTCTCTTAGTATGTAAAACCCGACCTAGTAAAGGCGCTTGCAAAGCAGTAAGAGCATCCCCTACAAACACTTTTACCGGATCAAATTTGGTTCGAGACCGGAGTCATCCCTATTTTTGTTAATTTTTATAAAATTAACTGGCGACTCCTCTTTTTTTGGTATTTTAATCTTTTTTCATCCGATTCGTATTTTCGTATATATGAACGATTTTCAGGCCCGTTTGAATTTTGGGCCGGAAAATACCCTTGATCCATCGTGAGATCCGCGGATTTGCTTGATGGGCTCGCGGTATTTTCCGTCCCTAATTCAGGCGGGTCGGTCCTAAAAGACTAAGATTTTGGCCTGTGGTAGTCCGGGATCCGCGCGGATCCCGTTGGTCACCCGGTCTATTTTTTTTAGTTTTTCGACCGGTTTATCCTCATATGTCCGGAAATCTGAATTAGGCGAGATTAAATAAAATACCACAATTCGAAAACTTCCTTGCAAAGCCCAAAATCTTAAATTCGTCCCTTTTAAAGATAAGCAACCCTACGTCGAATCGACCTTCCGTGGGGGACCGTGCCCTCCGGGGCCGCGGGCCCTACAGTGGCGACTCCACTGGGGACTTATAAGAGGGTAAAAACTTGAAAAGTCGGGTTTAGTTTTTTTAAAAAAAAAGTTGTCACGTTTTTTTAACTTTAGGCATTATTTGCATCTCACGGGCCTTCCCCTTCGTCGGGCACACAAGGTACCGTTTAGGAAAATCCTTACTTACCATTTCGGGAAAAACATTAACCATTCAACTCAGGTGGGTCCATTTAGACCTTCACCGAGCCGGTGGTTGTTTTTCCCCCTCGTGCCATACTCCTTAATCCACTTGATTAAAAGGAGCAACCCGGGGGTATTAACCTTCCATGCACCCCATGGAGGCCAAATACCCGGGACACGAGTTAGGAGCCGGTAGTGAATCGACCCTTAAACTCTAAACGTAGGGCCTTGGTTAGGATTGAACTGCATTTGTATGCTATGTGTTTTTCCCTATCCTCGAACCTGAGACCATGCAATAGTGCTTAGAGGAAAAAAGTTAAAAATGAAGTCTTTTTTTCATCTTTTCTGTTCTGTGTGACGGACCTTGGTTTAGGCCCGACAGTAGGCTTGAGCCCAGAAATCCGCGCGGATTCCTGTTGTGCTCGGCTACTGACAGGCCTAAATTGGGGAAGGTCGGTGTCTGGTCAGAATTTGGCCCACATAGGACTCAGATCCAGGGAATCCGCGCGGATTCCAGGTTGGGCCCGGGTCACATGTGGTCCAAATTCTTCCGGTTTGTTTTTTTTTTTTTAACCAGATTCAGGCGTGAATAGGCTGAGCCCGAAAATCAGCGGATTTACGCGGCTCGGTCATTGTCAGGCCTGAATCAGGCTATCTGTGTGTTAGGTGTTGGTCGTCGTTTTTTTTTCTTTTCCTTCTTATTTTGTGTTTGGCTGGGATCTGGGCTTGGCAGTAATTTTGAGCCAAGAAAATCCGCGCAGGCCTCACTGGGCGCAAGCCCAAGGGATCCGCGCGGACTCCTGGGAGCTCGGTGGCTGCCAGACCCAGATCGGGGTCGTTTTGGGTCTTTGTTTGTGTTTTTTCCCTTTTACATAGCATCTTGGTGTTTCGAGTCCGAAATACATTTGGGCTGTCTAAAGTCGTTGGGCCTCATGAGATCCATGCGGATTTTGTGAGCGGGCCTACCCTTTGTGTGGTCCAAATGGGTTTCTAGTTAGTCTAGTCCGCTAGATTAATATGTTTAACCCTTATGAGAGGCCTGAGTTCTTTCTGGATTCGGTCCGATAAGGTTTAAACATGTTATTTCGAGCCTGAGTCAGCATTCTGCATAAGAGTTTTATTTGGGCTTCGCATATAGTCTTGAGCCTTAGTTCGATTATTCGGAGTTCAAATAGAATTCTTCATCCATTGCATGTTGTGTCTTTAGGAGGGCGTTGAGCTGAGTCTTTGAATTCCTCCACCTTCTCAGGACAGGATAGGTTGGTTTCGGGTTTATCAACGGGACGAAACCGGGCGTTTGGAAACCTTCGATATTCATTACGACAGTAACGAAGACCGGGTATCATCTGAGGTAACCAATCCAGAGGCGACTGACGAAGGGACATCTGAGGGAGTAGTTGAGAGTTTAGTGATTGATCCATCTGAAACCATGTCAAACCCAAATGATGACGGCAGCGGGAGTCAACCACACAGTGATGCTGGGGAGGAAGCTGTCCCACCACCACCACTAGCTCCAAATACTGACTTGGAGCAATTAACCAATGTGATTCTAAACATGCAAGTTTCGATGAACGCTCAGCTGGAGGCGCAGAACCAGAGAATCGACGCTGTTATCCATGCCATGGAGGAGGCAAAGAACTCAAATGTGAAGAATCCTCCCATGGGGGAGGTTGATCAATCTGGCAGGGAGAAGGATGGATCAGTCCACGGGGTCTCAAATTCGAGACTAGATCGCATCGAGCAGATGTTGAAGGAATCTACTTTGTTCAACAACCAATTTATGGATGATGTCGGTTTTACACCGGTGCCTCGGGGAAGGCTTCCCCCTAAGTTCAACATGCCAGACATTAAGTTCCACGGTGTTGAGAGCCCTCATCAACATGTGAGGAACTTTCTAGGGGCGATGACGCTGAAGGGGGTAGAGGAAGACATCTATCACATTATTTTTCCTTGGACTTTGGGACCTGATGTTATGAAATGGTACAACACTCTCAGTCCAGCCAAGACTACACAATGGAGTTTGCTTTGCAAGGAGTTCTTACATCGATTCTACAATGTAGACATGCCAGTCACTTTAAGGGACATGGAATTAGTGAAGCAAGAGGAGAAAGAATCTTTCTCTGACTACTTTGCTCGGTGGAGATCAAAGGCAGCTCAAATGGTGGACCGACCATCTGAAGAGCACCAAGTAGGCATGCTTATTAGAAGTCTACAACCGTCATACAACGCTCATTTGAGGTTTCAACCCCTTAAAGATTTCGCTACATTAAGACTGGCTGGGACTAAAATAGAATAAGGGAGTTGCAACTGGGGGCTGGAAGAACACCTATACTAACAGGAAGTCGGCTGGCCCATCTGCATCCAACAACAAGGGGAACGAGGTGAATGCCCTACAACGCTACACCGAATACACCCCTATAGACACTACGTACGCTCAAGCTTTAGAGCGCCTCTTAAGCAAGGGAATGATTACTCTTCCCGACTTAAGGCCGGAGCCAAAAGAGAAGCCACGGAATTGGGGCCGCAAGTTCGCAAGTACCATAGGGCTCGAGGGCACGATCTGAGCGGCTTTACTTTGAAGAACAGGATGGAGGAGATGTTTAGGTCCAAACAACTACCCTTACCGAAGGCGACAAAAACCTAGCAACACAAACAATCCACTAGGTTCACTGCATATACACGGCGTATGCGAGGAATGCAAATGGGATCCCTCGGATTTCATTACTGATGCAAAGAAGTCAACTTACATCATGCATTACTTCACGGAGGGCCATGAGGTCAACGGTTTATGGGCTAGTGACGAGGAAGATGTCTATGGTGAGCCTCATGCTGAGAAGGCCACGGACGACTTTTGGGATTCTGATGGAGACGAGGACTTTTGGGGAACAGCAAAGTCTGGAGAGGTCAAAACTCCGGATGTTACTTTCCTAACAAGGTCAGGGCGCCATAATCATCAAGGAGGCCCTTCCCAAGTCCAACCCCAAGACAAGGGAAAGGAGAAGGTAGGAGAGGTGGTGATCCCCGTTCCGGAGGAGGATTTGATGTTAAAACATTTGAAGAGATTGAAGATGGATGTTACGGTATGGCAATTGTTGGCGGCTTCACAAAAGCACAGGCAAGCCCTGATCGAGGCTTTGAGCAAGTTGGAAGTATCACCCGAAATTACGCCCGAAGAAATAGTATCTTTTGTCACATCCGCAGAATACCATAACTTTTGGTGCTGAGGATTAGCCTAAGGAAGGTCTTGCACAACAAGGCCTTATACTTGACCGTGGGTTGTGCGATGGGTGATACCCTTAGTATTGGTGGACAATGGATCTGCGGTGAACATCCGTCCATGGAGGACGCATGAAGCCGGGATTCAATCCCATCAGCTTACCCAGCAGGCCATTCAACTTAGGGCCTACGACAACACTCTTAGACGAATTTCGGGTTCAATTCTGTTACCGATTACTATGGATACAATTTCCAACAATGTTGAGTTTCTAGTGTTGGACATTCCGGCATCATTTAACCTTTTGTTAGGACGCCCTTGGTTGCACGCACAACAAGCGGTGTCATCTACTCTACATCAGAAGGTGAAGATGATGGTTAAGGGGCAGGTGGTAACAGTCAAAGGAGAGGAGTTAGCAGCTGTGATTACTTCAAAGAAACCTATGATCGAGGTAGAACACAACTCCAAGGATGAGGAGTTCCACCATTTCGATATCGTAGCTACCTTGGAGAAGGAAGAAGCACCTTTGGACTTCGATCCTTATTCCAACAGGAAGGTGAACGCAATTTTGAAGCGACATGGATACTTTCCCGGGTTACCTTTGGGAAGAAGAGCTCAAGGGCCTACATCTTTTCCCTTGACTCAAGGAGGGAGCTACCACTTTGGTTTAGGCTACATTCCAACAGAGGAAGAGAGGAGATTAGCTAAGAAGGTTAGGAGAATTAGGAGGGATGAGCCAATACCGCTTTATAGCATAAAGCCGTATCCACTCACGCTTAATGGCCAGTTGATGAGGGAAGGAGATCCTTTCCCTTACTTTGGTTTTCCGGAGCCCTACTATTTGAAGAGTAAGGGCATCTTAGTTCCAGGTTTAGAGATCTTCAACGACTGCATGCTACTCGAAGAGGAATTGTTCACACCTGCAAGGGAGAACAAGACCCCACTAGAATGGACTCATCTAGCAGGGAGTAACATCTTTGGAATGTTGTTCGGTCAAGAAGCACAGCGAGAGGAGAAACCTGTGGAGGCGCTTTCCTTGGCCCTATCAAGCAAGGATTTCGATCCTACTAAGCTCATCGCTACATGGGGTCAGGAAACCAAGCAAGTTACAGGTGTCCAAAGGAGATAAGGAGTTTCGGTAGCTTTAGGAGAATCGGTGCCGTCGAGTATAGTGTCAATCTGTTGTTGTTCCATTTTCTGAGTCTGTCTTAGAGTCAGGTTTTAAGTTCCATCAGTCTGTTGCATCTACTTCTGGGGGGTCTGTTGAGTCACCTATTGATGTTCTTGTTTCTGAATTCAATGAAATGAACTCGTTTGCTTATGACTCTTCTTATCCCTCGTCCCTGAACTGCTTTGTCTCTAATGAAAATAATCAAGATGTCAGAACGAATGAAATTCCTAAAGATTTTTTAAAAGCCGTAGAGGAACATGAGAATCGGATTTCCGTAATTGAAGAAACTATAGAAGTAAACCTAGGTACACCCGAAGAGCCTAAATTAACCAAAATGGGGAAATTTTTAACTATCGGGGAGCAAGAGCACTTTACTCTTCTCTTACGAGAATTTGTAGATGTCTTTGCTTGGTCATATCAAGATATGCCAGGTATAGACCGAGAAATAGCTGAACACAGAATTCCGCTTTACCCTGACGCTAAACCGGTTAAACAGAAGCTTAGGCGAATGAAACCGGAATGGGCATTGAAGATTAAAGAGGAAGTTGAGAAGCAGTTGAAGGTAGGCTTCATTAGGGTGTCAGAATATCCACACTGGATAGCTAATGTAGTCCCGGTTCCAAAGAAAGATGGGAGAGTTCGGATGTGCGTAGATTTTAGAGATTTAAACAAGGCAAGTCCGAAGGATGACTTTCCTTTACCTCATATCGATGTTTTGGTAGACAACACCTGTGGACATGCCCTTCTTTCATTTATGGATGGGTATTCAGGTTATAACCAGGTTAAAATGGCAGAGGAGGATATGGAGAAGACGACGTTCATCACACATTGGGGTACATTCTGTTATGTAGTGATGCCATTCGGGTTGAAAAATGCAGGGGCGACCTATCAAAGGACAGCCACCACATTGTTGCATGATATGATGCATAAAGAGGCAGAGGTTTACGTAGACGACATGATCATCAAGTCCGTTGACCGTGACGCACACTTAGATAGCCTTAGAAGATTCTTCCATAGGCTGCGGAAATACGGAATGAGGTTGAACCCTCAGAAGTGTGCTTTTGGAGTGACGTCAGGCAGGTTATTGGGTTTTGTAGTGAGCTCTAGGGGAATCGAGGTTGATCCAGCAAAGATCAAGGCGATACAGGAAATGCCACCGCCTAAGACAGAGAAGGAGATAAGAGGTTTCCTCGGACGATTGCAGTACATAAGCCGGTTCATTTCGAAATTAACCATGATTTGTGACCCTATATTTAAGAAGTTGAGGAAAGGGGTCAAATCTGAGTGGGATGAAAAATGTCAAGCAGCTTTTGACAAAATTAAAGAGTACTTGGCCAATCCGCCTGTTTTAGTTCCACCAGTATCTGAAAAGCCTTTATTGTTGTACTTAACAATCACTGAGTCGGCAATGGGGGCTATGCTAGCTCAAAGATACGATGGCGAAGAGCGAGCAATTTACTACTTAAGCAAGAAGTTTCTAGAATATGAAACCCGGTACTCCAACATTGAGAGATTATCCCTTGCCTTAGTGTGGGCAACGAGGAAATTACGTCACTACATGCTTGCGCATACCGTGCATGTGACCGCATTCATGAATCCTCTCAAGTACCTGATGGAGCAGCCACTGGTCAATAGTAGAGTAGCTCGGTGGATGGTTATGTTATCGGAGTTCGACTTACAATTTGTTCCACAAAAAGCCATAAAAGGAAGAGTAGTCGCAGATTTTTGGCGATTTACTGTTGAGGAGGCTAGTGAAGAAAAGTTAGATTTTCCGATGAAGAAGTATTTCAAACACGAAAGAAACATGGGAAATGTATTTTGATGGAGCTTCCAACCAAAGTGGATTCGGTGTAGGAATCATTTTGATTTCTCCCGAAGGAGCCCATACTCCTATTTCCGTGAAGTTAGATTTTGAGGCGACAAATAATGTAGCTGAATATGAGGCGTGTATCATTGGCATGCAGGCTGCTGTAGAAATGGGCATAAAGTGCATGAGGGTATTTGGTGATTCGAGCCTTATAATAAACCAGGTTTGCAATAAGTGGAAGGTGAAGAACGAAGCTTTGGCACCCTACCAGGCTTACGTAAGGGATTTAGCAGAACACTTTGATCAAGTAGTGTTCACTTATTTACCTCGGGAGCATAATGAGTTAGCTGATGCATTAGCAAAGCTTTCATCCTTGCTTAATATCCCGAGAGGAGTTGTGTCTATGCCTATATGCATAGAGCGAAGAGATCAACCGGCTTATGTTTATTCTTTGGAAGTTTGTGAGGTAGACTCATCTTGTTGGTATTATGATATATATCAGTACCTGACTAAAGGAGCTTACCCTGAGGATTCTACCACAAGATCACAAAGAGCAATCAGACTCTTAGCGTCGCAGTATTGTTTGATTCAGGATCAGTTGTATAAAAAGACGGACATGGGTATCAATTTGCTTTGTTTAGAACAGAGTGAAGCTCAGAACTTGATGAAGGAAGTTCATGGGGGAGAATGTGGCCCGCATATGAATGGACGGATGTTGTCCAAGAAGGTTCAAAGGATGGGGTATTACTGGTCGACTATGGAAGCTGACTGTCACGACTATGTAAAACGGTGCTACAAGTGTCAAATCTATGCGAATTTGCAACACCAACCCCCGTCATTTTTGACCACGTTAACCTCGCCATGGCCATTTTCAGTTTGGGGCATTGATATCATAGGGAAGGTGACTCCTAAAGGAACGGGAGGACATGAGTATGTGCTTGTAGCCATTGACAACTTCACAAAATGGGTGGAAGCGGCATCCTATGCAAAATTGACTTCTAAGCACGTCGCTAAGTTCATACTTAGAAACATAATATGCCGTTATGGGGTTCCGCATGAATTGATAAGCGATAACGGAGTTCACTTCAAGAAAGAGACGACGGAATTGTTAGCAAAATACAAGATCCAACATCGTAGATCTTCGGTATATCGACCTCAAACCAATGGAGCGGTTGAGGCGGCTAACAAAAATCTCACTAGGATAGTAGAGAAAATGGCTTCTTCTTATAAGGATTGGCCTGATAAACTACCTTTTGCCTTATGGGGTTATCGAACTTCTATTCGTACATCCACCGGAGCAACTCCTTACTCCTTGGTATACGGAATGGAAGCGGTATTGCGATGAGGTAGCAATACGTCATTACGGATTATAGCAGAGTCGATTCGGAGCGGAATGGGCTAAGGCTAGGTATGAAGAGCTAGTCAACATCGATGAAAGGAGACTCGAGCCATGCACAATGTCGGATATACGCAGTCGTGTGTCGGGGCATTTAATAGGAAGGTCAAACTAAAGGACCTTGGAGAGGGGAACATGGTTTTGAAGGAGATACGGGCACCTATTCAGGACCCAAGAGGGAAGTTTAGGCCCAATTGGATGGGACCTTACATCATAAAGGAAATTCTTCCCGGAGGGGCGGTAAGATTAGTAGATCTGGAAGGGGAAGAATGCGTTCAGCTGACAAACTTAGATCAACTTAAGAAGTTTTATGCATAAAGGGTAAAAGTGGACCTAGCAACTGGTAATTAAAACCAGCAACTTTATAAGAATCAGCTACTGGCCCATTCGTCCAGCAATTGATTTACTTTCCTTGAACTACGATGGCCTGATTCCGCACATTGTGGATACGTAGGAAGCTTTTCTGAAAAGTCCGGCCTCACCAATTAAAATTTCCCTAATTTTGACTTTCTGTTTTAAAAGCAACATTGAACTCTCGCGGGTTCAATGGCACTTGAAATAAAACATAAGGCTCGAGTTTTCAAAAATCCAAGTTCCAGGAGATCTTCGCGGATCTCAAAGTTGGACTTTTTGATTTTAGGTTTTCCCGGTTCATTTCAATATTGGGTCTTGAACCCTCACAAGATCCGCGCAGATTTTCTTGTTTCAGGCCTAAGATACTCGTATTCTATTTTGGAGCCGTTTTGGGCCAAATCCGCGCGGATTCCTCCATTTTCTGGGCCAAAGTTTCTTCGGTGATTCTATGCGGATTTACGTTTTGACCTGAAGTACTCAGTTTGAAAGCAACTCAGGGCAGATCCGCGCGGATTCATGTTTTTTGGACTTCCTTTTGTTTTCAAATTCTCGCGAATCTGTATTACTCAAAATACTCAGCTGATATTTTCTCGAGCAGTTTTGGGGCAGAGATGCGCGGATTTCACCTTTCCCCGGCTTGTTTTCTTTTTCTCTTTCTTTCTCTTTTTTTAGGTTTGCTTCGTAATGCAAAAGTCTGTGCGGATTTTACATTATTTTGAGGGGAATTAAATTTTCTATGTGCAGAAGTTCTCGCGAATTTCACATATATGGTAGAAAATTCTAGGGAATTTCAAGAAATATGATTCTTTATTATTATTTCCAAACAGCAAAAAGAAAGAGCATGCGAATTTATTTGCTACTCAAATCGTTCATCAGCATCTAAAAAAAACGAAACACACTAAAAAGAAAAATACAAATTAAAAGGCAAGCAGCATCAGTTCTTCAGTCCTGTTTAAGCTTCTTCTCAGCTTCAGGAGCAATACTAGACCTTGACCCTTCACCCTGTGAGGATGTTCTTCTTGGCCTCTTTTTGATGTTAGAGTCACTGGGGGCTTTCTCTGTACCTTTCCCAGTGTCTTCCAGAATCTGCTGAGGTAGAGTCAGGTCTAGGTTCCCTGATTGTCACAGGTCTTTCCCTAGGATGTGTTGTAGTAGTTGGGGGGCGAGTCCTGGTTGATAGTGGGTCTATCCCTTTTCCTTCTTGATCTTTCAGCTGTTTCCTAACAGTAGGGTCTTTCTCGATTATCCATTGGCGATATGCCATAGATACATATGTGTTTCCTCCTGTTGTAGGGACAGCAAGAGTAGGCCTATTCATCCAGTAGTCTTGCCAAGATCGGACCTTAGAAGCGTCATTAGTGATGGCTTTAGGGTTAGGAGGAATGCAGTCTAGCGAGGGGATCCATTGCTTCCTTCTGATTTGACGCTTGGCTCGCTCAGGGAAGTAATAGGTTGTATGTGTTAAGCCCACAAGTCTCACGAATGGGCATCGATGGTCGACGGTGACTACTTCTCTTATTCTCCACCAGGTAATGTGCCACTTGATGATCATTTCTTCGATGAACCATTTCAGCCACTTGTCCGTCGAACGTTCCTTGTGTTTGCGGGTACGTTGGCAAAATTGGGTCATCCGGAAGGTAGCTTCATTCTTTGGGGGCGCCAAGAAGCGGGTATGCTCCATCAACCATATCTGCAAAGAAGAAGAGAATTAGATGCCGGGATAAATCAGGTCCACGCGGGTTTTCAGGGACGGAAGTCCGCGCGGATTTGTGAACAGTAAATTGGGGTAGGTGCGAAATTCGTGCGGATTTCGGAGAGTTGTAGAAAATTTTTACCTGAAGCAGCAGGGGGCTTCCTGAAAATTCGCCTTCAGGTTCGTTACAAAGCCGATCCAGGCACAGGATAGTCTCAGCTACTATCATCGGTGCTAGATTTTGGTCGTCGCGGAGGCTTTCGCTAATGTTGATCAAAGAAGCAGGACCGCTGTTTGTGCCGCCATGGTAGAAACAGAAGCCACCTAGTAAGCATAGGGTTAGGGCCCTAACTTTTCTCTCAATGTGTTCGCTTCTTTTGAACATGGAAATTAAGGGCAGAAAGTTCACTCTTTCACCCTCTAAGATTTTCTCTAAGTCATTTCTTCCTAAGCCTAGGAGAGCAGTGTACCTAGGTGCGGTATTTTTGGAGGAAGTTGGGACGACTGGTGTGGAGGTAAACTTAAAACCTAATATTGCGCCGAATTCTTCAGGGAGAAGACACAATTCTTTTTCCCCAAACCTAAACAAGTGGAGTTCAGGGTCCCAGAATTCGAAGGCGGCTCTAAGGAAATCCCACATTAGCCTTACTTGCCTCAGGCTAATTAGGGTATGTAAGTTGTATCTTTTCAACTCTTCTTTCTCAGCGAATGAAAGAGAAAGAATCCATTGATCGAGCTCTTTCTGGAAAGACATGTTTGGAAGGGAAGAAGAGATTGCGAGGATTTCTATAAAAGTTGGAACGCACAAGAACTCAAGAAGGAAAGTGTAAAGAACCCGTGCGGATTTTATAGTGTGGGAGTCAGGAGTGCGATGGAATTCCACGAGAGCTTGGCAGTACCAGTTTTGATAGGAATCAGAGACTTAGTTGGGAGTTGCGATCCGGTACAAAGTCTGCGCGGATTTGCTAGCTGATGTTGAACAGGACTCAAATGGGAATGGCGCAGATTTCTTATGGATCCGGGGCTTGAACGTGTCATCAAGTTAGCGCGGATTTGGCCCTGATTTTAGACCCAAAGAGGAAAGTGCGGATCTTTGGCTCATAGTGGAATTGCGCGGATTTTGGCTGGGCTGGGTCAGAAATCAAATTGGCGCGGATTTTGATCAGATGCAGGTAAATCTAGGCTGCCTACAGCGGGGATGGCGCGGATTTGGGCCAATTCCTGGCGAAGTTGGCGCGGATGTAGACCCAATGCTGGGGGCTGCGCGGATTATTTTTGGGTTTTGGATTGTATTGAATCTGCGTGGTTTTAGTAATAGCATTTGTATGTTTCCCGGCTTTGTTCGAAAGTTGTTAGTTTGGGATGTTGTAAAAAAACTTGATTGTCCTTGATAACTTATGGAATTTGTTCACTGACCACAGCTCCGCTCCTGTTTCTTTTTTATGTTGCATTGCATATGGTTTTGGTTTTCATTTCTAAATAGATAAAGATAGGTGAATAAAATAAAGTTTTTTACATAAGCATTGCATTCATGTTAAGCATTAATAAGGTAAGTTGAAAATTCACAGAGTCGATCCTCTAAGCATTATACATGGTCTCTCCCTCAATTATCTTCTTCGTCGGATACCAAATCTATGTAGGCGGGGCCCGATGGGCCGTAGTGTCGACCGGGTTGAGGTGTAGGGTTCTGCCCGGTGAGGAAGCTCCATCCACCGGCCGCCCAAGAAGAAGAAGCTTAATCTTGCTGATATCCTCCAGGAATGAACTCATTTTGAGAAGAACTAGGAGCATCATATGTATGAACTCGTCCAGATTCGTCCACGTGGAAGGAACCAGGATAATGCCCTTGCAAAACAGGGGCTTGCAAGACCGGGGTTAAGCTCCAGTTATCGCCGTATTCTTGTTTGACTGGTTCTTCTTTACCTAGAAAATATGAAGAAGCAGAGTCGAAGAAACCAGTGTTGCTTGAGGAATGCATGCTAGGAGTAGGGATTTCGGGTTGAGCTTCCTTGAAATCTACCGGTGCTTGATGGAAATCACCTGACCATCTCCGTTGGGGGTAGTCAGAGTACCCTTGGGACAAGGACATACTGCCGAACATCTGATCCAACATAGAAGTATCGGAGGCCTGTGAAGCAGCATCACTTTCACTTATATATCTCCCATAGGCACGTGTTCGGGATGACCCTCGAGCACCGGCAAAGCTCATAGTACTGGAAGACCCGATAGAGTGATTGGTATCATCTTCGGGAACGAGGGGAATGTTGGGAACGTAGCCATGAGACTGAGTTCCATAGGTGGTCATCCCGCTGCTACTACCCGAGGGTCCTGCGCCGCTACCTGAAGAACCCGCGCCTGGTGTCATATGAAAACCTCCTCCTCCCAAGTCAATGTCATGGTCGCTTTCCTCTTCTTCATCATCATCATCATGTGCATGGAAAGCAAGAGGTATAGCTCCGCCACCGCCCATGTTGTGGCCATGAGCATTGTTGTCATCATCATTGTCATCGTCATTGTCGTCATCATCGGCATCGTGACCTCCTTGGCCCCTACCATGGTGGTGGTAATGACCTCCTCCTCGTGGTTGTCCTCTACCACGACCTCCACCACGCCGAGGCCCAAAACCCATTCGACGCCGATATCGTCTCTGCATGTCTTGAATTTCATCACAGAGGCCGTATATAAGGGCAATGGCCTCCATGGTTTGTTCCCGACTCCACTGCAAGCAGTTTTCTTTTATAAGGATAAATACTTGGACATAGGGTTTATTCATTACTTTGAAACTAAAGGTCTTACCCCAGGGCTGTTCGAGGACAAAGGGAGCTCGGGGCAGTTTCTACGACGACGTCTGAAACCAAGTGGGTTAGGGACTGCTGGTGTTCCAGTGTCCTGCAAATTAACCAGGGTTAGTTACAACACAAGTGCGAAAGTTACAAGGAGTTCTTACAGTACTCACCATGCGTCCCATGAGGCGTGGTCGAATGGATGTGGCATAGTTGGCCCCCATGATCAGCAAATTTCCAATGGGAATCCCCATGAGATTGAGTTCAAGTTCATCGAAAGTCAAGGAGCGTGGGTAGAACATCTTGGCCGGTGGATTAACTGGTACCAGCGGAGGCCATACATGCATGCACTGGTGGGTGACCCTTTCCCCGCAGTACCATATGAAAGTAAAAGGGCCTTCAAATAAGATCCTTCTGCAGTTCATGTCCTGTAATGTATCGAGGTCCGGAAGCTGATCTTCCGTAACCTCGTAAGCCGCCCAAGGGTCCAAAGCGCACTAAACACGCATTAGTGGTGGGCTTGATAGTTTTAAAAGTCAGGGTGGAAGAAAAGGAAAGGTCATACCTGTCCTGGATTATTCAGTATGCCTCGGAAGAGCTCCAGGTGCTCTACCCGACGTTTTCTAACCAGCAAATCGTCGCGCCCCCAGCGAAGGGCGATTGGAAAGACATCACCAGCATTAGATTGGGGAGACAAGCTCTCGAAGTATTCGTAGAACCATATCTGCAAAGAGTAGGAGTTAGCTTTCAAACTACAAGCAGGTAGATAGATGGCAAGGGAAAAGGAGATACCTCGATGACTTTCCACAGGCCAGACAGATAAGTGTTGTTCTGCTCGAATTTTGATTTAGGGACCCGCACACCCGAACGGAGTCCCCGGAAGAGACAGGTATAAGCTGCTGCACCCCAAGCTAAGTTGGAGAGATTATTTAAGTCTGCCAAATTACCTAGATAGTGGAAGAATACACGACTACCACGGTCAGCAAAAATGGTAGTACACAGGAAAATGGCAAGTATCACTCGCCGTCTTTGTGCATCAGTGTACATTTCGTCCCAGAAGTTGCCCTTCAGGACCTCATCGAAAAGAACGGAGTATCGGAAACTCCGTGTGTCTTGTATGGTGCCCATGACTGGGCCGAACAGGGCTATTTGTTGGGCTTTGTCGTGGCCCAAGTCATTGGAGTACTGTAGGGGTACCCCGCCGAAAGATAACCCCGTAATCATGGCAAAGTCAAGGGGGGTAATGGTCATTTCATACTCTGGGAAGTGGAACGTGTTGGTTGTATCCCAAAAACGTTCACTTAATGCACGCACTACGCAATGGCCAGTAGGCTCGCGCATGGCATGTAGAGCGTTGAGAAAATGGCTAAAACCAGCTTCCCTGATGGTATCTTTCGCTGGAAAACCCAATTGTTCTAGCTCGTCTAGCGATCGAATCACCTTGCCCCACAGGCCTGGATATTATCGGCCTGCAAGGTAAAATTATACATGAGATTTCTGAGTGGAATTCAAAGTGTCATAATTAGTGAAGAAAGTGACATACCGTGACTTGGGTGGTGAAGTGAGAAATATGTACATCGCGACAATAAAGGAGATCTTGGCCATCCCATGGATGAGGGCCCGCCCAGTCTCGGCTTATGTTGCCCTTTTGGGCTAAGTCAACGGCCCAAGCTTCCTTCTTGGGATGACATTTAGTGGGTTTTGTTGTTGGCATGGTGGAGTACTACAAGAAAGACTCAACTCAAGTACAAGATTATTCAATACTCGAGCAAAGTCGAACATTAGAAAAATGTAAGTTTCTACGCGGAATTGAACAACCGAAACTGAAGCAGTTTTGGGCCCATTTGGTTGGATTGGCGCAGATTTTGGGCCGAAACGATTTTGGGCCCATTTCATGGGGTTGGCGCAGATTCTGGGTCGAAGGATTTTTGGGCCTATTGTGTTGGGCTCGCGCGGATTTACATCGGCTTTGGGCCGAAGCAATTTTGGGCCAATTGGTGAGATTGGCGCGGATTTTGGGCCGAGGGATTTTTGGGCCTATTTCCTTGGGCTCGCGCGGATTTTAGGTCAGTTTTTGGCCGAACAATTCTGGGCCCATTTTTGTCGGGTCTACGCGGATTTAGGTTATTCCAAATTTTGCATCGGTTCAAATTTAAGTAAATTCATAGCATGTGCGGACAAGTCCAAAACTTAATTGAATTTAAGTTCAAGACTTCATAATAAGTCCGTGGGTTGAATAATTCAACACAAGTTTTTTTTCTCACCCTACACATATACAAGCTAATTCATGCAAACTCAACAAAATGCAAGAAATTAAGCGAATTTCTACATATATACTTGGTGGATACTTGAGTGAACTTGAAACTTATGAAAACATACCTCTTTTGAATGGATTTGCGCGGATCTGAGCTGGGTAGGATGTTCAAGCAAAGCAGCAGGAGTTGCGCGGATCTGCGTGGGATATGAACAAAACTTTCAGCTCAAGTATTTACAGTACAAAGAAAATGGCCTGAAAGTGACTCAAAAACTGTGAGAAGGGCGCGGATTTTTTTTTGGGTTTTAAAGAAGGGTTAAGTTTTGGGGTTTTCAAACAGTTGGAGCTTGGTTGAAGATGGCCAGAAAATGCAAAGGAAGTGTTGAGTTTTGAAGAAATTTGCGCGGATTTCTTCACATACTCAGATTTCTGTTCATAAAAGTGGAAATTCGAACAAAATGGCTCAAAAGCTTCTGAAGTTGCGCGGATTTCAGCTGGGTACCTGAGAATGGCGCGGATTCCTCAGGGTGGAGTCGGAATTTACCTGAGAATGGCGCGGATTTTGTCCGAAGTTGGTGTCTCCGGGCTGCTGCGTTTTGCGTGGCTTTGGTTGGGAAATGGAGTTGTGAGGTTATAAATGGAGATGACGAGATAAGAGTGGATGGAGAGTGAGTGGTTGAGGAAGAGTTTGAGGCTTTTAATGCCATGGAGATAAGACAAGTGGTCAAGGGAGTTATTTTAAACTTTCCTTTAGTTTTACTTCATCTCTCACTTTGTATTTTTTTACTGATCAAAATACTTACGAATTTATCCTTT
Source organism: Portulaca oleracea (assembly GCA_029582165.1). Classification (NCBI taxonomy): domain Eukaryota; kingdom Viridiplantae; phylum Streptophyta; class Magnoliopsida; order Caryophyllales; family Portulacaceae; genus Portulaca; species Portulaca oleracea. The sequence continues at coordinate 19,543,582 of CM055882.1, read as the reverse complement.
TCAGGAAAAAACATAACAAGCCTGGACAACATCCAGCAGTCAAGCTAGCTACAAAACAATTCCGGATACCTTTCAAGCTATCCTTGAAAGTTGAAGCCTGGACAACATCCAGCAAATTGATCAGCATCGGACTACCTCCGGTCAGAATTCCAAGCTACCCTTGGATCGTTCAAGCCTGGGTAATTTCCAGCAAATCAAGTCAACAAAATCGGACTACCTCCAGTTGGCTACGAGAGTTTTCGCGTATACTTTGACTTTCGTCTTATTCAGACTCAGTCAAAGTGGGGGCTATCTGTAGACACCGAAAATGGGTTGGGCAGATTTTCAGTTTAACCCGGGGATAGAAATGAAGGTTCGTGCGGATTTGGGCCAAAATGGTTGGGCTGGCGCGGATTTACAAAATTTGGGCCAAAATCAGCAAGGTTGGCGCAGATTCTATAGATGGGCCTAACAGTCGGGTTGGCGCAGATTTCTGGTATCTGGACCAAATTGGGAAGGTTGGCGCGGATTTTGTTTTGGGCCATAATATAGAGATCGGCGCGGATTTATGCCCATCCCAGATTTTGAAGGTGGATCCACGCGGATCTTGAACTGGATCCGGATCCAAATAGAACCCAAGAATCCGCGATTGATTCGGGTCGATTGGCGGATTCGGCGGTTACTCTGCGATCAAGATAATCGATCAAAACCGCCTTGCCATTGGGAGTGGCGCGGATTTCTGGTCGAGGAATAACCGCTACTACCGCGCCTGGAGGTTATTTAAGGATCCGCGCGGATCCGATTTTAGGTTAGCAATTTTTGATCCCGGTGAGAGTTTTCTAGGCGAACTCAAATTTTCTCCTAAAAAAACTTGATTCCGGCGAAGGTTTACGAAATTCGCGCGGATTTCACCAGTTGGGCTTCTCGGCTACTTCAGGTCCACGCAGATTCCGGCCCACCCCAGACCACTTTGGTTCATCCGACCTGTACCGGACAAAATCCGCGTAGACTTTGGGTATTTTCATTTTTTCTCTTTTTCTCGTTTCTTAGGTCATAACTGTAATAATGTAGCCGGTAGATCCCCGCCCGCTGTAATTTAGTTTTCTTTTCGTTTCTTTTGTTATTTCGTCCATTATGTGAACCTTATGATTCCATTCCGAATGCATGCATTTTTTTTGTAATTTGTGACAATTCTTTTTTTTTTTTCTCTTAGTATGTAAAACCCGACCTAGTAAAGGCCGCTTCGGCGGGCGGTGCAAGGGCATCCCCCTACACCGACACTTTTACCCCCGGATCCAAATTTCGGTTCGAGACCGGAGTCATCCCTATTTTTGTTAATTTTTATAAAATTAACTGGCGACTCCTCTTTTTTTGGTATTTTAATCTTTTTTCATCCGATTCGTATTTTCGTATATATGAACGATTTTCAAGCCCGTTTGAATTTTGGGCCGGAAAATACCCTTGATCCATCAGCGAGATCCGCGCGGATTTGCTTGATGGGCTCGCGGTATTTTCCGTCCCTAATTCAGGCGGGTCGGTCCTAAAAGACTAAGATTTTGGCCTGTGGTAGTTCGGGATCCGCGCGGATCCCGTTGGTCACTCGGTCTATTTTTTTTAGTTTTTCGACCGGTTTATCCTCATATGTCCGGAAATCTGAATTAGGCGAGATTAAATAAAATACCACAATTCGAAAACTTCCTTGCAAAGCCCAAAATCTTAAATTCGTCCCTTTTAAAGATAAGCAACCCTACGTCGAATCGACCTTCCGTGGAGGACCGTGCCCTCCGGGGCCGCGGGCCCTACAGCGCGCTAAATCAAAGGGGACAAATATTTTGGGACGGAGGGAGTAATAATAATAAAATAAATATACTTTATTACCAATTACTTAAACGAGTAAATAAGACTAGACACAGTAAATTGCAAGACACTTTTACTAGGAATAGAATAAAGGGAAAAAAAAATTAAATGAAGCAATTGTTGGAGTTGGATGTACAGAACCATGACACCACATCACCACCCCTTTTCCATTTATTTGCTTTAATTAACTACAATTTGCTCTAGACCTCTAGCCTGCCCTAAGATATGTAAGACAAAACAAAGAAAATAAACAATGTCAGAATGGAAAAGCAAAACGTAAAGATGAGTAAAAAAATAATAATAATAATAATAATAATAATAATAATAATAATAATAATAAATCAAAGAAAAAGTTGAGTTAATAACCAAGTAGCCATGGCCAAAAACAGAGCATGAAAAAGAAAACAGAGTACACAAATTAGTTTCCCAATTCACCAGTATTTCTACAAATAGCGGAAGAAAAGTGCGATTCGGAAAGAAGAACAGTGAACTGGAACAGATCAATGCTCGAAACAGGGGTTCTATTAATACTTGAAACTGTAAACTACAACTTGAAATTGGAAAAATGTAAGCTTGGAACCAAGATCGAATACTGAAAACTGAAAGTAAAACTGGGAAATAGAAAGAGAAAAACTTGATAGAAGAGAACTTGGCATCCCATCCCCTCTTCCTACCACTCTATTTATACATGAGTTGAACACAACCCTAACTACCCATAGCAAACTTTGGGTTGTTCTGATTCTTCGCTGCTCAACAATGGCCATGACTTGCGGCACAAGACTGACTTGTTGATCTTTGACCTGGTGTGGAATATCTGAGCATCCAATATTGTTGACGGAAGAGGGCAAAAAAAATTCGGCTAAATTTGGAAGATGCTTGACCGAGAATTCAGGTGATAGAAGTTGGTTGATGAAGATAATGCTGATGATGATCGATGAGATGAACGGTGGAGATGATGCTTGAGGATGGATATTGATGATGAAGATTGATGATGATGAATAGGGCCAAAACAAAATAAAAAGAAGAGCAGGTGGTGTGGCTTGGCACGTGAGCCCTTGGGACTCCTTTTTATTATTTTGTTTTCTCTTTTCTTTTCAACCCCATTTAAATCTTGACCGGTCTGTGTCTGTCCAAATTAAGCCCAAAAACTTCATTTTCCGTCCATTTTTCCAACTTTTATCATCAACCTGCAAAATTTAAATTAACTACATAAAAATTTTAACTTAATATTTATTTTGAGCTAAATTAAATATAAAAGTGCAGACAAAATGCCATAATTTTTTGCCTGAACAAACACTATACACTTAAATTTTGCTCGTCCTCGAGTAAAAAGTTAGAAAACAATAAATAAATAAATAAATAAAATAAGGAAGGCAAAAAATTCTAACTCACTTTCGTAGGAATCACGGTTTCATTTAGCGTATGCGACAAGCCTTTTTAAACCCCTAGGTTCCCCTAGTGGACGAGTAGGTCTTGTGAGGGTTTGCAGAAGTTATACCCACAAAACTCTTTTTTTTTTTTTGAAATAGGAAGAAAACAAAAATAAAAGAAATAAAATAAAATAAAGAACTAAGAAAAATAGAGGGAAAAAAACGGAAGGAAAATATACACAGTTTAATCAACAATATTACCCAAGAAACTCAATTGTTAGCATGCATATAGACGAAATGTACAAGTCAAGACACTGATCTCACTGCTTACATCCGCACATAATTATCACCCGATCATTATGTAGATTAAGTGTTGACCGGTAGACCTCACTTTAGGATTAGTGAACACTCATACTCATGTATTTAAATTTTGTAGAAGTTCTCTCAAATTCTCTTCCATTAGTACAATCTACCATAAGTTTGATCATACTCTCAATTCTCCACCATTAGTAGGCTAAAATGCAATTATAACCAAGAGGGCTTTTAAGGGTTGTAATGGAGGCTTGGCCTAAAGATGAGGGACGGAAATCATTTAGGATATGTGGAGCTAAAAGCCAAGATGCTAATGGAGCACAACTTATTTCTCCAATCACACCTCAAACTTCCATAAACACCATTCAAGCTACCATGTATCAATAAATTTCAATGCCTTTGGATGAGCTTAAAAATAATTTGAAGTCCCTTCATGCCACTCTTTTATTCTCAACTTTTCTCTTTTTTTCTCTCTTTTTCTCTTTTTTTTTTTTTGAAATGAAACTGAGAATGACATGGGGAAAAGGATATCACAACTCAAACCAAGATATTCCAACCAATACTCTGAATTAAACAATGAGGCAAAAATATCACCACTTATATATTCTCATATATCATCACTTTTCCAACAAAGTTGCTGCAATAGACCTGGCTTAGGGATATGGAAGGTATTTTGGCCAAGGGCTTAATAAATAGGTGCAACAATTATGAGGTAAAGGCTCATTAGGGTCATAAAAAGGGATTAAAAATGTCACAAGGTGGCTTTTTGGCTCATGTTGTTTAGAAACAAAGAATGTTTCTATCATGTTATAAATGCAAATGCCATATATGGTCTCGAAGATAGACTGACCAAGTTCTAGAGATATGTTACCATGGAAGAGTCACACTCAAAAATGAACAAAGAGACTAACATGTATGTATTAGTCATATAGGCTCGAAGTCTCACGGGTTCATCTACCACAGTCAAACACTCGCTCTAATATGAGGGGTTTAAGATTAACATGAGATTTCACAATTTAACCATTGTCTATCATATACATTTTATTTATATACACGCTAACAAATTAGGCACGAGGGGTCAAAAGTCAATCAAATTGGTATAAAACCTCCCAACAACTCTTTTTTAAAAAAAAAAAATTCTTTTTTTGGGGCGGCAAAAAGGAAAAAGGAAAAAGGAAAAAGGAAAAGGAGAGGGAAAAGAAATCAAGATGAAATTCACTCACCCCCACTCTACACTTAAATTTTTCAATGTCCCCATTGCATAAGCAGCATAAGAATGGGCACACAGAAATAAAATAAAATAAAATAAAAATAAACTAAGGGGAAAATGAAGAGAAAAACAAAAAATAAAAATAAATGAAGTTATATACAAAGGAACAATAGTACCGGGTTGAATGCTGGGTGCATCCAAGCAATCATCTCTATGTCATCAGTCTCCATACTGTGGTTTGTAGAGCTTCAACCACTCTACTTCTCTTTCCACAACAGGTAACTCCAAAAATGGCTTCAACTTTTGACGATTGACTTTAAACTGCGAACCTGTTGTCGCGTCCTGTATTTCTATAGCACCATGGGGAAAAACATGAGAAACAATATGAGGACCTGTCCAACGAGATCTCAACTTACCTGGAAAAAGGTGGAGCTTGGAGTCATATAGCAGCACCTTCTGGCCTGGAAAAAACTCTTTTCTTCGAATGTGCCTGTCATGAAATAATTTGGCTCTCTCTTTATGAATTCTAGAGTTCTCATAGGTCTCCATCCTTATTTCTTCCAACTCACTCAACTGCAATTTTCTCTCTATCCCAACTGCTTCTAAGTCAAGGTTCAAAGTCTTTAGTGCCCACATAGCCTTATGCTCAAGCTCTACGGGAAGATGACATGACTTACCATAAACAACTCTGAAAGGAGACTATGGGACCCGGGAAAATCCCCGTTATCCTTCGCGGTGTACGGCGAATGGAAAGGGGTGTCTTTTCTTGGAAGGGATTTAAATATATTTTATTATGATGTTCAAATGAATCAAAATAATAAAATAAAAAGAGTCGCCAATTAATTTTTAATGAGAATTAATAAACTCAAATTTAAACTCCATAAACCACGAACCATGAGATTCGGATCCAGGGGTAAGGTTACGAATTCGAAAGTAAAAACCCTCGAATTCGCCCGTTCAAAGAACGGACTTTACTAAATCGGTTAATTTAAAGAAAATAGTAGAAGACGAGAATTAATTAGATTAATCAATATTATTTAGCACATACAAATGAGATGATTAAATGCAAAAAATAAAGTAAAACAAATAAATGCAACTAATAAAATAAAATAAAAGAACATACGCATAAATATTTACAAGTTAACATTTAGTCAATTTGATAAGAGCATCAATATTATTATTTAAGTTGGATTTACATCATATAAAGTGAGAATAAAATAAGAAGAAAAAAAACAATACTAACCTCAAGTTAATGCCAAGATTATGAATGCAAGATGATGATGATGAGAAGAAGGAGGGAGGAGAAGAAAGATAAAATCACCTAGTGTCAATACTCCTAGGATGATTTTGAGGTGTCGAAAAAGAGTAGAAATGAGGGTGTATTTATAGTGGTGGAGGTAGATTTATTTATGGTGGTGAATGAAAGAATATTGGGAGGATAAAATCAAATAAAGGTTGATTTTATTTGATTTGGAAGAATGAGGAAGGATAAAATAAAAGAGGGATTTAATTTGGTTTGATTTTGGGGATATTCTTCATCATTTTTGCATTTTAAAATTCTTGGCATTTTTCTAAATTATTCAAAATAAAATAAGCTCAAAATAAATTACAATATTTATAAAGCTGAATTAAATGACAAAATTTCAGCGTCTACAGAAACATGCCTAAAGGAGTCTTAAAGGCGGTCCTATAAGCCCAAAGAGCATCAACAAGCTTGTCTGACTAGCCTTTTTGGTTCCTGTTCACAGTTTTCTCCAAAATCTATTTGGTCTGTCTGTTAGAAACCTCTACCTGGCCACTGGTCTGGGGGTGATAACTGATACGGGGTGGCTAAGCGATGTACGATCGAGTACTTTTTCAACAACGCATCAAAGGTGTGATTGTCAAAATGGGTACCTCGATCACTAATGATAACTCTAGGCATGCCATACCTCGGAAAAATGTTCTCCCAAAGGAACTTCAAAACTACTCTGGTCTCGGTTGACCTGGTTGGCACTGCCTCTATCCACTTAGACACATAATCCACAACCAAAAGAATATACTCATTCCCAAAAGAAGAAGGAAATGGTCCCATAAAGTCAATCCCCTAAACATCAAAGATCTCAACCCCAATAATTGGATTAAGGGGCATCATGTCTCTCCTACTGATTTTTCCAGTCTGCTGACACGTAGGACAACTCTTGCAGTACAAATGAGCAACGTTAAACAAAGTAGGCCAGTATAAACCACGCTGAAGGACTTTGGCAGATGTTTTCTTCCCACTAAAATGTCCTCCACAAGCTTGGTCATGACAAAATGATAAGACACTTCTAATCTCATTATCAGGGATACATCTCCTAAATATCTGGTCAAAACAATACTTAAACAAGTAAGGGTCGTCCCAATAGAAAAATTTCACCATAGAAAAGAACTTGTCCTTGTCATGCTTATTCCAGCCTAAGGGTACCTCACCAGTCATTAAGTAATTGACAATATCAGCATACCATGGTTCGGATTGAACCATAAGTAACTGTTCATCGGGGAAGCACTCAAAAATAGGGGACTCACTCTTATTTTCAACAACAATTCGAGATAAGTGGTCTGCGACCAGGTTCTCAGAACCTTTTCTATCCCGAATCTCACAATCAAATTCCTGCAAAAGCAAAATTCACCTAAGCAGTCCAGGCTTTGCATCCTTCTTGGAGAGAAGGTGCTTAACTGCAGCATGGTCAGTATAAACAATCACATGAGAGCCAATCAAGTAAGGACGAAACTTTTCAAAGGCAAACACAACTGCCAAAAATTCTTTCTCAGTCACAGTATAGTTCAGTTGGGCCACATTCAGAGTATGGCTAGCATAGTATATGACATGGGGTTTCCTATCCATACGTTGTCCTAAAACAATCCCTACAGCAAAGTCAGAAGCATCACACATCAGCTCAAAGGGCTCTCCCCAGATGGGAGGGTGTAAGATAGGGGCAGAACTCAGGGCTTCTTTCAACCGAGTGAATGCCTTTATACACTCTTTCGAGAAGTTAAAAGGCACATCCTTAGCTAAAAGATTGGTCAAGGGCCTAGCAATTTTACTAAAATCCTGGATGAACCTTCTATAAAATCCTGCATGCCCTAAAAATGACCTCACGTCTTTCACACAAGTGGGAGGGGGAAGATTGGAAATCAAATCAACTTTAGCTTTATCAACTTCAATCCCTTCCTGTGAAATTACATGCCCTAGAACTATTCCCTTTTTTACCATAAAATGGCATTTCTCCCAGTTCAGAGTCAAATTTTTCTCCCTACATCTTTCCAATCCCTTAGTCAGATTAGCCAAACAGTCATCAAATGAGGAACCAAACACAGAAAAATCATCTATGAACACTTCAATGCATTGCTCTATTATATCAGAAAGTATAGAAATCATGCAACGCTGAAAAGTGGCAGGGGCATTACAAAGACCAAAGGGAATTCTCCTAAAGGAAAAAGTACCAAAGGGACATGTGAATGTGGTCTTATCTTGGTCCTCAGGTGCTATGAAAACTTGGGTGTAGCCAGAGTATCCATCTAGAAAGCAATAGTAACTATGTCCAGCTAACCTCTCAAGCATCTGGTCTATAAAAGGTAGAGGGAAGTGGTTTTTCCTACTGGCGACATTTAACTTCCTGTAGTCAATACAAACTCGCCACCCAGATTGGACTCTAGTGGAACTAACTCATTCTTATCATTCCTAATCACGGTAACACCGGTCTTTTTAGGCACAACTTGAACATGGCTGACCCACTCACTATCAGAAATGGGATAAATGATCCAATGGTCTAACCACTTAATGACCTCTTTTTTTACAACTTCTTGCATGGTCGGGTTCAGACGTCTTTGGTGGTCTCTATGAGGTTTAGCACCATCCTCAAGATGAATTCTATGTTGGACAATGGATGGGCTAATACCTTTGATGTCACCTAAGGTGCACCCTATGGCCTCTTTGTTCTCCTTAAGTATTTTCATCAGCTTATCCTCTAGGTCTGGGCTCATGTTAGAGGCAATAATCATAGGAAAAGTCTCATTCGGACCCAAAAAGGCATACTTAAGGGAATCAGGCAAAGGTTTGAGCTCTAACAAGGGAGAATCTTGTGTCACAGAGGGAGAGGAGTCAGAAGACTCAGGGGAGAGGGAATAAATCTCATCACAACAATCATTTTCAAACTCATCATGATCATACACATCCAGCCAATTTGCAGTATCAGTCACATCATCAAACACAGTAGGTTGTCTTTGTAAACTAAAAATATTTAGATTAATAGTCATGTTTCCAAAAGACAACTTCATCATACCATTCCTACAGTGAATCATAGCATCAGATGTAGCAAGGAACGGTCGACCCAAAATGAAAGTTATCTAGGTCTCAGGGTTCACAATAGGCTCGGTCTCAAGAACAACAAAGTCCACAGGAAAAATGAACTCACCCACTTTGATCAAGACATCCTCTATAACGCCCCTAGGGGTTCTAGTAGAACGATCAGCTAATTGGAGAATGGTCTTGGTAGGTTTCAACTGTCCCAGCCCCAACTTCTCATACACGGTGTATGGAAGTAGGTTAACACTTACACCCAAATCCAACAAGGCTCTATGAATGGTCTGGTCACCTATGACTATGGAAATAGTAGGGCAACCTGGGTCTTTAAACTTGGGTGGGATTTGGTGCGAGATAATGGAACTCACATTAGAAGCTAAGAAGGCTTTCTTTGGGACTTGGGTTGTTCTCTTGGTGGTGCACAACTCTTTCAAAAACTTAGCATAAGGAGGCATCTGTTGGATCGCACCAAGAAGGGGAATATTGATTTTGACTTGAGAGAAAGTCTCTCTAAGCTTATCAACATGGGTCTGGTCCTTCCTATTCTTTAGCCTACTTGGAAAAGGGATAGCAGGTTTGTGAACCCACTCAGCATTTGCAGGCACATCATCCCCCTTTTTAGTTTCATCTTGCTTATCCCCCTTAGGGTCATCTAAGTCAGGTTGTGGGGAAAGGGGAACATCAAATAGGGTGCCATCAGTAACACCCTTACTAACAGAATCAGTCACATGAGATGAGGGAAGAGATGGAGAAAGTTCAATGGGCACATCCACAAGGTCCTGCACATCATGACCAGCTAAACGACCTGACCTAAGTGAGGTGATTGCATTGACTTTTTTCAGATTATTATCATGGACACGTGGGCGTGTGGACGATGAGGCTATGTTCGAGTTGGTCTCGGGTTGACTTGGAAAGGTCCCTTTTTCCCTACTGACAACGACTAGCTGAGACAGTTGTTCGGCTATAGTCCTCATTGCTTTCTCTAAGCTATTATGGGATCTTTCTAGATTGTTAAATCTTTTATCAATCTCATTGTAGCCCGGAGGTTGTTGCGTATGAGCAACTAGGACAAGAGGTGGTCTGGGTTGGCCTTGGTAAGGAGGTGGTTGGGCTGAGGTGTTTCCATTAAACCCTCCAGTGTGTGTGCTAGGTCCTCCTAAGTTTTAACCCTAACTCCAAGAGAAGTTAGGGTGATTACGCCACCCTGGGTTATAGGTTGGGGCAAAAGGGTCATTTCTTGGTCTTTGGTAAGCCATGTTCACTTGCTCAGTTGCATTTGACAGTTGGTAAGCATAATGAGGGCAAGTACTCAAGGTATGGTCTAAGGCTTGGCAACAAAAACATGTACTACTTTTTGGTTGAGGAGTAGTCAACTCCCTTAACTGGTTCTCTAAGGCTGCAAACCTAGACTCTATATGGCTCAAGTCAGACACTACATGCATACCCCCCTTGGAACTGGCGATTCTAGAGCTTAAATTGTCGTCCCTTGTGGTCTCCCATTGCATTGTCTTTTCAGCTAGGTCCTCTAGAAATTCCCATGTCGCTTTAGGATCCTTAGATAAGAACCCACCTTGACACATAGACTCTAGCATGGTTCTAGTCTGTTGGTCTAGACTCTCATAAATGATTTGGCAAAGACGCCATTGTTCGAGACCATGGTGGGGACACTGGGCTAACAAGTTTTTGAATCTATCCATGCAACGCCAAAATGGTTCCCTATCTAACTGAACAAACTGATTGATTTCATTCCTTTATTTCACAGTTTTGCCATTAGGAAAATATTTACGCAAGAAGACTTTAACAAAATCATCCCATGTAGCAATAGACTTAGCAGGCAAACTGTACATCCATTTCTTAGCATTATCTTTCAGAGCAAAAGGAATAAATCTCAGTCTCACCACATTAACAGAAACATTATGAAAATGCATCATAGCACACACTTCTTCAAATTCACTCAAAAATAAATAAGCATCTTCAACTCCAGTGAATTTAGGAAGCATTTGAGTGTAATGTGGTTTCAGTTCAAGGCTCACATTATTTCCAAGATCAGGCACATTAAAACATGAAGGTATTGTTGAACGAAGAGGGTAAAAAATATCATTAAGAGCTTTTTGGTTTCCTTGTTCTCCAGCCATTTTATCAGATTTAGGTTCAACCCTAATAAGTCTTCTTCTTTTAGGATCTCTAACCCAAACACTCATGCAATGTCCAACACCTACAGTCAATCTTTTTTTTTTTGGATTTTTTTTTCTACTAAACTATAAAGCAAATAAAAGTGGTCTAATCTAACTAATGAAAAAGAATTAAATAAAGAAGACAAACAAAGAATAATAACAATAGAAAAAAAAACTAAAGAAACAGACTGAATAATAAGTTTGCTAAATAAAAGTGGGTAAATTGAAGACTAACCGTCCCCGGCAACGGCGCCAAGAACTTGTTGATTCTGAATTGTTGACCGCAAGCGCACGGTGTCTACTTGTAGCGTAGTCCGGAAAATACGGGTCGATCCCACGAAGACGGTAGTATCAAACTTTAACCAACAAAAATAGCAAACTAGTACTATTAATTGAAAATTAGACTAATCTGATTATAAACTAAAAAAATAAATATACTTTGTTACCAATTACTTAAACGAGTAAAATAAGACTAGACACGGTAAATTGCAAGACACTTTTACTAGGAATAGAATAAAGGGAAAAAGAATTAAAAGAAGCAATTGTTGGAGTTGGATGTACAGAACCATGACACCACATCACCACCCCTTTCCATTTATTTGCTTTAATTAACTACAATTTGCTCTAGACCTCTAGCCTACCCTAAGATATGTAAGACAAAACAAAGAAAATAAACAATGTCAGAATGGAAAAGCAAAACGTAAAGATGAGTAAATAATAATAATAATAATAATAATAATAATAATAATAATAATAATAATAATAATAACAATAAATCAAAGAAAAAGTTGAGTTAATAACCAAGTAGCCATGGCCAAAAACAGAGCATGAAAAACAAAACAGAGTACACAAATTAGTTTCCCAATTCACCAGTATTTCTACAAATAGCAGAAGAAAAGTGTGATTCGAAAAGAAGAACAGTGAACTGGAACATATCAATGCTCGAAAAAGGGGTTATATTAATACTTGAAACTGTAAACTACAACTTGAAACTAGAAAAATGCACGCTTTGAACCAAGATTGAATACTGAAAACTGAAAGTAAAACTTGGAAATAGAAAGAGAAAAACTTGATAGAAGAGAACTTGATATCCCATCCCCTCTTCCTACTACTCTATTTATACATGAGTTGAACCCAACCCTAACTACCCATAATTAGCAAACTTTGGGTTGTTCCGATTCTTCACTGCTCAACAATGGCCATGACTTGCGGCACAAGACTGACTTGTTGATCTTTGACCTGGTGTGGAATATCTGAGCATCCAATATTGTTGACGGAAGAGGGCAAAAAAAATCGGCTAAATTTGGAAGATGCTTGACCGATAATTCAGGTAATAGAAGTTCGTTGATGAAGATGATGATAGAGATGAACGGCGGAGATAATGCTTGAGGATGGATATTGATGATGAAGATTGATGATAGGGGTGTTCACGGGGCCGGTACCCGAAAACTTTCGGCGGAGATAATGCTTGAGGATGGATAAATTTTCCGGGTACCCGAAAATTCGGGGCGGCCAAACCCTCGAACCGTAACAGTAACCGAAACTTCCGGGTACCCGAAAATTTCGGCGCGGATACCGGTTAACCAAAAAACCCAATTAATTATAATCAAATGAGTTACCAATTTTTATTTTCAGTCTACCACTACCAGTAGCTCCACTGTCCAGTAGCCAAAAATGTTTCAAAAATTTTCCAAAAATATTTTGAAATCGTGACACCAAAGACTCAAAGAAGAACTTAGTATATTAATAGCATTATAGCTATACATTAACGTAATATTAGGATTTTTTCCGGATTACAATTTGGGCTTGGACACTTGGATAGTGTACTGAAGATTTTAGAAAATGATAGGCAAAAATAAAATCTGGACCTAAATGTTAAATTTAATCTCAGGTATTTCGGGTACCCAAAAGCGTTTAGGGCTGATCCGTAACCGAACCGATTAATCGAAAAATATTCCGGGGCGGGTACCCTAAATTAATGACCCGATAGCGGGTTTCCGAATCGGGTTTTTCGGGGCTGTTAATTATGAACAGCCCTAATTGATGATGATGAATAGGGCCAAAACAAAATAAAAAGAAGAGCAGGTGGTGTGGCTTGTCACGTGAGCCCTTGGGACTCCTTTTTATTATTTTGGTTTTCTCTTTTCTTTTCAACCCCATTTAAATCTTGACCGGTCCGTGTCTGTCCAAATTAAGCCCAAAAATTTTATTTTCAGTCCATTTTTTCAACTTTTATCATTAACCTGCAAAATTTAAATTAACTACATAAAAATTCTAACTTAATATTTATTTTGAGCTAAATTAAATATAAAAGTGTAAACAAAATACTGTAATTTTTTGCCTGAACATTGTTAAATACAAATAAAAAGAGGCATGTGACAACAACACAAAAAGACAAGCAATTGATTTAACAATTTCAACTTATCGTTGAGTCAAGCAGGCTAGCTAGTAAGCTGCAAAACAAAGCAAGCTACTTGACAATATTGCAAATTAAAGCTCTCTGTGAATTTGACTTTGCTCAATTTAGAAAGAGACAGTATATTTTAGAAGATTGGGATGTGGCCTAGGGAGGGGATAGCAAAGATGGAAAATTTGTGTTTGCAGAGAAATGGAAAGATAGAAATATTGAAAGAGCCCAAATAAAAAGAGAAATGGAATAAGATAATATTTTAATAGGAATAAGAAAATCTCTTACCTCTGTTGTTCTGTTTTCTATTAAAGCAGATACATGGCATAATAGGAATAAGATATTTTAATAGGAATCCACTGTATTTGTCGCAGTATGAAAACAGAGGAGGTAGAGGAGAGAAAAAGAAATCATCGTGTGAATACAACCAACCAAACATACAAGCCAAGCTTTAGAACACACAACAAAACATCTTTTTCTACTTTACTAATGATACATACTAGTGAATGGCTTGTCCAATGGATGAGGTTGTTCATCATATTTTATACTATTTTTGTTCTTTATGTTTACTACAATTATTACTTTAACTAAGTAATAAGTATTGGTAGTTCTTTAACATGTTCTCGTGAAACAAATTGTGTTATTAAGTATTAGAAGTATGACATAAAATTATTATTAGAATAAAAAAACAACCCGTTTATATTGTCATTTCATTTACTAATGTCATTCACTTTTCACAATTTCACTCTCCAACTTCTCTCTAGTTTCTCTCTCTAATAATAATAATAATTATAATAATAATAATAAAGATAATGATTATGATAATATTAATAATAATAATTACAAAATTTTATTTTTAAAAAAAATTAATCGAAAAAATCCAGAAAAACACAGTTGCGGCGGCACCGCGGTGTTGCCGCACGTAGATCACGGCACCGCCACGGCTGAGCCGCGATATTCGTGCAGCAACACCGCGGTGCCGCGCAAATTTCGCGCCACAACCGTGTTTTTCTGAGTTTTTTTTCAATTAATTTTTTTAAAATAAAATTTTGTCAATATTATTATTATCATCATCATTATTATTATTATTACTATTATTATTATTATTATTGTTATTATTGTTACCATTATCATTATTAATATTAAATTGCAATGTTATTTTCGTCGAATTTACAAAATTTTAATATTAATAATGATAATAATAATAATGATTATAATAACAATAATAATAATAATGATAATGATGATGATGATGATGATAATAATAATAATAATTACAAAATTTTATTTTTTAAAAAATAAATCGAAAAAAATTTAGAAAAACACGGTTGCGGCGCGAAATTTGCGGCGGCATCGCAGTGTTGCTGCACGAAGATCGCGGCGGTGCCGCGATCTACTTGTGGCAACACCACGGTGACGCCGCAAATTTCGCGTCGTAACCGTGGTTTTTTGGATTTTTTCAATTAAATTTTTTGAAAAATAAAATTTTGTAATTATTATTATTATTATTATTATTATTATTATTATTATAGAGAGAAACTAGAAAGAAGTTGGAGAGTGAAATTGTGAGGGTCAAGGGCATTATTAGAAATTATTGTGAAAAAGTGGGCGACATTAGTAAAATGGGGTACGACGTATAGCAATGCATCAAAAGAATTCATACTTTGGATTGGAAAGTCTTTCCAATCCAATCCAATTCTTTCCAACTTCATAAAAAATCATCCAAATCTCACACATTTCCCAATAAAAGATACATATTAAAAAATACAAATTTAAACAAAAAAAATATATCTGCTATTATTTTTATATTCATTTAAAGTTATTTTAATACAAAAATATATCAGCTATTATTTTTATATTCATTTCAAGTTATTTTAATAAAAAACAAACTGTCAAATATTAGTTACTGTGATTATTGTTTTAGATTACATGATAATTTTCTGATTAGTAAACAAACAGTGAAATATTTTTCTGTGGCTTGCTGGAGAAGCTGCTTTTTGTTTTAGGGGAAACTGGAGAGAGGAAGGATGAGAAGTGCAGTAGATCTAGAGGAAAAGAAGAGGCTTTGAGAAGCTAACGTTTCCCATGAGCAAAACTTCAGTGAATCAACTCCGATAGTGACACCAGTGAAGTGGTCTGGCGATTTTGGGTTATCTAGAGGCAGCCGACAACGACAGTGACACCAGTGAAGCAACTCCGGTGGCGAAGGTGAATGTCCAATTTCCGGCAAGAATCATGAAAAGGTAAACTATCTTGTAAACTTTCAAACTTTTGCCTGTAGATGTGAATGGTGAGAACCAAATGTCGTGATGTTTTGCAATTGATTGATTAAATTTCAACACTTTCAACACTTTCCGGCAGGAAGTTGAGTGATTAAATTTGTAATTGTCTGTAGATGTTGTGATGTTTTTTTTATTATCGTCGACTGGTTCATGAGTTGGAAAATCATTTTGATTTGCAATTGTCTGTTGGGGTGTGTGGATATGTTGAAACACTTGATGATAATTACTTCCTATGTTCTGTGCAATCCGTTTTTGTACATTACCCAAACTGAGTTTGATGAAATGGTCTAGAATGCTGAAATAGCTGGGTTAGTATGCTATGGAATTCGATTAATTATACTTTCAATGTGAATGTATTACCTGAGTAATTCGAGGAATCAGATGGTTTATTCCAAAATGATTGATTCCAAAATCTGATGAAAATGTGGTTCAACACAATGTTAGTAACTGCCAAGCATGCTTGAATTAATCAATTGTTATTTCTGTTGTTTGTTTCTTCAAACTTGTTCAATTGTGTCTGTCAACTTTCATTGTAATTGAGGAATAAGGTAGGAGTGGTTTTGGTTTGTATCCTACATGATCATCTCAACAATTAATGATGTTGATGATTATGGTAAGAAAAATCAACATAGAAAGGTTATAGAAAAACGAAGAAGAAGATAGAACAGAAGATATACTACCCGAACCTCCATTGTTGTACCTTGTATCAAGTGTCAAACCCAAACCACTACACATTTCAGCGACCTTTCTATTTGACAATAGTTTAAATTTTGAAATGGATTATTACAAATAATGTTAGAATGTTGGCTCATGATGAACATGTGGTCAAATCTATGCAGTTGTGAAGTTTGCGGAGTATGTCTGAATAAATTTTTACCTCTTCATTCATCTGCCCATGCTATGTCAATGAACAAATCAAATACAAATATGGTGAACTGTGTAAAGTAAAGACGTCTTGGAAAGTTGGGAATCCTGGAAGGAGGTTTGCAATATGCGTCAATGCTGGAACCGTGAAAAATTGTGGATGGTTCCAGTGGCTTGGGAAGGTCGTTTGCGAATCGGCGACATCGACGTTGGTTGCTGTAATTCGTAAAAAGGACAAGTTAGAGGAAGATAATTTGGGTTTACAACGTACAATTCGTGACATTGACTTAGAGATGCAAGAACTCCGTGGCAAGAACAAAATATTGAAGAAAATGGTTCATAATTATAAACATCGGGAGGCCATAGCTATGTGGGGATTGTTGTTTATGTTTGGCATTGTAGTGTTGTTTTATTTTTCTTTTGCCCGTTGATGAGTCACAAAAGTCTGTATGAACGTGTGTTGACCTTAAACTACGATCGGTAATGAATGTCTGATTGTAATAACATTGGACGATTTCGCATCCTTCATTGATTGAAATACGATTAGTAGTCTAATGTTACAGGTTGCGGACATAAACCAACAGGTACAAATTCATCGTCAATGTCGATCAATATAAAAGGGATTATCTAATTGGATCGTAAAATGGACTTTCGGTCGGGTTCATCAAGTAAATCGAATTCGCCACATACTCTCAGAAGACCCCCATGAAGTCTGTTAAATGTTCTCCGATTTCCACCATTGGTTCGTTAACGTAATCATATGGCGTCACAGGTAGTCCAAGTTTATGGAGTTTCAGGAGGTTGTGGAGCATAAAGACAGCGAAGATAATTTTGATTTGTTGGTCTACGTCGCATTCAGGCATGTTCTTTAGAATACGCCCTGTTGACTTCACCTCCCCGAAAACCCACTCAACTGTTCCCCACAATTTAGAGTGCTTTTTGTTGTACACGCCTCGGTATGATAAATTTGAAACCCCCTTGTCAGCCAACCGTCGAAACGTAGGCGGATGGCAATTTGAAGGGGGCTAGATATCCTTCCGTGTTAACGTAGCCCGAGTCAACCAAGTAGTATTTTCTTGTAATAATTAGTAATCATTCATTCATATGCCGTAACGATGTTGTTCGAACCCTAAATTGAAAAAGGAAAGGGAATATACACACCTTGGGCAGGGTGAGGGAAGTTCATACGTGGTTTGTGCACAGAATCCCGGAGTACTGTTGCATCGTGGGCACTCCCTTCCCAGCCAACCTTTACAAACATGAACCTTCCGTCAAAGTCCACTACAGCTAATACATTGAAAGTTTTTTTTCCCTTTCTGTCAAAGTATGCATCCCCGTCGTCGTCATTGATGACACATTCAATATGTGTCCCATCTAGGGCTCCTATAGCATCCTGCATTAAAAGGGTTTATTAACATTAAAATAATGAAAACATATAGTAGCAGACTTATAATTTAATGGGTTTAGAAACAAACCCGCAATGGGTACAACCCTTCATTTCCCGGTTTCAAAAACACGGGGTGTAATTCATATTGGCTGCGGTAAGGTTTGATAATGTCCTTCAATAGGCTGCACAACACGCTTATTATTTGGTTGTGGTAGTTCATATAGTAGATTTAGATTGGTGGAAACGTGCGTGGACGTCGGTGTAGGAAGCTCAACGGGCAAATATGTACAATGACATTGCCAGTATCTCTGGTAGGTGCAACTCACGTCCTTCGGATATATTACATTTAGTGCGTAGCAAATCAAGTAATGACTGGAAAGCTTCCCCATTAAGCCTAGACAGCTTATGGAAAAGATCAGACCTATTACCATATAAAACCCGATGCACAAATTTGTCACCCATTTCCCCACCTATAATACGAGGAAGACGAGTTAATCCAAGTTGTCTCTGTCGGGCATAAAGCCTTTTTAGGGCTTGACCAAAATAGTTGTCCAACATTTCTTCGTCCTCTTCTTCATCAGGAAATGTGTAGTAATATCGCTCTGTTCGATTGAACATGTCTAAACACAACTAATGTTAACTAATGGTTATGATGTCTAACTATTTTTTCTATCATAACTAATGTTTACATCATCAATAAAAACAACACAACCATAAATTTAACATAAACATTTACAAAAAAAAAAAACACATTAAAAACACAACAATCACCAACAAATGACAGAAAAAACAGTTAGACATCATAAAATAATAACTTATTATTTTTTACCACTACCACCCCGAATCAGACATCATCCCCACCACAACCACCATGAACCTGCAACAATGGGTTAATGACCACCATTAGCCCCACCTCAACATCCACCGGTATTCCCCTTGTCCATAATCTCATCTTTCACCCAATATTCCAACAATTCGTCGGTATAATCGTACACATCTTGGATCTTGTTGTGTTTCCTTGATGTATCGCAGGCACCGGTGTATAAACTGAGGTCCCATGGAGGTGAAGTATGGGTGGGCCAACATCCTCTTTTGTATGGTTGTGAACATTAAACGAACGTTAGTGGTCATTTGTTATGGTTCAGCTACACTTTGAGGACGCTCAGGTGGTGCCGGCGCAAAGCTCCCAATAGTTTGTCTGTATTCATAACCACCAACGCTGTCGTTGGATTGCGGTGTTCGGTATGCCCAGTTCTCGTCGTCAGTGCATGGGTGCTTGTAACAACCCCCAACCGCTGGTTCCCTTTATGCCCTAGGGGGTGACCTACTCTCAGAAGACCTCCTGGACACATCTAGGACCCGATCATCGTCATCCTCTCGTTCGTCACTATAACCTTTCCCTTCATCCATCTCCCCACAGAAGGTTGGCCTTTGATTCCTGGAACTCCCTTCACCGCGGCGCCTTCCACTACGACCTGCCCTGCTGCTACGACCACGATGGCAAGAGTTTCCTCTTCCCGAGCTTCCTCCCCAACCACCACTACCATCGCTGAAGCATGATGGGGACATTGCATGCTTTCCGGTTGCAACTTCTTCACCCCAAATTTCAACCGTTAAATCCATACCTGGTGGAGGGTTTCCATCTCTTATACAATGATACTTGGCATGTGAGTACGACTGTAAGAAATAAAAATTCAATCAGAAATGTCCAACTCAATTTGAACCACCATACAATTTATGCATAAATAAGCGAAGTATTCAAATCAATAACAGTCTTACCGCGTTGAAAGCTCTTCTTTGTTCACTATTAAGTATTACTTTCCCTCTTCCTCTACCATACCATGCTCCGGAAATGTCGTGGTTCATAGCTAACCATGCTCTATACACAACCTTTAAATCAATTATTCGACTTTTGCATTTACTTGCGGTGCAGTTAGTGAAATCTCTCTTCTTCATTTGGGAGACTATATGTCTCTCCAAATCAACTCGGAACACACCATCTCTTTTTGCCTTAAGATATACTTCGAGCAATGCTACTGACTCTTCTTCACCCCATGTGGGCCTACGAGTCCTTCGTCTTGATTGCCTTTGCCGATCCATTGAGTAACTACCCAATGAATCAACATACGTTGTGGCAATGTTTATTGAAACAAGTTGAATGAGTAATAATAATAATCACTATGAAGAGACACTGTTATATACATAGTCTTACTTACACAGCCAATGTCATACCATTTACAATACAAGTATAATTATGTAGAATATGATAATGTGGTTGATTGTGGTTGTTTGGATAATTCATACATGGACATTTGAAACAAGTTGAATGAGTAATACGTTAAGATAACCATTATAAGGAGCCTGATATAGGTTTTTGGTTTGATTTGGTGCCCATGGTTTGTGTGATTTGTCAGTGGCTTGCTCACTTCAAAATTGTTTTGCTGGGGAGGGGGAATGCATAATTTGTGGAGTGCTTTCCATTGCTTTGAATCAGAGATTTTCCTTTGTTAGTGGTCAATCATGTGATATCATATTATAGAATCTATACTTAAAGTTGAGTAGAATTAGGAGGCATGGGGGTTGATCCTTGTTTATTGCTGGTTGTAGTCAACTTTAACAAATAGCTGCAAGGCTGTGTTTGGCCTGCAGTATAGGATTTGGGTTCTAGGTTGTGTTCATATCATAAGTGACTCAGTTGTTCATTCTCTCTGTGAAGCATCTTGCTCTCTTATTCTGACCGTATGTATATGACTAAGCACTTGTTTTAACACCCAATATTATGTGCATAGGAACCTAAACTTTAGTTTTCCTGGTTACGTAACAATGGTATGTCACAGGCAATATACTTATCAGCCAAAAGATTCAATTTTTTTGAACATTGTTATTGATCTTGAATAAGCTTAGCTTAGGTTCATAACCCAGCAATGTGTGAGTGTGTTTGCCCATTTTGTATTGTGTTGTATGTTGCTGACTGTTTTGCTTTGTTACATGCAAACTTGTCAACTCATAATGACCATGAATGAATTATCCAAACAACCACAATCAACCACATTCATCATTCAAACTGACAGTATATTCTTTGTGTGACATAATATTACCTTTTTAGCATGAGTCTCAATTTCAATAGATTTTTCTAACTAACCTTGCCAACTTGTAATGTCCATGTATGAATTATGTAAACAACCACAATCAATCCCATTCAACATTCAAACTGACAGTATGTTCTTTATGTGGCATAAGATTACTTTTTAAGCATGAGCCGAGGCGAAACCGAAGTCGGAAATTCCATATCAAGATTGGCGCAAACGTGTGCCTTCACCCTTTGGGTCATAACTCCTTCGTTACTACTCCGATGGCTCTGAAATTTTGGGAGCTTAAAGTACACACCGAGAGCTTTCCATCGATATCTTACGGGCCTAAAACGGAGTTCGGATGAAGAAGTTATGCGTGTTTGAAGTCGGCAGGAAAATCGCGAGAACGCTTGCTCGCCCGAGCCAAATTTGCTCGCCGAGCAAGGGTTGGAGCAACAAAACACCAGCCACAACGCTTGCTCGCCAGAGCCACATTTCTGCCGCCCGAGCCACACTGCTCGCAAACGCCGCGTCGCGATTGTTCTAGGGTTTTGGGGTTGTATTTTTCCTTCTTCTATAAATACCCACTTGTATTAATCTAAATAATCAATTAGCCTAGGTAGTTTAGGAGTAGAATTAGATTTAATTGCTTTCCTTTATTTGCTTTAATCTCTCTTAATTGTTCTTCAAGTTTTCAATTGTTCTTCATTGTTCTTCAAGCTTTCTTTGATTTCTAGCATTTGTATTCAAACTTTCTCAAGCTTTCTCAATTCAAGCAAGTTTCCATTGAAGTTTTACAAGCTTTCTCTCTCTTCTCTCTCTCTCTCTCTCTCTCTCTATAATTGCCATTGTTGACTTGTTTTCCAAGCTTTATAGTGTTAGCCACAATCAACTCCATTTTTAGTGGAGAGGAGGGTCAAGGAACTCCAATTCTACTTACTAGTGAGAATTTGGGGGATTCTTGGTAATCCAAACCACAATTTCTTGTTTGTTCGGGGGAAATTCAAGTGTAGATTGAAGGTTTATTGAAGATTAGTCATCGAAGGTATAATTCCTCGTTCCCAATTTCGTTGTTCATTCATTGTCTTCATTCATGCTTTTTTAATCGCTTTCATCCTTAAGTGCTTTCTTTATTGTTTTCCTTTAATTGCTTTATTTATTATTATCATGTCTAGATTAGTTTAATGCTTTCATTTACATAATTTATCGTTTTCCGCATTGAGAAAAACCCCTTTACACAAACCGATTACCTTAATCAAGCCTCACACCCATCCCTGAGATCGACAATCCTTACTTATAAAACCACAAAAATTACAACCGAACAATGGCGCCGTTGCCGGGGATGGCGTTATTTGGTAGATTAGGCTATTGGTTTGTGTGTACATAGTTTATTGCTTTCTCGATTATGCTAGAAAAATGTAGCGAAAAAAAAATTTAATTATCGAAAAAAGTGAAAAAAAAGAAAAAAAAAATAGAAAATTAGAAAAATAGAAAAAAGAGAGTTATGGATAGTCCCCAATTCCCTCAATTTGAGCATGAAATATTTTGGAGGTATTTTGCTAGATTACATGATTATCGTGCTCAATGTGAATTATATGGTGTCTTCTATGATACTTTAGATCTTTTGGGAATTGTGAATGAGGGTGTGAATTATGAGACCCGAAACCTTTTAGAATATTACGGGTTTTCCAGTTTAGGAGAAGAACCAGCATGGGAGTTACTTGAATGGTTGTCTAGGGATTCCTATGAGTTTGAACAACAAAATGTTAGTCCTAGCTTCCAACCTCCTTATGCACCACCCTTTGGGACCAAAACTGAACAATCATGTGAATACCCCGTGTATGTTGATGATCACTCTTATAATGGTGAATATGTGGAAAACTGTTATGAACTTTCCCAAAGTGCCGATGAGTCTCCTTCCGTGTGCTCCTTGTGTGATTCGCCGTATCATAGTTCAATTTCTTGTTTGCAAGCTACAGTGGCTTCCTTCGAGGCGGAAGTAGAAAAATTATGTGTGAACATGAATGAGTATATGCGTGAATTTGTCCATGAGAGTAATCATAGGGTAGAAACTCCGTCTTCACAAATGGTTGATTCGAATGTTGAAGTAGGTCATTCATCATCTTTTAGTCCTGAAATGCAAGTTGATTTTTCTGTGTATGATGAGGATGATGACTATTATAACCGACCATGCCTTGGACTACTTAGTGATTCCTTAGCTCTAGCCCCACCTAGTGAGCATGAGGAACTGGTTGATTCTGTGTGTGATGATGAAGAACTTGATGATTACATGCTTGATGATGAACCATTGTCCACACCGCTGTCCATGCCTTTATGTGAAGAAAAGATTGAGTTTAGTGAATGCCATGATGTAATTGAGCATAGTCTTGTTGAGAGTGAAATTGAATCTGTTGTGATTGAATGTGTGCTTGATAACGATTTGTTCACTTTCATTGAGGATCATTGCATTAGTGAGGCATTAGCTACTCTTGTATGTGAGTCCATTGATGTGCATACCTGTGATGATGAGCATAATTCTTTGGGGAATGATCATGATTGTTTGAACTTGGTTGTTGACAATGATGCTTTTGATGATAACATGCTTTATGAGTCATTCACGATGAGTTATGACCCTGAACCTTCCACTTTCACTTTTGATGTTGCTTTGGATGATGCACCTTTGTCTTTTGATGTTGATAGTTCTTCTAGTGAGTCTGATATTGATGAAGATGAAGATGTGGTTGTGTGTGATGTTGGGAGTGTTGTGATGTGGTCTAACCCTCTGTTTTCCTTATCACCTATTGACGATTGTAATGTTTATTTGGATGAGAGTGGAGATTTGGAATTTGTGATTGATGAAAATTGCATGGAAATTGAGTTTGAACCATTGTTTGCATCCAAGTCTTCGCATGAGCATGTCCATGAAAGTGTTGTATTGCCTCCTTCCGTTGATTTGTATACTCAATTTCCATTTGTGAGTCAACGGGAGGACCCTTTTGTCATATCTTCTTTCACTATGCCTAGGAAAGTCTTGTATATTCATGCATTTCATCATTTCTATGACTTTTCTAAGGCATTTGATAAATTGTTAAGGGCACTTATGTTTTTTTATGTGCTATTGCGAGTGTGCTCTTACCACCACCATTCTGAGATGCATGAGAGGATGCATGATTTGTTACTCCGGGCGTTGAATGGTTCTGACTTGGTGCCCGATATCGTGAGGTGAGAAGGAATAAGCTTATTGATAAGATGCCTTCGAGGTAATATCCTTCCTCACCTTTTGTGTATATTTAGTGAGTCGGTTTTCTTTTCTTCTTTTATTTTATTTTTGTGTGTGTCATTTTCTTTTATTTTGGGGTGCTTGCTTACCTACTTCCGTTTCCATTTGAGTATACGGCAACCTCTTTGTGTGGGAGTGGGAGGGTAGTTTGCATTCCAGCTTAGTGAGTCTAAGAAAAAAAAAAGAGTCGTTTTGTAAATATTTTAGTTTGTTTTCTTAGTTCATTAGTCCTTAGTGTCTTGTATAGTTTGTTTTTCCTTTTGATCTTGCATGTGAACCATCACACATAGTATGCTTTTCTTGTTTATTTCTAACCTTGGTGTGATGTTCCTTGGATCGTGGATTGAACATGCTTGATTGAAGACCTCGAGGTAACCTCTTTCCACTCTCTTTATGTGAATATATCGATGATCCATGTTGCATGCTTGGTTTTCTTTTTGGGTGACGAACCCCTTGAATGTGAATGTTGGGATTATATTGTTGTTGGAGCCGTGTGGGCTCGGGTCGCCACCGCTTTTTATGTGATAAGTGTTTTGTATATATGCTTTTCTTGGTTTTCTACCTTACTTGTGACACCCTTCTCATGATGGAGACATTGTGATGTCTTGTGTTGGAGTGGAGGTGCTATTTTCCATTTGTCATGGGTAGATCACCTAGTTTTTTGAGTCTTTTGTTTTTGTTTTTCTTAGTTTGTGTCCAAAAATCTAAAAATATTTTGTGTGTGAAAGAAAATAAAAAGGGGATAAATGTTGTGAAAAACCAAAAAGTTGTTTTTCTTTTTGAGGATGTTTCCATTCACAGTGTGTAGATAGTTGTCTAATCGGTTGATTTAATCAGTTGGAAGCAGCCAGTATGAATAATGATGGGCCTTAGGAAGGATTTTTGCCATGAATTATCTCTATTAGACCTTTACATGGAATGGGAAAGCGGAATCCTCAATTCTTACACGCTTTGACTGTGTCTTCTTACCTAAATTAGACGGTTTTAGTTGTTCAATTGCTTAAGCTCTTAACTAATGCATTAAATAATTATTGTCGGGCCTACCGTCATGGGTTGGTTTGGGTGGATCGGCACCCTATGCCCCTTAAGTGCAATGACTCACGTATGGAGAAACCCAGCAGGGAGGGTAACCCTTTGCGAAGGCCGGTGCTTAAATCCCGCAAAACCCGACACAAACTGATTGAGTGTAAAGAAAAGAGCGTAGGTTTTGAAAAAGAAAGAAAAGAGCGAAGCAAGAAAAAGGAAAAAAAGAGTTGAGCAAAAGAATGGTAAGAAAGAGAAAAGTAAAAAAAGAGAAGAAAAAGAAAGAAAAGAGTGGTGTAAGAAAAAGAAAGAAAGAGAGGTTGAAAGAAAAACCAAGAGTGAAGTAGGATAGATAATCCCGAGCTTGAGCATGAGAACAACTCTGATTGTCTGGTTTAGGATAGGAAAGACCGATTAGAGCCCACTTGCACATATGCACGAGGTGTTTTGCTCATCAGGAAGTGTTTGGGTTCAAAATCTCAAAGATTGGCAGTTTTCCAACCTTCATGTCTTAATTTGTTTATACTTACTTCTTCCAATTGATTGTTGAGGCGGAATGGGGAACTAGGTGCATGATTGGGGACGGGAATATCTTCTCTACTTTTGTTTCGTTTCGTTTTTAGGTTTTCACTTCTTTTTCTCTCCCCTTTTTCTTTTTCTCGGGCTTTTGTGGGTATAGTTGCTATAAACCCTCACGAGACCTACCTCGTCCACTCGGGCTGCCGGGGGGTTTAAAGGGCTTGATGCATGTGCTAAATGCATCCGCGATTCCTGCGAAAGTGAGTTAGGTTTTTAGTTTTTCTTTTTAGTCCTTTTCTTCGTTTTTAGTTTGCTCGGGGCGAGCAAACCCTTGTGTTGGAGTGGTGTTGGCCTCGTTGAGCGAATTTCTTCTCTTTATAGGGTATATTTGCTTGTTTTAACCCCTATTTATATATTAGATATAATGATTTGGTGTTTTGTAGGAAAATAAGGAGTTAAAAGAAGTTTGGGCTTAATTGAAGGTTTTAGGGAATCAGAGCTATTTCAAGTCAAACCAAGTCAACCCGAGCGAGACCGAGTCAAACCAAGTCAACCTGAGCCGAGATCCGAGTCAAACCAAGTCAACCCAAGCCGAGGCGAGGCGAACCAAGTCGGAAATTCCATATCAAGATTGGCGCAACAGGGAACAAACTTAAAGGTTTGAAATACGTGTGCCTTCACCCTTTGGGTCATAACTCCTTCGTTACAACTCCGATGGCTCTGAAACTTTGGGAGCTTAAAGTACACACCGAGAGCTTTCCATCGATATCTTACGGGCCTAAAACGGAGTTCGGATGAAGAAGTTATGACCCAAAGGGTGAAGGCACACGTATTTCAAACCTTTAAGTTTGTACCGTTCCCCTGTTTGCGCCAATCTTGATATGGAATTTCCGACTTCGCCTCGGCTCTCGTGTTGACTTGGTTTGACTCGGATCTCGGCTCGGGTTGACTTGGTTTGACTCGGGTCTCGGCTCGGGTTGACTTGGTTTGACTCGGGAAATAGCTCGGGATTCCCTAAAAACCTTCAATTAAGCCCAAACTTCTTCTAACTCCTTATTTTCCTACAAAATACCAAATCATTATATCTAATATATAAATAGGGGTTAAAACAAGCAAATATACCCTATAAAAGAGAAGAAATTCGGCTCGAAACGAGGCCGAACACCAACTCATAATGTCCATGTATGAGTTATCCAAACAACCACAATCAACCACATTCAACACTCAAACTGGTAGTGTTCTTTATGTGGCATACGATTACTTTTTTAGCACAAGCCTCATTTTCAATAGAATGTGCTTTATTACGCAAATGCGAACTGACAGTATGGTCCTTGTTTTCACAGCAGTTGATAGCTAACGAAGGTAATCCCAACAATTGGACGAGCATGCAAAATCAAAATTCTACCAACAAATCTGAAATGGAAGTTGACAGCTAACCTTTCACAGCAGTTTGAAATCAGCCCTTTAGGTAATCTTCTCCAAGCTGGCATCATCCATACATATCGGAGTCGCCGATTATTAATTCACCAATGAACAAAACACAAGTCAATAAACGAGAAATACTAAACTAAAAAAACAAAATCATTTCATGAATACTCAGAACCATACCTTCACTTGACTCTTTCCCAGATCTCAACCTTGGCAATCGGTATATGGACCTTATTGAATTTATAAGCGCCGAGTTCAAAGCCTTCCTACTACGGTACCCTACCGACCGTCCATTGACATGGCCCATCGATGAAACGTGCTGCAGAATTAGGGCTTTTAATTCACGCATGCCTGAACCACC
Source organism: Portulaca oleracea (assembly GCA_029582165.1). Lineage (NCBI taxonomy): Eukaryota > Viridiplantae > Streptophyta > Magnoliopsida > Caryophyllales > Portulacaceae > Portulaca > Portulaca oleracea. The sequence continues at coordinate 19,515,734 of CM055882.1, read as the reverse complement.
TCCCATTGATATTTCACTTCCGCCTGACACCCTAATCGCCAGCTACAACGACTCCTTTCCATCACTACCCCGTGTATTTAATCTGCACTCATCCACCGACAACCACTGTGGGAGGATAGCAGTGGAAATCGTCTTCCCAAAATCGCAGGATTCTCTGGTGATATCGGACAAAGGCCACACAGGACCTTCAATTATTGATAACTTTTGCGCTTTTGAACAATTCGATTTTCAAATCTTTGCTTTGACCATTAATGGTTGAAAGCTACCAGATTAGGGTTACAGCGATGGATAGACAGAGACAACGCCAGTGAGAACGAGAGCCGGAGATCACGAGAGCAACAGAGGGAATGAGAGATAGATGGAGAAGCAAGATGGTAAAGAGGTTGAAAGAGATGAGGAGATTTGAGCAAATGAACGTTGGTGGAGGAAAACTCCAAATACATAAGACAACGCTCTGAGTGGCTGTGTCGGCATTGAATACAATGCGTAGCCGCACCAGTTTTTTTTTCCCCTTTTAACAACCCTATTAAATATTTAATCTATTTCATTAAAGACAACTTTTCCAATTTTCTTTTTTCAACACATTTCAAAATCTAATAATAAAATATTCCAACAACAATCAATCAATTCAAACTTATCCATATTTAATAAAATATTATCCAATCCAATCCAATCCATCCAAAACTCCTCCACTCCAATCCAAAGAACAGTTTTAACTTGTTTATTCGTAATATTAATTGAAAGTTAAAAATAATTACAGTAGTATTGTTTATTCGCTTGAACTAATCAAATATTTGGCTAAAATTATGTTACACTAATCACTATCAACACTAATCACCCTCTATTTTGAATTGATAGTTATCCATCAAAAGGAATTCATACTTAAAAATTTATTTTTTGGTTTGCTCCCTTAATATTTCAAGTTTTTCATTTCAAAATTATGTTAATGTTTATATTAATGGAAAAAGTAACTTAAAATTTGATTGTTTTGAATACTATAGCCCTTTTATCTTTTCAAAATACGTTGAGCACTATTAAATGACAATGATAGCAAACACATCTAATCTATTTATCTTTTTAATTACTCCCTCCATTCAATATTAATAGTTGTCGATGCAAATCTTGTAGCCAAATTGAAATTTTTTTTACCATAAATTTCTCAATAAATACAATGAGTTGTTATATAAAATTATCATCATTATATTTGTAACGAAAAATTATGTCATAAAATATAATATTGCAATTGTTAATGACATATTATGCACGAAATTATCAATCAAAAATTGACATGGAAGACCGTGCAATTAATATGAAACGGAGGGAATAATATTTTATTTTTCATGTGTCCTTTTTCATAATAAAAAATATTAATTGACAAGATAAAATATAATAGCGCTATTAATATTTTATTTTTCATAGTACTATTTGTCCTTTTATAGATTACCGCTTGAAACGCATTGAATCGTCACCCTTTTTCTCTCTGTTGACTATCGGCTGGCGTCCGTTTCACTGCAGTTGTGATCCGATCAAAGAGTAGCCTTTGTCTGAATTTTCGTATGTTTCATTCACTGTCAACTACTCATCATATAGTATTCTTTTCATTCAAGTTTTACGAAATTTATCTTTTTACTGTTGTGGAACTTGTGCTTTTAGCAGACCATTAGCAGAAAGCAGAAGAAGATGGGAGACGCAAAGGATGTCATTTGTTTTGTCGGATTTGATGATTTGAGCTTGGAATTGGCTGATTCACTTGTTCGTGCTGGCTATGCTGTGCAAGCCTTTGATTCCCAGGTCTTCTTTTTTCTTCATTTCTTTTTATTTTGAAAACTAAAAACTTGAGATGTTTGAAAATAATTGTGGCAGTGTAGCATGATCATTCTTTGATTCTGGTGCTTCATAGTTGAATGACATATTCAATTCAGATGAAAGTTTGTCATGATTGATTGCTAAGTAGCCTTCTTGGAGTTTATACTCCAGGTATCTACAAGTGAACAATCACATTGTTGAGAGGGAAACAATCTGATTTATACAAGTGAACAATCATACTATTTGGAGCATAAACTCTAGGATTACATAACAAATTGCACTTTGGTCCAAACTGTTAAAGACTGGAGCATGGAAGATTGCTAATAGGTCTTTGCTACTTCATTGCATATTTTGTATGATGGTCCATAATTTTTTTGTAACTGAGGATACTGTAGCATCATCAGTGAATGAAATGCCATTGAATATGGAAAGCATTGAATCAAAAGGTCACAGGAAAGTAAAACAAAAATTAATGTTATTAAACTTAAAATTATTATATACTAAGTGATTAACAAGGGAAATATGTTTTTTACCTGAGCATTATGGTTGACTTCCTACTTTTAATGTTTTTCTTTGGTAGTTGGCTAAATTATTGTGGGTAATGCTGTATACACCCTACCCTTCTTAAACCTTGCTGTTGGAGTGATATAAAGGCATTGTTGTTGTGTATATGTTTTAAAATGAATTTCTACTTGGCTTAACCATGAGAGACCATCAATTTCTACCTCAGATGGGCATGCTCCCAATGGTTGAATTTTCAGAGAGGCTTCAGGGAATTAGATGCGCCAGTGCAGCAGAGGCCGCCACAGGTAAATAAGCTGAATATTCCTGGTCTTCATCACTTATAACTAATGTTCAGATAATGCGTTCCATTTTCGTATCCATCACTTCGAGTTTTCTATTTACTTAGCTCCTAGGGTTTACCTCTAGTTAAAACATAACTAGTGTCCTTTCTCTTTATATAACTGATGATTGTCTTAGGGACCCTTTTTTCCCATTTAAGTTCAGCTCTGATTTTTACCTTTGCGATTCATAGGTGTTTCTTTCGTCAGAAAGTTAAGTGAACTGGCCAATGTATTTACTGTTCTGAAGCATGTTGGGCCTTTTTAAAGAAAAATTGATTATACTAAAAATTCGGGTGTGGATAGCTGAGAAGGCCACAATTCTTTTATTGTTTGTTTTTTCAATTGGGTTATACTAGAGTAAAGTGTGTTTCTTAACTTCCTTATGCTTCCTTTCTATTGAGCTGCAGGGGTTTAATGACTTGTAATCTAGAGTATGATGGAATGAGTTTCTCTATGTTACAGAGTTAAGCCTTATTCTCATCCCCATAGTACAGAGGTAGAAGGTTGGTGGCAATGAGTTTGGATTGGTTTTTCAAATCATCTTGGGCCATTTGAAATGCTTAAGAAGCATTTTATGCGTGTTTGATGTGGGCTTACATTTTTGTTTTCCATCAGAACTGATGAATCATGAATGTGATCCCAGCGAGGTTTTTATGCAATATAGTCATCACTAATATACTTATCTAGAAACTGACCAGTGTCTCTTTTCTTCTCCATGCAACTTGGAAAGTTGGGTTTTAAGGTATACACTACATTTTTGTGGTGGTCTTTGAATTAAAGAAATATATTCTCCTAGGCTGAACTTGAACCAAAACCAAAACCAATACTTCGAAATCCTGCCTAGGCGAGGTATGGATGAATCAGATACAACAGTTTTACAACCCCTAAATTTTGCAAATTAAGATGGAAATAAAATTTTTCTCTATTACAATTCCAAGCCAAGATAATTGTAGTTTATCATATTTTCCTCACACTTCCCTCTTAATTTTATGAGGGTAAATATTGTTACCCAAGAAAAAAAATATGTTTTTCATCTGCCTGCTACTACTCTTCCATTTTTTCTCTCCTTTCCCTCTTATTTTCCATACAATAAGCATTTCCCTGATTTTATATTTTATAGTTTTCATTGTAACCCTCTCATCAATATGTAGTCCTTTGGTTTGTTGCAAGGATAATTTGGGCAGGTTATGAGAAATTCTCCTCACAAGTCTGGCTATGAGTTTGTGAGAAATTGATTACAAGGGTTCTTAGGAGTAGTAGTAGGCCGTTTGTACTGCTTACTATTTCCCTTTCTCTGCCATTTTGGATTAATTTGTTAATTGGTCTCTGTAGCAGGTTCCTTGCTTTCTCACTTCCACTGTTTCCATTTTCAACTAGTTTCCAGTTAGTTCCTTTTTTGGTTTCCTTTGGGAATTCTTTGGTGAACCTGTTCATTATTATTATTATTATTATTATTATTATTATAATATTATTATTATTATTATATTATTATTATTATTATTATTATTATCATGATCATGATCATGATCATCTAATTTGTAGTTCTAATTCACAGCAGAATTATAAAGTATAATATCTTACTAAGTATATTAACTGAGAGTACTGTTCTTCCACTAATTCTTCTCTTCTTTGTATATGCCCCTCCTCTTTTAATGAATTTTTGGATCTCCTGCTACTTGCTCTTTCCTAATTATTTATCCTTTCTACATACTTGTGGCCCCTGGAATCCGCTCCACATTTTCCCTGTGGAAAAGAATGGAGTAACATTGGTTTTAATCCAGATCAGAAAAAATAGCACTGTTTAACAAAGGGGAGGAAGACAAAACATGGTTTAGATTTCACCTGATGGACCAGTTAAATACACAGTTGTTTGGCAGCTGTTTGGGTTGTTCTTTTTTTTTTTTTTTTGGTGAGCTTCTTTGGGTTATTCTTCATTGAATGTCATTTAACAAGTTCACTTATGAGAGAGGAAAGTTGCAGTCAGTGGAATTCTGATTCCTTGGTCTCCAGGCATGTCAAACTACTTGACAAGAAAGACAAAATTCAACAAATATAAAAAATTCAACTTGCCTTGAATGATTTGGTGGCTTTTTGTGGATAATTATACTTGGAAGATTATCTTTGATTTTTGGATGGATGAACTTTCATATTGCTTGACAAATGGAGGTCTTACATCATAATTCCTTTTGTAGGTGTTGCAGCTATAGTGATATTGATATCTCACCCACAGCAAATAGATGGCCTTTTCTTTGGTCCAGATGGTGTTTTGCAAGGTGAAGCTGTTTCACTTGCCAGAGAAAATTGATTTCCTTTGAATCTCCACTATACATATTAATGTTTGTATTCTCAGGGTTGAACAAGAATTCATTAGTGATTCTCCGCGCGCTCATTCCGCCTGCTGACATACAGAGACTGGGAAAACGTCTCACAGGTAAGCCAATTACCTCTTGTTGTTACCATTTTTGAGGATCTCCTTGCTGTATACTTCTGTTTTTGAGCTGAAGCTTTCTGCCCCCGGATCATTTAAGCTCTTGAACTGCTTAGAGCTTGGCTTCCAACAGTATCATGAATTCATGATCAGTAATAAAATACTAGCAGCACACATGCATTTCAAGCTGCAGACTGGAACTGTCAAATTCATAATGCAAACATTTTTAGAATATGTCATAATTGTTTTAGAGCCTTAATCCCAAACAGTTGAAAAGATAGCCATTCAGAGGGATTCTTTTAAGAAACATGCTGCAGTAGATGTAGGAAAAGCCTTTTTGGAAGGGCTTATTTTTCCACATATGTGCTACACTGCTACCTCTTTAGTAGTTGTGCATGAGTACAATAAGAGCTTCACTGCTGCATATCTAATCATCTGCAGAATAGATCATGAATGATGTATATGGAGGAAATAAATTTTTATAATCTTGTGAGAGGCCAAATCATATTAATCTATTACCATTTACCAGGGGGTGGTGGTAATTGATACTGGGAATTTATTAATTTCTTTTTCATTATTTAAAGGGTTTGGGGGAGGGGGGAATGAGGTGGCTGGTGAATAAAAAGTCTTATTTTTAAGTTGGCTAATGTGGAAATTTTTTATTTTTTTTGGATGTTAATATACCGAACTTTTGGGGTATTGGACAATAATACACTGAACTTTGACATTGGACAATAATACACTATACTTTTGGGGGCGTTGAACAATAATGCACTCAGAACAATTTCGACAGTGGTCGACTTGGTGATAATCCTACATAACAGGTGGAGGAGATGAATTGGTCCAAAAATATTTAAATTTATGACATGCTAGCTAATCCACACATAAGTAAAGATAATCAATTTCGAAAAGAGTAAAAAAAGCAAAAAATCACATTTGTTTGAACGTGTTTCCGCTGAGATATTGTTGTTATAATTGTATAAAATCACCTTTGCTTGTGTAGATTAGCTGACATATCATAAATTTAGATATTATTCAGCCTATTCATCTTTTCGGTCTGCCACGTAAGATCGACACCAAGTCAGCCATCATTGAAATTGTTTTGAGTGCATTATTGTCCAATATCCCTCAAAGTTCAGTGCATTATTGTCCAAGGTCAAAGTTCAATGCATTATTGTCCAATACCCCAAAAGTTCAGTATATTAGCGTCCGAAAATCCTTTTATTTTTTATTTTTATTTTTTTGTATGGCAGTTAACTATGATCCTTCTCTAAAGGTCTTTGAAATTGTTAGTCCCAAAATCGAACTAGCTGAGCACTGGAGGTGTTATAAAATTGTGACTTTATCTGCTTTTTCTACAACGGCTACCCATGATTGTCATACATATCTTGCTTTTTTGACTGCATGAGGGATGGCCAAAAAATTGCTGGGGGGTGCCACACATCTTTTTTAACTGACTCGCAGGTCACAACTTTTTTTTAATGCATTCCCGGGTGACATTAAACTTACTTAAGTGGTTGGGGGTGATATTCTGGCATGCTTTTTGGCCGGAAAAAAGGAAAAATCTTGTTTGCCTTGAAAAATCGAGTGAAGTGTCCTTTTAACCCTTAATCTGCCATTCATGTCTATTTCTCTCTTTTCTTCATCCTCTTCCTCCATAATTCAAATTCACCTTCTAGCAAAATCAACAATGAGATTATCCCCAATTCCTTCTCTGCTCTACCTATGGCGGCACTCTTCTCCCCATTTCTTCATCTGTTTTGCTGTTTATTTTATGATTTGCGTTCTCTGGGGTCTTTACTTGATCCCATTTGATTTCTCGGAAGTGGGTTCCGGAAATGTCAACCATTCTCATTGGCTTATTCTCTCTCTCTTTTACTCACCCTCTTCCTCTATACTTCATTCATCTCAAATTCTCACTATTTTCACCCATCAAATTCTGTTGCTCTAAATCAAACAACTTTGTTTGATATTGTTTCATCTCGCTTGTGTGCTTCCTGTACGTTTGTTGTGTTGTCCAAAAATGTGTGAGATTGAATTAACGCTTTGTTTTGGCAGTGGACGTACGTTCCTTCTTTGACTGCCTCCTCACTCCAGTGTCTTTCTCTTGCATTTCAACCCCTCATTCAATTCCATTCTGCCTCTTGTGAAAAAAGTGCCCAATTTGAATTGGGAAAGAAAATCGCCTAGATAACATAAAAAGGAGTATGAATTCCAGTATGATTAACGACAAGATATGATTTTGAAGGGGGGAAAGGCAGAGAAAGTACCGATTTGTTGAAGTGGGCAGCAATGAATTGAATCTCCCAACTCTATTTCTCTCCAATTTGATTGATCCCACCCAGAAAACCGCAGAAAAAACCAGAAAAAACTCTTACAGTTCGGCCGCTTCAATTATGGAGGAAGAGGATGAAGAAAAGAGAGAAAGAGAGATGAATGGCATATTTAGTTAAATTAGAGAGAAAAATAAGGGCATTTTTGTCTTTTTCAACATATCTCATCGAATTTCAGCCAAAACAACCGGAATGTCACCCATGAGTCATTTAGTTAAATATAATGTCACCCGGGAATGCATTAAAAAAAAGTTGTGACCCGTGAGTCAGTTAAAAAAAATGTGGCACCCCCCAGCAATTTTTTTGGAGGGATGGCTGTAGTTGAAATGCAATTGTAGCCATTTCTATGATAGCTAGCTGGCTCAGATTGTTGTTGTGCTATCACTTTGCAGAAGAATGTAAGGTAGTATCAGTGGTTGATGCTTACGTCTCTAGGGGAACATCTGAGGATATGAGTGGTAAAATTGTGGTATGCATCTGTTTAACCTATCAACCAGCATGTTTTCATATGTTTTAACTTTTAGCTAATGTCATCTATATCTATTTCTTTTCTTGGTTATGAAGATAGCTTCATCTGGGATGTCTGATTCAATTGCAAGAGCACAGCCTGTGCTTTCTGGTAACTGTCTTTTGTTTGCACATAGGAATTTGTTCAACTTCTTATTACCCCCCCCCCCCCAAAAAAAAAAAAAGAAGCCAAGTTTGGTTCCCTCAAGAAACATTTGTGGTGATTTTATTTCTTCGTTATTTTTGCTGGCAGCAATGTGTGAAAGGCTCTTTGTATTTGATGGGGAAATCGGTGCTGGAAGGTGGGTTCCCACATCCTCAGCATTGCTTGTTAATCATACCTTAATTTAGATTGATTTTGGTTGCTTTTTCCAGCCTTTCATTGAAGATACATCTTCTGCATCGAGGCTTTCAGTTTTATATAACTTGTCTGAGGCTGGACAAATGTCCATCCGCTGAACAGTAATCTGGTGTCTTGGATATTTTCTCATGAAGTGCTTGATTGTGATTAGCATGACTTCTCATTTTGCAGAGGTTATCGTGCATGAGAGCTTGAAGGCATGAAAATTTGTAATTGCCCCATTTATAGATGGGTGGCATCTGCCGGGTGTCATTCTGATATGGTTTTGAATGACTACTATTATTATTTTTAGATAATACTATTCTTCATTAATACTTTTTTGTTATCTGATTTGATAGGTTACTTTCGTGCTTCCTGTTGAGTTACCCATTTGGATGTATCTGATTTTCTCAGATATGTTTGACCCTTTATCCTTTGAACTTACTGTAGATTATGGATTGTGTGAGGTCACCTGGGATTGCAATTATCTTATGCATATACTACCAAGAAATGTTCTCACTTTTTGTTCATTTAGTCATAAATATGGATATATTAAGCAAAAGTATCAATTATTCATGTTCTCTCTTTTGCAGTAAAGTGAAAATGGTCAATGAGCTGCTTCAGGCCATCCATCTTGTCGCTTCGGTTGAGGCCATTTCCTTGGGTGTGCAATCTAGAATTCATCCATGGATAATTTATGACATCATATCCAATGCTGCTGGTAATTCATGGTGAGTTACCCTTGAAGCCTTGCCTCTTTAATACTTTAGAATGTTAGTGTCACGCCTCGATCCCAAGGAATGGCAGACGCCACACACCTGTAGGACATGGTCCCACAAGTATGCAAGGCTCAAAGTATAGACATAGACCAAAGATATGATAATAGAGGTAGCTTTGAAAAAATACTTGATTGGTTAGCCAAACTCGACAGAATACTCAGCTATACATTATAAACTACAGCTAGTCACGTCAAAGGCTAATGACATTAAAAAGCGAATGAACTGATGACAAAGGAGATAATCGTACTCAAAATCTTACCCCACTATGCTCCCGTTGCGCTACTCTGATACCATCAAAAACTCATATACTATCAATGATTACAACTTGGAAAAAATAAGAAGATGAAAGGATGAGCTGGAAAGCCCAGTAAGGTAGTGTAACACTCCTCTAGCTGGGTTAGGCATGCACGTAAAACATAGGTTGGGTCAAAGTTCACAATAATTAGCTAATAATATATGACTAGGCTTTGCAAACACTTTCCTTAACTCAAAACTTCAAAACAGATAGTATTGTCAATCAACCGATTTATAGTTGGAATGACATAATACATATTAAAATATAACAATCAAATCACATAAGTTAGGGCTAAGGTCACTATTGACCTAGTGACAAGGGTAATGATGTGCTACTATTGACCCAATGGTGGGACAACGATATGCCACTATTGACCCAGTGGCGGGGCAGCGATGGGATCACATATCACAAAGTTGGCCTGACAAAAACACAGATACACATACCAGAATACATAATGGCGTGCGGTACAAGTCAATCAACAGAGCCAATGCATACCTTAACTGGTTAAGGTAGAAGACATAGCCCTAAAACAAAATTGATAACTTGAATATTAAATCATACAAATAGTACCTAGCCAAGTAATTTCGAATAACAATAAATCGAACTTACAAAGTCACTTGTACAAAAGATTTAATTTAATAACACTAAAATTAATTGAGTAACATAGAGTCATTTAAACTGGGCTACTTCATAAACATATAAGTCAAATCATTAACAAACCAATCTCATGGGTCAAAATATAAATATATCGACCATACGGTTCGAATATAAATAAATCCCAGCTCAAATCCCAATATTTTTAACTTAAACAATAGTATGCCAACCCGCTTGACAAAATTTAATTGAAGGGCTAATGCCAAGGTTGTTTAGCCTCTTGACTAGGGTCATTGGTCGTTAGGAGATTCTAAAGCGTGTAAAAAAGGTCTTGAATGGAGTGCATTTCCCTGCAAAGTCCATTTGGAATTCTATGGCTCCCACTAAACTAAAGCTTGTTTCTTTTCTTGGGCAACAACCAAAGGTAAGATATGCTTAAAACAAGTTTTAGTGGTCCTAGGTGGTAGTCTATATGTTGTCAGGAAGAAGAAAGCACGAATCATCTTCTTCTGCATTCTAGGGTAGAACACCTCATGTAAGAATTATGGTGTGCGGAGCTCCTTTCAGGGCGACATTTTAAATGTTTTTCTGTGACTAATATGTTATACTAAAATTACATATAAGTATACTAAAATGACTAATTAATACAAATATGACTAGTATTTGTCAAGAAATGACTCTTATTTGAGTCACCCTATAAAATTACTAGTAATCATGATATTCATGAAAAGTCACCACAAAACTATACATATCATGATAAGTTTATGGTGAAATGGTCTTGGTACTTTTCTTTATTACATAATGAAATTGGGGAAAATTAACAAAAATGGATGCGATGGCTTTGAAGCACAGAATAGGAAGAGCAAAGAGGAGAGAGCGAAGAATTAATCAAAATCATTATACGGAAGTTAATTATAGAAGACATAGGATATTTGAAATAAATTGCTACTGATGCGAAGTAGAGCAAGCTTATTTTCATATAAAGATCTGCATTCTGTCTATGAACATTCTATGAATGTGCAGGGTCTTCAAACACCATGTCCAACAGTGGTTAACCAGTGAGCACATGAGGCATGATACGCTGAATATCGTAGTTGAAAATTTGGTGAGCACTCGCCGGTTATTTAAGTTATTTGTTAAATGACATATTTTGTTCTTTCATTTTTGAGTTATTTGTCCCTTTGTCTCTTTGGTTGCCTGGTGAATATATCCTAGGGAATATGGTGCTTCTACTTGCAAATAGTTTCCGAAAACTTCATATTGTGATGTAATCATTCTAAGGGCCCTATATTTTGAAAAAAGATTACCAAGTACCCTATATTTTGCGGACATCATTTCTGGGGTCCATTTTAACTTTTCATATTTGAAATCTACCCCTTCACTGTTTAATATATTTCTTTTGATTCTAAGTGATTAAAAACATACTCTTAACACATTTAATAATTCCCCTTGCTATTCCTGTCAAAAAAAAAAAAAAAAAAAAATCCCCTTGCTATAATTTATGTTTCCTGCATTGTTTCAAGTCCTTTTTCTATTTGGTATCAGAGCTAAGCATGGTGGGCCTATAACCACAGAAAGTATAATATTTAAGGTAGAAGTAGTAGATTGTGATAATTAGTACCATCAAAGTCATTATAAAGACTTAAGAGTATTTATTTTAGCTTGTTTACTTAAAAACCTCAAAAAACTCAATTATTGCAAGAAGGTTCCTACTGTAGGCCCTTCTCTTAATTTAGAAGGTTAAGTGCCCCTTTTAATTAGTTTCTACTAAAACGGAAGGCCCTAATAATTATTACCGTAAAACAGAAGGTACCTGAGAAATGTTTCTGAAGACAAGATCCCCTTAAAATAATTACCACAACAGAGGAGGCCCTTTGAGTCTTTATTTGCTTTTTTTTGCCAATAGGAAAGTTGGCCTATCTTATGTATTCAGTGGCTGTGTATCAGGGTATGCCTTCCTAAGTTCTAGCCAACTATCAGAAACTTTCTTTTCCTATGGGGAATTTTTGATGCACACTTGTATGCTGTTGTCTATAGTTGTCCATCAATGAGAGAAAAAGAACTAGCATAGTCTTGAATGAATATGTTTGTTTACAGGATCATTTTGATATACTTTTTGTAAAAGTTGGCAAAGCTTCTTGTGAACAAGCTAGGCATCGTGTTACCTGTACTAATTTTTATGGGTCTTCATAATTCAAGTGAGACGCCTACTTTATGTATCGTGGTGTTCTTGCTTGTTAGTCTGGTTGGGTGTGTGCCAGATTTTAAGGTAGATGTGCAGTCTTCAAATATTCATATTCCCAAGTACTGAATCTAAGCGTAATAGCCTCTGGTGGTGCTACAGTTATCCATTTAAAGCTTTTTTTTTCTCTTTCTTATTATTTTCATGCCGGTTGTTGTGGATCCTTGGAATGTTAACAATCTTTTGTTGTCTGTTATAGGCAACTACTTTAGGTCTGGCAAAATCTCTTCCATTTCCTCTGCCACTTCTTGGAGTAGCTCATCAACAACTTCTTGGTACCGCTTGCAAAATTGTCTATTTTTCCTTTGAAGTGCAAGCCTTGGTGCCTGTTAACAGTCTAATCCTTTCCTTACTGATTTTGGTTGCTCATGATTTAGGCTCTGCACATAATCAAGAGGACAATGCCAAGGCACCTCTTTTTAAGGTATTCTGTTTTGCCAAGAGAACTGATATCATTTATTTTAGATAATCTGTTAAATTTTATGTACCTGCTGCTTGCCATTGTTGAGCAGGTATGGGAGAGAGTTCTTGGGATTAAAGTTGAGGAGGCAGCGAATGAAGAAAAATATAACCCTGAGGAGTTAGCAAGGCAGCTAATATCTAGGTCAAAAGATGTAAAGCGTGTCGGTTTCATTGGTCTCGGAGCAATGGGATTTGGCATGGCAACGCATCTGCTGAAATCAGATTTTACTGTTATTGGCTATGATGTAAGTATACCTTTCCTCTTCTCATGTTGACCAAAAAGATTCTGCTGGGTATCAGAAAATAGTCATTCCTTCTGTGGCCACCTTCACATTATGATGGGGAATGTTGTATTCTGTTCTCATTCAGCATTACCTGAGGGTGGATAAGCTCTGAAACTGTTGATAATTGGTCTCTTCTTCTTTTCCCCCCAGCATGCACAAAGCGTGTCAGTTGTCACCTAACTCACTGGCCTGTCTTGTGAATCTTTCTGTCATCGTATTATTACTGTCCAGGAGTATCATTCGGTTTCTCTGTGCAACAACGCAAAATATTATGAAGGGAACTTTTAGGTTTTTGATGTTATCTTTTGCTATGTTTTCAGAAGTAGAATTTGTGATTTGTATCTATTTTGGGGTTGTAGATAGTCCTCTTCTATGATGCTAGCTTGGTGCCATTTTACTTTACTGAGACAGAAACCTCATTTTGATTTTAAAAGACGTTACTTTGAATGAAATGCCCCAATTTAAAAATTTGTTTACTAAAAGAAATACACACATACAAAGATGGGAAAAAGCTTTGTTTCACTAAATGAAGTTATTGGACATTCTGTAATATCTACCAGCAAAAGATGTATTTAATAACTTTTTGCTACACTTTTGAAGTGCAAGAAGAACTTTTTGTAGTTATGTTTTGGTTTATAGGACTACTTATGGAAGCTTGACACTGGTTCTGTTGACTATCAACCAGGGATTCAAAATGTGGTTTATGTCTTAGTGCGTAACCTAGCTCAAATGTGACAATTTGATTACGTTTTGAGGTTGTTGTGGGCCAAAAATGAGGTTCACCCTATTACAAAACCTTTTTGATACACCTGTTTTGTTGCAGCCACATTTTGAATCCACTCTATTAACTGGTTCAATTTCGTTTGACTGTCGGATATGATAAGCATATAGCTAGACTCATAACTTTCGATACGGTTGCTTAGTCTAATCCTAGAAAGGTCGATGTTAATTTGACTATGAACCATAATTTTCTTTCGCTGTGGTGTGAAACTAGACTGAGGCATAAACCAGGGTCTAAGAAATTGTTTTGTCAGGCTCCTTGTCAATCTCATCACCATAAATCAGTGTGAGCACAACAGAAATGGGATTCCAGTTCCGCATTGATTTTCCTGAGTTTTGCATGTTCATGATGGGAGTATTGGATGTCCATGAAGCTAACCCATCCTTGATGCTATCTTCGCCCTGAGCCTATTTTCCTCTGCCAGCAAGATATTCTGAATGCTAGTGCTTCTCCTATCTTGTGAGTTCCACCCTCGTTGATTTGGATTAGAACTCTTATGATGGCACTGGGGTTTTATACTTCCACAGTAAGCTGCCTTTGCTATTCCATAGTATTTGATGTAGCCCTCAACACGTCAACAATTTCTTCAATTGAGCTATTGCTGCTTGAGTTCTTTTGATGACTTTCCCGGCTCATCAAAAGCTTATTCTTAGGATATCTGTATAATTAGAGATGGAAACAAGGCTAAGGAACCAAAAAAGAAATAAAAATAAAACAATAGAAGCATGTTCTTATGATGTGTCTAGACCTGGCAATTCAGGCGGGCGGGCTACGGGTCGGGCGTAGTTTGGATAAATACGGGTTGGGTGTATTTTAGGTTTGGGTAAATATGGGCGATCTATTACATTTTTTGGTCAACCAAACGGGTTATTACTGTGACCTTTTTCTGGTTTTTCTTTAAAAAAGCACTCTCTAAATATTATTTTTTGTACACTATACATAATAAAATATGATTATTTTCTAATAACGATAGATTATTGCAAATGTTTCAACTTAAACTAGAGAAATAACAAATGAATGAGTGACACTTGTAGTTTAATAGTCATGAATTCCAATGAAAAAGTCACAAATTTCAATATAATAAAAAAATAAAATTTTCTGGTCAAATAGGCGGGCTGGGTATGACCCGCTGATTTGCGGGTTTTCGGGTTCAATTTATTTCAAGTTGAGAAAATCATGCTCAAAACCTAGAATTTTCGGGTGGGTTCTGGTCAGGTTGATAAGTCGAGTCGAAAATTGTCCGGTCTAGATGTGTCTAATTGCTGCAGATGGTGGACTGATCAGGATGATCAATCGAGAATCGACACAAGCTTGTGAAAGAAGAAAAGAAATAGGAGTAGAGAGAGAACGAGAGATTTGAGAGGATAAGTTCTATTCTGTTATTTCCAGCTAGCAATGAAACAGTATATATGGATGATGAAAACAGAATGTAAATTCCTCCACTACCACAACTCAGCTATGCCAAAACAAATTCAGTTATTCCCAGGCCATGTCGTCCAACTCCAGCTCAACTTGCGAATTATCTATATCATTCCTTCCCCCTTAGAAAGAGCTTTGCCCTCAAAGCTCAAAACTAGGAAACCTTTGGACAAACTCGTCATACCATTCCCATGAGGAATCAGTTTCAGTTGTGCCCTGCCATTTGACAAGCAATTGCACATCAGCTTTGTTTGCGCGCTTCTTAATTCTTCGCTCCAGAATACGCTCAGGTTGTGGATGAATAGTTGTATCACTACCATGAAGATATTCAGGGATGTGCGGTTGAGCGGGCAATGTACCTTTAAAGAGTTTGAGCTGTGAGATATGCAGTACATTGTGAATTTTCACTGAGGCAGGGAACTTGAGCTTGTAAGCCACCTTACGAACAGGATAATCAACCTGAAAAGGTCCAAAGAACCGTGAGACATGCAGTACATTGTGAATTTGTCATTAGCTCGCTGCTGCACAGACATCTGTCTGTAAGGTTGCAATTTTATCAAAACCCAATCGCCCCCCTGAAAAACTCTCTCAGAACGGTGCTTATCAGCTTGCTGTGTCATACGGTTTTGGGCCTTAAGAAGCTGGGACTTCAGCAGCCGAATCATTTCCTCCCTTCTTTGTAATGATCTGTCGACCTCAGCCACAGTAGATTCTCCAGGCAAATAGGGAAAATGCAAAGGTGGTGGTTGCCCATAAACAACTTCATATGGAGTAAGGTGAGTGGCTGAATGAAATGTAGTGTTGTACCACCATTTTGCCAGTGGTACCCACATACACCAGTCCGAAGGGCGGCTAGAACACATGCAGTGCAGATAAGACTCTAAACACCAATTGACCACTTCGGTTTGCCCGTCCGTTTGAGGATGATAAGCTGAAGACAACTGTAGGTTGACCCCAGAACAGAAAAGAGGTTTTTCCAAAAAGTGCTGAGGAATATGGGATCCCTTTCGCTCACGATACTCTGGGGCAACCCATGCAATTTAAACACATTATCCAAGAAGGCCTGAGCAACATCAACAGCAGTGTACGGGTGTGAAAGGGCAATAAAATGGTTGTACTTACTAAGCCTGTCCACTACCACCAAAATAACTTCTTTTCTCTTGGATTTAGGTAGCCCTTCAATAAAATCCATGGAAATTGCAGTCCAAATGGTATTGGGAATTAGTAGAGGTTGCAGCAACCCCGGCGACGCAGCAGTGTTGTACTTACAAGTTTGACACACAGTACAAGCTCGTATGAAGCGAGAAGTGTGCTTGTTCATGCCTTTCCAATAAAACAAGGATTTGAGTCTGCGGCGTCGATCACGCCGTAATGGCCTCCACAGCATTTAATGACTCCATTCCAGAATTTTCCTTCGTAAAGCATCATCGGGCCCCACTACTAATCGTCCCTTCCTCCGTAATTGACCATCCAACCATGAGTAATGAGGGAGTACCTCTCCAACTTGCAACTTCTAAATGTGAAGCTGTAACGTCGGATCGAGGGCATATCTATCTTGAATGTGCTGTAAAAGGGATGATTCTATGGTAGAAAGAGCCAAGCATAACAGCTCAGCACCCGACCTCCGTGAAAGAGCATCCGCGGAACATTATCTTTACCACTCTTATAATGGATCTCATAAGAATAACCCATAAGCTTGGACAACCAAAATTGTTGGAACGGAGTAGAAACCTTATTCTCCAATAGCCATTTAAGGCTTTTTTGATCGGTTCTGATAACGAACGGTTGATGCAACAAGTACTGCTCCCATTTCTCGACGGCAAACACCACTGCCAAGAGCTCTTTCTCATAGACCGAAAGCGACTGCCACTTAGGCCCCAGTGATTTGCTGATGAAGGCCAAAGGGTGGTGATCCTGCATGAGGACCGCGCCGATTCCCGACTGCAGTCTCCACCACAAAGACTTTCGAAAATTCGGAACACCTAGAACAGGAGCTGAGCATAAGGCCTGTTTCAACTGTCCAAAAGCATTGTCAGCTTCAGGGTTCCACCTGAACTCCCCCTTCTTGAGCAATTGAGTCAGTGGCCTGCTAAGAGTAGCATAACCACGCACAAATTTCCTATAATACCCAGCCAAACCAAGGAAACTACGTAGCTCTTTGATAGTTTGTGGAATAGGCCAGTCTTGTATTGCCTTGATTTTTGCGGGATCCGTCGACACTCCATTTCCTGTGATAAAATGACCAAGGTATTCAACCTTATCAACCCCAAAAGCACATTTGTTGCGCTTAGCAAATAGCGATTGCTCCCTCATTGTAGTGAACACCAGCTGCAAGTGATGCAAATGTTGCTCCAAAGAAGAGCTATACACCAATATATCGTCAAAGAAAACCAACACAAACTTCCGTAAGAACTCCTTGAACACCGTATTCATCAACCCTTGAAAAGTAGCAGGGGCGTTTGTGAGCCCAAAGGGCATAACCAAGAACTCGAAATGGCCATGGTGTGTTTTAAAAGCTGTCTTGTAGACATCCGAGTCAGCCACTCTCAGTTGATGATATCCGGATCGCAAATCGATTTTACTGATAATGGTTGCTCCTGCCAATTCATCGATTAACTCATCCACCACGGGAATGTGGAACTTGTCTTTGATGGTTTGCTTGTTTAACTCTCTATAATCGACACACATCCTCCACGAACCATCTTTTTTACCCACCAATACCACGGGCGATGCATATGGACTACAGATGTGTTGTATCACCCCACTATCCAACAACTCTTGGACTAGGTGTTCAATAACATCCTTCTGCCTGAGGGGATATCTGTAGGGACGAGTATTGACTGGTTTTGCATCCGGGTATAGAGGAATCATGTGGTCGAACACCCCTCTGGAAGGCGGCAAGCCTTTCGGCTCCTCAAAAAGATCGCGGTATTCCTCTAATAGATGCAGTAGGCCTTGGTTCTCGTGTGTTTTTTCCAGAGTCAGGCAGTAATGATCACTAATACTTGCTGGTTGGGGTCGGTACTGAAGTATACACAGGTGAACTGGGTTACCTGTCATCTTGGAAACTTTGGCACTAGACACCGTAGTAATCTTCTCATGTTTGCCTCGAACAACATGCTTTTTCCCATTATAATCAAATGCCATCAAAAGCTCTCTGAAATTCCACCTAATTGTGCCTAACTCCTTCAACCACTCCACGCCTAACACCATATCACACCATATCGCAACCTCCCAAAGGAATTACTAACATGTCAGCCGTGAAACTTGCTCTATGAATTTGCCAAGTGAAGGCTTCACACTTGTTTTGACACTCCAAATTGCGGCCATCCGCCACTGTTACAGACTGCGCCACAACACCCTTCAATACGCATCCCAATCGCCTAGCACTGTAAAGATTGAGGAAGTTATGAGTACTCCCTGAATCAATTAGAATATGGAGGGGCTTCTGATTATGATAACTAGTAACCCTCATTGTCTGGTGGCTCAGGTTGCCATGTAATGGATTGAAGGAGATGCAAGGGTCCTTTTCAGTAGGTTGTTCATGATCTTCCGCTGGCCAAAAAACCTCATCACCCTCCTCAAACTGCACACTCTCCCCACTATCTCCTGAAATTTCTACCAAAAACAGTTGTGGTTTTTTGATGGCACATTGATGGCCTCGTTCATAGGGCTGATCGCAGTAGTAACAGAGCCCCTTAGCAATTTTTTCAGCACGTTCGACAGCCGGTATGAATCGAGAATATGGTTTTCGGGTTGGTGGGATGGGATTGGGTTTATTGGGGTATTTAGGAGTAGGTAATAATGGCCTTTGGTTATTTGTGGATGGAGGTGAAAGAGGCTTTGAATTGGATGGAAAGTTGGTTTGCAAGTTTGATTTGGAGTATGGTGGATAGGTTTGTTTGAAGGTGGGTTTCATGGTTCTATCAGATGATCTTAACGCCGCAAGGGTTTCTTCTTGATACCGTGCGTACTCAACAACCTTAGATAATGATTTAGGTTTAACGCCCTCACAAATGATTTCAACTGGGGTTGCAAACCCCCCACAAAACTATCGAGGTAATAGTGATCAGGGAGATTAGCATTTTGCAGCATCAAAAGTGATCTCAACTCCTCAAACCTATCAACATACTCATCCAAATCCCCAATCTGATGCAGTTTGTGAAACTCCTCTACCGTTCTTGGCCCAAAACTATCATTGAACCTAGCACAAAGATCAACCACAAAATCCTCCCAACTAATGTTGCGTCTGGACAAACAATAGCTCCCATACCAAACCTCGGCCTTCCCATGTAAATACATGGATGCGAGATCGACCCTCAGCTCATCGGGGATTTTACAGAGATTGAAGTACTTAACGCACTTCTTAATCCACATCCTGACATTGCTACCATCAAAAATAGGGAATTCAACTTTCGGACTAAAATGAATCTTACCCCCACTTTGATCGCCATTACCATGAGGAGGGCCATAGCCGCCAGAACCACTACCGCCGCTACTCTCAATACTGCCACGATCCTTTTCTATATTCTCCAGTCTTGCAGAGATTTCCTCAAATTTATTGTTTTGTTCTTCCACCCTTGCCATGAGTGTCTTCATCATTTCTTCGAGATTCGCCATTTGTCTCCTCGTGTGTACCCCCAACTTTCCTCAAAAGGTCACCAGAACAGGGTGCTCTGATACCAATGCTGCAGATTGTGGACTGATGAGGATGATCAATCGAGAATCCACACAAGCTTGTGAAAGAAGAAAAGAAATAAGAGTAGAGAGAGAAAGAGAGATTTGAGAGGATAAGTTCTATTCTGTTATTTCCAGCTAGCAATGAAACAATATATATGGATGATGAAAACAGAATGTAAATTCCTCCACTACCACAACTCAGCTATGCCAAAACAAATTCAGTTATTCCCAGGCCATGTCATCCAACTCCAGCTCAGCTTGCCAATTATCTATATCACTAATGGCAAGGTATCCAGAGTATTCTGGCCTTTCAATAAAACAATTGGATGATATCAATGAGAATTATGGGATAGAACTTAGGACTTTCATAATGGTGAAAGATTTCAAAGACTTTTTTTTGCAAGAGAACAAGCGTCCTACATCACATTGTTAGTTGAGGAAGAATAAAGATGATTTTGCATTTAAGATAGTGAAATTGTTAAACTGTCAGTCAACTCAACTGATGGGAGATTTCAAAGACTTTTTTTTTGCAAGAGAACAAGTGTCCTACATCACATTGTTAGTTGAGGAAGAATAAAGATGATTTTGCATTTAAGAGAGTGAAATTGTTAAACTGTCAGTCAACTCAACTGATGGGAGATTCCATGTTTCTCTTTTATTGCAATTCTTAGAACGCATGGGAAAATAATGTGTGAGAATTTCTTGTGATTCTTGATCTGACTGTGGTTTTTTATTTGCCCTTATTTATGTGATCATACTTTGTGCTTGACGTGCTAATGTTGTAAAACATATATTGATAGTTAGGATTTTGTTTCTAGTTTTGTACCATATGTTTACTTTTGGACTTTCAGCAGGACCTGCTGATCAATTGGGGCACACTTTTCAATGGTCTTTGATCTTGTTGTGGAGTAACTTCTCTAATTCGGAGAATCATGCAGTTAGCTTTCTGTTGTTGATGATCTATGTAGTTTATGTGGATTGTAAAATGTCTTTTTGAATGAACTCATTTCACTCCCCACAAAAACCTCGGTGCATATTGTGTAAACTTTTCAATGTTCTGGGTGCCAGGTGTATGAGCCAACTCTTTCTAGATTTCTTGAAGCAGGTGGGTTGGTAGGGGACTCCCCAGAAAAGGTAGCAAAAGGTAAATTATCGCATTTTAACCAATGGTATATTTGATTTATCATAACATGTGGCACCAATTTATATTACTGTGATCTTGGGTAGTACTTTTATGCGACATATGCTTCAATACTTTAGATGGGCACCTATATTTGTGGGACTTTTCCTATTGCAGTAGCTGTAGTTGTTACATGCCTCTCTCTCTCTCTCTCTCTTGCCTATGTTTTGTTTATTCCCCCGTACCCTGCCCCCTCCCCAACCCAAACTAAAGTAGTTTGGTTGGAACGTTGCACACATATTGAAAAGCATATATAGAAATTTCAAGATTCACCCTCATCCCCCTTTTTCCCCCTTCCTTTTTTCTGGGGGCAGTGGAGAGAAGGGTGGCGGTGGGGAACTTGTTATTACTCCCAAGTACAACTTAAGGAGGCCAATCAAATGAACTTTATCTTGAAACTTGAAGCTCAAGGTGTTGACTTAGGCCTCAGGTTGATGCTTCTTTTTTTTTCCCCCCTTTTTGGGGTATGGTTGATATATAGTTCTTCATGGTGGAAGTAGCCCGAGTACTATGGAATAACATGCATGGAAGCTTTATAGGCGTGATGAGTTTTGTACTTGCCCCTTTTGTGTATTGGTGTAGACCTAGCAAATGGGTCCTTCAAGTCTGGACAAGTCAGGTCCATGTTTGGTTAAGGCTCAACACGGGCTGCAACTTCGGTTCTGGTACAGTTTGGTTGAAGTTTCGGGTTCAAGTCAATTTCATTTCAGCCATGTTCACGTCAGGCGCATGTTTGGTTCAGTTGAAGTTTGGATAGAGTCTAGTTCAGGTGTGCTACATTAACTCGGTTCCGGGTCGGATATGGGTAGGTTTGGTGTAACTCGGCTTAAATTTTGAGTCCATGTCAGACCAGGTCTGAATTTGTTTGATTATAAATGGGTACAATTGATTCCAGGTCAGTGTTAGTGAGCTATGCTACGGGTTGGGAGAGACTCAATTCAATGTCGAGTATAAATTGAAAAGCTTCACATCAACGTGAATTTGGTTCATATTGATTGAAATCCATTCATTCAGATTCATTTCTAGTTATTAGAACTAATAGAATATAGAAGAGTCTCACTCATAGTTACACAAAGTTACACTAGGAATTGTTAGCATCTCAGGGCGTTGTTGCTGCACAGACAATCATAAAGGCTAAAACTGAAAATAAGATTGACAAAAGGATTAACGTGGAAAAATCTAAACCGGAAAAAAACCACGAACGATGCACCATACCAGTGGATTAAAACGATGTTTATCACAGATTCCCAGATTTATACAATCTCCCTCGATCTCTGTAGAGTTACAACCTGGGGACTCAACACTCACCGTTGATTTGCCTTACGTAACTCCCTCAGAGACACATAGATTATAGGTCAATCTATTGGGACACGAAGCACCTTAGTTGCAGTAAAAATAAGCCTAACAACAAGGCCCTATTTATAGTGGATGCTAATACATTAATTAGGGTTGATAAAACATCCTTGGCCGTCAGCCACTTCAAACCAACCCTAATTTATAATTTGGGCTCCACGCATCAACCCAACAAGAAACACATTTGCTCAAATTACAATTGCATATTTGCACATGACTTTGGATTATATATTTATGTGACTGGCAAGTGACATTTGATATTGTTGTTACCTTTCACTCTTATTTGTACAATTTAGTTACTTGTATATCTCAGGAGAATGAATATCTATATCATTATAATTGCGTTAAAAATCAGGTATGGTTCAGTTTAAGTTTGAGTTCTTGTTCTATTTAGTTCGGATCGGGCCATTTTGCATCTGGGTCATTGCGGTTCATGCTAGGCCCGGTAAGAATCAGATCAGTTCATAATTGGGTTTGGTTAGTTTCAGTTTTGGGTTTGTTCATGTTTGGTCTGCTTTGATCGGGATATTGTGGATCGATTTTAATTTAGATCAGTTCATTTGAAGTTGGGTTTGATCTGGCTATGAATTGGGTCATTTCAGTTGTTCGGGTAAAAATGATTCACCTCATTTTGAGTATCGGTTTGGGTATGGGTGCTAGCCTTTTGGTTTGGGCTTTGATTGTTTAGTGCCGTTCTAATGCAATCTTTTGATTACTCATCAAAAAAATAAAATAAAAGTTACGGTTGAGGTTGAGGTTGAGGTTGATGCTGAATATGATTAACAAATGGTCCTTTTGTTCAAAATATGAGCTGTGATCTATTGTTTCTTCCATTGTACCTTTACTTTTTGTGAAAATGTATATCAGATCTATTGTTGGATAAGCTTCAACTGTGTCTGCTAGAATGATAAGTTCTGCAATGGATGTTGTATACAATGAGTGTGATGTAGCTGTAGATGATATGCTTATGTGATAGTGAATTTGACTTCTGACTATTGGGCCATTCATGTTAGTAAATTGAAATTGACTTCAGACTGTACTTTGTTTCTTAGTTATTCCTGTCTAGTTATTGACTTTGTGGGTGAATTGGGTTCAGATGTTGATGTGCTTGTGATAATGGTTACCAATGAAGCTCAAGCTGAAAGTGTTCTTTTTGGAGATCTAGGTGCAGCACCAGGTATACATCAGCTACTTACCTGTTAAGCAAATATATTTTTCTTATCCTATTGGCAAGATTATATCCTATATTCAGAAACATTTTGGATGGTGCAAATTTCATAGGCATAACAATTTGGAGGGCAAACCTCATATTTTAGTGATTTGGAACTGACAAATGGTTTAGTTTAGGGATTAATGCTGAGTTGATCATGTTTGTCTAAATCGTTGAGTTGGTCATTTTTCATTCAGTTTGCATCAATCTTGGTTTGGGTCCAAATGTTGTCAACCCTATTTCAGGTGTTTGATTTGCTTTTGACTTGGGTTACCAGGTTTTGGTATCAGGTTAGTTTTGCTAGGGTTTGTTCTGATACGTGAATAAGCCAGTATATAATGTCATACAGCAGTTTCAATAAAAGTTTAAAAGAAAGGAGAAATGATCATTTTTTTCTTCTTTTTTTTTGGGTTCGTTTGGGGGGGGGGGGGAGGGTAGGGTTAAATGAGACTTCGTTCGAAATCAGATTTGAAATATAATGGTGCATGTTGAAATATATGATCCTTTGGTTCTATTTTACTTTTGTGTTCATTGACATAGCTTCATTGGAATTAGTGTGATTTTTTGTATTATATCCCTCAGCTCTTCCAACTGGAGCATCTATCATCTTATCATCCACTGTTTCACCAGCATATGTTACCCACCTGGAGGAACGCTTGCAAGGTCAGCCCATTTTCACTTCAATTTGGTTGAGAAGTTGACACCTTTCAGTTGCTGCTGTGATGTTTCATACGATAAGCATTGTGCACTTCTTGAAGCTGTGATGAATGGGCACCTTGCTTTATCACGTGGCCTGGATATTGCTTTAGGATATGTTCTCTTAAACTTAATGTATTGATGTTCAATGTATGCCAGCGCACTCATCAGACACTCTTGGACAATCTTAAATGTCAAGAGGACGAAATGATTTGTTGTTAAACACTTATGGGGATTATGTGATAATTTCTGATTGTCAAGATCAGAGTATGTCTTCATCTCTAATGATGTAAAAGAAATATTACGTAGAATAGCTGCATGTGCAAGTGTGCAACTTCCAAAGAAAAGAAAAGGTACTCAACATGCCATATCAGCTTTAGAGAAATCTGTCCTAATCTAAAATCAGATGATGCAAATGAATGTCTATGTGCATTTAGATTAGACAGGATAGGAAATGAAATAACCAGAGAGAAGATGGGGGTTATCAGACTAGATTTGACTCACGTAAGAGACTTAGGAAGGAAATGACCCAAGATAAAAGCTTATGGAGCTTGAAATTAAGGTTGTAGACTACGGGTAGTACTCTTAGTCTCGTTTCGACGGTAGATTTAGTTGTTGTAGGTAGCCTTTGGCAAGTTTCTGTAGTGATAGGTTTGTTTCTTTCGAAAAACACATTGTATCTTGTTGGTATGGCTAAAGTTTCTGTTATTCAATTTGCCCATTATGTCTAGCTACTAGTTATTTATTTGCTCGTCATGCTTTGTTATCGCATCTGTATATTGGCCATAGTTTTTTAAAATTATATAGTATGTTGATTTTATGGTACAGACATGAAGTTGAAACTCGTGGATGCCCCTGTTTCTGGTGGTGTTAAACGGGCCTCCTCAGGAACACTTACGGTTGGAAACTAATCATTGTACTTGTTCGTCAAAACTTCATGGTATAAAAATTCTTGTGTTACTAGACCTGTTTTACCAAAAGTGGCTATACAGATAATGGCATCAGGAGCTGATGAAGCACTAGAGCATTGTGCATCAGTACTTGCAGGTAACTTTGCATAGCACAGTGTGAACATAATAGTTTCCTATCAGGTTTGTTGGCTGCCTAATTAAGTGGTCCTGGCTGTGCTGCTTACAGCATTGAGTGAGAAGCTTTACATCATTAAAGGACGATGTGGACCAGGGAGGTATTGCAAATCCTCAATTCTTTTCCATATTCTTTTAATTTCCAGTTTGTGATGCGGGTGTTTAGGCAACACTAGAACAAGGACTTGTAAACGTATTCTGCTTCAAAACTATGTTTGGATTTTCTATGATCAAGTGACTTCTTTGATGTCAAACCTTACAACGAGCCAATATATAATTGATTAATCTGCTGATAAATGTTGAAGGAGTGTGCCAATTTGATGTGTTAGTTACTTAGAACTAGAAGTCAATCACAAGTTCACAAGGCTCAAACAAATCTAACACGCTCATTTTTTTTTCTTTATGGTGAAAAAAAGAACACTCAGAATGTACCTTAGCTACCTATATTATATCTATCGGAAGGCCTACCATCAATCACTCCCAAGTTTATTTGGTAGTTGATACTTGATACTATGTAGGGCTTCCTCTAATAAATTAGAATATTCAAGGAAATGTTTGAAGAAAATTAACTGTCTTAATAGTTTTCCAATGGGTTGCCAGGAGAAGGAATTTGTGCACCATCTACCTGTGCATTGTGTGGGCTTGTTCACTTTGGTACATTGCCCCTTCATTGATGGGGGTTCAATTATGTCGTGTGAAGGATGTTTTGGTGGCTCAGAGGCGAAGGATGATGAAAGGTTGGGTTTGTGGTGTTTGGAGTTTAGTTCCATTAGCTATTTGGAGGGCCACTTGGAAGGGAAGAAAGTGACTGATACTTGTGGACAAAGCTTTGTCCCTTAATGATTACAAGCTCTACCTTTCGAGGATGTTGTATGGTTGGTGTTTGGTGCTTAAGGTTGATACAAATTTGATATTTTGGGGTTTTGTTGATAATTTTATTGACGAGAGCTTAAGGACATAGTGGTTTCCCCCTTCTGTAAATAGGCAACTCATCTTGTCGTCCTTGCTATGCATCTTTTGATTACTTGCTAAACAAAAACAGTATTTTAGGTATCTTACTTGAACATAGTACCCCTTTAGATATGGAAAGACACTGATGATCTCAGATTCTGGTCACTTCTAATGGGTATGTATGGTAAAACCTATTTCTAAAGGTTTTTAATTTCCAAATTTCTATACATTTCGTATCTTATTTTCTTCAAATTTCAAATAATGCCATTTCTACAGATTTCTATATATTTTCTTACTGAATAGTCTGTGCAGAACAAAACAAGCAGGATGAAACAGACATGCCCTAAGTCTCATTTGATTTCTCATATCACCATTGATAGAAACTAGTGTTTTTTCCCTTTCAGGCAGCTCTTGTTTCCTCTTGTGCTTAGTGTGATTCTTATTGTGTTCACTCTGGGCTTTCTGCCAAGCTTCTCCACTTTAATATCTTCCCTTCTCTAAATCTTGTGTGGTCTCTTGCCTGAACCCAATATCCTTGGCTCCTTGTAACAGTGGTATCTCTTTCCCATATTTTTTTTATCTATGGAGCTACAATGTTTCTTAAAAAACTCTCACATCATTGTGGCTGCCTTTGATCTGTGTTCAATCTATTTGTCTCTTTGTCAGGCAAGGTTAGAGTTAGACTACTGTATGTAAAATCACAATCTTTGCTTAGCGTATCTTTTCTTTCTTCCTTTCATCCCTTTCCCTCTAACCATTGAAGAGTTGCTGTTACGCTGTATGTGATCATCAAGCTCCTTAAAGGGGCTCAAGAGCCATAAGCAAAATACTGTTAAATAGGTTTTACAAAAACTATTGCTCTCCTTTCATGGATTAGCACATGAGAACAGGACCTACGAGGTTAATATTAAGGGCAACATTCTCTAGCATAGGTACGATCCTTCCAGTAATCCTGTTAAGAACTTAACCATCACTCATCGTCCATGTTTCAGATTGTTTGGGCTGCTCTAGTTCACCTTTTTGGCCGGCTTAAGGTAATAATGGGCTCATAATTACTCAAGCTGGACGCAGCACAATTGTTTGGGGCTTATAATTTCTTTGGGTGGTTGAGAAATGTGGAAGTCCATTTAATGGATGGTTCTTTTGGCTTCTATATATGGTTCAACGCCCATGAGTGAGGTAGTTGTGGTTGGCTTAAAAAGGTATCTGCAATTCTGAGCTACAATGTTGATGTGTGTACGGGAGGAAACGGAAGAAATAAGTCAAGCTCGATGGGGGTTTAGGAAGGGAAAGGAAGATGTTGGGGGGAAGTTGGAGGGCGGAATTTATTCATGTTCATACTGAAAAGATAGGCTAGGTTCACAGAACTGTGTTTTAAGTTGCATTTAACTGCTGAACTATGCAAATACTGTCATGTTAGAGTCTTGATATCAACATACTCCGAAAGAAAGTGGAGCTATTTGAGCTTTAAAAGAATTCGTGGCCAGATAGAATTTGGATCAAGTACTAGGTATAATTTCCCAAAATAATATGTATGGTGATTATTTGTGACCATAATTAGAAGACCTTTTTGTTTATTTAACTTGTAGTTATAATTTATGAGAGCAATTCCGTTAAGTTCTTCTGGCTTTCAGTTTCCTCAGTTGATGAGCACATGACTGCTTACAATAGTTCTGATTATATTTGGAACTGGGGGAGACATGCATGTTAAATCAATGGGAGGTAAGAAGTTGCAGGACCATTATCTGAGATGTTAAGGTATCACAGCTTAGATCCTATAGAGCAGAGGCCTTCCTCTAAAAATAATAACCTGTACCCACCATTGTTCAGTTTTGTCTTGGTTTTATCCTTGTACTGGTCGATTTTCATTATTTTGTTTTATTGCTTTCAGCTGTGTTAAGATGGTTAATCAACTGCTTGCTGGAGTCCACATAGCATCAGCAGCTGAGGCACTGGCTTTCGGTGCGCGGTTGGGTTTACATACCAGGAATCTATTTCACTTTATCACCAACAGTGAAGGAACTTCCTGGTAATTTTCTGTACATGTGATATAGTAAATGCTCTTGTTTCGTGGAATAAAGGTTGTATGCCAATTCTGGAGTTCCATCAGGTGTCACCTGTGTATAATTCTTGAACTGGCCTGTTATGTATGTTGTATTATGTAATCCTGACATGCAAGTTTTAAAAGTAATAGAAAAATGCTATTCTGTAAACCCAAGTTGATCTTGCTCGTCAGTTCCCCCTACTAACAATTTAGAGGGACATGGCCCCTCCGACTGGCTCTGATGAATTAGTGCTTTGTACAAATTGGCTACATGGGATCACTTCTTTGACCATCTGAAAGCTAGGCTTCAAGGATGGAACCGCAAATGATTCATAAGGGGGACCGAGATATACTTTTATTAGTAGGTTATGTAAATTAGTTTTGTAGTTTGTCATCTATATATTGTTTTTGCAACTGTTCAAGCGTACGTATTCAAGACAATGAATAAAACTTATGATATGCTAACGTTATTTCTTTAACTAGCACAAGAAAGGACAAAAAAAAATAAAATAAAACTCGCATTCTAAGTTGTAAAATTTCAAGACCAATTCATTACGGTATGCAATGCATCTTTGGATGTTTCTTTTTTTATTTGTAAATTTACAAAGAAACATTGATGAACATTGAGATGGATTTCAAAATAGGTACTTGGAACTATTATGAAAATTCTCAAATAAAATAGCTAACATTTAACATGTGAAATTGCTAGATTTAATGAGGATTAGTATAGAATAAATGGCAGATTTTGCATTTACCTCCCTTCAGTTTTATATAGGTTAATATTTAAACTCGTCCATTTCATTCATTAGTTTTCTCCACCCTTATGTAGTTATGTTGATGAGGGCATTAATTTCCTCCATTCTTGTGTTAATGAGGAGTGTGAATTTTATACACCACTTGCTAGCAAGGTGTGAAAAAGTGAGATGAGTTGACCAATTTGTCCTTGCATCAATTGAGTGTGTGTAGCACTCGTTTTGCTTTCATGTTTAGGCAATTGAGAAAAGCCAGTCTAATCACTTCATTATCCCATGTAATTACTTAGTTTCAAATTGAAGGGCTACCTCATAACTCTCTGTTATGCCATGATCCCTCTCGTTCAACACCATATTTTGATTCCATTAATATCAAAAACTTCAAAACACCCGACTTTGTACTCCGTAACTCTCCTTTCTGTCTTATCTCACTTCAAACAACCATACAAAGGAAAATATGATTTGAAGTTTAGGGTTGAATTGGTTGATGTTTGTGTTTAGTTATGAACCTGTATAAATTCAAGAAAAAAAACCTTTTGTTACATCACAAGCTTTATTGACGTTTAGATGAGTTCCATTCAGAAACAGAGAAAGAGGGGGTTTTCTTGGAGAATAATCGAGGGGTTCATTCAAGGGGTTTAGTTCTAACTTTATTGAAAGGAAAGATCAAAGAGGAGTCTTTAATATAAACTTGGGGAGAGGGTGAGAGAGGGATACTTCAAGAGACTCAAACCCAATTTTACATTGAAATAACCCCCACGCGCTAATGATCATGAGTAAAGGTCCTGGCGTTTTCAAATTGCCTACTTTTATCCAAAAGTTATGCTATGTTAGATAGGATGTCTTTAGACCTGTTTCTTATTCAGTCTAATGATAGAAGTTGCTCTTTTTTCTTGCTTAATTTTAGTTCATTCATTATATAGCTCAACCCTGTATTTTGAGAGGTATAAAGTTCTTTTACTGGGATAAGCTCTGCTTTCTAATTTTGTGCTTCGTTGTGTCACATATACATATGGTGCAAGAATTCCGTTTATTGTTTTATTTTGCAC
Source organism: Portulaca oleracea (assembly GCA_029582165.1). Taxonomy (NCBI): domain Eukaryota; kingdom Viridiplantae; phylum Streptophyta; class Magnoliopsida; order Caryophyllales; family Portulacaceae; genus Portulaca; species Portulaca oleracea. The sequence goes on along the minus strand of CM055882.1, from coordinate 19,485,619 downwards.
TTTTTTATTAGTAAGTCAGCCCACCTATTGGCCCCCTCTATAGGGTGTTGACCTAGCTGGCCAACGGGTAGAGAGTGGGTAACACAAGCACCAAAATACGTCTGACAAAATCCTAGAGTTGAAAACACCCACCAGGAGCCCCAGGAGCACCAACAATTCCCACCATGAAATTATGTCCAGCAGTATTTGAACATTGGTGGGGAGGATGTACTTCCTATCCTCATACCACTTGAGCTAATAGCTTTTGGATAATTCTTGTTTTGTGTGGGAAAACATGACAAGGCTTCCATATAAAATTCTATTTTTTTTTTTTTTGGGGGGGGGGGGGGGGGTTTGAATTAAAACTATGCTTATGGTTTCAAAGTTTCGTCATGTTATAAAGGTCATCCTTTCAGATATTGTGGATAAGATTATTGTAGAGAGCCTAATGTGTTGACAGTTTTTTGATTTAATCTCCTTTTTATAATGTATGAAATCCTTTTGTTGTCCTTTGATACATTTTTTGATTACTTGTAAAAAATAAAAAAAAAACATTGTTGTTAGCTGCTTACTTTTGCACTTTGCAGGATGCTTGAAAATCGTGGTCCACACATGTTAGACAATGATTTCACTCCATATTCTGCGCTTAACATTTTTGTGAAAGATCTGGTATGTCAAGCATTATGTCCTACACTAATTTTTAAAATGCTTTCAGTCTGGACTGAAAATAAAGTGGTGATGCTGATTTTTGTAGGGCATTGTTTCTCATGAGAGCTCATTGCGGAAAATTCCTCTTCATGTAGCTATCACTGCACATCAATTATACCTAGCAGGTATTGATGTTACAGATTCTTGTTTCTTTGTGACTATGTTGAGCTGTGTTTTTTTTTTTGCCCTTTTAATTCTTGCACTGTTTTTTTCATAGGAAAATTGGATTCTAATAATCCATACTTTCATCAATTGTTAGAGTCCAATTTTCCTTTTTCATAATTAATCAAAAAATATATTTTAAGGACACTGGGGGTTGTTGCAATTTGCACAAGGTGTCAGAACAAAAGTGCTCGTGCCCTCAAGTTGTCCTCAATAATTGTCAACAAGAACCAAACAATTCAAGTTTCCATCACCCTTAAGCACCACTCTCCAACTATCCAACTTTTTGGGAAAAGCCAACAATGAATGGGAATAGTCTGGGTGAAGCAAGAGAGTTGTAGGTGTACCTGTTCTCCTTAGACTTTTGTATCGACCGTGCAAAATCTTAGAGATAAAACTCTACTGAGGCAACTCTATAGAACAGATCCTGTTCAAGTAAGGTCGTACTGAGGCAACTCTAAGAACTTTGCTTCAGACTTCCGTGATCAAACTCTAGGATTATTGCAGTTCAAAACTAGAGAAAGGGTCTTTAGAAAGGAATGAAGTGAAAGAATAAAGGCAACCAATGCACCCAATTTATAGGCCCTTAAGGAGGCACAAGAAATGGGATAACACCCTTTGAAATGGATAATAACCATCAAAGGATAGGAGGTTTCATGGTGCATAGTCAAATAATGATGATAGCCACCATCATTATCCACTTGAAGATGAGTAGGAACTTATCCAAGAGAAAAGACAAGCAACATCTTAACAGGAGCAATGTCTGCCATTGACACGGTTCGTGTCCAAGCTGACATGACCTGTATCACAACTGACATGGTCCGCGTCTGCTCTAGGTAGCCAAAACTGGCTTTCTGTTTGTAACATGGTCCGTGTCAGGATAGACACGGTCCATGTCACTCAGATACAACCCAAGATCTCTCCCTAGAGGGTGACACGACCCGTATCCATCCCCACTTGGTCCGTGTCATCCTTAATTGGACCGTTTGGGCTTTGGAAGCCCAACTGAAACAAGCTTATGTGAAATTGAGTACTTATGAGTGAATTTGCCTTAAACTTAGTTTATTTTGTCTCATACTCACACCTCCTTACTCAATACACTTCAAATATCCAACAACAACATCCTCAAAAAGTAGAGCTTGAAATCATTAAGGGATAAAGTTTTGTGCTTGAAACTCCATCAATTTTTTCCTTCGAGGTGGCTTACCAAATGGCTAAATGAACCGAATTCTACACATTAGGAACCTAATTTTTCTTTATCCTTCTCCTTCAAGCCACCACCGCATTCTTTACGCTACTCGCCCGGAGTCAAGAAACCCCCATCAATGAAAAAAACAAGGTTCTAAAGTGAAGAAACCCATGCATAAAGTATAATGGACGTGTAAATGATCCAAAACCTCTTCCTCTATACAAAACATAAAACATTACTAGGATTGATAAAACTTTTACGTGGTAACATGCCCTTTGTAGAACACCTACTCAACTTTAGAGTCATGAGGCCGAAATATCTTATGATCAGGCCCTTAAAACATACAAAACATAGGGCTGCTAAGATTCTAAGACTCCATTCTGATCCGCCAAAAGAGTGCTACAAAAGCCCCTAGCAGTGGAAGTTCCTTAAACTTTAGAGTCATGAGGCTGAACAATCTTACCATTATCCTCATGCAAAACCGCCCTCTCAGCTAATAAAGATAAAAAAAGGTACGATTGGTTTCCTTCTTTGAATCATTCGATCTCACAAAAGTGAAATCGCAATCCATAAAGTCTGTTCCCTGAGATGAATTGTTGAACTATTGCCTCTTGAACCCTGACCATCCTACAAAGAATCAAGATTTGTTTGTTGAAGAGGATGATCACCATATCAAACATTATGCCAAACAAGACCCTAGAGCCACTTGAGAATGATAGCTCTTCTTACTACAGTATCCCAAATTTTCAACTTCATATTTAGCCATCATGGTGCATAGTCAAATAATGATGATATTCCACAATGCATCATCCTCCTTAGCGAAACTTGGGCTACTTGGAGTATATGTATCACCACGATCAATTAACCAGTCTTCTTCTGGGCAGGTTCTGCTGCTGGCTGGGGCAGATTGGATGATGCTGCAGTTGTCAAGGTACAAAATTAGTCTTTGCATTTGGTAAATACTCCATTGTTAGAAATGAAACAAGTGATTATTTGATTTATCTCAAATTCCTAGTCTTTGCATTTGGTAAGAGTTCCAAATGTGATGTTATTCATATTTGTTGTCTTTCAATGTGTTTGCAGTGTCATTTTGGTGTTTGTGTTTTCAGTATTGACTGATCTATGAGTATAACTTTGTTCAAATCTATTAGTTTTACGAGTCTCTAAGTGGTGTCAAAGTTGAAGGCAAGCCTCTTGTTCTTAGTAAAGAACATCTGATGACATCTCTTCCCACTGAGTGGCCTGTGGATCTCACCAGTGACATAATCAAGCTAAATGAAAGCAACACAAAGCCTTTGGTGGTTCTTGACGACGATCCAACTGGAACGCAGACAGTACATGATATTGAAGTCCTAACCGAATGGTAAGTTTAAATGAATTTATGGTGCTCCTCATGCGAGACTTTCTTTTTCTTTTTCCGGTTCACATTGTATTCTTGGTTAATTCTGTGCTGCAGTTCTAAGGAGTCACCAATGCGTAAGCACACCAAAAATCTGACTAATAACCAGGGTCTATCATACAGCAATGTAAAAAAAGGTTCATTAGATTGAGGTTAAAACTCCACGTCTTATTATGAGCTTGTCCAACATGGCCATGTTTGTGTCGCCGCGGGTCATGGCCTTGGTTTGACAGAAAATTGAACACTCTGGAGGATAAGATGGACCATGTTATGGCGTATGTGTGAAAGGGTTATGACTCAAGAGTAAAAATAGTGTAACGGTATTAGTTTTTGATCACTTCTCATTATCCAACTCACATCTTCTTCGTTTCTTCTCGGAGTTGAGATTGTAATATATCTTTAGGAAGCTCATTTAATTATGAATCAAGGCATTTAATAAATTTAGGTTTAAATAGCATTAATCTGTCCAAATAGAGCGAAACTCTAAACTCAAGCATGATAGTGAAATAGGGGCATAAACAAATCAATTAAACATAATGATCCACAAATTCGTGATCAAATTGTGCCAAAGTCATATCTACCTTAAGCACTTTTCATTCAACCCCAAATTAAAGGAATTCTCTCCAATCTATGATGTATACCCACCGTTTCCATTTATTTTTCCTTTTTTACCTTTTCTTTAACAACACCGTCAAAAAGGAGGAAAAAAATAAAATAAAACCAGCTTTCACAGATCGTCAAGTCAAACAGTGGCATTGTTTGGTCATTTTTACGAGCATATTGAATTAGTGTTGCGGCATTTTTTAATAAAAACAGTACTTCAGTGGCACTTTTGTCCAAAAACTCACTGATTGTGGGTGGAACTTTTGTGAACTTATGTGGAAAGAAGAAGATGAGGACGACATGGCCTTTAGTCAGCTAAAGTGAATATTTCATGTTTTCTTATATGTGGAACAAATCATCAAATGTATTTGCTTTGGCTTGACCTGCTATTTATGTATCTTTCTAGGAGTGTGGAATCTCTTGTTGAGCAATTCAGAAAAAAACCAAAATGCTTCTTCATATTGACCAACTCAAGGGCTCTAAGCTCTGACAAGGTATTGATACTTGTTGAATCGATTTGCTAACAAGGAGGAGAAAATTATGCTGCTGATACAGTATTCATCTTCAGTGAGCTGTTTCACTGATTAGACAGTTTTGACATTTTTGCAGGCTAGTGCTCTGGTTGTAGATATATGCTGCAATCTAAAGACTGCAGCTAAATTAGCAGACAATGTGGAATTTACTGTTGTTTTGAGAGGTGACTCAACTCTAAGGGGTCACTTTCCAGAGGCAAGATATTTGAAAGATATGATAGTGTACATGGTTAAGAGTTTATCTTCTCTGCATTGTTAACATTTTGTCTTACTTGCCAGGAAGCCGATGCAGCTGCTTCAGTCCTTGGGGACATTGACGCATGGATTATATGCCCATTCTTTCTTCAAGGAGGTCGCTTTACCGTAGGCGATGTACACTATGTTGCTGAATCTGACCGGTAATGGATATGCTTCCTTTTATTATATTTGTGACAAATGTCATACAGTGCAATCCTTATGGGAAATATGTGGTTAGGCTTGTTCCTGCAGGAGACACAGAGTTTGCAAAAGATTCTGCTTTTGGATATAAATCGTCAAATCTCAAAGAGGTAGGGATTTTTTTTCTATGTATAGGACCCTTTTTTAACTGAAAGGTTACGTATAGGACTTATTATCATTCGCTTATTTCTTGTACATGTAACAATTTGTTTATTGTCTTGGTTCATGTCTACTGTAGTGGGTTGAGGAGAAGACACGAGGCCGTATAGCAGCTAGCAGGGTTGCTTCAGTTTCTATTGAACTCTTGCGCAAAGGTGGTCCTAATGCTGTTTGCGATCATCTGTGCAGTCTGCAGAAGGTTGCTTATCTGCTGCTCTGTCTACAGTGTTTTTGATTGGGTGCTGTGGTTATTCATGTACATGCAGTTGCACTTGTTCCTGAAATGATGTGGGTTTATGTAAAAAGGGTCATAGCTCACTGAAAACACCTAGAAGGGTAATTCCAGCTCACTTAAGTTAGTTACTGTTATAGTCCATTGCGAGGAACCTTCTCCGATGCCCTGATTAAGGGTGAGAATATGATTAATTAAGGACTCCGGATGGTGGCACACCTATCTGTGTATTCTTCTTTTCTATTACTATGTATGACAAAAGTGCCGCTCTCTCCCAGCAAGAAAAGAAAAAAGGTTATAAGATTATTGCCGCTTTCCTGTGTACACACCAAAACATGACCCATCAGACAGTTTTACTTTTTCTTGGTCCATGCCTTATTATCGGTCAACAATCAATTGCATACTTTTCAACATATGTACCTTTTAATGAGAAAGGCTTTCACATACTTACATAGCTGTAGCTGGGAGTAAGACACTGTAGCCTATGAAAGGAATATTGTTTACCACAAACTTCCATGGAATGTTTCGTCAGTGGACTGTTGTTTTGTAATCCTGTTATACTTGTTGTGTTGGCTTGAACCCCTCTTATATAATATTTTACTTGCTCAAACAGGGTTCGACATGCATTGTTAATGCAGCTAGCGAAAAAGACATGGCTGTGTTTGCTGCAGGGATGATTATGGTAATGTTTCTCAAATTTATACAGAAATCTTCGAGGAGTTTGTGGAATTTGAACTATTTCCAAGTCTTTCAATGACTTTTTTTATGTTAGGCGGAGCTCAAGGGAAAGCGTTTCCTATGCCGCTCTGCTGCTAGCTTTGTTTCAGCTAGGATCGGGATTATATCAAGACCTCCTGTTTTCCCGATGGATTTGGGAGTACACAAAGAAAGGGCTGGTGGTCTTATTGTTGTAGGATCTTATGTTCCGAAAACTACAAAGCAGGTGAAAGAGGAGTCTGGGAGTTATTTCTTTATTTCAAATACCTTTTGCTGAGAGGTTCTTGCCTTTGTAACATGTGCTCAATGGTATCCTATTTTGTTTACTAAATATACAGGTTCAAGAGCTGAAAAATCAGTTTGGCCATGTCTTGCGCTGGATTGAGGTGATCCAATTATTTATTTCTATGCCAAAACTTGGATTTCTTGTCCCCCTTTTGTCACTGCCCAGGAAGGGCGAGAATTCCTTAAAATAAAAAGAAAGAAAAAACAAATCTGGGAGGGATCCAGTCTGGGGTTGGGGGTATATGATTCAAAAACGTTAACTTCTGTCGACAATCAATATCACAAGAAAATTTATTAAATTGATACAAATATCAAGTTTGAGGAAATACATGATTTTGGGGTTGATAAGCCTTTTTTGAATCTATGCTTCAAATATAGTAGTTGAGAAAACTGAAGCAAGATAAAAATGAAAGCTAACATAGGCCTTCATAACCCATATTGAATTAAAGAATTAGAATTAATTCAAAAATTGACGAAATACAATTACATCTAACAAGATCAAATCAAAGTAAGAAAGATGAAAGTAACTGATGACAATCATGTCAGTTTCATTATAAATCGTAAATCTGGAGAACTTACAAAGGTCAAAGACTATAAACGTATCAATCTATGTTGCTTTTGCTACGATTTGAAAGCATGACGTTTCTCAGAACTAAAATAGGATATAAGAACTAAGCTGGGCACAAATTTATTACTTATTACAATGCAGTTATTTGTTAAACATATTTGCATTTCAAAATATATTCTTTGCAATTATTTTCTCTGGAAAAATGAGGGTTGGATGAAACAGCATTAAACACTAGAACTCTCCCCAAGTGCAAGGTGAAAGAGAAATTATGAGAGGTCTAAGTTTATTAGATTTGAAGCTTCATCTTTCATTTTCATATTGTGCATTGGAATGAAAGATTTGACTTACCTAAATCCTTGGAATAGATTCCCGTTGACAAAGTGGCCCTGGGCTCAGCAGAAGAGAGAGAACAATACATCAATCAAGCTGCAGAATTGGCTGACATTTTCCTTAGGAGTCGTGCAGACACAGTCATTATGACCAGTCGAGAGCTCGTCTCTGGGAAAAGTTAGTTATTTCGTATTGTTTATCTTATGCTTTTTACTTCCTATATCAAAGTGTGATTAGTTTTAGGATTGTAATATTTGCTTCTTGTTAGTTTGTTAAGACGTTCTTGTGCCTTCCACTTGGTGCATAAAAATGTAATTTGTTGCATTCATATCCATTCTGTGCCTGCCCAAAGTTATTTTTCTCTCTGTTGGAATTTTTGCCACAAGAAACACTGTTTCTTGTCAACCTTTTGTTTGAACATATCTGTCCATCACTGAAATTGTATAGAGTGACTCTCTATCTCCATCGCGATCATCCTACTCTATTCAGCAGGAAGTGTTTCTCCTGGCTAATCTGCATCCCATACTTTCGCTGCTGATGTATTTCCAGCACTCTCTGCTGCCACTCTTTCCTCTAAAGAATTTTATTCTCTTTTATTTCCCTGTGTAACTTTGTTCCGGTACACAATCACCAAGCATTTAGAAATGTCGGTGTGACACCATGTCAATAAGCACATTGTTTTCCCTTATGCTACGTGATGTGTTGTCTTGTAACTCTTGCTCTTCTTGAGCGAACACCTCAACATAGATGAAGTTGTTCATACCTATTCATATGCTAGTCTTACCCGAATCCAAAGCAACAAGCTGAGAGTTACTGTTATCATCCAAAGTCTTGTTTTGACACAGAAGTCCTATTCCCAATAACAATCTTATATTAACTTGTTCAATCTTGTGCAATTTTGACCCGACGTTCTTGTAACTACATGAAGGTTTGCTTTGGGATTGCAAAAAATCTTGCACACATACGAAACTGCACCCTAGCTTTGTCTCATAGCATGTACCTTTATATTGCAATAATGCAGTGATAGATATATGCTTCTTTTGGGTATTGTTGAGTATCAGGATGTACAGTGCACACTCTAGGTGCTGTTGTCAAGATCTGAAGATGCTAGTCATTTAGAAGCAGCTAAGTAAAACTGAAGTTGCATCCATGTCCAAGCTGGGTTTGGTCAAATGAATTATGAGCGAACCGTGAGCTGTGCAGTGGACAGTGTTATATTATAAGTTTCAAATCTTTAGATGACTTGAATTTTTAAGTTCAAGTATATGAGATTTCTCTAATTGAATAGAAAAGTTTCGAACAATGATTGCTCAAGTTAATACCAAGCCTAGTATAGCCATGCATAGGCCTGTTTTTCTCCTAAAGTAACATAACAAAGCTCAAAATCTAGCCATTGAACCTTGTTAAGCAGGCTCAGCCTCTTAAGATTTTTGAAGTAGGCCCAAGCCGAACTAAGGAAAATTTGGTCAAAACTCAGAATTAGAAATATATGTGATCCTGGTAAGAGATGGCTTGTATTTGTGATGCTCATGATAAGGATTTCCAGGAATTTATATGAATTCGACCAAAAACTAAGAAATGAGAGAGAATTTGTTTAGAGAGAGAAGGGAGGAATCTGATATTTCATTGCATTGCTTGCCAATTATAGATACAATAGCTGCTATTTATAGTACGACTAACTGTAACCAAATGTGCTTTGTATCTTTAACGGACGCATATAACAACTTCCCCCCTTTTCTTCTGCTTAAGGCCATGTGATAGGCACTTGCTATCTGGAATGAGTTGTTACAAATGCCTTCCCCTTTAGAAAGCTTGTCCTCAAGCTTCCAAATTGAATTTAGGATACTTCTCGATCAGAATAAGTACCAGGTGGCTTCTTGCTTAGTTGAGTTTGGCCATTGCACTAGGCAAAGACAACTGCTCCCATTCCCTTCTTCCCAACCTTTTTCAGCTGCAATTAACCCTTTAGTCATCAAAATTTGGTAATATGCTTTGCACTCATCGGTCCCAACTTGTTTCCTCAGTAAGGCCAGATCCCCTACTTCCAAGGACCTTTTAGACCTATACTTATCCCGTGGTTGCTTCATTCTCTCCTGAGCTTTCTTCAAGTGATATGTTAGCAGCTCAATGCATTCTTCTCTTGCCTTCAAGCTCCTATCAACGGGTTCAACCTTGTTGTCCCCAGCTATGTAAGAAATACGAATAGAGGGTGGCTGACTGTAAACATTTTCATTGGGAGTGACACAACTGGATGAGTGCCAATTGGAGTTGTACCGCCATTCAGCTAAGGGAAGCCATAGAACCCAGTCATGCGCCTGAGCTACACTTCCAAGCACCTAGTGACCACCTCAGTTTATCCATCAATCTGAGGGTGGTACGCGGTAGACACCTGTAGAGAAACATGTTGGAAGGCAAATAACTCCTGCCAAAACCTACTAAGGAACACCTTATTTCTGTCACTTACTACAGTCTTGGGCAGCCATGTGTTTTGGACACTTGGTCAAAGAAACTTGAACCGCAGCTGCTGCTGTAAAAAGGCGTGATAATGGCGAGAAGTGAGCATACTTGCTCAAACTATCTACCACCGGTCCACCACTAAAGAGGAAGTCTTTGCCTCTGAACTTTGGAAGGCCTTCAATGAAATCAATTGAGATGTCAACCCACACAGCACCAGGTACGGGTAGGGGCTATACCATGCCTCCAAGACCTGACAGATCAGCTTTTTATCCTTGACAAATATGACAGCTTCCAAAATAATTCCTTACTCCTTTTAGAAGTTCCTTCCAGTAGAAAATGGTAGAAAACCTCTTACTTGTGGTTGCGACTCTAGAATGGCCACCAAAAGGTGAATCATGCAACAGATTTATGATATGCTGCTGCAAGTTTGCATCAGAATTCAGAACCACTTTCAACTTACAGTGTAACTCTCCCTCCCTCAGCCTCTGTAAGATAGGGCTTTAAGTAGTCACTAGTCTTCCAAGGCTGTTTGACCTTTTTCGAAAAGTCAGAACTTAAAGCGGTCAATGTCAACCCTTCTCACCATTCCTATCAAACTTTGGGAATTCTACTCTAGAGATTCAAAAGAGAGACTTACCATTCTGAGTTCCATTATCATCAGTCCTGCCAGCCATCATCGCTTGCGTACTATGATCTGTGATCAGCTCTTCAAGGCTGCCAATTCACTAGTCAGATGATTACTCACTGCATCAATGTTCTGCTGGAGCTGCTGCTTCTCGGCATCTTGCTCTTGCTTCAATTGCGTACTGATTCCAGTGGAATCAATTCCAAGATAGTTTAGGGTGGCTTTGGACTTATGCCAGGCCTGCCTTTGGTGTACTTGTTTCAGTTTTTATTTTCTGTTGTTCCTCACCATTTAGACAGTTTGCCTTTTGTTATCTTTCATATAATTGCTTGCTTACTCAGTGCTCGAAAAATGAGCATCTTGAATGCTAATCTTCCTAATTATGTGACAGCTGCTGCTGAAAGTTTGGAGATTAATTTTAAAGTCAGCTCCGCATTGGTGGAAATTGTGAGATGTATAACTACCAGACCTCGATATTTTATTGCTAAGGTATTTTCATTGATGTGAGCTTGTATTGCTTGGCTGGCCTAATCTTCAAATGTTATCACCTTTCAAATACATTACTTATTCCTTTCATTCCTAAAGTAAAGACTGTTTTTGACCCGTAATCGAATCAAAACTTTACATGTATCTCACCTAGGGCCACAAAGGGGGAGATGTATGGTCATATGAGTACAATTAATTGCAAATACATGTTGGCCAGTAAATTTTAGAGACATTGGTTATCAACTATTTCGAAACAAAAGATGCAATGATACCTTTCAACTTTCCTAATTAGTGCTACTGTGAAATTGGAGTAGAAGTAAACTAATATGAATGGAAGAGGGCCTTAATGCTGATGGCTTCTTGGTTTGATTTAATCAAAGTGGTACTGTAGTGAAGTTGGTGATGGTGATTCCATTACTACGTATGGTTACAATTTAAGAATGCTATTATAGTGATGGTTACTATTATATGTAATTATAATTACTTAGACATTCCCTCTACAATTGCAACTACATTCTTCTAATTAACTTACATTCAACTTGGAATAATTTTAATCTCTTGCTATCTTATGCTCCATTTCAAGGTGAAACGGACATCAAGACTTATTCCCTCTCTCTCTCTCTCTCTCTCTCTCTCTCTCCCTCTCTCTCTCTCTCTCTCTCTCTCTCTCTCTTGTTGTCGAAATTCAATCGCTCAAGTGGTCATCAGAGATTGACCCGAGGTTCACTGGTTGTCTTCTATTGGGTGGGTTGGCTGTGTTGGCAGTTTCTGTTGCTGTGACGATGGGTTTGTTATGCCAGAACTTCATTTCGGATATTCTGGTCACTGGAGTTTCATTGGATTTTGACAGCACGAGAGGTGCCTTGACTCAAGTAACGCGTCGTGTCGATCTCGTATGGGAGTTAGCCATTCCATAGTTTGCTTTTTAGAGCACTTTCTTTGCCTGAATGACTCGACGAACATCATCCTCATGGGTTACAAGGGGTTCATTGGTTGTCAATAGAATGTGGGTGAGCAATGATCTGCCTTAAGATGGCTGAGTGGTCGTTCTCCATAGCTGGTTGCTATGAAATGATACGATGATTACTTAAAAATCCTCTTGATTAGTTCTCAGACCTCTTTGAGTAGGTCATTTTTAATGAGTTTCATGAAGTTCTTCATCGCTCTGACATTAACTTTAGCAGAAGGCTGCTCTTATGTGTTACCCGTGGAGCGATCACGTGAATTAGAGGTTTTGGGAATTATATGGATTTATCCATCGTAGCCTTTATTGTTGTCATTGGCCTTAGCCATTGTTGATTAAGAGTGGTTCTGGTGACGACATTTAGTTACCGTTCCTCCCTGTAGACATTGCCAAAGTGTCTTCGGAGGAACTCAAAAGATGTAGATCAGGAGGAATCAGGCTTAAGCTTCTGGGTCGCATGCGTCACCGTTAAACGCTTTACCTACAAACCCAAGCAATTCCCTAGGGTGTTATCCCAAGGATCGCTCCTTTGACGCTCAAGTTGGTGTTCGTGGGGGTTTAAGGATGATCTAAAAGGAAGGAATGTGTTTACCTTACATATGAGTTTTTGTACTTGTGGATATAGAATCACCACCTTTTGGAATGAGAGAGTTAGAACTTCATCTTGTCTGTTTGAGGCTGTTGACGCTATAGTCGTGGGCTATATGAAGGTTATCCTCCCATTTCCCTTCCATAGTGGATGTGAAGGGTATTTGTGGAAGTCTTCTACCCTAGAATAGGAGCATAACTATGCCTAATTGGTGGGCTCGTAAGGTGGGCACTGAGTATTGTGTTTCTTTCCATTGTGTGCGTTTCTTTGAATGTGATCCATGACCATAATAATATTGTAAAAAACCATTAAAGGAAGTTATCTATGAAATAGAATAAAATAATAATCATAGTAGCGGGTTTGTTTATAACTTGTCAAAGTAATAAACGGACGATAGCAGGCAAGTCTCGTATATTATGATTGTAGATGACATAATTGACTTTTCAAATATGATCAATTGCGAATTATATTAAAATAGTAAGAAAATTCAAAACTCAGAAATGTATTTGCGAATATGATCCCCCCCCCCCCCCTTCTTCAATGTGCACTAAAGCTTAATTTTACAAATTATCAATCATGTATACAACCAAACACGCCAATCAAAATGTAATTGCAAAGTTGTTTGTATTCATCCACCCAGAGAAACCATTATGATATGGCAAAGAGCTTAGATCTTAGCCCAAGATATTTGTGTTGATCCATGCGCATATGATTCCATTTATTATTTTCAGGGCGGGATTACTTCATCTGACATTGCTACTAAAGCTCTTGAAGCGAAACGTGCCAAAGTAATTGGACAAGCGTTGGCTGGTGTTCCCTTGTGGCAGCTTGGAGATGAGAGCAGACACCCAGGGGTTCCATATATAGTATTTCCTGGTTGTTGCTCTTACATATTTGTTCAGTACTATATTTTCTGGAACTTCTGTCCCCTTGTAACCTATTCCTGTCTGTTGAATGCTGCTTTTCCATATTAGTGGGCCCTATTTTTGACGTAGATTACCAAACTCTGATGTAGGAAATGTTGGTGACCATAGAGCTCTTGCAGAAGTTGTCAAGTCATGGAGTCGTCCTGCTAGACCATCATCAACCAAAGAACTACTTCTAGTAAGAAACTCATATGCAGTTGACCAGTGTAATTCACCTATAGTGGCGTTTTTTTATTTTCTCCCTAATTATGTCTGTTCTATGATGAAGAATGCAGAGAAAGGAGGGTATGCTGTTGGAGCCTTCAATGTGTATAACATGGAAGGGGTTGAAGCTGTTGTTACTGCTGCTGAAGAAGAATGCAGTCCTGCTATCTTACAGGTTAGTTGTGGGATTAAAAAGCATGTCAAATTCATGGACAACGGCTTTTTTATTTTATTTTATTTTATGCATATGGTGGTGCAAAGGCTAGTGTTACCTAGATGTTAAAGAGCATGTCAAAGTGCTTCGGTTTAAATTTTAATAGCCAATGTTATTTAGACATGAAACTTGAAAAGATTTTTGCATTTGTGATCCTTGAGCTTATGATATTTGTAAATCTAGAAAAAAAAATCTTAATCCATAGTAATAGTATATGGTCTACCTTATTTCTAGCATTTAAGAATAGGAGCTACCATTGAAGTCTCTCTGCTCTTGGCCTGCTAATTAAGATTGATTCCTCTTCCTACGTGTGTATTAATTGTACACACAGAGACACATATGTACTGGGATTGTAAAAAGAACTGAGAATTCTTGATCCAGATACAGGGATTATAAAAAGAACCGAGATCTATTACTCCAGACCATTAATTTCTAATCTTAGTGTTAATATTATTATTATTATTTATAACCCTCCACCAGGCCACCTTACCTCCTTCCCCCTTATCCCATTCCCATATGTGTGGTTCAAAAGCCCACCAGCAAGAGACTCTGAGTGCCAGCCATCGTCTAGCCTGAGATCTCGGAATCTACATTTACATTACCCTGGTCAAACTACTTTAATCTTAAATTGCAGATTTTACTTTGCAGTAACATCATATATTGGTCAAAGTGAATTAGTCTTTAATTGTAGCTATAGGATCATTTAAAAAAAAAAAAAAGTAGTGCAGAGCATTAGAAGGTGTATGCGGTTGTACCCTGATTACTCGGATTAATTCTCTTCAAACATTAATCACCTATGCTACTCCGACTCTTCATTTTCCTTGTTGTACTCGTATCGGACCCACCACCCCCAGACAAGGGTACAACACTTACACTTCAAATTACAATGAAAATATGCAAATTTCCTTAAAATTAGCTGAGTCTTACACCTGTATCTGTGTCCATATCAGACACCCATACCCCTGTCCGAGTAACATAGTTTATTACATTGCCCTCGTCAATTTTCTCCACATGACAATGGATACATCAAGCTCTTCTAGTCAATTGGCATGTTGTTCTGAAAGCCAACAAATTTAAGGATTACTGAAACAAATTGAGAATAGAGTATTTTAGAGAATTTGGCATGGACAATAATGAATGCTTGAATAGAGAGAGAAAAGGGAGAGAGAGAGAGTGAGAGAGAGAGAGAGAGAGAGAGAGAGAGAGAGAGAGAGAGAGAGAGAGAGAGATAATCCATGACTGATCTGATAACAAAGAAGACTCGAGTGGTTTGGGGTTTGATAGGGGATGAAATCAACGCCATCGGTCAACATCGTGATGAACGTGGTCCTCTGTCAACTCTAATGGCTTGTTGGTGGCTGGTTGTTTAAATTGTTTGCCAGCTAATGGGCTTTGAATCCCAAAGATAGGGGTGGGGTGGAGATGGGGACAATGTAATCTATATCCATATACATAATTGTTATATGAAGAAGGCAGAAAGCAGAATGCTATAGATACCTCCCTATTCTAGTTGATATCTGTTATAATCAAATCTCTTGTTTTCAGTTCAGCTCCATGACTTCTGTATTTCATTATGTGTAACAGATTCATCCAGCAGCCCTTAAGCTCGGAGGTATTCCTTTGGTTGCTTGCTGTCTCTCTGCTGCAGAACAAGCAAGTGTAAGTAGCCCTTCCTATGCGGAATAGTACAACGACAGAGAATCACACACAAATGCAAATGTACACACCATGCATGCACTCACGCAAACCGTGCGGCATATATGTGGAATAGTATACTGTTTTTAGGGCCCCTCTTTCACCAGATTTGCTTGTGGTTCTCATCTTAACTGGAATTTTAATTGTCATGTTAATATGGTAGCTTTGTCTTTGTACTCGTTTTGGGTCAATCAAATTGTAGACTTTTGATGCTGTGAATTAGGCAGCACTAAATACTTCATTATTTTAATTAACATGGGTGCTGTCACTCTGCCAATGTGAACAAAGTGGATGCATAACCTACGGCCTATGAGAAAGTAAAAACAGGAATCATTGTTGCATTGTTGAGAGCTCAGTTATTGTATGGAGCAACTATATGACAAAGAAGGTAAGATCACAATAGCCTGTCTAGTGTCTATAGATAGATTCAAGTGGTTCTCTTAAGAGACCTTTTTTGTTTGTATACAACTATGTACTAGTACATAGCCTCTGGGAACAAGATCAATTAGAAGCAATCACATATCGGCTACCTCAAGCTTACAAAAGCTACATCTATAATTTTCATCTAGTCGTTTGTACACAGTTCATAATAACTGGTTCACATGCAGTTGTTAAGTTTTGGGTCTCCGAAGTTTGTGGGCCAGCAGGGATTGGGAAATCACGTAAAACTCTTCTCATGTTATATATATGAACCACATATCCGTTAAAAAAATTATAATTCAACAATGAGGGATAGGAAGCCCTCTTCTGTACATGAGCTTCAATGTCCACTATTTCTGACATTTGTTTCTAACATACCTAAGAACCTACGGTCTTTAAGAGATGAGTAAATGAAATCGTTTCATCTAGTGTTCTGTAAGGCAAAAAAGCAATTTATGTGAGAACATTATGCAAGAAAACACTGTGGATGGTTCGGAAAAATATAAATATACCCTTTTTTGGCAACAATTAACTTTTATATATGCAACAAACAGGTTCCAGTTACAGTTCATTTTGATCACGGGACATCCAAACAAGAATTACTTGAAGCTTTGCAAATGGTGAGCGTTCTTAGTGACCTATAAACATAATACATCATTTGAATATTTGAGGTGATTGTAGTCATTTATTACCTTGAGCATTCTAACTGTGTTGAATGGCAAATGTTGTCAACTCTAATTAATCTTTGGCTGATAATACCAGGGATTTGATTCAGTGATGGTGGATGGTTCACATCTTTCTTTTGAAGAAAACATATTGTATACAAAATATATAGCCGATTTGGCCCATGCAAAGAACATGCTTGTGGAAGCTGAGTTGGGCAGATTATCAGGAACAGAAGATGATTTGACTGTGGAACAGTATGAAGCTAGATTGACGGACACTAATCAGGTTAGTTTCCTTCAAACTACCATTGTTGAGTCTTCTTCCCGCTGCCAATTCAACCAAGGTATCTAAGCTGCCCTTGTGTTAATTTCAGGCGATAGAGTTTATTGAGAATACTGGCATTGATGCGCTGGCAGTGTGCATTGGAAATGTCCATGGAAAATATCCTGCATCCGGCCCCAATCTCAGGCTTGATTTGCTCAAGGTAGAGTTTAAGATCTGAAAAAATAAATGAATGTATTGTCACTAACTGCAGGGTTTTCCAATTCCAGCAAGTCACACTGCTCTTTCTTATTCAGAAGCCTGTCTAGATTTTAGTGCTCTACATCTTGTCTTTTTTACACACTTTTTATTTTTATTGCTTCATGCAGGATCTTCACGATTTGGCCTCCAAGAAAAGTGTGATCCTGGTTCTCCATGGGGCTTCTGGCCTTCCTGAGGAACTTGTCAAGGTACTCATACTCATCACCGCATATCTAAATTTACAGATTCTATGATCACCAACTTTCACCACATTATTTGAAAAGTATTGAGCACTGCATGATAATTGTTGCTTGCTTGACATGTAAGCGGATCTACCTTGCGTTGAGTGACAACCGGATTTTGGGGATAAATAATGAATGAAAACCATATGGAAGAAACTAGATAAATATCTATTGGTGCTTCTAGTTTTCTTATCATGCATGCATATGTACATACCTACATATATGTGATTTAAAATTAGCTTAACATAGGATTGAACGTAGTTACCCCTCAAGGATACACTGTTACTGCCATAGAGTTTAGATTATCATTGAATGTTTTAAGTTTCGGGGCCTCCATCAGAACCCCTGCCATCCCTAGTTTTCCAGTGCAGACACATTAAACTATATGCAAACCCCACTTCCACCCTCTAGGATCAGTGCTTACATCTTTGCCTTTGTATGATGTGCTCTTTGTATAGTATATAATTTTGAAGTTCATAAATATGTATGAAGATTGCTATTTTATTTTATTTTTTTTGTACGGCTAATTTGGGTTATTTGAAAAAAACACTCCATGGATTTGGCAGAGGTGCATAGAGCTTGGTGTGAGAAAGTTCAACGTAAATACGGAGGTACGGAAGGCATACTTGGATGCAATAGCAGATACCAAAAAAGATGTTGTAAATCTTATGTCTTCTGCGAAGGAGGCCATGAAAGCTGTTGTAGCGGAAAAGATGCATCTGTTTGGCTCAGTTGGAAAGGCCTCATGAACAACACATATCATTGTGTGTAGCTCTGCAACTATATAGCAGGTGCCAATTGATGGTCAAAGTACCGGGTATGAAATTCGAATTCTAGAGGGTTAGCTATGGAAATGGAACCTAGAACTTGAGTCATTTGGTTAGGACTTGGAGTGGAATCAAATTCCAATGTTATTGTTAATTCCAGTACTATTGTATTGGTGAAGAGATATGGAATGTAATCAAACTATTATTTTTAAATAAAAGCAATACAGTTCCTAGTGCAGTGACTTCCGGTGGGGTATCTCTTTTCTGTAAAACTTGGGTTGGAGACTTCTAGTGAAGAGATGGATATGTCAATCAACAAAACCAAAAGTATTTGTTTTACTTTTCCTTTTTTTTAATTAACTATATGTTGATAGAAATCTCATACTTGTTAAATGTGAAGGTATTAGAGCAACCGCAATGATCAACGTGAGTTTTGCTCATCGGATGATGTGGAAATTGTGGGGCCCACTAGATGAGTTATCCAAATTAATTTACTTTTCAATGGTGAACGTGAGGTTGGTTAAAATAAATAAAAAAGTGTAGGCTCTATATTTAATAATTACGTTTGAAATATGTAAATAATTTGGTTGTTTGATTTATTTTATTTTATTACTTTTACAGAAAACATAATAATTAAAAAAAATTAAACTAATAAATTAATATTAAATTATTTTAAAATGTGGAAAATTCAATTAAATTATGGCATGTCATTTAAAAAATAACTATAAAGCATAAGATTTCAAAAGTAGGAACACTTGATTTAAAATTTATCAAAGAGGTCTCTAAACACAATAAAAGTAAATTCTGGCAATTCAAATAATTTATTTGTAACAAAAAAAAAAATTCAAACTCTAATCAATTATGTTGGTTTCGTTGTCTTTCTCGCCCAACATGTCTTCTCCATATTTCTTCAACCAAATCATGTTGGAGTTGTGCATGTGCTATTGAGTCATGGACAATTTCCATGGTGATGACGCTTCACATTAATGTTTGTAGCTGACCTGTCCACTTGCTCATACTCGAATGATAGGGTATATAAGTCACGTTCATTTTCAACAATCATGTTACCGATAATTACATAAGTGTTCATTACTATTCCCATGTCATCCTCCTCAATGAACCTGGCTAACTGGCTTGGCCACGTACGATGGCAAAGCGGGCTTGTTGTACACCAAATGCTTGCTCGACGTCTTTCCTCATAGATTCTTGACGCTCAGCAAATAACTTTTGTTTTGGAACTTGGGGGTGCGGGATTGTCTTCGCAAAGGTTACCTGCCTATGATATATTCCGTCAGATAGAAAGTATCTCATTTTATATTACTAACCATTCACCACATATTCACATTTCGAAGCCCGAACTTGATACAACTCAAGAAATGGGACACTTTCTATCTGTCATTCTCGTCTCCACCGCTGCATTCCAGATCTCGTCCTCGCCGGCGAGAAGTGGACACCACCTCAGCCCGTGCTCACTACTGTGGATGGTCTTGCTCTCTCATTTGTGGCAGAACAAGATTTTTAAAGACTTCCAATTCCATTCTAGGACATAATTACCAAAAATAAAATTTAGGAATTAAAGCCTTAGGGATACTTATAAGTTAGGTCAAATGCCTATTATTTCATTGAATTTTATCTCTCCAAACACGTTCAAGGTGTAAGAAAGAGACCATATTAGAGGTCAAAATGTCAAATGCCTCAAAAATCATTTTAATCGTTTATCGTACTTATAATTTAGCTTTTTGTTTGTTGTATTGACAACTAAATCATTTTGTAAATTTCTATCATTTACTAATAAAAATAAACTAAACGCTTTTTGCCAATATTAATTTTATGACTAGCTTTATTATTCACAATTTGAATATTTATCCCATAGTATTTTTATAATTAGCAATAACAACTTGTGAATACTTATGGACCTAGTGAATATTGCACGAGCTTGTTGTTTTCGAGTACCCCAAGCAGGCAACTCCTGATGCTGAAAAGACTGCACAATTGTGTAGGCCCAGCGCACGATCGTGCGACAACCTCTCCTTCTCTTATTTTGTGTTGTTCCACTTTTTCCCTCACTCCTATATTGATGTAAAACCTCACTATGAAGGTATTATTTGTAATGTCTTGAACTAAATATAAAACCTTTGAATGTAAGCTTGAAATGAGTAGTGCACTTGTGCCCTAGCCAGTTTCACATACGGAAAGGGCCTTTTCCCTAAACCCTAACTCTACTTTCGCCAGAAATTGGAACATTGTGATTTTTTTTTTTTTTATTATGAAAGTACATTATGAAAATTGATCTTACTTATTGGTGTACATTATTCCTCTCATCGCTTGGTTGTATTGGCATCAACAATATCATCCTAAACTCTCTTGTTCAAAATGCTTTTGAGCTTGTCCCTTCCAAACTTGTAACGTGCAAAGCTTTCTACTAAACTCCTCACCTACATCCTCATATAGTCGTTCATATGTAAGAACAATATGTTTGGATTCTTCCATCCTTTCTACGTGGTCGAATTATTGATTTATGATGTTGTCAAAGTTGAAATATTTGATCATTGAACAGTAGAACCAGGGACATCCTATAGTTTGTCATTGTATATCACTTTCCTAGAATCAGAATTTCATATGAGAGTATATATCTTAGAAAGCCTTATGTTCACGCCTTCTCTTCTTAATTCCAATTAACATGGGCTGAGTGGCTTCATGATGTGTTTATGACCACCCTAATTATCACATGCAGGTTTTTGGCGTGTAACAAAAAGGTTGGGACAATATATGGCTAGTAACAGAAGGTGTCTACCTCCCAACAAATGATGGGAAGGCAAAATCCTCATAGTTTACTTCCTTTGGCAAAAATGACCTAGAAGAATAGCTCTTATGTAATATGTTGTTTCTTTATTCTAGCAAATTTTATGTGTTGTTGGGTGTTGGCTTGTCATTTGTTTCCTTTGTTGTAAGGCAAAGATGGCATGGATTGAATATATCATAACGCATAGCTAGTAGCTTAGTACACAGTAATGAATATAAAGTGTTCGAATATAGTTTTCTCAATGACAGGGGCGTAATTAGGGGATAAGGCGGAACCACGACATCCCCCATCAAAAAAAAAAAGTGATATATATTATATTCTTTTAGTAAAAAATAATCTCTATACGATACTTTCCAATTAAAAAGTAGGGTATGAAAACTCAATTGTGTCTTGCTGCACATGTCGATTGCTTTCCACGAAATTTCATTCACCATCATTATTACGTGGTGCATGTATCAATAGCTTACTTTTCTTTTTTTATTTGTTTTGTTTTTTTAACTTTTTATACATATGGAAGACTTGTTTCATGGTGTCTTTTCACTACTCTACGTAATAATTGATTCATTACTCATTGATTGTTATGTAGTGCATCCTATGCATATATAATATATGAATTATTAGTGCCCATTGCTCCCATACTTTTAGGTAATATTAGTATATGACAATATGTTTAATTAAATTGATTTTACATAATTATATTGTGAGTTTGTGAGAGTTGATTATTTAACTAAAGAGTATGAATATTGTGATAATTAATTTATTAATTGAATTTAGTAGTTAGTATGTGTTAATTGTTATTATTTGATTAACTTTTTTTCTAGTATAAATTGATGATTTAATATATTTAAATTGATTTATTTTGATCTATACTAATTAGTTTGTTTTCGAGCAACTTGCTAAGCTCTTATAAAAAAAAATTTTATAAGCCAATCAAGTATGTCAATGAGAACAAATTACTCATTTAAAAAAAAAAAAACAAGTGAATAACCATGATTGTTAAACTGACACTCAAGCTGATGAACCAATTACCGACACAAATGCTGAGCCATCAAATGTTGAAGTTGAACAACCCCCTCCCAAGAGTCGAAGAATTGAAATTGCAGGTTTTGATGTCAATAACTTGGAGTGTGATATGGGTCTTTGTATGCCAATCGATGATTATCCAGTAAATAAGCGCGATGCAATTAGAAGATTCTACGTAGGATTTGGCCCCAATCAACCAAAGGAAGATTATAAATCTTTTTGGTTTAGCAAAGCATCCTCATAGATTTCAATATCATTGGTTCAAAAGCTTTCCTTGGTTAGAATATTCGTCAACGACTCATAGATCTTATTGTTTTCCATGTTATCCATTTTCCAAGAAGCCAATTGGAAGACTGGGATCAAATGTATTTGTTAGGATTCTCAGTGCGTGGTTAGCAGACAAACAATAAATAGGGCAAAAAATAAATAACGATTCGACACAAAAGAATTAACGTAGAAAAACCCAAACCGGGAAAAAAAACCACGAACGATGCACTATCAGAGGATTACAACGGTGTTTCAGAGATTCTCAGACCTCCACAATCTCTCACAACCTCCCTAGAGTTACAACCTGAGAACTCAACACTCACAAATGAGCCTCACACAACTCCCTCAGAGACACAGAGATTACAGGTCAATCTCTTGTGGTATAAGATGAAACACTCTCAATTGCTATGTGGTATGAAACAAGGAGAACAAGACCCCTATATATACTAGAAGGTATAAAAGGAAACCCTAGGGTACAACCTAGAACATAGCCATCGCAAGGAAATAACACAAACATTGGCCATCACACGCGGCACATCAAAATAACCTGTCGCAACCGCCAAAACGCAGACAGCGGGCAGAAAACATTGGCTGCGTTTCACCACAAGCAGCTACTGGACAAGGCGCTGGCAGTAGGCAGAAAACGCTGGCTACGTTTTCTTCTTTCCTTCGATCATCTTCCTTCTTCCACTCCTTCTTCATATTTGGTCTCCACTCCCAACAAATTGGTCTTCACACCCAACAATCTCCCACTTGAAGACCAATTGCAAACACAGTCTTCAACCACTTCAACACCATCTCGAATCCTCTAATGCACCCATCTCGATCTTATTCAGCAAAGATCAACAGAGGTCCCAATTGACCTCACATCAATTCCTCTTTTTGCAACAGGCTCCCACTTGAACTGATCACACCCCTGCAACTTCGACATGCGCATCATCGTCAACAACTTAGGGGAATTTTGGATTGGGATTTTACCTCGTGTTGAACTTGTCGAATTCCCGTGCAGGTTGGATTAGGGCTGTCCATGGTTAACCTAAACCGCAAACCGGAATCGTAAACCGGTAAAACCAAACCGGTTAAACCGGTTGGCATTTTATACTTTTATAGTTTCGGTTAACCAGATCGGTATATGCGATTTTGGTTTCGGTTTTGAATTTTGAAAAATCGGTTAACCGCGGTTAACCGGTTATATATAATTTTTTGAAAAAACCCCAAAAAAAAACCTAAAAAAACCTAAACCCTAACCTTAAAAAAACCGGAAATTGGAGTAAACCGTGGTTAACCGCATTGTCAATGCGATTAACCGCCGGTTTAGGTTTGGTTTAGGTTTCTGATTTTCAAAAGCGGTTAACCGCAAAGTAGCTAACCGCTTTAGGCGGTTACAGTTTAGGTTTGGAAAAACTAAAACCGCAAAAGCGGTTAACCGCCAAAGTGGTTAACCGTAATAGCGGTTAACCGCTTCTGGACACCCCTAGGTTGGATGCGTTCCTCAGCTGATCATTCGTTCCTGTAGCCTCGACCAAAAACCTCCTCGTTTCTGGTACCCTTCTCTCATCAGAGAAGCTAACACGCCTTTGACGAGCATGAACCGGCATGTTAGAGTTATAAATGACAGAATATAGCTTCCCCTCTTTCCTGCCATTTGCAATTATCAGAGATCCTTTCGTTACCCTCCAATGACCATCTTCAAATCTCGTCGTGAACCCCTCCTCATCCAGTTGACTCACAGATACAAGGTTCTTGGTCAGACCCGGAATATACCGAACATTCTTCAACCTCCAAGTTCCACCCTTAGAAGTTTTAATGTTCACATCACCTCTTCCTAGCATCGTTAGGTTGTGACCGTTAGCAAGCCTAACCCTGCCAAACCTCCCACTCACAAAATTGCTAAAGGCCTCCCTGCTAGACGAAGAGTGAAACGAAGCACCCGAATCTATCACCCAACTCCCTTCTGACTTGTCAACACTAACAGTTAGGACATCACCCATATCCTCAGCAGAATATACAAAGTCATGGTCATTGTGATTGTTCTTCTTGGGTTTGGGACAATCCCTACGAAAATGACCTCTATCACCACAGTTCCTACACAACACTTGCTCCATATTTCGACCTCTAGATTTTGATCGACCACCGACCCGAGCTCCCACTATTCCTCCTACCCCTATCAGTCAAAGCATTCCCCCAAGACTCAGACACATCGGAATCTTTCCTACGAATACTTTCATTCAGGACAAAGTCTCTAATTTCCCCAAACTTCAGTTTCTCACCCTTCTTGGTAGAAGAGGTTACAGAAGTCACGAAATTATCCCAACACTTAGGTAGGGTAGCCAATAGTATGTTAGCATTCATCTCATCGTCGAAATTAAATCCCACAGAGGTTAACTTTGATAGTATTATATTCAACTCATTCATACTATCATGCATATCACCAGACTCTTGCATCTTAAATTCAAACAAACGACGTAACATATATACCTTGTTCACTGCTGAAGGTTTCTCATATGTGTTTTGCAAAGCCTCGAGCAGGTCTTTCGTCGTTTTCTAATCTTTGACGTTGAAAGCCATGTTCGGAGCTAGTGTCATCTTGACCGTACTGAATACCTGACCATCAAGCTCTTCCCAATCCTTTTGTTCCATCTCTTTTGGCTTATCACCCATCGCAAGATGCAACCTTTGCTGGTGGAGCACATCCTCAACGCGCATCCTCCACCATGCGTAGTCTTTCCCATCGAATTCTGGAATCTTCACAATTGCGCTCGCCATTGCTTCTCAGTCTATAGATCAACCACGCTCCAACCAAAGCTCTGATACTAGTTGTTAGGATTCTCAGGGCGTGGTTAGCAGACAAACAATAAATAGGGCAAAAAAAATAAATAAAGATTCGACACAAAGGAATTAACGTGGAAAAACCCAAACCGGGAAAAAAAACCATGAACGATGCACTATCAGAGGAATTACAACGGTGTTTCAGAAATTCCCAGACCTCCACAATCTCTCACAACCTCCCTAGAGTTACAACCTGATAACTCAACACTCACATATGAGCCTCACACAACTCCCTCAGGGACACAGAGATTACAGATCAATCTCTTGTGGTATAAGATGAAACACTCTCGATTGCTATGTGGTATGAAACAAGGAGAACAGGACCCCTATATATACTAGAAGGTATAAAAGGAAACCCTAGGGTACAACCTAGAAAATAGTCGTCGCAAGGAAATAAGACAAACATGGGCCATCACACGCGGCCCATCAAAATAACATGCCGCAACCGCCAAAACGCAGGCAGCGGGCAGAAAACGCTGGTTGCGTTTCACCACAAGCGACCATCGACAAGGCGCAATGGCGTAAAACGCGGTACGCGTAAAACGCTGCGTTTTCTTCTTTCCTTTGATCATCTTCCTTTTTCCGCGCCTTCTTCATATTTGGTCTCCACTCCCAACAAATTGGTCTTCATACCCAACAGTATTTATTGTTCAAGGTTCAAAAATTGAGCCAAAGTTATGAATGGAAAAGATTGTACTCTATTGAAGCACGTGGGGAAGGATTCGAATTCAACACAAAATTTTGCTGTTAGATGATGGAATAATTTAAGCAACTAGTAATGGCACATTGAAAAGTTGATTGAGAAACAAACAGATGAACATATTCAAATGAATCATTTTCTAGTGAAAACATCCATAGATACAGTATAGTGGTTGACATTCCATGTATGTGCATTCATAGGGCGTCATGAAAAACCTTATTTGAATAATCAAGGTAATTTTCTTGAACTGATGGAACTCTTACGTTCATATAATGAACAAGTAGAAGTTGTTATGTTGGGCGCTCCAAAGAATGCAAAGTATACATCTCCATTGACTCAGAAGGAGATTTTACACGTCTTTACTAGAAGGGTACAAAGGAGTATATGTGAAGAAATTGGAAGTGCAAAATTCTACTTAATTGTGGATGAATCTAGAGATATAGCTAAAAGAGAACAAATGGCTGCCGCCCTTAGATTTGTGGATAAAGGTGGATGCATACATGAACATTTTATGGATTTAGTATATGTCAAAGAGACTCCTTCATTAACCTTCAAAAATGAGATTTGCGTTGTTCTATCTCGCCATAACTTGAATATTAAAAATCTTCGAGGCCATGGGTATGATGCCGCTAGTAATATGCGTGAAGAAGGGAATGGATTGTAGGCTTTATTTCTCAAGGAGTGTCAATATGCATACTATGTGTATTGTTTAGCTCATCATTTACAATTAGCTCTTGTTTCTGCAACAAGAGATGTATGAGAAATACACACATTCTTTCAAAACTTGATTTCTATACTCAACATTGTTATTGGTTCTTCGAAGCGACATCACAAGTCTCAACCAAGCCAAATTGTTGAATTGCAATATTTAATTGAGACCGGTGAGCTAGACACTAGAACGGGTGTTAATCAAATTGGTACACTACAACGTCCTGAAGAATGAAGATACAAGGTGGAGTTCATATGTTAAGTCGGTATACAGCTTGACTAGACTATATGGCCCAACCTGTTCAGTACTTGCTGACATATCAGAGGGAGGGACTTCATTTTCTCAACGAGGTGATTCTACCCATGCTTTGAAGATCTTAATGTCATTTGAATTTGAATTAATTTTGCATATGATTAGGGAGATTATGGGTATTACAGATGGATTGTGCCAAGCTTTGCAACAAAAGTCACAAGACATTGTAAATGCTATGCATTTATTGCGAACTACAAAGCAACTCATTCCAAAGTTGACAGAAGAAGGATGGGAAACTCTATTAAAGAGTTTGAATCCATTCTGTGAATGTCATGGTATTTCAGCTATGTAGATGGATGCTACGTATGTTGATGTGCTTCGTTCACTTCGTAAACAAAAGGACAACGAAAGCATACCTCAATAATGGAGCATCACTTTCATGTTGAAATATTTACGGCTACTATTGATCAAAAACTACAAGAGTTAAATAGCATATTTAGTGAGCAAACAACAGAGTTGTTGATTTTGAATGCATCTCTAAGCGCCAAAGATGGTTACAGGTCATTCAAAACTGATAATATATGTAGCCTTGCTGAAAATATTACCCAAAAGATTTTTCAGAGCATGAGAAGACCCTTTTGGGATATGAGTTGCAACGTTATGAGCTTGATGTGCCAAAACATCCAGATTTGAAGAGTTTGAGCAATATTGTTGACTTATGTACAGGATTGACAACTACTGGAAATACATATAGGTATCCTCTAGTTGTGGAGTGTGGCGCGGTGGGAGTATTGATGATTTAGCTTGAGTTGGACCTTTGATGCAACAATCGAACAAAACTTGAACACTAAGGAGGGATATGACCTTGAGCTAGGTATTCCACAACTCTAGACCTAGCAATCCACAATGATTATCCAAGGTAATTCCACTAAATAATCACAAGAAAAGACTTGCAAACACCACAATCCACAAATGGATAGGTAAGCACAAGATTTTTGGGAGAAAACTAAGGGAGAACCCTTACAATGCAATAGCATGTTCATATTCAGCTAAAAACTACAAACAATGCCAAGGGAGGGGGTATATATAGGAATGGGGGAAAAAACAAAACGCAGCGTTTTGTCTCAAAATCACGCGTAAAACAGTTTCGTCACGGGCATTACGGTTGTAGTCACGGGTGTGACCATTGGTTGTCGCGGGCATGACGGAGCTTCCGAAACAAAAATGAAACTGCCGTGAGTCGTCACGGGCGTGACGATCTAGGCAGTTTTCTGCCGACTTCAAACGCGCATAACTTCTTCATTCAGACTTCGTTTTAGGCCCGTAAGATATTTATGGAAAGCTCTAGGTGTGTAATTTAAGTTCCCAAAATTTGAGATCCATTCGACTTATATTGAAGGAGTTATGATCCAAAAGGTGAAGGCGCGTCCATTCCGACAACCCATGTTGACCTGTTTGCGCTTATTTTTGCCGAAGGACTTCGAACCATTTTAAAGGCTCAAAGTTGGTCCCGATGAGGACCTATAGCTCCACTCCCATGGTCCGTGGTCCCATTTGAAGTGGATACCGCAACCATCGATGACCCGAATACGCATCCAAGGCCTCTGGTCCACCTTAAAATACACGCCGCATCCGACCTTGAAGTCATGTTTCTCTTGTTTTATGAAGGGGGTGCGGGAAGGCTTGGAGACCATGGATTTTAGGGATCGGGACCCATCCCGATACGCTCCAAGTTGACAGACTACTTCGTTTAATTATGACTCTTGATGTTTTAACTGCAACTATAGAGAGATCTTTTTCAGCCATGAAATTAATAAAAGCATGCCTTCGTAACAAGATGGAAGATGAATTTCTAAGAGATTGTATGGTTGTCTACATTGAGAAGGAAATTCTCAGGTAATTGAAGATAGATACAATAATCGATGAGTTTGATAGTAAAAGGCATAAACATACGACTGAAATAACAAGGTATATCCTTCTCACCTATAAAAGTTTCACTAGTATTTAATTTTCAAGTTTTTGAATTGTATTTCTTATATTGATCTATATACTATTCTTTATATATAATTACAAATGAGATCCATGTCTTTTCTTTAGATTGAGCTATATTTTGCATGGGACAACTATTCCATGGACTAGCTTGTGATTTATTGGTAACATATGAATTCCTTTTATTTATTTTATTTTATTTTATTTTATGAATTATACAAACTCAATTCATTACACAAGTATTATTAGGTATTGTTCTTTTATGCGGTTAATTTGCGGTGCGGTAAGTTGCGGTAAGTTGCAGTAAGTTGCGGTGGAAATAGTAAAAAGGTAATGATAATTTGTGGTGAGTTGCGGTAGGTTGCGGTAAGCTGCAGTAAATTGCGGTGCAGTAAATTGCGGTACCGCATAAAAGAACGGTGCCTATTTTTTATACATAAATATATTGATACTTGTGTTATGTTTTATATACGTATATTATTAAGCCATGCCTCAGCATCCCTTTCAATAATTTCTCGATTCTGCCCCTACTCAATGATAAGCAATACAATTAGTACTTTTCTCGGAGGATGGAATAGAGTAATCAAAGTGGTTTTAGCACCCCAAACAAATTGATGAAGATATAGTTATTTCATGGAGCTAAATATAAAAATGTCACTAAAGCATGCTGCATATTTTATTGATTTCCAATGAAAGATGTGGTCACAAAAATGTCTATCAAAACCGCCTACAATTTGTTTCTCTTATTCTTTTACAAATTTCAAATCCATGCAAAAACCTCCACTCAACCTCTCAACTTATGATCTCACTAATCATATCCAACCTTAGCATTGTATTACCTCCTCCACCTTGCCTATCCTTCCCACCTCCATCCGAAAACACGGACATCAGACCTTTATTATTAGTGTGAACTACCATGCAAACCCACAATTTTCACATCCACCGTAAATGATACGAATTCACCCTCCATTTGCTCTCCTCCGCATCTTGCATACTCCACTAAGTACTCATGCGACACTATCTTCTACGCCTCTTGGCTCGGCCCTCTCATGTCGAAGCTCAATTGAGATCACAAGCCCACATCCCCAAATAAGTTCGATCCTTATAGGCTTCTCTCCACCCACTCCTCTCGGTTCCTCGACCTTAGGACCTCCAACATTGTTAGCTCATTGCTTTAGGAGTGATTTTAGGTTTGACCTTGCCATAAGGGTTCTTGGCATGAAAATCTGGCCATGCTGAGACCTTAAAATCAATCCTGAGAGATAGAGTTTTGATACCAAGATCTCAAAATCTGGATTCAGAGAGAGATTTCCAACATCAGTCTGTTTATGTTGGGGATTTAGCAAAAAAATGTTTGCTTGGGTCGATTTGAGTTGCATTTCAATTTGTTCTCCAAAGCAAGCGACAGCGACAGCCAACGATCAATGTTGACGACATAGAGTTATAAGATTACAATTATCTACAAACTATAATCCATGGTTACAATTTGTTTACGCTAGGGCTTTATTTGTGAGGATCAAGAGATTGCAACAGAACACTTTAAAGAGTTCGACATAGAGAAAAATGACAAAAACTAAAGCTTAATCTTGTAGTGTTATTTTTGATATAACAATGTTTTGGGCTCCTTGTTTTCTTCATTTTAGCTGCCAAGTTGTGTTTCTTTATAGTTTCATGCGACATCTATTACAAACTCCCAGTCGATTTTAGGCGTTGAATAATAAAAAAAGCAAAATAAAAATAAAAATAAAATAATTTCTTGCTTCTAGACTTCCAATGAGGCTCGGCCAACTCAGGGCAGTCATAAAACTTGAGCACTCAAGTGACAGCTGGAATCTGAACAGTTCTTCCAGGTTCCAAACACACGCAAATGCAATTTATTAGGTGCTCCCAGAGCATGTATTCCAGATAATATGATTGTTCACCCGCATATATTTGATTGTTCACCATAGATATTAGATTGTTCACTTTTATTACAATGATTGTTCACTAGTAAATATCTGGAACACATCTCCAGGTACATGTAGTATATATTGCACGCAAGTGTTCCTATGATGGCCCAAAAAACGAATAGCCCGGTAACCGTAAATTGGTTTTTATTTTGTTTTGTACTACAGAATGAAAGACTGTATTAGTCCAATGCATTTTCAAGTATGCATTACTTATTAGGTGCTCCCGGAATACGTGTTCCAGATAATATGATTGTTCACCCACATATATTTGGTTATTCACCATAGATATTAGATTGTTCACTCTTATTACAATGATTGTTCACTTGTAAATATCTTGAACATGTAGGTGCATGTAATATATATTGCACGCAAGTGTTCCTATGATGGCCGAAAAATGGATAGCCTGGTAACCTTAAATTGGTTTTTATTTTGTTTTGTACTACATAATGAAAGACTGTATTAGTCCAATGCATTTTCAAGTATGCATTACTCAAAACAAAAACACTTATTCACAAGTTCGAAAAGACTAGGACCAAGTCACCAAGCATTGTAGTTGTAGCTGCCCTTCAGGTGTACTACTGCAAGCAAAGGTGCATGGAACCAGAACCAGAACCAGAGATAGGCAAACAAGCCAAGTAAAAATAATAACATCGTGGACAGTGGACACATTTGATGTGATAACGCACCGCATCTCTTTACTTTCTGTCACACTTCACTACATCACACCACAATCATTATCAATATATCTCCTCATTTTTCTTTATCCTCATTTTTCTCCTCTACTCTATGTTATTATAATCGGACCGGACCGGCCGGTTCAACCGGTTCGACCGGGAACCAGGCAGTTGTCCGGCCCGGTTCTGTGATCAGCTCGGTCAATTGGTCTGACCGTCCAAAAAACACCGAACCGGGTTGACCCGGCTGAACCGGTTGACCCGTCCAGACCGCGGTCAGACCGGGTTTTATTAAAAAAAATTGAAATTTTCGAAAATGGAATCTGAAAACCTAAATCTCTATCACTTGCCTCATTCTCTAACCTGCGCTCCTCCCTCCTCCCTGGCTCGCTGCTCAGTGCTCAACCCTCCTCCCTGCCCCTGGCACGCACTTGTGCTCAACGTTGAAGATCAGCCGCCGGCCACCGCTAATTAAGGTCAGTTCTTTTTTTCTTTTTTACATTCTCATATCCCTCTCTCGACTCTCACAGTCTCTCACTTCTTTCGCCTCATAGTCACATATCTCCCTCTGGCCTTTGCTCTGCTCAGTCAGTCCGCCCACCTCCTTCGCCTCCTCTCTTCTTCTCGGCGCTGGCCTCTGGTCTTCTCAGTGAGTCAGATTTTCTTGTGATGTTTATTGATGTTGTTGTTTATTGAGATTGTTTGAATTAAGATTTTCTTGTGATGTTTAGTGAGTCGGCCATTGTTTATTGAGATTGTTATTATTTGGCTATGTTACTGGAATCTTGTGTTGGGTTGAATTTGGTGAAGCATTTATTAAGGGTTATTTCACAATTTTGGGGATTTCTTGCATTGTCTGGAACTTATTATTGAGATTTTGTTTGGCACTGTTTATTGAGATTTTGCTGAAGTTACCAACTTATTGGAATCGTGTGGCTTGCAACAGTTCTTTATCAAACTATAAATTCATGGACTATAATAATGTCATAATTTTATGTAATGTTGCGATCATTTAGGTGCATATGTCAAGATCTTTAGAAATTAATATTTTGAAGTATATGAAATTTTTTTTAATTCATGACCGGTTCATTTCAATTTTGACCGGTTAACCGGTGACCCTGGCCAACCGGCTCAATGTGGTCAAACCAATCCGACCAGTTGAACCATTGACCCAATGGGTTGACCGGTTCAGTGACTGGTCCAGTTCTAACAACATAACCTCTACTTTTCACATTCTCTCTCCTCACATATCCCACTTAACCCCAATCTCCACGCTTTTTCAAATTCCACCACACCACACTAACCATATAAAAGAACAGAGCCAAAGGTAGTAATAGCTTCAGACTATTCAGATTGAGGTTTAGATCAACCTATAAAAGCAGCCAAAAAATATTGAACCACACATTGATATTTTAACACCACCACATGGAAATAAAAGTCGTCACTTAATCAAAACATGTATGAGACAGCTCACAAAACAATCAAAATTTTCTTAGTCAATCTTCAAAGGACATAAGACAACTAGCACAACAAATCTAAAAACTGAGTCTAATTTTAGATAGGACATCATATGAATGTTTAGTGAGACTTGATGTGCTGTTGAACAACATGGAGCCCCTCACTCTCCTCTCCGTAGTCCTACCACATATCAAAACAAAGAAAAACGTCAGCGGACTCAATGAAATTCTTGCTCTCTCACCAACAATGAAAAGGCAACAAGGAACAAACCTGCACAACCACGCAAGAGCAGCCAACCACTTTCCTAGCTTTCCCCTCTGAATCAATCTTGCACAGCTGCAGAAATTTATATAAGCCATTAAACAGATCAGTAAAACCTAACAAAAATGCAGGAAAGGCCACTTCTCATTGTTACAAAAACCTTAATCCCACTACAAATTTTTAACTGTTCTCAATAGGATAGACTGTTTCTTAGGCTACTATGGTTGTACTCCTATTTTGTTTCTGGGATATTTTTTCGTATATCGTATTTATAATTTCCAACACTATAGGCTCACACAAAACAGAATAAAGAAACATCCTTCCATGCTGACACAGAATATGAGAAATAACAATGTATTCCTAACTTTCAACACAGACACTAATAAAGCCAAATGCATTGCTTGGCTGATTTACTAAGATAATTCATAAGAGAACCATAAAGAAATCAGTCAGCAAAGTATATGATAACTTACACCAGCCCACTCGCCAAGGGTTTTGGAGCTTGGGACAGTAAGCAAGTTGACATTGTGCTCAGCACAAAGTCCTTTGACCAACTTGACATAATCAGGCTGGTCACAGTCCTCAGCCAACAAGCAAAGCTGAGCAGCATGCTTTTCAATCACCTTAGCACCTTCATGAAGCCCCCGAGCAAGGCCACCATGAGCAAGAGATTTTTTCAGGACAAGCTGAAGGGCAGTCATGAGGTCCATTGCCTCCCCCAATGGGGCAGGGGTCTCAGCAGCAGCAGCAACCTCCTCACTAAATTACAAGGTGAAATCACAGTGAGCATGGCACTCCATAGTATAAACTGAATTAAAAGGGGTTCTAAAAATATTAATGATAATTATTTCAGACATAAAAAGTATCTAAAACTTTCATAAATGTAGCATACATACCCAGACATTTTGTGTTAGATGCAAATCTTCTCTTATCCTGAGGGCAGAAAGGGAAAAAACAAAGCAAATAGAATTAGGCCATACTCACAGATTGAGTACATGATACGGACAATCCATAAGAAATAAGCTTAACCCAAAACATCACACATACAATACCAACAAACTAAATTAATGAAGTAAAATAATGTACCACATTCACAATATTCTCAACCTATGTATACGACAGCTATCATCAAAATCATCTTTCCTCCAAATATTTGACAAATGATTTTTAGTATACTTCTTTGGAACAATACCAAATTTAATGAAACACTTGTGGCTTCAATCATCCCCCTTTAATTTGACCAAGCGAAAGGTAATCTAACTTCAGCTAACAATTTGACCAGTACCAGTCTCCACAACAGTACCACCAATATAAAAGCTAGCAAACACAGAAATATTACAACTTTACAGCAAGAAGAACCTTATGATCAATATAGCCTGGACAACATCCTGATGAATCAAAATACAACAGATGACAATTTTATTTCTTGACGAAATTTCAAATGCGTGAACTTTCTCATGGCAAGAATTTTCCGACAAATCACGTCAAATCGCAATTCGAAACAACAACATCAATAACAGATTCATCAACTAGCTACCAGGTAATCTACTAACGAACACAAATCCACATACTGCTACAGCATTTTCCACGAACAACTTACAGTATTTCCGATAAAATCGTTCAAAATTTAATATGGAACAATGAAAATCAATTCCAATACAGCCCAAAATCCACGCATACTAAAAGTAGGAACATACACTGAAATTAAACCTAAACTGCGGACGACGAGAGAGAAACGAAGAGGAAAGAGACTGCTAACCTCGAAGATGCAGAGCTTGGAAGGAGGCGTAGTATTGGAAAGGTTAGGTCAGGCGTTTATAAAGCAGGTAAAACCCTAGGTCTTTTATCAAGCCCACATGATTCGTTTTCTTTGGGCCTGGTATGTTTGAGTGGTCCAATAAAGCCCACATGATTCGTAATCCAAATGCAATTCGAACCCAAAATGATTCATAATCCCAACGCAATTCGTACCTAAAACTTGAACGGCCCGTTTGATATAATAGGAACGTAAAAAGAAATGAAATTCACAATGAACGTGAGACAGTACTTGTACCTATATCTATATATATTAAAAACTAAACTGTCCAATGGAAACTCATATTTAAATAGTGAAATTTGGGAGATTCGGTTGCTCCTAACCTACTTCGAAATCTAAATAATTAATGCAACACTATATATATATATCATAGTGTGTTGCATTTGATTCAAAACTTAATATAAAACTTTGTCACGATTTTTAATAAATTTACGGCGTTTCACCTAATTTTTTTCAATTTCTTTTACGATTTTTTATGATTTTTTCACTTTTATTCCTTTTAAAAAATCATAATAATTTCTCGGAGTTTCAAAAAATTAATTTAAAAATTGTTTTAGTAACTACACTTCATTACTTTTCTGAGGGCAGAAACGGAAAAAAAAAACAAAAACACTGTGGGGTAGAAATGAAAATAAATAAAAAGAATATGGAGGTGTATTTAGTACTACTACAATCCAATTTTTTTTTAATCACCAAAATCCAAATGAAAGTAGGGATTATTGTTATACAATTCATGAAAGTAGGGATTATTAGAATTATATATATATATGTTTGGTACAAAATGTGAGGGTTGGAGTATGTGAATTTTAATTAAGGTATATTTGAAAGACTATAATTGCTAATGTTTACCTTTTTTTCTAAAAAAGACCTACACTATATTTTAATTGACAATGTGAGTTATTACTAATAATAGTTGAATCAATGATGTTAACTCCATATAAAAATACAACAATATGAATAAAAATGACCTCTACGTCTAGTTAAATGGGCGATAGAGAAACTTATGTTCCCAACCAAACTCCCTAATTCGAATAACCTCGAGCTAATGTTGCAAAGGCTTACAGACACCCAATAATTGTTTGTGAACAGTCAAAGTATGCTGCAAAGGCAAATTGGTGAGTTGGCGGAAATCATTGAAGCTCTTCGTGTTCAAGCCCCAAGGGGAGTTGAGGAGATCCCACCTCCGGTCCTCCACCACCCATTCCCCGAGTCGGTGGTCCTCCTCCTCTCGACCGAGGTTACTCTAATGGGTTAGGGTGGTCTAGACCTATTTAAGCCACAAGAAGAGGTGGGCCCGATATAATCGGGACCACCCCGATTAGGGGCGGAAAGGAATCTTAACTACTAGGATTCCCGCCTAATCTAAACTAAACTAACCCAAAATAATAAATAACATAATTGAAATAGCAGGGCTTAGTTATACCTCAGGTCTCTCAAATAGAAACGCCTCGGTCGACCTTGTATTCTTGAATGCGCCGGCACCAAAGGGACTCCGAGTAGAAGATTCCAAAATAGAAATCCTCCACAAAAGGTCCACGCAGTACCTTTCGGCACGACTGCTAGACCGATTCAAACCAGGTCAAACCGGGGTCAAGAGAGTATGTTGGACAATATATAATACGACTTGTCCTTCCTTCCTTAGGGCGATTTCCCATGAATCACCCTGAGACTCCTAAAACCGAGAACTTCCAAATGAAAGTTTTTCCCGGTATCCTTTAAATCTCAAATATAGAAGCTATCCTTTATAAATGGCCACTTGGGATGGAGACCCCTTTATATAAGGGAGAGGGAGGGGGAATGAGAGTTTAATTTCTGATATGGGGCGCACCCCCTGGGCATCACCACGAACTGTGGTACCTCACCACGGACCATGGTGAGGTGCATATCCAATTCTACAACCCAGGAGGGCACCACGGCTCGTGGTGGCCCTTACCACCCTCTGTGGTGTTCCCTCTTTACCCCCTAGGGGTTTTTCAGCCCCCCCCCCCGGTTCAATACCTTATTGGTCCGACCCTCTTTTTAACATACTCCTTCCTTAAGGTATTGGATTGTGTGACCCTTTAGGAGCAACTAGCACAGTTGTGTTTGAACTGTTTAATCACTGGTTCAGAGATCTTCTAGCAAAGACATCAACCACCGTGCCACGTTGGCTTAACTACTCGGTTGTATTTGAACATTGTCGGGGCACTTCCAACAATCTCCCACTTATCCCACAAGTGTTCAAAATACAATATTCCCTTGTCACTTTGATGTCTCGGATTCAGATAAGGTAAGCCCAAGCTATCCATATTTAGCCGGAAAGATTCTCGATCTCCAAGTCAAACTATCAAAAAGGGGAGATCAACTGTTGATTCTCCCAAGCCAACCGAGCATTTTTAGTCTAATCTCATCGAGTGGCCTGTGAGACATATTCCTTCCAAAAGAAGGTGGACAATACCTTCTTATTCAACTACAAGTCACTGCAAGACCAAACATGACCTAGACACCGACCACATCACCTCCCGTTACAAGAAG
Source organism: Portulaca oleracea (assembly GCA_029582165.1). NCBI lineage: Eukaryota > Viridiplantae > Streptophyta > Magnoliopsida > Caryophyllales > Portulacaceae > Portulaca > Portulaca oleracea. The sequence continues at coordinate 19,448,296 of CM055882.1, read as the reverse complement.
TTTCGGCCTCGCTCCAAAGTCATAATGAATCTCGCATGAAATGTAAAAACTCAGGTATGAGGAATTTCTTTAAGTTGGTGAGAATTCTTATGGCAAGTACAATGCCTTAACGAATATCTCATCGCGGGTGAGTTCAGTAAATGTTCTTCAACATTTTACCCATGTGATTGACTTTTGACATCCAATGTCCTTATGACCATGAAATTTGATCATCATATCAATCCTACATGCTAATTACTCGCAATCATCATTATCCCAACATGATGATCCAATTAGGAACTCAGTCGACATTCAACCAGGTTCAGCCCATTCCAAATTCACCAAATGGGGTTTCACAAGAACAAACATCATATGATCTTCCCATTTTTGGATGTGCTAACCTTTTGGACGTTCCTTTCATTACTAATCCAAGATTGAAAATAGAACAAAGATGAATTTGATTTTGATGAATAATTATCATTTACAACTCAATAACAACATAAATACATAAGAAGTAAAAAAGGCACATTCTCTAATGCGAATACAACTTATTCACTGTTCAAAACAAGAAAAGTAAACTACACGCATTCTTTCACGTGCTTGATACCTACAGCCCGGGCATAACTTTCATGCTTAGCTTGAGATAGGGGTTTTGTGAGTGGATCAGCGACGTTCACATATGTGTGAACCTTGCATATCCTAACATCACCATCATTTATGAAAGACCATATGAGGTGATATTTTTGGGACACATGCTTGGCCTTGTCGTGTGCCCTAGGTTCCTTAGCTTGAGCAATGACCCCACTATTATCGCAATAGAGGTCCACGCTTCCGCTATGCTAGGCACCACTCTAAGTAGCATGATGAACTTCTTCATCCACACGGCCTCCTTTGCGGCTTCCGAAGCGGCAATATACTCGACCTGTTTGTAGAATCTGCAATTATGCCTTGCTTAGAACTCTTCCAGTTCACAACCCCTCCATTTAACAAGAAGACATACCCATACTGGCTCTTCTAGTCATCCTTTCCCGTCATAAATCCGGCGTCGGTGTAGCCCTTCGCACACAGTCGTATGTCACCTCCGTATACTAAAGATAGATCTTTAGTCATGTTCAAATACTTAAGTATGTTTTTCACAGCTATCCAGTGTTTCTCTCCAGGATTGGATTGAAACCTACTGCACATACTCAAAGCATAAGCTATGTCTGGCCTTGTACATCTCATGGCATACATAATGGAGCCTACTGTCGAAGCATATGGTACATTTTTCATTCGCTGTAAGTCTTCAGTTGTCGAAGGACAATCTATTTTACTAAGCGACGTGCCATAGACCATAGGGATGTAACCCTTCTTGGAGTTTTTCATGTTGAACCTGTTCAACACCTTATCAATATAAGTTGTTTGATGCAACTCTATCAAACGTTTTAATCTATCTCTACAAATTTTAACTCCAATGATATACTGGGCCTCACCAAGATCCTTCATTTGGAAATTCTTCCTAAGCCAAGTCTTGCAAGACTCCAACACGGGAATGTTGTTTCCAATAAGGAGTATGTCATCCACATACAAGATAAGAAAGACAAGTTTACTCCCACTGTGTTTCTTGTAAACATAGCGCTCTTCTTGGTTTTGAAGAAAACTAAACTTTTTGATTACCTTGTCAAACCTTTGATTCCGACTCCTAAAAGTTTGCTTAAGTCCATGAATGGACTTTCCCAACTTGCTTGGAATCCTCAAGACCTTCTCGTTGCATCATATATACTTCCACCTCTTCCAAAAAACCATTCAGGAAGGCGGTTTTGACGTCCATTTGCCATATCTCATAGTCATACCATGCAGCAATGGCTAGGAGTATTTTGACGGACTCAAATGCTACAACTAGGGAAAAGGTCTCTTCATAGTCAACACCATAAATTTGAGTTAAACCCTTAGCTACCGCCTACTAGTCAAGCTTTGTAAACATTCGGTTTACCATCCACGTCACTCTTTACTTTAAAGATCCACTTGTTCCTGATTGCTTTCTCGCCTTCAGGCAAGTCGGCCAAGTTCCAAACTCAGTTTTGGTACATGGAGTCCATTTAAAATTTCATGGCCTCGAGCCACTTCTTGGAATCTGGGATTTCCAAAGCTTGCACATCAAGTACAATAGAATGACATACACAACAATCACCAATTTTCCTAATTTCTAGTTTCCTTGACATTAACGTCCAATATAGCCTTATTTGATGTCCACACTGAATTCAAATTTCCCAAAAAAAACCTCAAACTTGCGCAAAAACATACCTTACAAAAATTATATCAAACCCCCCCCCCCGCCAAATCCGCTTCAATATACAGACAAAACCTAAACTTTTGCCAAAAACAAAACCCTCGTCCTCACCCTCCCACAAACATTAACAAACTCTAAATTCAAATTTTCAAAGTCCAACTAAAACACAACTCACCCACACTAAACCTCATCAATGGTGTCGGTTGCAACTGGATGGCGACTGGTATTGGGAAGGTGAATGAATTGGAAAGATGAACAATCTCTCTTTATGTTGCTGATGATGGACGTCTCTTTCCCGACTAAAGATGAACAACCCTTCGCGTGGAACTGAAAATGAGAAGGAATTAGAAGGAGAAGCAACTGATTTTGGATGGACGAATTTTGGGTCTCTGTGCTGGCTGGAGATGGACGTGACTTTGTATAGTGAAGAATGACCCCTCTGTTGGAATTTTGGGGGGGGGGGTAGGGGGAGAAGAAACCGATTTCGAAATTTTTTTTTGGGAATTGGGCTGATCATTTGCCATTTTTCGAGGGGGTTCTTTTTTTTTAATTGGCAAGTGTCACGTGAGGCATTGAAAAAAAGCTAAATACTCTAATTAATCTAATCCCTTGATTTAAGATCCAATGACCAATATCTATAGTACTCACATGCTCACTTAAAGCCAATGCTAATATGATCACTTCCCACATATATATGTGTGTGTGTGTGTGTGAAATGGTTGGGAAAATAGTTGGTAATCCGACCATTTTTCCAACCATTTTCAAACAGTAGGAAAAGAACGGTTGGAAAGTGGTTAAAATTTCCTACCATTTTAGCAAAAGTGGTTAAAATTTTCAACCCGTTTTCTCAAATAAAATTTGAAAAATAGTTGCAAATTAAAAATGTGAAATAGTTGCTAAAACGATTGGATTTTCAAACAATTTTAAATTGATTGGAAAAAAGTGGTTGGTAATACAAATATTTTTAGTAGTGTTTATCTTACTTACAGCCTTAAGGAACAAGACCTTAGCTTACCAAATTGTAAATTGTAACTTTTTTTTTAATCCATCCACCACATCAAAAATGAAAATAATTAAAATGTAACTTTTTTTTATCTCTTTCCTTTTGTTATGTCCGAGAATTAAATTGATTTCACCAAACCATCACTTTATGTAGGCATATTTTATAATATCTTTTAGTTTATTGTGTCTGACATAGTGACATAGGTAGTAATAGTCTCTAGCTTTACGCTTGTGATATTGGAAATTTCTTTTCACTCTCTACCTTTAAGCTTGTGATACTGGAAATTAATGGCAGGTAGAGAACATGTGCAAGTGAGAAAGCAACTACAGTTGTTAAACACTCAAGCATGGTGCATGCAGATGTAGTTATTTCATTGATTTTTAATAGATTGTAATGTTGTATTTGTGTAAAAGGAAGCCACATAACAGAGAAGACATCCAAACTGGATATGTAGTAACAAACATTTCCTCCCTCTTTATATCTCTCTTCCATGTTATCTTTTTTTTCCTCTCTAAACCCCATTGTTAGATTGAGAATGTACTAAACATCCTCGAAGAACATTTTCTCCTATTATTGTAATTTTTCCAGCATTGTTGTATTAGTTTAGAGGAACAAATTGTAACTTTCATCCTAAAGCTTGAAGACTTGGAGGGATCTTTTATTTATTTATGAATTATATTTCCATTTTTACAAGCCTCTTGATTAATATGAGTGTCTGACTCTAAGCATCTCGGCGACTGAGCCTATGATTTCCCGCTTCTTTGGATCAATTTTGGCGCTGAGCTTCAACTTTCCCGCCTCCTTTGCTCGATTTCCCGCCAAAGTCCAGCCTTAGGAGTTAATTGGGAATTCGAGAATTGGGATTAAGAAATTTGAGAGATATAAGATTTCAAATTATTAAGTCTGTCTGAGTATCTGACATAGGTAGTAATAGTCAAACAAAATAATATAGTATTTTATTATTTAACTCTTCTAGAGTTCTCTTCTATTTGTTTGTATTGCCATAAGCCTATAACTATAAATCCGAGACTCCCAAGTCTCAAAACCCAATTCTCCCGGCAAACTCAAGTAGTCAAACACTCAACTCTCCTAATCTCCTCTCAACTCTCAAAGCTCAAGTAATCAAACATGGAGTATCAATATCCGAACTATTAACTCAATAACCTTTTGTTTTTCTCATCTCTAAGACTATGACTCTCTCACCTTGTCTCCCTAGTCCCTACCAAGCACTAACATACCACATGCATATGATTCTGGAAGGTAAGCACTTTAATTGGTTGATTGCTTCCTATTTCACATATATCTGTTGTTTAGCACTTTTTAGGCTTCAATTTATACGCTTTCTTACTTGGTTGTATGCATGAGTTACTGAGTTAGTTGGTGACTGTGCTACTAAGGTTTTTTTTTTTTTTGCATTTAATTCAAGTCTTTGATATTATATGAATTGTTTTGCATTTACCATATTTGCTTGTGTTTGTGTAACGCCCCGAAAACTATTATAAAGAAAACGACAAAACATATAATATAATAAACGGAAATCTTATAAACTTTGAAGGCCTTACTGCCATGTCCCTGAGGGAACACAAGGCAATGATGCCCTAAAAGTTTATAAGATTTCCGTTTATTATATTATATGTTTTGTCGTTTTCTTTACAATAGTTTTTGGAGCGTTACAGAATAGTATCAGAGCAACGGGTTGTGACCTGGTAGCTCTTAGGAGTCTAATAGTTTTACCTTTAGACCTTAGGAAGCTACCCTCGGAGTGTGAGCGTAGGTGGGTTGGGTTACTAATCCAGCTTTTCTTGTGTTTTTGTTCTTTTAAACTCACAAATGTCTGTTTTAACAGGCATGGATCGAGCAGTACGCCATAGTTTTCATATCGAGGACGACTTATTTCATATTGGGTTTTGGAGGGAGCCCGACGAGCTGCTCGCTGACTATGTCGACCGCATTCTGCCAGACTTTGATTTGCACTTGGAGGTGCCCATGCACACTACCTGCCTAATTCATGAGGGGTGCATGGTCAATCTTTTACTGATGACCTTGACCAATGATACCAAATGGGGATACTGCGCTTCGCAGTTACTACCGCCTCTTCCCTCAGCTGATCCGGAGGTACCCTGGCTACACGATTGCCAGTGGTGCGGGCGAGTACCGGCGGCTCCTACGATTCTCGCTTTGGTCCAAGCCATGGTGGAGGCCTCTCTGGCCGACCTCATGGACGTGGACCTCAGCGAGGCACCACCTCCAGACATGAGTGATGACGAGGTCTCGGAGGAGGAGCCGAAGCTTGACGAGGATCCCGAGGAGGGTCCTCTAGAGATATCGAGCGAAGATTCTGACTTAGGAGACGAAAAGGATGACCCGAGCTAGGTTCCAAAGGCTGAGAGGAGGGTCAGGAGACGCCACGAGATCTAATTTTATGCTTTGTCTTTCATGTGATCCCTTCCCCGGTTCTGTACATAACTCTGGAAGTTTTTAGCTTTATGTTTTGCTATCTATTCGTGCATGATGGTGTCATGGTACTGGTAAGAACATGTTTTCTAATGTTTAAGTTATCGTATGGAGTCGAATATTATGTTATGCCTTAATGATGATGGAATGATATGTTGATTCTTTCCTATTTTGAGGGTATAAATATATCAACTTTTGGTATGTTGAGTATGAATGCGAAATGGAAATACTTGGATTATTGGAAAAATGTTGAAGTACAAATGCCATAATATATGTTCTTATTCATTATTGATTGAAAGTAATTGGTTGTGTAACAAGGTGATGTAATTATTGTGATTATATTTTTTTTATTGGATTTGCTATCTCATGCAAAATATGATAAAAGGTGGAAAATTTTGTTCTTGTATTTTGAGTTATGAAAACTAATTGATAGTGTGTTGTGATTGATTAGAACTTCTACAAAAAGAATGGCACAGGATATCGGGAAAGGGCCTCAGGGAACACCTCCACCATCCGTTCCTTCTATGGAAAAACTACGACAGCGGTATACGCCAATCTATGAAGCTGCAGCACAATCAGTACAGGGGGCGACATCATCCGATCAGGAAGGTACTCATACCTCGGGGCCTGATCTAACACAATTGATGATGATGGAATTAATGGCTCGACAATCCGAGCAATTCCAATGGGTGACGGGTTAACGAAAAGAGGGTCGATCATCTCTTTTTCAAGAGTTCAACAACTTAAACCCTCCATCGTATACCGGGGTAGCTGACCCCAAGATCTTTGAAGAATGGGTAAGAGATGTTGAGAAGATATTTGAGGCAATCCAGTGTCCCGAGGACCGGAAAGTTAATTTCGCAACTTATCACCTCAAGGGCGAGGCAGATTTATGGTGGATGAGTATGAAGGAAAGGCAAAATGAACCTGGTTTCGGTTGGGAGCGATTTAAAGAGATGCTGAGGAATCAGCTCTACCCTATGGCTCTCCAAAAAGCCAAGGAGAAGGAAATTCTGGAGCTACAACAAGGGGGAGACTCAGTGCTGCAATATGCTTCTAAGTTCATGGAGTTGTCGAGGTTCGCACCGATCTATATCGCTGATGAGAAACTAAAAATGAACTGGTTTGAAGATGGGTTGAATTACAACATTCAATAGAAATTATCAGTGTGCACTTTTAACTCTTATCAGGACATGCTTGAGGTGGTTGCGAATGTGGAGCGGGTGTTGAATAACCGGACGACACAGTTGGTCAAGCAGAATGACAAAAAGAGGGAACCTCCTTGCTTCGTCCCTCAGCCCCCACCTCCTTTTAAGAGGTTCCGACCCAATACTTGGCAAGGACATCAGGGACGACCTCAACAACACAATGTTACAGGGCATGTGGAAGACCGGGACATTTTGCTTGGGAACGCTGGAATCCCACTAGGATAGTCTGTTATCGATGTGGCACCCCTCACCATATCATAAAGAACTGCCCACATTCAACTGAATGAGGATCGAGTAACACTGGAGGTGCAAATCGGGGTGCTTTACCACCCAATAATCAGCGTAGGATCGAATATCTTGAGAATCACGGGAGACCACGCCCAAACCTAGGAGGCTTCAATGGAAACCGGAACAATCAGGTCAGGGCGCTTCCACCACACCACCTTGTCAGCAGCAAGCACCACACAATGCTGGAGGTAGAATTTATGTGATGAAGAGGGAAGAAGCTGAAAATGAGGCGGATGTTGTCACTGGTACATTCCTTTTATGTTCCTATCATGTTTATGTACTGTTTGATTCTAGTGCTCATTCCTTTATATCTCCTGACATAGTAGAAAAGACTAAGCTAACATCCTCTGAAGAAAATGAAACTATGTCAGTGACCTTACCTACGGGAGCGTCAGTGCAGTGCGGGAAGTTATATAAAAGATGTCCAATAATTATAGGCGACCAGGAGTTTGATGCTGACTTATACCAATTCGAGTCAATGGAATTCGATGTGATTCTGGGTATGGATTGGTTGGCTAGATATCAAGCACAAGTCGATTGTTGTAAGCAGAAAGTGACCTTGATTGGTCCAAATGGGAGAAAAGTGGTCCACTACAATGATTGACATCTCCGAGGAGTGAGAATCATTTCCAATTTAAAGGCTCACAAGTTGATGGGACAAGGGTGTGAAGGATTTTTATGCAATGTTATGGATACTAAAGCTAAAAACGTATCTCTCGAAACCATTCATGTGGTGCAAGAATATCCAGATGTAATCCCTGAAGAAATTCCAGGGATGCCACCACAACGAGAAGTAGACTTCTGCATTGATTTAGAGCCGGGAGCTGCTCCAATATCCAAGGCTCCCTACAGAATGGTCCTAGCTAAACTCAAAGAACTCAAGAAACAGTTAGACGAGTTGTTGGAGAAGGGATATATACGGCCAAGCACCTCTCCATGGGGCGCACCGGTCTTTTTTGTAAAGAAGAAGGACGGTAGTCTGAGATTGTGCATCGACTACCGGGAGTTGAACAAGATTACGGTTAAGAACCGTTACCCGTTACTACGCATCAACAATCTCTTCGATCAGTTAAAGGGAGCAACAACTTTCAGTAAGATTGACCTGAGATCGGGATATCATCAATTGAGAATCCGAGAGGAAGATATTACCAAGACTGCTTTTCGAACCCGATATAGTCATTATGAGTTCGTGGTTATGCCCTTTGGTCTTACCAATGCTCCAGCCGCTTTTATGGATTTAATGAATCGAGTATTCAAACTCTTCTTGGATAAGTTTGTGGTAGTCTTTATTGATGATATTTTGATCTACTCAAGGACGCGGGAAGACCATGTACAACACTTGTGAAAAGTGTTGGAGACCTTGCGGGTCAATGAGTTATATGCGAAGTTTTCTAAGTGCGAGTTCTGGTTGGAGAAAGTGGCTTTTCTTGGGCATATTGTTTCTAAAGATGGGGTAGCAGTGGACCCACAGAAGGTAGAATCTGTCAGTAAATGGCCTACTCTGAAGAATGCCAGAGAAGTGAGAAGTTTTCTAGGCTTGGCTGGGTACTACCGGAAGTTCGTTCAAAACTTTTCCAAGATCGCAACACCCCTCACCAATCTGACTAGGAAGTCTGTGAAGTTTATATGGTCAGACAAATGTGAGAATGCTTTTCAGGAGTTGAAGCAGAGACTCACCTCGGCACCTATTCTTACTTTGCCTCAAGGAAACGAAGGCTTTGTTATCTAAAGTGATGCCTCACATGGTGTGTTAGGGCGTGTTCTTATGCAAAATGGGAAGGTAATCGCCTATGCTTCAAGATAGTTGAAGACACATGAGAAAAATTATCCTACTCATGACCTGAAGTTAGTAGTAGTGCTTTTGGCTCTCAAAATCCGGAGGCACTACCTTTATGGAGTGCATTGCGAAATATTTATTAATCATCAGAGTCTGAAGTATCTCTTCACTCAGAAAGAGTTGAATCTTCGCCAAACCAGATGGTTGGAATTTCTAAAAGACTATGATGTCAATTTTCAATATCATCCAGTAAAGGCTAATGTAGTAGCATATGCATTGAGTCGAAGACCTTACCCTACTGTGAATCATTTGGTGACCTTGGCACAACAACTATGTGAAGAATTCAGAAGATTAGAGCTCAATGTAATGACTCCAGGGGAAGGTGTTGTGTTGAGCGCTATGGACATCCAACCGACTCTTCTGGAGGAGATTAAGAATTTTCAGGAGTTGGACATCCAGTTGGTAAAGATAAGGGAAGAGGTGACAAAGGGGAAAGCACCAGGTTTTGTGATACATAAGGATGGAACATTGAGATTCCACAACCGGATATGTGTACCAAATATGGAGGAATTAAAACGAAGAATCTTGGATGAAGGGCACAACACTCCATATTCAGTACATCCAGGAAATAAGCTCTACAAGGATCTCAAGCAAACCTTTTGGTGGAGCAATATGAAACAGGAACTGGCGGATTATGTGTCTCGATGTCTGACCTATCAGCGAGTTGAGGCTGAACATCAGAGACCAGCAGGACTATTACATCCATTGGAAATTCCAGAATGGAAGTGGGACTCAATTCAATAACAATGGATTTTGTAATTGGTCTTCCTAGAACCAGGAGGAAGAACAATGCTATTTGGGTGATTGTGGATCGTTTGACCAAGTCTGCATATTCATCGTTATGGCTAACACTTGGGCGTTAGACCAGTTAGTCCATGCTTACGTAAGTGAGATAATGCGACTGCATGGAGTTCCTAGTTCGATAGTTTCAGATAGAGATACAAGATTTCAGTCAGGATTCTGGAAGAAGTTGCAGGAAGCTTTTGGTACTAAGCTAAATTTCAGCATCGCTTTCCATCCAGCTACGGATGGGCAAACAGAAAGAACGATTCAGACTTTAGAGGATATGTTGAGAGCGTGTGCTTTGGATTTTAAAGAATCATGGGATAATGAGTTAACCTTGATTGAGTTCTCCTACAACAATAACTTTCATGCTAGCATTGGGATGTCGCCATTTGAGGCATTATATGGGAGAAGATGTAGGACTCCCTAGTGTTGGCAAGATATTGATGAAGCCCTCATTATCGGCCCAGAGTTGATCCAACACACAACCCAAAAGGTAAGGGTCATACAAGATAGGATGAGGACGACACAAAGTCGGCAGAAAAGTTACGCCGACCGAAGGAGAAGACATTTGGAGTTCAAGGTGGGAGATTATCACCTACAAAAGGAATCATGAGATTTGGTCAATCGGGGAAATGGACTCCAAGATACATTGGACCATATCCTATTTTGGAGCGCATAGGAGAAATGACTTATAAATTAGAGTTACCAGGAGATCTACCCCGGGTACACAATGTTTTTCATGTCTCTCAGTTGAGAAAATATGTTGCAGATCCTTCGCATGTGATTGAACCAAAACCGTTGCAACTAAGGGAAGATCTAACCTACGAGGAACAACCGATCGAGATCTTGGACCGTAGGGAGAAGCAATTGCGCAGGAAGACTGTTCCTCTAGTCAAGGTATTATGGGCAAATCATACCACAACTGAGGCCACTTGGGAAACCGAAGAAGAAATGCGCACAAAATATCCTCACTTGTTCAACAACTAGGTAAGTTTAAGTTTCGAGGACGAAACTTCTTTCAGTGGAGAATGATGTAAAACCCTGGGTCTGCGAATAAATTTTAATAGTAAATAAGTGCGTGGTTAGTTTTGAGTTTAAGTTTCGAGGACGAAACTTCTTTAAGTGGGGAATGATGTAAAACCCCGAAAAATGCTAGTCTAGTTACCGTTAAAATTGCCTAACGTCCGTTTTTATCAGTTATGTGTTTATTTGTTTTTCACACAGAGCTTTTAGGACCGCGAGTGAGTTCGTTGGAATTTTTAGAGTCATAAAAATATCAGTTAGGAATTTTTGGGCTTCGGGTAGAAATTATTTTGATCAGTTGTGGAAAGTTTTATCTGTTTTTAATTATAATTCCTGATAATAAGTCTAGGGATGTGTATTATCATTTTTGGAGTATTTTCTTTTATTTTGTTTTGGTGATGTCATGAGAATGACATCACCCTATCCACCCATTTCTCCCCTTTTTCGTTTGTTTTTGCTAAAACCCTTGCCCAAAGAAGAAAATTAACGATTTGTTGCACCCACTACCTCTGCATACGAATTTCTTGCCTAGTCCTTACTTGACACGTGCCCCCCCCCCCCTTTTGTTCTTTTCTCTCTCCCTCTTATTCTTTCCCTAAATAAGTACTAATATAGTACTACTATTGCATGCTGCTCGAACGACACGACTACACCATCACCCTCCATTTTCTCTTCTTCTTCTTCCTCCTGCAATCCCTCTTCCTCCATTCTTTTCTTCTCTCTTCTTCTCAGGACCGCCACCCCAAACTCCTTCCAAGCACCACCACATTCTCACCTCACTCTCTTGTGCCCTAACGTGGAACCACTGCCACCACCGCCGCGTTTTCCATCAACCACCGTGCCGCCGCTAGTTTCCTCGACCCTCGTGACGTCCGACGACTTCCCCCTCCTCGGCGAGTGTTCACCGACACCACGTCCGACAAGGGCGAACCCAACTCCTGATATTCTTTGCCTCGAGCTGTCACTGTCGCCGCTGCTGTCCGACATGACTGCCGTCCGACCACCGACGACCGGCCACTGCTCCGACCACCGTCCCATCGACCACCCAACCGCCGACCGCCACCGTGCACCACTGCTTGGACTCTTGTTTGTATACTCTAATTATTAGTATGGGTACTGTTTTGTGTTGTATTTTGGATGAATACGTTGATATTACTAAATGTTGTGTTGTTTTGGTAATCTGGAATGCATGATTAGTACCTTATAACTTGGTAGTAGGGTTGGTTTAATGTGTGTTTGTGTGTTTATTTTATGGTTTCAAAAAAATACATGATTAGTCCTTTGTTGTTAGTAATGCTCATTTATAGTATCCATGCTAGTATTAAGTAATCTATGTTGTTTAATGTTAGTAAGTTACTCCTATTCTTTTTTTTTTTTTTTATAAACTAGGGTTTATGTTAGAAAAGTATTTCATGTTCGTAAGTTTATGATATTATTAAAGTATTCACTATATTAATACTTCTACTATTATTTTGGAAATTTCCTTATTAGTAAGTATCTTGGATTGTCTTAAAATTTTTAAGTTCCTAATATTAAGGTTACTATGTTATTCATTTTATTATTATTAAGTTTTACGTAATAATATTATTAAGTTTGTAATATGAGCAGTTTTCATATTATTATTATGAGTATTAAGTTTTCCGAATGTTTTAAGTATTGTACTATTACTAGTGTTAATTAATAAAGTTTTGGAAATTACTAGTATATCCCAAAGAGGTTACTAAGTTTACTTATCCCTTTCATTAAAAAAAAAAAAAGTTTACTTATCCCATTTTAAGGTTATATTATAGAAAATTTCCATTTTAAGCATTATTGTGTATATTATTATTATTAATATCAAGTTTCATATTATGGTATTAAGTTATGTTGATAGTAAAGTTCATATGCCTATTTCATAATGTTACTATATTAAGTGTGTAATATTATTTTATGTATCTATTAATACTTGAAAGTTCTTGTGGAGACCTTATGTGCAGTGTGTATCTTAGTATTTCATGTCTTTGGTAGGATTGAACTGTTTTAGGATTGTTTCATGTTGATATTGGAGACCTAGAAATATATTAGGAACCCTAAAAGGGTAGTTTTAGCTAGTAAAGCATGATATTGTGACCTAGTGTTGTTATTGCATGAATAATGACATTTTGGTAATTTATGTGAATAGTGTCATGCAAGTCACATGTTAGATTTTAGCTATTACTTGAATAATGAGAAATTTTGTTGATATAATTTATGTGTGTAAATTTCATATATGTATTCTTATCCTAAAAGTCATGTATGGTACATAGTTTGAAAGATGTGATGTATGTTTCTTGCTCTTGATTTTGTAGTTAGATATACATGGTACGTGGTTAGTAAAAAATTGTTAGGTTTGGAAAGGGTAGAATATGCGTGAATTAGCTATTATGGTGAGTGAGTTTTGATTTTAGAAATATTATTCGATTATTAGGTTTGAGTGAGGAAACGAATCAGTAGCTCCGTGTGCGTCGTTTGATTTGAAGTGAAATTATGCAGGTAAAGTCTATGCGCTATCCCACTGGATGCCCTTAAAGTTTTTCTTTTTTATTTTTGTTGATTGTGCATCCTAGTAAGGGGACTTTAATTTGAAATCGTGACTATTTGAAGTTTTGTATAGTCATTGATCTTTGTTTGCGAATCTTGGGAAAACCTTGGTTTTGTATTAAAGGCGTGTTGTGTTGGAATTTCTGATTTGAGAGTTTTTGTTGGAAATGTGTTTGAAAATGAAAAGAGCTAGTAAACCTAACTAATAATGGATATGAGTTTAAATGCGGGTTCGGGCAGTACTCCCCTAGACCAGGTGGTTACCTGTCAGGGAGACTGTCAAGAGACCAAGTTACGCCTAGTAATGGTTGAAATTGAGAAATTGTGCGATGGCCATCGGAATGGGTTGTGTTTGTGAAAGAGGAATGTTGAGTATGATGTGTGAGATCTATATTGGGAAAGTTTGTGAATGATTTGCGAGTCCTTGGGACTCCGAGGGGTAATACAGAAGCTCCGCCTACAATAAAATATGGAACGATAAGAATGTTGGTCTTATTGCTTTCGAACTGTTTAAAACTGTATCCCTTCCCCAAAATGTGTTTAAATAAATTTTATAATGTTTTTAACTGTTAGGGGTAGACTTTATTGAGGTTTCCCCCCTCATATTTGAACTGTTTTGTTTTTAGGTACAGACCAGTAGTGTTGCGGGATGTTGGGGACTTAGATGTGAGACGTTGAAACCAAAGTAGAAGTTGTTTGAATAAAATCTAGCATGTTGAACCTTGAACTAGTTTGCATTGTTTAATTATCATTTTTAGATTCGAGTTATCTTTTCGTATTTCATGTTTTAACGCTTAATGTTGAATGTTAGATCCTTTCTTGCCTTGTGATCCCTCGGGAACACGACAGTGACGCCCTTAAAGTATATAAGTCTTCCGTTTATTTTATTATCTGTTTTGTCGTTTCCTTTATAATAGTTTTCGGGGCATTACAGTTTGCTATAATTAGTTATGTCCTTCTGTTGCTTGACATTTGCCTCAATTTTATTTTGCAAGTAGCAATGGAATTGGAAGGAGAAGGTACTGAAATTGAAACTATATTCCCTTAAGATCAAGTAGCAACTGTCACCCGAGCCAATGTTGGTGAAAAAGATGTTCAGCTAGAACCAACATTGACTGCAATTGAAGGTAAAAGAAGAAGCCACGTGTGGGAAGAGTACATCAAAATCGATGGGTTTGTATTTCCTGATGGGAAAAAAAGAGCTACTTACAAACACTGTAACAAGCATACTTTTATTGTTGAGTTCAGTTATGAGACAATTAGCTTGGCCAAGCATCTCCGTAGATGTGCCTTATTCCATGCTGCCAAGGCATGTAAAGGTAAAGAAGTCAGGTTTGACCAAAATGTTTATTGTGAACTTGTTGCTAAGGCTATTGTAAGCATGGATATGGTTTCTCGTGGGTTGAGCATAAGGGACATAGGGAGATTCATACATACTTAAACAACCAAGTGACAACCGTATCTCGAAATTACTAATTACTTTAATTGGACTTGTGATTGTAGGTGCACCAACTGTTACATGTGAAAGATTAGTAAGTGCTTTGTTATTTTATTACTGATTCATTTGCCTAATTTATGCAGAAACTACAAGACTAATTATGCTAAATGGTGACCTTAATTTCTATGGAAGAAGTTGTCCAAATATCAGAAGCCTTGTGGGATTATTTTGCACTTGTAGATAGTTTTCATTTTGCACTTGTACATGTGATATTGTGATGTACTTTTGGGTACAACCATACATGTTATTAGCTTCTAGTTCCATTTTGCTATATGTATGAACTATGAAAGAATAAATTCTTCCAACTTTTGTATTTTGGCTTTTGAGCATAAATATAACATGCATTAGGCATTAGCAATATTAGAATCTAGAAGGCTCGAAGACATATTTCACCCAAAGTATGAATGTAATATTCTAACTTATATATCTCCCATGTAGCCATGAATCAAAATGTCAAGATCTTTTATTTCACTAATTTTTGGTACATCAATTTCTTTTCTTACATTAGTAGCAATACATGATTTTAGTAGTTAAAAAAGACCATTCACATAAAAATATTGAAATAAAAACAATTCTCAACTGCTCTTTTTATTTTATAAAAAACCTAATCCACAAATAGTATTATATTGATCAAAATATAAGATGGTTTATAAATGAATTAGGATGTTAAAAAATAGATCATGTCATACTGTCGTTCAAAATTTGGGTTTGAATTAGTTTGGGTCGATTCGAGTTGTTTATGTTTGAACTTAATTAGGTTCGAGTATAATTAAGGTTTGAACTGCTTTGGGTTTGGGTCATTTTTATCGGGTTTGAGTGGGTTCGACTTTGAGTCGGTTCGGATATAGTTTGGTATATGTCTACTTTGGTGCGGGTCTATATCAGGCCAACAATAGGTTCAAGTACAATTCGGGTTTACTCTAGTTTGGTTCAATATTCCCGGGTCAGGCTCGGTTCACATTTGAGTCAGTTTGGGTTTTAGTCAGTTCAAATCTAACTCAGTGTTGGTTTAAATCAGGTCATAGGGGTTTAGTTTTGGGCCAGTTCATTATAATGTCTTGAGTCATTGTTGGTTCAATGTTTTGGTGGTTGATGAGGGCATATAGTGACTAACTATTGGGAGCATTTTGATAGTGAAATTTGGGGATTAATGTGCTTAATTGATCTTTTATGATCTTATTTCGCTATCTTAACTGAGTTCTGAGTGTTTTGTTCAATTTGTGTAGATTAGTGATATTAACTCTGAAGCTCACGTCCATTACATGATTCATCATTGAAAGAGCTTTCAGACGATATATTATAAGATCAATTACAAGTTGAGATGAAGGAGTTATAAGTAAGATAGCAGAAAGTGTACGAAAACTGATATATGTCCAATCTTTTGGTCACCATTTTTTCCACACTTATGATATGACTTTGAGGCTTATGGCAATGAAAAGTAGGCTCCTAGAGCTTTCCGAAAAGTCAAGAATCAAGTCAATCGAACGTCGGACGAAGGAGATATGGCCAAAACAAGATGACATTGAAAATGCCAGACCCAACACGACCCATGTTGACAACCACACGGTCCGTGTTGACCTCCAGAGACTTCAATTTCCCAGAAACCATCAACACGACCCGTGTTGACAGTGACACGGTCCGTGTCTCCCCTGGCACGGTCCGTGTTGCTTTATCCTTTCACTTTCGACGCTTGCAAGTTGGTCTTTGCTTTTATCATGATGTTTTTCGGCTGTCTATGGAAGCAATGATCACTCCACCATCCTCCATGCTGTCACCTAACCCTGATTGATCCCCTTTATATTGATTAATGCATCCATCAATCAAGGAAGGGAGGATTTGGAGATCAAGAAAGAAAATTGAAGCAAAGATTGAAGTTTGGAGGAGCAAAAGTCCTTCATAGTTCATTCCTTGCAAGATTGTTCTGCATTTGGTTTATTTCTCATTCTCTCATAGATTTTTATATGCTTACTAGAATAGATTTTGAAATGTTTTGTGTTTTGAACATGAGTAGTTTTCCTTTAGTTTAGGGGATAAACCCTTATTTGTTTCTCTTATGGATTGAGTTTTGTTGGATTGAACAAGTTTGTTAATCTAGTTTGAATGCATTTTATTTAACCTTTGATTATGTATGTTATTGTTTTTGATTGGCCATCAAGAATATGGAATTAGATTGTTGAGTGAAGTACTGAAAGGAGAAATTCGATAATCGGAACCCTTAGGATTAAACTAGTTATGAAGTGAACTAGACATAGAAGACTTTATAATTAGGGGTCATTGGATAATTTGATCTTTAACTTAGTTAAAATTGAAATAACCACGACAGTAGGGATCAATTTTGCTAAGCAATCCGTTTCAGTGCCAAAAGCTCGCTACGGAATAATTTATGCGATTATCGACCCTAAAATGTACTAAATTAGTGACATACATGTTCAATCCACTTGTTTGATTCATAGAGTTACTTAGGTTTTATCCCCTGAACGTCTTTTTCTTATTGATAAATCCAAGTAAATTGCGTGTATATTTATTTGTTAATCTTTAATAGTGAATAAAAATAGAATCAGATTGTTTCAAACAAAAAAACCCGATCGACTTAGCAATCAACTAGGAGGCTAGTTCAGTGCGTTGAAAGGAAAAGTCCCTGTGGAAATCGACCTTGATACTTGCTACACGAGCACCCGTGCACTTGCGGCCTATCAAGCTTTTGGCGCCGTTGCCGGGGACTTTGTCCTTAGCCAGCCATTGAACGAATACCCTAAGGTTGCCTAAGTCATTTATTTTCTGTTTTGATTTTCCTTGGTGTTTTAGTTTTGTCTTGCCAGGTTTACTCTAAGTGTATGCAAAAAGATCCACTCTTTGGGTTTGATCCTGAAATCGAAAGAACCTTTCGCTCCCGGCGGAAGAAGCAAAAGTTAGAGCAAGCCCGAAGAAGACAAGGAGAAAACTCCAAGCGAATAAACACCATGTCTAGTGGCGGCGGCGAGCCTAGAGTCATGCTTGGCTCTTATGTGATGCCCAATGTCACAAATCAACCCTCCGCCATAAATCCCCCAAATGTGTCCGCGAATGATTTCGAGCTAAGGAGTTCAATCATCAATTTGGTGAAGGCCAACCCATTCCATGGCCTTCCCAATGAAAATCCCAACTGGCACCTTCGCCTATTCAACCAAGCATGTGAGACTTTTAAGGCAAATGGTGCAACACCCGATGCAATCAAGCTACGATTGTTTCCCTTCTCACTTGAAGGGAGGGCTTGGGAGTGGTTGGACTCTCTTCCATCAAGCTCCACCATCACCACTTTTGACCAACTTTCTAGCGTATTCTTGACGAAGTACTTTCCTCCTAGCAAGTTGACGAGCCTCCGGAATCAAATTTCAACATTTGTTCAAGAGCCGGATGAGTCCCTCTATGAAGCATGGGAGAGGTTCAAGGACCTCTTACGTCAATGCCCCCACCACGGTTTCGAACCATGGGTCCCGATACAAGCTTTCTACAACGGGGTGGATGACAACTTGAAGGCCAACATCTTGGTGGCTGCGGGAGGCAACATCATGTCCAAAACAGTGGCGGAACTTCAAACTTTGATTGAGGAAATGGCGATCAATAGCTACCAGTGGTTAAGGCCCCGTTCCAAGAGGACGGGAGGTAAGTATGATGTTGATGCTATTTCTATGTTGAATGCTAAATTGGATGCCATGACTAAAAAGATGGATATGCTGAATGTAAATGCTCACCCTCCCCAACCATGTGCGTCGTGTCAATCATATGAGCATGAGACCTTGAATTGTCCTAGTGGGTTGGTTAGTAATGAATCGACCGAAGTGGTTAACTATGTTGGTAACCCTTCCAATAGGCAAAACTTTGACCCTTTTTCCAATACTTATAACCCCGGTCTTAGGTTCCACCCGAACTTTTCTTACCGGAATAATAACCAAATGGGTCAACCCCAAGGGCAAAGACAACCCCAAGCACCTCCACCACAAGCCCCCCAAAATCCTAACGTAGAGGTCATGATACAAGCTTTAATGTTGTCTCAACAACAATACCAACAACAGCAACTTGAGCATCAACAAAGACAAGATGCGGTGATTTAAGCCTTAGCTACTAAAGTTGACCTTATAAGCACCCACAATCAAATGCTTGAGAATCAAATTGCTATTCAAGCTAATACCTCCACTACCCCTCCGGGAATGTTTCCCGAAAAGCCCGTACCTAACCCTAAGGAACAATGCAATGCCATTATTTTGAGGAGCGAGACACAATATGAGGGATCTAGCATACCAAATGATAAGCATGGGGGGGTTGAGGTTGAGAAAAAGGTTGAGAAGCCTAGGGAGAAAGACCTTGAGAATGAGCATTCAAAAGAGAATACCGAACATCTCCCTCTAGAGTTTACAAACCACCGTTACCTTTTCCTCAACGATATGCTAAGGCTATATTAGATGCAAAATTCGGCAAGTTCTTTAATATGTTAAAGCAATTGAATGTGAATGTCGCTTTTGGATCTTTGATCTCAAATGCCTTTGTATGCAAAGTTTTTGAAAGAAATCCTCTCTAAAAAGAGGAAAATTGATGAAATTGAGGAAGTTGCATTGACTGAAGAGTGTAGTTCTGTGGTTCTTAACAAGCTTACTCCTAAGCTTAAGGACCCGGGAAGCTTTAATATCCCATGTGGTCTAGGTAGTTTAACCGTTGACCGAGCTTTGTGTGATGTGGGTTCTAGTGTAAGCTTAATGCCCTATTCTTTGTATGAACGGTTGAACCTAGGAGAGTTGAGACCAACTACCATGTTATTGCAAATGGCGGATCGTTCCATCAAGTATCCTAAGGGTATTTTGGAGGACTTTCCCCTTAAAGTTGGTGGTTGCTATGTGCCGATTGATTTTGTCATCCTTGATATGCCCGAGGATTCCTGTACCCAAATCATTTTGGGGAGACCTTTTCTTGCTACCGTAGGGTGTGTCATTGATGTACAATGTGGAAAGATGAAGTTTAGGATAGGGGAACATGAACTAGAATTTGACTTATTTCGTGATGTTTTGCCACGGGAAGTTTCCCCTAGTTTTGGTGTTGATGTGCTATGTGAGAAAGATGAACATGATGAAGGTGTGGTTTGTGAAAAACATGATGATTGTGTGCGTGGTGTTGAAGGTGAAAGCCTTGATAAGTCTCATGATTATTTCGTTGAAAATCCTTGTGGCTTATTTATTGATAAAGGCCATGAACTTGCCGATGCAAGAGTGGGAATAAAAGAAATTTTGCTCCCACCTAACATCAACAAGAACGTGCCTTATGCTATTAACAAGGGTACATTTGATGAGATTTTCAGGTTTAATGATGGTGAACCCTCCATTTCTGAAGGAGGTGATGAGTTTGACCCAAGCTGTAAGGTCAATTTAAAGATGTTTGGAGGTATTATGCAATGTGAAGCTCCAAAAGCCCTTGGCTATGGAGTAATGGATTATTCACCAGGTTGAGAGGTACTATGTCTAGCTTAGGACATTAAACGAGCGCTTCTTGGGAGGCAACCCAAGCTTTTTCGGTTTTATTTTCATTTTTTAGAATTTTCTAGAAATTTTCCTTATTTTTCTTCTTTTTATTTGATTTTTTCTAAATTTTTCCTTATTTTTCTAGAATTTTTAGAATTTTTCTTTGATTTATTTTAATTTTTCTCCTTTTTATTTTCTTTTATCAATATTTTCTTGGGATTTTATTTTATTTTCCTTTAAATTTGAAAAAAAAAGAGAAACTAAAAATCTGAAAAAAAAAATCGAAAATTTCAACTTTGGGGATTTCTTTCACTGCTTCGAATAACAATCGGAAATTTCTTCAGTTTTTTCTTGCATAAAATAAAAACAGACTTGATTCCATTCTATAACTGCTCACCAAACACTACGAATGGAATTAGATTCCATTCCAGTTTTTCTCCAAACAACTTCAATTCTGGGTTCTAATTCCATAGCCAACCCTTCAGGTTTCTAATTCCATACTCATTCCATTCCTGAAATCTCTCCAAACAGACCCTAACTTAATCAATCACAAATTCATAATTTACAATGACTAACATAAATAATAAATAATAACATAAACATTTGATTTAAATACTTATTATTCAACAATTTCAATCAATACTAACACAAACAATAAATTAATTATTCACAACAAACCTAGCAATTCATTAGTCACAAAAACCTATTTACACAAAACTAATTCCTTTTTAACAAACCTACAACAACCAAAATGCCCAATTATACAAGAAATTAACATAATTTTGACAACACTAACTGATTTTAAACATATTTCACAAACATTAATCTGACTCATACTAATTTATGCATGCTTATAATTTCTACGAATACACAAGAAATTAACTCAATTTTAACTAATCTAATCATAAATCTAGAATACTCAAAGGAATTTACCAGGGAGGAGATTGGGGGAGGAGGTGGCGGCAACAAGTTGGCGGAAGCGGCGGGCAGAGGCGGGCGGCGGTATAAAGGTATCATCGGGAGCTTTCTCGTTAGAGACAGAGGGTTGTGTTGTTAGACACCACAAACAAGAGAGAGAAAATGATAAGGAGAGAGAGGAGAATAACTTGCCGGTGACCATAAAAGGGGATGACGTTTGACCGGGCGGCGATCAGCGAAGGATGATGATTATGAATGAAGGGCGTCGGTGGAGGTGGAGAGGAAAGAGATAAACAAAGGGGAGGGGGTCGCGTCAAATCTGCCTGTTATAAGAGATGGGGTTGTTATTCAATTGAACGGTTGCAAGGTTCATATAGCGACCATTCATTTAACCGAGGGACCGTTCAATTAAATGGTCGCAAATATAGCGACTGTCAAATGAACGGTCGCGCGGGTGAAATGAATGGCCGCTAGGTAGCTTCCGTTCAATAAAACCTTGCAACCGTTCAAATGAACGGTCAAAAATATTGCGGTCGTTCAAATGAACGGTCGCTATTTAGCGACTGGTCATTGAACAATCGCATTTTGAACGGTCTCCCGTTCGAAAAATGTGACCCGTTCAATGAACAGTCTCAATGATCGGTCTTATATCAGCTTCCATCTTTAGTGGTTAGATTTGATCATGTAAACAACCAATCTATTGCAAATTCTAATTGAGGTTGTTGTTATGATAAGATCGTGAAGACAAAAAGTTATTAACTCAAGATGAAGGAAAAACATGGAGTGTTCTCACTCGAAATGACTAGTATGAGAATGAAATAAAAGACATAAATTTGATTTTATTTGTTTTTTTTTGGGGGGGGGGGGGGATGATAATTGATAATTTAAGAGGGCAATTAGGCAATCTTAACAATAATACTATGGCCATGACTAGAGGTAAAATGGTTGATGATGGTTCTTTTTCTCTTTCTATGCCCATTTTTCTCTAAAGAATTCTAATTTTATAAATAAGGGTTTTTGGATGTTAATATACTGAATTTTTGGGGCATTGGACAATAATGCACTGAACTTTGACCTTGGATAATAATACATTGTACTTTCGGGGGTGTTGAACAATAATGCACTCAGTATGATTTTGGCAATGGCTAACTTGGTGGCAATCCTATTTAGCGGGTGGAGGAGATGAATTGGTCCAAAAATATTTGTCTTCTCGGTCTGTCACGTAAGATTGTCACCAAGTTCGTCGCCCTCGAAATTATCTTCAGTGCATTATTGTTCAACACCCCCAAAGTTCAATACATTATTGTCCAAGGTCAAAGTTCAGTGCATTGTTGTCCAATACCCCAAAAGTTCAGTATATTAGCGTCCAAAATTCCTATAAATAAAGATTTTAATTTTCTTATATAATGTGACATCTATTTCACTTTAATTAACTTTTTTATTTTTCACAATATTTATTATTCTACATTTCAATTTAATATTTAAAATATTTACCCATGCCGTTTGCTCTCCTCTTAACCCCCTCGTGGCAGCTTTAAAACTTTAATTAATTAACAAAAATTTCTATGGGGAAATGTGACAATTCATTGATTTTCTTTTAGTAATGGCTATGCTCTATTACCCCGGAAATTCAATTATAAAAATGACAAAAACGACAAAAACAAACTAACGGTAACAGCGAAAGACTTAAACTTTTTTGTTGGGGCGTCACTGTCGTACCCCTGAAGGGGTACAAGGGGAGAAGGAAAACTACAACAGTTTGACAATGGTAAACCAACCAACAAGCTCATACTTAGAATTAAAACTCAAAACTAACTTCAAGTCTTTCAGAAAAGAAACGCAACATAATAATAACTTCTAAACACATCGTCCTCACTTCTAAATCGCGTCCCCAACATATAGATCTTCACCTGAAAACAAAACATTTACAATATGAGGAGGGAACCTCAATAATGTCTACCCCTAACAGTTTAAACATTAGCAATCATTTCACACATTTTAAGGGGATGGGAAATAATTCAAACATTTCAAAAACATATAATTTCACCAGTTTATCTTACCGTTCCATATTTTTAGTGCGGGCGGGGCTTCCGCATTGCCCCTCGGAGTCAAAATGACTCGCCAAACATACACATTCCTTTCCAATAATCATCTCACACTATTCTCATTCATACCAATTTCACAAACAATTCTCAATCCGGATGGCCATCGCTAGGGGTGTTCATTGGGTCAAACCCGGACCAGACCGGACTGGACCGGAACCCGAAATAGCCAAAACTTTGGACCAAAGACCAGACCGGAAACAACTGGTCCCAACCCAGACCAACCCAATTAGGATTTGGACCGGACCAACCCAGACCGGTTTGGACCAGTTGAGATGTTTTAAAAAAAATTATATTAAAATTTGTAAAATGATTGATTAGTTAATTAATGTATGTCATTTTGTTAGAAATTATATATTTTTTTGTATTGTAAGTTATTGTTTATGGAATTATGGTAGGAAATTTTAAAAAGTAATGAAGTATAAAAACTTAAATGATATAATAATATGGTAGAATACATAACAAATATGACAAAATTTGTAGTTACACACAAATACATACAAAGTTGGTTAAAATTTAATTACCATTTACGTGAATTTATACAAAGTTAAAATAGGACGAATATATGTCAAAATAATTATATTTCTAATTTTGAGGGGAGGAGTCGTTGAATTAGGATATAGTATTTTTGTAGGTGATAATATTTTTATTATGCGTGATTGATGCATATCATACTTCAATGCATCAAGAAGAAGCCCTGAAGGACATTGCCAGCCTGCTGCAGATTGTTTCGAGTGGTTATGTTGCGAGTATCTCCAAAGCTAAGGGACTTTTGAGCTCCTTATCTCAAGAGTCTTGAAGTTCTCATTTAGCTGTGTGGAAGGGTTATTCCTTATGTACATTTTTGGTTTTTGAATCTTTAGTATTGGAGTTGTATTTTAGGAGATATTGTATTTTCTGTAAAGGGCCTTTGTTGTAAGTGTCGCCTAAAGGGCCTTGTCAGGGTAATGCGGCCTTGCTGGCCTTGCTGGGGTGACGCGCCTATAGGGAGGGGTTTTCCTATTCCTATAAATAGACCCCTTGGGTCTCTTGTAAAGACAATTATCTCATATTCAATAAAATCAAATACAAACACAATGTGTTGTTTTCTCTCTAGTTTTGGCTAGAAAACGAATTACCTTTGGGTTTTTCGTGTGAAATCTTCTCTTCTAATCCAAGATTGAGCATTCTTGGGTGGTGACAAGAGGAGTAGGAGCTCTTGAAGATTGTGGTGTGTCTGTATCAATCCGAGGAGTTTCGTTGCTCAATTCTATCAAATTCTATCAAAGTTTCCGCTGTTCAGTTCATTGTAAAGGTCCTTATCTGATTCATCTCTTGCAAGTTCTTACTTGTGTTTTTGGTCCGTGTTCTTTCTTGGCATTTTGGTTGTCTTGTGATCCATTATGCATCAATTTGGTATCAGAGCCATGTTTAGATGAATCTCCTTTGTTTCTTGCATGAATCTTGAACCTTGTTTTGTCACAAAATCACATAAACCCCCTCGTTATACACGCCTCTTTGATAGTTCTTCCAAGAACTCATCAAGAACTCATCAAGAACCCATCAAGAACTCATAAAGAACCCATAGCTCCTCAAAGAACCCTCGTCCTAAACACAAACCCAGCCCAAATCCGTCCCTTTCCCTCGTGAGTCATATGACATCAAGTTGATTTCTAATGGCAAACGATGAATCCAAATCAAATGAGGTTTATGAACTTGAGCAACAAATAGCATTTTTGCGAGTGCAATTGGGTAAACAAATGGAAGAAAACAAAATGCTACGTGAAGGATCCATACGTGATGATGTCTCGTCACATGGTGAAGGTAGTTCAAAGTCTAAAAGGCATGAACGTTTGGATTTTAAAGTCGAAGTTCCTGAATTTGATGGTAGTTTGAATGTAGAAGATTATCTTGATTGGATACATACGGTTGAACGTGTTTTTGAGTTGAAAGATTGTAGTGGTGATCTCAAGGAGAAGGAACCACAAATTCTGGTACGTTACTTGATTGGCTTGAATGATTGGATACGTCATATAGTTGAATTACATTCATATGAATCTCTTGATGAGCTAAGTAACTTGGCTATGAAAGTGGAAAGGCAAAGAAAAGAAAGAGCCAAGGAACCGCAAAGGTCGTTCCCAAACACATCCAAACCCTATACCCAACGTCCTTATCCCCAAACACAATCAAAAGCTCCACAAAATCAGCCCCCATCCTCCCTTAAACCCTACGCCAAACCCACATTAAACCAGCCACAAAATCCCCCACCCAAAACCCAAGTCCAAGAACCAAAGACATTACAACCAAGAAGATGTTTTAGGTGCCAAGGATTGGGTCATATAGCATCCGAATGTCCTAACAAGCGCACGGTTTCTCTTGTTGAATATCAAAGTGCTTTGTTTGTTGAACCAAGCTTGTATGAAAATGATCATGAAGTGGAACCTTGTGAGCTTGCCGAAAATGAGGAGGATAATGATGAGGAGGTTGAGCAAGCGGATGAAGGTGAATTGTTGGTGCTTAGAAGGGCGTTAAGTGTGGCTTCTACCCCAAATGACATGGAGCAACGAGAGAATATATTCCATACTAGGTGTACCGTTCAAGGAAAGGTATGCTCTCTTATAATTGATGGAGGTATTTGTACTAATGCCGCCTCTACTACAATGGTAGAAAAGTTGAATTTGGATGTAAGTTCTCACCCATCCCCTTATAATATTCAATGGTTAAGCCATGGGAAGGGCATTAGAGTTGATAAACGTGTATTAGTCTCATTGTCCATTGGGAAGAATTATAAAGATGATGTATGGTGTGATGTAATACCCATGGATGCTTGTCATATTTTGTTTGGTAGACCGTGGCTTTTTGATAGGTATGTAACTCATGATGGAAGATTGAATACCTACTCATTCGTCGTCAACAAGAAGAAGATTACATTGGCTCCATTGCCCCCTTCTTCTATTCGGCCTCCACCAACAAAAGAGAAAGAAAAGGAGACTAACATTGTATCTTTACTAAAGGCAGAACAACATGAATTCTTTGAGCATAAAGAGTTGATATTGGCGAATATCCAAGAAGAACAAGCTTCCCCAACTCATGAACGTCCTCGGCTTTCACCCTTGATGAGGAGGTTTGGACATTTGTTTCCAAAAGAAATGCCCCAAGGATTGCCACCAAGAAGGGACATTGAACACAAGATTGATCTCATTCCGGGAACCACATTACCAAATAAGCAAGCCTACCGAATGAAGCCCAAGGAATCCCATGAGGTTCAAAGGCAAGTTGATGAGCTACTCCAGAAGGGCCTTATTCGTCCAAGCATGAGTCCATGTGCCGTCCCAGTGTTACTTGTTCCAAAGAAAGATGGTACCCAACGTATGTGCATGGATTGTAGGTCCATCAACAAAATCACCATCAAATATCGTTTTCCCATTCCACGTCTGGAGGACCTTCTTGATGAACTTTATGGAAGTGTTGTGTTTTCAAAGATCGATTTGAAGAGTGGATATCATCAAATTCGCATATGTGAAGGAGATGAATGGAAAACGGCTTTCAAGACTAAAGAAGGCTTATATGAATGGTTAGTAATGCCCTTTGGTCTAACGAATGCTCCTTCTACTTTCATGAGGTTAATGAATCATGTATTGAAACCTTTGATTGGAAAGTGTGTTGTTGTATACTTTGATGACATACTTGTATATAGTAGAAGTGAGAATGACCATGTAAAGCATTTAGAGCTAGTTTTGTATATATTGGAGAAAGAAAAGCTCTACGCCAACTTGGAGAAGTGCTCGTTCTTTTCACCCAAGGTCATCTTCCTTGGATATGTGCTCTCCGAAAATGGGATTCAGGTAGATGAAGGAAAGGTCAAAGCTATCCAAGAATGGCCAACACCAACGAGTATACATGAGGTACGATCATTTCATGGATTAGCTTCATTTTATAGAAGGTTTATCAAGAATTTCTCTACTATTTTGGCTCCTATGACTGAGTTGTTGAAGCAAAGGGAGTTTACATGGAATAAAAACGCTCAATTGGCGTTTGAAAGTATCAAAGAGAAGTTATGTAATGCACCTCTTCTAGCCTTGCCATGTTTTGACAAAGTATTTGAAGTGGAAGTGGATGCTAGTGGAGTTGGTATTGGTGCTGTCCTTACACAAGAGGGAAGCCCAATAGCCTACTTTAGCGAGAAGTTGAATGATGCCAAAAGGAAGTTTAGTACATATGACAAGGAGTTCTATGCCATTATAAGAGCTCTTGAGCATTGGAGGCATTATCTACTAAGTGGAGAGTTTATTCTACATAGTGATCATGAAGCTCTCAAGTTTATCCAAGGCCAACACAAGCTTAACCCATGACATGCAAAATGGGTTGAATTTATGCAAGCTTTTCAGTTTGTGATCAAGCATAAGGCCGGGCATTTGAATAAGGGCGCTGATGCTCTTTCGAGAAGGTACTTACTTACATATGTTCTTGATTCTAACATTGCTGGATTTGAACATATTAAGGACTTATATCGAGATGATCAAGATTTCAAAGAAGTATATGTTTTGGCAAAGAAACATCCTCATGAAATGTTTCATATCGAAGATGGTTTCTTATTCAAAGGAAATCAATTATGTATACCAAGGACCTCATTGCGCGAATTGTTGATTCAAGAAATTCATGGAGGTGCCTTAGCGGGTCATTTTGGTATAGAGAAGACTTATTTGATGTTGAGAGATTATTACTTCTGGCCTAGCATGGTGAAGGATGTTGAGCATATTGTTAAGAGATGTGGTACTTGCAACCTTGCCAAGTCACATGTGTTACCACAAGGCTTATATACACCGCTACCTATTCCATATTACCCTTGGGAAGATGTGAGTTTAGACTTCATTGTGGGTCTACCTCGAACTCAAGGAGGTAAGGATTCTATTATGGTGGTTGTAGATCGATTTTCAAAGATGGCGCATTTTGTACCTTGCAACACTACATATGATGCTACGAAAGTTGCTACCTTATATTTTGATGAAATTGTGAAGTTGCATGGTATACCCAAGACTATGGTGAGTGATAGAGACTCTAAGTTTCTAAGTCACTTTTGGGTTACTCTTTGGAAGAAAATGGGAACAAGGCTCAAGTTTAGCACGGCTTGTCATCCACAAACGGATGGACAAACGGAGGTAATCAATCGAACCTTGGGAGCCTTGTTGAGGACATTGGTGAATAAAGAAAAGAAGAGTTGGGATACTTTGTTAAGCATTGCCGAGTTTGCTTATAATAGAAGTCCTAATCGTGCTACAAAGTTATCTCCATTTGAAGTTGTCTATGGAAGAAATCCTCTTAAACCCATGGATTTATCTCCTATCTCTACATCTACGAAGTTTAGTTTTGAAGCAAGTAAAAGAGTAGAGGAGATTAAGAAGTTGCATGAGGAAGTTCGTGAGAAGATTAAGAGATATACTCAAAAGGTTGAAGAGAAAGTGAATCGAAAGAGGAAGAAAGTTATCTTCAAGCTTGGAGATTTAGTATGGTTACACTTGAAGAAAGAGAGATTTCCAAGTAAGAGAAAAGGGAAATTGAAAACGAGAGGTGAAGGACCTTATGAGGTCTTAGAAAGACTTGGTGATAACGCTTGTCGCTTGAAGATGAAAGATGAGTATGAAGGAAGTTGTACTTTCAATGTGCGTGATCTTAAGCCCTATTATAATGAAGATGAAGAAATTCCAAGTTTGAGGGCAAACTCTTTTCAAGAAAGGGAGAATGATGCATATCATACTTCAATGCATCAAGAAGAAGCCCTGAAGGACATTGCCAGCCTGCTGCAGATTGTTTCGAGTGGTTATGTCGCGAGTATCTCCAAAGCTAAGGGACTTTTGAGCTCCTTATCTCAAGAGTCTTGAAGTTCTCATTTAGCTGTGTGGAAGGGTTATTCCTTATGTACATTTTTGGTTTTTGAATCTTTAGTATTGGAGTTGTATTTTAGGAGATATTGTATTTTCTGTAAAGGGCCTTTGTTGTAAGTGTCGCCTAAAGGGCCTTGTCAGGGTAATGCGGCCTTGCTGGCCTTGCTGGGGTGACGCGCCTATAGGGAGGGGTTTTCCTATTCCTATAAATAGACCCCTTGGGTCTCTTGTAAAGACAATTATCTCATATTCAATAAAATCAAATACAAACACAATGTGTTGTTTTCTCTCTAGTTTTGGCTAGAAAACGAATTACCTTTGGGTTTTTCGTGTGAAATCTTCTCTTCTAATCCAAGATTGAGCATTCTTGGGTGGTGACAGGAGGAGTAGGAGCTCTTGAAGATTGTGGTGTGTCTGTATCAATCCGAGGAGTTTCGTTGCTCAATTCTATCAAATTCTATCAAAGTTTCCGCTGTTCAGTTCATTGTAAAGGTCCTTATCTGATTCATCTCTTGCAAGTTCTTACTTGTGTTTTTGGTCCGTGTTCTTTCTTGGCATTTTGGTTGTCTTGTGATCCATTATGCATCAGTGATTAACGCCTACAATATCATGAATATTTTTTTGAATAAATTTAAATTTTATAATAAAATTGCATTTCCGGTCCGGGTTTGGGTTTTTCCGGGTTTAGACCGACCTGGACCGAAACCCAAAAACATAAAAAACTTGGACCGAAGACCGGACCAGTTACCATCCGGTCCGAGTTTGGTCCAGGTTTTTGGTTCGTTTTTTTTTGGGCCAATCGGTCCGGACCGAAATATGAACACCCCTAGCCATTGCACTTTCACAAATCAAATCTACCAGGCGTGACCACCTGATCTTGGGGAGAATTGTCTGAACCTGCATTATACTCATAACCATTATTTTAGTCAGGTTTACATGTCCAACTCATTCCTGTATCAAATCAACATTTCCAAAACCAAAACTCTTAAACCAAGTTTCCAAACTAAATACACTTTCAAAACAACAACCAAATAACTGCCAAGTTTTACTAAGTAAAGAACAACATTCTCCGCAAATCACATACAGTTAAGATTTTCACTTAAAGTCCCCTTACTGGGATGCAAGTTCAACAAAAGCCAATAAAATAATTTAAGGGCATCCAATGGAGATTACCTAAAAATCTTCACTTCACTTCAGAAAACACACACGGAGCTAACTACTTTGTTATCTCGCTCGGACCTTGTTCGGTTGTAATTTTTGTGGTTTTAAGTTAAGGTTGTCGGTCTCAGGGATGGGTGTTAGGCTCGATTAACGTAATCGGTTTGTGTAAAGGGGTTTTTCTCAATGCGGAAAGCGATAAATTATGTAAAGAAAGCATTTAAATCTAACCTAGACATGATAATAATAAAGAAAGCAATTAAAAGAAAGCAATAAAGAAAGCACTTAAAGATGAAAGCAGTTAAAAGGCATGAATGAAGACAATGAATGAACAATGAAATTGGGAACGAGAAATTATACCTTTGATGACTAATCTTCAATAAGCCTTCAATCTACACTTGAGTTTCCCCCGAACAAACAAGAAATTGTCGTTTGGATTACCAAGAATCCCCCAAATTCTCACTAGTAAGTAGAATTGGAGTTCCTTGACCCTCCTCCCCACTAAAAATGGAGTTGATTGTGGCAAACACTATAAAGCTTGGAAAACAAGTCAACAATGGAGATTAGAGAGAGAGAGAGAGAAAGCTTGTAAAACTTCAATGGAAACTTGCTTGAATTGAGAAAGCTTGAGAAAGTTGAATACAAATGCTAGAAATCAATGAAAGTTTGAAGAACAATGAAGAACAATTGAAAACTTTAAGAACAATTAAGAGAGATTAAAGCAAATAAAGGAAAGCAATAAATCTAATTCTACTCCTAAAACTACCTAGGCTAATTCTAATTATATCAAATGGAATCGCAGCTAAGGCTTTTATAATGACCCAAGTTAGTTGCACAAAACGCAGCATCTCATTTCCAATGCACGCAGAAACCGATTGGCTCGGCGAGCTGAATCTCGCCGCGAGCAAGCATTCTGGTCGCGTGTTTCTTGTTCCTCGGCAACTTCTCCTCGGCAGCTCAGAAGCTCAGCTCGGTCGAGCCGGGCCCTTGCTCGGGCGAGCCGGCCCTCTGTTTCTTCATTGCCTTAGCCATATTTTTCAAACTTTCCATGGTCGTTGTGCAGAAGCATGGCTCGGCCGAGCCAGTATGTTGCTCGGGCGAGCCAGCTTTCTATCTCTCCCCTTCTTGGCTCAAAATCAGTCGGCAGATCTTGCTGTCCTTCCAGAGATGTTGCTCGGGCGAGCCAAAATGTTGCTCGGGCGAGCAACCCTTCTGCCTCCACCCTTTATTTGGTGAGTTTTTGCTCCGTTTTGGCTCCATTTTAGGTCACTCTCTTATTTTCCTACAAAACACCAAATCATTATATCTAATATATAAATAGGGGTTAAAACAAGCAAATATACCCTATAAAAGAGAAGAAATTCGGCTCGAAACGAGGTAACACCACTCAACACAAGGGTTTGCTCTTGAGCAAACTAAAAACGAAGAAAAGGACTAAAAAGAAAAACTAAAAACCTAACTCACTTTCGCAGGAATCGCGGATGCATTTAGCACATGCATCAAGCCCTTTAAACCCCCCGGCAGCCCGGGTGGACGAGGTAGGTCTCGTGAGGGTTTATAGCAACTAGACCCACAAAAGCCATAGAAAAAGGAAAAAGGGAAAGTGAAAAACAAAACAAGTTTAAAAGAAAAGAAAAAGAGAACTGCTCATTTCTATGAATCAAGTTATTTCAATTAAGAAAACGGTATTAATCCTCCAAAAGGAACCGTTATGAGCATCTCACAACTCTTAACCCAGACAACTGCCAATCTTAGAAGTTTTTGATTCCTTACACCTCATGTAGAGTTTAATCCCATTTGAAAGAGTTTTAAACAGTTCTAATCGATCCCGGACGACCCAAAAGACTCACACCCGAGCTTATAAAACAGCGAAACGAACAAAGGAAAGGAAAGAGTTGCCCCTCCCCGCATTTGGTCGCCCTTGGCTTGGTGAGGGCCGCAGGTGATGCAAGGAAGAGCCCCTCACTTTATTAACACTTCAAACTTTTTCTTCTTTTTAATGTCGATATTGGCTTTATTTTCGGGAATTGGACGGCCCATATAAGGGGTATACTCTCCCAACACGGTCTTTTCCATTCGCCTCTCCGTCGCAAAGCGATATAGGAGGAGGGTTAAGGGGCATCCGTGCCGTACCACTGATACCGAGCCCGTGTAGGTTGGCTAAATGTATGGTGGTTGATGTCGTAAAGCCGACACGCCCCACTTAGTCAAATTTTTTTAATTTTGCTGCTATTTTCTTACTTTTGCTTTGGCTTTTGCCTTTTCTCTTCTTTTTTTTTTCTTTTTCTTTTTAGAAAACAAGCTCGGATATGAACCCCTAGAATCTCCCAGTTTCAACCAGAACATAAAAAGACAAAATGGGATCTCACTAGACACTTGATGAAAAGAATCCAATTAAGGTAAGTCATGACAATGGCCCAAGTTAGGGACGAAAATGCTCAAACCGGTTTCTTTCAAAGAAGATTAAGAACGGCTTCCTGATTTCAACAACGAAATCCAAGAAACAAAGCAAAAACAAAAACAAAACGAAAAACGAAAACTTTCAAGGTTTTTCACTCCCTTTTTTCTCCTTTTCACACAAAATTTTTCAAATTTTTCGACACAAACTACGAAAAACGAAAACAAAGACTCAAAACTAGGTGATCTACCCATGACAAATGGAAGTATCACCCCCCACTCCCACACAAAACTTCATAATGTCCCCATTGTGAGAAGAAGGGTGTCACAAATAAGGTAGAAAACCTAAAAACACACAACAAACACATAACAAACAATAATTGGTGGCGACCCGAGCCCACACGGCTCCAACAACAATAATATCCCAACATTCACATTCAAGGGGTTCGCTACCCAAAAAGAAAACCAAGCATGCAACATGGATCATCGATATATTCACATAAAGAGAGTGGAAAGAGGTTACCTCGAGGTCTTCAATCAAGCATATTCAATCCACGATCCAAGGAACATCACACCGAAGGTTAGAAATAAACAAGAAAAACATACTATGTGTGATGGTTCACATGCAAGATCAAAAGGAAAAACAAACTATACAAGACACTAAGGACTAATGAACTAAGAAAACAAACTAAAATATTTATAAAACGACTCTCTTTTTTTTTTCTTTTCTTAGACTCGAATACCAGAATACATACTACCCTCCCACTCCAACACAAAGAGGTTGTCGTGTCCTCAAAATGGAAACAGAAGTAGGTAAGCAAGCACCCCAAAATTAAAGACAAAGACACACACAAAAAGAAAATAAAAGAAGAAAAGAAAGACCAACTCACTAATTATACAAGAAGGGTGAGGAAGGATATTACCTCAAAGGCATCTTATCAAGAAATTCACTCCTTCTCACCTCAAGATATCGGGCATCATGTCAGAACCATTCAACGCCCGGAGTAACAAATCATGCATCCTCTCATGCATCTCAGAATGGTGGTGGTAAGAGCACACTCGTAATAGCACATAAACAAACATTAGTGCCCTTAACAATTTATCAAATGCCTTAGAAAAGTCATAGAACTGATGAAATTCATGAATATACAAGACTTTTCTAGGCACGGAGAAAGAAGACATGACAAATGGATCCTCCCATTGACTCGTAAATGGAGATTAGGTATACAAATTAACGAAAGGAGGCAATACAACACATTTATGGACATGCTCATGGGAAGACTTGGATGCAAACAACGACTCATAAAACATATCACCATCAAAAATATCATTGTCACAAACCAAGTCCAAACACTTAGGATCAATCCCGATAGACTCAAGTTCATCATCATAAGATTTCACATCAATGGATTTACAAGAAAGGGTAGCTAATGCCTTGCTAATGCAATAATTCTCGATGAAAGTGAATAAATCAGCATCTAGCACACATTCAATCACAACAGATTCAATTTCACCCTTAACAAGATCATGCTCAATGATATCAAAAGCATCTTGGCATTCGATAAACTCATTTTTTTCTTCACACAAAGGCATAGACAACGGTGTGGACAATGGTTCATCATCTAGCATGTTTTCAACTAATTCTACATCATCACACACATAATCATCATGTTCCTCATGCTCACTAGGTGGGGCTAGAGCTAAGGAATTACTAAGTAGTCCAAGGCATGGTCGGTTATAATAATCCTCATCCTCATCATACACAGCAGAATCAACATGCATTTCAGGACTCAAAGACGATGAATGACCTATTTCAACATTCGAATCAACCAATTGAGCAAGATAAGTTTCTACCCTAGGTTTAAGCACGTGTTCAAATTCTTGCATGCATTTATTCATCCTATCTTGTAAACCAACTGTTTCAGCACCAATTTTATCTAGTCTACAAGATTCGGAAGCATGAGACGGAGATTCACAATGCACACACAAATGACGAGACTCAACATCATCACATGGATAAAGATCATAACGTTTCTCATAGTGCAATTGAGCATGAAGAGCACACGGATTGCCAAAACAAGAACTCGATGAATAAAAAGTCTCCCCAAATTGACGAGTATCCGTGTACAACCAATCAAATAATTCCCACGCCCGATACTCATTTTCAACATTGAAATCAAAGTAATTCAGAAGAGAACGGGTCTCGAAGTTCAATCCCTCATTAGTAACAACTAACACTTCCCAATTAGAATAAATATAACCATGAGGGGCCCAATAAGCAAGATAATCATTTAATCTATCACGATAATCACAAAATAATTCTTGCTCATTTTGAGGGAAGCTAAAACATGCCATCTCTTTTTTTCCTTTTTTTTTGTTTTTTTTTTGTTTTTTCTTTCTTTCGATATTCAATTTTTTTCGCTACATTTTTATAACATAATCAAGAAAACAATTAAACTATGTACACACAAACCAATAGCCTAATCTACCAAATAACGCCATCCCCGGCAACGGCGCCATTGTTCGGTTGTAATTTTTGTGGTTTTAAGTTAAGGTTGTCGGTCTCAGGGATGGGTGTTAGGCTTGATTAACGTAATCGGTTTGTGTAAAGGGGTTTTTCTCAATGCGGAAAGCGATAAATTATGTAAAGAAAGCATTTAAATCTAACCTAGACATGATAATAATAAAGAAAGCAATTAAAAGAAAGCAATAAAGAAAGCACTTAAAGATGAAAGCAGTTAAAAGGCATGAATGAAGACAATGAATGAACAATGAAATTGGGAATGAGAAATTATACCTTTGATGACTAATCTTCAATAAGCCTTCAATCTACACTTGAATTTCCCCCGAACAAACAAGAAATTGTGGTTTGGATTACCAAGAATCCCCCAAATTCTCACTAGTAAGTAGAATTGGAGTTCCTTGACCCTCCTCCCCACTAAAAATGGAGTTGATTGTGGCAAACACTATAAAGCTTGGAAAACAAGTCAACAATGGAGATTAGAGAGGGGAGAGAGAGAGAGAGAGAAAGCTTGTAAAACTTCAATGGAAACTTGCTTGAATTGAGAAAGCTTGAGAAAGTTGAATACAAATGCTAGAAATCAATGAAAGCTTGAAGAACAATGAAGAACAATTGAAAACTTGAAGAACAATTAAGAGAGATTAAAGCAAATAAAGGAAAGCAATAAATCTAATTCTACTCCTAAAACTACCTAGGCTAATTCTAATTATATCAAATGGAATCGCAGCTAAGGCTTTTATAATGACCCAAGTTAGTTGCACAAAACGCAGCATCTCATTTCCAGTCTGTACGCAGAAAACCGAATTGGCTCGGGCGAGCAAGCATTCTGGTCGCGTGTTTCTTGTTCCTCGGCAACTTCTCCTCGGCAGCTCAGAAGCTCAGCTCGGTCGAGCAGGGCCCTTGCTCGGGCGAGCCGGCCCTCTGTTTCTTCATTGCCTTAGCCATATTTTTCAAACTTTCCATGGTCGTTGTGCAGAAGCATGGCTCGGCCGAGCCAGTATGTTGCTCGGGCGAGCCAGCTTTCTGTCTCTCCTCTTCTTGGCTCAAAATCAGTCGGCAGATCTTGCTGTCCTTCCAGAGATGTTGCTCGGGCGAGCCAAAATGTTGCTCAGGCGAGCAACCCTTCTGCCTCCACCCCTTATTTGGTGAGTTTTTGCTCCGTTTTGGCTCCATTTTAGGTCACTCTCTTATTTTCCTACAAAACACCAAATCATTATATCTAATATATAAATAGGGGTTAAAACAAGCAAATATACCCTATAAAAGAGAAGAAATTCGGCTCGAAACGAGGCCGAACAGACCTAGGAACCGAATATAAACTTCTAAAATTAATACTCGATCTCTACGACAGTTAGTTCACACAAAACTTACCCTGCCCCTAACTTATCATTCTCTTACTACTAAGTTAGTCATGTAACGTGTTTAAACATCAAGATAACATGAACATTATAACTCACCTATACTAAGGATAAATAATGGAATCGAACATACGTTCGAAACAATAGCTTGATACTTATACCATACTAACATGACATTTTTGGGAACAAAAGACATATATACTAACTTAAACCCAAGTGACCATACATGGTCTTTAAACACAAGGGTACTTACATGAAATATACTCACATAAAATTATGTCAGAAATAATTCAACATTATTCAAATAATAACTAAACTTTAAGGACAAAAATAACTCTAAACATATAAGCTTTGCATGGTACTATTCACACAAGTTACAAGTATGCCATTATACATGCAAAAACATGCTAGGTCACATATTCATGCATTCTTATTTAAAACTACACTTTAGGGTTTCTAACATATTCTTAGGGTTCCAAGGTCATCATAAACCAACCCTACAACACCTAAACCCTAGCATGATATTTAAACCAACTCACATACTCAAGAAAGCATAATGTAATCTAATGAAACATTTGATAACATAATCGAAACCTACTCATTCTAACTAATGACATGGAAATCTATTAATAACATGGAATATCAAGAACATATACTTAACATGAAACTTCATAATAACATGAACTTGGTAATAATAATTTTTACTTAATCATAATAAGAAAACTTAGTAATAATAGGAAAACTTAATATTAGTATGAACTTAATAGTACACTTGGAACTTAACAATAGTAATAATATGAAGACTTATTAATCTTGAAACTTAATTTTTAATAATATGAAACTTACTAACGATATGAAGACTTGATACTAATAATATGAAATCTAATAATGACGTGAAATCTTAATAATGATAATAATATGGAAAACTTATTAATAACATGAACCTTAGAATAATAGTATGAAAACTTTGCTAATAACATGAACACTTAGTGACCATAATATGGAACTTAATAATACTATGAAGTTTAATCATACTTATGAAACTTAATAATCGTATGAAATATAATAATATCTCGAAACTTATTAAATAATCTGAAAAACTTAAGAATAACTTGAAAACTTAATAATAATAATAATAATAATAATAATAATAATAATAATAATAATAATAATAATAATAATAATAATAATAATAATACGATGAACCTACTAATAACACAAAACCTAATAATATCATTTTGAAAACTTGATAATAATAATATGAAAAACTTACTAACAATAGTAATAGGAAACCTAATAATTTTAATAATAAGAAATACTCACTAATAACATGAACTTATTATTATTATTAATAATAATAATAATAATAATAATAATAATAATAATAATATGAACTTAATAATACAATGAAAACTTGATACTAGCATGAACTTTAATAACATGAAATACTTATTAAAAACATGAAACTTAGTAATAATAATATGGAAACATACTATTAGTATGAAAACCTTATATTAATAATATGAAACTTAATAACCACATGAACACTTAATAATAATAAGAAACTTAATACTATTAATTTGAAAAGCATAAGATTAACAAAATATGAACATAATAATAATAATAATAATAATAATAATAATAATAATAATAATAATATGAACTTAGTAATAGGAATAACATATGAAACATCAAGAACAAACAAATCACACTCTACATAACATACTAATACTCCCACTCTTCAATACATAAAACAAGAACGAGATACCCTAATAATTCTAACATGCTTAGTTTAAGAACATTTTGTATCAAACAAACACACTAATCTCAAGATTATCCATAACACATAATAACGAACAAAAACCTAACTAATAGAACAAAACCAAAGTATAGAGAGAGAATAGGGTTAGAAGTTATACTATCTAAGAGCAACAGTACGGGGTGGCGTTTGGGTGGTTGGTCGATGACAGGCGGCGGTAGCAGTGGGTATCCGGCGTCGGGTCGTCGGCGGTGATAGGCGGCAGTAGCTATGAACAGCAGCGGCGGCGGTAGCAGCTCTAAGCAAAACCGAGGGTCGGGTTCGTCCTCACCGGAGATGGTGCCGGTGAACGCTTCGCCGGGGCTGAGGGGGTTGCCGGACGTCGTTGGGATCGAGGAGAGTCCGACGGAGATACGGTGATCGCCGGAAAAGCGCGGTGTTGAGCTGGGGAAGAAGGTCACGATTAGGGCACAAAGGGGTTTGGAGTGGGGTGTTATACGGTGTTTTAGGCGGCGGAATTGGCGGCGGTGAGGTGGTGCGGTGATCGGAAAAGAGAGAGGAGGTGGTCGACGATGAAGAGGGGGGGGAAGGAGGGAGGTTGAAGGTGGTGCAATGGTGGTGCGATGTCGGGGAAAAATGAGCAGCAGCAGCACGATTTTTTTTTTTTTGTAGTATTATGGGAAGAGAGAGGAGGAGAGAGAGAGAGAGAGAGAGAGAGAGAGAGACCACATGAATTTTGGGGATGATAGGATAGTGGGTTCAACAAACGCAGGTGGTTTATCAATTCTTGGGGAAGGGTTTTCAGATAAAATAGAAAGGGAAGGAGAAAAAGGAAAGAAATGGGTATGAATGGTGATGTCACCAAGGTGATGTCAGCCAAAAGTTTGCAAAAATAAAACACTCCTAATTGTTAGTAACTATTTCCCGTAATCTATTTTCT
Organism: Portulaca oleracea; assembly: GCA_029582165.1. Lineage (NCBI taxonomy): Eukaryota > Viridiplantae > Streptophyta > Magnoliopsida > Caryophyllales > Portulacaceae > Portulaca > Portulaca oleracea. The sequence continues at coordinate 19,408,892 of CM055882.1, read as the reverse complement.
AAAAACACTCATTGTCAGATAAAAATTTCCACAAACTGATCCAAATAAAATCTACTCGAAGTCCTAAAATTTTCTAATTGATATTTTTAAGACTCTAAAAATTTCAACGAACTCACTCGCGGTCCTAAAAGCTCCATGTGAAAACAAATAAACAATTAACAGGATAAAACGCATGTTAGGTAATTTAAAGGTAAACACATTAGCATTTTTCGGGGTTTTACATCATTCCTCACTTAAAGAAGTTTCTTTTTTGAAACTTAAACCTAACTCTAACGACACACTTACTTTTCTAACCACATTTTACTCACAAACCCGGGGTTTTACATCATTCCCCACTTAAAGAAGTATCGTCCCCGAAACTTAAACCAACCTAGCTGTTGAATAAGTGAGGATATTTCGCCCGCATCTCCTCTTCAGTTTCCCAGGTGGTCTCGGTTGTGGTATGATTCGCCCATAGTACCTTGACCAGAGGAACAGTCTTCCTGCACAACTGCTTTTCCCCTACGATCCAAGATCTCGACTGGTTGCTCCTCATAAGTTAGATCTTCCCTTAGTTGCAACGGTTCTGGTTCAATCACATGGGAATAATTTGTAACATATTTTCTCAACTAAGAGACATGAAAAACATTGTGTACTCGAGGTAGATCTCCTGGTAGCTCTAATTTATAAGCCACTTTCCTATGCGCTCTAAAATAGGATATGGCCCGATGTATCTTGGGGTCAATTTTCCCGTTTGACCAAATCTCATGACTCCTTTTGTAGGCGATACACGCAGAAACACATAATCTCCTACTTCGAACTCCAAAAGTCTCTGCCTTAGATCGGCGTAACTCTTCTGCCGACTTTGTGCTGTCCTCATTCTATCTTGTATGACCCTTACCTTCTGCATTGTGTGTTGGATTAAATCTGGGCCGATAGTGAGGGCCTCATCAATATCTTGCCAACACAAAGGAGTCCTACACCTTCTCCCATATAATGCCTCAAACGGGGACATCCCAACGCTAACATGGAAGCTATTGTTGTAAGAAAACTCAATTAAGATTAGCTCGTCGTCCCATGAATCCTTAAAATTAGAAGCACGCGCTCTCAACATATCCTCCAGAGTCTGAATCGTCCTTTCTGTTTGCCCATCTGTAGCTGGATGGAAAGCGGTGTTGAAGTTAAGCTTGGTACCAAAAGCTTCCTATAACTTCTTTCAGAATCTTGACTGAAATCTTGTATCTCTGTCTGAAACTATCGAACTAGGGACTCCATGCAGCTGCACTATCTCACTCACGTAAGCATGGGCTAACTGGTTTAGCATCCAAGTGTTAGCCATAGCGAGGAAATGTGCGGACTTGGTTAATCGATCCACAATCATCCAAATGTCGTTGTTCTTCCTCCTGGTCCTAGGAAGACCAATTACAAAATCCATAGCGATCGAATCCCACTTCCATTCTGGAATTTCCAACAGATGCGATAGACCCGTTGGTCTCTAATGCTCAGCCTTGACTTGCTGACAGGTCAGACATCGGGACACATAATCAGCCACTTCCTATTTCATATTGCTCCACCAAAAGGTTTACTTGAGGTCCTTGTAGAGCTTATTTCCACCTGGATGTACTGAATTGGAGTGTTGTACCCTTCATCCAAGATTCTCCGTTTTAATTCCTCCATATTTGGTACACATATCCGATTGTGCAACCTCAACATTCCATCCTCATGTATCGCGAAACCTGGTGCTTTCCCTTGTGTCACCTCTTCCCTTATCTTTACCAACTGTAAATCCAACTCCTAAGAATTCTTAATCTCCTCCAGAAGAGTCGGTTGGATGTCCATAGCGTTCAACACAACACCTTTTCTTGGAATCATTAAATTGAGCTCCAATCTTCTGAATTCCTGACATAGATGTTGTGGCAAAGTCACCAAATGATTTACTGAGGGATAAGGTCTTCGACTCAGAGCATCGGCTACTACGTTAGCCTTTCCTGGGTGATATTGAAAGTTGCATCATAGTCCTTTAGGAACTCCAACCATCTGGTTTGGCGAAGATTCAGCTCCTTTTGAGTGAAGAGATACTTCAGGCTTTGATGATCAGTAAATACCTCGCAATGCACACCATAAAGGTAGTGCCTCCAGATTTTGAGAGCAAAGACCATTGCTGCTAACTCGAGGTCATGAGTAGGATAATTTTTCTCATGAGTCTTCAACTGCCTTGAAGCATAAGCGATTACTTTCCCGTTTTTCATAAGAACACACCCTAACCCACCATGTGAAGCATCACTATAGATAACAAAGCCTTCGTTTCCTTGAGGCAGAGTAAGAATAGGTACCGAGGTGAGTCTCCACTTCAACTCTTGAAAAGCCTTCTCACATGTGTCTGGCCATATAAACTTTACTGACTTTCTAGTCAGATTGGTGAGAAGTGTTGCGATCTTGGAAAAGTCCTGAACGAACTTTCGGTAATACCCTGCCAAACCTAGAAAACTTCTGACTTCCGTGGCATTTTTCGGGGTAGGCCATTTACTAACAAATTCCAATTTCTGTGGAATCACTACTACTCCATCTTCGGAACAACATGCCCAAGGAGAGCCACTTTCTCCAACCAAAACTCGCACGTAGAAAACTTCGCATATAACTTATTGACTCGCAAAGTCTCCAACACCTTTCGCAGGTGTTGTGCATGGTCTTCCCGTGTCCCTGAGTAAATCAAAATATCATCGATAAAGACCACAACAAACTTATCCAAGAAGAGTTTGAATACTCGATTCATTAATTCCATAAAAGCGGCTAGGGCATTGGTAAGACCGAAGGGCATAACCACGAACTCATAATGACTATATCGGGTTTGAAAAGCAGTCTTGGAAATATCTTCTTCCTGTATTCTCAACTGATGATATCCCGATCTCAAATCAATTTTGCTGGAAAATTGTAGCTCCCTTTAGTTGATCGAAGAGATTATCGTTGCGCGGTAACGGGTAACGGTTCTTAACCATAATATTATGCAGCTCCCGGTAGTCAATGCACAATCTCAGACTACCGTCCTTCTTTTTCACAAAAAGAATTGGTGCACCCCATGGAGAGGTGCTTGGTTGTATATATCCCTTCTCCAATAAGTCATCTAGTTGTTTCTTGAGTTCCTTGAGTTCAGCAGGGGTCATTCTATAGGGAGCCTTGGATATTCGAGTAGCTCCAGGATCTAAGTCGATGCAGAAATCTACTTCTCGTTGTGGTGGCATCCCTGGAATTTCCTAAGGAAATACGTCTGAATACTCTTGCACCACAGGAATGGTTTCAAGAGATGTGTTCTCAGCTTTAGTATCCATGACATTGCATAAAAATCCTTCACACCCTTGTCTAGGGGTGTTCACGGGGCGGGTACCCGAACCGATTGGATAACTTTTTCGAGTACGCGAAAATTCTGAGCAGCCAAACCCTCGAACCGTAACCGTAACCACCGAGTACCAGAAAATCGGGTACCCGAAAGTTTCGGGGCGGATACCGGTTAACCAAAAAACCCAATTAATTATAATCATATGAGTTTCCAATTTTATTTTTAATTTATAATTATTAATTAACACTCCAGTAGCAAAAAATGTTTCAAAAATGTTCTGAAACTGGGCCAACAGGACCACTGACACTGAGTTTCCATATGTTTTGAATTTTTGGAGGATTTGGAATTGGAGCACTGAGCGCCAACATTAAGATAAATTATAATTTTTTCCAAATTAAAATTTGGGCCTGGAGATTGGAAAAAAATAGGCAAAAATTAAATCCGGACCTAAATGTTAAATTTAATTTCGGGTACCCCGAAAGTGTTTAGGGGTCGATCCGTAACCGAACCGATTAATCGGAAAATATTCCGGGGCGGGTACCCGACCCGATTAAAATTGATTTTTCCAAGACGGGTACCCTAAATTAATGACCGGGTAGCGGGTTTCCGGATCGGGTTTTTTGGGGTTGTTATTTATGAACACCCCTACCCTTGTCCCATCAACCTTCAAGCTTTTAAGGCAGAAATGATTCTCACTCCTCATAGATGTCGATCGTTGTAGTGGACCACCTTTCTCCGACTTGGACCAATTAAGGTCACTTTTTGCTTGCAACAGTCGATTTGAGCTTGATATTTGGCCAACCAATCCATTCCCAAGATAACATCAAACTACATTAGTTCAAACTGATATAAATCGGCATCAAACTCCTGATCGCCTATGATTATAGGACATCCCTTATACGATTTTCCACATTGAACTAACGCTCCCGTAGGTAAGGCTACTGACATGGATTCACTATCCTTGAAGGGTATTAACTTAGCCTTTTCTACTATGTCAGGAGATATAAAAGAATGACTAGCACCAGAATCGAATAACACATAAACATGATAGGAATAAAGAAGGAAGGTACCGGTGACAACGTCTGCTTCATTTTCTGCTTCCTCCTTCTTCATCACATAGATTCTACCTCTAGCGTTTCTTGGTGCCTATTGTTGACGAGGTGGTGGTGGCGGAAGTGCCCTGACCTGATTGTTCCAGTTTCCATTAAAGCCTCCTGGGTTCAGGTGAGGTCTCCCGTGATTCCCAGGATACTCAATTCTGCGCTGGTTGTTGGGTGGTAAGGCCCCACGATTTGTACCTCCTGGGTTGTTCGATCCTCCTTCAGCTGAATGAGGGTAGTTCTTTATAATGTGGTGAGGACTATTACACATATAACAAACCATCCTGGTAGGGTTTCTGCATTCACGAGCAAAATGTTCAGGCCTTCCACATGCCCTGCATGTACTGTGTTGTTGGGGACGTCCCTGTTGCCCTTGCCAAGTGTTGGGCCGAAACCTCTTAAAAGGAGGTGGTGCCTGAGGGTTGAAGCGAGGAGGTTCTCTCCTTTTGTCGTTCTGCTTGACCAACTGTGTTGTCCGATTATTCAACACCTGTTCCACATTCGCAGCCACTTCGAGCATGTCCTGGTATGAGTTAAAAGTACATACTGACATTTTCTTCTGAATATTGTAATTTAGCCATCCTCAAACCGATTCATTTTTTATTTTTCGTCGGCGATGTAGATCGGTGTGAACCTTGACAACTCCAAGAATTTAGAGGCATATTGCAGCACTGTGTCTCCTCCTTGCTGTAGCTCTAAAAAATCCTTCTCTTTAGCTTTTTGGAGAGCAATAGGGTAGAATCGATTCCTCAGCATATCCTTGAATCGATCCCAGCCGAATCCAAGTTCGTTTTGCTATTCCTTCATGCTCATCCACCATAAATCTACCTCACCCTTGAGGTGATAGGTTGCAAAATTTACTTTCTGATCCTCAGGACAATGGATCACCTCAAATATTTTCTCCACATTTCTTACCCATTCTTCAAATATTTTGGGGTCAACTACCTCGGTGTAGGATGGAGGATTCAAGTTGTTGAACTCCTGGAAAAGGGAGGATCGACCTTCCTTTCGCTGACTTGTCATCCACTAAAATTGCTCGGATTGCGGAGCCATCAGTTCCATCATCATGAGTTGCGTCAGATCACGCCCCGAGGTTGGAGTACCTTAGCTTCTTGATTGGATGAAGTTGCCCCCTGCACAGAATGTGTCGCAGCTTCATATAATGGTGCATACCTCTACCTCAGTTCTGCCATGGAGGGAACTGGCTGGGGAGGAGTTTCCTGAGGCCTTTTCCCATTATCTTGAGTCATTCTCTAGCAGTGATTCTAATCAATAAACATAACACAACTATCAATTAGCCTTATATTTTCCAATAATTTACAACATCAGGATATAAATTTCACTTTCTACCATAATTACATGAGGTAACAAAACCCACCAAAAAAAAACTAAAAAAATAGGCATTTAAAAGTAAAATCACTATGTTTCCATCTCTTTGTCACACAAATAAACAATTTTCAATCAACAACAAAAATCACATGTTATGTCACCTTGCACTTCAACATTTATCCATAGTTCCACTCTTTTTCATTTCACATTCATAACTCAACATACCTTTAATCAATATAGTATACTTCCTATAATGGAAAACCTCAACATAACTTCCAATCAAAATAAAGAGGATATAACTTTCTTACTTTTTCTAAAACATAACATGGAAACCGATCAATCATATACAATAACTCTTCATTGCCAAAAAAGGCTCGTACTAGCATCATAAATACTACCATGCAAGAACGAAAAACGTAATACGAAATATGTCAAAGTTATGTACAAACCAAGGGAGAGGATACTATCATAGCCACTACATAAATACTAGATCCTACGACGCCTCTTGTTCCTCATCTCAGATCCCCGACTCCAACTTGGATCATCTGACTCGTCTCCCGAGTCGGAATCCGCGCTAACATCATCCTCAGGATATCCTTATGCTGCTCCTCCGACTCCGATACTGGCTCCTCCTCCTCAGAGTCCTCGTCGTCGCTCAGGACCGGAGGTGGAGCCTCGCTGGTATCCACAACTACGATGTCAGCCGAAGTGGCCTCCATCATATCCTGGACCATAGCAGGGATAGAAGGTGATGCTGGTACTCTCCCGCACCACTGGCAGTCACGTAACCAGGGTGCCTCCGGGTCGGCTAAGGGAAGTGGTGGTAGCATCTGAGTGGCGCGGTACCCTAGACCGCGTCGCTCGTCAATGTCATCAGCAGGAGGTTGACCATGCAACCCTCTTGTGCCAAACAGGTGGATTGGACTGGTACGTCCAAATGTAACTCAATGTCCGGCAGAATCCGAATGATGTAATCAACAAGCAACTCCCCAGGTTCCATCCAAAACACAAGGTGGAACAAATCATCCTCAATCTGAAAGTTGTGTTGTCTGGTCGGATCCATGCCTATCAAAACAAACTTTTCGCGAGTTTAAGAAAACAAAACACAAGTAAAGACAAAAAAATATTACCCCATCCCACCTACACTCACACTCCGAAGGTAGCTTCCTAAGGTCTAACTAAGAATTTATTAGATACCTAAGAGCTACCACGTCGTAACCCAGAGCTCTGATACCATTCTTTAACTCCCAAGAAATTCAATTATAGAAACGATAAAAACAAACTAACGGTAACAGCAGAAGACTTAAACTTTTTATTGGGGCGTCATTGTCGTACCCCCGAAGGGATACAAGGGGAGAAAGAAAACTACAACAGTCTGACAACGGTAAACCAACCAACAAGCTCTTACTTAGAATTAAAACTCAAAACTAACTTCAAGTCTTTCAGAAAAGAAACGCAACATAATAATAAGTTCTAAACACGCCATTCTCACTTCTAAATCCCGTACCCAGCATATAGATCTTCACCTGAAAACAAAACATTTACAATATGAGGGGGAAAACCTCAATAATGTCTACCCCTAACAGTTTAAACATTAGCAATCATTTCACACATTTTAAGGGGAGGGGAAATAATTCAAACATTTCAAAAAAATATAATTGCACCAGTCAATCTTACCGTTCCATATTTTTAGTGCGGGCGGGGTTTCCGTATTGCCCCTCAGAGTCAAAATGACTCGCCAAACATACACATTCCTTTCCAATAATCATCTCACACTATTCTCATTCATACCAATTCCACAAACATTTCTCAATCTGGTTGGCCATCGCACTTTCACAAATCAAATATACCAGGCGTGACCTGGTCTCTTGACAATCTCCCTCACAAGTGACAACCTGGTCTTGGGGAGAATTGTCCGAACCCGCATTATACTCATAACCATTATTTTAGTCAGGTTTACATGTCCAACTCATTCCTGTATCAAATCAACCTTTCCAAAACCAAAACTCTTAAACCAAGTTTCCAAACTAAAAACACTTTCAAAACAACAACTAAAGAACTGCCAAGTTTTACTAAGTAAAGAACAACATTCTACGCAAATCACAAACAGTTAAGATTTTCACTTAAACTCCCCTTACTGGGATGCAAGTTCAACAAAAGCCAATAAAATAATTTAAGGGCATCCAATGGGGATTAGGGTATAAACATTACCTGAAAATCTTCACTTCACTTTGGAAAACGCATATGGAGCTAACTACTTCGTTGTCTCGTTCGGGCCTAGGAATCGAATATAAACTTCTAAAATTAATACTCGATCTCTACGATAGTTAGTTCACACAAAACTTACCCTGCCCCTAACTTATCCTTCTCTTACTACTAAGTTAGTCATGTAACGTGTTTAACCATCAAGATAACATGAACATTATAACTCACCTATACTAAGGATAAATAATGGAATCGAATATATGTTTGAAACAATAGCTTGATACTTATACCATACTAACATGACATTTTTGGAAACAAAAGACATATATACTAACTTAAACCCAAGTGACCATACATGGTCTTTAAAACAAGGGTACTTACATAAAATATACTAACTTAAACCCAAGTGACCATACATGGTCTTTAAAACAAGGGTACTTACATGAAATATACTCACATAAAGTTATGTCAGAAATAATTCAACATTATTCAAATAATAGCTAAACTTTAAGGACAAGAATAACTCTAAACATATAAGCTTTGCATGGTACTATTCACACAAATTACAAGTATGCCATTATACACTTTAGGGTTACCTAGCATATTCCTAGGGTTCCAAGGTTATCATAAACCAACCCTAAAACACCTAAACCCTAGCATGATATTTAAACCAACTCACATACTCAAGAAAGCATAATCTAATCTAATGAAACATTTGATAACATAATCGAAACCTACTCATTCTAACTAATGACATGGAAATCTATTAATAACATGGAATATCAAGAACATATACTTAACATGAAACTTTATAATAACATGAACTTGGTAATAATAATATGTACTTAATAATAATAAGAAAACTTAGTAATAATATGAAAACTTAATATTAGTATGAACTTAATAGTACATGAAACTTAATAATTTTAATAATAAGAAATACTCGCTAACAACATGAACTTAATAATAATAATAATAATATGAACTTAACAATACAATGAAAACTTGATAGTTGATACTAACATGAAACTTAATAACATGAAATACCTACTAAAAACATGAAACTTAGTAATAATAATATGGAAACTTAATATTAGTATGAAAACCTTATATTAATAATATGAAACTTAATAAGCACATGAACACTTAATAATAATAATGAACTCAATACTATTAATATGAAAAGCTTAAGATTAACAAAATACGAACATAATAATAATAATAATATGAACTTAGTAATAGGAATAACATATGAACATCAAGAACAAACAAATCACACTCTACATAACATATTAATACTCCCACACTTCAATACTTAAAACAAAAGATACCCTAATAATTCTAACATGCTTTATTTAAGAACATTTTGTATCAAACATACACACTAATCTCAAGGTTATCCATAACACATAGTAAAGAACAAAAACCTAACTAATAGAACAAAACCAAAGTATAGAGAGAGAATAGGGTTCAAAGTTATACTATCTAAGAGCAACAGTACGGGGTGGCGTTTGAGTGGTTGGTCGGTGACTGGCGGCGGTAGGTGACTGGGCGGCGGTAGTAGTGGGTATCTGGCGTCAGGTCGTCGGCGATGACAGGCGGCAATAGCCACGAACAGCAGCAGCGACAGTTGTTGTAGAGAAATACGAAAAAATATGCTAACAATACCTCCAAAAAAATATTATTAATCAACTTGTTAACAAACGACAGTACACGTAGGGAATTAGGTTACATATAATAAACTCATAACATCAATTAACGAAATTTATCACACAATGCATGATAATATATCAACTAGAGATTACAACTTTAATACTGAAATAAAAAGAATAAAGATCAGAAATAGCCTGTTTGGGTCGAAGCGTGCGTGAAGCACTGTCCTAAGAGGAGATACGTCCCTCCTGCACGAGTCGAGATTTGATAGTTCGGCCTCCTCCCAAGATACGACAACCCTGGACTCTTTCGGTGCAGCAAGAAGATTCCCGAGCCCGCTACTTAACCCGATGCCCAAAAGTAATAATCTTTTACTACTAAAAAAAATAATAGTAGCGATAAAACATAGAGTATATAAAACGTTAAATGCACTGGTGTGAATAGAAGTGATTGTATGCAATCAAAACAATTTTCTACTAGCTGTGAAAACCAATGAGAGATGAGGAATAGATAATATCAAAGTGGGTTTTTTTTGTTTCAGTGCTTCTGTCTATTTCATTTGAGAGCAAATGAACATTATATAGAATTAGTAAAGAGATAACCAAACTGCCATTGCTAAGAATCAGCCCACTAACTGCACTTCCAACTGATTGGTTCTCTGATCTCCACATAACCGAGTAAAAGACCAAGTCAAAACACCTCCTTAATTAGGATTAAAATAGAATAAGCCAAAATAAGTAAACACTTATTAGCCACCTAATAAGGAAAAAAAACGTTTAGCAAAATAATTATCAGAATAATTATCAAAATAAATTTTGATTTTAAATCACAAAAACTCCAACAATCCCCCACATGATTTAAAAATAAAAAATTTGGAGAAAGAAATTTAATAATACTGAGCACTTTCTACCATGTAATGGGCGCACGGTACCTTATGGGTTTGAACCGACACTTAGTGTAAATGAGTTTCAACTTGAGGGAAGATGGTAATCTAATGTTTTGAACCATAATCCCTTTGGCCAAGTCTCTGCTCACCACACACATGGCACAGGTATTTTTTCGTCAAGGTCACAACGGTGGGGCGCTTTACGGTTATGCGCGGTATCTTGTTTCATGAGTGTCCATTAGGGATAAGCCCAAAATATCCCACAGTGGCGACCCCACCACCACACTCACTAGGTGGAACCTCCAAGAGTGATCTGTGACTATCACCCGCAACATCATGCCATCGGGTCCATTAAGAGTTATTGTGTCTCCTTGTCACTTTAAAAGTAAACATAGGTACACTACAAAATAACTCAACCTGAAAAATCATCACAGCCCTCGGAGAGCACTTCGCCATAGGAATGGGACCCGGAACTTCCGCTTAAAAAGTAAGTGCTCTTTTCAGTTCACCCATCAGCTTCGTTGTTACCCGTTGAACATCCATTCATGGGATCGCCATACCTCTGGAGACGGGTGTCCACTGCGGTGACTATTTTACGGGCTTCAATCCCATTCCCCTCGACGTTTGAAGAATCTGCTGGCGCGCCAGTCCCTTTGTGAGCGGATCCGCAATATTATTTTCTGACCTGACAAAGTCAAGAGAAATCACACCATGAGAAATTAGTTGTCTCACAGACTTATGCCGCACTCTCAAGTGCCTTCTTTTCTCATTGAAATTCTTACTCTTCGCTTTCGCAATAGTGGCTTGGCAATCACAATGCATAGAAATAGGAGGTATAGGCTTAGACAACAACGGAATATCCGACAGGAAATTTTTTAGCCAATCAGCCTCAACACATGCCACATCTAAAGCAACAAATTCAGCTTCCATAGTGGAGCGAGCAATAATTGTTTGCTTAGCAGACTTCCATGAAATAGTGCCATCTCCTAATGTAAAAACATAGCCACTAGTAGATTTTATTTCAAGCGAATCAGAAATCCAATTTGCATCACTATAACCTTCCAAAACAGCAGGATAACCACAATAATGCAAACCATAGTCAATGGTCCCTTTGAGGTATTGAAATACCCTTTTAATAGCATGCCAATGATCAATACTGGGATTCTGGGTATATCTAGCCAGCCTGCCTACGGCATAAGCTATGTCAGGTCTTGTATAATTCGTCAAATGCATCAAAGACCCAACAATTTGAGAATACTTTAACTGAGAAACACTTTCCCCCACATTTTTCCTCAATTTCACAGAGGGGTCAGAAGGAGTCGACACCGGACTAACATCGTAATAATTAAACTTTTTCATCAATTTCTCAACATAATGAGATTGGGTCAATGCAATGCCAGAATCATTCCGTATCAATTTAATGCCCAAAATCACATCAACAGTACCAAGGTCCTTCATGTCAAAATGCTTAAACAGGAATGACTTAGTCTCTTGAATCACATCAAGGCTACTACTAAATAATAATATGTCATCCACATATAGGCACAAAATTATGCAAATACCATTAACTTGCTTCATATAAACACATTTATCATCACTATTAGTAGTAAAGTCATGGGAGAGTATCACCTGATCAAACTTCTCGTGCCATTGTTTAGGAGCTTGTTTTAATCCATATAAGGATTTCACAAGCTTACATACCTTTCCTTCTTGACTGGGCACAACAAAGCCCTCAGGTTGTTTCATATAGATTTCTTCTTCCAACTCTCCATTCAAAAAGGCTGTCTTAACATCCATCTGATGAATATGTAAGTTGTATATAGAAGCCAAAGCAATCAAAGCTCTAATAGAAGTAATTTTAGAAACAGGTGAATAAGTATCAAAGAAATCAACACCTTCTACTTGTCTAAAACCTTGCACAACAAGCCTAGCTTTGTACTTCTCAATAGAACCATCGGTCCTTAACTTCCTTTTAAAGATCCATTTAGAACCAATCGGTTTACAACCAGGAGGAAGATCAGTCAAGACCCAAGTCTTATTAGTCAAAATTGAATTAATCTCATCATTAATAGCTTCTTTCCAAAAAGGTGCTTCAGAGGATCTCATTGCCTCTTGGTAGGTCCTAGGTTCATCCTCAAGTAAGAAGGTCAAAAAGTCAGGACCAAAATCCTTGGCAAGTCTAGGTCTTTTACTCCTCCTTAAAGGAACATCACAATCATTATCAACATCAGGAATCACATCCAAATTAGAGTTAGACTCAGACAATTGCATAGGAACTTTACTCTTCAAAGGAAAAACATTTTCAAAGAAAGTAGCATCTCTACTCTCCTTAATAGTGTTAACAGAAATTTCAGGAACATCAGAATGAATCACCAAAAAGCGATAAGTATTACTATTAAGGGAATAACCAACAAACACACAATCAACAGTTTTAGAGCCAAATTTTCTTTTGTTAACAGGAGAGACATGCACTTTAGCCAAACACCCCCACACTTTGAGGTAACTCAAATTAGGCTTCCTGTTTTTCCACAACTCATAAGGGGTCTTATCAGAAGTCTTATAAGGAACTCTATTCAAAATAAGACATGCAGAATATAAAGCTTCACCCCATAAATTATTAGGCAAACCTGAACTTATCAGCATAGCATTAACCATCTCGGTCAAAGTCCGATTCTTTCTTTCTGCAACTCCATTCGATTGAGGTGAGTAAGCAGCTGTCACTTGATGTATCACTCCATGATCTTCACAAAATTGATCCATCTCCGCTGCAGCGTATTCTCCACCTCTATCTGATCGAATGACTTTAATTTTCTTTTCTAACTGATTTTCCACCTCAGCTTTGTACACCTTAAAAACATCAAACATATCACTTTTGTGAGCCAACAAATAAACATAGCAATATCTCGAATAATCGTCAATAAAAGTGATAAAATATCTTTTACCACCACGAGTCAAAACACCATTGAGCTCACATATATCACTATGAACCAAGTCAAGCAAATTTGTATCTTTCATGGCAACAGAACGAAAAGGCTTTCTAGTTTGTTTAGCCTGAACACAAACTTGACATTTTTCTTTCACATTAATAGACGACTTAGGAATAAGATCTAGATTCATCATGCGTCTAATAGATTGTAAATTCACATGCCCAAGTCTACCATGCCAAGGATGAGAGCACTCCACATTTGAAACAGTAAATACACTATCAGTCACATTACTCGATTCAAAGCCAACAACATTCAATCTAAACAATCCATTCATCACATAGCCTTTGCATATAAAAGAACCATATCTAGAAATAACAACTTTGTTCGATTCAAAAACAATTTTATAGCCATGCTGAGTCAACAAGGAACCACTAATGAGATTTTTGTTAATCTCAGGAACATGATAGACACCATCCAACTCAATAAATTTCCCGGACAACAATTTAAGTCTAACTCGACCTACTCCTAACACAGGAGCGATATTACCATTACCCATAGTCACAGTTCTATCAGACAAAACATTATACGAATAGAAATCATGTCTATTAGCACAAACATGAACATTAGCACCCGAATCAACAATCCACCAACCAAAATTATCACATACAGTATAAATCATGAGGTTAGAAATAACCCCCACATTTGCATACATACTCATGATGCTAAAAAATATGAAATATCAATATGACTCAAAACCACTGTAATGCGCAATAGCCTCCAAATTACAGCAAGTTTCAATAATTGAATTACCAAATCAAATATCACTGTGAATAATCAGTAACACATAAATATGCAGCTAAACGAATGATGATTAACCACGTTTTTGCATTCACTAATTAAAGCCTATCGGCAGAGTATAGTATATAAATAGGAGAACAACTCCACTGATTGTCACGTACACACTATAATAAAAACCTTGATCAAGCAGTGCTATGTAGCTGCAAATTGATAAGGGCCAATCATGCAAAGAATAGATCGTATGATTATCACAAATTCACATAAGCAAGTCATTAATTAATCAACAAATAATCGATCAACGGAATAACATGCAGTACACTATGTAAACGTCAATCAAATGTAACCTAATATAGTATCTCCTCTTAGAATGTTGTAGAGAAATACGAAAAAATATGCTAACAATACCTCCAAAAAAATATTATTAATCAACTTGATAACAAACGACAGTACACGTAGGGAATTAGGTTACATATAATAAACTCATAACATCAATTAACGAAATTTATCACACAATGCATGATAATATATCAACTAGAGATTACAACTTTAATACTGAAATAAAAAGAATAAAGATCAGAAATAGCCTGTTTGGGTCGAAGCGTGCGTGAAGCACTATCCTAAGAGGAGATACGTCCCTCCTGCACGAGTCGAGATTTGATAGTTCGGCCTCCTCCCAAGATACGACAACCCTGGACTCTTTCGGTGCAGCAAGAAGAGTCCCGAACCCGCTACTTAACCCGATGCCCAAAAGTAATAATCTTTTACTACTAAAAAAAATAATAGTAGCGATAAAACATAGAGTATATAAAACGTTAAATGCACTGGTGTGAATAGAAGTGATTGTATGCAATCAAAACAATTTTCTACTAGCTGTGAAAACCAATGAGAGATGAGGAATAGATAATATCAAAGTGGGTTTTTTGTTTGGCTTACATCTATTTCATTTGAGAGCAAATGAACATTATATAGAATTAGTAAAGAGATAACCAAACTGCCATTGCTAAGAATCAGCCCACTAACTGCACTTCCAACTGATTGGTTCTCTGATCTCCACATAACCGAGTAAAAGACCAAGTCAAAACACCTCCTTAATTAGGATTAAAATAGAATAAGCCAAAATAAGTAAACACTTATTAGCCACCTAATAAGGAAAAAGAACGTTTAGCAAAATAATTATCAGAATAATTATCAAAATAAATTTTGATTTTAAATCACAAAAACTCCAACAACAGTAGCAGCTCCAAGCAAAACCGGGGGTCGGGTTCGTCCTCGCTGGAGATGGTGTCGGTGAACGCTTCACCGGAGGGGGTTGCCGGACGTCGTTGGGGTCGAGGAGAGTTCGACGGAGGTACGATGGTCGCCGAAAAAGCGGGGTGTTGAGCTGGGGAAGAAGGTCACGGTTAGGGAACAAAGAGGTTTGGAGTGGGGTGTTATACGGTGTTCTGGGCGGCGGAACGGGCGGTTGTGTGGTGGTGCGGTGGTCGGAAAAGAGAGAGGATGTGATCGGTGATGAAGAGGGGGAGGAAGGAGGGAGGTTGAAGGTGGTGCAATGGTGGTGCGATATCGTGGGAAAAAATGAGCAGCAGCAACAGGGTTTTTTTATAGTATTATGGGAAGAGAGAGAGAGAGAGAGAGAGAGAGAGAGAGAGAGACCACGTGAATTTTGGGGATGATAGGATAATGGATGCAACAAAAACAGGTGGTTTATCAATTCTTGGGGAAGGGTTTTTCGTTAGATAAAATAGAAAGGGAAGGAGAAAAAGGAAAGAAATGTGTATGAATGGTGATGTCAGCCAAAAGTTTGCAAAAATAAAACACTCCTAATTGTTAATAACTATTTCCCGTAATCTATTTTCTAAAAACATCCATCATCAGATAAAAATTTCCACAAACTGATTTAAATAAAATCTACCCGAAGTCCTAAAATTTTCTAACTGATATTTTGAAGACTCTAAAAATTCCAACGAACTCACTCGCGGTCCTAAAAGCTCCGTGTGAAAATAAATAAACAATTAACAGGATAAAACACACGTTAGGTAATTTAACGGTAAACACATTAGCATTTTTCAGGGTTTTACAGAAACATATAATTGATTTTATTTTTTTTTAAAAAATTATGTAATATTAATATGTGCATTAATGTATGTATATTTGCATAGATGACTGTTTTTCTTTTCTTTTTTTTCATATGCATTATTCTTTTTCCTTTATTCTTTTAAAATAGAACACTATTCTTTTTTTCATCATTACTTAATTTTTTCTTTATTCTTTTAATTATAACATCGAGAATATTTTCAATAATACGTATGATTTATTTGCGTCATGTGCAACGCACGGGTTTAAGTACTAGTATTATGGAAATCCAAGGGTCTTGAAGTCTATATTATTCCATGATATTTTAAAGTTCAGATTATTGAGACTTTCACGACCTAAAGTAAAAATTATTTATATCTAAAAGCTCTTCTTTTTATTCAAATATATGCGAGTCAACTCACTGTGTCCCTATTTCAAAAGGCCTAGTAGCCGAGCTTCTAATAAGATGAAGCCTATTGAATTATACAACAATGTTAAGTTCAAAACACATAACAATGCCAAATTTTGTCTAGGTATGACCTCGCTTATGTAAACATAAATAATCCATACGATGATCTAAGGGGGCGTTTGGCATGTGGGAGTTGGGAGGTGGGAATGAGAATACATAGATAGGTAATACAAGTCCCATGTTTGTTTTATGGGAATGAAAAAAAATGAGGAATTGGGAATGGGAATAGAGACCCTCAACTCCCACCAATCTATTACCAGGGGGAGGGATGGTAATTCATACTGGGAATTCATAAATCATCTTAAATACCAATATTATCCTCGTACTTAATTAATATTACCAATACTACCTCACTCTATTCAAATTAATCAAGGATATTTTAGTAAATGTGCATTTATTTCCAATTCCACCTCTACTTTGAATTACCATGTAACAAACGAAGAGTTTGGGAGTTCATAAATTCATTCTTATTCCCATTCCACTAATAAATTCTCATTCCCATTGTTAATTCCAATTCTCATTCCCATTCCCATTAGATACCAAACAGGCCGTAAAAGACTTGGGCACTTTGTAAAATGCAGAAAAGAGCAAAAAAAAATATAAAATAAAAAGATTGTATTGTCAGTTGTGACCCCTGTAGACCACCAGATAACATCTAATATGTGATTTCGTATTGGCAAAAAAAATAGGGAACGAGGTTTAGCATTCGCGGGAGTGGAGGTGAACCTGGTGTTGTTCTCAAAGTCGGTACTAAGACAAACCAATGCCGAGGCGGTCAACACCTTCAGCATGTGGATGGGGTCAGTGTATTTGTTCTCCCTCAAAGGCGCCTTCATCAGTGATTCTAACTTGGGCAGATATCTCACTTGCTTGATCTTCCAAGCTCTTCTTACCATTGTGAGTATATTATATATCCCTCTCTCTACTAGTCTGCCTTAGAACTAAAAAAAAAAGTGTAACACCCCGTGAATATGGATAAAGTGTGGCTTAAGAGGATTGAAATGACTAATTATAACACCAAGGTGCACCTTCTTTTATGGTAGCTCATCCGTTGGGAACTCCTCAGTTAAGCGTGCTTGGCTGGGAGTAATCAAAGGATGGGTAACCTCCTGGGAAGTTTTCCCAGGCAGCGTGTGAGCGAGGACGAAGCACGCTGGAAAGACTCGTGGTGATTTGTGGGGCCAGTCAGTGATCCTTCAAGCAGTTATCGGTAATGTCCGCGGCCCGGGAGGGGCCGGGGCGTTACAAAAGGCTCGCTCAGTAGGCCCTATCTTAGGGTAACCACTAACAAGCTTTACAGGTTAGAAGACAAATGGTAAATACCAAACTGTCTATAACAAGCATGACCCATCAATCTCACAATTTCCACCTATCAGAACTTTTTTGCTTCCTCCACTAAGAATCGAACCTTAGTGGAAAGATTGGTGGAACATGGGGGTGGTTGTCAACTTGGCTACCACTTCTTTCACTGACCTATTGACTAGAGTTTCTAACCTTTTCTTGATCTTTGCAGGGTCTTGTGGCGTGCTCTCTGATAACCCAACATTTTCTTCTGCACCCGACCGGCTGCGGAACAATCGAGCAACAATGCGATCCCCACTCCTAGTACGAGACGATGCTGTTTTTTGTATCCATCTACCTCGTAACTAATATTTCCTTCATTCCTTAATATTTATCAGTTTAACTAACTTTTTATTTTTCACAATATCTGACACTTTATAATTCTAACATAATATTGTAGACTGTTTTATTAAATTTACCTTTTACTTTTATCATTTTCAAAGTAATTGTATAACTAGAATAATCTTTTTGTTAATATATAAAAGAACTATAATTTTTTTTATTTATCTCCCAAAACCAAAACAATATAATTATTAAGGGATGTATCTCTTTTTTATTTATTTTGTCAATCGAGTGACAAACAACAACATTAGTGAAAAGGCCAACATAGCTGTAAGGCATCTACGTAGTTCTCTTACCGGCTAGATCGACCCTAGACACAAAACTAAGTAAACTAACACTAGTGTTTGGAATAACATCAACAACATCGTTAGCATAACATGTGTTCCTACAACATTGCGTCTTGAACGCATCCATATTGATCCGATCCAGATGCTCGATTTTCCTCTTTGCGGCAACATTCTCGTTCTATAAGACCCTGCAAGAAACATTAACCTTACCAAGAGAAACTCTTCTTGAAAATTCCCTTCTCAACTTGTAGAAGTCCTTACATCATTTAGTGTCCTTGCCGGTTGTATGAGCCCGATTAAAAGGATAATAACACTTCCTCCTTGACGATCGTGATAGAGACTTGAAAAAGAAAGCATCAGATACTTGACTTATGGTGGAACTAACGTCCTCATGAACAGCCTGCGAACAACATGAATCAACACCTTATGTTCATACTCTCTATTAGAATCCTACAACATCTTCTAAGACGAGTCTTGTGCAGTACAAACAGTTACATTGATTTCTTACTGCTCTACATCCTCATCCACCATCTCTTGCTTACGGCTTTTCCCTAACATTGGATACTCCAACTCGTGTAATAGTTATAACACTTTGCTAAAAATTGAAATCTACTTGAAAAACTTACGTGCTTCCCTTCAATAATCCTTTGACATGTCTCCTTACTCCTTAGAAAGCTGAAGACTCTCTTTGGGTTGCTTTGAACATGAAAAGATTACCACGTCTATCTTATCAAAACCAACTTCATCTCCAAAGGTATAAACCCTATCCAATGCTCCTTCGCAGTTAGATGGTTAACTTTGAAAAGTGTCAACAATCTTTGATTTGATGAAGCTGACTTGCCTCAATATTGGTAATAACACTATAACAAGATGAATAGACGATTCATTCCCACTGTCTACTACATCCAACATATTCCTTCTCCAAGAATTTTTCTTCCTTGACAAACTATAATTATCACCGTGTGGATGCATATAGAATGAACACCAAAACATTTAGTAACAAAGATATCTTTAAGCCCATTACATTTCAAAAATTGCTTAGAGGTACCCTAATATTTGGGGAAACTATTTTTTGGTATCCCAACTTTTCAAAGTTCATTTTGAGGTACCCTCAGTTTTTGGGTTAGTAATTATTATGTGCTTTTCTGGTCATTATTTTCATTAAGTGACCGAAATACCATTGTTTTTCCATTCTTGAAGAAATACCCTTGAAGAAAAAGAATAGATGTATTTCGGCCACTTAATAAAATTGATGGCCGGAAAACACCAAATTATTACTAACCTAAAAATTAAGGGATCTCAAAATAAGTTTTGAAAAGTTGGGGTACCAACAAATAGTTTTTCCAAATATTGGAGTAGCTCCCAGTAATTTTTTGATTACATTTGAATCATGAGTTTATCTCATCGTTAAAAAGGTCTTTGAATCCATTACAAATCAAAAAATTACTCTGAGGTACCCTAACTTTTGGTGAAATGTTTTTCCGGTACCCCAACTTTTTAAAACTAATTTTGAGGCACCCTTTCTTTTTGGGTTAGTAATTATTTGGTGCTTTTCCGACCATTAATTTTATTAAGTGACCAAAATGTCCTTGTTCTTCCCTTATTGAAGAAATATCCATGAAGAAGAAGAATGAGGGTATTTCGATCACTTAAAAAAATTAATGGCCGGAAAAACATCAAATAATTATTAACCCATAAAGTAAGGGTACTTCAAAATTAGTTTTGAAAAATTGGGGTACCGAAAAATAGTTTCCCCAAATAATGGGGTAACCCCGATTAATTTTTTGATTACAAATTGTTCAACCCATATTTTGTACACCATTACCTAGCAATTCTTGAATTACCGTGGAACCTCTAACGGCACCCGCAAGAGTTGGGCTCCCAATCTTGGGACTGGGGAGTACCTTGGGTTTGTAGGCTTGTAGCAATAAAAATCGTACTCCTCCTGCAAGGAGTATCCTATTATTAAGTCAAGCACATTGAAGACACATTAATTCAGTCACTTTCGATAATTCAGTCTGCATCTACTTCCCGGTTAAACCCCTCGATTTCAGTCACCCACAAAAACCCAATTTTATTTGTATTTTTCCCAGCAGAAGCAAGCCAACGAAGACCGACGTTGCGGTAAGACACAAAAGAAGCCGAAAGGGATGCAGGGGTTGTGGGTGTTTGGCCATTGTAGTTGAGATTGAGGTTGAGGCTGAGCCAAACACCATCTAAATTTCGAAATCCATTGAAATTGACAAAATTGGTGAAAAATCCGTATCGAACCTTTACATGCTTTCCAATTTTCTTCATCCTAATCCCTATATGAAGCCCCCCAATTTGTGCCCTTAAAAACCCTTATAAACATCATATCTTTTGGTCACTTTCAAGGTTTTCTGAATTGCATCAGAGGCTACTCCTTGTTAGCTTGTGGGATCCTGGGATTCATTAGCATTTGCTGGAATGACTGGGATGGCAGCTGAGAATGAACTCATTGAGAAACTTAAGGATGTTGGAAGCAGGATTTTGCGACCTCCATCTTCAACACCTCAACTCTTGGACCTTCTTGATGTAAGACCCACTTGCTCAATTTTCTGTTTTTCGCTTGGTTTTGTTTGCTTGGCTGTTGTTATGTGCAGTTGCTGTTTGTGCATTTTGGTAGTTTCTATATAGATGTGGAAATAATTGGTTCTTTGGTTGTGGATGTTTGAGAATTTTGTACTTGTGTGGTGTATTTATTCTAAATTGTCGAAGCTTGCTTAGTTGCAGACCGTTGCAGTGAATAGTTAGGTCTGAGATATCCCTTATATTTCCTTCTCTTTAGGAATTGTCGTTTTATCAAGTTTGTATGTAGTCTGCACTGGGCAGTTGATATTACTCCAATTTGATTGTAGAAATTTGGTTTTGTGCCTGTGCTGGTGAAGCTGAGTGCTTGAATTGATAGGTTGCATCCATGGATCTTTCTGATAGAGAGGGGGTAGAAACAAAGGGGGGAGAAAAATATTACTCCAAATTCAGAAAACTGAATGGGAAGGGATAGGCCATTTGGATTTTGATTAATGATACTACCACCTACTAACAAGTAACAACATGTTGCCTCCACTTGTGTTTATCCGTTGAAATCTGGTTGTAAGAGATCTGGGTGTTGGCAGTTAACTTGTGTGAAGAGGCCGTTTCTAGCGGGACTTAGTGGCTGGGTGTTTATGAACTAAGAAGCACCAACTCTTTGTGGTTTCATGTATCTGTTTCAGACACATGTTAAACACCAACACTCTCGGGCACTCTCAAAAGCATGCAAACCACATAAATTAGACAAATAAATTCAATTTCCTAGTTGATAGTGTTAGGATGGACACAATAAACAACAATTTGTTATTGTCCTTGTCCAAACATGATCCTGGCACGACACGGAATAAATGGTTGCCAAGTTGGTAACTACTCCCATCTTCCAAGCTCCTTACCAAGGTTCAATTCTTGGTGGAAGCAGAAAATATCTCCCTTGATTGGTAATTGTGGGTTGACGGGTCATGCTTATCATTGACGGTTCGATACCCCTTATCCCCGTCCTGTAAAAACTTATTGGTGGTTACCTATGGGCCTACCTACCTTTCATAGATTAAAATGATATCCCAAGGCGAAAATTTTGTTATAAAAACATAGGTAATAAAATAACTATTTTCTTACCATTATGTGTCTACTGATAGCCCTGTACTTTTTTTTTCTTTCGTGAAAAATCATGTGTTCACATGTCCATGTGAGGGATCAGTGTCCTTGCTTCATGGTTTATGAATGTCATTTCTCTATGTTGGACCAAAATTTGTGTTTTTCTATTAAGGCAATGTTCTTGCCGGTCAGCAGTACCTTATATAAGGACTTAACTGGTCATACATCTCTACACCCCATGAGAGCATACCGTCTCCCTAGAATGGTAAGTGCGCGCGCGTGTGTGTTTTGAGGGACTGAGTTTGTAGAGAAGCCTGTTCCAAGGGTTCTAAATTGAAAATCCATGTTTGCTTTCAAACTGTAGAAGGAAAATGGAGGATACTTTGGACAGAAATTTTGCTTTAGTCCTCTGTAATCCAAGTCATAAGATTGTTCAAAAACTGACTTTTTCTAGTGTCCAACTTTTTGAGTAGTATTCATGAAGGTTTCATTGCTAACTGTGAAGTGTTTTCAGCGCGCTGATGTCTGAGTCATTGTGTTTTTGATTGCGGTTTCGTCTTCTGTGAGTATTCAGTTCTCAAGTAAGGTCTATTTGCAGTGAATTACAAGCTGTTAATCAGAAATGGATCTGTTTCTGATGCAGGATAAGAGTAAAGGATGGGTTAAGATATCAATATCTTTCCATATATTTAGAGGTCTTTTGTATTTTATTAATTATATTTTAGTAGCTAAGTTCTAGCAATATTTAGGATTATCAAAATAAAGAGATCTAGCCATATATTAGTGATATTTAGTTTCCTAAGATATTAGGATAATATTAGGTTAGTATATTATAATATTTGA
Source organism: Portulaca oleracea (assembly GCA_029582165.1). Taxonomy (NCBI): domain Eukaryota; kingdom Viridiplantae; phylum Streptophyta; class Magnoliopsida; order Caryophyllales; family Portulacaceae; genus Portulaca; species Portulaca oleracea. The sequence goes on along the minus strand of CM055882.1, from coordinate 19,385,678 downwards.
TATATTCTAGTTTCCTCAGTGTGTTAGGTTTCTTAGCTATATAAATCCCTTGTGTATTAGGGATAAGGCAGACTTTGATAATAATTGAATTGAGTGAATTCCTTTGTGAGAATTCCTTGGTTTTACATCAGTTTCCCTTGATTTTTGTGTGTTATACGATTCCTTAAGAAGAATCTTTGCATAGCTAAAGCTACAAGGCACTTTACATTGGTCAAAATTTCCACTTGTCATGATTGGTTTTAAATTTTGTTTTGGAGTAGGTATGAAACGTGATTGCATTAGAGCTTGTCTTGTTTTGCACTTGCTGGTCTGATGAGTCATTTCCAACGCATACTTTTTGCACTAGTTTGTTTCGTTAGCAACAACAACAACAACAACAACAACAACAACAACAAACCCCATTATAGTACTGCGAACGCAGGGTTTTAGAGGATTTAGATGTAGGCAGCCTTCCCTTCATGCATGGGTTGATTCCGGCAGACCCGAAACAACCTTTCGAAATACCAGAACACAACCATTTTGAAAACCAGAGTGAAAATTGCTTGGGAACTGATAGAATAAGAGACGCATGAACAAAGAAACTTCATACCTGTATGCTCCAAGCATTGAGTAGTTAGTGCATCAAATCCTTGAAAAATACAAACACAAGGAAAACACAAGAAAGACTCAGAAAAGGCAAAGCATGGTCCTAGGGTAACCTCTCACCCCTAAATCCCGTTGCCTTAATCCTAGCCCGCCAAACATCCCTATCCAATGCCATGTCCTCCACTAACTCTATATGCTTCAAATGTTGGCTCTAATTGCCTCTCTCATAGACTTCCTAGGCCTCCCACGCCCACGGTGAAACGGTGGAAGCTTAATCTTTTGACATCTCCTCACGGGAGCATCTATACCCATCTTTTACACATGACCAAACCATCTTAATATAGTCCCTCGTAGCTTATAGTCGATAGAGGCGACACCCAACTTATCACGACACACGCCATTTCTAGTTTGTTTCATAAGGAGTAGCACAATTTACCTAAACATTTGAACTTTATTTGATTAATCTTGTTCATGTGTGGGTTACTTATTGGATGGTGTCTTCAAGTGGGTTATCATATGCATTGTTTTGTGTATTTAAAGAATCCAATTGCCCCTTTTCCAAGTTTGCAAATACTTGTGCCAACAGACTTTTATTTAGTTTATTGTATTGCAATTATGTGCTTATGCTTTTGTTGTTATGAACCAGCCTTTTCAATGTCCACTTTTGCTTTCATTGCATTTTTTGATTACTTTTATGATCTGTGTGGTACTATTTTGTGTCCTCTGTGGCTGTGCTAGAGCTAGAATGTAATGCCCTACTTTGTGTTGCTTGTTAGACTTGTACAGTGTGTTTGGATTCAATTTAGGAGGGGGAAGGGAGGGGAAAGAAGGGTAAGGTAATGGAGGGGAGGGGAAGGGAAGGGAGGTGATTAGGGTTAACCTTGTTTGGATTTATTAATAAGGGAAAGGGAGGGCAAGTGTTAAAATTCTTCCCTTCCCCCTCATTCCCCTTCATTTTGATGGTTAAGAAAATGAAGGGGAACGTAGGGGAATGGGGGTTAAGTATTCCCCTCCCTTCCCCTCCCCTCACCCTCTAATTATTTTCCCAAACATGATAAATTAGACAATTCCCCTCCCTTCCCTTCCCCTCCCCTCCTTTAACCCCCAATACAAACAGAAGGGTAGAGTTTGGGTTGGGGGGTGGGTGGAGCTTTGACTACTTTTGAGCTGAACTATTGGCCTATACAACATTTATTAAGCAATCTAGCTATGGCTGCATTTATGAAAGTTGTGGCTGCACTGTGACTGCGTTGTAACTGTAGTTTATTGTAGCTGTAGTGTAGTTGTCCATAGCTGTGTAACTATGTAAGTTGTAACTATGTTGTGACTGTGTGCAGAGGCTGATTGAGTGTTAGGTAATGGTTGCATGTTTCATTTACTTCATTATACCAATTGAATAACTTTCTCTATTGTGTTCATCATTTTCTTTGCATTAGATGTGTGAGATTTTGAACATGTTTTCTTATTTGATAAAAAGACTGCTTTACCTTTGTGGGAGGTCTGTTAGACGTACATCTATTAAGCATTTATGTAATCTTTTTGTTATAAAAAAGAAAATATTAATATTTATACCTAAATTCAAAACAGGAAAAGAAGTAGTGATACCTTCTTTAGAATATGAAAGTAATTATGCAAAGTGAAATGTGAAAATATAATTGTTAAATTAGTGTTAATTTCTTCATTATTAAACATTTTTCTTTTTTGATGTGAAAATATTAAATAAAATTATTAATAGCATAATCTTGACCTTCCCCATAAGTTGATATGAAAAGTTGCATTTACGTAACTTCTTCAAATTTAGAAGTTGACTTTTCTGGAGATTAACTTTTTTTTAAAGCTTTTCACGAAAGAACTTAGTTAGAAATGGCTACAAATATAGGAGATAAAGCTTCCCCAAAAGTTATACCAAGTGGTACACCTAAATTTTTTTTGTGAGCTATTGGCCTATCCAAAAGTCTGAGACTGATACTTGGTTGATATGCTTGATGACGCTAGAATGTAGATTTCATACCTAGGTTAGCTTACTTATGTCCAATTTTGACCCACTGTACTGTGTTTCTTAATATTTTCCCCCTTAGAAATGGTGTTTGGTGAATTTGTTTATCATTCTAGCAGCCTTGTTCACCTTTGGCTATCGTTCAGTACAAGGATTAATTCTATTTAAATCCTAATGTCTAGGAAGTCAGGACGGTCTTGTCGAAGGTAGGCCAAAAACCATCAGAATCAGTGAAAGAGGCACTTCTCCTGTCCATGAAGGCTCTAATGGGTGATCAGCTTCTACGAAACTCAGATCCAGATGCCAAAATTAGAGTTGCTACTTGTTTGAATGAAATCATGCGTATATCTGCACCAGTTGCCCCATACAATGATGAAAATATGAAGGTAGGGGAAAAGATCTATGCTTTTCTCTCTTTTAGGCATCATGGAGAGTCTCGTTTTTAGTTACTGGACATTGTATGATAAAGATAATATGTGTTTTTCTTTTTCGTTGTGTTGCTTCACTTTGTGCAGGATATCTTTGGGTTGATAGTGGCTTCATTTGATCATTTATCACCTCTTCATGGCCCCTATTATTCTAAAGCGGTTTCAATTCTAGAGAATGTCGCGAAGCTCCGGTCCTGTGTTATGATGCTAGACCTAGACTGCAATCCACTAGTGACAAAGATGTTTGAACTATTTTTGAAAAACGTCAGGTGAGTTTCAGACTTATTCATGTAATTCTTCACTTAATATGATTGAGTCTCTACCATATGCCCATGCATGCAGTGGGAGTCTTTCTTTTGACTGTTGGTGATTGATTGGCCTTGAAAGGCTTATTTTTTTAGTTACTTACAGGATCACGACATTGCTGAAGTCTTTTGATTTCTTCATTACATAGCCATGCACCCACCCGTAAAATAAAAGGGGTTTGGGGGGAAGGAGGGGGGATAAGTACGATTAAATGGTATTTGGATTTGGGCATTTGAATACCTGGGTTTTTCTATTGTATGAATATAGCTCTATGATTCTGTGGTTGTTATAATGGCAAGTTGTTTCTGAATATTGACTGTACCCTGGCCCACGTTGCAGAACAAGACTTGGTGGAGGGCAAAAAATAACCTTTCTCCAAAAATCATTAACCTTATAACCTTTATGGAGTTGTAAAATTCTGGGTTGTCACTATAACACTATTCACAGTGTCTTTGCAAAGTTAAGTTTTCAATTTGAGCTGTTGCAGTAATTGACTAGAATGTTTTGTGTTTATGAACTTTTAGCTCTGATCACCCTCATTCGGTGGTGCTTGCCATGGAGACAATCATGGGTGTCATGATAGAGGAGAGCGATGCTATACCACAGGAGCTCCTTCAGGTCCTGCTAGCAAGCATAAGGAATGACAACCAGGTAGATTTTGCATAAATGTACTTCGATGTTACTGTCTTATACTCGCCTTTTAACTATTCCAAGTACCTTCATAAATACCTATGGTTTCCTTTCAGGATATCTCACCGGCATCTTGGAAACTGGGTGCCAAAATAATCGAAGAATGTTCGGAGAAACTTAAGCCATATATCATGGATGCAGTAGCTTCAATGGGTTCCTCCTTAGAAGATTATGCTCCTATCCTTTCTGCAGTATGCAAGAAAGAACACGAGTCTTCCGAAAATCTCAATGATGATCCCGCTGACGATGTGGTATGCTCTTTACTTTTCTGAATACTTTATTTGAAATTGACAGGATGCAAAATACATTTCTTCAAAGTTGAGAAGCCATATCGTCGTACCTTTTTTGGCGTGAAAATCAGCTGTAATGTAGAAAGACTGTCATTAATCATTATGATGTAGGGAGTATACATCTTTAGTGGCTTATTTGAGTGCTATCCTCTTATGCGTCAAATTATGTGGGGTGCTTGAAATGGCTATGCCAGATGACTTGTGGTTGTCATTATTTTCAAACAATCTGTAAGATTGTTTTCATTCTCATACCTGCTCCTTTTAAATGTAGAATTGATCTTAGTTTGGTCTTTCCATTATTGATTAGGTGCTAGAACATACATAATTTGATTATAGTCAGTAAATCAGCATAAATTGCAGTTTCAGATTTGAACAAGTTTAAAAGGAGAGAATGAATTTCACATTATCGAATAAAGTTCTGTACGTTTAAAATCATGGAAAATTATGCTGCCACATGCAGCTTAAGTCAAATCATATTTCACGACAGATAAGTCAAGCTGAATCATAAGTGATCAAAATTGACATATTATCTTTTCAAGACTTTGGTACTCAAAATCAATTAGGTTTCAATGAAGCAACTAACCCCCGTGGATATGATTACATGAGATGTAACCAGATTGTCCACCAGGCCTCCTGTATCAACTTTAGTTTTGTTTTTTGGGTTGAATTCTTGGAGCAACTAAACAGTTATCTCAGTTCTAAGTCATATAGCAATGAAGTTTAACATGGCTAGTGGGATAATTAAACATGAAGTGCAAATTACTTGCTTGGAGAAGTTAGACACTCAGAGAAATTGAGTTGCAAAATATACTTACTATGAATCACAAGCACCATAGAACAGATGTGAAAAGGGTTGATCACAAACTAACAAAATTAAGTATGTGTAGAGCTGTAATTGTTTAAGCTTCCATATCTACTACCAATGAAATGAAGAAGTTTAGAAATGAGAAGACTGAACGGCACATAATATAGAAATAATTAATATGATAGAAGGATTAAGAAAGAGGAACTAAGAAAACTGAACTAAAACATAAAGAGTTTCAGGTCATACCTCTCTTTCCTTTTTTTTTTTTTTTGTAAATTTGGGTTTATTAGTGTTTCTTATTCTAATATTCATATTTTGGTTATCCTAATAGTTCCAGACCGTGGACAGCGTATCAAAAAAGAAACAAAAAAATTTCATTTCTTTGTCATTAATTATTTATAGCTCAACATCACTATGGTTCATATTAATATCTTGAAATTGAGTGAGGGCCACCAGCCTTAAAACATGCATTTACCTACCTATCTCAGAAATCGTATAAAACTTCATCTGCTTACGGTTTTGGCCATAACGGGAGATATACATAACAAAACTCCGAGATTCAAAAACCGGGTGTTAACTTACTCCTTAAGCTACCTATCCAAACCTTAAATTGGGTCAAGAACACATTTTATACTCCCTGGAATTTCCAGATTGTAACCAGACTTGAAAATCACCCTTCATTAGGGCTTGCATGCATCTTACACTTAAGTATTCTACACCAATCTTCCCCAAATCACGTCTTAAGCATCAATGCTTAATTTCCAGCATTAAAAACACCCAGAATTCTTGCATCACTGACCATATTTTATACATGCAAGGCATAATCTTGACATCTTTTAACATCCCAAGTAAAATCCTTCATGAATTCATCATCAAACATCATAATACTCACTAATTCGCTAATATAATCTTAATCCAAGTACATGCATCTATAGTGATAGTTTAATTAGGCTAGTTAAATAAAATGCGCAAAATAATTAACAAAAATTAAAAGATAGACAAAACCCGGTAGTTGTTTATGATGTTCCTCCGAACTCAATTTCGGAGTACGTCACCGCCTAGAGTTCTCTAACTCTAGGATTTAACCTCGAATTATTATTAGGATGGATTTTTACAACCGATCTTAGAGCCTTCTCTACTCTCAAGATCTCACCACTTGATATCGCCTCTCAATCAAGTGTGGGGAGTTGACCTCTCAACTCTTGAATCCTCTCCCTAACAATAATTATCTCAATCACTCTACTCAATACAATTTTCTTTGATCTCACAATCAAAAATAGTAAAAGAGAATAACGCTCAAGTGAGATGTTCGCTTTTGTTTTCTTCTTGTCTCTTCTCTCTTGTCTTCTTTAATGTCCAATCTCCTTGTATTTATAGTGCAAGAGCTGATGACCAAACTTAGCTTGGACAAATCTTGATCAAACACAACATAATCCTCATAAGGATGGACATATGATCTTCTTGATTCTTGGCATGCATGATATCTTGGTTGCCTTGTATATACCTCACCAAATAACCCAAGATACTACAATATGTATATATAGATGCATATATCTTAGCATGTAGAGAATCAAGGCAATAACCATTTACTACACATGTGTATTATTATTGATCTTAACCATCATCTAAAAATACTTGAATGATATGATATAATCATGATAAAATCAATCAAATCAATATCTATACTTATTATTAGTTTCAATATTAATCAAGATTATCATATCATAAATTTGTCCAATCAAATATCATATCACATAAAATTACTCTCTTAGATATTGTAGCGTGATAGGATTTATATAACAAGGTCCAAGCAAATATTCTCAAATTAATATATTGGACCAACATAAGTATTATATATGAGAAACATAATAATTCAATTTCCACTCTCATATATAGAACTTATTTTACCGTTTGTTATCATCAAAATCATTATATGCTTCATAGAGCCAACATATAGTTATCCCTAACACTCACATTCTCACAGTGAATTCATCAACCAAAACATCATGCATAAACAAATCTCAACAATCAAACATCAACTAAGTCATTCTCATCCAATCATAATCCATTCTTTTATGAGGCATTTCATCGAACACTTTATGTGCATCATAATACACTAAAAATCCATCTCTAACTCGCCACTTTAATAACCAAAACTCATTACAAACAACTCTAAATGTAGGACAACAATTAAATCATCATAAAAGTGACATGCATGACCATTTTAACATCACTAAACATCGTCCAAAACCCATCCACACATAAACCATCAAAGGTAGCTCACTAACTCATCTCAACTCAACCAAAACTAACTCAAATCAACTCACCAACTTCACTCTACCCAAAACAAATTAGTTGGATAGTATCAAATTTTTCAATACTCCCTCCGTTCCATATTAATTGTCATAATTTTGACTTTCAGGGGCTCCAATGCCACTTTTTGATTGATAATTTCTTACATAATATGTTGTTAACAATTGCAATATTATACTTTTATGATAGTATTTTTCGTTGCGAATCTAATTGTGGTAATTTTGTATAGCAACTCGTTGTATATATTGAGAAATTTATGGTCAAAAATTTTGAAATTTGACTGCACGATTTCCAAAGACGATTATTAATATGGGACGGAGGAAGTACGTATTTTACTAGTGTGTTGAAGGAGTTGAGGTGGGCCATTACCCAGGTTGGTCCCCTTATTCCTTTGTCTTTGCTAATAATGTGATGTGATTTGCAACCTTAACGAGAACAAAAAACAAAATTCATTACAAATATTATGAATTTGACAAAAGAAAAATGACAAAAACAAAACACTGCAGCATTTATGCTTTGTTATTTAGATGAGCATTGTTTCTAAATTATGTATACTGGTTCAAGCTCTGGAAAGTGAAACTTGACATGCAATTTATCCCACTGAACAGGTTAATGGCAAGCCATCTGCTAATAAGAGTCATTCTGCAGAGTTTGTGCAAGCTTTGAAGGCAATAGAACGGTGCAGTAAGAAGGAAGTGGAAGGAGCTGATGATAAAGCTACAGGAGATCCCAGTACCACGTCAGGAAGTGCTACATCCAAAAGGGGGAAGAAACAAAGTACCCATGAGCGCAATGAGGGAAACGAGAACTCCTCTGGAAGAGGGAAGCTATCTCTTGAAAGTCCTCATACACACCCAAAGAAAAGTTTTAAGACATCGAAGGGTGAGGAGAAGACAATGGGTGGTGAGAACATTGAGCGTAAAGTCTTGACAGAAAAAACAACAGATTCTCCGATTGGGGACAGAACCAAAAAGAAGGGAAGGCAATTGAATAATGATGTCTCATGGGGTTCGGGAAGCAAGGAAGTAAGTATTAACTGAGTTGTCTTTTATTGTGCCATTGCATTTTCTTGGTTTTCCTTTGTTTCTGATCAGAAGACGTGGCTACCTCTTAAGAGTACAGGAGGTACATTCAGAAAGGACAAGGCACTAACAAGTGATGGCTCGAGTGCCAAGTCTTATAAGAAACGAGCTTCCTTGGATGATGATGTATGTACCATGTCCTCTCACTTGATCAATATATGTGCTCTGCTTTTTTCTTTATTTTCCGTGGTAAAGTTGAGTACACTTGTCATTGAGGATGAATAGTCATATACACCATACTTGGGGTATACCCAAGATTACATCATTACTTTAACTGCAATCTATCAAAGCAAATCTTGAACACTTTCTTCCTAGACATTAGGTGATTGTTTGATATCCATCTTATCTAGTTTGCTGCACTGCACTGCTCTCCTTCAGTGTCTGAAGGTTCTCCAGTTCCTCTCTCTTCATAGCTTGACTGTGATTGCGACTATCGTGGGATAGATAAATATTCAGTTGAGTCTACGGCATAAACAAAATACTTGTTTAGGGATGTCACTTGTTAGGAGCTTCTTCTTTAGAAGTAGCCATAAGAAAAAAAAAGCTCATTTAGTGATATCTTAATTATGTCAGGCTAGTTTTCCGTTTTCACCATCTTCATTCAGTTATTGAGGTCTGGATGGCCATTATAAGCTAAAGCAACTCTGTATTTGCCCAGTTGCATTAAAGTCCAGTCTTATTCATCATCACTATACCAGTAATTCATGCATTTCTTCAAGCTCAAAAGCCTTCTAATGTACCAACTTGTGTCATTCTTGCTATTCACAGTTAATAATAGGTAATTCCTTCATAATTTTTTTCCCCAATTGTTGGGCTGAAGGAAGACTTGCTGAAAATTTCTTGGGAGAGGGAGGAGGGTCACTTTCTTTTGCAGCTTTCGCCAAGTCAAAGTCTAATCTTTGGCGTTATCAATTTCGTAGTGGTTCAAGCTGTTTCTTCCTGGAGGCTAGAACCAATTGTTCTGGAGAATTTCTGCAGCTTTCTGAAGTGAAAAATGGCAGGAAAACCTTTATCATTTTTCCAGTGGATGGAATGGCAGGGGCTGGTCTAGTGTTTTTGACGCTTTGACTGATGTTGTGAGTCCCTCCAGAGGCAACTATCATCAACTAGCTTCTAAATAAGTTCGACGTCCCTCCCCTTTTGATGGTGTTCATCTGCCTCCTCCTCCCTTTGGCTGTTGCCCTAACTGTAGCCTTAGGGGGGAGCCAACTACCTTCCTATGCTCTTTTGCGGAAGTGGCTTCATCCTCTCCTGGGAAGAGGATTGTTGCTTCCGGGGTGGAGCCTACCAAATCCAAGGAGGTCGATGAGCACTCATTTCTTGTGGGTAGCAACAGGGTCGGTCTGAGGAATAAGGGTCGACCATCAACCTCTATCAATCCTAAAGTCTATTATTGCCGTAAAATCAACCAGAATGTGAACTCCCTACCCACTGAGATTAATTCTGTTGGTTCTGTGTGTGATAATGTGTGTGAGACAAGCTCGGTTGCTCCTGCAGTGTTGGTGTCTAGCAAAAGCTGCCATGATTGCCTTTCTTCTTTGACAACAAAGGTGGCTGAGTCTCTCAAGACAATTTCTGGACCGCAATCGATCTTTTCTTCCTCTAGGGTGGAAAATGTTTAACCTGCATCTTCTTGCTTGAGTCCACCTGGGTAAATGAAGAAAGTGCCCTATCCTCTCTTTGGTGGTCAATTCCTCTCTCTTTGTTTTCTGGTCAATCTTTTTTGTTTCCTTTGGATTGTGGGTTGAATCTACGCAACAATCTTCCGTGTGAGCTACCTCGAATGTGGTCTGTGATGCTATTGCAATGACGATAGGTGCTCGAAGCAATGTTTCAGTTTCTAACATGAGAGATTTCTCTTTTCAGCCAAGGGCTCGGGAGTCGGGACTGGACTATAGTTCCAGTGCAGCCAGTTTATGAGACTTTGGCTAGTCCCTTGGCAATTGATTTCTCGTCTTATCTGCCCTCAAATGAATCTTTTTGTGTTGATTATGTTTGGGATGGAGAGAATGTTAACACAATAAATGTCTCTAAGTGGGTAGCTTTGAAGCTTAGAGGAGTGGCTAAACGTATCAATTTTGCAATCTCAGGCTATGAGAATAAAGTTCTTCATCTTCTATCTAGAATTGAGAAGAGTAATGGTCTGTCCAAGTCCAATGACTAGAAAACTCCTCCTTCGTCTGGAAAGCAAAGGGAGCTGAAAAGATTGGAGTTTGGGGTAATTTATGATAGGCCCTACTCTTCTTCAAATGGGATGATGATTTCTCATGTATAGCTTCTGTCTTGAGAATGTGAGGAGTATTAATGATCGTGATAAGAGGACCTTGCTAAGAAATTCTTTGAGAGATTGGAAGAGTGATCTTGTTTGTCTTCAAGAGACTGAACTTTAAGAGGTTTTTCTGCAGGATATACGCTATATTTGAGGGGGCAGGGTCATCATTCGGTCGATTATGTGTTTCTCAAAGCTTTAGGTTCTTCGGGAGGGATAATAGTCATGTGAGACAAATTCTCTTTTGATTCGGTGTCCTACGACAAAACTTAGTTAGAAAGGCGCACCTAGTCCCAGTGAGGTGAAAGGCTCACACCTTAGCGTCTCAAACGGGTGAATGGATGCTCATTCCATAAGGCCCAACTTTTACGTTTCTCTAGTGCATTGATTTGGGAATGATTTTCATGCATGGAAAATATACACATATGAAGTGCGCCTTGCATCTAAAAGGCGCGCGCCTTCGTCTCGAAACCCGCGTCTAGGCTTTTTTAATCTAAGTGATAGAAAAAAAATTTCGGTCACTTTTCCGCTCTTTACTTGGTGGCTTGGGCTTTTACGGGAGTTTACGGTCCTCAAGACAGAGGTGACAAAATTCGAATGTGGGATGTGTTGGGTAATATTAGGGATGCTTGGTAAAGTCCTTGGTGCTTAGGAAGGGATTTGATGAAATCTTGTTTTCTGAAGAAAGAAGTATAGGTGTCTACCCTTCTAACACAATGGAAGAGTTTCGTGGTTTCATCAATTACTCCACTCTCATCGATTTGCTGCTTAAGGGCAGAGATTTCACTTGATCCAGAACTGGTGCTCGAGGTTGGATCGCTTTTTGGTGTCAGCAAATTGGGAGGAGTTATTCCCAAATATGGGTCGGTTGAGGCTTCCTAGGCCTATCTCTAACCATTTTCCGATTTCTTTAGAGGCAGTAAGGGTGGCGGGTGGTAGGCTCTGTTTCAGTTTGAGAACATGTGGCTTCATTATGATGGCTTCTTAGATCTTATCAAGGCTTGCGGGGAAAAGGCTTAAGTTTCAGGTTATGCAAATTTTGTTAAGTCGCTAGGAAGCTTAAGTTCGTCAAAGAAAAACTCAAGAAGTGGAATAAGGAGGTTTTTGGTGACATCAAGATTCAAAAGTACAATCTTGTGGATGAGATAAACTCTATTGATGCGAAAGGACTTTCACGTGTGCTTTCGAACTCGGACCTTTAGCAAAGGATTCTTGCCAATGAACAATGCGCTAAAATTGTTTCCATGGAAGAGATTTCTTGACGACAAAAATCAAGGGCTTTGTGTTTAAAAGAAGGGGATTGGAATACAAAGTTCTTCCATAAAGTAGCCAATCTCCATAGAAAATTTAATCATTTATCTTTTGAGGAGAATCATGATTTGAAATTGGCCATTCATGATTTCTATAAACCCCTTTTCTGTGAGTCAGAGACTTGGAGGCCAAAAGTCGATGGTCTTAACTTTTCTTGTTTAAGGGATTTGGATAAGGAAAGAATTGAGTTGCCTTTTGGTGAGGAAGAAGTTACTAAAGCCCTTTTTGAATGTTGTGGGGATGAAGCTCCTGGTCCGGATGGCATGACGATTGCTTTTCTTCTGAACAACTGGGATTTAGTGCGCGGAGATGCGATTTAAATGTTTGATGAGTTCTATTCTTCAAGTAGTTTGTGTCTAGCTTGAATGCTACTTTCATTGGTCTTATTCCTAAGAAGGCAAATGCTATTAACATCAAAGATTTCCACCCTATCAGCTTAGTTAGGAGCATTTACAAGCTTTTATCTAAGGTTTTGGCTCTAAGATTGAGTAGTGTTATTGGGGACCTCATTTCAATTAATCAAAACGCCTTCGTTGGGGGGCGTTAAATTATGGATACTGTTCTGGTTGCTAATGAGCTTATTGGTTCGAGGGTCAAAGCGAATGAGACAGGAGCGGTGTGCAAATTAGATATTGAAAAGGCATATGACAATGTCAATTGGGATTTCCTTCTTTATGTCATGTCTAGAATGGGCTTTCGGAACAAATGGCTCGTGTGGATTCGTCGGTGCACCGCCTGTGCTAGTCAGTGGTTCCCCTACAGGGTTCTTTAGTGCTTCTAGAGGACTCTGGGAAGGAGACCCACTATCACCTCTTCTCTTCTTGCTAGTCATGGAAGTGTTTTCTAGGATGTTATAATCTGCTTTGACCCTAGGGTTGTTATCTGGGTTTTCTGTTGAGCGAGGGAACTTGAAAAACTTGTGTGTTTTCTCTTCTTCTTTTTGCGGAGGACACCATCATTTTCTGTGATAATGATTGAGAACAGTTGGTCAATCTTCGATGTGTTCTTACTTGGTTCGAGTTTGTTTCGAGTTTGAGTATTAATTTGGCTAGAAGTTCTACTATGGCTGTGTCAAGTGGACAATTTGCAACTTTTAGCGGGTATTCTGGGCTGTGGTATACGTATCTTGGTCTTGCACTTGGCACAAGTTCCAAGAAGTTGGAAATCTGGGATTCGGTGATCGAAAGGTTCGACAAGAAACTCTCGGGGTGGAAATCTAAATATCTGTCAAAAGGGGGGAGATGAGCTCTTATAAGGAGTGTTCTCTCGAGTATTCCAAACTTTCTTTCTCTTTTCCCCATCCTTGTTTCTGTGGCAAAGAAGTTGGAAGGCATTAAAAAAAAATTCTTGTAGGTTGCTTTTGGGAGTGATTTCAAGTATCACTTGGTGAGATGGAACATCGTGAAGCAACATATCTCAAATGGGGGGGGGGGGGAGGGGGTTGGAGTGAGAGATTTACGTCTTTGTAATGTGGCTCTTCTCGGGAAGTGGTTGTGGAGATTCATGAATGAGAAGGGCAATCTGTGAAGGAAGTTCGTAACAGTCAAATATGATGGGTACCTTTAATTCCCAATGGTTCATATGGGTGTTGCCTCTGGAGGTATATCGTTAAGGGGTGGGGGAGTTTCTATCCACATGTCTTTTTTGTTGTGGGTGATGGTTCTACTATTTCCTTTTGGCATGATCGTTGGTGCGATGAGGCTCCTTTGAAAGACCTCTTTCCTGCTGTCTTTGTTCTTGCAGTAGATAGGCATGCGTCTATTGCAGATTATCGGGATCAATCTTTAGGGTCTCATGTTTGGTCTCCTATTTTTGTTCGGGAATGCTTTGTTGATGATGGGCTTTTCGTTAGTTTTTTAAATGCCTTTAGTGAGGCCAAATTTGGGGACTCCTCACAAGATACGGTGTGATGGGTCTTGAGTAGGAATGGGGGCTTTTCTATGAGTTCCTACTATCCAAATCTTCTTAGCACGGATCCTACACATTTGCATCTTTCGGAGGCTGGAGCTTTTCCATCTAGTATTTTTTGGAAGTCTTCTGCACCTTTGAAGGTTTCGTTTTTTGTTTGGAAAACAACACATGACAACATCTTGACCTGTGATAACTTACAGAAAAGGGGAAGATTTCGGCTAACAGGTGTAGCATGTGCAAGAGGGATCTTGAATCTCCTAATCATCTTTTTCTTCATTGCGATTTCGCTAGGTCTAGCGCTGGCAAAAATCCGGGTCCGGATAAATCCGGGTCGGACAAATTCGGACAATGTCAAAATTCGGACGAGAAATTCATGTCCGGACCCGGTTTTATTTCGGGTAAAACCGGGTCGGACAATTCGGACGAAGTTAAAATCGGGTTCGGACAATAGAAAAAAGAGAAATTTTATGTCCGAATATTCGGTCAATTCGGACAATATAAAAATTCGGACGAAAAATTTATGTCCATACCCAGTTTTTTTCGGGTCGGACAATTCGGGTAATCCGGGTCGGACAAAATTTTGCCAGCTCTAGCTAGGTCTCTTTGGGCTTTAGCCTTTGGCTATCTCGGCGTTCCTTAGGTTGTATCCTATTCTATTAGGAGTCATCTCCTATCTTGGGAGAGTTTGTTCGGTAGGAAGCCCAAGAAGAAGGCCTTGGTTATACCTCATGTGGTTTTTAAGGCTATCTGTAAAGAAAGGAATCGAAGGGTTTTTGAGGGAATGGAAATCTGTCTTCTAAGATTGAGAGATAATTTGTGGAATAAGTGCATAAAAGACCAATTATCGATATGCAAGTCATAATAAGACATATCCCTAGATGGGAGGCTAGAGATGTGTTGCAAGTACAACCATTTTGGTTGCCTCATCTAGTATACTACAGTAAACAACAAATGCCTTTGTTATCACACTCACCAGCTCTTTACCTGCCCTTGCTCATTGAACACCAATAGGCATTGGTACACCATATGTGCCTCTCCAGTGATGAAGCTTAGGTTTAGGTGAGGGTTTTGCTACACCAACATCCCATTGAGAGCTTAGGATGCGGCCTCCCAAGGTCTCCAAAATCAGCACCGCTTTGACCATTGTGAGAACTTCATCTTCAATTACTGATTGACCAATCATATTAATATTTTGTAGAAAGGGCCTTTTCCTAGCAGGTTTTTCCTGATCATGTTAGGATGCGTTTGGTTGGTCAATAACCCTGGGGAAATGGTCAATTTTCCCGGGTTGACTTATTTTCCCCATGTTTGGATGCGAGTTGACTTCGGGAAAGTTTTCACGATGGGCCTACCATTTCTCCATTTTCCTAGGAAAAATTTCCCTGGGGGGGGGGGGCTAAGGGAAATTTTTCCTAGGGAAATTTTTCCCATGCAAAACTTCCCAGGGGAAATTTTCCCCAAGAAAAATTTCCGTGGGGTTCTTACCAAACACTCCCTAAATGTTCTATCTTATTGAGTAGACTTCATCCTAGGTGCATCCTATTTGGCGTTTATACAACAACAATAACTACGACAACAACAAACTGCAATATAGTCCCACAGACATGAGGTCAGAGGGATCTAGTTGTAGGCAACCTTCCCCCCATGCACGGGATTGCATGGAATTCCAATATACCCAAAAAGAAAAAGAACCTTTGAAAACTGAAAACAAAACCATTTACAAAACCATTTGGAAAATTTATTGGGAAACCAACAAAACAAGAGAATCAGAAAGAAAAGATAATTTCGTACTAGTGTGCTCCAAGTAATGAGTAGTTAAAACGAACCAAGTTTACATGAGAAATTCTCGTTGGAATTTATGCATCTTCCAATAATATGATCTACCCTAATGTGAACAGTGATGTTCATCTCAAGCACCAGGGTAGTTTTGTGTAGTGGAATATGTCATGTTCTGCAAGAACATCAAGCCTTGCTTTTCTAGGACTTTGTCATGTAGTAAGCTCCGATCTCTAGTATGATGCCTATACCTACCTATATTTATTGTAACATGAGAAAATTACTTGTATAAACATTCAATGACGTATAAACAACAAAAAATACTTGCTCCTATGCTTTGAGGGCGATCACATGAGCTGCCCCAATATGACATTATTAATTCATGCGTAGGAGGGTCTCTCTCGCTCTCTCCCCTTGACGATGTGCACTTTTTGTATTCCCCTCCCCTCCAATAATTTGGTGTCACATTTGCTCCATAACGAATATACATATTTTTACACACACAATATATATATATATATATATATATATATATATATATATATATATATTTATTTATATATTAGAAAACACTCGCATAATGGGGATGATTCCTGTGGAATGAGCTTTCCGATGGGATGAGTGTATGCATGATACATTTACATGCATACGCATGTGTGTTTGTGTAAGAAAGATGGCATCTTCTTGTAGGATCAGACTATGCACATAATCCTGTTATTGTCTACATATATACATGTGTATGATCGAAACCAATACTCCGAAATCCTGCCGTGTGAGGAATGGAGGGGTTCAATGTAGCAGTCTTACCATAAATTTTGCAATTTAGAGAGACTGGTTCCAATTGACCGAAAATTTAGAAATCTTTTGCTACCTACTACATGGAAAAGAAGCAATCAAGCATATGAGATTTAATGAGGCATTTTACTTTAATCCATTATGATCTAAGTTGAAAAAATAATCTTTCAACTATATAGATTATGGACACACACACACACACACACACACACACACACACACATATATATATATATATATATATATAGGATAATTGGATTCTAATAATCCCTACTTTCACCAATTGGACAATGGTGGACCGTACTTTCACTTTGCATTCTGGTGGACCAAAAAAAAATAAAATTGGATTTGAGTGGGACGCCGGCGAGTTGACAGGCGGTGACTCGGTGGTTTGCTGACATGGCACATTAAAGTCAACCCGGTCAAACACATGGTCAACGTGCCATGTCAGCAAACCATCGAGTTACCGCCAGTCAACTCGCCGGCGTCCCACCCAAATCCAATTTTATTTTTTTTTGGTCCACCAGAATACAAAGTAAAAGTACGGTCCACCATTGTCCAATTGGTGAAAGTAGGGATTATTAGAATCCAATTATCCTATATATATATATATATATATATATATATATATATATATTAGAAAGATGCAACTTCTTGGAGGACAGGCTATGCACAATCTTTTCCTGAGATTATTCTTCTCCTCAGATTTTTGCACATATTATTGTGGTCATCAACAACACAGTGGGGAATCCTGCAAGTTTTGGCCGTCTTAGTTGCTTGCTGCAATTAGCCTTTATAAATTGTGTGGTTGGGGTTGCCTTGTTTCAATGTCTTAGGATTTATTGTTCTGCTCTTTGGTATGACATACTAGTGCAACACCCATATGTTTTCAATTGTCTATCACACTTGCATAAGACAGTTATCGTTAATTGCTAATTGCTATTTTAAACAACCTCCCCCCCCCCCACCCCAACCCCCCCCCCCCCCAAAAAAAAAAAAGAAGAAACAGCAAATGGGGGCAAATGTGTGTTGGGAGAAAGGGTTTGCTGCAGTCTTAAGTGCAGATCAGCCTTAATATCTTATGCTTTGTCTTCAGAAACTGACAGTCAATAAACTGAATGTTCATAGCATGTGCTATATTTTGTTATGCATATGTTTTGCTACTGGGCACCAAGGAACAAGTGGACGGGACCGGGCCACCGTCCCCCTCAGTTTTTTGTATATAACTATTTTTTTTTTGAATATACTGTATATACAAACTTCATTTGAAGTTTAGTATTCTGGCCCCCCGTTTATAATCATGCCTAGCTTTGCCCCTGTTTGCTACTTTTTGCTTTCTGCATTGTAGAGCCTGGACTAAAGCTAACAATACTAGTGTAGGGTCTATCATCTAGTTTCACATATCTAGAGGGTCCGTTCTGACAATCTGTCATCTAGTTTCATATATAGTGGGTCCATTGTTCTGGACAATCTGGTGTTTGCTTGCCTAGTTTTTAAATCAAGAAACTGTGAAATATTGGTCATTGCCTCATACTGTCTCATGTTTTTGGCAACTTGACAATAAATGGTTTATGATGTCAATTTTGATGTTATTGACTTATGCTTTTCCCTCCTCAACCTCAAATCTTCTTCTCAGGTTGTTGAGACACCTTATGGGCGAAAACGATATAAGGAAGATCTGGTTGGTTGTAGGATTAAAGTTTGGTGGCCTCTTGACCGCAGGTAAGCCGGTGAATAATGTTAAGTTTAGTAAATCAGAAATCTACATTGATTTCCATTCTTGTATTTTGTCATTTGGTCTAGGTTCGACTCTCCATAATAATTTGGTATCTTTATTAAGAGAAAAAAGAAAACAGAATGTTTATTGGCTGATAGTTAATATGATATAACTGAATTGCTGTTTGCTTACAGCTCTGAAACCTGCTTGATGAGACTTGGGGATATTTCTCTTACAGTTTCATCCTTATTCCTTCATTTATCCAATGGGCAAATTGTAGGGAAAGGAACATAGCTCTAGGGCTTAGGACTGATTATGGTCTTGTGTTTGCGTGGTTGTTAGTAAGAATCTAGACAGCAAGAGCACAGTATCGTCTGAAAAGTTGATGCTAGTTATTCAAGAAATATGATCAACAGTTGCATGGATCTCCTTGTTTTGTTTTTTTGATTTGGGTTGTCATGCATGATTTTCGTCTTCTTTTTGATGGGAAGGAAATGGAAATGTTTCCTTTGCTGAAAGTGGGTCAAGTTTGCTTCATACAATCCTCCATTAGGCCTTGTTTGTGGTTGGAATTGAATTTCATGGTTTTAGACTTTTAGCAAATAAGCTTAGTCCTCTGTCTGGACAAATATATGAATTTGTATTGTCACTGGGGGAGGTGACGATCTCTCATATAAGTTGTGTGTAGATATGAAGGTAAAGCATTATTTGGTGTTTGCAAGAATGCTATTTTCTGTTGTTAAAGGACAAGAAGACTTTATTCTAAATCATTTTAAACCTGGCTAAGTACCTTTGTTTACCTGGTATTTCATTGACCATTTAGTTTCTGCCTTGCAGATACTATGAAGGAATCATCTCGTCCTATGATGTATCTGCAAGGAAGCACAAGGTAAGACATGTTCAGTGTTTCTTTTTTGCACTTTCCCTTTTCTTGAAAATTGTAGAGCATTCTTTGTTATGCTTGACTTGAACTTCACAGGTAAAGCACGTAGCTTGGAACTACCTTTTCAATATATCATTTCCAACTTCACATTGTCTATTGTAACGTCTGCACAAGTTGCTGTTAGGTCAAGGTTATTGCTGCATGAAACGCTTTGCATCTGGTTCATGCTTGGTCATGTCCCACTTTCAACAACAAAACCAATCTATAGAGATTAAACCATGCTCCATATTGCATTTGCCTTGGATTTTGATTTCATTCTGGAAATTTCATTTGGCTCATGAGCATATGCTTTCCCTTTTGATGAAAAGAAAATTGTTAGTGTCCTGACATGAGTGTTTTTAGGTTGACTATGACGATGGAGACGAAGAGATTCTAAATCTCAGAAAAGAATGCTGGGAGTTCACTGGCGACAAACTATCACCCGAGATTGTAGGTGTTCGTTGACAAGTGTTCTCTGCTCTTCTTTTATTCTTGTTTTGAAAGCCTGACCAAGTGACCATTGTGATTTTCCCAAACAGGATTTCGTGCTTGATAAGAGAAAAACTCAGCCTACTTCAGATGGGTAAAAATTGCTCTTCAGTCTTTATATATATATATATATATATATATATATATATATATATATATATATATATATAGGGAAATTGGATTCTAATAATCCCTACTTTTTCAAATTGGATGACAATAATTCCTATTTTAAATTTGTATTCTGGTGATCCAAAAAAAAAATAATATTGTATTGTAGTGGGACATAATCGAGAGTATACCCTAAATATCATAGATTTTGTGTTGCATTTGATTCAAAACTTTGTATAACACTATACCACGATTTTTAATGAATTTACAGCACTTCTCTCAATTTTTTTTAATTTTTTTTGAATTTTTTTATGATTTTTTCAATTTTATTCTTTTTAAAAAATCATAATAATTGCTCGGAATTTCAAAAAAATAATTTAAAAAATGTTTTAGCAATTACACTTCATTACCTATACGGGGGCAGGAACAACAAAAACAAAAACAATTTTGGGTAAGCATGAAAAAGGGAAATAAAAAGAATGAGGTGATGGATTTGGTACCACTACAATACAATTTTTTTTTTTTGGACCACCAGAATACAAATTGAAAGTAGGGATTATTGTCATCCAATTTGTAAAAGTAGGGATTATTAGAATCCAATTTCCCGATATATATATATGTTCTCTTACAGGCTTCAGCTAGATCGACACTGAGAATTTTTTTTTTTCCCAGCATTAACAAATAATCATGTGGCCTCTTCTGGTGAAAATCTAAATTGGGAGAAAGGCCACGCCCATTTTCATTTGGTTTGTCCACATTTTGATCAAAGGCGTTGTTATTGAGTAGGCCACAAAGAAGGGCTTCAATGGAGGGTAACGAGGGAACATCTCCGACCCACAGTGAGGAGAAGGTGACGATGCCAGAGTCAGGGGCCAAATTGGGTGATGGGACCCACGAACCAACTAAGTCGACGAGTAGTAAACCTGAAGCTGAATCAGGTGACGGGACTCATGAAGCTACCAATTCCACTGAGAAATCGAGTAAACCTGAGGTCTCCAGTGATATGCAAAGGCCAAGATTGCCAGATGGGCAAAAGACGTAATTTTTTCAAGTTCTTCCCTGTGCATCTTGGATCGATGGAAGTTCTTTTTTTGTTTTTGTTTTTATTTTTTCAATTTAATAGAGAAAATTTTGATGACAGATTTTAGTACTTGTGCAAGTCCATCATTTAGCGTTATGGTTTTGTGAGTGAATCAATATAGCAAGTATTTTGTTAGGTTACATTGTTCACCTGGACTTGTATAGGGTTTTTAGAAGCATTTTTTTGATGTAGTACTTGAGACAATGTAATAAATTTTCAGGCTATTAATACGGCCTATTTAGGAAACGCCCTTCTTCAAAACAGTACATCCGATCTCAAATTTACCGAGATGTCACAAGCTTGTAAATCTTCTCCAACTTTCTTTTTTTGGGACATGCTAGTTTTTGTTAATCCATTCGATAGAAAACTAGTTACTCAACGGGGAAAATTACAAAGGAAAATTGGAAAAAAATAATTCAAACTTCGAGGGTATTGGAAAAAAATAATCCGAATTTACATCTTTGTTATGGATGATCTGAACTTTAACCCTTATTATCTTTAGCATCCAAAACCTAGTTAAACTCATCCAAAAAGTGACGCGGTGGTGACAATATTACACGTGGAACATACTTTTAACTTGTTTTTGAGCTGTAAAAAGTTTCATGTGTACTATCAACACCATCACATCAATGTTCGGATGAATTTAACTACGTGGTGGATGCTAAAAATAATAGGGGTTAAAGTTCAGTTCATCCATAACAAAGTTGTAAGTTCGGATTATTTTTTTCCAATACCCCCAAAGTTTGGATTATTTTTTTCCAATTTTCCAATTACAAATTCTCGATGAATTATTAAGGTCTCGTTAATTTATGGGGTAAGATGCGGTGTGGTATCATAGTGCACCATACTCTTTAATTTGTACTACACCACACCACATCACACCACAATTATTACTAATGTATTTCTTCACTTTTTCTCTCATCATCTTTTTCCTTTATTTTTCATATTTTTTCCTCATCTACCTCATTTATCATAACTCTCACCACAACTCACCATAATTCACCACATTTCACCACACTTTTTCAAATTTCACCGCATTGCACCATTACCAGACCGCACCAACTATATAAAAGAATGGTGCCCAAATAAACTAGGGTGGGAATGCCGTTAAGAACTTCTCAACATTCAACTTTTCAGACATTTGGGTTTCTTTACAATAAAAAGTAAAAACTTTAAATATCCGTAATAATTGTGAATGACTTGGTTATTTTCAAATTATTATAAATATTTAATATTAATCCATACCAACTCGCTAATTAGCCACCATTAGTATTTGGTGATGTTTTTAAGCAACATTTTTTAACTCTAATGAACAATTGAATATGATTACCTATTACTATCAATACTTATCAACACTGAGAAAACAAAAGATTGAACTATATATCTAGGAAATAAGTTTAGGATATACTTATAAAGTCTCATTTTAATTTACATTAAGTTAATTACACCTTTTTTTGAGTCATTATATTGTACTATCTCCATTCTTTTTTATACAACTTTTTACTTATTTTTTCATTTCATATTGTATATGTCACTTTACCCATAAAATTTGATTTTATTTAAAGATATTTCAGTAATTTTCTAACTACATCATAGGCTTTTTTTGGATATTGGTTTTCTAACCATTTTGAAAAGTCACTTAAAAAAAGAGGTAGTACATTTGGTTTTTATTTTATTTTTCAAGCAACCCGACAGTGAGGGATAGTAGAAAATGGAAAAATGGCCGTGTGTATAATATTAGAGCTAACAAAATTTTCTCTGATCCGAATATTTGAATTTGTCTAACTTGACGAGAAGAATATGGTTATAGATTTCTTATCCAAATTTTGATATTGACTGGTATTACTAAATATACAAAGACAATAATTTTATTTTTTTATTATCCGAACTCAATTTTAATATAAATTTTAATATTTTATGTCCAAATATAACATTGAGCTAGCGATCCAAATTTGACCCCAAGTAGCTCCATATATAGTATGTGGCAAACATGTGAAAGGGCAAATACGTATTAATAATGCAAACAAAGTGTCAGTTTCATCACAGCTTCTGTTAAGTAAGTTAAACGACAACTGTGATTTGTGAATTACATTGAATCTTCCACCAATAATTAATACTATACTTTTCTTCGCCTTTATCCAATTTGATTGCCCCCAACGTAAAAGAATCCTTGACGTAGTTGCATGAAGGCTTTCATACAATTTGTACTTACCTAACACTATAATCACATAATAACAATAACTTAAATAAAACAAAAACATGACAATCATGAAGTCAATATAAGAACATACTCCAAGATTATGAAGAATTTGACAACTTTTCTGGCGAAGTTGTCCCCTGATTCTGGTGTTGCGTTGGCTTGTGATGATGCTGTGAACGAGGTTGTCGGTAAATCTGTTGGTACCTCTGTTAATGTGTCTACGGGAGTTAGGTCTCACCTTTCTCCGTGTTTGTTGATAATCTTCCGTATGGGGTTGACAATTTGAGTTTGAAGAACCTTTTTGCTGATTTTGGGTTTGTCTCTGATGCTTACATTCCTCAGAAATTGGGTAAGAATGGGAAGAAGTTTGGTTTTGTTCGCTTTAGTGACAAGCAAGAGGGCTTAAATGCTATTTGGGGTCTTAATGGTTGGTGCTTTAATGAGTCTTTGTTAGCTGTCTCGTGGGCTAAATTTCATAAGAAGCGGAGCTCTAAACCTGTCAAGCGGGTTTGGGTCCCTAAAGCCAATCAAAGTAGGTTGGTTCATTCACACTCAATAGTCCCTGATGATTCTGAACGAACGTTTACTAACCCTATCCGTGCAAATTTGACTCATTCTATTGGTGGCGATGATGCTATTGATTCTCGTGATTGTTTTACGTCACCTTTGCATTTATACAAGGATGTTCTCTGTGATCATGCTCCTGTTGATAGTGAGGACACAAAGTTAATCAAATATGTGTCTGATGTCTCTCCTGATCTTGAGGATTCTATCTTGGTTCTTTCAAAGGCCGGTGCTAGGAGTAAAAGGAGAGGTAAGACTGTGTTGAAATCTAAATAGAGGTTGGTTTTGGATGCGTCTCGGAAGTCTAAATCGACGTCTTTTTAAACTGCGCGGAAGTTGAGGATCATAGAGGATGCTAGAGCGGCGATTGATCGAAAGCAAGCTCTGGTGGAAAAGATTTTTTGGCTAAAGGTTATTCCATCCAAGAAGAAGTGATTGTTTTTTTTCCTTTCTTTGGGTGCTTTTCCAGTTGTAGTTAGGTGCCTTTTCAGGTTCTCCTGGTTTTAGCTTTCTGCTTTTACTGTTTATTTTGGTGTTTTACCTATGCTATTTTTGCTGTTTTGATGGTTATTTTGTAGCATCTTTGATACTTTTTAGCCTGTTGCCTTCAAGCGATAAAAAAAATTGTCATCATTTTAGCGAGCAAATTTCATCACAAATCACATATTCACAAAAAAGTTATTAAATTTATAGGAAACTTGTTAAATAATTTGGTTCAAAAAGTCAGAGAAGCTAAATATTAAGCTCAAAAAGGTTAGGATTGAATTTATAATGTCGTAAAACTGAAGAGAGCAATATACAAATTTTACGAATCAGACTTTATTATCTTAAACTATTTTATATTTGAACTTTGAACTTTCTTTGTTTTTTTTAAAGAATAGGTTAGGATAAGAGTCAGCATATGAGAGACCCAAAAATGAAGATTCAACTAGGGCTAAGTATCGGTCCTGGACTGGAACGAATGAGGCTAGACCGAATGGATTGAGGATAAAAGTTGAGGACCAACCTGGGCTGAAGACTGGATCGAATGGATTGAGGACCAAAGTTGAGGACCAACCTGGGCTAAAGACTGGACCGGAAAAAGTTCAGTCCTGGACTGAATCGACTGAGCTTTTTTCAGTTCTGCATTAGACCGAACTTCTAATGAGGTGAACTTGTATTTGTGGGCTAAACCTGTGTTTCTAGGTTGAGCCTGTGAAGCAAGGTGAGACGGTGGTTGATTGGAGTGGACGGTAGCAGCAAGTGGTGACTGATGAGCAAGGGTGAGCGACTTGCGACAATGAACTGACTGAGTGTTGTGCGCTCAATGGTTGGTAGTTGCCTTCAAGATTCTGGCGACGACGTTTATGGTTTGGGCGGGCGACTGAGAGACCAAGGGTGAGAGGCTGATAGGGGCAAGGGGTGATTGGAGAAAGACAAGCCCCCTTAGAATCGGGATTCAATAAGTGTGTGATTGACTAGTGGGAGGAGAGGAGGGAGTCACTACATGAAAAAGGGCATTGGCCACACCAATTTTCGTCGTCCTTTTAATACAACGTCGACATGTTTTCGTCGCAATTTCGACGCCCTACACTAGACGTTTTAAGATAAGGCGATAGTATTATTTCCGACGTCCTTATTCTTAAAATTCGCCGCCCTTAGTGTCTTTTCTTGTAGTGAGTTACTTAGAGTTAGAAACCCTAAAAATTGAATATCTCACTAATAAGGTTCGGTCATTCGATCAGTCATCGATCCATACAAATAGGTCCAGGGGTTAGACCGAGGATCGAACATGACAAATCCACGAACTAAGGATTGGACCGAAAAATATTTGTCCAATTTGGTCCACTACAAAGTTCGGTCTGGATTGGAGTACTCAGCCCTAGATGCAATACAACATCTATATAAACATTTCAAATTTAAGCCTATAAACCTTAACAATTAATTGCAAAGTATGTGTGTGTGGAAAAAGGGATATACGCGTATGCGTTTTAAGGCGGAATTTGCCTTGTTTTATTTATTTATTTATTTTTTAATTTATATACATATGCATTGATCTTTAGGACACAATAGACTATAGATCAATCTTTAGCCTAAAAAATGGATCATTAACCAATTCCAATTACATATATAATACATCAAAAGATATAAAATATGAACTATGTCTATATATAGATAGAGAATGTTCAGTATGTTTTGACAAAACTACTTACGAAAAAATACAAAGAATTCTTTACAATTAACCATAGTGGATAATAGTGTCATGCCCATAGTGAAACCATGGATGGTTTAACAATAGAAGTGGGAGAAGTTAAATGTGTAATAATTCCAGTGATTTAGGCAACAAATCAACCATCACATGATATGATCATCCAAAGTAACTTCCAAAGATTATATTCAACTTGTACCCACACTATTGAACAAGTTATCTTCACTATAAATGGTCACTCAGTGCCTATTATAAAATTATAAAGGGAAATTGGACGGTAATATACCGACCTTTAGGGGTATTGAATAGCAATATACCGACCTTTACTTTTGGATAGTAATATCACTAACCTTTATAGTTTGGTAACATTAATGTACCTTCAAGGATTTACACCCTAAAAATTAACAACAAAACTAACCGCCTAATCCTAAAATTACTGAATACAAACACTCAACACCCCTAAAAATACCTAAAAATGGAACCGGTTTTTTTGGCATCGCCTGCCACGTCAGACCGTCAACCGGTTCGCCGCCAGAAAATCCTTGAAGGTACATTAATGTCACCAAACTATAAAGGTCAGTGATATTACTGTCCAAAAGTGAAGGTCGATATATTGCTACTCAACACCCCTAAAGGTCGGTATATTACCATCCAATTTCCCAATTATAAAAGGCTTATGCCCACCAAAAAGTAGATTTTTCATGCAACTAGCGTGGTGAGAAGGCGATACCTACTTGTCATATTGCAAGCACACTAGTCTGGTTGTAGCATGTTGAGGTCGATCCCACATGGATTCAATCTAACAACATTGAAGATCGAAGAAGAAGATTGATTACTAAGTCAATCGATTTTGAATTTGGTTTGTTTAACTTGCTAATTCTAACTAAGAGCAATGCAATTAATCTAAGGCTTATAATTAATGGGTAAAAACACATCTAGGGATTTGCTTTCCCAACACTGAGTTTGATTATTAAGATCTAGTTTGTGCAATCATACTTTCATTCGAATCAAAAACCAATAATCAATTAATTGTAATACTCTTTCGATGCTTAATAGAATTACTCCAATTAACCTAACTAACAACTTTCATATGTTTTTTCATGTTAATCAAAGTTAATTAGGCAGAATGTCGATATTAGAATTAATCTAATTCACCTTTAAGTTCTTCGAGTGGCTATTTGAAAATAAAGATGGATGAAGAAAGAATTCCATTAACAACTTTTAGTGCTCCTCAGGGGCATTACGAGTTGTTAGCTATGTCATTTGGTCTAAAGAATACACCTCAAATGTTTCAGAGACAAATGAATAAATATATTCATGATTCCTTAATTTTTCTAAGGCTATTAAACCACAAAAGGATGATCTTTCAATAGTAACTCAAAATACATCGACCATGGACTTGTCTTCAGAAAAAAATAAGCGTGCCTATGTTGAACAAGAAATTTAATTCGTTGGATTATAGATTAAAAATGGGCAAGTTATTCTGCACAAACACATTCTAGAAAAAATAGAAAAATTTCCTGAAAAAAATTGAGATTATGAAACAACTATAAATAGTTTTAGGATATCTCACTTAAGTATAATATTTTATCAAAGTTCTAGCAAAGTTGAGAAAATCTTTGCAGAAAAACACAAAAAAGATGTTGAGTGGAGTTTGACTTTTGATGATTCATTATCTGTGAGAAATCTCAAAAAAACATGCAAAAATCTTCTTCTCCTCAATTTGCCTAAGGAATAAAATAATTCGATCCCTGAGATATATGCTAGAAATGAGCATCGGTTGGAAAAATCATGCTATTATAAGGGAAGTTTTAATATAAAGCTGAATGCAATCATATAACCATGGAAAACCAAATTCTTGCTCTCTTAAGGGAAATTTATTTTTTTTAAAAAAATATTTTTATCCCCATACGGATATTTAATCTGAATGAATTGTAAAGGCATATACTTGTTTTAATAAAAATAGTTTATCGAATATGCAAGCACAATGAAACCTCCTACATTGTAATTGTGATTAGTTCTCTTTTTCTATTCAACATATACAAGGTTCGAAGAATTCATTATCGACAATCTAAAGCGAGTAATAGCCAACGGAGTTCAATATGGGGAATGTCTCGCGCCAACAAGTGGATGATATCGAATACCTGATACCTGAATTACTAGGACATGTTTCACCTCCTAGTATTTTTGTTCTACGTAATCTCAGGCAACATATATAATAAGAAAAGATGCATATATGGTTCAAAGTATGTCGAGTATATGATAGACGAGAGATTTAATCTTTATGGTCTCTTGATCAACTATCTTGAAAAGTGTGATATTAGAAATTAGAGTGTTGTTACTAGTAAGGTACAGAAAAAAATGGTTCATTGAGTGTTATGCTTCAATCGTGAATTTTTGGAATCACTATGAATTTGGCATATGCAATTCTTGGGGAAAAATGTTCCATTTTGGGAATAATTCTGGAGTGAGAAAAATTTCAATATGTCCTAACACTGCCCTCCAATTGACCCAATCATGAAGGATTGAGATTCGGGAAGGTTAATTACTTCCAAAGTGATAATTGGAGAGTTATTCCAAAACTAGAAGATTATTTCCAAGGTTCACAAACTTCCAAAAAGTTTTATTCACAAGGGTATGGAAACCACATTAACAAGAAGTAAGAGATAATGTGGGATGGTAGCATAGTTCTTATGAATGTGCAAATGTAGACTATATCAGTAATGAGATTAATATGCTCATTTTCTAATTTGAGTAGAAGACACGTTTGACAGATTTATGCATGGAGAATAGTTTCCCAACGTTGAAGAAAAGAAATCCATCTTTCACTGGCAAAAGCAGTTGGATTTTACAACATAATGCATCACCTTTAGAGGGATATTTCCTAAGAATTTAGGGTTATCCAATGTGGTAACAGTACTACATTAATTTATCATAATAAGTATGATCCAATTGTAGATTTTTAAGAAGCTAAGCATGAAGATGTATATGCATATATGAATATGATGAGAATAGGAGTTGGAGACGTATCTACGTACCGAAAGGAAATCTTATCTTTAGGAGTTCTTTGACAAATACAATCCTGTGGATTGAGATAAGGATGGAGTTTTAGTCTACACACCTAAAAGTTGTGTGTATTATTACAGTTTGTACTACTAAGTTAGGCCCTGTTCAAATGAGAATTGTAGCAGATAGCGGTTTAAGCAGCGGAAGAGATTTGAGTAGCGGATAGTGGATGACTGTTCAAATGAGAATTGTGTTCGGTAAATTTAGATGTTGAATTAATAGATTAATGTGAATTGACATAAAAGGATATCAATAATTTCCAAATATAAATTTTTCAAAGGGTATTTTGACCAAAACATATGAAACACTACTCCAAACGCTAAACGTTAACTTTATTAACATTTCACAAAACGCTCCTTAAAACGCTAAATGTTCCTCAAAACGCTAGCTTACTGAACGCTAGTATTTATACAATTAGAGTTTTGACTAGGTCAAAACGCTAAATGTTACCCGAAACGCTACTGCCGAACACAACATTAGTATAAGTTAGATAATATGCATATATCCCCCTTCAGGTTTGTGACATTTCTAAATCCAACGTTGACGTTTTTAAATAATATTTACCTACCCTAAAATTTTGAACCAATTTAATTTAGCTATTTTTCCGAGGAATATGTCAAATTTTCTGGTGCATGCGTGAATATTTGTGATGGAATTTGTTTGCTAAAATGACAATAACTTTAGCAAATAAATTTCATCACATATCAAATCAGAAAAGTTGCTAAATTTACTAAAAAAGTAGCTAAATAAAATTGGTTCAAAACTTAGGATGGGTAAATATTAACTAAAAAATGTTCGAGTTGAATTTATAAACGTTATAAACCTGAAAGAGAGTATATCCAAATTTTCCATAAAATTCTTATCAAGGGTCTTGCATCTTGCAATAATTAGTATGTACTAAAGCCACTAGGGCATCCTATGTGTCCAGAACTCTTCTATAAAAGGTTAAGGATGTGCATGAAGAAGGCGGGGTCATTTGTGCACTCTTGAACAAAGAGAGAAATACAGAGTCACTATTTCTCTATGAGCAAACCTCTTTGATGATCCTAGAAAGTTTCTCTTTAAATCTTTTCATTGTAATATTTCCACTTTCAAGCTTTCAATAAAAGAAGTTTCCAAGTCGGGAACATGATCCAATTAAACCTTATGCTTTAAATATTGTAATTTCTAGATTAAAGTTCCACAATCCTGTAAAAATTAAGCAAACTTAGTTTGTGACTATGGTTTGAGGTAAGAAATGAAACAAATATGTTATATGCTTGGTCTAAGTTTGCAAGGTTGAGATTATTCATCTTTGTAAACTAAAAGTTGAAAAACGCTAAAGGCCCAACACAACTAAACTAAGGGAACCATAAAAACTCTCCAATCAAATTTAATTAATTTTGCTGAGCATAGCGGGTCTATGTTCATAGAAAATATAATATTTGAGATATATGTAGTAAATTGTGATAATTAGCACCATTAAAATAATTGTAAAAGTTACGAGTGTTTATTTTAATCGTTTAATTTGCATAAAAACCTCAAAAAAGATCTAGTACTACAAAAAGGTCATTGTTTTAGATAGACCCTTCTTTATAAATATAAAAGTCAGTGCCTCTTTAAATATATTTGTACTAAAAAGGAAGACTCTAATAATTATTATCATAAAACATGAAGCACTTTTAAATCTTTTATGAAAATAGAAGGCTCTTAACATACTTATCTTCAAAACATGTATGAGTTACCTTAGAGTCATTATTCATTTTTTTTTGCAAAGTTAATTTCTTTATTAGTTATCTATAATTACCAAAAGTAATCCCTAAATATCAACACTTATCTTCAAAAAATCCTTAATGCATTGATCCCTACAAAAATGCCTAATACCAAGCAACAATTTTTTTTCTTTTTCTAGGCTTTTCTAAAAAATAATAGTAGTTTTGTCAAAAGATTAGTACTCTCTCTGTTACATATTATTTGTCACTTAATTGATTGTCATGGTCTTCAATGTTATTCTTTGATTGACAATTTCATATACAATATTTTATTACCAATTGCAGTATTATACTTTTCGGAATGATAGTTTTTGCTATGAATATACCGATAATAATTTTATATAACAAGCCATCGTATATATTGAGAAATTTATAGTCAAAATTTTTAAAGTTTGATGACACAATTTTCAAAGGCAATAAATAATATGAAACAAATGAAGTAGTTTTCATCTTGTCCATTGAATTTGAAATCAACAATTTATATTGGTGCATCTTATATTTAAACAAAAACTTATATATATATATATATATATATATATATATATATATATATATATATATATATTGACCCAGCCGATGACACAATATGTTCAACACTGTTGCCTTCACGAGCCACCTTATTCTGGGACCTACTACACATGGACCAATGGCCAAATCCGCTCCAGGATAGATCGACTACTGGTAAACACTCAATGGTACCTACTTACAGACTTGCTACAGGTCAACTTCAAGGCATCTGGACTGTCAGACCATTCAGTCATCACTGTCAACTTCATGGAGATGAAAAAACCGAAGCAACCATTTAAGTTCTGTGACATGTAGACTAAAGATGATC
This sequence comes from Portulaca oleracea, assembly GCA_029582165.1. Taxonomy (NCBI): domain Eukaryota; kingdom Viridiplantae; phylum Streptophyta; class Magnoliopsida; order Caryophyllales; family Portulacaceae; genus Portulaca; species Portulaca oleracea. Next base: position 19,354,200 of record CM055882.1, on the reverse strand, counting down.
GCTTCAACAATCTGATTAAGGACACGCTTATGGAGATTCCGGAGGGCCACAAAATGTTTCAATTAACACAATTCCTCCATAAGCTTCGTCCGAAGCTGCAAGCTCTACATAGGGATGGATTCCATGATATTTACACACAAGAAATTGCAGCAAGAGATAAACTCACAAATCTCCAGGATATGCTCAATCAAGATCGGACAAACACTACGCTTCAGCAAGAGGAGCATCAGCAGAGACGCCACTACTACGACATTTTACACTCGTCTCTACTCTTGAAACGACAGCAAAGTAAACTGGCATGGGATGATATGGGTGACAGCTGCTCAAAACTATTCTTTGCTAAGATGAGCCAGAAACGCTGCCAGCTGTACGTTCGTGAAATCGAAACCAGTGATGGTACTAAAGTCACAGGGTTGCAGGAAGTCAACGAACAACTCAGCATGTTCTATAAAACCCTGCTGGGGAATAGCGAGCTACAGCAAACAACATTGCAGGAAGACATATTCAATATGGGCCCTCGACTAAACGAGGTTCAACAGATCAAACTCAGTAGGCCAATAACGGACAAGGACTTCAAGGAGGCCATCTTCACAATACCCAATGACAAAACACCAGGACCAGACGGGTACTCCAGTGGTTTTTATAAAAGTTGCTGGAATCAAATAGGAGACCTTGTCTCAGCTGCTGCTCAGGAATTTTTCGTCACAGGAAAGCTCCTCAGACAACTAAATGCAACTAAGTTGGCTCTTATTCAGAAAGTGCCAAATCCTAGCAAAGTCACTGAGTTCCGTCCTATAGCCTGCTGTAACACCTTTTATAAGGGCCTCACCAAAATCATTGCCTCACGATTAAGAGAGGTCCTCCTTGTTCTAATCAACCCAAGCCAAGCAGCTTTTGTGCCCGACCGACAGCTCCTTCACAACGTTCTGCTCTGCCAAGAGATTGTAAGAGGTTACAACCGATCGTCTATCACACCTAGATGCTCGATGAAAATAGACCTTCAAAAAGCTTTCGATTCGGTGCATTGGAGTTTCATTGAAGAAGCACTTCATGCGTACCGATTCCCGGGATGGCTCATTAAATGCATAATGGCTTGTGTCACATCGCCCACCTTCTCCATTTGCTCGAATGACATCTCCTCTCCCAATTTCAGCAGGAAACGACGTCTAAGACAAGGAGATCCGATGTCTCCACTCCTATTTGTTCTGACAATGGAATACCTTTCACGATCTATCCAATACGTCGTCAGCAAGCAAGCGGGCTTTAAATATCATCCAAACTGCAGACGCCTACAAATCACTCACCTTGTTTTTGCAGATGATCTGATCCTGCTCTCCTCGGCTAATAACACCTCCATTCGAACCCTTAAGAAGGCTTTTGACCACTTCTCAGCAGCCACAGGCCTTATCGCTAATAATGGAAAATCAGAAATGGTCATTGGGGGTGTACCCAATGATGCCGCAACAGCTCTCATTGCTGACATAGGATTGTGAGAAGGTACGCTACCCTTTAAATACCTGAGAATCCCTATCTCTCCAGTAACCTCACAAAAAATGATGCCAACACTCTTGTGGAAAAGATTCTCTCGCGAATCAAAACATGGGAAAGCAGGCACATCTCTTATGCTGGAAGAGTCACTTTGATTAACTCTATTCTGATGGGGATTTATAGCTTCTGGGCAAGAATAATCGTCATTCCTAAGCACGCCATTTAAGAAATTACTCGCTTTTGCCGTAATTTTCTCTAGGGCTCTTCCTCTCATTATAGTAAAACCCCTATGGTGGCCTGGGGGGTTGTTTGCAGACCAAAACACATGGGAGGACTGGGTCTCCGAGACCTAACATCCTGGAACAATGCCAACATTGCACGACTGGTATGGGCGATTCAGAGGAAAGAGGATAACTTATGGGTCAAATGGGTTCATGTCAAATACATTTGAGGGTCATCCTGGTGGGGATATCAACCTCCTTATGATGTCTGCACTTACTTTAAGCACCTCTGCCTTGTTAAAGAATCCTTCAAATGGGGCTGTGGACCCGGAAACAGATGGCACTGGAAAGGAGGAGGGGCTTCAACAACGGGTGATTACGATGCAACAGGTGGATACATTTGGAGCCTTGGGACCATGTATGAGGTTGGATGGGCCTCAATTATTTGGAACCCCCTATCGATCCCACGCCAGTCTTTCATCACCTGGGTCCTTCTACACGGAAAACTTCCAGTTAGAGCTAGAACAATGCGTTGGCAGCCTGGAGGTCACTCCCTTTGTCCCTACTGTGATTTGGAGGTTGAAACTATTGACCACCTTTTCCTTGATTGCGCTTTTGGGAAAGAGGTAAGGCAATCTTTGGGAAATTGGGGGCTTAGTCAACTGTCAACCTCCTAAGAATGGAAACAACAGCTGTGCGATCTCTGAAAAACCAGTAAAGAAGCTCAACTGAATTGTGCTTTCCTCACAGCGTATGTCTATCATATCTGGACTGAAAGGAACAACCGTGTCCACAAGACTCAATGCGTTACTCCTCAAATGATAGTTACAAAAGTAAAAAATGATGTAATAAATAAGGTCATTATGGTAGCAAAAAATAGGAAGAAGTACGACAGACTGGTTGATATAGTACTTAGTATGTGATTTGAGGGATCTTCCCTCCACCTCCTGTATGCTACATTGATTTGGTTAATATAACCTGTTTTCTTGTGCGATATATATATATATATATATATATAATATACAAATCTGAGAGAAAAGGAAGGACCCATGCTGAGTATTCAAAACCTCTAGGCCTAAACAACCGACCCAAGAAACAAAGAAAATAAAGAAGAACAATACAGCTAACTACCTAGAGAAAAGAAAAATAATTAGCTACCACTTATAATTCTAACACCCCCCTCAAATTGGTGGGTGGTGAACAACCCGATTTGCTCAAGTTCTGGTGGTGCTTTGTTTCAGGCAAAGCCTTGGTCATAATATCAACAAGCTGCGAGCCCGTGGGAACATGCTTGAGTGAAATCAAACCTTCTGCTAGTTTTTCTCTGACAAAGTGGCAGTCGATCTCAGTGTGCTTGGTTCTTTCATGATATACAGGATTGTGTGCTATATATATGGCAGCTTGACTATCACACTTAATGGGAATTGGTGTGATAGAATCAATCTGAAACTTAGATAATATCCGGCTTATCCGGGCTAGTTCTGCAACCAGACGCCTCAAGCTTCTATACTCAGCTTCTGCTGAGGAGAGTGAAACTACTTGCTGTTTCTTTGATTTCCATGAAATCAAAGTATTGCCAAGGAAAATGACAAAGCCACTAATGGATGTTATACTATGTTTACATGCTCCCCAATCAGAATCACTAAACCCCTGAAGAATAAAATCACTGTCTTTGTGTATCATTACTCCCAAATCAAGATTACCTTTCAAACATTTCAGAACATGGATGACAGCTTTCCAATGTAGGTCGATGGGTGCTTTCAAATATTGGCTTAAATGTTGTACAATGAAGGCTCTATCTGGCCTAGTATTGACCAAAAAATGCAGCTTACCCACTTGTTTTCTATACAAAGATGGATCGGGTAATGGTGTGCCTGAATCTGGAGAAAGCCTGACATTTATATCCATGGGGGAAACTGTTGTTTTCATATCTTCAGTACCAAATTCATGAAGAACTTCCTTTGTGAATTTCTTTTGGGTTAAAACCGAACCTTCTGGAACTTCAACAATCTCCATCCCAAGAAAGAATTTAGCAACTCCAAGATCTTTAATCCTAAAAACTTTATTGAGATGCTATTTCAGAGAGTTCATTTCCTCAACATCATCACCAGTCACAAGGATATCGTCAATATAAACTGCTAGATACACTGATTTTCCTTCTGATCTTCTTTAAATTAAACAGTGAATAATCATTCTCCAAATGTTTATAACCCCTTTTGTATAAAACTTCAGTCAATTTTGCATACCATTGTCTTGAGGCCTGTTTCAAACCATATAGAGATTTCCTCAGCTTGCAAACTATATTAGGATATGTTTTAGGGACACCATCAGGGACCTTCATGTAGATTTCTTCATGGAGATCCCCATGAAGAAAGGCATTGTTAACATCCAACTAGAAAAGGGGCCAACCCCTATTCACTGCCAAATAAATCATAGCCCTAATGGTTGTCATCCTTACAACAGGTGAGAATGTCTCATTGTAATCAATCCCCGTCTTCTGTGTGAATCCCCTCACAACCAATCTAGCTTTCAATCTCTCTTTACTCTCATCACGCTTGCATTTAACTTTATATACCCACTTGCTATCTATGGCTTTTCTTCCTTTTGGAAGGCTAACCATTTCCCAGGTATTGTTGTCTTGTAAAGCCTTCAATTCTTGTTTCATGGCTTGCATCCACCGAGGATGCTGACTTGCTTCTATATAAGAACTTGGCTCATGTATATCCAAATAGACACTTAAATCAGCGTCAATGTTAGTAACACCACAAAAGGAGACAGTTCTAGGAGTATAATAAAGGTTAGTAATGCAAGATAAGCAAGTCTCATAATCATTCAAATAACCTGGAGTTTTATGAATTCTTTCAGACCTCCTGAGAGGCTGAGAGGCAATGACAGCATCAGAATTAGGTTCCTCAACAGCTCCCTATTGGGAAGTAGTACTCTCAAGACTTTCAAAGTTAATAGTGATATCAGAGGTATAATTGCTTAATATGTCATAGTCTGTGACAAGATGCTGTATAAAAGGGTCTTGATTCTTAAAAGGAAAGACAGATTCATGAAAAATAACGTCCCTAGAAATGATAAACTTATTGGTTGTCAAATGTTTAGACCCAGATTTGTGTCTAAATACCACCTAAATCCTTAGGCTTTTAACTCGTTTCGTGGTTTAATTTCATAGCTTTTAATGTGTTTTTGATTATTTTGTAGATTTTGGAATTTTCACCAAAAACGTAGCAAAACGAGCCTTTTTATAGCATTCTTGGCGATTTTCTCCCGAGCTGAGCTGGACTGGAAACCGAGACGGAGTCGACCTGGGACTACACTCCCGACCTTTGGTGCCGATTAGTGAAGTAACGCATGATACGACCTTCGGATCGAGCGTTACATGTTTCGGAAGGAAGGAAGAACAAAGGGAAGGGAAGCCGGAGCGTAGCCCCCGCCACGAATGGCGTAGCACCCGCTACGCCCAGAGTGCACTGGAAGCCGCGAGTGACCGTGGCCACGGTCATGGCCACCGTAGCCACAGTGGGCGTGTGCTGGGATCAGGACGACAGGGAAAAACCGTGCCCACGGTCTTTGGACACCGTAGCCACGACGCCTCGAAGAGAAGAATCGCCCGTGAGTTTTCGCTCGTCACGCCCGCGACGGGGGTTGGTCGCGCCCGCGACCCCCTTGCTGGGCTGCGACTCTTCGGCCTTCAGCGCTGCGTTTTGGGCATTTTTACCCCATGTATAAATAGACTCTTTTGCTGCCATTTTTGGAAGAGGATTCGTCTTAGAGGAGACTCGACTTATCTAGGGTTAGACTTAGACATTTTTTCCAGCTTGTAATTAGTGGATTTTAGAGGGAGATTAGTGAAAGATTAATCTAGAGTTTTGGAGATTTGTGTATGTTATTGAAGATTTGGGTATTCAATCAATTGAAAGATTGTTGGATCATCCTTTTATTGCTTTCTATTGTTCATCTACAGCATTTTGATAAGTATTCTCTTCCCTTAACTCTTTTATTAATTACCTTGCTAATTACTTTGCTTGTTCTTAATTGCTTTGCTTGGTATTTCATTGTTCTTGCTTGTTTATGGTTGTTTGATGTTAGAAATCATGTTTAGGTTTGGGTTGGATGTTGTTAGCTTAGTTTTTATCATGATTAGTGGCTAGAAACCCTATGGGTTAGGGGGTAATTAAGGGTGTGAATGGGTGATTAGGTTTGGGTTAGCAATATTAGTTGGTAATTGGTTGGGAAATCAATTTCCCATTCCTTTCCTTCCCTCAAGTGGGATGTATTTGGGTTCGAAAGCTCCCGAATACATCCAAAACTTGTGTTGGAAGGTTGGAATTGGGATAGTTAGTACTCTATTCATGGAAGTGAATAGAGGCTAACTAGGAAATTCCGTTTCATTAACCCTCCGGGTCTGTCGAAGGACTTTGGGGAAGTTAATCCGGACTATCCTCGAAAGAGGAAGCTCGGTTGGTATTTTCTAACGGAATTGCCACTTGGTTCTCCCTTCTTGTTATTCCCTGTTGCAAAACCCATTTCCTCATCCCCGTTTGCATCCCGAAAAGCCTCCGAAGCCCATTTTCCATTCCTTGACTGACCTTAGGTTTCTTTGTTGCGTTGTGACCCTTTTCAAACCGATATCCTTACCTTAGCAATCTCGACCCGACCATTGACCTAGTTCCTATGACCAAGGCCGCCAGCTCCCTGAGAGAGAACGACAATACCGAGGTCCTACAAACCACGTTACACAAAATGGCGCCGTTGCCGGGGAGCCAGCGCCCCTAATTTTAGTTGCTTGGTTTTTTGTTATTTGAGTTGCTTTCGCGCTAGAAATTAGTTTGTGCTAATCCCGATGAATTTGATGCTTCTATTGGTTCTTGTTGGTGCATGTAGGTACACCCTATTGTTCTATCGAGCATCGTAGGAGGCCTCGAGTCCAATGGGTGAAGTCCAAGCTGATTCACCCCGTACTCTTCTATCATATGCCGTTCCATCTTCAAGTACGGGAAGCAACCCGATCATCTTACCACCATTACCACCTGATGCTGTGTTCGAGTTTAAGCCGCGCTTACTTGAAGTCTTCGAAAGAAACCCGTTTCATGGGGACGATGCTGCTGAAAGTCCCATTGCTCATATTGATAAATTCGAAGACCGGATTAGCTTTATGCACATTCCAAAGATATCATCAGAATTTTTGAAGTTGAAGTTCTTTCCTCTCACTCTTGGGGGGAAAGCAAAGATATGGCTACAAACATGTCCACCTGGTTTTTATTCTTCATGGGAGGCACTCAAAGGAGATTTTCTTCACCGCTTCTTTCCGCCGAAGGAGACACACCGACTTCGAGCAGAAATTTTAAGTTTCAAGCAAGGGCCGGGAGAGAGTCTTTTCGACGCTTGGGGGAGATTTAAGAGTCTTCAACGTCAATGCCCTCATCATAACTTACCGGATTGGATGTTGCTTCAACATTTCTATCATGGACTTCGTGGTCCTCTTAGAGAATCTATTGATATTGCGTCCGGAGGGATGTTCCTAAAGAAGACTGCGGAGGAAGCCAATATTTTTCTTCATGAGCTGTCTCAGAGTATGCCTAGTTGGGGAGGTGGCCAAAATTCAGGAAATGGGGATGATTCTTTGGAACACAACCCCACTATCAAGCTTCTAATGGCTGCCGTCCTTAATTTACAAAAGAAGATGGTGAATGATGGAGTTTCCAACCAGTTGAACTTAGCCCGAGGTATGCAAGCCATTGCATCCATTTCCGCCCCATATCTCGAGCATCGATGTGTGGAGTATCGTCAAGTGGGACACATGAATGCCGTTTATTCCAACCAACTTTATTCCCATTCTCATAAGGATTATGGTCCTGGTTATACTACATTTGCCAATCCTACATTTTATCCTGTTTCTTACGTCTATGACCATCATGCATGCTTTCAAGAAGAGTTTTCGCCTCAACCCACCTCACAACCTCAATTTTCTCAACCATCCCAAGATTCTATGACTGAAAAGTTGTTGCACCAAATTGTGGCTAATCAAGAAAGTGAAGGTGCTCGCCTTAGAGACCTTGAAACCCAAATTTCTCAAGCCACCCAACCTTCACCGACTCCAATGGTACAAGTAAATTCTGTCAATCTAGGGAGTGGGGAAGAGGTTGATGAGTTTTCTTGGGTAGAGGATAGTGTTTAGGAGGAAAAAGTAGAGAATGAGATGGAGATGAACGTTGAGGAGAGAGTTGTGGTTGAGGAAGCTAAGGTTGAAGAAGAGAAGGTGTTGGATGAGGAAAAGGAGGAAGAACAACAAAGAGAAGAGATTTTGGGAGGAAATATCCATGGATGCTCCGAAGAGCGATTTGATTCCCACCAAATGCAAATTCCTCTTCCAGATTGGTTGATTCAACACTTGATTGATGAAGGACATATTGAATCAAAGTTTAATGTCCCTACTGAGACACCCTTTTTCAAGCCACCTTGTGTTGAAGTCAATTCAGTGACCACGATTGTTCATGAGCATAAAGAGGAAGTTTATATTCTTGAAGTGGAACCCGGTGATGGGCATGAAAACGATCATTCTAAGGCCTTATGTTCCGAACCCGAGGCTATTGAAGATACATCTCGTGATGATTCTCTCAAGATTGTTCCATTAAGAAGGGAGATATCATTGGATGAAGTTTATGTTGAGGACATTCACTATGATCATCCTCTGAAGATCATTCCATGGAGGAAGGAGATTTCTTTGAGTGAAACCTATGTTGAATGCAACAAAGTCAACGAGTTGATCTTCAAAGGTCCTAGGCCCGGTATACCACCGAACACCAAATCGAAGTTACTTTCTACTTCTATATCCTCGTGGCCTACTAAGTTTTTGAGGAAGCGAGATTCGTTTCTACGCAAGGGTAGGAGGTGTTGGAAGAGAAGAAGGAAACGTTGGTGAAGAAAGCCAAAGGAAATGCTACCCGGATATCCTAGGCGGATGATTAGGCTACCGGAAGAGTGTCCCGTGACACTCATGAACCTCCTTGAGAATCATGGGAAAAAGAGGAGGAGAAACTGGTGGAAAAGATTGATGATGTTTTTGGTTTGTGTCCCGAGGATTCCAAGAATCAAGTAAGTATTTAGGTCGAGCTAGGGACCTTAAACAAGCGCTCTATGGGAGGCACCCCATAATTCTTGAGTTCTTATTTCAATTTTTAGTTTTTGCATTTTTCTAATTTTATTCTCTTTTCTTTTCTTTAATTTTTCTTTTTAGCTTTCTTTAGGTTTTTCTATTTTTTCTAGTCTTTTTAGTTTTTCTTTATTTCTTTCTTTTGCAATTGAGGTATTAGTTCTAGGTTTAGAAAGAAAAAGGTATGAAAAAAAAAGGAGAGAGAGAAAAAAAATGATGTGAAAAAAAATAGAAAAAGAGTTGGAGTTGAAAAATAAAAAAAAAATTTGAAGTTGGAGTGAAGGAAGAATGTGTGAGTGAGTGAAGTTTTGAAAATAATTGAGTGTTAAAGGAGAGTTTGAGAGTTGGAAAATTATGGATTAAAATTGAAGAAGTATGAGAAAAATTGAGTGTTGAAGTGTGTTAATTTGTAGGAATTGGAGTTGATTATTTTGGCGTTGGAAGCAGGGTAAGGTAGCAGGCGCTACCTGATGTGTAGCACCCGCTACACCGCAGCAAGCAACAACAGCAGCAGTCAGCGCCAGGAGCTCACCGCAGCTACGGTGAAGAATACCGTGCACACGGTCACGCGCTGCAACGCCCAACACGCCAGCGCTCCCAACCGCTCCAGACAGGTCGCGCCCGCGACCTGACACTGTCAGCGAATATTTTCGGCCTAAAAATCCCGATTTTCTTCCACTTTTCTCATTTCTTTTCCTTCTCCTTCGACACTCTCCCTCTCTAAACACCTACACCTGCGACAAAACTCTCACTCACACCTATTCCATCCCTCTCATTCATCAATTCGATTCCCCCTTCTTCTCCATTTTTTCGATCCAAACCCTAATTCTTCCCATGCTTGTCAAGTCTTCTTTGAGGATTCAATTCACGCGAGTTCGTTCAGCTGTGCTACATTGTTCGACTAATTGGTATACACATCTAAGTGAGGTATTTCTTGTCTTAATTGTGCGCAATCCCTTCCCCTCTCATCTGCATTTGGTCTGTTCGTCATGTCCTGCTGAGTTGGGTTCGAATTTGTCATTTTTTTACTCACATTCTGCCTTGTTGTTTGCTGAGTTAGATTCGTGTTTGTGTTTTCTATTTGCTGTTTGTCTTGCTTAGTGTTTGTGTGATTGGTTGCTATCTTTCATCTGTTACAACACACGCACACTAGCAGAACAGTGAGATTCTCGTCAATTCACACACACACACCCACCTTTGAGCTGTTTTTGACATTTTTTGTGTACATACTGTGCAATTTCTTGGCTTTGGTGTGTTTAGCTGCTGTTTCTCATATGTTCCAGCACACACATTCTGTTTTTGCTAAGAGTTTGGTTGATTTTCACACACACTTACATTATGAGCTGAGTTAGTAAGTTGTCCCTGTGCTATTTGTGCGTGCTGTTTGTATATGCTGTGTGTTTGGTTCCTTTTGACAAGCAAAAGTTGTCCTCCTTGGTGATTACACGTCCAAGTGCTCTGATCTGAGGTAATTCCTTGTGATTTTTGTGCATATGCTTTTCAAACTCACGTGTTTGTTGCTTGTGTCGATTCTTTTTGGGTTACCTTTGAATTTAGGCACTGCTATTTGCAAAATTCTTGCCAAGTCTTGCTTTTGTTCATCATGAGTGGAAGGAACAAGCGTTCACGAGTCGAGGAAGCTTCTTCTTCGCAACCGGGACCATCCTCATTCACAAAGGATCGTTACAAAGCGCAAACGCCCACACTAATTCGGTGTGAACCAGATGCAGATGTGACTTTCCGGGATGAAGAACATAAACGACGGTATGAAATGTTCCAAGCATGGAAAATATGTGCACCGGATATTTATGATGCGGCGACAATTGAAGCCATCCATTGCAAGCCGAGCTTCGATTACCTCATTGGTGTTCTTGGCTGGGAGGTATTCATTATGATTGACGAGTCGGTTGTGGATCAACCTGTCCTCAAATTTTTAAGCTCCTTGAAGGTTCACAATGATGGCACGAAAGATGTGTATTTTGAATACCGGGTCGCCAACAAAGACAAGTTATGCAACTTGAAGCGTTTTTGCCGACGGTTGGGGTTGCCCGAGGATTGGAAACTCTATGAGCGATGCGCGAATTTTAATGAGTAGCAGGCAATGATGGACTTAACCTGTTGGAGGAGAATGAACCTTGGTATGAGGGGCGAATATCCCCGATATCATTGCCCCCGAAACTCTAAGGGGCGTGACTTCTGCAACCCAATTGTTCGAATCTTCCACAGAGTTGTGACCTGTTCGGTGTTTGGGAGAGATGACGGACACCCCAAGGTTTGAAAGGATGATCTTTTTGTGATCTAAAATGCCATAAGGGGTAAGCAGGTCAACACCGGATCTTGCATTCTACACTGTCTCCGAGAGATTAGCACGGAAACCCGACCCACTACTATCGGGATGGGGCACATCATTTGCCACTTCCTAGTTCAGGAAGGTTTTGGGAACTATTTGAAGAAGTGGAAACCGCGCTTTGATCCGGATCCTATCGACAAGGTGCGGTTGCAGAAAATGAACATCCTCGCCAAGCACCCGACTGCCACGATCTATTGCCATGGACACGACAACAACACGAAGATTCTTTTAGATCCGGACCATGCCGAGGAGTGGTTGGATATCACGAAGAAACGCAACTGGTCTTGTGGTCAAGTTCCTAGTGACCGCAAGGTTGGTGGTCCGGATGGGTCTAGTGGTGAAGAAGAAGAGGAGGACATTGAGGAAGGAGGGGAAGAAGACGAAAATGACGAGGAAGAAGAGGAGTATGCCGGCCACGGTGAAGCTAGTGGAAGTCAGAGTCACCCATGGGAAGCTTCATTTGAGCATCTTAACTCTCAATTTGAATAATTGAGAGTTGACCTTCGAGAGCAATGAGCGATACTCCAGCGTCAAAACAACTTGTTGGAAACCCAACAAGATCTGATACCTGCCCAACAGTCTACACTTCAGTGGCACGAGGGGTATTTTGAGCAATGAGAACCGATTGATCGTGGCGGGGTATTACCATTACTCCATTGCGAACCATCCCCCAGCACCACCGGAGTACATCAACAACTATTATCCCACCTACTTCCCATATCACCCATATCCTCCCCCGGGAGGATCCGAGCAATAATTTGTAAGTGTCCCCGCTCCCACTTTACTCTATTGATTTTATTTACACTGTTAGTGTTAGATAAGTGTGGGGGGTGCTTTATTGGAAAGTTGGAGGGAAAGTATGCTGGTTAGTCGGTTTTGTTGAGTTCGTTCTCCCCATGGGTTGAGTTATTTCGCATTCATTGCTTCATCATTGGTTCTGCCAGTTACGAGAGTTGTTTCACCCTCGATTCCCGCCTCAAACTAGTGAGATTCGGGGTTGAGGTCAGTTAGTGTCACTGTACATGTTGTGAATAGTTGGTCGTTCTTTAGTGTTTAGTCTCTAGTGTCTTGTTTATTTTTTCTATTTTTGCTCTTTTTCTTTTATGCATGCGACATTCACACTTACTATGTTTTTCTTGTTTATTCCTAACCAAAGTGTGATGTTTTCCCTGGATCGCGGATTGGTTCGTTAATAAATTGAAGACCTCGAGGTAACCTCTTTCCGCATTCTTTGTTGTGTATATATATTGATCCATGCTGCATGCTTGATTTTCTTTTGGGTGGCGAACCCCTTTGAGTGTTTGTGTTTGGATATATTGCTGTTGGAGTCGTGTGGGCTCGGGTCGCCACCATTTCTACTTGCTAGTTGTTTTTGTTTGTGTTTCGTAGGTTCTCTACCCTTTTCATGTGACACCTTCCCACAATGAGGACATTGTGGAGTTTTAAGTGTGGGGGGGGGGGGAGATATTCTGCTTCAAGGGTAGATCACCTAGTCATTTTGTTCCTTGTTTTCCTAGTTTTTGCTAAAATTTGAAAATTTTCGTGTGAAAAAGGAGAAAAAAGGGAGTGAAAACCTTTTCAGTTTTTCTTTTCGTTTGTCTTTGTTTGGTTTTGTTTCCTGGATCTCGTTATTGAAGTTGAGAAGTCGTTCTTAAACTTCTTTAAAAGTAACCGGTTGGAGCATTTTCGACCCTAATTCGGGTTCTAGTCGAGACTTACCCTTAATAAATTCCTTTCATTAAGTGTCTAGTGAGACCCCCGTTCCTTTCTCTTTTTGCTGGAACCAGGAGGTTTTAGGAGGTTGTGTCCGGGTTTATTTTGTTTCTCGTTTAGCAAAAGCAAAAAAAGGTGCAAAAAGAAAAGAAAAGAAAGAAAAGCTTCCTTAAAATATAATAACTTGAATAAGTGGAGCGTGTCGCTGTAGACATAACCACCCACACTTAGCCAACCTACACGAGCCCGGTATTCGTGGTACGGCATGGATACCCCTTAACCCTCCTCCCATATCGCTTTGCGACGGAGAGGCAAATGGAAAAGACCGTGTTGGGAGGGTATACCCCTTATATGGGCCGTCCAATTCCCGAAAGTAAGGCTAATACCGACTTCTAAAAACCAAAAAGAAAAAAAAAGTGAGAAAAAGAAAAGCAATTTTTGTTGGTAATTCCAACTCAAAAAGAAAGAAAAGAAAAAGTTTTTGCTTCTTAAAAGAGTGGGGCCTCCCCTTGCATCACCTACGGCCCTCACCAAGCCAAGGGCGACCAAATGCGAGGGAGGGAAATGCTTCTCTTAGTTGTTTCGTTGTTTTCAAATTCGGACGCGAGTTTTTAGAGTCTTTTGGTTCCCGTTAAAACCTTTTCATGTGGGGTTTCGCTTGATATAAGGTGAAGGGAGTTGAAAAATCTTTAAGATCGACCTTTATCTGAGCTAGGTGTTGTGAGGTGCTCCTAACAGTTACTTTGGGAGGTTTAATCACGTTTTCTTAGTTTGGATTGCGAGATCTTGTGAATCAAAGCCTTTGTTTTTCTTTTGTTTTCTTCGGTTTTGTTTTCACTTTCCCTCTCTTCTTTTTCTTTGGCTTTTGTGGGTACATCCGCTACAAACCCTCACGAGTCCATCTCGTCCACCCGGGCTTCCGGGGGGTTCAAAGGTCTTGGTGCATACGCTAAATGCACTCGTTTCCTCCCACGACAGAGGAGTTGGTGTTTAGTTTTCTTATTTGTTTTGTTTTGTTTTACTCGGGATGAGCAAAAGTTTAAGTGTGGGGGGGGTGTTTAGACCCATATTTGTGTCTAAATACCGCCTAAATCCTTAGGCTTTTAACTCGTTTCGTGGTTTAGTTTCATAGCTTTTAATGTGTTTTTGATTATTTTGTAGATTTTGGAGTTTTCACCAAAAACGTAGAAAAACGAGCCTTTTTATAGCATTCTTGGCGATTTTCCCGAGCCGAGCTGGACCGAAAACCGAGACGGAGTTGACTCGGGACCACACTCCCGACCTTTGGTGCCGATTAGTGAAGTAACGCATGCTACGACCTTCGAATCGAGCGTTACATGCTTCGGAAGGAAGGAAGAACAAAGGGAAGGGAAGCCGGAGCGTAGCCCCCGTCACGAATGGCGTAGCACCCGCTACGCCCAGAGTGCACTGGAAGTCGCGAGTGACCGTGGCCACGGTCATGGCCACCGTAGCCATAGTGGGCGTGTCTTTGGGATCGGGAAAGACCGTGCCCACGGTCTTTGGACACCGTAGCCACGACGCCTCGAAGAGAAGAATCGCCCGTGAGTTTTCGCTCGTCGTGCCCGCGACGGGGGTTGGTCGCGCCCACGACCCCCTTGCTGGGCTGCGACTCTTCGGCCTTCAACGCTGTGTTTTAGGCATTTTTACCCCATGTATAAATAGACTCTTTTGCTGCCATTTTTGGAAGAGGATTCGTCTTAGAGGAGACTCGACTTATCTAGGGTTAGACTTAGACATTTTTTCCAGCTTGTAATTAGTGGATTTTAGAGGGAGATTAGTGAAAGATTAATCTAGGGTTTTGGAGATTTGTGTATGTTATTGAAGATTTGGGTATTCAATCAATTGAAAGATTGTTGGATCATCCTTTTATTGCTTTCTATTGTTCATCTACAGCATTTTGATAAGTATTCTCTTCCCTTAACTCTTTTATTAATTACCTTGCTAATTACTTTGCTTGTTCTTAATTGCTTTGCTTGGTATTTCATTGTTCTTGCTTGTTTATGGTTGTTTGATGTTAGAAATTATGTTTAGGTTTGGGTTGGATGTTGTTAGCTTAGTTTTTATCATGATTAGTGGCTAGAAACCCTATGGGTTAGGGGGTAATTATAGGTGTGAATGGGTGGTTAGGTTCGGTTAGCAATATTAGTGGGTAATTGGTTGGGAAATCAATTTCCCATTCCTTTCCTTCCCTCAAGTGGGATGTATTTGGGTTCGAAAGCTCCCGAATACATCCAACACTTGTGTTAGAAGGTGGGAATTGGGATAGTTAGTACTCTATTCATGGAAGTGAATAGAGGCTAACTAGGAAATTCCGTTTCATTAACCCTCCGGGTCTGTCAATGGACTTTGGAGAAGTTAATCCGGACTATTCTCGAAAGAGGAAGCTCGGCTGGTATTTTCTAACGGAATTGTCACTTGGTTCTCCCTTCTTGTTATTCCCTTGTTGCAAAACCCATTTCCTCATCCCCGTTTGCATCCCGAAAAGCCTCTGAAGCCCATTTTCCATTCGTTGACCGACCTTAGGTTTCTTTGTTGCGTTGTGACCCTTTTCAAACCGATATCCTTACCTTAGCAATCTCGACCCGACCATTGACCTAGTTCCTATGACCAAGGCCGCCAGCTCCCTGAGAGAGAACGACAATACCGAGGTCCTACAAACCACGTTACATCAAAGAGTAGAGCTTATAAGCTTTTCTTCCTTGAGGGTATCCAACAAACACACACTTTTCTGCCCTTTCTTGAAATTTATCTCTCCCATGTTTGAGGGTATATAACACTGACAACCAAAGACTCTTAAGTGATCATAGGGAGGTTTCTTTCCAAACAATCTTTCAAAAGAGGATTTATTTCCTAATAGGGGAGTGGACATCCTATTTATAAGATAAGTAGCAATTAGAATACTTTCTCCCCAGAATTTTAAAGGCATTTCAAACTGAAACATGACAGCCCTAACAACTTCCAGCAAGTGTCTATGTTTTCTCTCAACAACTCCATTTTGTTGAGGTCTTTGTGTGCAACTAGTTTCATGGAGAATTCCTTTCTCAGCAAAGTAATCAATAGCTTGATTACTCTTCCCTATTTCTAAGGCATTGTCATATCTAATTCTTTTGACATTTGCACCATATTGATTCTTTACCATGGTTACACAAGATTGTAATAAGCTAAAGGATTAATGCTTTGTGGCCAAAAGGTGAGTCCAAGTACACCTTGTGAAATCATCTACAATGGTCAAAAAGTATTTATGTCCAGAATAGCTTGCTGCATGAAAGGGACCCCAATTATCAACATGTATCAACTCAAAACATTTAGTAGTGGAGATGTTGCTAGTCTGAAAAGGTAAACACTTTTGCTTTGCTTTATGACAAACATCATAATTATCAATATGAGAATCAGAAGTACATATAGGCAACAATTTCATCCTAGCACTTGATATGTGTCCTAAACGCTCATGCCAAAAATCACTCTTAACAGAAGCAACAACCTCATCATGTTTTACAATTCCATTATTACTAAAATCTTTTGAAGTATTAAGGTGATCTTGCAACAGTTTTCTATCCAAGAAATATAGGCCTTCTGCTTCTTTACCAAGAGCCATTGGCCTCCTCAATGAAGGGGCCTGCATTACACAATCATTTTCACTAAAAGTAACAGTACAATGCAACTGTCTGCACAAGCTCTTGACTGATATCAAATTGAACTTGAAATGGGGAACATATAAGACATTATTCAATGCCATATTCTTTGTGAGAGCTACCTTCCCAAATTGTTTAACAAGGACCTCATTTCCATCAGGCAGAGTTACATTAACAGGTTTGTCCAAGTTTCTTACAGAATGCATAGTATTCTTGTTCCCACACATGTGATAAGTGGCCCCGGAGTCTAATATCCAATCACTTTCGGTCAAATCACAAAAACAAGCAACAACATTTTACATATGTTTCGAGGAAAGAGTTTTGATGTTACTTGACAAAGTGTCAGTTTCTGTCACGAGATTGGAAGAAAATGACTCATTGGTAAGGGTCCGCAGAAGTTGCTGGAGGAGTTGCTTTGCCTGATCTTTATTCAGTGAAAAATGTGGTGAAGAAGCAGTGATCATTTTCTCCTGCCGTGGACCTATCTATCTTTTGCCAAGCAGCATTAGCTTGTCTCCTGGTATTCTGTTGATCAGAAGGCCTATATTGTGATTTGTTTTGATTCTTTGGAGGATATCCATAGATCTTGTACCATCTATCGATTGTATGGCTAGGTTTCTTGTAGTGATCACAAAACAAATTTGATTTCTTGGCTTCTTGATTCTTCTCAAGAGGTCTAGCTTCGGATTGATTTCTCTGTGAACTCTTGTTAGCATAGAAGGAAGCTGAATCATTTAGAGAACCATCATGATCTCTTACCTGCCTTTATTTCTCTTCTTGAGATAAAATAGCATAGACCTGGCTCAAAGAAGGCAGAGGGCTCATCATCAAAATGTTTCCTCTTGTGTTTGTATAGCTGTCGTTTAGGCCCATCAAGAATTGGAAGAGCTTTTGCTATTCAAAATGTACCTCAAATTGCTTGTTGATTTTAGGTTTGTAGGTACATTTTTCACACTAGCAAGATGGAAAATTGGTGACAACTCCTATTTCTTCCCACAACTTCTTCGCCAATGTATAATAGGTCACTGTATCCATAGAATCTTGAGATAATCTTGATATTTTTTTGTTGAATTGAATATAGCTTTGCTTTGTTTGCTTGACCGAATCTTTCTATTATATCCTTCCACAAATCCTGTGCGATTATAGAATACAAAACACTGTCTCGAATATTCTTTTGCAAGGAATTCAGAATCCAGGAAAGAACCATATCATTTCCTCTTTTTCAATAAGGGAGACAAGGATCATCAACTCCTAGCCTTGGTAGGTTTCCATTGACAATGCAATCTTGTTCTTTGCAGAGAGGGCGACGGTTGCTGACCTCCTCCAAGTATCGAAGTCGTCGCCTAAGAAAGGTTCAACCACCAAGGACATCCCCGGTTGGTCGGAAAGATGTATGTAGAGATGATCACCAGGATCCGGAACAAAAGAAGATTTTGATGTTTCAGACATCGCGAGAAAGGAAGAAATGGATCTTAGCCTGTAAAGGCTCTGATACCATGTAAAGTTTCACTTATGGTGAAACTGAGAATCAGAGAGCAATGAAAGAAATTTTGAATTTCATTGAGAGGGAAAATAGAACATACAAATTTGAGAGAAAAGGAAGGACCCAGGCTGAGTATTTAAAGCCTTCTAGTCCTAAACAACCGGCCCAAGAAACAAAGAAAATAAAGAAGAACAAAACAGATAACTACCTAGAGAAAAGAAAAATAATTTGCTACCACCTATATATATATATATATATATATATATATATATATATAGGGATATTGGATTCTAATAATCCTTACTATCACAAATTGTATGGCAATAATCTCTACTATCATTTTGGATTCTGGTGGTAAAATATATATATATATATATATATATATATATATATATATATATATATATATATATATTTATAGGG
This sequence comes from Portulaca oleracea, assembly GCA_029582165.1. Lineage (NCBI taxonomy): Eukaryota > Viridiplantae > Streptophyta > Magnoliopsida > Caryophyllales > Portulacaceae > Portulaca > Portulaca oleracea. Next base: position 19,335,710 of record CM055882.1, on the reverse strand, counting down.
ATATTGGATTCTAATAATCCCTACTATCCCAAATTGTATGGCAATAATCTCTACTATCATTTTGGATTCTGGTGGTTAAAAAAAAAAAAATTGTATTGTAGTGGGACAAAATCGAGTGTATACGCTAAATATCATAGATTTTGTGTTGCATTTGATTCAAAACTTTGTATAACACTTTACCACGATTTTTAATGAATTTACAGCATTTCTCCCAATTTTTTTCAATTTGTTTTCAATTTTTTTTATGATTTTTTCAATTTTATTCCTTTTAAAAAATCATAATAATTGCTCGGAATCTCAAAAAAATAATTTAAAAAATGTTTTAGTAACTACACTTCATTACCTATCTAGGGGTAGGAACCAAAAAAACAAAAACAATATGGGGTAGGCATGGAAAAAATAAAAAGAATGTGGTGATGGATTTGGTACCACTAGAATACAATTTATTTTTCTTTTGGACCACCAGAATCCAAAATGATAGTAGGGATTATTGTCATACAATTTGTGATAGTAGGGATTATTAGAATCCAATTTCCCTATATATATATATATATATATATATATATATATATATATATATATATATATATATATATATATAGAAGATATCTTATTATAAGGGGTGGTTCTCAATGGATATCTTCCCTATATATGATATATATACAACAACAACAACAACAACTCAGGTGACACGTTTGAGCGTGGTCTAGGGGATCCTAATGTAGGCAGCCTTACCCCTATGAACGAAAGTTTATGGAGAGACTGATTCCGACGGATCCAAAGGAAAAACAGAGGGGAAGCTTGTTAATGGAAGAAACTACATACACCGACACTCTCTTGTATTAGGATTTAGGATGAAGTCAAATGGCATTTGGGTTTTAGGCATGCGTTGCATGCTCCTCCAATATCTAACGCATGCTCCTCCAATATCTCTCAGACTCTCACCCTAAAAAATAAATGCTTAACCTAAAACAAGTAACTTTCTATTCGTCCAACATTTCCCTTTCACTAATCAAGTATCAACACCCCTCAACTTTGTCTGTTTTATAAATTAGTATTTCCCTTCTTTGTATTACCTCCTAGTCCTTTTAACCAAGTAAGATATATACATATAAAAAAGAATTAGCTTGTTAATAGCAAAAGTGGTAGGTGGAAATAGGATCTCAACTTACCTTATAAATATCAACACATTCGGCAATCATTTCCTTAGCTTGCAAAAAGCTCTAAACACAACCCCTCCCAAATTGCTCTTATCTTACATTTGCACCAAGCAGGGCCACCAAAAAAAAAAAAAAAAAGGAGTCACATATACAAACACCCCCCTCTCCGAAGAGAAGGACGAAAATGCCCTCGGACAACACATCCACAGCAGGGAACGGGCAGGTGGTATGTGTAACCGGAGCTGGTGGGTTTATTGCCTCATGGATCGTCAAACTCCTCCTTGAAAGAGGATATACAGTTAAAGGGACTGCTAGAAATCCAGGCAAGTGGCATAATTTAATTATAATGTTTATTACTCTCTTCCTTCAATTCCATGCTTATTGTCATAATTTTGCCTTTCCCAATCTTCAATGTCATTTTTTAAACAGTAATTTTTTTATATAATATGTTATTTACAATTGCAATATTATATTTTTTTTATAATATTTTTTGTTATAAATATAATGGTGGTAATCTCATATAACAATTCATTGTATATATTAAGAAATTTATGGTCGAAAATTTTGAAATTTGATTGTATAATTTTCAAAGACGACAATTAATATGAAATTGAGGGAACATAGTTGATCATACGTTGTTTCTCATTTACTATACAGTTATGATAGTGTTTTATTGTTATGATAACTAATGAAATTTACTGAAATGAAATTAAAAGAGTCATATAATTATGATGTATTATATGCAGAGGATCCAAAGAATGCACATTTGTGGGAGCTAGAAGGGGCAAAGGAGAGATTGATAATGTGCAAAGCTGATCTTCTTGATTATGAGGGGCTTAAAGCTGCCATAAGTGGTTGTCATGGTGTTTTCCACACTGCTTCTCCTGTCACTGATGACCCTGTACGTAACTTCATGCTCTTTTTCCTTTCTTTTTTTTTCTTTTAATAAAAAATTATGAATTCAAGATAGGGAAAACAAGTGAAATTCTCTTTGTGCTGAAAACTAGATTATTGTGGATTTGAGGAATTTAAGTACATTTTGTGTCTCTACATTAAGGGAGAAATAAAGTTCTTCCAACTGATTACCTGATGATGGCTAGTTAGATTTTGTAGTTGAGGAGAGACTAGCTAGAACCATAATGCTAAAAATTTAATATACTTCACATATATTATTTTATTTTTGATGAGTATATATTTCACTTATTTCATATCATAACACTATAAGTTTAAAAATATATATAATGAGACAAACACCGATGGGTCGTGGCTCGATTCAGCTAACATGTAGCTTCGTCCCTTGGGTAAGGAACTCGTTGGGATTCATCCATGAGTGAATGTCCCACATCGGAAAACTAAAGAGAAAGGACATGGTATATAAGTCAAGTGGGCTACTCCTCTTAACACCAATTGGTTTTAAGATAGAACCTCACTTAACTTGTGTACCATGGGCCTTGGTTGAAGTGGGCTTCGCCTTGGATCTCCCCAACAGAACTTCCTATCAAATTGAATATCATTTTCAACAAGCCTATAAGATCTTGGGAATGGTGCCAAGCCAAGCAGAATCGAGTTCGAGCTTAAAACGACTCAAGGGTCGGTTCGTAAGCTATTTTCTGGGCTAGGTTAGAATGCTAATTGACTAGCTTAAAAAGTTAGACTTGTGACTCGAGCTCACCAAAGCTCCCGAGCCATCGTGAGTTATGAGCTTATACTTTGTTGGTTGTCACTCAATTTTTGTTGACCTACATACATATTGATCAAATAAAGTGTAAATCTCAAAATAAGAAATATAATATAAAATTGAAGATTTATGGCTGAACCAAACGATAACACTAGGTTGAAAATTAGCTATAAGATGAAAGAACAGTTGCATGATGAAAAACAAAAGTAATTTTACAACAATAATGATATAATTTATTGCCATGAGTTATATATATACAATATATAAATGAATGATTTACCAAAAGATATAAGTGGTTATTTATATATGTGAATGGAGTAATTTAATTCTTGAAATTATATAAACAAGTCACATATAATTGAGCATTACAAACCACACAAGTCAAGTCAAGCTTCCATAGGAGCAACTCTCCTTGACTTGGTTGTGTGATGAGCTCGAGCTCTTTTTTCAAGTTGAGTTATTTTACAAACATTGTCTGGACTTATTTCCACTACTAGTCCTGATTTTTGTGGTCCTTAATTTTATATGTGTTAGTGATCTTAAGCTTGAAGCATTCTAAATATAAATTTAACATAGTTAATTAAATTAAAGTCTTTAAATTTTCCTAGGACGTACAGATCTCAAAGACCCCTTTTGTTAAACTATGTTATGTGTTTCTTTTTGAAATATAAAAATAACAGCTAAAAGAATAACTTTATGTAATTTTTGTGCGCTATTATAGTTATAAAATTCAACCATATTATTTATCATGTTCATATTAATATATAATAATTTAATTTAATTAATTGGGTAAGACACTTAAAAGATGTTTTGACCAAAAATCATATCATTTTAATTTGGTTAATTTTATATGGAGCAACTTCTCCTTTTCATTAAGACAAGTGGTCGGTGAAAGCTACCTTGCCTGTAATTTGTAACAGTAATTCTTATGCAAGACCGTCGTCTTACCATAAATTTATTGTAAGTTGTATAATTGTTTGTGATTATTTATAAGTACAGGAGTGATTAATAGCTTCTTTGAGCTGACTCTGGTAAAAGTCACCTCTTGATACATTATTAGTCACATTCGTGTTAAAAAGTCGTTCCAATATCACTAATAATTAGTCATAGTAAAATATTAAAAAAGTCATCCTGTGAGAAATATATTTCACGAAAAATTTATGTGAAACCGTCTTATATTAGAATTTGCGAATTTGCAAACTTCTCATTTATCATTTTCCTTGAAGCTACTCCTTTTTTATTTATATTTTCTATTTTTATAGGTTCATTTTTAATGAATAATTTCATGTAATATTTTTTACACAATATTATATTATTTTTATAGTACTTTTTATTACAAAATTAATCATATCAATTATATGTAACGAATCATTATACAAATTAACATATTAACAATTAAGGTTTGTACTACAAAATCCAAACAATACTTTAAAAGGAAATAGAGGAAGAAATTCTTACATTTTAAACATTGATTAAATATTTATTGACATTATTTTAATTCATAAATTAGTCATTACAATAGCAATAGTTTTTTTGCACCAGTAAAAATAAATAGCCATAATTTCGTTTGTTTAATTTTGTTTTTTTTCTCAATTTTCCTCAAAAAAATAGGAGCAAATGGTGGATCCTGCAGTGATTGGGACGAAGAATGTGATAATAGCAGCAGCAGAGGCAAAGGTGAGACGTGTGGTGTTTACGTCATCCATAGGAGCTGTCTACATGGACCCTAACCGGGACCCTAACAAAGTGGTGGACGAGTCTTGTTGGAGTGATCTTGACTACTGCAAAAACACCAAGGTTTTTTTTTTTTCTATACACTCCATTTTATGTTCACTTGTTAGTTGTTACTAATTATGCTTCATATCATATGTCCTTTCCATGCAAAGTTATTATTTATGATCGTCTTTTTGAAATATGTATATATGATTCTAGAAAGAAAAATGCATTATTAAAACGGTATATGTAATTAGATTAATTAATGTATAGTTTATGTGAATTTAATGTCATTGTTGATTTGCAAATATCATTTTTTAATTGATCAGATTTTTAGGAAAGAAACCTTCAATCACTGATTCTTTTCGTTGCCAACATTATAGTGTGAAAAGGATCTCCTTAAGATTGAACACCAATCTCTGGGTAACTTAAGCTTAATTATTTGTTTCAAAAAAAAAATTATTTGTATAATATATACGTAAAAGTTTTGGCATGTTTGGTTTTAACTTTATTTTTAAAATAATGACGGTGATTGGTTGTTTTGAGTTTTTGTTTTTTTATGACAATTACATGATTCACACCAAAGACTTTCACAAGCAATTCCAACATAGACACTTTTGTGGACTATTAAATCGATTTTAAATGAATTTGTTATTTTGGTTTGTAGGAGTTATAAAGAGTAACATTCTAGTATAATTTTAAACGAAAATAGTGGGGAAAGGAGTTATATATACTCATTATTTTATAGGTTTTTGGCTTAAAATAATCCAAATTCGGAGGTCATTGGCGGAAAATAATCCAAACTCATTTTTTTGCTGAAAATAATCCAAACTTTTAACATATTTTCTTGGACTGAACCGAAATTGATTTCTGGCGTTAGAATGCTGACTGGGCAGCTTGAGCACGTGTTTCTTTAATTGATTTTGGTTTTGAATGTTTTTTTTAAGGCGTATGTAGACCCCAACTCACTTAAACTTATATTTTTGAGCACGCGTTTCTTCTCTCATCAAAATTTTTAGGGTTGGAAGACTAAATTTATTATGTTAAAGTGTTTTTATTTTTAATCCATTGTCATGTCATTATAAGCTTAAGTGAGTTGGGGTCTACATAAGAATAAAAAAAAAAATTCAAAACCAGAATCAATTAAAGAAACATGTGCTCAGGCTGCCCAGTCAGCATTTCGACGCCGTAAATTGATTTCGGTTTAGTCCAAGTAAAAAGGTTAAAAGTTTGGATTATTTTCAGCCAAAAACCCTTATTTTATTTTATTTTTTTTGTTTCGGCCTGATAAGACCGAATTTGATTGTCCTTTTCTATTTAACATATTGACGAAACATTACTTAAGAGTTATAATGGTGGTGCCTTAGCAGCTATCAACAACCGGATAAAAGTAAGAAAAAAAGAATTGTGATTGCGCTTTCAGTAAGAAATTGAGAAGATTAACGAATATCTGCGATGAATTTTGAGCCTTCAAGGAAAGTTCAATTTCTCGATTCATGATTATTATTTTAAAGCTAGAAAAGTCCTGCATATAATTAGAGTAATTAGCAAAAGATTTTGCCAATCTATACCGGCTCCTTTTTTTAGAGGTGGTCGATATTGGCAAGAATAACCGTAAATAAGATAAAAGGGTTTTTTGTTCAAATAATTCGAAGTCGGAGATCATTGGCTGAAAATAATCCAAACTTTTAACCTATTTACTCGGACTAAATCGAAATCGATTTCCGACGTCAGAATACTGAGCGGTCAGCTTACGTAGACCCCAGTCAGCATAAATTTAAAACCAAAATCAATTAAAGAAACACGTGTTCCGGCTACCCAGTCAAAATTCTGACGCCAGAAATCGATTTCGATTTAGTCCGAGTAAATATGTTAAAAGTTTGGATTATTTTAAGCTAAAAAGTGAGTTTGGATTATTTTCATCCAATGACCTCCGACTTCGGATTATTTTTCGCCAAAAACCCTAAGAAAAATGAGTTCCATTGTTTAAGAGATAGATTAATAGCAACGCTAAATAATCCCAGACTCCCGGTTGACTAGACAGTCAGATACTAATTAGCCTAACTAATATCATATCATATAATTATAGCAAAAGAACGTTGTTGACTGAATGGTCTTAGCCTCTTATAATAGGGAATGATAATTTAGTCCAAGAGTAGGTAGTGTTTGCAATTGATTGGCGTTTACCTGTTTATGTTTATATCCAATTAACTTGTATCGGCCTGTAATTTCCACGGTGTTTTCTAATCTTTTGACGTACAAAGAATAATCAAATAAAATCAAAGTGTTTTTGTGTTAGTCTTGCTTTAACACAAGACAAATAATGGCATGGGGTTGGTGGGCTAACTTTGGGTTGCTAGCAAGTCACCATTGCCAACCTCTTTGGAAAATTACGTACTAATCACTTTCAGTGCATGCTCATTTCCCCCCTCTAGCTCCTATATAACCTTACCTTTTATGCTACAACTTTTTCTTTTATTAATTTGCTCCCCATCATATTTATATTTAGTTTATAAATGAATGACACTGAGACAATTTTTATTCTATATTTATGCAAAAGGATCCACTTGTACACATTTTTCATTGATCAGACTCATACTACACACACAAACAAGACTAGGAGGATTTAGGAGAGAAAAAGATAACAAATGCAATCGTATATATGAGGAAAACTTGTATATATCCTTTATCAGGTTTATCACATTTATAAATTCAACATTGAGCAAAGTTAATATTTACCTCCCCCACCTTTGAATCAATTTAATTTCGCAACCTTTTCGGTAAATTTAACAACCTTTCTAACGAAGGTGTGATTTGTGATAAACTTTTTTGCTAAAATTGTTGTAAATTTAGCAAATAAATATTATTGCGATTCACACGTTTACTTCTCAAAAAAAATCCAAGTTAAAAGTATGAATGTCATAAATGTGAAGGGGGTATGTGCAAATTTTCCTTCTCAAGAGCTTGGTCTATCTGATAATTAAGGCTCTATCAACAATATTCATCTTGTACGTATATATTCATTTGAACAATAATGGAGATCGAACGATCAAAAATGATTGCAAATGATTATAGGTATTATGGAACCATCTCAACCAAAAGCTTAAGCTGATTGTTGAAACCCCAGAATGGTTTTATACTCTAACATGCCCCGTCACGCGAATGCCCTTTGGGCTTGAAGCGTGAATGCTGCAAAGGCCCCTTTTACCTTGCGCAATTGAATATGGGGGGTGCTGAGATTCGAACCTGAGACCTTTTGTTCAGGTTTGACTCTGATACCATATGGAACCATCTCAACCAAAAGCTTAAGCTGATGGTTGAAGCCCCAAGAATGGTTTTATACTCTAACATGAATGATTAAACAACAATGAAAGGAATATTTGTACGCAGAACTGGTACTGTTACGGGAAGGCGGTGGCGGAGCAAGCGGCATGGGAGGAAGCAGAGGAAAGAGGGGTGGATTTGGTGGTGGTGTGTCCAGTGCTGGTATTGGGACCAGTTTTACAGTCAAGTGTGAATGCCAGCACCATACATATACTAAAGTACTTGACTGGTTCAGCCAAGACATATGCAAACTCAGTGCAAGCCTATGTTCATGTTAGGGATGTCGCATTGGCACACATTCTCGTCTATGAGACTCCTTCTGCTTGTGGGAGATATCTTTGTGCAGAAAGTGTCCTTCATCGAGGACAAGTTTGTGACATTCTTGCTAAATTCTTCCCTGAGTACCCTGTCCCCACCAAGTAAGTTCACTCTTTAATTTTCTTTCTACCTAATTAATCAACTCCTTTTTCTTAATGTTTTCTTGCTAATAATGGCTATTAAAAGAATACGAGGGCATAATAAATAGTAATACTTATACTGCAAATCTTTGCGTCACTCTTTTTTTTTTGGGGTAATATCTATACTATCTGCATTTATCCACGTTATCCACACCCAGAGACGGAGCATGGGCAAAGCAAGGAAGGGCCATTGCCCCCCATGAACTTTTGAAAATTAATACTATGAAGCCAAAGTTTCAATCATATTTCTTTATTGGCTAAATTGGTAAAACTTTAACTTGGTTGTTGTTGAGATCATGGGTTTGACTCTTGCCCCCCTCTCCAAATGTATTTTTGCCCCCCCTAATGTGAAGCCCTGACTTCGTCCCTGTCCACACCGCCCTTCTATCTCACTATATTAATTTATCTACATCCAGAACTTACCATGCACAAAAAAGAAAATAATAATCCATTTGATCATTGTATAGTGTGCTGAAAAATCTCAACATGCATGATATCTCATTATTAATTTTTGTGACAAGTGTTTAAATAAATGATTTCATTCTCATATAATTTGCGAGGACAAAAAAAAAAGACAAAATATCGTGTATGGTACTGTATGTTTGATTATTTAGAGGAAAAAAAGCTACAAGGAAAAACAAAGAAAACCTTCAAGTTCAACCTAATCCTCTCATTTTATTTACACTATTATGGTAAAAAAAGAAGTCTTTATTTATTTCTTTGGACAATGATATACATGTTGACTCAAGACGGTTAATGATCATCTTGAATTGTCGATATTTCATATTTTATTGACTTTTAATAAATTTTCTTTAATAATTATGTATATTTATCAACTATAAGAGTATACTGCTCATTAGCTTAGTCAAAAAAATATAAATAATAGCTGATTTTATTAATTATACTAGAAAATGCACATTTTATGCATAGTTTAATATTTATGAGAAAATATAAACAAATAAATATTTTTTATATTGTTTATAGGTTATAATAACCCTCAAAGTGATGAAATATACCTTTATAATGATTTAAATATATTTACATTTAACTTTGTGAGTGATTTAGATGAGATGCAAGATAATTAAGAACAATCTTATATAAGATGTTTATTATTTTGCTATTTCTCAACTCAACAGTCATCTTATGGTCCTTTTTCTTATTATTCTTAATATCTTTATTTTTGCTTTTTTTTATCGTAATGCTGACATTATTCTTATGCACAGACACAACAGCTAATACAATTCCAACACTATTTTAAAAGAATAATAATCTAGAAAAAGCAAAATATTCAATAGAAAAAGCAAAATATCATCTGATTAATACAAGGCTAGAGGCCTTATCTTGTAAACTTCAATTAAACTGTCTCAATATATAAGCACTTTTTATTTATTCATTAGTGAGGATAGAATTTAAAAGGTTAAAATACAGGTAGAATATTAATGCCATCGAAGTTAATTGGAAAAGTTGAACGAAAGTGCACGTATCATATTACTGCAAAAAATTACTGGGAGGTATACCTCAATATTTGAGAAAACTATTTTTGGTATCCAATTTTTCAAAACTCATTTTGAGGTACCCTTACTTTTTGAGTTAGTAATTATTTGGTGTTATTTCAGCCATCAATTTTATTAAGTGACCGAAATACCCTTATTTTTCTTATTTAAGGATATTTCTTTAAAAAAGGAAGAACAAGGGTATTTCGATCACTTAACTAAATTGATGAGCGAAAAAGTACCTAATAATTTCTAACCCAAAAAGTAAGGGTACCCAAAATTAGTTTTGAAAAATTGGGGTACCTGAAAAAACATTTCACCAAAAGTTAGAGTATCTCCGAGTAATTTTTTGATATTACTGCCACTACTACGACTAGGGCTCTGTCGATGAAAAATTTAGTCAAGTTTAAGGTGCATGCATGCCATGACATTTAAATCTTCAATTCTTTTCTACTTTTCTCCACTCCTTTCTTATTTAGGTGTTTGCGTAGTCAGAATTAAGTAAGCGAAGGAATAGTAATTGAATTGATCATTTTGTTATCTTCAACGACCTACATTTATATATACAAAGAGCTAATCAATGACTCATAATGTTAGGTGTGAGAATGACAACTTAATTGACCACTCATTTATCCATAACTAAAACAATATTACAACGAGTAATATTCTTTACAAAATAATTATTTCATGTCAATTCTTGTATTGTTCATATTTTGATTATTTAAAGCATATATACTAATATTACCATCATATCATGTTATACAGAAAGTTTTTATTTTATGGCATAAATTATGCATATATTTTTAGTACTTTTTTATTCATCTTAAAAAAGACTAATATTTATAACATATTGTATTTTCAAAAAAAAAAAAAAAAGTAGATGGATGATTAGAAACACGAAGGACCTACTAGATGTACATATCTTCTACATTTAATTATTTAAATGAATTTTTGTTTTGGCTTTTCTTCATTTTTCGGTTATTTTTTGTGCTAAGGATGGACTAGATTTGAAGAAGCATGCATGTATTTAGTTTTATAACAAAACATGCATAGATATAGCATTTATGCATTGCTTTAGCTTAGTGTCATGGCGATACTTTAAATTGTTGGTGATGTGAGGCACCACAAAAGCCCTAACTATCCTTGGTCAGTTGGTCAGAATCACTATCATAGCAATAACTGCTATTAATTCAGTCATTAAAAAAACATGGGCTTGTGATGAATGAATGGGATATAGAGCTGAGGTACCTCTCATCACCTACCCCAAAGCTAGGCACCAACATTAGGTCAAGGATACGAAAAGACAGTAAAACCTACCACCAATTAAGGCACCAACAAAAAGATACTATCACACATTCAACGCTATTAGTTAATCATTAAAAAAATATGGGTTGGCTTTGATGGATGAATGGGTTTTTTTTGTATTTTGGACCCCCAATTTTAGGGGTATTTATATTCTGAATCCTTGGTTTTCAACGTTAACTTTTTGGACCCTAAAGTTTGTAAGATGAAAAAAATGACCCTAAAGTTTGTGAGCTGAAAAAAAAAAAACTCAATTCCCATTTTTCTTTTTATTTCCATGTATGAATTTCTCTCCTGAATGACATCAAACTTCAAGACTGAGGTTAAAACTGATATTAAAATTATAATAAACCTCTTTTATTCATGTTGGAGTTACTTAAAACCATGTACTCAGAGGTCTAAGTAGCCCCGACATGAATAAGAGAGTTGTATTATACCTTCAACATCAGTTTTAACCATATTCCTAAAGTTTGACGTCAATTTGGAGATAAATTCAAACATGGGAGGAAAACAAAGAATGAGACAGGGGTCTTTTTCTTTAGCCCACAAACTTTAAGGTCCTTTTTTATTCAGCCTAAAAACTTTAGGGTCTAAAAATTTAATGTTGAAACCAAGGGTTCAGAATATAAATACCCCTAAAGTTTGGGGTCCAAAATGCAAAAAAAACCCAATGAAATACAAAAAGATACAAGTACACCATGTCAAGGATTTCAACGTGGTTAGAAGAGAGGGGAAAAAATGTTAGTGTACTTGAAAGTGACAAAGGTGAGGATGCTAGAAGAGAAAAAAGAGAGAAAATGTGCGAGTAATTGATATAATTTGTTTACATTAATTTTTCTTTTCTTTTGGTCTAGCTATATAATAAAATAATATTTTATATCACATTGCCTCATTACAATCGCTAATAGGTGTATCCCATCATCCATTAAAATATTTACGAAAATGTTACGAATATTGGGGTAAGACATCTTTTAAAAGTTTTGTCCTAAATAATATATTATGTTGAAGTAAAATGATATGATTGAATTCTATAACTATATATTATATCTAAATTTCATAAATTTATACTTTTATATGTTATTTTTATACTTAAAAAAAACGCTTAATATTAAGCCTAACGAACGGGATTGTTTTGATTATGGTATAATTTGTGTTCATTGAAGTAGCGGATGCATCCTAAGCTTCTTAAAATTGAATATTAATATTTACTATTAAAAAAGTTGATGTGAAAATCATTAAAAATACTAATTTGAGGAAGCGTAACACACTTACAAGGTGTCTTGGGATAAGACTCCTATCATTACCTATCAATGCTTAATGTACCTTAAACCAAGTATACTCATTATGATGTCTTTATTAATTTGTTGTAATCAATGCTCTCAAAAAAAAAAAAGTTAATTCGTTAATTATAATTATGGCACTTGCGAACCTCTATTAGAGTCAAGTTAAACCTAACTCTAACAAATCATGTCTTTCAAAATCTCACATATACGATGTGTGCACATGTGATGTGCGCATGCACACATATATATACACATGTACACGAGCAAGAATGACCATGCTTTTCCTTTTTACGAATGAATGAGTATAGGTATAATATATATGTGTTATTTAGGTGCTCAGACGAGGTGAATCCGAGAGTAAAGCCATACAAATTTTCAAACCAAAAGTTGGAGGAGTTGGGCTTGGAGTTTACACCAGTAAGACAATGTTTATATGATGCTGTTAAGAGTCTCCAAGATAAAGGTCATCTTCGTCTCCCTGTACAGCAAGATCAAGATAATGCCATCCGTATTCAATCTTAAATTTTTTCTAAAAGAAAAAATCTGAATAATTTTAGTATTGGATTTGTAATTTCTTATGTGTAGAGATCTATATTGAACCAAAAGTTAATTTGCATTTATGTTTTTGATGTATGAATTTATTGGTTTACCTACCATGGAACCTTCTGGTTAGAGACTGGTCTTTATCTTTACATTTTGAAGCATGAACAATGATATGAGTTTTGATGGAAAACACCGTTTTTGTGTCGTCTTTAATAAAATTAATACTTACGATGGTTTCTTACACCAATTTTTTTTATAAACTCTGTTAATTATTAATTATAAAAAGCTTGCGATGAATTGGCTACACCAATAATTACAAATGACATCTTAATTGAATGAACATCATTTGATGAGTAAATTTTATGCACCCTTTTTGTAAATTTTAAAAATTATGGATAAAAATATATATTTTTACACAATTTATATATTGTATTATAGTTACAAAAATCAATCATATCCTTTTTTTTTAAATTTAATATCTAAATATATGAGTTTTACCTCAAGACACTTGCCCCGACACTCATATCACTTTAGCATATAGGTGACTCATACTACTTTCTCCAACTAATGTTCAATATTTTGTGTATGCTGCACTCACTTAAGGTATATTGACAATTAGTTAGGCATAAAAAGAAAGAGCTTTATGTGTATCTAATGATCATAACTTTATTATACATAAATTTAGAAATTGTGCCATAAACTTATACTAATTGGAAAATTAGTAACAAAAGGAAAAAAGAGTTTTAGTTGTAAATCAAGGAACCTAATTTTATTGCACAATACTTTAGCGGTTAACTCTCTTTTTCTTTATTTTATTGTATTTTTTTTTTTGCATTCGGATTAAAACCAAAGTGCAAAGGAATTTACGGGACTCTTCTCGTAAGACATCTCCTTAAGTTATCATGAAACAAAATAACATAAAACTCAGAACCAGGGCGAAGACTCCAAACGTCGAAGGTTTGAGTGGAGTACCCCCTATTAGTTAACCAATTAGCCGTCATATTGACGATTTCTCTAAAAACATGCTAAACTAAAGACCTCTCATGCAAATTGTTGTAAAAAAATATTGATGTCTCTAATAATCATATCTGTTTTCCACGACACTTGAAAACCCCATAGATCACTTGAATAAGAGCAAGATTATCACTTTCAGTATGAACTCTCTTGTAACCTACTCGGAGAGCATGTCGAATCCCAAAGTTTATAGCTAATGCCTCTACAAGGAGAATAGACTTTGGTTGGAGTTTATAGGACCCTGCATGAAGAAGAGTCTTCCAAGATGATGATGAATGGCAAACTCTGTTGCTGCCCCATGACGGTTGACGAAACCATCATAGTTCAGCATAACCAACCCAGGATGTGGACGCTCCCAACCAATATGAGTAGTTTGTGGGATCGAAGGGGGGGCGTCTTGCTCTTCTGATGGAAAGATGGAAAAGCCTAAGATCTCCTAGTTTTCCATTATGCAAATTTCTTCTTTTCCCAAATGATAACTCAAACATGATTGAAGATGAAATTGTTGAAGACGCACTCATTCCGCTCCTTCCAAATGTTGTAAAGAAGGTAGGTTGATTTTTTGAGATCGCTAGGTGAAAGAGCGGCTCGAAGAGATGAAGCAATATCCTTGGCAATAGAATCAAGTGGCTAAACTATTGTGGAATTTACCCACTTATGATATTTGGCCATTTTCCAAACTTCTTTGGAAAAATGACATTTGTGGATCTAGTGTTGATCCGTTTCAATATAGTCATTGCATAAATTACGAGATAGATCAATGTTTACACCCTATCGGATGAAATTTACCTTAAGAGAAAGACCATTATGAAAACTTTTCCAAAGAAAGAATTTTAGTTAGTTCAGTTGGGCATCAAGTTTCCATATCTAACTACTCTCCAACTTTTCTCTTCTATTTATACCATAACAGAACCAAGAAGATATCTTAGCAGAAAATGGTCATCTCCTGTTAGTCACCAACAAACCTCACCCTCTTGATCAAACGGTTCGTGTTGAACCCAGTTCGGTCCGTGTTGGGCTGATTTCTCACAGAAATCAAATCCCAACTTTTATAAACGTAATACAATATCACTTAGGTTACATACATTGTTCCAATGTGCTGACTTGTGTGACCCAGTAGGACCAAATAATACAGTTGTAATTAAACATATTTAATTACTAATTATAGAGGTCTCTAGCAAGACATATAATTACTATATTACTTTGGTTTAATCTCCGTGTATATCGAACATTGTCGGGACATTCCCAACAATCTCCCACTTGTCCCACAAGTGTTCGATTCCTTGAATTCCCTTGTCACTTAATGTCTCTAGTTCGAATAAGATAAGCTAAAGTCATCCTTATGTAAGACCCGAACGTTCCTCGATTTCCGAGTTAGACTTTGAAAAGTAGATGACCAACTATTGATTCAGCTGAGCTCGGCCAACCATTTTCAGTCCAATCTCACCGAGTGGCCAACGAGACAACTGTCCCTAATAGGGAGGACAATGTCATCTTGTTCAAACACACATTCTCACATGATCCAACTGTAACCCAAACACCGCCTTTATAGCCTATTGTTACGAAAGGCGTTTGACGCGTTCCAAAGTTACAACAGACCATGTAGTCTATGTATTAAACTTAGGATTTAGGAGTTTTGAGTAGTGAGAGCTCTTATGACTTTCGTAACTTAAAGAGCTCCCACTGCGGGTCAGTTCGGTAGTTGTTCTCAAAATACCCATGTGATTGATTTATGATGTCATCACATCACTTCGATCACGAAACTTGATCATCTCCTCAATCCTACATGCTAATTGTGTTGATATTATCACTGTTCCTACGTGATAATACAATTAGGAACCAGGTCGACTGCCGACCAAGACTAGCGTTATCAAGTTCACTAATGGGGTTTCAGAAATCGAACCTCATCCAATTTCCCATTTTGAATGCGCTAACCTTTTTGGACATTACATAATTCTAAACCACAATTGATGTAAATTTTGGAATCTTATTCTTAATGATCAATCGACAATGTCGTAATTCATGAACAATTCATGTAAATTTGACTTGTTAATATTCCAGAATGTGTTTAATACCTATTGTCCATGCATGACTATCATGCTATAACTACAACAGGGGTTTAGTACATAATACTTGCAATGAACCTCGCACATATACCATCTCACTAATGACCTTTCCTACATGAAGATATTTCCGTAACTCATGTTTGGATTCATAGTGAGATTCAGTTCCTTTGCTTGAGTGATGGTTCCTATCAACAAGGCTCAATATCTCTCGCAAGGCTAGAAACATTACCTAGTTCTAAAACGAACTTCACAATCCTAACAGTTTTTGTCACAACTTCTAAAGTCGTGCCATGCTTGTCTTATTTGCAGAATTAAACGCATGCCATATTAGGAACATCTTCCAGCTCACCTCAATACCACTCAGACAGTTCATATAATTTCTCTGACCTTTCAGAGAATCATATTTCTTGACATAAGTGTAGCATCAGTATAACTCTCTATACTTAGCTCTTATCGACCACTCAGAACTGAGGATATATCCTTAGTTTTGTTTACATATATACACAATGTATATGTTGTGTTGGGCTTTGAACATCTCGTGGCATACATTAATCTCATGCCTGAAGCGTGAGTTATATGTCTCATCCCTTTTAGATCCTCTGATTGTTTTGAGATAATCAGATTTCCTAAGGATATGCCATGATTTATGGAAATTAATCTATTCACGAAGTGGGTTGAACTTATTCAACACCTAGTCAACTTTGATTCAAACAATCAAAATCTGTAATCTATCATTATAGATCTTGTCTCCAAGAATATTCTTAGCCCCACCAATCCTTCACTTTGAAAATTATTCCCAAGTCAACCTCAGTAGAAGCAACATTGGAATCTTCTTCTCAGTAGGCAGTATGTCAATTACATACAGTATCAGAAAATGCATTGCTCCCACTGAACTTCTTGTAAACATAATATTATCTTTGGCACTTCCCAGTATATCAAACTTTTGATATCCAGGTCAAGAAGGTCAATGATTCCAACTCGTAGAAGCTTCCTTAAGATCACATATGGTCTCTTGAAGTTTACAAGTATTCCAAAAAAATACCATTCAGTTGTGTTAAGTACACACCTTTCTTCCAAATCTAATTTTGAAGTCAGTCTTAATGTCTATCTTAATGAACCCATGTTTTGCCTTAAAACCCTCCTATGCCTGATGGCTCACACCTTCAGACAAATCAACTGAGTTCTAAACATGGTTGAATACATGGAATCCATCTTAGACCTTATGGAATCTTAACTTGCTAAAACTTCTTTGTTGTAGGTAGAGTCATTACTTTCTAAAAGTAACATCTCACGCTCTCCATAGAAGATCGATATTTTTGTGGTTGACGGAGTTGTTTACCTAACCTTGCTTGGAGTAATGTTCATGACACCTCCTCCTTAACGTTTTGAAGAACTTCAACTGCCTCAACCTTGTTCTTAATTTCTCAACCAATAGGAAAATTTGAACTAGGATCAGGTAGCGGAGTTTCAGGTGATGATTATAGTGTTTCGTGTCTCTCAAACTTCGGTAAGTTCAAAAACTCTCCCACTCTTTCTTTTAGAGAATAACATATTCTCTAAGAAGAAACCATTTTGAGACACAAACACTTTCCTCTACAACAGTTTGTAGAAGTGATACTCCTTTCTTTCAGAAAATGGATCAAGAACCTCTCTTCTCCATATCATATATTGTGTCTTCTCTAGTGCTTCAGGTAATCTTTATTCAGTAATTAGAGCTATGGTTAACTGCGTGCATCCCCAAAAGGTAATCGGCAATGTTGACTCAACCATCATTGATCGCACCATATCTAATAAGGTGTGATTTCTCTTTTAGATACGTCATTGAGATGTCGTGTTCCTAGAGGAGAGAGTTATGAAACAATTCCACATTCTCTGGAATGGTCAGTGAAATCATGGCTCAAATACTCACCTGCTCAACCTTATTGAAGGGTTTTGATTTTCTTGCCAAGTTGGTTTTGTACTTCACTTTGAAAATTTCAAATGATTTGGACTTGTGGCGTATTAAGTAGATATACCCATATCTACTAAAAATCGTCACTGAAAGTGATGAAAAAGTACAACAAACCTTCTTCTAGCATTAGTGCTCATAGGGCCACATACATCAATATGCTTGCATCCTAATAAGTCATTAGCTTATACACCAATTCCAATAAGAGGTGATTTTAGTCATCTTACCCATCAGGCATGCTTTGCAAACATTGAACTTTTCAAAGTTTAGGTTTTCCAAAATCCTGCACTATGCAGTTTCTGAATGTATTTCTGATTAATATAACTTAAGCTTATAGTGCCAGAATTATGTTTCATTTGAGTCATTTGTTCAAACTCTTGGCTCAACCATTAACATCTCTTCGATCGTATCCAGGTGCTCTCATTGTTTCGCCAAGACTACTTCATTTTGGAAATCATTAAACTATTTTAACATTCCATCTTCAGATGAATCTCATAGACATGAATCACCATGTGTTATTTTATCATCTTTGAAGATTTGAAGTAATCCATCCCTTGTACTTGTGCTCAATTGGACTACATACATCCATATGCATGAGTGTTTGTTGGCACGTTCACCCTTTCTTGTAAAAGGTACAATCATGTTTTGCAGACATCACATGTTTCAAAGTCTTATCATTCAAAAGTCTATCACTGTGACGCTTCTGAATGCGCTCTGATTTGCATGACTTAATAGATAGTTACAAGTTTTATGTTTGAACATGAGTTATTCCTTTTAAACCTTTTGGTTTCGATGTGTTGGGTGTGTTTATCCAAGATCCTTTCTCTCTCTAATTGAGAGTAAGAAATCAAATTTCTATAATGAGAACATAGAATCACCTATATATTTCTCTTATAAGTCTTGAGGAAATGGAAAAACAATCAACTCTTCATAAGGAACTCCAACTAATTGCATGTTCCTATTTGTAGGCTGACTCTCATCCTTCAAAGCACATCTACTTTGTTGTATATCCTGCACATTTGCATAAATGCGAGTTTCACAGCCGATATCTTATACTCAAAGTGGGTTTAATAAGGGTAGTGAGTATCATATATACACTTGCCTAGAAATGAAATCATATCTCAAGTCTTCCTTATATTTATTCACGCTCCCAATGTCATACACTATCTAGTTGTTAACCGGTTGCTGTCATTGGTTGGGTATGTACAACTGTTTGTCCTTACCTTTCCTTTGACTTCTTGTCTTTGATATATTTCTTAAATCTTATTTTCCCTTTCACTAAAAGACTATCTTTGGTTGCCAACCTTTTGGCTAAAGGGGAATATGAGGTTTCTCATGTTTTAAAATAGTCAAATTATTTCAGAACATGAGTGCCATCAATTGGCCTTGATCTAGCTTAACCGAGACTATCTGGTTATTGGTTTCATATTTATTAACTCTAACTAGTTCGATGAACTTGGTTTTGAGTTGGTAATATTGAAATCCTTCCTCTAATCTTCAAACATTTTGAAGTTAAAGTCGCATGAATACTATGACATTACATGTATCCATTTGGCTTGATTGACCTCTTAATATTGATGCCTAGCTCAATGTTATATCAAAGACATGTTTCTTTTAATTACCTTCAAGACAATCTTGCGATGGCAATGCCAAGTAAGGAATTGCTGTAATTGTTTCTCTCTTTCTCAAGGAGAAAACAATATTTTATTAGTGGTGGATGTTTGAGTAAAAAAGACATAAATAATTCTACGAGACAAAATTGGTTCATTTTAGTTTTTATTCATCAAAAGACATTAAACTAATTTTAATTTCAAATCAAAATACTTTATTAACTCTCACTTAGTGTTTTAATTTTAACCAAGACCCACAAGACCCATGAGTTCAAGTGGACTTTGGTCCAACAAAACTCGAGCTCATGTTACCTTTGGTGGATCATCTTATGATCGATCATTCAAAATGACTCTTGGCAAGAAATTTGTATCAAATACAATATTTCTCTTCCTCTACTCTGGGCCCAAAACAATTTTGATAGTCAATTTGAATTGACCTACCTCCCACCCTACTTATTAATGATGGACAAATAATTCACTTTGGCTTTCTTTATTTATCCATCTAAGTGATGTTTCGATAGGTTGAGCAATAATTCAATTTTGAGGGTAGGTTTTATTATCCTAAGCATGCGATTCTAGGTGTACTCTTTCAAAAAGCATAAAATGCATAATAAAACATGCAATAACGAATTTAAAGCATAAATAAAACCCCTAGTATGGCCACCTAGACTTAATCAAACTAATTTTAACTAAACCTTGACAGTCTTCAAGAAACTCTTCTTGGATTTTGCAACTTCCTTGGATAGACTCCCACTCGAATCAACACGTCCATTACTGTTAGGCTCCCACTCGATTTGATGTCTCCAATTACAACAAATTTACAAAGCGGACCTCGCAATTAATCCCTTACATGAATTAAAAATAAACTTAACTGAAAATTAAATTTAAAATTAATTTAATGACGGCACGCAGGCCGTATTTCACCCAACCCGGTACGCAGACCGGTAAAACCGACTATCTATGACCATACTAGAAGCACATGCAAACAGGTAATATTGCAATAATTATATCAAATATAACACATGCTTAAATAACAAATTATAAAGGCATATATAATTGTAATACAACACATATAAGGAAACAAATACTAAATAATGTTTCCTAAAAGTTTGCATGATTAATAAAATAAACAAAATTCCAAATTTTATCTTAGTTACCTAAACAGATTTAGGATTTTATACCTATACACACAAAATACTCGATTTTCCTAAAATCAAGAAATCTAAAAGATACTATATCTTCTAAGGATATTCAAAGTAGCAACAAATTTATATCTCTCAGATCTGAAAGTCTAAATTAAAAAATATAATTTGATCGGATAAATTAATGGAAAAAATTTTCCCTAAAATTATGGCTACCTAGTAACCTACTGTAAAAAAATTTCAGAAGTTTTACAAATTTCTACAAATTTATAAAATTCAGAGAATTAAACGACTTTTATTTCTCTTCAGATTTGAAAAGTCAATTAAAAATCCATTTTAATTGGAAAAAATCTACAAAAATTATGGAAAGTCCAGAACACTTCCAGACACCTCCAGAAAAATTTCAGAAATTTTCGAGTTCGTTTGATATTTTATTTCGATTTTTCATTAAAATCATGTAAACAAACTAAATCAGAAAATAATTCTACAAAACCCTATTTTGCGAATTTTGACCTTTTTCATGTATTGCCTACTGTTTAACAATTGTTTCTAGAACATTCAAAATTAAATCAATCTCATGCTATATTTAACAATTAAACAAACATAAAATCGATTTATTAAAGACAATAAGAAATAAATAATAACAAAACATGAAACTTTACAATAAAATTCCAGATTTACCATCAAGAATAATAAAGATTAAAACTTTCATAGAGTTTCAACATTTTTAGGCATAAATCTACTCTAGCATATTCATAGTATAATTTAACTATTGACAAAATTACTTATGAATACAAGTATAATACTTTAGCATGCAATTGGTGGCTCTGATACCACTGTTAGGTTTTAGATTATCTATTTCCTAAACAGATACAAATTAATTGGCGGAATAATCATAACGATTATAAACAATTAGTTATAACAATTGTAAAGGCTTTAGTAATTATACCTAATCGCTAATTCTGGCTGAAGAAGAGGTTGACCTTCCAGATTTCAATGTTGAAATCCTCTACTAAAAAGTTCCACGCAGCACTCCGAGAACCCGATTGTTAGATCGACCCGATCGAGACGAATCTCAATCTAAGATGTATGTGAGAATGTTTCAGGAAACAGAGAATGTTTCCTGAAACAAGAACTGCAAACTAAAAGAGAGAGGAACTCAAGAAATCACCCTAGTATCTCTCTAAGAGTCTCAGGCAGTTGGTGTATAATAATCTCTCCCAAAGACCCCTTTATATAGTGTTTAGAAAACCGAGGGAAAGGGTTCAAAACCCTAAAGGGTCGACTTAACGCAACGACGCAATTCTCAGACCCAACACAGTCCGTGTTGAAATAACACGGTCCGTGTTGGACTCCAGAATGTCCATTAACTCGGCCCATGGACACCACGGACCGTGGTGTCCCAACACGGACCGTGTTGAACCCAGTTCGGTCCATGTTGGGTTGATTTCTCACTGAAATCAGTTCCCAACTTTTCTAAACATAATACAATATCACTTAGATTACGTATATTGTTCCAGTGCGCTGACTTGTGTGACCCAGCAGGACCAAATAATATAGTTATAATTAAACATATTTAATTACTAATTATAGAGGTCTCTAGCAAGACAAATAATTACTATATCACTTTGGTTTAATCTCCGTGTATATCGAACATTGTTGGGACATTCCCAACACAAATAAACTTGTGGTTAAAATGAATGTTAAAGTATGAATCACGAGCTTTCCATGGACAACTTACGGGCCCCAAACCGATTAGTATAACCCAAGTTATGGTCTCCCGAAAAAGTTTGGTCGACATGTTTATTTTTCTGGGCAGATTAGAGGAACAAGAGTTTTGACCTTCTTAGCCACGTTTCTAGTTTTTATGGTCAACTTCAAAGTTGTAAAGCGTGTTTAAAGCTTTCTGAAAAGTCCTCTTAGGCGTTGATACGATGTCTATAGAGATAGTTAGGACTCTTTCATGACGACTTAAGAAATTAAATTCATTAACAAGTCGGTTTTATTTTACTAAAGTTACCCATCCATTATCTCGCCTAGGTAGGGTTCTAACTCTTAATTTCTCCTCCTTGCTAAGTCACTCAAAGAGATCGTTGCCTCTTCGCTATTCAAGTCCCTACTCGTTTTGTGGTGATTTCTAGAATTCCAGGTACGTATACTGCCTGACCTTTTATGAATAATATCATGAATTAATCATTTATGTTAAGTTCTAAATTTATTTTATATTATTATCCATGCTTATATGTAAAGTATCATGATTTATGTTCAAAATATATGCAAGTTTTCATGGATTTTTAAGTAATTCAAGTCGATTTATCAGGATAATTTCACAATTATTTCGAAGTATTTATGTGGCGTACTCTTTAGGATAGAAACTTTTACGATACTTCTATGCTTTGGTTGGTTGGGTCATTTCATGAATAAATTTCCTTTTATAAGTACAAGTCTTATTCAAGGAGATTACAAGATTATATCTTTAAGTTATGATTGGAAAAATGTAGTTTAAGGAATTGGTTCTATTAAGAATCCAAGGTCAAGGTATTAAGGTTTAAGTTTTCAAGTTTTAGAAATTAATAAAGGCCTCGCCCATGTTTATGGTGCCTTAAGTGCAGACCACGTTTATGGTGCCTTAGTGCACACCAAGGAAAAACATGCTTATGTGCCTTTGTGCACCACAAGTTAATCATATACGTGCCTTAGTGCAGCACCTAAGGAAAAGATAACTGAAGTGTCTTTGTTGCACATCATGGAAACTTGGCTAGTATAGGATAATTATCCACCATCTGGATCTCCGGATCGGTCTAGGTATGCGCATACGGAGGCTTAGCCGATGATCGCAAGTAGAGGACCTTCAGGATAATAATACGACAACTAAGTTTTAAGTAATTAAGTACTTCAAGGATTTATGTTAAGAGTTAAGTCTTATAGGACTTGTTTATGGTTTTTAAGTATATTTTACAACATGTTATAAGTCACACTTTGTGATTAGTTTGAAATAACAGTTTATGCTATATGTTGGGTATATGATTTGTGTAAAACCCCGAATTTTTGGTTAACGCCAGCATTAGTTCCGTTTGGTAGACCGTTGGTGTTGAGTTTAAGTTTCGAGGACGAAACTTCTTTTAAGGGGGTAATGATGTAAAACCCCGAAAAATTCAAAGGCATTGACCGTGACGTCGTTAATAATTTAAGTTGACTCCGTTAATTATTCGAAATTCGTTTGTGATTAATTCTGCTAACACTTGAGCTCATAGGATCGTTGAGAGACTAACAAGGGTATTTTGGTAATATCAAGTGTTATTATCATTATTAGTTATATTATTAATATTAGTAGTAGTATTCTTGTTAGTATTATTATAATTGTTGTGATGTGAATATTGTTATTTACGTGCTATTATTATTATTATTATTGTTATTAGTTGTGGTTATTATCAGTATTATTGTTACGTGAGTATTATTATATGACTATTATTGTTACTATGTGATTATTATTATTATTATTATTATTATTATTATTATTATTATTATTATTACTACTACTACTACTACTATGTAATTATAATCATTATTATTATTAATATTAATATTAATATTAGTAGTGTAACGTGGGGATTATTACTAGACCACTATTATATGTTTTTATGCATGTGTTGTTAATGCTATCACTATTAGTTTCACCCTAGTACTAGTAGGGTTAGCTATTAGAAATAGTTTTATCAAGAATAATTATGGTTATTAGTTAGTATTAAGAATCACATCACAATGAGAGTTGTTAGGAAGTAAATCTTCATCCGGTTAAACAGAATCCTTAGAGCTAGATTAGGATTAACAGTGGATTTGGGAGAGATCAGGAGTTAATTAAACCTAGGTCACAAAACACAACCCACGACTCCCTCTGTTTCCTCCCTTCACTGTGTCTCTCTAAGGCTCTCCTCTCTTTCTGCCGCCCCTCGCGGCCGCCACCGCCGCCGGACCACATACGGCCACCGCCCAGGGTCCTAGCAACCATCACGAACCACCGCAGGCCTTTTCCCCTTCTTCTTTTTTTTCCCTCTCCGTTCCCTTCTTCCGCAACCCTGTTTTCGCATCCCCGTTCCGGTTCAAGTTCCGCCGCCGCTGCACCACCGCTGTCACCGCCGCTGCTTCGCCGACGCCGGAAACCCACGCTCCGACCACCGCATTGCCGTCGCTGCCCACCGGAACCACGGCTACAGTGCCGTTCCCCGGTCCGACACAAAAGAGAGAAGGTTGCTCTGTTTGGCGATCGCTGCCGCTGTTGTCTACTGTTGCCGCCACTGCTCCCAGTCACCGACGCCGACGACCCTGTCACCGGAATCCGTCCCGTCGACTGCCGCCTCAGCCCTCGCATCAGCCCAAGCTGCCAATCCACCCTTACGTAAACCCCATTCTTCCTTAGTAATGTTTTATGTTTTTTTTATTCTTTGATTTTTGATCATCATGATCTTGATATTAGTCATAATAAATCTGATTATGTGTAGTTGAGTAGAGTTAGTATGCTCGTGTTTTTTTTTAAAGATAATCATGACGTAATGTGTTGGGTTCTATGGGTTATTATATGATTATTATTGTTTAAAAAAAATCATGTTAGGGTCTTGTTAGTAATATTTCATGTATGAACTGGGGTTAGTTTAATTTGTTAAATTTAAATTCTTTGTTTATAATTGAGTAATGATATGTGTGATGTTTTAAATAAGATTGATTGTAGTTTTAAAAGATATTTTATGTTTATCTTTCCTAATTGTAACGTATAGTTTTTCTTTAGTTAAAGTATTAGTTTATTTTTATTCTTTTTACTACTATGTTATAATTCTTAAAAAAAAAAGAGTCTTTAAAATCTTTTCTACTATTTTATGATTTTTTTTTAATAATGTATTATGTTTATTAAAGTTTCAAACTTTACTTATTTATGTCACTATTATATGACTCTTATGTGTTATATTATTATTACGTTGTTATTAAGTTCTTTATCTATAAAGGTTTAAATTGTTGGTTATAAGTGGTAGCGTTTGGACCTTGGTTGGATTAGATTAAAGACCTATAACCTTAGTCACTGTTTAGAGCCCAAATTAGGACCCCGGGATCGAATGGTGGAAGTTAGAACCGAAATAACAAATTAGTTAATAACCGTTATCGGGACAGTTTCATTAGGGTCTAAAGATCGGGTTGCCACGGTTAGTGTAGTTGTCTTTTGATCAAACCCTTTGGACTGGAGGTTCCCTTTGATGTTAGGAACCATAGGAATTTTACGGATTGAACGTTTGATTTGTATAGCCCGAGTTATAACCGTTTTTCCGGAACCTGTCAAATCTGGACCAATGGGAAAGACGGGTGTTTTTAGGGTCCTTCGGGACTGATTTGGGCTTAGCCATCAACATAGAAGTTTTAGTAGACATCCCGAGGTTTCCGAAAAGTCCAAAACCAGACCCGTAGGATATCGGGAAGTCGAGTTGTGACCCGTTTTATGTGAACGTTATAATCTGTCCTCTGCTTGCTTCTATTTATAATAATTGTTGAGTGAAAATAATATGTGATCTTGTTATGTGTTTTCTTGGAGGTGTTAAGTGTAATTTCGTAAATGATAGGAACCTAAGTGTTCCTAGGGGATGGGTTAGGTAGTTAATAGTTAATACTAACTTCGTTAGAACGCGTTTTGATTAGATAATTATTCTTATTCTAGGCCCGAGTTAGTGCGTGACGATAGTGAGCTCAAGTGTGTTCTCCTTATTGCTGTACTGTGACGTTATTCAGGTAATTGTCTATGCCCTAATCCCCACCGGGATGCTCTTTAAATGTGTTTTAATGTTTTCTAATCTGTTTTGATAATTGCATCCCGAAAGGGGACTTTTGTGGAAATACGACCATCTGTTTTGATAAACCTTTTGATTCGATTGTGATCTTGGTTTATTTGAGTTGAGAAATTGTGATGGTCTTTTATAAGTAGTTTTGAGACTTGTTTTGATAACCTGGGTTGGGTTTGACTTGAGAGTTGTGAGCTGAGCTTTGCATAAGATACTAATGATTCAAGTGAAACATTAAGCGGGTTTATTTGGTCGTAGCCTGTGGTAGGCAAAGGGTCCAGGACTCGGTCGTAGCTGTGGTAGGCGGAAATGTGAACTCTTGATATTCAGTCGTTTGTGGTAGGCAAAGTGCAGGACCTTGGTCGTAGCCTGTGGTAGGCGGAAATGTGAACTCTTGATATTCTGGTCGTAGCCTGTGGTAGGCAAAGGGTCTGGGACCCTGGTCGTAGCCTGTGGTAGGCAAAAGGGTCTGAGATCCTGGTCGTAGCCTGTGGTAGGCAAAGGGTCTGGGACCCTGGTCGTAGCCTGTGGTAGGCAGAGGATCTGGGATCCGGTATGATATTTGTTACTTTAAGGAATGTGGTATCCCGCCCGCACAATAAAATATGGATTGGTTGGGTTGAGGAAACAGTATGAGATTAAAGGTTTGTAAAATGTTTGATTCGATCCCTCTCCCCAAAATGAATTGAAATGAACTTAAACTGTTTTAAACGTTA
The DNA here is from genome assembly GCA_029582165.1 of Portulaca oleracea. NCBI lineage: Eukaryota > Viridiplantae > Streptophyta > Magnoliopsida > Caryophyllales > Portulacaceae > Portulaca > Portulaca oleracea. The sequence continues at coordinate 19,308,441 of CM055882.1, read as the reverse complement.
GGGGTAGACATTATTGAGATTTCCCCCTCATTTTTGAAATGTTTTGTTTTCAGGTGAAGATCTAAATGCTGGGGACGGGAATTAGAAGTGAGGACGACGAGTCTAGAAGTCCTTGAATCTTTTTATATTGTTTTCGTTATGAAATCTTAGAGTTTGTTTTGAGTTGTTAGTAGTTACCGTTAGCAGACAGTTGTGTTTTCCTTTATCGCCTTGTATTCCTTCGGGGATACGGCAGTGACGCCCAAATTAAATTTGAAGTCTTCCGCTAAGTTTTGTCTGTTAACGTTAGTTTGACTTTGACTTTTCTATAATTGAATTTCCGGGGCGTCACAATTTGACTCATGTTTTATGACGTAAGTTACTTGTCACTTTCTAAGTCATGTTTATGGAAAGGTTTTAGGTGTGTATCTATATCAGTTCATGCATGATCTTCTTTTTTTATTTATTTCCAACAAGTTTATGGTTATTCAGTTAACTTTAAAAGGAAGAACTTATAAGTACTTTCATTGAAGTTGTGAGTTAAATACAGGTTAAGTACGATCAAGTTGTGTAAGTTTTGCTATCTTTTAATGTTTGTTGCCGTTTATATTATTTTTAATGTTTTGGAACCGCGCTAAACAACTAAAACGAATTATGAAAAGATTCTTACATTATTAGGGGTATACGTACTGAGTTTAACTCACTTTTCGAAGTTTTATGTTTTCATTTTAGCCATCTCGACAAAGGAGAAGGAAAAAGCCCCGAAAGGACGAAACCTTAGAGCTTCTTGATAACTGCGTTTTATGACTATATTTTTAGAGGTTTTTAATAGTGAATTAGGGATAATTTTATGTATGAACCTTGATTTTTTTTTAATTTCCCTACTACACTTGGTGTTGTTGTTTTTTTTATGTGAATTTATAGGTTTTGAGGCTAAAACACCAACTTTCTCTCAACTTCAAGCAAGATTGAAGACACCAATGGACTCTATATATCAAACCTAGACCGTGGTACAAATTTGAGACGGAAAAGAGCATTGAATGACCGGGTAGTGGGTACCACGGGCAGCCCGTGGTACATACCACGGCCCAGCAGCATCAATTGTATTTGGGCCATCTTTCATCGGTCCAATGGAAAAGAGGGAAAGTGAGGCGAATTCATTTTATTTGTTGGGCCATTCATTCGGTCAATACAAAGAGAAGTGGAGGCCATGAAATTGCTTCATTTAGCCCACTGACTCGGTCCAATTACAAAAGGAAGAAGTGGGAAGCAATTACTCCATCACTCATCCAACCCTTGATGCGCTTAGCACAACCAAGAGAAAAATGTGGATGAACCCATTTCATTCCATTCAAGGACTCTTCAAGCGGCCCAATCATCAAAAAGGAGAAAGGTGGAGATAAATTAGTTTGATTCAATTCTCCTCAAACTCGGCCCAGTGAAAAGGAAGAGGAGTGACCATTGAGTTAATTGTTTCAGCCCATTTTATTCGGCCCAATCAATAGATGAGGGATTTTGGGATGATTGGCTGAATGAAGCATCCGCCCACCACAAAAAGAGGAGATTGAAGCAGCGTGGTGAAGGCCACGGTCCATGGTGAAGGCCACGGTCCGTGGCGGGCTACTGCTGTGTGGCTTGGCCGTGCCGCACAAGTAAATGAGAAAAGGAGGTGACAGTGATATGGAGGATATTCATCAGAGGCCATTCATAGACCATCTATGATTCATCATCGTTCACCCATCCACCATTCACCATCCACCCTTTTCAAGAGAGAGAAAAACCCTAATAACATCATCTTCTCATCAATTACTCCATCAAGATTCAAGGTTAAGATTGATTCCAAGAGAAGCGACGTTCAAGATTCGGGAGGAAAACATCAAAACTTGCAAGGAAGACATCACCCTGGGATCGAATGACTCGACGGTTGTATTTTTTTCGTAATTATATCTCTTTTCGATTCCTTCTTCATTTTGAGAATTAATCATAATGTTTGGAACTTGTTTCGTGCTTTTCTTGAACATGAGTGAGTAATTTATTTGAATTCTAGGGTTTTGTAACCCGAAACAATGTAATTTGATTTAATATTATTAGTATGTACATGAATTCTTGATTAGAATCAATAGAAGGTTGTGTTTTCCATTTTTATGAGTATTCTTAAGGCCTTGAATATTTGTAAGTTTGAGATTAACCTAAGAAGTACTGAAAAGTGAATTAGGATAATCTGACTACCAACCTGTCTACCTAGGTTTGCGAAAGTTGAGAAAGGAGTAGTGAACTAGGGAATCATTAGATTACCTGACCTTTTTGAGACTTTCAATTCTGATTAACCTAAAAGGCACACGAAAGTTGTTGATTATGTTGTTTAGAATAATTCTATTTAGCATCGAAAGGACGATAGAATTCAGAGGTTGTCGATTGTTGATTCGTTCTTGAATGTATGATTGTGCAAGCTAGGTTTTAGAAATCGAACTCGTTGTTAGGTTAGCATCGCCCTAGAAATCTTTCTCTGTTGACTAGAACCCTTTATTAATTTACTTGCTTTCTTTAGTTTTAGTTTGTTTCCTAAACCTTTTCCAAAACCCAAAACCCGATTAGCTTAGCAATCGTGATAGAGATAAGTTTTTCTGAGCTGCTAATTGAGTCCCTGTAGGATTGACCTTGACGTGCTACTACGTACACCGTGTGCTTGTGGCCCTGTCACTTCTTAAGGAGAGTGAAGGTGGTTAAAGACTCTTTATGACAGATTTAAGAGAAATTTGTGGTGTTTTGGCTTGTATAAGTTTATTGGGTTATGTTAGGTTGTTGTGAGGTGGTTTAAGTTAAGTTATGTCTTGGTGATGTAGGTTCGAAGTTAGTTATGTTTTGGTTGTTTTGTTGGGTGTAGTCTTAGCCTTTTCCACCTCCGTGGACGGCAGTAATACTCTCAGGCGTTTATCCACTGCTAATCATTGAGTTAGGTGCATCATTAGCTTAATCTATTGGTTGGTAACCTGGGGTGTTACAACAGTAGCTGGTCACGACCATGACATGTGATGTCACGCTCCTGACCTATATTGTTTCAAAAATTTCAAATTTTTCCAAATTGAGTTATAAGTTTCGTTAGATACATGTATAATCATATTTTAATGTAATCAATCTGGTTGTTCATAAATTAAATTACGGGATTGCAATTGAACCTTATATAGAAATTCAAATTAGGCTGATTTTAATTCATTATTTGAAATTAAGTTAAACTTTTGATTCTCACATATTCAATTATGTTTATGTCCCTTCAATTTTTATTTTCATGTCTTATTGAGTAATCTTGAAAATTTCACCGATTTTCTTGAACCTAGCATTTTCGGGTATTAATTTGCTAATTATGGCTGAATTTGTGTAGTTTATACAAAATCAATTTGGGGCTTATATTATATACATGTTGGACCATGTTTATGGAGCGAGGTTTTCGAATATATGCAAAAAGTTTGGTTTTTCGAATATATGCATATTGAATCAAGAATCCAAGAAAATTTTCAGTGACATTTTCAAATCCAGACGATATTTCGATATTTCAAGGTTCAAAAAATTCTTACACCAATAAATTAAGGTACCTTTGTTTCCGATCAATGGGGTTCTAGCGCAGATTTATTCATCATCAAGAATGCCAAACTAAGACAAGTGCCATAGAGCACCTCAATACATGACATGGGCTACCACTTAATTGATAAATTGCAGGCCCAAGCTAAAAAAAATAAGACTTGTAAACTAATAAGTGGGCTGACACTAACCCACTATGTCCATGCACATACTATATATATCCTAATCTATATACAATATTAAAACAAAATCAACCCAAGCAATATCATGTCACATGGCACCCCAAGGAGTTGCAACTAAACTTTTTTCAAAAAGTAAAATCAATTATCAATCACCAACGTCAATTTATATAAATAAATAATTATTTATAATTCAACATCGTTTTGCACCAAAGATGCTAGAAAGGACACTGAAAAATGACAACAGTTACAGTCAGATAAGTTAGGATTAGATCATCACCATTAATGACATTAAAAAATCTGTCAGATGTTACAAAATGCTAATATCAAGGACTTCCCAAATTCCATAATTTACCAATTTAAAAATAAAAAAAAGGTTGGAGGCTTCAACCTTTTGGTCAATTATCAATGACTTGCAGAACAAAACGGAAGGTGGCAATAAGTAAAATGAATTCATGTCTGTTACAAAAATCAAAATTATTACCTTCTCCACCCAAAATAATGGGTCAATTACAGCAAAAAAACCCTATTAAAACACTCCATTCAAAGAGCAAATAATAATTATGCATCTATATAATATTAATAGTAAGTTTGTGGGTGCCGCTAAATGGAGGAAGGAGATTAATTGTGGGGATTTCGACCAATAAGAAAGTAGAAAAATATTGAATTAGATTATTTTGATCCAAATATCAATAATTATTTTGGCAAAATTTATATAATATTAATAGTAAAGTTTGTGGGTCCCGCTAAATGGAGGAAATAGATTAATTATAGGGATTTCGACCAATGAGAAAGTAGAAAAATATTGAATTAAATTATTTTGGTCTAAATATCAGTAATTATTTTGGCAAAATAATAATAATAATAATAATAATAATAATAATAATAATAATAATAATAATAATAACAGTAAAGTTTGTGAGTCCCGCTAAGTGGAGAAAGAAGATTAATTGTAGGGATTTCGACCAATGAGAAACTGGATAAATAATGAATTAAATTATTTTGGTCTAAATATCGGTAATTATTTTAGCAAAATAATAATAATAATAATAATAATAATAATAATAATAATAATAATAATGTCGATTTTGCTTATGTGGCCACAACCACCAAGTATTTTATTTTCACTTTACCTTTTTGCATTTGCCTTCAATTATCATTTCCTTTTCCATTTATCTTTTTTACTTTTACCTTTTTCTCATTTATTTTTTTTAAATTTGGGCATAATAGACTTCACGAGCACAACCATTGCATTTTGTGTCCTATTTTTCAAGTCTTTTATTTTCATTTTATTGGTAGACTTGTTATCAAAAGTTTTAATTTTAATTTTTAATTAACTTAAACTGAAACTCTCCACTTTTTTTTTGTCTAAATTAACAAGTTAATTACATGTTACAAATTTTGGTTGATACATGACCAAAACATGTAAAAACTTTAGCAATTTAATTGTGTCCAACTTTCCATGTCTTTTATTTTCATCTTAATAGTGAAATGCTTATCAAGGATTTTGCTTTTAATTTTTAATTTACTTAAAATTGAAACTCTCCACTCTTCTTTATGTGAAAATTAATAAGTTAATTACATGCTATAAATTTTGGTTGAAACATAACTAAAACATGTAAAAACAACACTTTAGCAATTTATGGACTATGGTAGTCTTGTTTTTTCTTTGTAACTCTTTTTTCATTTTAAAAAATTATTTCTAAGGTATCTATTTTTTATTTACTTTCTTAGTAGTTTTGGTTGAAAATAAAATGTAAAAATTACTGCATTTTAAAGTTTGAAATAAATAACCTAGCTTTTTGGAGTTATCGGTCAAAGTTATATCATTATTTTATTCTTCTTTATTTTAAATTTCCTTTCTTGACATTTTTGAGGCCAGGAAATAAAATATATTATATTATAAATCTCAAAAAGAAAATTCTAACATTATTTTTAAGCTATTAAATAAAATTATAACTTATTTTTTGGATGTAAAAAAAGTGCGGTTGTTAAATTTAATTTTACAAACTTTTTCTTATTTCATTTATATTTTTGATCGTCGAAAAACTAGCTTTAAAGGTGAGTCCACATTCACATGAAAAAAAATATCACTATCCGACACAACTATTCTGACTATCTATATTTATATGAACAATTTTGAGGTGTTGTAAATCATGGGCTATAGTGTAATGTAAAGATCATTACATTGCTGCATGAACAACCTTCGCTAAGTATAACTCCATTAAATAGAATGTTGTACACAACTTTAGAAAATTCTTTATAAAAAAAAAACTTTAGAAAGTTATTGTTAGATAAAGAATATTTAGGAGTACTATTAAATTACTATAAATAAAACAGTTGATCTCATAGGTACACCACATTCTAATTTATTTATTTCATATATTCTCATGTCCATGACACGCGAAGCATATCCTATTAAAAGCATGAATGCCTGACTTTGAGACTAGCAATCTACAATAACAAGAAGAGCACTTGAGTATTTGAAAAATCACAGAGAAATAAATTTGTTATTTGAAGTGTGAGTGGATCAGCTTTTTACCATCTCTTCTGTCCATTCAATGTCCAATTGTCCATGCATGATTTTATTTCATGGGAAAATTCACTCAAATACTGTTAAATATATAGTTTTTGATAAATTTCTTTTCAATTTGATTTTTGTCTGTCATGATATTTTCCCTCTTTTTGATTTTCTGAATGGTAAAATATGTTTTCCCTAATTGTGATTTGTGAAACAGTCAATCTATATTTTAGATTTTTATTAATTTTTTCTCTAATTTTTTTTAATACAAAAGTTTATGCCTCTTCATATCTTTTTTTGTAATTTACACTGTAGATTTTGGTAAAAATTATTTGTAATCTATTTTTGTTAATTTTGCCCTTCTTTTGGTTGGCTTGTATATAGTTGAAAGTTGAAACCTTAATTTGCTAGTGTCTTTATCGATCATTCGATCCCTTAGTCTGAACACTACTAAAAATATGTGTATTATCAAACACTTTTTTCCAAACAATTTAAAATGGTTGGAAAAACCAACCACTTTAGCAACCATTTTATATTCCAACTTTTTTTCGAAAATTTTAGTGGGAAAAAGGGTTGGAAATTCCAACCAATTTAACTTGGTTCACAATTAGATTCAATTGGGTTCAAGGACTCTAATTTTAATGTTTTCTTTGCATATTAACAGACTCGCTAGAAAAGAAAATGCCAAATCAATTTGAACACAATATATTTATCTTAATTTATTGATCCTAATGTGTCAAAGTTAATTCTATCATCTGAATTTAAATGTTACGAAAACTATAGTGGACAAATATATTTACAATAACTTATAACATAGTTTCTAATTACACAATTAATGATAACATTTAAGTTATTACGTATAGTTGGTGACATAGTGGAGCGTTACAGTCGTGGTGGGATGGATGAGATTAGCTTGAGTGATGATGGATGATCGATTTTAACCAGTGACAAGGGTCTTGGACTCTCCTTGCTCAACACCCCACCATGATTATCATAGGTAATCCACTAAATAATCACTAAAGGAATGACTTGAAACACCACTAAATCACTTGGATAAAGTTAACAAGATTTTTGAGAAAGTTGGGATAAAAAAACCCACAATGCCAAAGCATCAAATATACAATGTCCAAAAGCTACTAAACAATGCCAAGGGAGGGGGTATATATAGGAATGGGGGGAGGGAGGGGGAGGGGGGGGGGGGGACAACACGCAGCAGCAACAGCAGCAGGTCTGGGCAGAAGGAGGTCGCAGGTGCGACCCTAGGAGTCGCGGGCACGACGTCCCTGGGCAGCAGGGTGACTTGGGCGAGTCGGTGTTCTGGGCAGCTTTTCCCTGTCGACTTCAAACGCCCATAACTTCTTCATCTGCACTCCATTTTAGGCCTGTAAGATATCGATGGAAAGCTCTCGGTCTGTACTTTAAGCTCCCAAAATTTGAGACCCATCGAAGTTAAATTGAAGGAGTTATGACCCAAAGCGTGAAGGCGCGTCGATTCCGACAACCCATGTTGACCATTTTCCGCTTATTCTTTCCAAATGACTCCGAACCCTTTTAAAGACCCGAAGTAGGTCCATCCCGTAGCTCCACTCCTATGGTCCGGGGTCCCATTTGAAGTGGATGCCACACCCGGGGATAACCCGAATACGCTTTCAAGGTCCTGGGTCCACCTTAAAATGGACTCCACACCCCACCTTGAAATGGATTCTCTTGTGTTTCTCCAAGGGGGTGCGAGAAGGATCAGTGACCATAGATTTTGATGCTCGGGCCCCATCCCGATACGTTCCATAATCCCCTTGTTGAAAAAGGGTTGCCTCAACTCTTGGGAGTAAAAATCGAGGCCCTCTCCACAACTTGGCACCCTAGAACTCCAAACATCCCGATTGCTGTGAACAATCACACGAGACACCCAAAAAGCTTCGAAAACCACCATATATCCATCATCCAAATAAAAGAACGTGGTTGGAGGCTTGTTGTGTGGAGATAAGGGATTAAGGGAAGGAACGAGAATATTTTGTGGAGTTTGGGAACACTCTTTCTCACTTGGTTCGCTGCAAGGTAAAGACAAAGCAAGAGATCGCTTATCCTCATCAAGAGCACACTCAACCCGTGTTTCGCTCGAAAAGAGAACGTTCCTCAACTCTCTTCCCACCCCGGGTTTGATTTGGTGTGGGGCTAAGGAATTCAAGTAATCATAATCAAACAATTGTTTTTCATTCAACATCCAAATAGAATCCTCGAACAACCAATGACGACCAAATAACATATATGACTCATTCAAAGAGTTCATGTCACCACAACCAATATTCAAACAATATCCATTGAGGGATGATACACACGATGAGCTCATTAACATGGGAGGAACTAGAATCATGGCATCATCAATCCCAAATTCGCCACTACACATCAAATGGACACCAAGATTCCTAGCATGCCACTCAAAATATAGAGACTTTTCAATTGTGGACATCACAAACTCATCATATAACTTATCACGCCAACAAACTTCATCAAACAACCAATATCTCCCAAAGATCTTGCATGACTCACCCAAAGACTTTATGTCGCTACATCCAACATACAAGCAAGACTCATTGAACTTCATAGGTGAGTTTGAAATTACCTCATTCTTCTCATGGAGAAGAGTCCGAGTGCCAATGAGAGGAAGGGATGGTGAGTCATCTCCATTGATGTTTGATTCCTTAGTTGGTCGCAAAGGTATAACCAAAGGAGCTTGTTCTTGGGCTTCATCAATAAGGATAAGAGGAAGGGCAAGATCGATGTTCTCATCCACTTCTTGACACGGAGCTTCAACAATGGTTTCGGAAGCCTTACAAGGATGAATGGAGGCTTCCTCGTTGGGCATGTGATCAAATTTTGCTTGCTTAACTACTCTATGCCCATCAAGTGATGAAATGGACTCATAGTGGACCTCTCGCTTATAAGTGTTAGGCAAGAATCGTCGATTCATCAATCTCTTAAGCCGTGCCCATGAAGTGAGCTTTGCTCGACCCTCTTTTGCTCGTTGTACCTTGACATTCTCAAACCAAATGGATGCAATCCCGGTGAGTTTCGATCGAGCAATCTTGAAGGCATGCTCATCGCTATACCCCTTAGTTTTAAAATTCCTCTCCAGGATTCGGATCCATTCAAGATAGTCTTCCGGGCCGGTGAAGCCATTGAATTCCGGAAGCTTGGCTTTGATATCATAGAATTCATTTCGTGGAGGCTTCTCAACCGCTTTCCATCGACGATGGCGTCGAAATGAGCCTCTATCATCGTCACTCGACTCGTAGGAAGGAGGAGGACGGATAGGGCTTTGGACACGTCTCCGACGCTCTTTCCGGGATGGAACTTGAAGCTCTAGGGCGAGGTTGTCCAACCGCATCACAATGGCATTAAGGATACGATCAATGGTGGAGAACCGTTCGTCATGGGTGGCGAGTGGGTCTCGATATCCCGAAGTTGAGGGCTATCTCGGTGGCGTGATCCCTCTCGTTCGGAGCGAGCTTCTTCGGCCATACCGGGATAAAAGGTGAAAGACGGATTGTGTTTGGGGTATTTTGTGGAGTTTGAGGGTTCTTTTGTAGTTGGTAAGTGTTTGCCTAAGGGTTCTTTGTGTTTGTTTTCACTCAGACATTTCATCGAATACCTTGAGTGCACTATTTTTCAACTTCTTCTCAATGCTCCAAATGACTTCAAACCCGGGGACTTGGTTTGGCTCCACTTGAGAAAGGAACGGTTTCCTTCGCGGAGGAAAAGAAAGCTCATGCCAAGAAGTGAGGGACTGTTCAAGGTGTTGGAGAAAATAAACAATAACGCCTACATGCTCGATCTTCCTGGCGATATGGGAGTCTCCTCCCCGTTCAACATTGGCGATCTTTCACCCTACATCGAGGATGTTGAACCCGATGCGGATTTGAGGGCAAATCCTCTTCAAGAAGGGGAGGATGATGAGTCTCGAGTTCCGTTCTCGTCCCTCGTAACCTTTGCCAAGTGAGCCGCCTCAACCACGGTGAATCTCGAGGTGCAATTCTCGGTGAAGCTCGGAAACGCAAGGGTAGTCTCGGCTATCCATTGGATGGGAACCGAGACCTTCTAAGGAGGCTCGCTCGTGCACCGACCCCCGGGGGCCCGAGGCCGTACCGTCCCGAGATGTTGAACAATGCCGTGACGGGATCGGGGATACTTTTGGAACAAAAACAGGCCATGTTGATGCTTTCGGACAGGCCTTAGGCGCACCCGAGCCATGCATCGTCACGCCCGCGGAGCATCACTGTCTCGGGGGGGTCGCGCCCGTGACATGCTTGGTCGCGCACGCGACACCCGTGGCAGTGTAATGGCGTGCCCGAGTCGGTTGCCGGCTCGCCCAAGTCGCTTGTCTGACTGAGACTGTCGCGCCCGCGAAGCTTTCGGTCGCGCCCGCAACCCAGCTGAAGCTGCTGCTGCTGCTGTCATCCAATAGCCTGGCGCGCCCGGGTCGGTCCCATTTTCTGCCGATTTTGCCTGCCAAAACGACTGTGTTTTGGGCTTTGTCCATTTTGTATAAATACTCGTTGGCCCTCATTTTCTGGGCAGTTTTTTGATATATTTGAATGTCATTGCAAGAGAGCTCTTCAAGCCTCTCCTTCAAAAATCTCGTTACTTTATCCAATCATTATTTGGTGGTGTTCAAGTAATTTCTTTAGTGATTAATGGTGGTTTAGCCTAATTAGTTATGGTGGAATGTTAGGCCAAGGTTGTGGACTCTCCTAGCCAAGGTCATATGTAAACCCTACGGTGCCCAAGCTTCGTTTCCTTTGATTTTTCTTCGAAAACTCAAGCATCATTCTTCCCACCACGACGGTAACGCTCCACATAGGTTAGACATAACTAAACATTCCAAATTTTATCATTAGGTTTGAGTTTTCTTAAGATAACGATAATTAAACGAAACTAATTAGGTTTTTACCCATTGAGGTTTTGTGAAAGTAGGATTTTAGCCCCAAGGTTTTGAAAATTAGTTTTATCCTATCTTAAGTTTGAATTAATTAATAATTAACCCATCTAACCTTTGTATTAAAGATTAAATACAACCTTTTCAAATTAAATTATTAATAAAATTATTGTTAATTGACAAAATTGCCCTTAATATAAAAGACTCAAATTAGATATTACCTTTTTTTTCTCTAAAACACGATTGTCCTTCATCTTTTTTTCTCCGTATTTTCTCTCTAATTTTCCAGATAATTGCAATTGTGAATTCCTCTCTCATTCTCATTATCTGTTGCATATTCATATGAAAATATGCCTTTTTTCGGTCAATTGTTCTGTCATTCTTACTTGATTTGAGATTTTTATAGCTAGTTAAATTTCATTCAAATTAGGGTTCAAGTTAGGGTTATTTTCGTTCAATTCCTCTTTCATGTTTTTTTGAAACTAACTAATTATTTTTTTGGAGAGATAAAGTTGTCTTTTCATGTTTTTAATTAGGGTTATTTTAAACTTTTCATACCATCCTATAGGGGTAAAATTTTCATTCACCGGAAAAGGAGTAAAATAATAAAAGGTTCAAACTTCAAGTAGGAAAAACCTAATTTCCCAAACCTTGGGGGTAAAATTCAACTTTCAATAAACCTCAATGGGTAAAATCCTAATTTGTTCATAATTAAACTCATCACTATAGAGATTACTCAAATAACGATAATTAAACTTATATATGTTTATACTCCCTCCCTCCGTTCTTTTTTTTATTTGTCATGGTTTTTAGAGTCAATCTTTGATTAATATTTCCCAATATAAATTTTTTTATAAAAAATATAACATTATACCTTTTTAATAATATTTTTTGTTACGAATCTAACAATATAAATTTTGTATGATGAATCATTAATAAATTAAGAAATCAACAGTCAAAGTTTTTAACACAATTTTTTGAGTAACAGATAAATAAAAATGGAGAGAAGAGTACATTCCAACACATTTAACCTCGTATATCTTTCAAGACTATAGCACGCAACGCGTGCGAGTATTGCTTGTCTAAGAAGCTGTGCTAGGCTTGATTGTTTGCCTACAAAACATGAGCTTGATCCATCATCATCTACTGGGAGTTTAAATCGAGAATGTGTTGTCATACCTGTGGGCAAGGTTGCTGCTGCGATGCCTGAGCTAGCTGTTAGGAGAACAATTTTGTCCAACTTTCGGAGCCTTGCATATAGAGCACAGTAAAGGAAAGTCTTCCCCGTACCACCTAGTCCATCAATGAAAAACGCGCCCCCTTTGTTGCTCTTCACATGCGACATAATTTTTTTGTATGCATGTTTTTGTCCTTCATTAGTCTCTTCCTTGCATCTGCAAATTCAATTGGTACAGGAGCATTCAGTGCATCGATTACATCTCTTGTGCACTGCACATCTTGTGTTTCATGAGTTTGCGAATCTGACAAGATGTAATTGGCCAACGATCTACCCATACTATCAAGTCATTGTTTAATGTCTCCGATTGTAAATTTTAGCGCTAATGACAGATTGGTTGGCTCTATATGCAGGAAGTCTTAAGTCTTAAGAGAGATATTCATAATATGTATCCCAAAATTGACGAGGATCTGGTGGCTCAGATACCACAAGCAACATAGCAAACAATTTCCGAAGTGTGCTTGGCATTTGAATGTGAATATTTTGAAGGAGACAAAGATCTGCTATGTTGTCTGATTGGATTATTCCCCTTTTGATGACAACTTCTTAAAAGGAGGCACATATTCGACCGTTTACTGTTAGGAGATCTGTAAACGGTGTCGGACCGCTGACATTAGCTAACAATATGCGCAAGTAGTATCTTTCCCCCTCTGATGGTGCAACATAAGCCATACAACCAATGGAGATGCCTTGCTTACATGGTTTCCACTCTTTTGTTTATCATGCCACACAAAATGTTATGGGAATTCCGAGTATAAATACTTGTTGTCTGTAGTCGATGCTTGGTTGTTCCAAGAAAAAAACTGCAGCAACTTGGTTTTTGTACGCAACTCATCTAATACAACTTCCCGAATGTTCTCCCCATCATCAAAATTTATGGTTTGCATTTTGTCTGTGTGAACAGATAATGATTGCACAGCCGGGCGCATGTCGTATAGGTCAAACTCAAAAAGACACCAAGCTGCCTCTGGAGGGGAGATCCAACTTCCGGACTGGAAGTTTTGGATTTTATCTTCACATTTTGTGCCATTATTGGTGCCTAATTTGAAAGAAATACAATCATGCCCCTTGTAGACATATTTATACAAGTATTTCACTGCCTTGATGGTTGAGAAAATTTCAACATTTAAATGACAATCGAAAGTGGCTGTCAAGTAAGGATTGCATGGTATGACCCATCTCTTATCCATATCCATGCCACGGACGCAAACTCTATCTTTGTTTTCACGCCTCCTGTATGCTGGGTACAACGCCTCAGTGGTGGTTGTGACTGATACGAATGACTTTGGATATGATGATGTACATCTCAACACATTATTTTTGAGTTGCATACATGGACAGTCAGGGAAGTCAAGTCCACAAGGGCAATGCATCATGCGTTCAATAACCATAGAGCGCAAATGTTGGTTTTCGTGTGTCGACAGTTCTGTTGTGACATATTTGTCAAATTGCGTTGGATCTTTAACTTTATACTCTTGATCAAGGATAACCAATATATACACATGTGGGAGCCCTCTCTTTTGAAATTCGACTACTTGGATATTTGCCGCAACTTTTCCAAAGATTCTTTTTGTCCATGATCAACTTGGACAAATGGAATTATTTAGCATTAAAGATTCTTGCCACCAAATCAGGTCTATTTTGTGTTAGTTCCCCTAGTGCAAGCTCCTGTTGCATTTCAATCCATTTAGGATTGCAGGTCATACTGAGGAAGAGATCTGGCTTCCCGTAACGTTGCACCAAAGTCAAAGAATTTAGGAAGCGCCGTTTCATGTCTCGTGGACCACCAACAAAGGATGGAGGCAAAATAATACGCCTACCAATATTTGAAGCAGATGTTTTACCTTGAGAAATTCTATCAAGCACTCCTTGATAAAGTTCGGCCCTTATTGTTTTCTTATTGTTCTTCAAAAAGTCTAGCAACGTATTTTCAAGCTTTACATACATATCAACTATGTACTGCTGAAGAAGCCTTCCCATCCATAATAGGTAGCTGTAATCAGTTGCCCGTATCAGAAGCTTGAAAGCATAGTACTCACGACAAACCAACACTTGTTCCTCTGCTCAATATATTTCCAGAAAAAAAAAATCAAATGCCAAACCAACACTTGGGATATAATAGACATTGTCTAAAAAAACAATATTAAATGATAGAAAATTTGCAAAGAAAACTAATAGCATTGTTCTCTCTTAGTCACCGTCTTGCATTCCTCATTATCCCTACCAATGAAGACTATGGTAGAAACCACTATTGAATCTTGATCCAAATACCCAAACAAATGTCTCAAATGGCACACAAATGACATGAAACAAGAAGAAAAAGAAGAAATGAATTGTTCAAAATTGATATATGTTTCCCAAATCACAACCAAAATTCCCCATGACCTTCTGCAGCTCCAAAGCAGCTGAAGGCACGATAAAAAATGCTTTAAAAAAAACTCAAAAAATCTCTAATGGAATTACACCATCAAAAGACCCTCAAATTTCCTATGTCATCCAATAAAATAATTCAATTATACGAAAAACACTTCAGCTTTGCATATCAATTATCAATTATCAATTCACTAATTCTACCATGAATTCTCTATCTATATTTTTTACTCTAAATTCGGCTAAAATTACTATATACAATATACCCTGACTCCTACTTTACTAAAAAAATATATTCTTTGCGATAATCTGTGTTGCGTTAGTGGACAATCACATCTTGCTGGCATTTCTTATTTCATTAGCACCTAAAGCAACATTTGAAACCTTTGTAAAATGGAAAGCATACCAGGTGAATGTTGTCATAGATAAACTAAGCTTACCTACATAATCACATAAATGAAAGAGAGTTAGACGAGGAATGATAATTTGTACTTTCTAGCAAGCAAAGAGGAAATCAATATGTCAAATATACTTATAATATCTTTAAATCCACCATAGTTATAGCTGCCACTTTCTAACCATAAAGAAAAATACTTGAAAATACAATTACAAGAATATAAATCATACTCACCTACTTTGCTACTCATTTTTATTATTATTACCCTTCCCCTTGTCAACTCATCCCTTCATTAACCTTAAATCATCTAACAATGTTTCCATGCCTTGAACCAACTGAATCACATGTACCAAAAACCATTATCTATTGTTGGTTAATTTAGAGGGAAGTGAAAAATCAAAGCGGATAGCTACGGAAGCATTTTCTCCCCTTATATCCACCCCTCCTTCTTCCCATATCCAAAGGCTACAAACAAACCTTATATACTGGAATATTTTCCATAATCAAGAAGGTTTATTTACATCGATTCAAAATTGATGGCATGGGATACATCATAGTGTATTATACTTTTGGATTTTTTGACGCTAATATACTGAATTTTTGGGGTATTGGACAATAATGCACTGAACTTTGACCTTGGACAATAATGCACTGAATTTTGAGGAGTGTTGGACAATAATGCACCCGGAACAATTTCAATGTTGGATGACATTGTGGCGATCTTAAGTGACAGACCGAGAAGATGAATAGTCTAAATAATTTCTAAGTTTATAACATATCAGCTAATCTACACAAGCAAAGCTCATTTTATACAATTATATCAACAATCTCTCAACGGAAACATGTTTAAATAAATGTGATTTTATGTTTTTTTTTTACTCTTTTGATAAATTCATCTCCTCTACATACTACGTAGGATTGCCACCAAGTCATTCACTGCCAAAATCGTTCGAGGTGCATTATTGTTCAACACCCCCCAAAGTACCGTGTATTATTGTCCAATGTCAAAGTTCAGTGCATTATTGTCTAATACCCCAAAAGTTCAGTATATTAGCATCCAAAATCCCTATACTTTTACCTCAAATGATGTAGCTTCATGCCTATCCTACCAAATAGGGATTTATTCTTTTGGAAGAAACTATATATAAAGCTATCAAGTTTACATGTAGTTAGAACAATGCAATAGTCATCACCTTTAGCTTCTCTACAGATGATCTAATTCAATTCAATCAATATACCATATACTAAGATTGTCCTCATGATTGATAATGGTCCCTATAAATTCAAGTTAACATCAAAGATAATAGTTCTGTCTGAGGATTAATTATCCCTTTAACTTCTCCTTTCAAAAAGTTAGTTATGCAATGTTACAACTTAATTCAACATGATTTTAGATTAAGGTTATCAAAAGCTAGAATTCCACATTCATCAATAAATCACAAGCTCATACTTGATCATTTAGCATAGTATATTTGATGTCATGAACACCAAAATCTAAAACTCAAAACATAGATCATTTACCTGAAAGCTCACTTGATAAAATATTTCGTTCAATGTCACGATCTGCAACCCCTCCAATATTTGTAAGTTGAACGAAACTAATATTTTGAGCAACTCTCTCTAAGCCTGGATGCTATCCACAATCTCCCAATGGAAAAATCAATGGATATTGGAGGGGATCATATCAACCAAAATAGTGTTTGATCTGATGGCTATGGTTTGATTTTCCATGAACAAGTATGTACGGCCCTCCAAGACCTGTGTTTTATCCTCTGTCTACCCATATCCCAGCAACTTCATTGAAAGTTGGAGCATTGTAAGTCCTTTGGTCAGACACTAAATTCTGGTTTATAATAATCTGTGTGTTGTCTTCTATAACAAATGTCTGAAACGATTTTAAAAACTGCGTATACGGGTTCTCTTTGACAACATTGATCAGCTTAGCAACCATATCAGGCCTTAATTCATGAACTGCAGCTGTTCGACTGTAAATTTCATTTTGGGCATTGTAGAAGTATAGTTGCAGATATTTTGGAGGCTGACCATCTTTTGGCTTCAAGTCTGGAACATAATTGTATAGTTTCCCTTGGAGTTGGAAAACATATATATCGTTTTGAGATTTGCCCTCATGGTTTCCCCCAAGCGAAATGAATACAAAGGCATTGTTATAAAGCCTTATAAACTTGCGAATGTGAATTGCATCTTCAGAATTCGCAGTCAATAAGCGGATAATTTCAGGATTCATAGGATTGTTTGATATCTTCACAACTCCCTTCCGACAACAAAATGTCCTCGATCGTACTGAAAGAGTTTAGCACCACAATATTCACATGGATTGCACTCAGTTAGCTTCAGAGCACACGTTGGAGACTTGGAGTAGTGTCTGTCCTTAGTGTAATCAATGCATCTACCACAAGAAAGAAGAGAAAATAGTGTCATCTCATAAGCAGTACAAAACTACACAACTCGATTAGCTCATATATAGACAGATTAAATTTCAACATTATTGTTAAACATATCAAGTGGAAATGTCGAATGACAACAACTAGATGTGTAAAAGTCATACCGTGTTTATTATGGCTAGACGAATTAGATTGCATAGTTTGAGCACTTCTTGTAACTGTTTTCTTTCTCCTTTTGGGTAGCACAACGCCAGTTGATAGAAACTCTAGGTTCTCTTTATGGGCGGAATGTGTGTTTTCAGAACTCTGGGTGTGCGACTCGACATCTACAAGTTGTGCATCTTGGCATTGTTGTTGAAGCAATCTGCCTTCTTCTGCAAGTTGCGTAGCTCGACTTCTACGATGACCTCTCCTCCCTTTGGTTTGAAATATTTCAGTGAAACATTGATTTTCACAAGTTGTATTTTAGAGATAAAATATACACGGTCACTTAGAGTAAGTGAACATATTATTGGATGCTTAACATCAATATATATATATATATATATATATATATATATATATATATATATATATATATAAAATAGAATTATACTTTTTGAACATCATAATGTATGAACCACGATAATTTGACGTGTTTTAAAATGGGTATAAGAAAAGAGATGAAAACAGAAGTTATCGGTCAGAAAATTAACATAACATAACTATCCCACAAAAGATCAAGTTATCATTATGGAAGAGAACTAGCTCGCCATGAATTTGTTGGGTTTAAATAAATCAGGAGCAGCTGAGCTGGTTTAGCTATTAATAGGATTATTAATTAAAACAATTACAATCAGAACTCGTTGTAGTAGATTCATGCTGAAGAGTAATCTATAAAGTGAATAACAAACATATTGATATTATCGTATGAACATTAGAAAGGATTGGGACAAAAAGCACTGCATAATATGTTAATCATGGAGTGATATTGACTTCATTTAAATGTTATAGGTAAATGGTCGAACTATCATAAACGAAAGAGCATGATTACTTGCCTGTAACTTGGTTCATCTTTTATAATGAAGTGCCTCACTGAAAAACATATTATGACCTAAAAGAATATATAAAAATAAAAGTGTTTGAAATTTAACAGAATTACAAGAAATTTGTATAAAATCAGCTGAACGAAACTTAATTAGGAGTGGAATGTTAGTCAACAATAACTTAGAAGGTTCAAACAAAGAATAATAGCAAAACCCATGCCTCATCCTAAGAGGGATACATGACATTGGTTAGTTTGCTTTAGATTCCAAGTTGTTGTTAATGTAGCACCATTGAATGCTCATCTATTGACAGTTAGACACATAGCATATGTCCTATCAGTATGATGCATCAAGTTAAGGAAGAGAAGGTCGAGATGTGGTCAAAATGATATGTAGTTACCAAGTAAATGGTCTTCTAGTGATCCCAAAGGCATATATTCATATACCAAGAGCCTTTGATCCCCATTAGCGCAATATCCAATAAGATTAACGAAGTTTGGATGATAAAGCAAACTTAGCATCAAAACCTCTATAAGAAATTCTTTGTTTCCTTGCAATCCATTTCTATCTAGTTGCTTTACTGCCACAACCTGAAACCACACAACACAACAACGTCAGGACGCTGCAAATGTGCAAAGTTTTCTATAATGATGAAGAGCAAAGAAGAGTAGAAGTGTATCACGAATCAGAGATTCAGGACAAAAATTCTTCGTTGCAGTTCGATTTGGTTTTTTCTACAATATGAATGGAAAAAGTTGCAACCAAGAAAGAGTTCATGTTTTTGGGAACAAGACAATAAAGCTATGTTGATGATGATTTTGGTTTCGGAACAGAATTTTGAATTTATTGTACTTGCCGAATGTAGCATAGTTTGAATTCATGAGTTATATATCCCTAAACATATCCTCTTAACCACCTTTCAATATGAAATGGACAATTTATAATAAATAATTAACAAAGGACAATTTTGAGAATAATATAAATATTTACAGAGACCGGATACAACAAAGTTTCATTGATCAATCCATAAGACATTAAACTATCAGACACTTAATCGACATGAATGTAATAAATATTACAATTTCATGCAAAATGGGCATGTATTAATACAGACCACAAAATAAATGAAGGTTCTAATCCCCCACCCTTCTTGCTCAACAAAAAAACGAAGACATACCAACTTAATTTTTAGTTGTTTTAGAGAATCCCTAAAGTGCCTATGGAAATAAGGCTAGAAGGGTCAAAAGATCACCACAAAAAGGTCATTTAATAGCAAATTTGAGGTGTATGTTGCCCTTCTATGCATATGTCCACAATGCATTAGCAACATCAACATCAATATGGGTAGATGTTGAGGGGTTGAGTTGAAAAATAGTGTTGGAAGTCAGTTCCTTTTCTTAGGTGGAAGAGGAGGGACAATCGGTTGTTTCATTGTTCCAGAAGTACCAGGAGACCAAATATCAGCAACTTGTTGTGCAGGAAGCACAACATCCATTTTCCCTTCTTTACAAGCCAATTCCGCCTCCAAATTCTTGCACTTTTTTTTGAACATTGAACAGCGACCCCAAGCACGAATCATAGCTGTATAGTTTACATCAACAACAATAAATTTATAGTCAAACTGCAATTGTTTGATGGCCTTTCTCGCGACATCTTGTTCTGCTTACATAACACTCTGGAAAAGGTCACCTAAAATGTAGCGAGTGTTGTCCTGAGAACTTGGATAGTTAAGCTCCATGCATGCTCGGAACATACTGTAACATTGATTGTTCCCATTGGTATTTTCATATAAGAAGTCAGTCTTTTCAAGAATGCAATGAAATCCATCTCCACAGCCTTAACATGCAAGATATGGTTTGGCTCAGGTTTAGGAGTTTTTATTTTCTGGCCAATTTCACGCTGACACTCGATGGCTTTCTGTTCATATAGTTGAGCACAACAATTATACATATCTGCTTGTTCAAAATTAATATCGCAAACTTGTACGTGGTATTTCCTACATAGTAATTAGATTGCTTTGTTTGACGCATCCATAATAGACCCCAAGGATGTTTCTTACTTGCCACCCTGGAAATAGTGAGCCTTTATAGGAGAAGCACTACTACTCAAAAGTACATAGTATGTCTTTCGAGAGATAATACCGACGATAAAAATAGGTTAGGGAAGATTAAGGCATTCAGTCATTTTAACCAACAACGACTTAAAATAGATCTTATATTCAGGTCTAGAGACATCCATAGCCTGATAAATAAGATACACAAGGACACCTTAAGTACTATTCTCATTGTCCAATAAAAAAGTATTGGGTTTTGTGGCCCATTGGATCCTCGGTGGAGTCCAGAACGAAAGAAGAAGGAGCAACAAGGGAGACGCTACAAGCGCCAAAACCGACGCTGCCAATGTCTCAGCACGGAGTCGAAGACAAAGAGGCGCTGCCCACCTTGGTTTGCACACTGCCAGCGCCCGAAACAGTGATCGTGACTTGGTTGACGTGACCAACAGTTTTCAAACGCTGCCAGCATCCTTGTTTCCTTATTTTCGTCTACGGCGGATCAGCTTCAAGCGGCAGTAGGTCAATTATGTTTTAACCTAGTTTCCTTCTCTCACCATTAGTATAAATATTATACATGTATCTCCACCATAATCACGGCGACGTCGATCACGGCGAATGGAGTCATCAAGGTCACCGAGTGACAGAGAGTCAGAGAGGGAGAAAATATTGAGAGAGAAAAGGGTCTCAACAATATTTTCCCAAGTGTATCCTAAGAGAGAACGATTAAGAGTTATGAGTGAGAGAGATTTATGTTGTAATCTCCTCTGTTGTGGATCGCATCTCACCATGTGATAGTGATCAGGTTGTACTCCCCCTTTCTCTTAGTGGATTGTTATTAGGCTGTCGTTGTCCACGGGTTTTTCTCCAAGTTCTTCATCGCTTATTTTCATCGCTTATTTTCGTCATTTTATTTTGTCGTAATTCCCCTCATCTCAATTTATTATTTCGCTTCTGCTGTTACCTTGCTATTTTCTCTAACGAGTGGTATCAGAGCCTCACAAGTGGTATCCGAGTCTAACAAGTGGTATTAGAGCAAGGTGGAGATGACTTCAATCATGAAGTGTGAAATTCCAAAATTCGATGGAACAAGGAGACTGCAGTTGAAGGCGGTCTTGATTCAACATGGGGTAAGGGATGTTGAGTATCCCTACACGAAGACTGATGTAATGATGAGCGATGAAGACTTCATAAAGGCTACAGAGAGAGAACCAGGACACCTTGAGTTTGAGGTGGAGCAGGTTGACGCTCAAGGTGGAGCCACTGGAACTTGCAGTCAGGAGCAAGCCACTGATGATGTTCTTGAAACAACTTAGGTTAATGAGCCTGAGATCGAGACTGAAGTTCTTCAGGAGGAGGAAGAACCGAGCATGGAAAGAGATCGTCCTAAAAGGGAGATTAGGAGACCGGCACAGTATGCTGAAGAATGGGTGCACAAGAAGGGCCATGTAGAGAGTGACTGTTGGAGAAAGCTGAGAGACTAGAAGCCGGGTGGTAAGGATAATCGCACCAAAACTCTTACCACAAACTGTGGTTAACGGTTGCAGGTACAAAAGAGAAGATGATGTCCCAAAAGCGCGCAAGGGTTCCATGGTTTAAAAGAAGAGAGCTAGGCAGGGCAGACTACACACCCTACAGGGATCTACAGTAACGAGAACTGCAGTGGCAGTCTCAAACCTTGATGAGTTCAACAACACAGGTGGTCTCAAACAGGCATCTAGGCAGCGGTATATGATGTTTACCGCTTGAGAGCCCTGTGAAGCTACGCCCTGTGGAGGGGCGTGTTTATAGTAACAGTCAAGATGTTAATCTGGATCAATGGCTCGGATCATGGTCCAAGGTGGAGTTTGTTGGGTTTTGTGGCCCATTGGATCCTCGGTGGGGTCAAGAACGAGAGACGAAGGAGCAACAAGGGAGACACTACTAGCGTCGAAGCCGACGCTGCCAGCGTCTCGGCACAGAGTCGAAGACAAAGAGGGGCTACCCCCCTTGGTTTGCACGCTGCCAACGCCCGAAACAGTGAGCGTGACTTCGTTGACGCGGCCAATGGTTTTCAAACGCTGCCAGCGTCCCCGTTTCCTTATTTTCGTTCGTGGCGGATCTACTTCAGGCGGTAGTAGGTTAATTATGTTTTAACCTAGTTTCCTTCTCTCACCATTAGTATAAATATTATACATGTATCTCCACCATAATCACGGCGACGTCAATCACCGCGAAGGGAGTCATCGAGGTCACCGAGTGACAGAGAGTCAGAGAGGGAGAAAATATTGAGAGAGAAAAGGGTCTCACCAATATTTTCCCAAGTGTATCCCGAGAGAGAAAGATTGAGAGTTGTGAGTGAGAGAGATTTGTGTTATAATCTCCTCTGTTGTGGATCGCATCACACCCTGTGATAGTGATCAGGTTGTACTCCTCCTTTCTCATAGTGGATTGTTATCTGACTGTCATCGTCCGTGGGTTTTTCTCCGAGTTCTTCGGTTTCCCATGTAAACATTGTGTTATTTTCATCGCTTATTTTCATTCCTAAATTTTGTCGTAATTCCCGTCATCTCAATTTATTATTTTGCTTCCGTTGTTACCTTGCTATTTTCTCTAACAAGTAGTATCAAAGCCTCACAAGTGGTATCTGAGTCTAACAAAAAGATATACAAGAATACTTTTAGTATCGTTTACTTTAAGTGTTCTAGCCAAACCATATTCATATAGCATATTCCAATTGAAAGAACGAATCATTGAGATCCTATGCATGATAAAATTAACGGTTGTAAAACATATAAGTGACACATAATTTTCATAAGCAAACACATTGAAATATGACATATTTAAAATAAAATTACAACACGTTCTAATATGATTGAAAGAGATGTCACTTGTCCACAATAGGTGTTTAACTAACGGTGGATCTAAGGAAGTTGCGTTAATTAGTGTGTCACCTTTTGATTTTTACTATTTTTTACAAGAGTCGGTTCTTATTGAGCATTAGATAGCTGAGACGGATTTCCATTTTCAAATGAAAATGGTAAAAGCAAAAACAAAAATAGCACACAAAAGCCAAAAAATTCCTTGACAATATGTTAACTCATAATTCTATAATGACCATGTGTTTAGACCCTATTTTGTGTCTAAATATCGCCTAAATCCTTAGGCTTTTGACTTGTTTCGTGGTTTAATTCAATAACTTTTAATACGTTTTTGGTTATTTTGTAGATTCCGGAGTTTTTACTCAAAACATGGTAAAAAGGGCCATTTTTGTAACTATTTTGGGAATCCCGAGATTTCCCGAGTTTTGGTCGAGTCAAAGGCGAAGGAAGCGGAAAGGCCGGACGTGTCGAGTGGCTCAAATGATAGCGTTTTTTCTGAAGATCACCAAGGCGTAGCCCCTGCCACACTCATGGTAGCAGGCACTACCTTCCTCTCGTCCTTTGGCTGTCACACGCTTCAAGGCGTAGCCCCCCTCACCATTTTTGTAGCGGGCGCTACACCCAGAACATCTTTGGGGCCGAGCTAGACCGTACCCACGGTCCTGATGACCGCAGCCATGGTGGGTTCATGGCATGTGCAAGGGGTGAACTGGACGAGCAGGACCGTACCCACAGTCTTGGGAGACCGTACCCACGACGGTGCGAAGGAGAGAAGTTTCGTCTGACCTAAATCGCCAGACCGTACCTACGGTACAGAGGCATCGTGCCTACGGTACAGAGGCACCGTGCCTACGGTACGGAGGCACCGTGACTACAGTGTTGCGAAGAGAAGCGAAATCTGCAGTTCGCTACGCAGGACCGTGGCCACGGTTCCCTGCAGTTACGATTTTTCTGCTGAATGAAGTGATGAGTTTTGAGTAACTAACTTTGTTTGTATATATTGCTATAAGGTCTTTTAGCAGATTATCATATACTTGATCATACATTCTACCATATTCTATCACATTTAGCAACATTTTAGCTTTCAATTAGAGTAATTCCTTAGAGATTAGTGGGTGTTTACTTGGATTATTACTTTTTGCACTGGATTCAATTGGATTTCTATTGAAGTTTTAAAGACTTATCTTATTACTGGAGCATTGGATTCTTATTATTCTGGAGCATCTTCCTTTGGCATCAAATTAATGAGCATTTCTTAACTCTTACTCTCTTTAGTTCATCATTTACTCTTCAATCTCTGTTTTTGTTATTAGAATCACTTGGTGTATGCTGATTGTTGTTATTGTTGATTTGAATATCTTCCTAAGTATGAATGAAGTTATTATTGTTGTTAGATAAGATGATTAGAGGCTAGAACCCTTATGGGTTAGGGAGAAACTAAGGATGTGAATGGTGTATTTGGATTGGGTTAGCAATTTTAGGAGGTAATTTGTAGTGGAATCAATTTCCCATTCCTATTCTTCCCTCAAGTAGGATGTATTTGGGATACGAAAGACCCCGAATACATCTAACTCTTGAGTTGGAAGGTTGAAATTGGGATAGTTAGTATTCTATTCACGAAGGCGAATAGAAGCTAACTAGAGAGTCCCGTTTCTTTAACCCTCCGGGTCCGTGGTGGGCTTGTAGGAAGTTAATCCAGATTATCCTTGAAAAGGGAAATCCGGTGGGTTTATTCTAACGGGATTGTCAGTTGATTCTACTATCTTGTTGCTTTCTTGTTGCGAAACCCTTGTCCTTATAACCGTTTACATCCCGAAAATCTCCCGACACCCGGTGTTTCCTATTTGACTGAACCATAGTTATGTTTGTTCTGCTTTCACCTTAAACCTCTTGTTATCTTGTGATCTTAAATCTTACCTAGAGTCAATTAGTTCTAGCCAAGGCCCCTAGCTCCCTGAGAAAAGAACGACAAAACCGAGGTCCACTAAACCACTGTTACACAAAATGGCGCCGTTGCCGGGGAGCAAGCGCACCTAGCTTTGCTCTTTGTCATTAGGTTGTTTAAGATCATTTCACTTGCTAGAGATTTGTTATCATTGGTTATTGGAAATTTGATTCTTCTAGTTGTTCCTTTTGTGCATGCGAACTCGATCTCGACGAGGCCAAACTCCTATAACTCCACCGAATCCGAACCCGGAGAGCATTATTCGCCAAGTTAACGCGGGCTCGAGACGAAGAAGACAACAAAGGGTGCGAGAGACGATCGAAATTCCAATGTCTCACGGAGAGCAAGATCCACCCCGTACCTTAGCATCATATTCCTTACCATCGTCGGGTACGGGAGGCGATCCCATTATATTACCTGCATTACCACCGAACGCATCATTCGAGTTCAAGCCATATTTGTTGGAGATATTCGAGAACACTTCGTACCATGGAGGAGAGCATGAAAATCCTATCGACCACATCAACAAGTTTGAGCAACACATTGGTTTCATACAAATGAATGGAGTCTCCGTCGAATACATGAAGCTGAAGTTTTTCCCTCTCACTTTGAAGGGGAAAGCACTATTGTGGCTAAACACGTGTCCGCTGGGAACCTATTCTACATGGGAGGCCCTTAGCCGCGACTTTCTTCAAAGGTTTTTCCCCAATGATGAGACGTGTCGGTTGAGGCAAGCCATCATGAGTTTCAAGCAAGAGTCCGATGAATCGTTATTCGAAGCATGGGGGAGATTCAAGGGTCTCCAACGGAGGTGTCCACACCACAATCTTGAGGATTGGCTATTATTGCACCATTTTTATTTCGGATTGAGTAGTTCTTTGCGAGAATCCATTAATCATGCCTCGGGGGGCATGTTCCTCAAGAAGGCGGCGGAGGAAGAAAACGTATTTCTCCATGAGTTATCGCAAAACTCTCCACATTGGGGAAGCGGCCGTGGTCCAAGAGATGGTCCTTCTCTAGAAAGAAAGCCTACTATTAAATTTCTCATGAATGTCGTTCTAGAGATGCAACAGAAGACGACCTTGGAAGAGACTACGAGGCAAGTAAAGGCAGCTCAAGAAGTACCTATGCTTATTCAGGATGCCCGAGTTCTTGTATGTGATTTTTGTGGAGGGCCACATTCTTTGAAATGGTGTGAAGAGTATCAAGCCGAGCAAGTCCAAGCTATCTATCCTAACAATAACCTCTCCTATACTAATCAAAACCCGGTTCGTCCTTGTGGGAATTTTGCCTACAACCAACAAGCTCCACTAACCCAAAACCCACCCCCCGGTTTCCCAAATCAAAACCGTCGCCAATACCACCAAAACCCTCACCAAGGTCAAACTTCCCAAGCACCTAAACCACCACAACAAGAATCCATTGAGCAAATCCTACAAAAGATCCCCTTTATCTCAAGAAAAGATGGCCTTAGCTCAAGATAAGATGTCCTTAGCTCAAGATAGAGACCAAGCACGCATCAAGAACCTTGAGTTACAATTGGCTCAAATGGCACAACAATCTAAACCCACCCAATCTCTCCCTAGCCAACCCCAACCAAATCCTAAAGGGCAACTTAATGCTATTACATTGAGGAGTGGTAGGGAGATTGAGGACCCTAGGATGGTGGAAGAGGATGTTTTGGGTGACAAAGAGGGTGATGTGGTAGATGTCACGGAGGAGGAAGATTTTATAGAGGAGCGGGAGAGTGAGTTTGTTTTGGGTGAGGGAGATGATGGAGTTCATGAGGAGGAGTTGGAAGAATCTAGTAAAGAAAGAGAGGAGATGGAGAAGGTAAGGAAAGGGAAAGGAAAGATGGTGGAAGAAGAGCTGATCCGAACCATTGAGAAGCCAAAGTTACCGTCGGTTCCTTTTCCCGAGCGGTTAGCAAAGCCCAAGTCCGATGCGAAGTTTTCAAAGTTCATTGGGATGCTCAAAAAGCTTCAAGTGAACATCCCATTTCTTGATGCTATTTCTGAGGTCCCATCTTTCAAGAAGCATTTGAAGGAGCTTCTCACAAGCAAAAGGAGGATTCAAGAGACATCTACGATCCATTTGACAACGGATTGTAATGCAATTATTGATAACAAATCACCGGAGAAGTTAGCCGACCCCGGAAGTTTTTCCATTCCTTGCACCATTGGTGACATGCGGATTGGCCGTGCTCTTTGTGATCTAGGAGCGAGTGTAAGCGTCATGCCTCATTCGATTTGCAAGAAGTTGAATCTCGACGATCTCACTCCTACAACAATTTACCTCCAATTGGCCGACCGTTCTGTGCGAAGACCTTTGGGAATATTGGAGGATATCCCGGTCCAAGTGGGGCATTTTTTGATTCCGTGTGATTTTGTGATTTTGGAGATGGAAGAGGACAACAACATTCCTATCATTTTGGGAAGGCCGTTCCTTGCCACGGCGGGAGCGATAATTGATGTGAAGCATGGTAGCATGTCGTTAAATGTCGGTGATAAACGCATCATTTTTAACCTTGAGGGGTCATTGAAAGGTCCTTCGTATGGGGACTCATGCTATGCTATCGATATGATGGAGTTCCTTGTTGATGAATATATTGAGGACTCTCATCTACTCGAGTCTACGTGCGACGATCCTTTGGGGGCTTGCCTCTTGGAATCTTTCCAATTTGAGACCGACGGCACCGATATTACCTTCTTCACCAACCTTCTTGATTCATCACCCATGCATGAGGAGATTATTATTGACGAGCCTTATATTGAGTGCATGGAGATTCAAGATGTGATCTACAGGGGTATGTCTTCTTCTCAAATTAAATCCTCTATTTCTTTAGAGCTTAAACCTCTGCCCCCTTCCCTACAATATGCTTTCTTGGATGATGAGAAATCTTGTCCTGTCATTGTGAATGCGAAATTGCATGATTCTGATTTGTCCAAGTTGCTTGATTTGCTTAGAAAACATAGGGGTGCTTTAGGTTACAAAATAGAGGATTTGAAAGGTTTGTCCCCTTCTATATGCATGCATTCAATTGACTTGTTAGAGGATGCAAAACCTACTAGGCAACCCCAGCGTCGATTAAATCCCAATATGCAAGAGGTGGTTAAGAAGGAAGTAGTAAAGTTGTTAGCTGCTGGGATCGTCTTCCCCATCACAAATATCGAATGGGTAAGCCCGGTTCAGTGTGTACCCAAGAAGGGTGGAATGACTGTGATTGAGAATGAAAAGAAAGAACTAGTAAGTACCCGGACCGTCACCAGTTGGCGGATGTGCATTGATTACCGCCAACTAAACAAAGTAACAAAGAAAGACCATTTCCCTCTTCCCTTTATTGACCAGATGTTGGAAAGGTTGGCGGGTCACTCGTATTTTTGCTTTTTAGATGGGTACTCGGGTTTCTTTCAAATTCCAATCCACTCCGCACATCTAGAGAAAACTACTTTCACTTGCCCGTATGGTACTTTTGCTTATCGTCGCATGCCTTTTGGGTTGTGTAATGCACCGGGGACATTTCAACGTTGCATGATAGCTATATTTAGTGATTTCATTGAAAAATGCATGGAAGTCTTTATGGACGATTTTTCTGTCTATGGTAATACCTTTGATGATTGTTTGCTGAATTTGGAGAAAGCTCTAACCCGTTGTGAGGAAGTTGACTTAGTGTTGAATTGAGAGAAATGCCACTTCATGGTGGAGGAAGGTATTGTGTTGGGTCATTTGATTTCTTCTAAGGGCATCGAAGTGGACTAGGCTAAAGTTGAGGTTATAGAGCGCCTACCACCCCCAGTTTCTGTTAAGGGGGTGCGTAGCTTCCTTGGCCATGCCGGCTTTTATCGCCGGTTCGTCAAGGATTTTTCCAAAATCGCTCGACCTTTAACTGATCTCTTGTGCAAGGATGCCCCATTCTCTTTTACTGATGAATGCCTCGAGTCATTTTATAGGTTAAAGCAAGCCTTGATTTCCGCTACGGTAGTTCAACCTCCGGATTGGACACTACCCTTCGAAATCATGGCCGATGCAAGCGATTTCACTGTGGGAGCATATTTGGCTCAAACCATAGAGAAGAAGCCAAGAGTCATCTACTATGCAAGCCATGCGCTTGATAGTGCACAGAAGAATTACACGACCACGGAGAAGGAGCTTTTGGCAATCATCTTTGCTCTCAACAAATTCCGGCAATACCTTATGTTCTCTAAGGTGGTGGTTTACACGAATCATGCCGCGATTAAATATTTGATGGGAAAGAAAGAAACGAAGTCGAGGCTTATACGGTGGGTATTGCTTATGCAAGAATTCGACTTGGGAATTCGCGACAAGGCCGACACGAAGAATGTAGTAGTCGATCACCTATCAAGGATCCTCGTTGATTTGGGGGATACCCAACCGATCGTGGATTCTTTCCCGGATGAGCGACTCGTGGCTATCAAGCATTCTCACTCGTGGTATGCCGACATCATAAACTACTTGTCTAGTGAGGTGATTCTTCCAAATCTGACCCCTCATCAAAAGAATAAGTTCTTTCACGACATGAAACATTTCTTTTGGGACGATCCATTCCTATTCCGGCTGTGCAATGATGGGATGTATAGACGATGTCTACCCGAGAGCGAGGTGAAATCTGTTTTGACACATTGCCATGAATTCCCGGTTGGAGGTCATGGTGGCTCTCAAAAGACGGCTGCGAGAGTCTTACAAGCCGGCTATTGGTGGCCGACTCTCTTTCGCGATGCCCATCTCCACGTCAAGCAATGCGATAAATGCCAAAGGTCCAGAAATATTTCCCGGAAGAATGAAGCACCGTTGAATTTCATCCTTGAGGTAGAGGTTTTCGATGTATGGGGGTTGGATTTCATGGGTCCCTTTCCGTCATCACGAGGTTTTCAACACATTCTAGTGGCGGTAGACTATGTTTCGAAATGGGTTGAAGCTATCCCATGCATGAAGTGCGATGGCAAATCCATGTCAAGATTCTTGAACAAGATTTTATTCCCAAGATTTGGCATTCCAAGGGTTATCATTAGTGACAACGGATCCCACTTTATCGAGAAGAAGTTTGAGTCCCTCTTAGCAAATTATGGCATCAATCACAAGAAGGGACTCCCCTATCATCCTCAAACGCAAGGGCAAGTAGAGATCTCAAATCGTGCTATCAAGGAGATTTTGGAGAAGACGGTCAGCTCTTCATGGAAGGATTGGGAGGAGAAATTAGATGAAGTCTTGTGGGCATATCGCACCGCCTTCAAAACACCGATTGGGACTACTCTGTATCGTCTTGTCTACGGGAAAGCATGCCATTTTCCCGTAGAACTTGAGCACAAAACGATGTGGGCGATCAAGAAATTGAATTTTGATCTCAAGGCAGCCGGAGCAAGTCATTTGGTTCAATTAGAAGAGCTTGAGGATCTGCGACGTCATGCCTGTAAAAATAATAGGATCTATAAATAGCGAACAAAAGCATGGCATGATAAGAGATTGAACCGTCGCGAGTTTGTAGTGGGTGATAGAGTCCTTATCTTCAACTCAAGGCTCAAACTATTCTCCGGGAAGCTGAGATCAAGGTAGTTCGGGCCCTTTGAAATAGTGAGGATTCTTCCCGCCGGGGTGGTTGAACTCAAGAATGCACAAGGGGATTGTTTCAAGGTTAACTCATGAAAGATTAAGCCATACTTCATGACCGAGGAGTACGCGGGGACCGTTGTGGTGTACCTCGCCAACTTTGGAGGTTGAAAGCATCGGAGTAGGTCAAGCTAGGACCTAAAACAAGCACTCGGGTGAAGTACAAGCTACTTCCCCTACTTTTATTATTTTTTGTTTATTTTTCTACATTTTTATTTCTTTTGTCTTAGCGTTTTCGTTTTTGTTTTGTTAAAGTTTGAGAAAAAGAAGAAAACGAAGAAAAAAAAGTTAAAAAAAATTGAAAAAAAATCGAGGGTGAAAAGAGGATCTATGAAGGAAGTGATACATGGTGGTTTTGAGTGTTGAAAGGTGTCCTTGAAAGTTGCTGAGTGAACAAGAAAAGAGGTTTGATAATGAGAGAGTAGAATTTTAGGACTTAACAATTTTTCCAAGTTTTTGAGTCCTGAAGGTGCAGGGGAGTGGCCGAAGGAGACCGTACCCACGGTGGGATTCACCGTAGCCACGGTCCAAGGCAGCTTTTTTTTTTGTCCCAGTTTTTCTTCCCGAGTGAGACCGTGCCCACGGTCCATGAGACCGTACCACGGTCTGTCGAACTGCAACGACTATGTCGGGCCTCATAACTTTGCTCCCTAATTTTTCACTCACTTCTTTTCTTTCTCCCTCATTCGAAAACCCTTCTCCCCACTCAAACCCTAAAACCCTTGCCTATATTGCTCGGTTCCTTCACAAATTCCCCTTCCCCACTCTCCATTTTCGCGAATCCGTGCCCTAGCTGCGCCATATCTGTTTTTCTCACCATTTTCGGAGCTTCTCAAGTGCTAATTCTGGGTTTTGTTCATTGTCGGGGCTCGAAAGTTACAAAACAACATCTCCAATGTTAGTTGGTGAAGTTCTTGGTTGAATTAGGAGTTTAGACATATTGTTGTTCTTGGGCGATTTCGGACATTGCTGTTGCTATTTGCTGTGCCTATTGTTGTGGTTGTGTTGCTCTTCGATTTGCTCCAATGGGACGAGCCAAGCACGCCCGATCTGAGCCAGAACCGACCCTTCCCCCATCCACTTCAGAAGAACCTGATAAAACCCGTTACAAGGGTCAACCCGCCTCTTTGATCCAATGTGACCCGAAGGTGAAGGTCACCTTTAGGGATGATATGCATAAGGAGAGGTACGCAAGGTTGTAGAATCGAAAAATATGTGCTCAAGACTTGTATCACGAGGAAACGTCAAGGGATGTTTATTGCAAACCAAGCATGGACTATTTCATCAAGTTCATGGGTTGGGAAATCTTTGCCACCATCAACGAGCCTATTGTTGACCAGCCCGTACTCGAATTCTTGAGTTCTCTAGTGGTTCGGGAGGATGGCACATCTAAGGCCACTTTCTCCTACATCGTTGCCAAGAAGGAAGTGGAATGTACGGTTCAAGACCTTTGCAATGCTCTCGGTCTTCCATTGGATGGTCTCTTCTATGGTGAGTGCGTAAACTTTGACGAGCAAGAAGCTATGAGAGCCCTTACCTGTTGGAGGAGAAGGTATCCCAAAGTTCGGACTCGTAAACTACAAGTCCGTTGCCTAAGCAATTCAAAATCCCGAGACTTTTGCAATCTGAGTGTTCGCCTCTTTCACCGAATCATTTCAAGCTCCGTCTTCGGCCGCGACACTGGACGGTCAAGCACTCGCAAGGACGATCTCTTCACCTCTTCAACGCAATCAATGATCGTCGTGTAAACACCGGCTCATGCATTCTTCACTATCTTCGGGAGATAAGCCTTGAAACCCGAAACATGACCCTTGGCATGGGGCACATTATTTGCCATTTCCTTAAGAAGCAAGGGTTTGAGTCCTATCTTGCCAAGTGGACTCCGCGGTACTTCCCCGACCCCATCGATGGTGTTCGCTTGCGGAAAATGGAATTCTTGGAAAAGAACAAAACGCGAACACTTTACCGTCACGGGAACTATTCCCATAGTGTCGTGGTTCATTTGATTGGCGATCATGCCGAAGAGCGGTTAGATGTCACCGATCAACGCAATTGGTCGTGTGGCCAAACGTTTGGGAGCCGCTATGTGGTGGGTGGTCCTTGGGAGCCCGGGGAGGAAGGTAAAGTAGAAGCCAAAGAAGTTGAGGAAGAGGACGAAGAAGCGCAAGGGGAAGAAGCTGGACCAAGCCAAGCAAGGGATGCCGTCTTGGAGTGTATTAGTGATCGACTCCGAGAACTTCATGATGAATTTCAAGAGCAGCGAGAACTTATTCAAAACCAACAGACCCTGATCGAAAATTTGCAAGGGCTGCTTGAGGCCCAACAAGAGATTCTTGTTGGCATCCAATCGCAACTCCAACCCCGTCCTCCTCCGGGAGGATCTGCTTGAGGACTGTTTGTAAGCATTCCCGTCCCCACCCGATCTTTGTCATTGTTTTTACATACTTTACTGTGTGAATTATAAGTGTGAGGGGGGGTGCTTCATCGGGGTTTGGATGCGAAGGTCTTGTGGTTTTGGTATGATGGTGTCTCGGGTTCTTTTGGCATGTTTTGGGGTTGTTTCTAGGATGCTCGGGCTTGGTTTGTGTTAACTGTCTTTTGATTGTAGTTGGGGATGCTTTAGGTTGTATGATGATTGATCTTTTGTGCTAGGGATGGTCTGAATTGGTTGTATTTTGGTTATTGAATGGTCTGTGGCTGGGTATGTAAGAAATGTTTGTTCAAAGTTAATGAAATGAATCGAGTTGTTTTGGTCAGTTTGTGTTGAGTTTCACCTTTATTTCCCGCCTCAATGAGTGAGATTCAGGGATAAGGTAAGTAATTGGCAATGTACATATTGTTTATAGTTTTCTTTTCTTCTTTGTAGTTTTTGTTTCAAAGTCTAGTTAGTTAGTTTTTCTTTGATTTTGTTTTCGATCTAGCATGCGGATTTTGTAATGTGTAAAGTCATCTTTTGCTCTATTCTCATTTTGATTCACTTGAACGACGACTTCGGATCAAAGCTTGAACAGTTATGCAGAGCTGGAGGTACTATCTTTCCACCTTACTCTTTCTTATGTGAATTATCATCATGATCCGTCGCAGGCTTGATTTTCTTTTGGGTGGCGAACCCCTTTGAGTGTCTGTGTTGGGAATATTTTGTTGTTGGAGCCGTGTGGGCTCGGGGCGCCACCACTTTTACTTGCTAGTTGTTTTTTGTTTGCTTGTTTTTGTAGGTTCTCTACCCTTTTCATGTGACACCTTCCCACAATAAGGACACAAAACGGTTCAAGGGTAGATCACCTAGTTTCTATCACCTAGTTTTTGGTTTTTGTTTTCCTAGTTTTTGCCTAAAATTTGAAAATATTGTGTGCGAAAGAGTAAAAAGGGGAGAAATGTTGTGAAAAACCCAAAAGTTTCTTTCTTTTCTTTTGGAAGATGTTTCCATTCAAGTTGTGTAGATAGTTGTCTAATTTGTTGATCTAGTCAGTTAAAAGCGGCCGGTAAGAATAAATATGGGCCTTAGGAAGGATTTTTGCCATGACTTATCTCTTTTAGACCTCTACATGGAATGGGAAAGCGGAATCCTCAAATCTTACACGCTTTGACTGTGTCTTCTTACCTAAGTTAGACGGTTTTAGTTGTTCAATTGCTTAAGCTCTTAATTAATGCATTAATAAATTGCTGTCGGGCCTACCGTCATGGGTTGTTTTGGGTGGATCGGCACCCTATGCCCCTTAAGCGCAATGACTCACGTATGGAGAAACCCAGCAGGGAGGGTAACCCTTTGCGAACGTCGGTGCTTTAATCCCGCAAAACCCGACCAAAACACTCTAAAAGACACAAAACGGATTGAGTGGAAAGAAAAGAGCGTAGTTTTCGAAAAGAAAGAAAAGAGCGAAGCAAGAAAAAAGAAAAAAAAAGAGTTGAGCAAAAGTTTGGTAAGAAAGAACAAGAAAAAAGAAAAAGATAGAAGAGAAGAAAAAGAAAGACAAAGAAAGAAAAGAGTGAAGTAAGAATAAGAAAGAAAAGAGAGGTCGAAAGAAAAACCAAGAGTGAAGTAGGTTAGATAATCCCGAGCTTGAGCATGAGAACAACCCTGATTGTCTGGTTTAGGATAGGAAGGACCGACTAGAGCCCACTTGCACATATGCACGAGGTGTTTTGCTCATCAGGAAGTGTTTTGGTTCAAAATGTCAAAGATTGGCAGTTTTCTAACCTTCGTGTCTTAATTTGTTTATACTCGCTTCTTCCAATTGATTGTTGAGGTGGGTTGGGGAATTATGTGCATGATTGGGGACGGGAATATTTTCTTTGCTTTTGTTTTGTTTCGTTTTTCGGTTTCACTTCTTTTTCTTTCCTCTTTTTCTTTTTTCTTTGGCTTTTGTGGGCACAGCCGCTACAAACCCTCACGAGTCCATCTCGTCCACTCGGGCTGCCGGGGGGTTCAAAGGGCTTGGTGCATACGCTAAATGCACTCGTTTCTCTCCCACGACAGAGGAGTTTGTGTTAGTTTAGGTAGTTTTGTCTTGTTTTGCTCGGGAGGAGCAAAAGTTTAAGTGTGGGGGAGGGGGGGTGTTTAGACCCAATTTTGTGTCTAAATGTCGCCTAAATCCTTACGCTTTTGACTTGTTTCGTGGTTTAATTCAATAACTTTTAGGAAAATTGGAATTTAATAAACCAAACTTTTAGTCCATTTTGATCTAACAAACCAAACTTATCTTTTTGCTAATGGCATACCATACTTAACATTATATTTTATTGATTGAACCTCCACCACTTTTTGGTCACCTGAAAAATGACGTGGAATCTTTTTGTGACTGTTATATAGCCAAAAAATAAAAGAAAAATGTTGATAGCTTGTGTTTTATGACTTGACAGCCCTCTCCCAATCTGACTCAGGTTCAATAAAAAAAATATAATGTTAAGTATGGTATGTCACTAGCAAAAAGGTAAGTTTAGTTTGCTAGATCAAAATGGACCAAAAGTTTGGATTATTAGATTCCAATTTTCCTAACTTTTAATACGTTTTTGGTTATTTTGTAGAATCCGGAGTTTTTACTCAAAACATGGTAAAAAGGGCCATTTTTGCAACTATTTTGGGAATCCCGAGATTTCCCGAGTTTTGGTAGAGTCAAAGGCGAAGGAAGCGGAAAGGCCGGACATGTCGAGTGGCTCAAATGATAGCGTTTTTGCTGAAGATCACCAGCGCGTAGCCCCCTCCCCCCCCCCCCCACACACACACTCATGGTAGCAGGCGCTACCTTCCTCTCGTCCTTTGGCTGTCACACGCTTCAAGGCGTAGCCCCCGTCACCATTTTTGTAGCAGGCGCTACGTCCAGAACATCTTTGGGGCCGAGCTGGACCGTACCCACGGTCCTGATGACCGCAGCCACGGTGGGTTCACGGCATGTGCAAGGGGTGAAGTGGCCGAGCAGGACCGTACCCACGGTATTGGGATACCGTACCCAAGACGGTGTGAAGGAGAGAAGTTTCGTCTGACCTAAATCGCCAGACCGTGCCTACAGTCCAGAGGCACCGTGCCTACGGTGTTGCGAAGAGAAGCGAAATCTGCAGTTTGCTACACAGGACCGTGGCCACGGTCCCCTACAGTTACGATTTTTCTGCTGAATGAAGTGATGAGTTTTGAGTAACTAACTTTGCTTGTATATATTGCTATTAGGTCTTTTAGCAGATTATCATATACTTGATCATACATTCTACCATATTCTATCACATTTAGCAAAATTTTAGCTTTCAATTAGAGTAATTCCTTAGAGATTAGTGAGTGTTTACTTGGATTATTACTTTTTGCACTGGATTCCATTGGATTTCTATTGAAGTTTTGATCTTATTATTGGAGCATTGGATTCTTATCATTCTGGTGTATCTTCCTTTGCATCGAATTAATGAGTATTTCTTAACTCTTACTCTCTTTAGTTCATCATTTACTCTTCAATCTCTGTTTTTGTTATTAGAATCACTTGGTGTTTACTGATTGTTGTTATTGTTGATTTGAATATCTTCCTAAATATGAATGAAGTTATTATTGTTGTTAGCATGTTAGATAAGATGATTAGAGGCTAGAACCCTTATGGGTTAGGGAGAAACTAAGGATGTGGATGGTGTATTTGGATTGGGTTAGCAATTTTAGGAGGTAATTTGTAGTGGAATCGATTTCTCATTCCTATTCTTCCCTCAAGTAGAATGTATTTGGAATACGAAAGACCCCGAATACATCCAACTCTTGAGTTGGAAGGTTGGAATTGGGATAGTTAGTATTCTATTCACGAAGGTGAATAGAAGCTAACTAGAGAGTCCCGTTTCTTTAAGCCTCCGGGTCCGTGGTGGGCTTGTAAGAAGTTAATCCGGATTATCCTTGAAAAGGGAAATCCGGCGGGTTTATTCTAACGGGATTGTCACTTGATTCTACTATCTTGTTGCTTTCTAGTTGCGAAACCCTTGTCCTTATTACCGTTTGCATCCCGAAAATCTCCCGACACCCATTGTTTCCCATTTGACTGAACCATAGTTGTGTTTGTTCTGTTTTCACCTTAAACCTCTTGTTATCTTGTGATCCTGCACCTCACCTAGAGTCAATTAGCTCTAGCCAAGGCCCCTAGCTCCCTGAGAAAAGAACGACAAAACCGAGGTCTACTAAACCACTGTTACACCATGTCATATGTACTACTTGGTAAGTTTTAGTCTCATCCAGTATCTAACAACGAAAAAGCACATTGATCTACTACTAGTAAGTTAAAAGTAATATATCTTGAGCATATTAAATTTCTAAGAAACAATAACGACAATAAATCTAGCGCTGGCAAAAATTCGTCTGACCCAAATACCCGAATTTCTCCGACCCGAATTAAACCGGGTTTGGTCATCAATTTTTTGTCCGAATTTTAAATTCGGACAATTCGGTCACGTACGATTCAAAAATCGGGTCGGGTTCGGGTTTGAGGAAAGAAATTCGGACGTCCGAATTTTGTGTCAAATTCGGCTTCGGACGAATTCGGACCCATTCGGACAGTGTCCGAATACTAGAATCCGGACAAGTTATTGGAATTATGTATATATTTAGTGTAAATTCGGGTATGGTTATATTCGGACAAATTCGGACAATTCGGGTTCGGGTTCCGACACCAAAATGCGTCCGAATTTGAAATTTGGACAGGTTCCGGGTTTGGGGATTTTGTCTGAATTGTCCAAACCCGGTTTTACCCGAACCCAATTTTTTGCCACCGCTAAATAAATCAAAGTACAGTTTGGATAACATACTAACGCTTAAATTTGTAATATAATAGGAATTTTGTATATATGGATAACCAATTTCAAAGTCACGGACATGTGATAGTAGCATTGTCCTTTTTATGAATGTCGGGCCAGTTATATTACTTATCCCCGGTAGGTCTTTATGTATGAGTTGATCCAGAGAAACTGTATTAGTGTGTCGCCATTCATGTTTACTGGTTTTTATAAGAGTCAATTCGTTTCTTATTGAGCCAAAGACAACTAAAATGATTTTATGATTTCAGACTAATAACTAAAAACAATAATCAAAATAAAGTAGTGGCATTAAGATAAGATAAACAAATGAGAGTGTCACCCTTATTATAAACATACCTCAACTTCTGTATCTCTGTATACTTGCCCTGACTTGTGACCAAAATATATAATCTATAATGATTAGTAAATAGAGTTGCAAAAATTTAATAACAAAGGGCAAATAGTTAAATTTTCAGTGGGATGATGCTATATAATCGCTACATCATTTGAGTTATTTTGACAGTTTTTAGGTGCATAATTCCCATTGGAATAATAAATTGTTGACATGCAATACATGCAACATGTGTTTGTCAAAAAAGGACATGTATTATTTCTTCATATCCATGATGATCTCTCTTCTTATTATATTTATTACTTCAGCTTTTTACCAAGAAAAAATCAGCTAAACTTTTTACCCAAAAAAATTCAATTTAAAGGATTATAAGACAAACATGTGATTTTCTTATAATAGCTTATTTTGTAGCAAACTAATACAATATTAATCAATTACAATTTAACAACATGTGTTTGCTGGAAAACTACATATATTATGAACTTTTTACCCAGAAAAATTCTAATTTAGCTAAACTTTTTACCCCGAAAAATTCAATTTATAGGATTATAAGGCAATATGTGATTTTCTTATAATAGCTTATTTTGTAGCAATCTAATACAATATTAATCAATTGCAATTTAACATGTGTTTGTCAGAAAAACACATATATTATGAACTTTTTACCTAGAAAAATTCTAATTAAGCTAAACTTTTTTACCCCGAAATATTCAATTTATAGGATTATAAGGCAAACATGTGATTTTCTTATAGTAGTTTTTTTTTGTAGCAATCTAATACAATATTAATCAATTACAATTTAACAACATATGTTTGCCAGAAAAATACATGTATTATTTCTTCATATCCATGATGATCTCTCTTCTCATTATATTTATCACCTCAACTTTTTTACCCAAAAAAATTCTAATTCAGCTGAACTTTTTACCCAGAAAAATTCAGTCTATAGGATTATAAGGCAAACATGTGATTTTCTTATAATAGCTTATATTTTGTAGTAATGTAATACAACATTAATCAACTACAATTTAACATGTATTTGTTAGAAAATAATGGATAAATCAAGGCTGCGGGAAAGACACAATTTGAGTCGTGGACGGACCTTTGTCTTGAAAGCGATTGCGGCTCGACCTCAGTGCCAATCGAATACGCCAGTCGCTCCCCAAGGTTAACTAAGATAACCTTTGGACACGTGCACTCGTGGCCAAAAGCTTGGAGTAAGATAATTTGATTGCCTAGAAAGTTTGAGAGAAGAAGAGAAGATGATTGTGTTTTTCTATATGTAAACAGTATTGCAAGACAACCAATTTATAGGGAGAAAAATGATTGTTGAAATGACCAGATAATGAAGAGACAAAGGCATTCATTAAGGATAGGCAAGAATCACAATGACATAATGGCAATTAAGAGCAATTAAAGAAGGCGTAAAATTTGTGATAATAAAGAGGGAAATAATCCAGTCAACGCAAAGAATAAAAGATATTGGATTCAAAACTGACCTGACCCCGACCTGCGGCACGCGCCCTGTCCAGCCCGGACGGACGATAGTGGCGGTGCACGCGCGCGTGTGGAGGCCTAAACCACACCCTCCTCCATAAAACCCACTTTCAACTTAATATAACACTTGGAGGAATAGTGGGATATAAAAACCCACTTGAAGCCACACTCTTCCTCCTATGTGAGCACCAAAAAACATAGAAAGGGAAAAACCACCTTGTTTGCCATTACCTCAAAAACTCTTCATGTCCAACAATCCCCCACTAATGGCATACAAGGAAAGATAGGAAAAGAAAAGAAAGAAAACTGGGCAAAAAAAATATAGGTCAGATACTTAAGTGTCAATATCTTTCGATTTGAATTGACACATTAGTGATGTGAGGCTACAGCCAATAATCTTACAAGTGGACTAAGCCTTGAACTTGAAAGATTTTTACCGAGACCCCCACAACATATATCAACCTACAGAAAAGCATACTTCGCGATAAAACACATGCGCCTTTATGGCCATGCGTACACCTTGGGACTCATAAGAGCTCTAGAGGGATAGCCCAACTCTCATAGAAGGCGGTCAAACCTTCACACTTACGCAGGTAACTCCATCAAGTCCATCTCAACATTTTGGACCACCACAAATGTGACTATGGAGTTATTAAGAGCAAGTTAGCTCATCCTCACATTTAATAGTCGGTGAATCCATCAGTGCGTCTCACAAGCACCCCCCCACAACGGGCGTGGATTCATTAAGAGAATGATCTCAACCTTAAAGCACTACTTAGCACCATAGGGATAGGAATGTAGTGCACCTTGAAGATTAGTATGGTTTCGTTTGACCAAATAATTGGTATCAACCATACCTCTTCAAACCATAAGCTAGCCCTGTATCCCCCTTGATGCCTCGAGAACAACTCGTCTAGTCAATCCCTTAGTAAGAGGATCCGCCAAATTTTTCTCAGATTGCACATACAACAAGGATATGACACCATATTCCATCAATTGTCTCACTATACTATGTCTAACACGGATATGTCTCCTCTTTTCGTTATAGACACGGTTATGAGCCACTCCAATTGCTGCCTGTGAGTCACAATGTATAGAGATAGTTAGACCTTCAATACAGGCGGCGCGGGCGGGTTACGGGTCGGTCGTATATCGGGTTCGGGTAAATACGGGTCAGGTGTATTTCGGGTTCGGGTAAATACGGGTCGGATGTATTCCGGTTTCGGGCGGTTTGGGTCGGGTTTACGGGTCATGACCGCCCTTTTTCTCAG
The DNA here is from genome assembly GCA_029582165.1 of Portulaca oleracea. Classification (NCBI taxonomy): domain Eukaryota; kingdom Viridiplantae; phylum Streptophyta; class Magnoliopsida; order Caryophyllales; family Portulacaceae; genus Portulaca; species Portulaca oleracea. Next base: position 19,266,973 of record CM055882.1, on the reverse strand, counting down.
TCACTTACAACTAATAAAATTGATTATAATTGGTCAAAGACACCTGTGTAATGTACCATTTCATTCCAAGTTCGACCACCACGATATGTCATAGTTGTATAGACATATTGCTATACACCCAAGGGACAAAATTTGACAATCTTCAAGTCTACAAGTATTATGCGGTTTACGTCAACAATCCACGAATAACAGTACTTATGAAATATATAGGGTTTTGGGATGCTAATATACTGAACTTTTAGGATATTGGACAATAATGCACTGAACTTTGACCTTTGACAATAATACACTATTTTACTGAAAGAGAGGAGAGCGGCGAGACTGCAGGAGTTAGAGGGTTCACTGAAAGAGTGAGTGAGTGAGTGACAGTGTTAGGGTTTTGTTTTGGTCATTTGTTATTTGATTATTTCATTTGTATGTCTCTCTCTACGCATAACTTTCCAAAGTCACCCAATATTTTACTTTTTGGTCTTATTTTTCATGAAATGGACCTATTTTTTTGCACAGGGCCAAAGTAGACAAAACACTTAAAATTAAAGTATCTGACCCAACGAGTCGACCCAAACCTGACCCGACCTGACCCGTTGTTTACCAGGTTCTTTGGGTTGGGTCATTTTCGGGTCCCAGGTCGGAATTTCGTGTTCAAAACCCATTTTTTGCGGGTCGGTTTGGGACGGGTTTCCGGGTCGCGTCGAGAATTGCCAGGTCTAGAGATAGGTGTCTTTTGACTTTCCCATAGTGGCACGTCTGCTAATAGACCTCTAAGCCACTCTGCTTCTTGGCCTACCAACTCAAGAGCAATAAATTCAGATTCCATGGTGGAACGGGCTATGCAAGTCTGTTTTGCAGACTTCCATGATATAGCCCCTCCATCTAAGGTAATGTAATAACCCGACCCTAACATAACGTAATTAAGCTAATTAATGAGATTAATCAATCAAAATCGCGCATTTCAATTCATTTAACTGCTTGTGTTTTTGCAGGACTCGAACGGAGCAACGACCGTCATCAGCTTAGTATACTATATATAAATTAGCTATTTGACAATTTTCAGCTCCCAAAGTGATCTCGAAATATTCGGGTTATTTACTTGGCCAAACTTTATCAAGTCGACCGATTCGTCGATATTATTAATAGTAATAATAGTATTATTATTATGTCTTTTTATTCCTTAATGTATTTAAATTTCACCTTATTTCACCTCCCCACTTTATTTCAAGTCTTCCTCTCATTATTTTAATTTGTTGAAGCTTATCCCAAGACTATAAATTAGTATTATTGGGTTTAGTAGGAAAATAATATTAGTGGTGAAGGGGGTGAAATTGTTATTAATAGTCTTAAGTATTGCTAGCTCTAGAAAAGGAGCCAGATACTTTTCCTTTTCATTTCTTTAAAACACCATAGTCATGCTACTGATTCCAATATACTTCTCATTTCACTTCTCTCTCTCTCTAGCATGTGTGACTCGGGCTCCCTATCTTGGCCCACGCCAGCACCGGCGACCACTGCCGGTTTTTTTTTACCGACCGCCATGACCTCCTCCTCAATCGACTGACAACCAGCGCCCGACCATGCCATTTCTCTTTTCCGTGCGATTCTGTCTCTCGGTCTCACCTGGTTCTTTCTCGCGTCCACCGTCCCCTTCTCCCTCTCAACTCTCTGTCGTCGACGATAGGGCCAGACACCGATCATTGACACTAGCAGCGGCTGATTGTTGATAGGCTGCACACCACCACCCTCCTTCCTTCTTCACCATTGAAGGTATAAACCCCAACTCCCTCAAATTAGATTTTTAAGTTTCAATCTCAAAGATTGTGGTTTTTCTTTGTTAATTTCAGTTTATAAAGTAAAATCTTGCATCAAATTAGTAGTTTGGGTGTTGTTGGAGGTAATTTGGTTCATAAAGTGTGTTGGATGTTGAGTACAATAAGTCAATTTAGTGAGATTTCGAAATGCATGATATTTCTGTGGCTTAAAATGCTCTTAAAATGGAGTCTTGTACGCTGAATATTGATCCATATAGGATTCTTAATGTTTAATTAAGGGTAAAGGTGAAAAGTTGGGTGCATTTGTTGAACCAGGAAAGAATGAAAGTTAAGTAAACTTGATAATGGTTGGTTTGGGAGATGCATGTCTTTGTTGTGGCTCTTACTGCTCCTAAAATATAGAATTGATAGCTGGTTTATATTGCATGTGAGATTGATGTCTTTTATCCAATGTAAGTGGTGAGAATGTAAAGGAAATAATTTAAATGGGAGCAAATGTCTTCGTGGTGAAGTTCTATGTACATGTTATTTCCAAAACTCAAGTACTCTCAGATTGGTGGGTTTGATTAATGTTATAATGTATGGATGGTATCGATGTTAAGATTTAAGTGGTGTAAATTACCCGAACAATTTAATGAATTGGGATGTGGTGAATTTGGAATTTTATAGCCTTATATTTATGACTTTGGGTAATCTGAATTTTTTTTCAGTTCGATTAAGACTTCCCTTTACCAAAATTTATGATTGTAAAGATAGCCGTAAGTAAGGGTTTTCGCTCGGTTTTGGAATTTCAGGGTTTCGATGTATATAACTCAAGTTACGACGAATTGAATATGAGGGTTCCGTTTTTATACGTTTTTGGGGCAGTAGGTTCATGGACGTTTTAAGGTATCAATGAGGTCTTATTAACTTAACTGACCACATGAAAGTTGTAGTATACTCCGCAAGCTTTCCGGAATGGGATTTTATGCGTCCATTGGATGTCGGGGTAATGAGTTATGGCCCGTTGAAATCAGCTTCATGACCATGTTAAACCAGAATTTTTTATTTCACTAAGTCTTTTTCAAAGCCAATTTCGGGTGTCTTCTAAATACTTTCTTATTATAAGGTCAACATCAAAGTTGTAGGTCGCAACTCAAGCTTTCCATAGGCTGCTTATACGCACCCAACCGATGTCTAGAACTTAAGTTATGATTTTTCAAAGTATCACTCCTGATTATTCATTACTACAGGCCAACCTTGGTATATCATAAATTTCAAGCCTTTACACTTGTTTTTGGGCCTTTACTCTTAACTAGAGAGTTGCAGAACTTATTTTTAGCTTTCCGAGAAGTCCTCTTATGAAATTTTTGCAGGTCTATAGAGGAAGTTATGTCTTCCGTAAATTTACTGTAAAGTCCTAAAAATTCTCCAATCTTTTAAATTAAAAGTCTACTTTTATAAAGTTAATTAGGAGACTTCCTCCTTACCAAGAATCCAAGTTAATTCGCTTTAGTGTTCTTATCCCAAGTGTGGTCCAAGAGGTTGTTGTTGCTCCCTGTTCGAGTCCATCAAAGTTTCAAGTCGCTTTAACTGCGGTTCAGGTTCAAGGTACGCATATTGCATGTACTTTACCAAGACTCTTTTATTTGAGTTCAAGTAAGCAAGTTTAATAATTGTAATGTGAATAAATATTGTTTTAAATGTTTTTATCACGTAATTATGGCCCCGACCCATGTTACTTGTGCCATAGAGCACTACCACAGTTAATATTTGACCTAATGTCAACTCATCCGGATCTCCCAATCGGTCTGGGTATGCGCATATGGAGGCATAGACCGATGATCGCAAAGCAGGGGACCATTAAAGATAATAAAATGGCAAGCATGTTTATCGTTGTTCAGTGTTTTACTGTTTTATTGTTTTATTGTTTATAAAATAAATTGAAATGCGCGAAATAAAATAAATTGTTTGAGGTTTTACTGTCCAGGGGTATGCGTATTGAGTTTCGACTCATTTGCAAATTGTTTTATGTTTTGTTTTAGGAAGTATGCTAAGGGGTAGCAACCTAATACCAGTAAGAGGTTCGTTTGATGTGAAGGTAAAAAGGTCGTCAGCTATGCCGGGAAGTCACGTCCTTTGCTTTTGATGTCAAGTTATTTTCATAAGTTTTTACTTGGGATTAGTGAATTTAAGTGTAATTATGATTTTGGCTATGTATAAACTTAACCTATGGTTTTGCTCTCTTATGGATGTTTATGTGGGTAGTATACAAGTTTCCTTGAGTTTGATGAGTTGTAATTAGAGTTTATTTATGGTTGTTAAGCCTTGTCCATATTTGTGGACGGCGGTAATGCCTTCGGATTATATTTCCGCTGCACTAATCATTGGGTTATGAAGTGTTTAGTATTAATCCGGTGTTTATGAATCTGAGGGCGTTACAGGTAAATACATAACCACTAGTAGAACTAACTTTATCGTTGTCTGAAATCCAGTTTGCATCACAATATCCTTCTACAACAGCAGGAAACTTATTAAAATGCAAACACCAATCAATTGTACCTCTAAGATACTTAAGCAAACGATGAAGTGCATTCCAATATTCTTGACTAGGATTATGTGTATAACGACTCATTCTACTCACATCATAAGCAATATCGGGACGAGTAAAGTTCATCAAGAACATTACACTTAGTATGATTTTAGCATATTCAGATTGAGACACACTAGGATTGTTGTTCTTCTTTAATGAAATACTAGGATCATAGGGAGTTCTAATAGGTGTCACATCAAAATGGTTAAATTTCTTTAACACTTTCTCAATATAGTGTGACTGACATAAAGCATAACTAGAATTGGTTTTTCAAATTTTAATCCCTAAGATCACATCAGCTTCACCCATATCTTGCATTTCAAACAAAGAAGACAATAAATTTTTAGTCTGATTGACTACAGGCAAATTTGTACCAAAGATCAACATATCATCAACATATAAACATATAAGCACACAATCAGATCCAATAATCATTTTTTTAGGATTATTGGATGCCAATAATACCAACTTTGGGGGTATTGGAGGCTAATAATACAAACTATTTTCTTTGACACTAGTAGTACCAACTATCGAACTATTTTCCTCCAATAGTACACGACCTAGTTATTATAGTTTTAACTCATCAGAAAGATGACGTGGCTCCATGATGTGTCACGTGGAAGGCGGAAGTTGGGTAGAAAATGTTGACGTGGAGATTAACATGCCTTCCATGTCACATATTATAGAGCCACATCATCTTTTCGATGAGTTAAAACCATAACAATTCGACGGTGTACTGTTAGAGGAAAATAGATCAATAGTTCGTATTGCTAGTGTCCAAGAAAATAGTTTGTATTATTAATATCCAATACCCCCAAAGTTGGTATTATTGATGTCCAAAAACCCTTTTTTTTATGGGAAAACTTGTAAATTTATTCCATAGCTAACACAATATTACAAGCATCATCCGAAACGTATTCCAAAATACCCGGGGGTCCTGCATCCAACCATTCTCTAGTTGTGTAGGAGATAGGTTGCATGTGGGCGAGGGCATGAGCGACCCTATTCCCGCCCCTCTTAACAAAAGAGAAATTACAATACTCAAAGTTCCTAACAAGATTTAAACAACTAGAGATGAACATTCCCACATCAGTGTTTGGGTGTGATTCCTTTTGAAGCTTGGATACCAAGAAGAGGCAATCTCCTTCTACTGTTATTTTCTTGAAACCTTGGTTTTGTGCCTGTGATATTGCGAACAATGCCGCTCTCACTTCTTCCAGTTCAGGCCCTACATATCCTCTACCTTGGTGAGTAAGAGCGAACATAAGTTTACCTTGGTTGTCCCGGAAGCTGGATCCCCAGCCATGGTTCTTGCCTGGCAGTCGAGCTCCATCATAGTTTATCTTAACCACTCCATATGGAGAGGCTTTCCAGCAGTTCGGTAGAGCGTGCTTCTTACTGTCTAGGGCTCTCCACGTGTCTTGGTACTCGTTGAGCATATCCAAAGCGTTCTTCACTTTTGCACTTGCGCTCGGATTCAGGTTCCCGTGTACCCAGCTGTTCCGGTACTTCCAGCTTGCCCATAAAATGACCGCGACTTTTTCCAAATCTCCACTATGGTGATCACTTGTATCTTTAATCAAGTCTGACACCCATCTATACCTTGTGCTATCATCTGGCCCTGGGTTACCCGCTATGGTTCATAGCTCCTTTACGCATTTACACTCCCATAATGCATGTATAGTAGTCTCCACTTCCTCATTGCACATAGGGCAGAATAACGTCGCCCTGTTTCGTCCTCCTTAAAATTGCCTCCCTGGTTGGAAGGGCATCCACACATGCTCGACACAGCGTCATTTTCACCCTCTGGGGTGGTTGAATGCTCCATAGCTTCTTCCAGACGCTTTGGTGGTTATCCGTACTTGCTTGTGGAAGTCCCTCTTTCTCGTTGGCCAAGGTTAGATGGTAGGCTCTCCGGACCGATAGTTCGCCATCTTTGGAAAATGCCATACTAGCTGGTCATTCGGCCATGAGGGGCATAGGGGGTTGTCTTTGATAATCGCCGCATCTACTAGTAGGAATATCTCATCAATAAGGTTTGAGCGCCTCTCTGTTGTTGTATAATTAATTAAGTCTCCAACGTTATACCATCTTAGTTTCGGTTTCATCAGTGTGATCACCCGGAATGAGTGAGGCTTGGGCAGCCATTTGGCTTCCCAAATATTCAAGCTACGACTATCTCCCACCTGCCATCTCAGCCCCGATTCTACAACCTTCATGGCTTCCACCAACCCTCTCCATGTATAGCTGGGTCTTGCTCCTAGGTCCGCTTCCAACATCGCTCCATGGGGGAAATTTTTCGCTTTGAGTACCCTGAACACTAAAGAATTCTCAACTTTCAATATTCTTTAGACTTGACGTGCAAGGAGCCCCAAATTGAATGTTGTGAGCTCTCTAAAACCGAGACCTCCTTTGAGTTTCCCCTAACATAATTTGTCCTATGCCATCCAATGGATTTTCCTTCCTGATGAGTTGTGTCCCCACCAGTAGTTGATAATTTGGACCTGTAGACTACTGCTTTCCCCAGCACTTCCCTACCCGCCCATGAGAGTGTTTTACCCAACCAACCTTTCAGTTTGTTTAGCACCTTATCCTTTATCGTGGTGAAATCCTTTATAGTCGCCTTCCCGATTTTTGTCTGGAGCCCAAGATATTTATCTTATGCTAGCACTTCCGTCACATCTAGGATCCTGAGAATATCATCCCGACGTCTCTACAATATCTTGCTACCAAAGGCCACGTTAGTCTTTTCATAATTAACTTGTTGCCCGAACGCTAACTCATATTGTTGCAGCATCTCTTTGATGGTTCGGGCTACCTCAACTGTTGCTTCACAGAAAATAATTGAGTCGTCGGCGAACAGAAGGTGAGAAATTTCATGGGCAGTGCGGCTGACCTTGACACCATGGATGCGACATCGTTGGATTGCATCATGCAATAAGTACGAGAGGTCGCCGGCAAAAAAAAAGAAATAGATATTGGGAAATCGGGTCCCCTTGGCGGATCCCCCTTGATAATTTATGTAACACCCCGGATATATGGTTAAGTGTGGCTTAAAGGAATCGAAATGACTACCTATATCACCAAGGTGCACCTTCTTTTATGATAGCTCATCCGTTGGGAACTCCTCAGTTAAGCGTGCTTGGCTGGGAGTAGTCAAAGGATGGGTGACCTCCTGGGAAGTTTTCCCAAGCAGCGTGTGAGCGAGGACGAAGCACGCTAGAAAGACTCGTGGTGATTTGTGGAGCCAGTCAGCGATCCTTGAAGCAGTTATTAATAATGCCCGCAACCTAGGGAGGCCGGGGCGTTATAGATGGTATCAAAGCCGACCCTCGACCGTGAGTTGCGCCAATGGACAGGAGATCCATGGGCAGTCACCTAGCGGGGCAAAGATTCTAGAGTGGATTGTGGCACAACGAGGACGTTGTGCGCTTAAGTGGGGGTGATTGTAACACCCCAAATATACAATTAAGTGTTGCTTAAAGGGATTGAAATGACTACTCATATCACCAAGGTGCACCTTCTTTTATGGTAGCTCATCCGTTGGGAACTCCTCAGTTAAGCGTGCTTGGCTGGGAGTAGTATCAGGATGGGTGACCTCCTAGGGAGTTTTCCTAGGCAGCGTGTAAGCGAGGACGAAGCACGCTGGAAACACTCGTGGTGATTTGTGGAGCCATTCAGCGATCCTTGAATCAGTTATCGGTAATGTCCGCGGCCCGGGAAGGGCCGGGGTGTTACAGATCTTAATCTGTCACGCCACAAACCAAGGGGTAACAGACGCCGCACACTAGTAGGACAAGGTCCCACAAGCATGCAAGGCTCAAAGGACGGAAACTAACCAAAGATACGGAAATAGACTAGCTTGGAATAGAGTACTTGATTGAATAGTCAATTAAGAAAAATACCTAATTACACAGCGGATGCTACAACACAGGATATTGAAATCTTCCAACTCACAAAGCAACTAAATCAATAGCGTAAGTCTTATCGCGCACAATCACTTGGCCTACTACGCTTCACTTCGCATCTCTGATACCGTAAAGAATTCAAATACTACCAATAAGTCAAGAATTGTAACCTGAAAAAATAGAAAGGTGAAAGGATGAGCTTGAAAGCCCAGTTAGTAGTGTAACACTCCGTTAGTTGGGTTGGACATGCAGGTAAAACATAGGTTGGGTCAGAGTTCACAAGTAAATACATAACAAAATATGATTGGGTTTTACAAATATTTTACTTGCCTCAAAACTCCTAAAATATACTATAATATTGAGCAAATGATTTCTGTCAAAGTAATATAGCATACTAGTACTTAGACCCGTGCGTTGCACGGAACGCAAGTAAAGCATACGTATTGTTGAAAATATTACCGATGTTATATTTTTGAAAGAACAAAGAAAAAGGTAATAATGAAAGATAAAAAATAGTTTTCTTATATAAAAGAATAAGAAAAAATAATAGTTGATATAAAAAAAGGAAAAAAATGAGTCATTAATACAAACCCGTGTGGCCGTCTATGCATAATTTTCTAATTTTCACCAAATATATTAACAACACTTATTGTTGGAACAAAATTAAAAAATACATATTGTTAAAAACCTTATTTATATCATATAATAAATGAATGTATGCATAATTTTCTAATTTTCACCAAATATATTAACAAATTCAAATTGTAATATGTAAATATACTTGATATATCTTTTTACCAATACTAAGATATTCCAATTAAATAATCTAATATAAATACAATCCAAATAAGATAAAATAGTATCCGAGCAACATAGATAATGGTAATTATATGTTATGAATTAGACAAAAACAACATTAATTGTATGAATGTTTGAAGAGAGCTTGTTTTAATCAAATGATGTCACAAATGGAATTAATAACTTGTAAATATTATTCCCTAAAACATAACTTTTAAATATTTTAACAATGAATTGAAGCTTTGCTAAATAAAATTTAAAAATGATGAAAGATAAATTTTATTTATATTAAAATAGAACCTGTCAAACTCTAAATGAAAGAATTAACATTGAAAATACATAGGGCTGAAGTCATTGAAATTATTATTATTATTATTATTATTATTATTATTATTATTATTATTATTGTTGTTGTTGTCATTATAATCCATTGAAAATATAATTATTATAAAAGAATTGACATGACAACACTATTATTATTATTATTATTATTATTATTATTATTATTATTATTATTATTATTATTATTATTATTATTATTATCTCCATCATTATTAAATAGTATAAGATTTACAATATATATTCTTTTGTAATGCAGGTGTGTTACCTTGTTTCAATCAAAATACAAACATTTAAATAATAATTAATATTCCAACAACTGTATCATCATTTATTTTACCAATTAATATATATATATATATATATATATATATAATGTTTTTATAAGAAAGATAAAATTAACTAATTATAAATCTATATATAGTAAACTCTTAAAAGATTATCATTATAGTATATGAAAAAAGTGAAATAATTACTATAATAGACTTGTAAATTAGGATATTACTTAACAACAGAATAGTTATCATCTAACAAATGTTAATACGCAAGAGAATAAGTGCAGTATAAAGAAAAAAAATCAGTCATATGCATAGATTCTATTAGAATAAAAGTCAAAAGTCAATTACTACTAAAACATTACGTATTTTACTGATGATAACGACAAAAGAATATGAGCTAAAAAATGTAAGTATCAGTACATTACATATGGTTATATGATACTTATCTAATTATAAAAATGGCTATACGATACTTAAAAACCAAATAGCATAGTATTATTTAATTAATTAAAAACCAAATAACATATTAGATACAATCACCTTACTTTATTCCATCATTCTTGATTATTTTTGAAGTTATGAATCAATATTGTGTACCTGCATGCACAACATTAAAAAATCAAATTAATTATTTGAAAATATAGTTTTAAAAATATAAATTAAATAAGAAATTTATGTAAAATGATGACTAAATATTGCAACAGTAATGGCTTTAAAAAGTATTTGAGAGTTATATTCTAAATTGATATTTAAAAGAAGAAATATGTGATGAGGTATAATTAAAAGAGAAAAAACTCATTTCTCAACATTGTGATAAAAAATACATTATCTATATTATGCTCGCTGCTCTCTTACTTTCGAAAGAAAAAATATTTAACTTTGTATGTCTAGTGTCATACCTGTACAAAATGGAATGTAATCTAGAATAGAAAACTATATGGATACCTGTAAAGCATTTCTCCATCTTTGAATCGCACAGTATAAGCAAATGTCATTCAAAGTCGATTTGTTGCAAATATCGAAAAAGTGGAACTTAGATGGTAAAACATTGTTACTACATATTTATACTATATTGATAGTCAACGTAGTCGGTTACAACAATGAATATTGACAATTAAACCCTTATTTAAAAGTCAATTATAGCACTCCACTAATGTTAATGAAAAAGAAGTTAAAATTGTATTAGTAATTAAATTACGAAAATAATATTATATTACTCCCTCCGTTCCATATTAATTGTCATAATTTTGACTTTCACGGTCTTCAATATCACTCTTTGATTGATAATTTCTTGCATAATATGTTATTAACAATTGCAATATTATACTAGCTTGTATGATAGTACTTTTCGTTACGAATCTAATGATAGTAATTTTATATAACAATTCATTGTATATATATTGAGAAATTTATGGTCAAAATTTTTGAAGTTTGACTGCATAATTTCCAAAGACGACAGTTAATATGGAAAGGAGGGAGTACTAAATTGCATTGCTCAATGAACTTATTTATATTGGCAATTAAAGGGTCATTTCATTGCATACAATAATTACATATATACATATACAAGGCTAACTAAATAATATTTAATTTAAACTTAACCTTTTAGGTGATAGATTTATTTTAAAAGTTTTAGAACATATATACATATATGGCTTAAGTATAGTTTTCTTTAATTTTTTCTTATATTAGGAGTTCTTTATATGTTAAATTTTGTTATATTGAATTAAATAATTCAAGATTAACGTATTTGACGTCTATACTATCATCAAGTGATTGCTCCATTAAATTATATTTTTGTATTTGATTTTTCTATTCATCATCAATGGGTAGTAACCTTATCCTACTAATATACAAATATAAATTAATTTTTGAAATTTTTTTTACAACATATTAAAATTTGACGGTTTACTAACGTGTACATTATACTTTATTATCGGTATTTCTTTAACCTTCAAAAGTAACTATTATTATACTAATATTAATATAATAATGACATTGTAAAAGTGATAATAATATTTTAATATATCATGTAATTAAATAATTTTGTCATTTAAAATTGAAATAATATTTTAGATATCAAACATAGAATTGCATGTTATTTTGTTGCTTTTAAAAATTTGGTGTTTAGGTATTATTTTTTATGCTAAAAAATTTCATTCTAATATCTTTTTTTATTAATCAATTAATTTATATAAAATATAAATGGCCATTTTATTTATATTTATATTTATATTATTGTATTTTATTATTAGTTAATGTGGTTTATTTATTGTTAATTGTAAATCATGCTACCAATTAATTTGCATAAAGAAATTTTCAAAAAAAAGAAGAAAAAAAAGCTAATTTTAGATTTCCAAAAGTACCCTCATTAATGCTTATATATTACGATCCTCACCCTTGTGTACCCAAATATATATATATATATATATATATATATATATATATATATATATATATAATGAGAAGGAAGATTTTGTGAGCATAGAAGCATAGTAAATCATAGCCATTGGTTCCAAGATCAAGGGTGGATATAAATAATTGATTTATTTTTATTTCAAATATTTGTTGCTAAAAGATGATTGACTGAATTTTTTTAATATTGTTTTTTTTCTTCTTGTCACGTGAGAGTAGAAGGGAAAGGCCAAGATGATGTCGTCGGCTGTTGCACGCTGGAAAGAGGGCAATTGATTGCTTCAGTTTCCAAAACACACATAATCATTCTCCTAGCGCTGGCAAAAATCCGGGTCTGGGTAAATCCGGGTCGGACAAATTCGGACAATGTCAAAATTCGGACGAGAAATTCATGTCCGGACCAAGTTTTATTTCGGGTCAAATCGGGTCGGACAATTCGGACGAAGCTAAAATCGGGTTCGGACAATAGAAAAAAGAGAAATTTTATGTCCGAATATTCGGTCAATTCGGATAATATAAAAATTCGGACGAAAAATTTATGTCCAGACCCGGTTTTTTCCGGGTCGGACAATTCGGGTAATCCAGGTCGGACAAAATTTTGCCAGCTCTACATTCTCCAAAATATGAAAAAACACAAACTGAGAAGAGGGAAGCCATAACCAGTTAGCAAAAGGTGAAGCTTTTGAAGGCAAATCGACCTGGTTTTTCCGGCGAATTCTACTGGCAACAAATTGCGATTTCCGGCGAATTGTAAGAGCACAGAGTTCACGATTCCGGCATTGATTTTCCCGGCGACGATGGCTTGAAGTGAAACCCAGGCACGACGAGTTCTTCGGTAAATTGTGTTTCGAGATTTCTAGGGCTTTTCGTCCCGTTTTTTGTTTCCGATATTTTGTTGCCCGACTCTGTTCTGATGCTACTGTTATAAAATTGTTGCTGCTGCTGTTCGTGTTCGAGGCCGGCACCACCACCGATGCCGACGACCCCCAGCGCCCCCTAAAACTCACCATCAACCACCAAGCGTAAACCCCTGTTACAATTCGAGTTCTTGTCTAAATTGTTCATACTCTGTTCATTGTTCATGCTCTGTTTCAAATCCCAGTTTTGATGTTTTGCTTATGTGGTAGTTAGTATGTGTGGTAGGTGCAATGAGGAAACTATACCCGATGTTCATTTTTGATACACTCTGATGTTCATTTTAATGGTAGTGAGAATGGATATATGCTGAATACATGGGCTTGGTAGTGAGAATGGATACAATTGTAAGATGGTAGTGAGTACGATAATCATGTTGAATAATAGAAAATTAGGCCATCTGATGCTCATCGTCGATACAATTGATGATCATGTCACAGTATTGTTGTTTATAATTGTGAGAATGGATTTTTTGTAGTTGGAATTCGATGTATATGCGATCATATTGCTCTGTTACTACTATTTGGGGGTTGGATGTTCATTTCATTGTCGAGTAATGATCATTACACAACTACATTAGGTTCCTTTTTCTTTCCGGTTTTACATGTTCATGACAGAATATTTGATGTTCATTCTCGACGGTGTTTTATCTCATATTGCTTGATGTTCATCACAGAAGTACTTGTTGTCCATGTCATTTTTATTTTGTTATTCATTATGATTGTGATTTGATGTTCATCTCTAAATGTTTGATGTTCATCCCATAACTACTTGGTGTTCATTGTGATTTATAATCACGGCACACTCACTATGTGTGTGGTGATCATCACCCAAATGCTTGATGTTCATTTTCACAAATACTTTTTATTTTGTTATTCATTGTAATTGTAATTTGATGTTCATCTCAGAATGTTTGATGTTCATGACAGAATACTTAATGTTTATGACATCTTTATTTCATGCATGTTTTATTTCTTTCCGTTTGTCAATGTTCGTGATAGAATGCTTGATGTTCATCGTTGATGTTTTGTTATCCCAGAGTGATTGATTTTCATATAAGAATGTTTGATGATGTTCATCCTAGAACAACTTGTTGCTCATGTCATTTTTATTTTGTCATTCATTGTAATTGTGATTTGATGTTCATTTCAGAATGTTTGATGTTAATCCCAGAACTAGTGGGTGTTTATTGTCATTTGATGATCACGACACACTCACTACGTGGGTGGAGAGCATTTTGTAAGTGCATGGATGTTGCCGATGGGGATGAAGCAAAGCTAGGATTGATTATTGAACAGACAAATGCCCTTATTTCAAAACTCGAGGCGTTAAGCGTTGAAGAACCGTCGAGCAATGTGTCTTCAGACTTTGAAGCGTATTTTGAAACTTCTGTCCCTACAGATGTAACCATTCATCCACCCCCATCTTCGGTTACAAAGGGAAGAGGCAAGAGGACGAAGACACCAGTGGAGATTACCACTGGGAAGAAAACAAGTGCAAGTGTTGCGACCAAATAGCAACACACGACAACCAGAATTGTCCAAAGCGTTATGGATGATCTAATCAAGTTGTTTTGAACATCAGTTGATGATGCTTTTGGATTCATGATTGAACGATTGGAGTTTGTGTTTGTTTTTTTTTTAACATAAAAACATTCATTTTGCTTTAGGTTTAAGTTGATGAATTTTGGTCAGATTCGGTTGAAGTGCTTTCCATGAATGAACATGCAAAACTGATTTTCAATATATATAAATACTCATCAGAACAAATGACTTGATGTTCGACTGATGTTCATATTAATTACATGTGATGTTCATTTCGGGTACCCTTGAAGATCATTTACATATGAATGATGTTCATTTCATAACCAAACTCATTCCCAGTTGATGAGCATAAAATGCATACCTGATGTGCTTTTCAATACATATACATATTCATCTCAGTATGGGTTGATGTATTTTCATCTCAATACGATGTCCACTTTCGTTGCCAGTTGATGTTCATTCCACTATAACTTGATGTTCATTCATGACCGGCTGGTGTCTTTTTGCATATTACATATATGTTCCACGCTGTGTGATGTTCAATTCAATTAAAACTTGATGTTTATTTCATAATACCTTGATATTCTTACAGCCAACACTTTGAATTGATCATTGTAATCTGAAATGAATATCAAGTTATAACTTGATGTTCATTTCACAATACCTTGATGTTCATGTCAATTTCATATAGATGTTTATTTCATTTTGAATCGATCATTGTAATCTAGAAATGATTTTCATCACATTACCCCAACGTTAACATCAAGTTATGAAATGAGCATCATCAATTGAAGGTAGAATGAAAATTGAAGGGATACAAAACTGAATATGATGTTCATTCCAGTGTAACATGATGTTCATTTTCATCTCAATAGTTGATGTTCATTCCAATATAACTTGATGCTCATTGCATAAATGTTCATTTAATCAAGTTTATGCAATGAGCATCATTTGAAGGTGGAATGAAAATCAACGGGATACAAAACTGAATATGATGTTCATTCCAATATATATAACTTGATATTCATTTCATTAAGTTTATGTATGTTCATCTCAATATGATGTCCACTTTTTATTGTCGTTAGATGTTCATTCCAACACAACTTGATGTTCATTTCCCAATAGCTTGATGTTCATACACCCAACACTTGATGTTCATTTCATGCCCACCTGATATAGAAAATATAATTTCATGTTTATTTCATTATAACTTGATGTTCTTTTCAAAATATCTAAATTACCATACAACTAACACTTGATGTTCATTTCTGCGACACGCTGCAACCAGACGTATCTTGAGACTCAAACTCTATTCTTTCAGCCCCACACTTTGTCTTTGTAGACGTTGCACTCGGTACAACAGGGGAAGACGCCTCAATACGCAGGGGGACCACTGGGCTATAAATCACAATGAAGACCAAGTAGTTATGGGATGAACATCAAACATTCTGAGATGAACATCAAATCATAATCGCAATGAATAACAAAATAAAAATGACATGAACAACAAGTACTTATGTGATGAACATCAAGCAATAAGGGATAACAAACTGTCGATGATGGACATCAAATATTCTGTCATGAACATCTAAAACCAGAAAGAAAAAGGAACTTCATGTAGTTGTGTAATGATCATTACTCGACAATGAAATGAACATCAAACCCCGAAACAATAGTAAAGAATCAATATGATCGCATATACATCGAATTCCAACTACATCGATGATGAACATCAAATATTCTGTCATGAACATCTAAAACCGGAAAGAAAAAGGAACCTCATGTAGTTGTGTAATGATCATTACTCGGCAATGAAATGAACATCAAAACCCCAAACAGTAGTAACATAGCAATATGATCGCATATACATCGAATTCCAACTACAAAAAAATCCATTCTCACAATTATAAACAACAATATCGTGACATGATCATCAATTGTATCGTCGATGAGCATCAAATGACCTAATTTTCTATTGTTCAACATGATTATCGTACTCACTACCATCTCACAATTGTATCCATTCTCACTACCGAACCCATGTATTCAGCATATATCCATTCTCACTACCATTAAAATGAACATCAGGGTGTATCAAAAATGAACATCAGGTATAGTTGCCTCATTGCACCTACCACGCATACTACCCCATAAGCAAAACATCAAAACTGGGATTTGAAACAGCGCATGAACAATGAACCAAGTATGAACAATTTAGACAAGAACTCGAATTGTAACAGGGGTTTACGCTTGGTGGTTGATGGTGAGTTCTAGGGGGCGCTAGGGGTCGTCGGCGTCGGTGGTGGTGCCGGCCTCGAACACGAACAGCAGCAGCAACAATATTATAACAGTAGCATCAGAACAGAGTCGGGCAACAAAATATCGGAAACAAAAAACGGGACGAAAAGCCCTAGAAATCTCGAAACACAATTTAGCGAAGAACTCGTCGTGCCTGGGTTTCACTTCAAGCAATCGTCGCCGGGAAAATCACCACCGTAATCGTGAACTCTGTGCTCTTACAGTTCGCCGGAAATCGCAATTTGTTGCCAGTAGAATTCGCCAGAAAAACCAGGTCGACTTGCCTTCAAAAGCGTCACCTTTTGCTAATTGGTTATGGCTTCCCTCTTCTCAGTTTGTGTTTTTCAATATCTAGGAGAATGATTATGTGTGTTTTGGAAACTGAAGCTATTAATTGCCCTCTTTCCAGTGTGCAACAGCAGATGACATCATCTTGGCCTTTCTCTTCTCATCTCACGTGACAAGAAGAAAAAAAACAATATTAAAAAAATTTAGCCAATCATCTTTTAGCAACAGACATTTGAAATAAAGATAAATCAATTATTTATATCCACCATTGACAGGTCCAATGCATACCTTAACTGACTAAGGCAGAAGACATAGCCCAAAAACAAAATCAGTAACTTGAGTATCATGTCATACAAAACAGTACCCAGTCAAATAATTTCAAATAAAAATAAACTAAACCAATAAAATAACTTAGAGTGCAAATTATTGTATGCTCTTGGAGCATGTGCTCCAGGAGAGATGACATGGCAGCCATGTCAAATTTTTTATTTTCTTTTTTAAAAAAATCAGTAATTACTTGTCGGTTACCAGCGTAAGTTAAACTGAATTGTTCACTGAAGATAACATCATTGTTCACCATACGATGTTCACTAAATTGAGTTGGATTGTTCACTCATTTCAACTGTATTGTTCATTTGTTTCAACTGCGTTGCTCATTTACTTCAACTATACTGTTTACTGAACTTGTTCCACACAGTTTACTCTAAGAAAAATTTAGATTGTTCATCATAACTTGTTTGCTCACTTGAAAGATTAAGATCGTTTACTCATGAAATCAATTTATAATATATAATCTTCTTATGTGACAAAATTTCTATCATTAGAACTTATCGAATAACATGTACTTGAACTTGCAAAAGTGAATGACTAAACAATGAAATAGTAAATAATGATATGGTGTACAATGGAAATATTTTCAATGAATAACCACTAGTTACATGATGAACAATTGTAACATATTTAGTGAACAATCTCAACATATCTAGTGAACAATCTCGATATACAGGGTGAACAATCTCAACATATGTAGTGAACTATCCTATCTGGTTATGAGTGAACAAAGACTCTTTTATGGATGAACAATGTCATATGCCACATAGGATCCGGAGTACATGCTCCAGGAGCATATAATACATATTGCACTTAGAGCGGAAGATTCAAATAATTCAAATGCCAAAACTATTATTCGAAACGGCTACCTTGCAAATACATAAGTCAAATTTGTCACAAAACCTCACTTGGTATATAAAGGATGAAAGTAACAGTAATCTATAAAATAAATGTCAAAGGGGTACTTTGTAAACACATAAATCAATAGATCAAAAGTACGGAAACAACTTAGTAACAACGTACTTGCAAATATTAGTTAAAATTACAAAAAACAACTAAAGGACCCTCATATTTTGGTGTAATAATTTTAAGGGCCCTATTTTATGATAAATAATTGTTGGGTGACATTATTTTTGATATAAATATTTAGGGGTGACATTCCGGCCAATTTCCGGCCAAAAATGGCGCAAAGTGGTGAATTTTATGTTTAGGCGTGTTTTAAATTGAAGTCTATACTTAACTCTAACATATACAAGTAAATATGTCTAACATAATAAACACGCCTAAACATAAAAACCCACTATTTCGTGTCATTTTCGGCCGGAAATTGATCGGAATGTCACCCCTAAATATTTACATCAAAAATAATGTCACCCAACAATTATTTATCATAAAATAGGGCCCTTAAAATTATTACACCAAAATATGAGGTCCTTTTAGTCGTTTTTTGGTTAAAATTATTACCAAGGGTTCCAATATTAAGTATATGTTAAAATACGAACTTAACTTATAAAATGACATCGAAATGTTCACTTTATAAACATATAAATCAATATGGACTATCACCCAATCATCATCATAATAATATGCATATAGCCCATTTACCATCATTACCATACAACATCATTTAGTCACTGTATTCTAGATTATCCACGATCGACTTATGCTATTACTACCACATGATTCTTATATCCAAAATTCGTTCGAGTTACAAAGCATTAACATCATCTTGATTAGACTCAACAGATTTCCAAATGAATTAACAACTATCAAAATTCTTAATCAGTAGGGTTTGGTAATGATTAGCAACGACCATATTTAGAGAGAGAAAAGGACGATTGGAATTAAATTACTAACCTTTAGAGTTTTCTTTTCTTTCTCTATGATAGACGGCGGGAGGCGCTATTATTATTATCTGAGGAGGTAACTATATATAATATAAATAGGCAGGCTAGGGTTTAGGGTTTGAGTCCCCTAAAAGTAAAAATTTAATAAGGCCTAAAAGATATAATCATAATACTAATAGGGCTCTTTTTTTTTTTGGGACGAGGTTTCACATCCTTCCCTCCTTCAAAAATTTTTGTCCTCAAAACTTGCCGATATCCTATACACACCATGAGCTAACCAATACTTCCTATTAGTTCCCACATAATATGTAAAAAACTCAGAAGTATAATCTCAATCTTATCATACTTCCAAATATTATAGTAACATGATATGCCTATCAGGAATCATCATTAAAATCTCTACCATCGAAAGTTTGTCATGCTAAACCTTTGTACCAAGTATACCAACAATGGGAAATTCATACACTTCTCATACTATATTAGTAAACTACAATCTATACCCAAAGAAGCTCCCAACTACGTTCTTCCAAGTACAACCCGAAGACCACTTACTAATTCATGCTAAAAACCTCACCATGAATATTAGACGTGTATAGCTCAATACATTGCTTCAAAATCATGTCCCATAATTGTCTATGTAGATCCGATATGTACTCAAAATCTAGACTCCCAATCAATTTAAACTTTGTACCAAATATGTCAACGATAGAATTCTCCTCTTCTTATATCATGAAATTTGCACCTGAGAAAACTCCCAATCAAATTCTTTAAAGGACTACATAATTTACACTCAAAGACTCATTAGATCCATCCATTAACGAAACCTATAGATTAATATCTTGCTTCAGTGTCATAACATAGTAGCATGTCTCAGAGGCATATCTACACATACAACCCCAGACGTACCAAAGGAAGTCCAATTTTTTTCTAGCACTGTAAGAAAACAAATCTCATGAGAAGGATCCTTACATGAAATATTCTCAAGCCTCAAGGACTTTAAAGCCACCAACAGAGCGGGAAGACACAAACTATAGACAATGACCTAGGTGGATAGGGTCTCTCATAAAACCCGAAAACGAGCTTTAAGAACATGTAGAAACTTGGTAATAGCCAATTGAATAAATGACTCTTACAACTCACACTATATACCTCTTGTTGTTGATGGATCCCGATTAGCATCTTCCTGAATCTATGATAATAGGCATATAAACTTCAAGATTAACTTACATGTCAAAAAAACAAAATTCACCATTATTTCATCAATCTCTACCATCCACAGAGCATTATGCAAATAACCTTAAGCTCTCCAAAGGGAAATTTTCTAGGCTTTCTAAAAACATTACATCTCCATCTCTTGAGCAACCCAAGGAGCTTCTATCTATCAAGGGATTTCAACCCATACATAACTTAACTTCCATACAACCTTTCCAAAGCATTCCACATACAAAGTGGAGGTCAAAAGAACAATGAACATTTAGATCCCTTAAAGGGCTTTTAGATTGCTCTTACGTCCCCAAGTATGAGCATCAAACTATCAACAAACTTAGATAAAAAAAAATCTAGACATGAGCATATAAAAATACTGGTGGAGAAGAGCTAGACCCATGAGATTTAGACATAAGCAAAGTACTAATAGATTGGTCCAAAGAAAGGTTAATCAAATGGTCCTACAACCAACCCAAATGTAAGAGTGACTTCAACGATTAGAATCTTGACAAAGAGACATAATCAACATTTTGGTAGCGAGAGCATAGCAATTTCTAAACCCCAAACACTTTATTCCAAATCATCTTAGCCGGGAACTTTTGACCCCAAAATATATATATATTCCTCTAAAATCAACCTAGAGTCGATATGAGGGTTGCCAACCTTGATCCTTGACAGAAGGCTTCTACACCCATAAAACTCAATTTCCAAAGGCAGTTCTTCAACCACTCACAATTGATAGGAACACAGCAAACCTATAGTGAGAAGAGCACACGAATTTCTAAACCCCAAAGCACCATACACAAGGACTTAAAATATCAAAATCTTTTTGTCTAAGACAAACCCAAACGTAATAGAAGATTCGCTAACCTGGCTCCTTGACAAAAGGGTCATACTCGATCCAGACAACGTACCACAAATGAAATTTGATCCCCAAAGTAACTCTTCAAGAAAACTCCCACATACTAGAATTTCGAAAACTTGGCTCCTAACAGAAGGATTCTACTCCAAGCTACACACCACACCTCAAATTCGAATCCCAAAAGTAATTAATTCTCCAATAACACTCAAACCCAAGAATTCGGGAACCTGGCTTTGATACCACTTAATCTGTCACACCCCAAACCAAGGGGTAACAGACGCCATACCCCAGTAGGACAAGGTCCTACAAGCATGCAAGGCTCAAAGGACGGAAACTAACCAAAGATACGAAAATAGACTTAGCTTCGAATATAGTACTTGATTGAATAGTCAACTAAGAAAAATACTTAATTACACAATACAGGATATTGAAATCTTCCAACTCACAAAGCAACTAAATCAATAGCGGAAGTCTTATCGCGTACAATCACTTGGCCCACTACGCTTCACTGCGCATCTCTGATACCGTAAAGAATTCAAATACTACCAATAAGTCAAGAATTGTAACCTGAAAAAATAGAAAGATGAAAGGATGAGCTTGAAAGCCCATGAAGTAGCATAACACTCCTTTAGCTGGGTTGGACATGCAGGTAAAACATCGGTTGGGTCAGAGTTCACAAGTAAATACATAACAAAATATGACTCGGTTTTACAAATATTTTACTCGGCTCAAAACTCCCAAATATACTATAATATTGAGCAAATGATTTCTGTCAAAGTAATATAGCATATATCAAAACATAGAAGTCAAAATCACAAAACACAATTTGGGCTAAGACCACTACTGGCCAGTGGCATGGGCAACAAAAACAACTATTGACCCAATGGTGAGGCAACGAAAACCACTATTGACCCAGTGGCGGGGCAACAAAGATTCGGGCCCAATGGAACACATACGCATATCAGAACACACAATAACGCGCTTACAAGTCAATTGACAGGTCCAGTGCATACCTTAACTGGCTAAGGCAGAAGACATAGCCCAAAAACAAAATCAGTAACTTGAATATCATGTCATACAAAACAGTACCCAGTCAAATAATTTCAAATAAAAATAAACAAAACCAATAAAATCACTTAGAGCGAAAGATTCAAATAATTCAAATACCGAAACTATTATTCAAAACGGCTACCTTGCAAATACATAAGTCAAATTTGTCACAAAACCTCACTTGCTATATAAAGGATGAAAGTAACTGTAATTTATAAAATAAATGTCAAAGGGGTACTTTGTAAACACATAAATCAATAGGTCAAAAGTACGGAAACAACTTAGTAACAACATACTTGCAAATATTAATTAAAATTATTACCAAGGGTTCCAATATTAAGTATATGTTAAAATACGAACTTAACTTATAAAATGACATCGAAATATGCACTTTATAAACATACAAATCAATATGGAGCCAATCAAATCTTTCAGACATAAAAAGATAGCCAAATATAATATACTTAAATAATAGCATGCCAACCCGATTTAATAAATTAACTTATATAAAAAAATGGAGGTTACAAAATAATATTTTTGGCATGAAAAGGACTAAAGAAGTATCACACCACTTACCTGGAACGCTACTCGAATAGGTCAACCTCCACTACTCAGATGATACCTATAATTCATACGAGTCTTCTAAATTAGCGGATACTCATATTAATATATGTAGATAGATAGATAGATAGATAGATAGATAGATAGATAGATAGTCTATGAAGAACTTACTCTCATAAATTATGATAGTCTAAATGAAACTAGTAAGATAAGACTACGAAGAGCTCATGAATTAGGTATGAACAATTCCTAACAAAATCTCCAAATTAAACAACCACAATTCCTAAAAAATATACTACTGCCATACGTTTTGCTCTTAATAGGTTCTAATAGATATCTTGCCGCTGAGATATCATCATCTAACCTCAAAAATTAATGTCGCCTTTACCTATTCCTTTTCCCCCTTTTTCTTTGTGAATTCCTTGCTAAAGTCAAAATCGTCATCGTCATCATAGAATCATCATCACCCCATCATCATCATAATAATATGCATATAGCCCATTTACCATCATTACCATACAACATCATATAGTCACTATATTCTAGATTATCCACGATCGACTTATGCTATTACTACCACATTGATTCTTATATCCAAAATTCTTTCGAGTTACAAAGCATTAACATCATATTGATTAGACTCAACAGATTTCCAAATGAATTAACAACTTTCAAAATTCTTAATCAGTAGGGTTTGGTAATGATTAGCAACGACCATATTTAGAGAGAGAAAAAGACGATTGGAATTAAATTACTAACCTTTAGAGTTTTCTTCTTTTTTTCTATGATATACAGGGGGAGGCACTATTATTATTATCTGAGGATGTAACTATATATAATATAAATAGGGAGGCTAGGGATTAGGGTTTGAGTCCCCTAAAACTAAAATTTTATACAGTTAAGTGTTGCTTAAAGGGATCTAAATGGCTACTCATATCACCAAAGTGCACCTTCTTTTATGGTAGCTCATCCGTTGCGAACTCCTCAGTTAAGCGTGCTTTGCTGGGAGTAGTCTCAGGATGGGTGACCTCCTGGGAAGTTTTCCCAGGCAGCGTGTGAGCGAGGACGAAGCACATTGGAAAGACTCGTGGTGATTTGTGGGGCAAATCAGTGATCCTTGAAGCAATTATCGGTAATGTCCGCGGCCCGGGAGGGGCTAGGGCGTTACAGATGCTATCAGAGCCGACCTGTGACCGTGAGCAGCACCAGTGGACTGGAGCTCCATGGGCAGTCACCTAACGGGGCAAAGATTCTAGAATGGATTGTGGCAAAACGAGGACATTGTGCGCTTATGTGAGGGTGATTGTAACACCCTTGATATATGGTTAAGTGTGGTTTAAAGGGATCGAAATGACTACCTATCTCACCAAGGTTCACCTTCTTTTATGGTAGCTCATCCGTTGGGAACTCCTCAGTTAAGCGTGTTTGGCTGGGAGTAGTCAAAGGATGGGTGACCTCCTGGGAAGTTTTCCCAAGCAGCGTGTGAGCGAGGACGAAGCACGCTGGAAAGACTCGTGGTGATTTGTGGGGCCAGTCAGCGATCCTTGAAGCAGTTATCGGTAATGTCCGCAGCCCGGGAGGGCCAGGGCGTTACAGTTTAATAAAACCCCTCGGCTCTCCATTAACCACAAAAGATAGCGAGGTTGTCTCCACAAAATTCATCACCAAGTTTACCTACTTTTGTTCAAACCCCATCTTCAGCATTATCTTCCTCAAGAAATCCCACTCTCGGTCGTAGGCCTTTCACATGTTAAGCTTCACCGCCATAGAGTCTTTTGCCCTAGTTGTTGAGTTCATGGAATGGAAAATCTCAAAGGCCACAAAAATATTATCAGTTATATGACGAACGGGAGTGAATGCACTTTGGTTTTCGAAAATAATATCCGGTAAAATCTTCTTGAGTCGTTGTGTCACCACCTTCGTTGCTAGCTTGTAGAGGACGTTGCATAAACCAATTGGCCTGAAGTCACTGATTTCCTCAGGGTTGTGTTTCTTGGGGATCAGTACTATATGGGTGTGGTTTAATTCACTTGGAATTTTTCCCCCCATTAAGGATGCTGAGAACCGCTTTTGACACATTTGCTCCCACCATGCCCAGTACTTTTGGAAGAAAAATGGGTTGAGCCCATCCGGGCCCAGAGCTTTGTCTGGTCGCACACTTTTCCTCAGTGTATGTCTTGTTCAATTCGGAGTTTATAGTAGTAGGTGTGACTTTCGATGGGATGCAACTCAAGACATCTTCCAACCTATCGCATGGGATTGAGGTTAATAACTGAGAAAAATAGTTTGAGATAATTTCCACCATACCTTCCTCATCGGTCACTAGCTCCCCTGCGTTGTTCCTGAGGCCTTGGATAGTGTTTGTTCTTCTACGGGCACTTGCACGTTCATGGAACCATGCCGAATTTGAATCCCCGTATTTCAGAAAGTCTATTCTGGACCTTTGCCACCACAAAACTTCTTCCTTCTTCCTCATGTCTCTGATCTCCGTGAATAGCACCTGGCGCCTCGTACATCTTGTGTCTCTTTTAGCTCTTGTTGCAATTTGGAAATGTTTCACTAGATGTGTCCAAAAGTCAATCTGTTCCATTTCTCCAAATAACACATGCATCTGTCAATTTTTTGAAGGCAAGTGTTGGTGGGGTTTCCCCTCTCGCTCCCCTTCCAAGCCCTTTGGATCACATATTTGCATCCATCCTCCAATGCCCACATCATCTCAAAGTGTTTCCTTCGTCTCCGCCGTCTAGCAGTATGCGACTCGAAGCAGTTAATCACAATGGGTAGATGATCAATAACGTCCTCGTCTATGTGGCGTACTCTAGCTTCAGGGAATAAAGTTCTCCACTCCACTGTGGCTAAGTATCTATCTAGCCTCTCTTCAACTAAGCTACCACCATGTCAACCATTCCACCATATAAATTCGCGGCCTTCGAAACCCATGTCAGCTAGGTTACAGTGTTCCAGCATGTCTTGAAAGGCATCAAGTGTTGCTTGCGATTTCATAGGCCCTCCTTTCTTTTTAAAATTAAAGAAGATCTCATTGAGATCCCCCCCCCCCCGGCCGCCGCCTACAAGCCACGGCCACGGGAGGTCCGAGTGGGACTTTAAATCGGAGATTAGCTCACATGTTTTACTCTTTTCCGTGTTCTCCGGGTACCTGTATATACTTGTGAACCTCCATTGATCCTCCCCGTTTCTCCATATGACCGACACATCAATGTGGTGTATAGAACTGCTCATAATTTGAACGTCTAGCCCTTGTTTCCAAAGCATACACAACCCACCTTCTCGTCCAGTACAATCTACCGAATAGCAGCCAAAACCTCCAAATTCTGCACTAGCTTGCTAAGCTTAGTGCCCAACAGTTTGGTTTCCAAGAGGAATACCACACTGGGCTTCTAGACCCCCACGATTCGGCGGAGGTCCTTCACTGCGCAGGGTTATCAAGCCCTCGGCAGTTAATGCACATGAGACTCATTGTCCTAGGCGGGCAGCCTCCACCTCTGAATTGAATCGGTTAGCGATCCCTTCATCTTATACTATTGCATCAATCTTCCATTATCACTCTGTTGCATTGTGAACAACTTGCGTTTAAAAACTCCGTTTCCTATTGTGACTTCCTGGGTGTCAACTGCCATGATTTCTCCTTCACCTTCCTTGTACTCACTACCGCTCGCTTCTGATGTGCAACCATTTTGGAACTAGTGAATATCAGTCGTTGTCTCGCTTTCGCCTGTATTTTGTGTCCTCTGAGAGACATGTATAGCCTCTTCTCCTCTTGCAGTTCCGTCTCCCCATTCCTCCGACGGGTTTTCATCGGTGATGCTTTGAGCCAACTCCCATATTGCAAATGTTCAATTGGGTTATTCACGTCTACTGTGTCACACTCTCGGACGGTATGTCCCAGTTTACCACAACCATAGCAGAACTCCAGGAGTCTTATGTATTTGAATTTGATCCATATGGATTTGTCTTTCACCTTGACTATTAATCCCCTTCTAAGCGGTTGTGACACATCCACATAGGCTGTAAAACAGAGAGATTCGTCCGCCCCATACATTGAATTCTCTTTGCAACCTACAAAGGTCCCAACTTTGTCTCCCGATATTTTTGCAAAGCCTGCGGTCTGTCTTACTGCGGGTACTTTGTATGCATTAACCCAAAATCTTGTTGTCCGAAATTCAATCTCTACAAATTGCTTTGTCCCCTCCCATTCCTTAAGCAGCAGTAATTTTCCATCAAAGGACCATGGTCCTTCGTTAAGGACGAATTCCTTATCTTCTGGTGAGAAGAATTGGAATAGAAAGAGGTTCTCATCCAGTTCACGTATGACAACTCCTTTCGAAGGCTTCCATATGTTTTTGAACATCGTGCGTATCACTCTTGGATTAAAACTTATTTTTGTCAAGAGATGCCCTACCCGACTTAGTTCAATTTCCTCCTTATATCTTGGTATTTCTTCATCGACAATAACCACTTCTTCCTCCACTTCGGTAAGTTTTAGTTTGCTCCATTCTAACTCCATCCCGTCTACCATATGTATTGACTTGAAGATATTCCTTTCCACGTATATTTCCAGAAACACACTTTTCACTTCCTTCTATGGTCACTCGAGGACCCAAAAACTCCTTACTGGAAGGCCCAACAACTACCAACCTGCCTCACCGGTATTCGAGAGTCTGCAAAACCCTCACAACGTAACCCTAGATCGTCTACAGCGCCCTGCTAGGGTTTTCCGTTGGAGTAAAAACAAGAATTAGACAAATTTGCTACAAATCCATTTTTCACAAGAGAAGTATCAAATTTCTCAAACTACTGTTTGGGAGCTTGTTTTAGACCATAAAGGGATTTTCTCAACTAACACACGTTATTCTCTTGACCAGGAACCTCAAAACCTTCAGTTTGGGTCCTATAAATTTCTTCCTCTAAGTCACCATTAAAAAAAGCTGTCTTCACATCCATTTGATGCACGACCAAATCAAAAATAGCAGCTAGAGCAATCAAAGTTCTAATGGTACTTATTTTGGTCATACGAGAATATGCGTCAAAATAATATATCCCTTTCTTTTGGTCAAAACCTCTAATAACAAGTTTGGCCTTGTATTTATCAATTTATCCATCGACCCTTAATTTCTTTTTAAAAATCCATTTACTACTAATAGGTCTACAACCCTTAGGAAGATCAGTTAATTCCCAAGTTTTGTTAGACTCTAGGGAATCTATTTCACTTTTAATGGCTTATTTCCAAAAGGTTGCGTTAATAGACCTAATAGCCTCAGCATATGTTTTTGGATATTCCTCAACAAGAAATAAAGACACAAAATCCTCGATCAAGGCATCCACATCATAACGATTATAAACTTCAACTAGAAAAGCAATAACAAAGTCAGGTCCAAAATCAGTTGCAGTTCTTTGCCTTTTACTTCTTCTAGGTTCAGTTTCCACATTTTTAGCATTAGAACTAGAAGCAAGCAAGCTCACATTTTCAGGCATAACACCAGGCACAACTTCAGTTACCACATTAGGCGCATTCTTCTTCAATGGAAATATATGGTCAAAAAATTCAGATCTCTATATTCATAAATAGAATTATCATTTATAGATATAAAACGATAAGCAGCACTATTTTGAGCATAACCAATGAAAATAGCATCAAAAGTTTTTGGGCTTATGTTGGTATGCTTATGACTAGGTAAAGCAACTTTAGCCAAACACCCTGACAGGGCCGCAAACGCACGGTGTACGTAGTAGCACGTCGAGGTCGATCCCACAGGGACTCAATTAGCAGCTCAATAAACTAATCTCTATCGCGATTGCTAAGCTAATCGAATTTTTGGGTTTGAAAAGGTCTAACAATTAATTAAAACTAATAAAGCAGGGAAAATCAATCACAGATTCTATCAAGAGAGAAAGACTTTTAGGAAGATGCTAACCTAACAACGAGTTCAATTACTAAAGTCTAGCCTGCACAATTATACATTCAAGAATGAATCAAGAATTGACAACCTCTGAATTTTATCACCCTTTCGATGCTAAATAGAATTATTCTAAACAACCTAATCAACAACTTTTGTATGCATTTTAGGTTAAGCAGAATTGAAGGTCTCAAAATGCCAGGTTATCTAATTGATTCCCTAGTTTACTACTCCTTTCTCAACTTTCGCAAACCTAAGTAGACAGGTTGGTAGTCAGATTACCCTAATTCACCTTTCAGTAATTCTCAGGTTAATCTCTAACTCATGAGTATTCGAGCGCTCAGAGAACACACATGAACATGGAAAACACAACCTTCTATTGATTCATAACAAGAATTCATGCACAAACTAATAATATTAAATCAAACTACATTGTTTCGGGTTGCAAACCCCTAGAATTGAAAAAAACTACTCACTCATTGTCAAAGAAAACATAACACAAGTTCCAAACATCATGATTGATTCTCAAAATAAAGAAAGAATAGAAAAGAAATATAGTTACGAAAAATACAACCGTCGAGTCTTTCGATCCCGGAGTGGTGTCTTCCTCGCGAATGTCGAGAATTCTTCCCGATTCTTGATCTTGATCCTTCTTGATTCAGTCTTAATCTTGGTCTTGATGGAGTAATTAATGAGTGGATGATTTGATTAGGGTCTTTCTCCTCTTGTTTTCTCTCTTGAAAGGGTGGGTGGATGATTGAATAGTGTATGAATGCTGAATCGAATGAATGATAACTGCCGCTGCCTTCCTTGCGACGCACGGCCATGACCCAGCCGGTGGCAACCACGGACCGTGGCTTTCACCACGGCCAGGCCGTGGTATACGCTGCCTCGGCACTTCTTTCTTTCCTTCGCAAAACAAGGCTGGGGGAAATCAATGGGTCGATATCCTTCTTCTCTCTTCTTTCTGATTGGACCGGGTGAGTGAGTGAACGCATGGGCTGAATGAGTGATAACAGTTGCCCCTCACTTCACTCTTTGCTCACTGGACCGCTTGAATGGAATAATGGTCCCCTTCTCATTGGACCGAATCAAGGAAAGTGAATGGAATGAAATGGGCTTGAACGAATCCATTAATTGCCCCACTTTCTCTCTTTTGTCTTGGACCGGCTGAATGGAGATCATGAATTCATTCACTTATTTCTCTTGGATAATTGGGCCTAATTGATTGGTTGAGAAGAAATTCAGATAATTGCCCTCCTCTTCTTTGGTGTTGACCGAATGATTGGCCCAGCCAATCATCCCATGAATTTGCCCCACTTTCCCTCTCTTTCATTGGGCCGAATGCCCACTACTTCTCTTAGTGATTGGACCGAACCAAGGATGGATGAGCCCATGGAAGCAATGGAGTACTGGGCCAATAAAATGGCTGAATGAAATCAATTTAATTGCCTCCGCTTCCCTCCTATTTCGTTGATTGGCCCATGAAGGATGATAGCCCACAAAAATAATGTATGCTGCTGCTGCTCTTTTACTCACCAAAACGGACAACTGTGGAACTGCGCCAGCCACGGGCTCCACCACGGGCTGACCGTGGTGGCCCCTGGCGTGGGTTTCGTCGTTCGTTAGATCCCAAATTCATACCACGGTTCGGTATTTAGTAGGGGAGGTCCGTGGTGTACTCAATCTCGTCAAATGTTGAAAGAAAATTGGTGTTTTGGCCTCAAAACCTACAAATTGACATCAAAACAACAACACCAAGTGTAGTAGGGAAATTGGAATAAAAAATCAAGA
Source organism: Portulaca oleracea (assembly GCA_029582165.1). Lineage (NCBI taxonomy): Eukaryota > Viridiplantae > Streptophyta > Magnoliopsida > Caryophyllales > Portulacaceae > Portulaca > Portulaca oleracea. Next base: position 19,236,287 of record CM055882.1, on the reverse strand, counting down.
TTTACACTCAAAACTATCCCTAATTCACTATTGAAAACCCCTAAAAACATAGTCATAAAACGCAGTTATCACACCCCCACACTTTCAAATAATTTAGGTTAGGGGTATACCCTTTCCAAAGTTCATAAGGAGTCTGGTCCATCTTTTTATGAGAAACTCTATTAAGAACAAAACAGGCAGTCAAAACAGCTTTTCCCCACATATTATCAGGTAATCCAGAACTTATAATCATGGAATTCATCATTTCTTTAAGGGTACGATTCTTGGGTTCAGCTACACCATTCTGTTGTGGTGTATAAAGGGCGGTAGTCTCATGAATAATACCATTTTTCTCACAAAAAACAGCTAAAGAAGTCGAATCATATTTACCACCCCTATCAGACATAAGTCTCTTGATTTTTCAGTCTAATTGATTCTCAACTTCTGCTTTATATTTTAAGAACACTTCTTCAGCCTCGTCTTTAGTCCTAAGAAGGTAAACTTTTGTATATCTAGAGAAGTCATCTACAAAGGTGATATACCATTTCTTTCCTCCTTTGCTCATTGTGTTATTAAAGTCAGCTAAGTCGGAATGAACAAGTTCAAGCAACTGTGTAGATATTGTTGTCACTGACTTAAAAGGTTTCTTGGCGAATTTCGCCTCGACACAAACATCACATTTAGAACAATTTTATGTGCTAACATTTGGAATTAATTTCATGTTCTTTAGCCTGTTTAATGAACCATATTTCACATGTCCAAGTCAACCATGCCAAAGATCAACAGAATCTGCAATATAAGCAGAAGTAGAAGCATTTCCATTAGCATTAGAAGCAACATTCAGAACATATAATCCATCACTAGAGATAACCCTTCCCAAAAAATACCCCATTACGAAGTATAACTATCTTTCCAGCCTTTTGATTCACCTCAAATTCAGCAACATCAAGAAGACTAGTGGAATCTAAGTCTCTACGAAGGGAAGGGACATACAACACATTGTTCAAATATAAAGACTTTCCAGAAGTAAATTTAAGGAGAACCTTTCCTTTACCCAACACCGCTATTGTGGTAGCATTGCCCATGAAAGCATGTTCACCATTAGGAACTTCCTCAAAATTATGCATCAGCTCCTTGTTGATGCATAAATGTCTGGTTGCAGCATTGTCTAGAATCCATTCAGTGTTATTGGTAACGAGATTGGCTTCCACCGTTACTGCACAAAACACTTCAGAATCTTCAGTCAAATTTGCTTGATTTTGTCCACCTTTCTTTCCAGCGGGTTTCCGTTGGGTCTGGTTTGCTCCCTTGCGTTGTTTACACTGATATGCCTTATGGCCTGGTTTGTTGCAGACATAACAGGTAGCCTTAGGCTTCTGGATTTTATTGCTAGGCTTGTTCATTTGATTATGATGCTTAGACTGCTTTTGATCGTTCTTATTCTTTCCTTTGAACATGTCTTTATTAGATGGTACAACATATTTAACTAAGTTAGCTTTAATAGAATTCAAAGAAAGAGAATACATCTTATCTTTCAGACGATATGCTTCCTCAGTCCTCACATGACTAATTAGCTCTTGAAGAGTTAGATCTTTCTTCTTGTGCTTGAGATGATTCCTATAGTCATCCAACTCATCCCATGATGGTGGGAATTTCTCGATCAGAACATTTGCTTGCAAAACGTCGCACATCTTCATTCCTTCAATCAGCACACAGGTTCTCATAGACATGAACCTGTTCCATGATGGGCTGATCATCAAGGATCTGGAACTGCAGCCACTTGCCAACCACGTATTTCTTTTTCCCAACATCGTCAGCACCATACTTGATTTCCATTTTTTGCCATAAAGCCTTGGCTGACTTGAACACGACGAACAAATCAAACAGCGGGTTCGTCATATTGTTGAGAAGATAAATCCGAGCCACTTTGTTGTCTTTCTCCAGTTTGTTCTTGGCATTCTCATCGAGAAGAACAACTGGAGTTCTTGGGGCAGTAGGAATCTGCTCAGGATCATTTTGTGGAGGTGGACCATCTAGATCTTCGAGATGTGGAGATGACAGAACATAATCGATCTCCAATTGCTCCAGACAGAGAAGCAATTTTTGAAACCGTCGCTTATAAGTAGTTCCATTGAAGGGTTCGATTCTGTAGATTTCAGCAAGGGATTTATGTGGAGTAGCCATTGATTATAATCGCTTTCAAATTGTAAAAAAATAATGGATAAATCAAGGTTACGGGCAGGACACAATCTGAGCCATGGACGGACCACTGCCTTGAAAGCGATTGCGGCTCGACCTCAGTGCCAATCGAATACGACGATCGTTCTCCAAGCTTAACTCAGATAACCTTTGGACACGTGCCCTCGTGGCCAAAGGCTTGGAGTATGATAATCTTATCGCCCAGAAGGTTTGTGAGAAAAAGAGATGATGATTATGTGTTTTTCTATATGTAAACAGTATTGCAAGACAGTCGATTTATAGGAAGAAAAATGACTATTGAAATGACCAGAAAAGGAAGAGACAAAGGCATTAAGGATAGGCAAGAATCACGGTGACATAATGACAATTAAAAGCAATTAAAGAAGGCGTAAAATCTGCGATAATAAAGAGGGAAATAATCCAATCAACGCAAAGAATAAAAGATACCGGATTCAAAACAGACCCGACCCCGACCCGCGGCACGCGCCGAGCCCGGCCCGGACGGACGGCAGTGGCAGCGTGCGCGCGCGTGTGTAGAGACTTAAACCACACCCTCCTCCATAAAACCCACTTTTAACTTAATACAACACTAGGAGGAATAGTGGGATTTAAAAACTCACTTGAAACCAAACTATTCCTCCTCTGTGGGACACCAAAAAATATAGAAAGAGAAAAACCACCTTGTTTGCCATTACCTCAAAAACTCTTCATGTCCAACAGTATTTGCTAAAAAATTACATGTATTATTTCTTCATATCCATGATCTCTCTTCTTATTATGTTTATCACCTCGACTTTTTTACCCAGAAAAATTCTAATTCAGTTGAACTTTTTACCCAGAAAAATTAATTCTATAGGATTATAATAACTTTATAAGGCAAACATGTAATTTTCTTATAATAACTTAATTATTTTGTAGAAATCTAATACAATATTAATCAATTACAATTTAATGCAAAATGTGTCTGGTGCTGTGGAATTTTATGAAGATGCAATAGGGTTTGTGACAGTGGAGATATGGTTGGAATATTAGAAAAATTTGTGGGATGTAATTGTTGGGCCTAATTTGGTATGGTTGTAATGGGGTCTTGCATGTGGAAGGCATATGTCAAGGCTTGTTTGCTTTCTTATGACTTGTTTTGGGCCAATGCTTAGTGGCTCTGTTTGTTTATGGAATAAATGGGCTGAAGCCCGTTAACTTTTCGAAAAAAATAGAGCATACAAACAATAGGAGCTGGAAATAAAAGCTAGTAACTTTTAAAAAATTAAATGAAGAAAACACATCATGTAGCTATAAGAGAATTAGCAATAAAGTGTAGATCGAATAGTGGAAGAATAGTGGAAGAATCCCATATGAGAGTAGAAGAATAGTGGGTGTATATTTCTCACTCCTCTTTTTTTCTCTCTTTCTCTCTCTTCTTCTCCCTTCCCTTCCTATATCTCTCTTCCCTTTTCCCTCCCATGTCACACCTCCATCTCCTCTCCTGCCGTGGAAACATGGGTGTGAAAATTTTTTCTCTCTCCACTCTAACCACTCATAGCATAACACATAAGCATTTCACACTCCCATCCCACGTTGGTGCTACTACTCTAATGGGAGGCATGTAATTAGAAATAAAGTCTAAGGCCTTGTTCGGCAATAATGTTTAGGATAGCTTTTAGCGTTTTGACTAGTTAAAACGCTAAATTGTCAAAAACTCAACTGTTCGGTAAATTGACGTTTGAGACCAGAAAACAAAGTTTAGAGGAGCGTTTGATGTAGTTGCTGAAATGTTAACCATGTTAACGTCTGGCTTTTAGCATCACCATTTGAATTGCTAATTTCCAAAAATACCCTCACACTTTATGAGGTATTTTAGCTCTTACCATCAATATAAATAAGCCTCACTCTTTTGTACTGTCATTCTAGTTTTTTTCTCTCTCTTCTCATGTATCTGAATTCTTCCTCCTCTGTTGTTAATCAAGGGCATTGATTTTCTGTAACTATAAAGATGGGGTGGGGGATAGATAGAGAAAATTTGATAGCTACATCAAAAATTAAAAGAATATTATTTTAGCTAATGAAGATTCAACACTAATGGTGGAAAAAAGGGTCAGAGACTCAGGGTTGAATGGAGTACTTTGAAATTTGATAATATGAACTTGACAGCCATGACAAGATGACTTTGCTCTCCATGTTTCCTTTTCTTTTTCCCCCTTTCTTGTTTCCTTTCTTCTTTTTCCTGACACAGTTCTTGGTTTCATGCTATTTGTTCAATGGGAATGGATCCGGTAGGAAGAAAGATACGGTAGGAAGATAGGAAGAAACAATCTGGAGCGTACAAATCTAATCCAATGGTTGATAATAAAACCACATTCCTTCTTGATAAATTAGCTAGTGGTTTTCGAAAAAAATAAATAAAATCAATTAGGTAAAGAGAGCGATTTTCTTCCCTAAATTGTAGGAATTAAATTATCCAAAGTTAACTCCATTATTATAAAAAGAAAAAACCAAAGAAAAAACAAAAGTTATCAAATTGTAGAGATTATATATATTTAGTCCAACATAATCGTTGTTTCTCACACTCTATGACCATACTCTTTAATATCTATGACCACACTCTCTATTATCTATGACCAGACTCTCATTAAGTCAAAATTATATCAATGTTATCAAGATATATCTGTGACGACACTACCTAATATCTATGACAATACTCCATTGTATAGATATGATAGTGTATCTGTAAAACCCCGAAAAATTCAAAGTCGTTGACCATGACGTCGTTAATAATTTAGGTTGACTTCGTTAATTGTTAAATGTTCGTTTGTGATTATTCATGCTAACACTTGAGCTCGTAGGATCGTTGAGAGACTAACAAGGATATATCGGTAATTTGATGGATATTAGTACCATTAGTATTACTATTATTATTATTAGTATTATAATTATTATTCTGATTATTGTTATTTACATGCTACTATGATTATTATTATTATTAAGTATTATTATTAGTTGTGGGTATTATCAGTATTATTATTACGTGGGTATTATTATATGACTATTATTTTTATTATGTGATTATTATTATTATTATCGTGTGATAATTAGTATTATGTGACTATTTTTTTTTATTACTACTGTTATTATTATCTTTTATTATTAGTAGTAGTATTTGCTGTTATTATTATCATTATTATTATTATTATTATTATTATTATTTTTATTATTATTAGTATTATTGTATTATTCTAGTTAATAGTGGTAGTAGTAGTATTAGTAAAATTCTATCCTAGTTAGAATATATTAGATTATAGATTGTTAGTAAAGCCCCATCTTAGTCGGTTAGGAGAAATTATGTTTGAATTAGATTATACTTACTGTTTGTTAGAGGAGGATTAGAGAATAATTAGGATGAATAACTAGGGCTTTTATCAATACAAGCACGCACCCCTACTTCCTCCTCCCTTTCTTTTTCTCTCTCCCGTTCCCCTTCCTTTCTCTACCGTGAGTTTCATAGCAGTCCGGAAAGTCGCCGGAGCTCTTCCCTGAACCACCAGCCGCCACCGCCACCTGCACACACACACCGGGCTGTTGATGCTACTGCTCGATTACGCCGCTGCTGCCGTCCGTTGTCGCCGCTGCTGTGTTCGACCGAGCCGGACACCACCACCGACGTCGACAACTGCAAAGCACCACTCCTATCACCGAAATCCACCCTGCCGCTGTCGCCTCGTCAGCCGAGTCGTCAACTAACACCCTCTACGTAAACCCTTTGTTCCCAAAACATCACACACTTATTCTTTTTGTATTCTGTATAGTCTTCTTGTGTCATCATCTTGTTGAATAAATGCTTAAGCATGATTAGGGTGTGTGAATTAGCAAGATAGGTCCTTGGTTGTTGGTTAAATAGTTATGTAGTTCTTGGATTAAATTCTTGCTTCGTCTTATTGTAAATCCATGGCCATACGTGGGATTTGAGTTAGGACATTAGCATGCTATTTTATTTAATAATTATAATGGTAGTTGGTGATTCATGTGTTAATATGGTTAATATCATAGGTAAATCATGTTAGAGTCGTAGGATTAATTAATTATGAGTTGCAAATTTATGTCATAAGTATTATATAATGTAAATCATGTTAGACTCTTGTTAGTATTATTTCATGCATGAATTAGGGTTAATTTAAATTATTAAATCGAATTTTGCAGTTTTTACTATTTGAATAATGTATTATGTATATTAAAGTTTCAAACATTACGTATTTACATTACTGTTATGTGACTATTACATGTTTATATTATTATTACGTTATTATTAAATTTTTTTTACCTAGAAAAGGTTTAAATTGTTAGTTATAAGTGGTAGCTTTTAGACCTTGATTGGATTAGGGTAGAAACTTTAACCCTAGGCACTGTTTTAGGCCCAAATTAGAACCCCGGGACCGAATGGTGAAAGTTAGAACCGAAACTATGAATTAAATAAGAACCGGGATCGGGACAGTGTTGTTAGTGTCTAAAGATCGGGTCACCACGATTAGTATAGTTGTCCTTTGATCGAACCCTTTGGACGGGAGGTTCCCCTAGATGTTAGCTTTCATAGGAAATTTGCGGAACGGACGTTTGAGTTGTATAGCTCGAGTTATAGTCGTTTTACCAGAACCTGTCAGAACTGGACCAGTTGGAAGTTTTGGTGTTTTTAGAGTCCTTTGGGACTGATTTGGACTTAGCCATCAACATGAAAATTTTAGTAGACATCCCGAGGTTTCCGAAACGTCCAGAACCAGCCCCGTAGGATGTCGGGAAGTCGAGTTGTGACTCGTTTTATGTGAACGTTATAATCTGTCCTCTGCTTGCTTCCTTTTTATAATAATTGTTGAGTGAAAATAATATGTGATTTTATTATGTGTTTTCTTGGAGGTGTTAAGTGTAATTTCGTAAATGATAGGAACCTAAGTGTTCCTAGGGGATGGGTTAGGTAGTTAATAGTTAATACTAACTTCGTTAGAACGCGTTTTGATTAGACAATTACTTTTATTCTAGGCCGAGTTAGTGTGAGACGTTAGTGAGCTCAAGTGTGTTCTTCTTTTGCTGTGCTGTGAAGTATATCAGGTAATTTCTATGCTCTAATCCCCACTGGGATGCTCTTTAAATGTGTTTTAATGTTTTCTAATCTATTTTTAGAATTGCATCCCGAAAGGGGACTTTATGATGAAAATGTGACCATCTGTTTTGGATAACTGTGCGTTTTTATTTGTGATTATTGATTTATGAGTTGAGAAATTGTGATGGTCTTTTATAAGTAGTTTTGAGACTCGTTTTGATAACCTGGGTTGGGTTTGACTTGAGAGTTGTGAGCTGAGCTTTGCATAAGATACTAATAATTCAAAGTGAAACTTTTAAGCGGGTTTATTTGGTCGTAACCTGTGGTAGGCAAAGGGTCTGGGACCCTGGTCGTAGCCTGTGGTAGGCGGAAATGTGAACTCTTGATATTCTGGTCGTAGCCTGTGGTAGGCAAAGTGCAGGACCACGGTCGTAGCTTTGTGGTAGGCAGAAATGTGAACTCTTGATATTCTGGTCGTAGCCTGTGGTAGGCAAAGGGTCTGGGACCCTGGTCGTAGCCTGTGGTAGGCAAAGGGTCTGGGACCCTGGTCGTAGCCTGTGGTAGGCAGAGGATCTGGGATCCGGTATGATATTTGTTACTTTAAGGGATGTGGTATCCCGCCCGCATAATAAAATATGATTTGGTTGGGTTGAGAAAAACAGTTAAGGGTTAAAGGTTTGCGAAATGGTTTGACTCGTTCCCTCTCCCTCAAATGAATTGAAATGAACTTAAACTGTTTTAAACGTTAGGGGTAGACATTATTGAGATTTCCCCCTCATTTTTGAAATGTTTTGTTTTCAGGTGAAGATCTAAATGCTGGGAACGGGAATTAGAAGTGAGGACGACGAGTCTAGAAGTCCTTGAATCTTTTATTTTGTTTTCGTTATGAATTCTTAAAGTTTGTTTTGAGTTGTTAGTAGTTACCGTTAGCAGACAGTTGTTTTTTCCTTTCTCGCCTTGTATTCCTTCGGGGATACGGCAGTGACGCCCAAACTAAATTTGAAGTCTTCCGTTAAGTTTTGTCTGTTAACGTTAGTTTGACTTTGACTTTTCTATAATTGAATTTCCGGGGCGTTACAGTATCTATGTACAATCAGTTAACTTTTGCAGACCTTGGAAAAATGTGAATTTCCTAATATCTATAACCATACATCATGACCACACTATCCATAGAATGACCACAATCGTTCAAATTTCAGAGTGTGGACAAATTTATACAATGTGTTGAGTATATCAATTGAATATGACCACAGTGTCTTCAAAGTGTGGACAAATTTATGGGATAAATTTATGCTATGTGTGGTCATGGATATTAGGGACTATGGTCATCCATATAATGCAACAATAAAGATATAATTTGATTTAGGGAGGTGTGGACATGTATAAGGGGAATGTGGTCCTTGATATAATTTTGATTTATGATAGTGTGGTCATGAATATTACGGAGTGTAGTCATGAAATGTGAGAAGCAATGACGATGTTGGACGAAACATACGCATGATAAAATCCTTATAAAATGTTAACTTCTGTTTTTTATTTTTAGTTTTTGATAATAATTTAATTTAATTTGGATAACTCAATCCCTACAATTTAGGGAAATAAATCTTTCTCTCTCTAATCTCATGCATGATTCTAGCTAATCAAATCTACCTAAATTATTTTATTTTATTTTTTCCGAAAACCACTAGCTGATTTATGGGGAAGGAAGGTAGTTTTATTATCAGCCATCGGATTAGGTTTGTACGGCCAAGATTGCTTCTTCCTACCTTCCTATCGTATCTTTCTTCCTTCTGGATCCGCTCGGTGGTGAGATCACTACAACAGAGTTTAAAAAAACGACCGTTCTGAACGGTCTCAAATCAGCGTGAACGGTCGCTGGAAAAGGCGGGCGACCGTTCATTTGCGACTGTCTATTTATCTATTTTTGTTATTTTATAATAATAATAATAATAATAATAATAATAATAATAATAATAATAATAATAATAATAATAATAACAACGGTTTTGCTAAATGTCGCCCTGGGGGCGATGGATAAGAACTATCTAAATTTGTTTTATATCTTATTTTAGGTGTGAATCTAAATTGATTTTATATCATAATATCTATTGTACATTACTTTCCTATTAGAAATATATAATCATATCTAAGTAATGATAAGATCTATTGTTAAAAAAATTAATATATATGAAGGAAAAACTTTTTGATATGCAAATATCCAAAACCAAATCTCAAATATTGTTCAATATTATTCTGTGGCCAAAATCACTTCTCAATGTTCTCATCATTCCATTAATACTTGTCGAGAAATTGAGCATACTGATTCTGAAATACAAGTCTAAAAAATTCACTGGAGAATTGGATGAAATTTTAATTGATAACGTATATTGGTTCTGATTTTGTCGATCAACCCCCAATTTTCATTTACTTATGTAAGAGCATGCACGAAATCTTCTGCATTGAAGCTCAACAATGAGCTAAGGGAGGACAAGAGCTTTTGGACTTTTGATGAATGGAGCATAATTATTGCTCTGGATGTATTTTGAGAGGTAACGTTAGTAGAAAATAAGACTACAAGAACGTATGAGGTGTAGTTTGTATACTTCCAGTATTCCCAATCCATTATCCAATACACTAATTATTAATAGATCGACTCAACCAAGATATTAGGGAATTAAGGTTTTCACGAGGAATCAAAATCTTTGAAAAATAAAATCTTGTCCTAATCAAATTCTATTATCTACAATTAAAATAATTAATTAGACATGATTTTATTTTTCTAATAGGAAAGTATTATATAATAGATATTATGATATAAAATCAATTTAGATTCACACCTAAAATAGGATATAAAACAAATTTAGATATTCCTTATCCATCGCCTCTAGGGCGACATTTAGCAAAACCGTAATAATAATAATAATAATAGTTTTGCTAATTGTCAATGGAGAATCTTATCCACGTTTTTATAATATCTCATACAATTAAGGATATATAATAAAAATTTACCTTTTTAATTTTAGTAGAATATATTTAATTATGTAACCATATTTGTCAAATCTTATCATTAACTTATATAGCCTATTTAAGGATATTGATAAAGTTTACCTTTTTAATATGACACGTACATAATTACAGTAAATTATTACATAAAATTATTGGAAAAAAAATTTGTTCATATTTCTAGATTTCCTCCCTCTTTACGTACGTTCTTCTATCTTTAACTCTCATGGGCTCATGGCATTTTAGGTTATGAGGAACTGTACCTCTACTCAAACTCTTAGCTCCCCTGCTACCCAATCACTATTGTATTCACCGTTTAGGAATTGAAGAATAATGAAGAGTAGAGACAAATTTTAGGGATTATTCTAATTTCGAGTTTTCCACTCAAGCAAAAAGCTTGTTGGAATCGAAAAACAGTGGAATAATGTTAATGCTTTCATAATTCAGAGTAATCGAACATATTTAATTGTGTATTGAATTCTTTTTCCAAACATTTTGCATTAAAAATAAATTTGAAAAGATTAATTAGTTCATGATAAGATTTTATTGATAATTAAATATATTCTACTAAAACTAAAAAGGTATATCTTTATTATATATCCTTAATTGTGTGAGATATTATAAAAAAGTTGGATAAGATTCTCCATTAACCATCGCTCTCAGGGCGACGATTAGCAAAACCGTAATAATAATAATAATAATAATAATAATAATAATAATAATAATAATAATGGTATGATTTAGCCATGTCTATTTTTGTCATTTTATATTCATTAGATAATCTATCCATTAATTTTACCCAACACATCCTTTATAAACAGTTATTTAAAAAGCTATCAGCTAAATGCTAAATGTTATCCGTTACCTGCTACCTCAACCGCTATCCGCTATCACAACAGCTATCCGCTACTCAATCTGCTACTTTTGCCGAACAGGGCCTAAATAATATTTATTCATGGTAAGAGCTACTTCATTCATTCTCTATAGTACTTATTCAAAGAAGCATATAGATGAACTAATTTTAGAGGAAAAAGTACCTTTTAGTGAAACCCACACACTTCCTTGAGAGTTATACACAATATTAATGCATCTACATATAGTAATATGAGTTGATTTTTATATAATAAAATAAGTGAATTTGACTAATATTTAAATGTTATGAAAATAAGTAAGCAAATTTTAATCAACTTTTGGAAGTTTCTCTGATTTTCTTTTTATTTTGAATGACAGTAGAATCTCATATATCCGTGACAAGATGTATGTGAATAGTATGTGAATCTCTGGGGAGCTTAAATAAATACCCTAGAATTGTTTATTATATATAAGCATCCATCCCCCTGTCATGTAGCTCACAAGCCATAGTGATACTTTTGAGGCAAGTATCACCTCACATTAAATGCACACAATGAGTACTTTAATCAATAATTCAACATTTTGGCATAATATAATACTACCTCCGTCCCAAAATATTTGTCATTTTACCTAATTTCTTTGTCCTTTTGTCTCATTTATAATTCCAAAACCTGTAATTACTTTTCAACCCCCAATTAATAAATTTGTCTTTCACTTTATTATAACTCCAACAACTATTAGTTTCGATTAAAGTAAGGGTATTTTGGGTATATTACAAATTTTTTACTTCAATTCCCCATATGCATTGGTCTTCTCAAGTTAAGTAAACGGACAAATATACTGGGACAGAAGTAGTACTAACTCTGTCCCTAATTATTTGTCAATTTTTCTAACTAACTTATTCTTTTTTATTTGTCAAATTACCTAACTTTTACAATTATAACAATCATAACACCAATTTTATTTCTAATAAATAAGTTCTTTACCTCATTTCAATGGTATTTTAAAGGGTATTTTTTCCAATTGAAAAACTTTTTCCATTCCATGTCTTTATTGGTTTTGACGAGTTATTTACTGTGACATACAATTAGGGACAGAGGTAGTATGTATTAATTTAGTTATGGAAGCAGCTAACATAAAACATCTACTAACTCCGTTCCAATGTAATACATTAAAAAAAAAACACCTAAAGGGAATATCTATTATCATATCCTTTCCTTTTCATTGGCCCTGTTATTTTGCGCGGTTCCACAACAATTATTATTTTCTCCCTCCTCACTTTTCTCCTCTAATTTTCATTTTCCCTTTCCTCACCTACTACATCAATAATTCTTATCACAACTTTTACTATACTACACTACACTTTTTACTATCCTTCCATACTATACCATTATCTGGACTCTACCATCCGCACAAAAAAGCATGGCCTAACTGATATAAAAGAGAGTTTTGTTGTGTTTTGCAGTTTGTTTGCTTGCTTGCTTTGTAGCTTGTGTTCACGCATTAATTCATCCTTTTGTCTTTGAATGTAATATTAATATAATATCAAGCAATTTGCCTTGTAGGCTTGTAGCTTATGTTCACGCTCAGATTTACCATTTTGCCATCGAATATAATATAATAACAAATAGTTTGCCTTGTAGCGTATATCCATACTTGAATTTACTGTTTTGCCTTGGAATACAATATTAAAGATCTTAGCAACAATTAAAAATTAAGTTGTTCGACCTATAAATTCAGAAAAACGGGTTGAATAAAGATTTTGTATGTATCTGGTTAAGGCCAATACAAGTCATGCATAATTTAGCAGCATACAATTTTGACATTAAAATACGATTTAGGTGTATCTAGATTCAGGTAAATGTAGACATCAGAATTCGGCACATAAGTATATAGCATATCTATATAGTACGATGCAGAAATAAAGAAGAAGAAGTCGATCGATGAGCTAGTTCAGACATCGGATTTTAGCATAGCTTTTGTATACTTTTAAATTTAATTTTTATTATTTCCTTTTTATGTACTTTAGTTAGAAAATAAGGAAATTAGGGAAGCCAAAGCCAAGCCAAGACAGTTGCTCGCATGCACTTTACATGCGCTAGTTTACATGGAAATTGCATACATAATCTTTACGTGATGAGCTAAGCTCCATGAAGCCACGAAAGCCATGCAAGAACTACGTAAAGAGCACATGCAAATGCCACCAAGAGGTCTCAAAATCAAAGCCTCACAAAGCATCCAAAAACATCTTATATATAAAATAAAGCCCCATCGTCCAAGTGTGAACAAGCTGACTTCGAATGCACTCCATTCATACCCTCACCGTCCAAGGAAAACATGAACGAGGCTTGATTCATATCTCCCCTTTCCCAAGGCCAGTCAGCCTTAAGCCTGTTCACACCCATATTCATTCACCACGAGCCACCGTCCACTCCAAGACACTCCCCCTTGTTGCCTTGCAATCTGTGCAAGTTGACTACAGATGTATGTGATTGAATCTGTATGTATGTACATGTATTCTCAAAGCCTTCCTAAGCCTATAAATTACCTCTCTTGAAGCCAAACTCACTCACCAATTCACTTAATCATCCACCCATTCTCTCATCACTCATCCCTTCTCCGATTCTCTCATTATTTCATTCCTCCCATAATATCTTTTCTACCATCTTCTTCCTCTAAACCCTACTACATTCTTACCATCACCATCTCCATATTTCCACTCTCCTAAACCTATAATCCCTACTCTTTCCATCCCCCACTCAATCACTCACTCATCCATCCCTTCTTCCTCCTACACTCTCAATTCTAACATTCTCCATTTCTATCATCATCTCTATTCTAGTATCATCACTCTACCATCTTTCCTATAATCTTTCCACCACATTCTTACCTTCATAATCTCCATTTCCATCCTCCCTTAAACCTCTAAACCTTCATCCTACCTCATCTCATAGAAAACCAACAAAAAGCCCCACAAAAGCATCCTAAAAACACAACTAAAACCCATAAAAGAGTCCTTTTTCCTATACCTTTTCTATCATCTTTCCACCACATTCTTACCATCGTAATCTACATTCCTCCATCTTCTTCAATCCTCTGATCCATACTCATATCCTATCCTCCCTTATCTCTACATACATGTCCCATAAAGCCTCCCAAAAACATCACAAAACTATCCTAAAACCCCACAAAAGAGCCCTTTTTTCCTACCCCTTTTTCTATTCGTTTTCCATCACTTTTCCTATAATTATTAATTTCTACTCTTCTAAACCTCTTGTATCCACTCTTATTCTACCTTCTATTATCCTTCCATAAAACCTTAAACACTCCACAAAAAGCCTAACCTTTCTACTGCCCAAAACACTACAAAAAGAGTCTTTTTTCTACCCTTTTCTCACCCTTTTTTTTCATACTTTTCTCCATCCACTTTTGACACCATTTTGGCATATTCAAGAGGAGTATTCAAGGCTTTCAAAAGGCTAATCTAAGTGAGTTTCAAGCACTACAACAAAGGCTAGGCTAGGCAAGGCTTCTTCCTAAAAAGTCACAATGTAAGCTTTTATGTGTTCTTCCATATGTAAATAAAGTGTCGTATATGATGTATCTTTCCTTCTTTCATTCTTTTGCATGTTCAATTAAGTAATTCTATAAAGTTCTCATTTATCTTTCTTCCAAACTTTATGAAAAGCACACTTAAAACTTTTAGTAGAGTCTTTGCTTTTGTAAGAGGCGAACTCTTTAGGTTCCTACCTTTCGAGTTCGTACCATTACCCCTTGAATCCATTCTTGGGTTTCGCAGGTGGAGTCTTTCTTGTTTTCTTTTTTTGGTTTTGTCTTGGCTTTTCCCCTTAAAAGTCGGGTGGCGACTCCCATTTGCGACCAAAGCACATCGGGTTGCAGAAATTATGATAAAACATGGTTTTATAACATGCCGATGCAACTTTAAGGTTTTCTTCATATATTTCTAAATAATATTTGCATAAATCGCTTTCTTCCGAGCCTAACATTTAAATGAGCAAATTTGGTTAAATCTAAAAGAGTTTGGAACAAGTGGATGTTCAATCTTAAAAGTTTAATTTAATGACTCATGAAATGCACAAAGTAAAGGGAAAGTGATTTCACAAACTATTATTCCTGAAATCTATGATTAATCCCTTAAAGCGTTTTTAAAGGTTCAAACCCCAGCACAAATCACCAAATCACACCTCCAATCCACATGGACTTTCGGAAGCCCGAACGGCGAGGAAAAATGTCCACAGTAAATGCTGATAATTTTAATATTTGAAAACTTGGACTTTGTTTTTAGAGTGTAGGATAGTTGGAAGGTGAGAAATGTGAGATAGAGTAGGTCGGTATGATAGTGTTTGTGAATTTATGTCGCATCATTTAAATATATAAGTTTTTAATTTTTAATAAATATATTATGAGTAAGACATGTCATATAAGTTACATTATTTATTAAATGAGAACGGATCTAGTAGGAATGAACTTTAGGTAGAAAGGTAGGAAGAAAGAATCACAAACGTCCAATCTTGATCGAGCGGCTGATATTAATCACGCACACATGTGCCATTCAAAACCAGAAACCATCAACATATGACCAAAACAGCTCGTGGTTTTGTCAAAAAATATTTTTTAAAAAAAGAGGAGAGAATCAGTTTGTTATGCGTGAAAAACGAAAAGTTTTAATGCAGTAAAATTAAGAAATGTTTTTGCCAAATTTAGAAGATCACAATGGGAGTATATTCACTGTCAACTGGAGAAAACACCAAAGGTCAACGAGAATCCTTGCGCACAATCACAAACGCCTGATGATCATTAGACATCGCACCGCACACATCTCCGTACATATCTCATCAATGGGGGACGATAGGTATGCAATTTTTTTTACGTTAAATATGTGTCGAACCCTTTGGGGATTGACGGGGGGGGGGGGGGGGGGAAGGGAATGGGGGTCGCGTTGCTGAAAGGACGGGTCATCGGTGGTTGTGGCAGTGATGAATGAATTTGATATCGTGCATAAGTCGGATAATAGTGTAAACACAATGCACACATATTGTGCACAGTGATCAAAAGCACCACCACACCGAGTGCGATTACGAGTTTGAAAGCTATTATCGTCGACCATGCATACGAATGTACTCGTATCAAGTAGTGGGGTTGCACGTGATGAGCTTGATGAGTATTAAAGGTTGTTGATACATACTTGACCACAGTTGTCATATATGCATGTGTTTGTGACTGACACACACTTGACCACAGTTGTCATATTTGTGGTCACATTTATTCATGCGCTTTGGGTAATGCGTGTGGTGTGTATTATCCATACCCATACGTACATGGCAAATATAGGGGCGTGCATGTTGAGATTTATGTATGATAAAAACGGTGTATGACATTAACGCGACTAAGTCGGATGCAATCGTCACTCACATGGCCACCGGTGACCATATGGAATTTGTACACATTTACAATCAGTCCACATCGAATGTGGGTTTTGTTGTCATATACACATGATAAGGTTATGGGGTCGACATTGGCAATAAGTGAACATTGAGGTGTCGTGCAAATGGCCATACTGTTGTGTGTCGTGGTCATTGAAGATTATTTGCAGCATTAACTGTTGGGTCAGAACGACTTTTTTGTTTGCTATGTTCTCTTAATAATCTATTTGGGTTATATGTCACACTCATAGATGTGCCGACTTGTCCGTTCTTTTTTTTACTGCAGCAGTGTAGGTGGTAGTACCCCCATTTATGTAGGGCCACCTGTTGCCGTTGGTGATTGTTCTAACGTGACCATTTATGTTGTTTACTGCAATTAAACTTCACAGATTTTCATCTTACATCACTGTTGTATTTTGATTAATACGGAAGCAACCCAACCCCCGAGGAACAAAACAAGAACGAATGTTTTCACAAGTGGAGATTAACAGGTTCGTTGCGTTTTTTTATTCAACGATTGCAATATGTTTTTCTCAAATACAAAATTAATTCAATTGTAGAGATTTAAGGTTTATGGCACAGAGGAGAGGGTGAAATTGATGTTATTCACACATACATTCATGACCACACTGACATACAACACTGACAACACATTTGTGGTGCACCATATGGCTGGGAATACAACCAACAACAAAAATCGGAGAGGGGGGGGGGGGGAGGTGTGAGCGGGTAGGCGATGGTTATTAGAGTAGTCAATCACAATCACTATAGGTCTTAGATATACAATGGGTTAGTCCTACGTACAAGTACAATTGAACATGACACCTTTGAAAAGTATTAAGAAGGTAATGAGGAACTACTATGATCACACTGTGTAGATAATGTGGTCAACAAGTGACAACACTTAATAGGAACCTAAAAATTGGATGTACAATGCGTCATCACACACATCTAAAGCAATAGGGGTGCAAACTGAAACTACTATGACCACATTGTATAAGTAGTGTAGCCAGCTAGGGATGGTATTGTGCAGGCAATGTTATCACCGAAGTGACAACACTTAATAGGAACTTAATACGTCGAAGTGCAATGGGTTAACACACATATGTAGATTAATATTGGTGCAAATGGAGACTATCGTGACCACAGTTGTGTGAAAAGTGTGGTCAATAAAGTGGATAAATCACAATCAGCATAGGTGAGATAATTAACCTACCCCTTTCCCCCATCTATGACCACACTAAGACCCAGTATGAACGCACATTACTTTGCCACATTACTATTCACGAGATGACATATATACAACAACATACTAAGATAGAGACATGAGTATAACAAATCGAGTAGTAGTGTATGGCAACAGGTAACCGAAACAAATTGAGCCAACGAATGACCATAGTGATGTCCACCTTTGACCACACTGGACTGTTTCGTGATGCGAGGGAGTATAGTCAAATGGTAGGGGGAGGGGGTTTGGGTGAGGTGGGGCGCAATGATGTATGTGCATCTAATTATGGCACCAGCACAATAATATATGTCCATTTCACCTACCACCATATGCTGGCCACATTGGGTGGCAGCCGTGACTACAGTTACCGGAGAAGCACAATTAATAACAACAGCAAAGGAGTAGCCCCATATGTATGATAACGCCAAAGTGAATGAGGGATGTATAATGTGGTGTAGTCGCAAGTATAAATCTTTTTATTTTTACTTCTACGCAGCAAATTAAACCACGGTAATATTGCGATGTACAATTCTAATGTTCTTTTTTATAACTTAGTTGTATTGCAACGATCCTGACAGTAGCCAACATCTATACATGGCGCCACCACCTGTCACAACACTAATGATTCTCGCGTCACGATATACTAGCCAAAGTGTGATGATGATGTAGTTGTCCCCCGTATAGGGATGGGGTTTAGTACGTTAGCCGAAGCAAAGTCTTTTTATGAAAGATATGTATTTGCGACCGAGTTTAGTGTGCGTAGTGGCACCCACACAACGGAGAAGAATGAAAGGCGGAGGTAGTGGAAATACTTATATAGTTCTATTGCACACGTGAGGGCCATCGAAGCAAGAAGTCTGACTAGTATGAACCAGCTAGTGTGGAAGGCGAGAATGGTGTTGGGGGTAAAAGAAAGGTGTCCATTGACGATAGTGATGACAATGTTCACAGGTCGCCCCCTTGTAGGCATAAAGTTGCTGAAGCCAGGGTTGAGTATGAAGCTATGATGGGATACGAACATTTGACGGCGGGGAAGGTTTCATAGTGCACAACTACACATGCTTGTCCTATACGTTATGTATTCAAATACGATAGTTTATATTTACAGTTTAAATGGTCACACAATGGCATCAGTGGTTTGTGTGTGGCCACACAGTGGTTCAAACTAGTGTACGTCTGATACTGTGTTCATTTTTGGATACGGTTCACTTTGGTGACCACACCCTTTACACGGTATTATCACATCATTTCAAATTTACAACATCATTACTTTTCATAATTGTGCCAACACATTATACTTCAAAATCATATGATTCTATTAGTTGTGGTCAATAAGATGGGTTGTGTTGTCAAACATATATATTTGATCAAGTTAACATGTAACTAGTTCGTAAGTTGCAATGATTACAAACTTATGGTACAATCCAAATTGCAACAGCCTACATGTATGTCACCCAACTCGTTTGTAAATGCAATGGTGTGTTATGGCATCAGTAGTTTGTAAGAGAACACAATATTTTAAATGTACAAATAATGACATAATCGACATAATCGTCAAATTTGGTCAAACTTGTGTTGACAATGGATCCAGGAGGGAGTTAAGTTGGGAAGTGAAAATAGTAAATCTTGGTCATTGGGTTTACATATGATATTGTGTGGTAGTTGATGTTCTAAGAAGTGTGGTCATTAATATATTGGAAGTGTGGTTACATGGTTGACCACATTACAAGCACAACGTGGTCTTATGTTTGGAAAACTCATGTGACCACACTTAATTCGCAATGGTTGACCACTAGTTTGAACTCCATGGCCACAATGGTTGAAACTAGTGTACACATGATATTGTGTTCGTTTCGGAGGCGAATCACTATAGTGACCACACTCATAACACTGTGTAGACAAAACATTTCAGTTTACATTCTCATTATTCTAAGTGGTCTGTGCCATTTGACATTCCAAGGAGTGTGGTCATTACTATTCTAATGAGTATGATGATTGATATTCTAAGTAGTATGATCATCCAGACAAAAGTAGTGTGGTCATTGATATCTTAGAAATGTGGTCACATGGTTGACCATATTACAAGTACAATGTTGTCATTTGTTAGGAAAGATCCAGTGACCACATTTAATTCGTAATGGTTGACCACCAGTTTCAACTACATGACCGCAGTAGTTGAAGCTAGTGTACACATGATATTCTATTCATTTTGGGACCCATTCACTACGGTGACCACACTTAACCACAATGTGGGCAAAACAATTCAGTTTACAATCTCATTATTCCAAAGGATATGTATCATTTGACATTCCAAGGAGTGCAGTCATTACTATTCTAGTGGGTGTGATCATTGATATTCTAAGTAGTGTGGCTACGTAGACAAAAGGAGTGTGGTCACTGATATTTTGGAACTGTGCTCACTGATATTTTGGAACTGTGGTCATGAAATGGAGGACGACATTCCCTAATATCCATGACCATACGCTGTCACATGTAAAACCGTTTAAATTGTGGTCATTGATACTTTGGAATTGTGTACAGGACTGCATTTCCTAATATCCATGACCAAACGAAGACAAAAAGGAGTTTGGTTGCAACAAAATCAGGCAGCCTAGGGAAGAAAAATGTAACCACACTCCCTACACAATGTGGTCAAAATCATTTTCAATTTGCTGATTAATTACCAACATATTGTACAACTACAAAACTGCAACAACATACTTGTACGTCACCTACCCCGTTTGTAACGGACCTAATATTATCCACTACAAATATATGGTACATTACAAATTGCGCATTCGTAACCAGCCTCGTTTGAAACCAACCAAACTTATGGTACATTACAAATTGCACATTCGTAACTAACGTAATATGATCCATTAAATCCGAAAAATCAAATGGAACAAATGATTAGTAATGTTGACAATAGTGGGGGACTAACATTGTTCCGTACACATCAACAATTACACCCAAGTATCATCAAATAAATCGTAACGCGTCCTGTACAAAACACACCTGTAAAACCTCGGAAAATTAGATTTTTATCGTCGTTACGTCGTTAGTATTATTTTACGTCCGTTAATTATTTTGTGTTAAAATTATTAACACTTGAGCTTGTAGGACCATTGAGGGATTATCAAGGGTATTATAGTCTTTTTCTATGTGCATGATTATGCATGGGAATATGGGTATTTTGGTAATTTACATGTTAATATTTGATGGATTATGTGTGTTTTCCTTGTTTTAATTACATGGCTATTTTTGGGTTATTAGTATTAATTTTGAGAAAATAAAAATTATATTTTTTTAGCTATTAATAGTTAGATGATATTATTATTATTATTATTATTATTATTATTATTATTATTATTATTATTATTATTTTCTGCACTATTTTATTAGCAATATTAGTTAGTATTTATACTTAATTAATAGCCTAAACCCTAATTACCTTAACCCTAATCTCTTCCACTTCCCCCCTCCTCTACGTGCTGTTGCATAACTGCCGCTGCTGACAGGGCCGCAAGCGCACGGTGTACGTAGTAGCACGTCAAGGTCGATCCCACAGGAACTCACTTAGCAGCTTAATAAACTAATCTCTATCACGATTGCTAAGCTAATCAGGATTTGGGTTTTGGTAATGGTTTAACAATTAAATAAAACTAATAAAGCAGGAAAAATTAATCTAATGTTCTAATCAAGAGAGAAAGATTTCTAGGGAGGTGCTAACCTAACAACGAGTTCGATTACTAAAACCTAGCCTGCACAATCATACATTCAAGAATGAATCAAGAATCGATAACCTCTGAATCCTATCGCCCTTTCGATGCTAAATAGAATTATTCTAAACAACCTAATCAACAACTTTCGTGTGCCTTTTAGGTTAAACAGAATTGAAGGTCTCAAAAAGTCAGGTTATCTAATGATTCCCTAGTTTACTACTCCTTTTTCAACTTTCATAAGCCTAGGTAGACAAGTTGGTAGTCAGATTACCCTAATTCACCTTTCAGTACTTCTCAGGTTAATCTCAAACTTACAAATATCCAAGGCCTTAAGAATACTCATAAACATGGTAAACACAACCTTCT
This sequence comes from Portulaca oleracea, assembly GCA_029582165.1. Lineage (NCBI taxonomy): Eukaryota > Viridiplantae > Streptophyta > Magnoliopsida > Caryophyllales > Portulacaceae > Portulaca > Portulaca oleracea. Next base: position 19,214,411 of record CM055882.1, on the reverse strand, counting down.
ATTGATTCTAGTCAAGAATTCATGCACAAACTAATAACAATCAATCAAACTACATTGTTTCGGGTTGCAAAACCCTAGAATTCAAAGAAACTACTCACTCATATTCAATGAAAACACAAAACAAGTTCCAATCATCACAATCGAATCTCAAAACTAAGAAGGAAATCGAAAAGAAATAATAGAATTGCGAAGAATACAACCCGTCGAGCCTTTCGATCCCGGGGTAGAACCTTCTCCGCGAACGTCGCTCCTTTCCTTTGCGAATCTTGATCTTGGTTTCTCTTGAATCGGTTCGGTCTTGAATCTTGATGGTGGGGAAGAGGAGTAGAATGGAAGTATTAGGGCTCTCTTTTCTCTCCTTGACGGCCAAAGAATGAAGGAAAACTGATAGATAATGACTGAATATCGAAAAACTGCCGCTTGCCCCCTTTTCTACTCGTGAAAACAACCGATCTCCATAGGCAGTCCGCCTCGGTCCGTACAAGTCTGTACACCACGGACCGTGGTGATCACCACGGGCTGCCCGTGGTTGCCACTGTTTCGTTTCTTTCTTCTTTCCTTCGCAAAAAATGAGCTGGGCACAAGGAGCTGAACCGCCACGGACCGTGGCCACCACCTCGGGCTGCCTGAGGTTGCTGCTGCCCGGCCATTCCTTGCTCCTTTCCATCCCAAATTTGTGCCGCGGTTTGGGTTTGACATGTAGAGGTCCATGGTATATTCAATCTTGCCTGAAGTTGAGAGAAAGTTGGTGTTTTGGCCTGAAAACCTACAAATTCACATCAAAAATAACAACACCAAGTGTAGTAGGGAAATTGGAATAAAAATCAAGGTTCACACATAAAACTCTCCCTAATTCACTATTAAAAACCCCTAAAAATATAGTCATGAAACGCAGTTATCAGCTGCTCCACCCACCACCGCCGCCGCCGCTGGAGCACCACCCTCGCAATCGCCGTGACCACCGTAACCCGCCGCTGCAACCTCCCTCTCTATTTCTCTCTCTCGTCTCTCTTTCTGCCCCTTCATTCGCCTCACTATGCACCACCACCAACTGCCTCCCAGGCCGTCGCCATCGACTCTAGACCACCGGACGACCGCCGCGTAACCTCCTTCATCACCGGAAACCGCCACACACCGCCCCGACGTGGAGAAACGGGTCATCTATGCTTGAAGTCGCTGCTGGGTTCGACCCCGACCACCACCGTGACTCCACCGACCGCCGCGACTTCCGGCCACCTTCCGACATTTCACTCCGACGCACCCGCCATCGACGACGTCACCGGAACCCCGACCGCCGCCCGTTCTGCCGTTTCTGCCCAGTTGCGTAAAGCCCTAACCCTAAGTTGGTGTGTTTCTTTGAATTTTTATTGTTATTATTAGGATTATTATTATTTTTCTAATGTGATGTTAAGTATTATTATCATGCATGATGCCTCTTCTTTGACTTATAGGTAGGCGTAGAGGCTGGTGTTGTTTACTTCAGTGTTAGTGTTGGTTTCCAATGACTAATGTTACCTATATGTGAATTTAGATTGACATGTTAGGAAAATCATGCATAGGACTTAATTAGAGTTGTTCCTGAGTGTACTTTTGGAACACAAGAAATGTAATGAGGAGATGAAGTGCTGGTTATATGAAGTTGGTATGGGTGTGGATTTATTTTTACTAGCTGTTGATTATTTTTATTAAGATATTGTATGCATAGATAGATTTCGTCAAGGTTCGTGTTAATAATGAATTATGTATGAATTAGGTTTGATTAAGTTGTTAAATCTGATTTCATGCTTTGTAAATGATTAATGATGCATGTGGTTGGGTTTAAAATTTAAATAGAGTTGCGTTTTAAATTTTCAATTTATTTCTTGAATCCTTTATTTATTTTGAGAGTTGAGTCAAAAACCTTAGTTTATAATTATTATGATGTTATGATTCTTGAAGGTGTGTTTTCTATATCTTCTTAGTTGCTTTGCAAATTTAAATTATATTATGTTTAGTAAAGTTTTGATCTTTGATGTATTAAACGTATTATTATCATGTGCGGTTTTATTAATATGAGTTTTAATCGATTTTCCTTATTTTAAAATACTTCAAATTTTGGTGATGAGTGAAGGTTTAGTACCCTTGCTGTGCGTGGTATATTTCCATAAGGTCCGATGCCGAAAATCTAAGTTTTATTGTGATCTTTATGGTTGGTTTTTAAAGTAAATGTTTATTTTGAAAATTTAATTGTTTATGTGAGAATTTGGAGTTAGTTTGAGTATAGTTTGACCTTGGTTGTGTTAGGGGGTGAATGGGAAGGTATTTGACCTTAAGTCGACTGTTTAGAGACCCAAGTTAGAGTCCTGGGAAATCGTGGTTAAAGTAGGACCGAAAAACCCCGAGCTAAAGATAGGTAAGCTTGGACAGAATCTATATATGAGTCGTACGATATCGATCAACATTTATTGTGTAGTCGATTTTTAGCCCTACCGATTGGTCTGGAGATACCTTAGAATGTTAGCTTTCATAGGAACTTTACGGATCGGGATTTGGAAGTGTATATTCTGAGTTACGACCCAAATAGCGCACCTAGGTCAGAACTGGACAGGTTGTATAGTTGGCTATTTTTTAGGACCTTAGGGGGTGTTTTAGGTCTCGTGGTCACATAAGAGTTTTAGTAGACATCCCGAGGTTTCTAGAATGTCCAAAATCATACCCATTGGAGGTCGGGAAGTCAAGTTATAGTTCATTTTGTTGGAGTATTAAATTCTGTCCAGCTTATCCTTTTGAATTAATGTGTTGTTATGTGTGAATTATTCGATTGATTGTAATATGGGAGTGTTGTGATATGTGATAGTTTATATTATGTGAGATATGTTTAAAATGTTAATTTATGAATGATGGGAACCTTATGGTGTTCCTAGGGGTGGGTTAGGTGGAAATTAGATTGCGTTAACTTCGTACGACACGTTGTAATTTTAGAAATTTCGTTATATTTTTAGGCGCGTTCTAAACCGTTCGATCTAGTGATCTCAAGTGTGCTCTGAAGTAAGGAGAATAATTTTCAGGTAATGTCTATGTCCTAAATCCCGCTGGGGTGCACTTTAATTATTTTGTTTAATTTTAAGTTGTTTTGCGGTTTGCATCCCGAAGAGATTTTATGGTAAAAAATGACTGTCTGTTTTGGAAATCGGGTTATGTTCTTTGAGTAATTAAATGAGACAGTCCTTTATGTGTGTGATTAGGAAATCGTTTTGGAAATTGGGAATGGATTGATTGAGACTGAAAGGATCTGATATTAAACCTAATTAATAATTCCAACATGACGTAAATGCGGGTTCGGGCAATGCCCCCCAAGACCAGGTTCTCGGCATCCTGTAGGGGGGTTGTCAAGAGATCAGGGATGCCTGATAGGTGCTACTTCCCCAGGGTCAGTTACGTGCACGTGTGTGAAATGGATGGGCATCCGTATGATTGAGATTTTGATTTATTGAGATTGATATTGAGATTGAGATTGTGATGAGATTGCGATATGATTATTGTGAAGTCTTTTGACTTTGAGGGCCAAATAAGCAAGGTCCGCCCGCTTAATAATTCTGAAAGATGGTTTGGTTGGTTGGGAAAGAGAGTTGATTTTGAAAAGGTTTGACTGGTTTACTTCTCCCCCAAAAATGAATTGAAATGAATTTGAAATTGTTTTAACGGTTAGGGGTAGACATTATTGAGTCCTCATGTTTTAAATGTTTTGTTTTCAGGTGAAGAGTTATGTGATGGGAATGGGAACTAGCAGTGAGGACGTCGAAGCTAGTCTTGAGAATAAGTTGAGTTTATGTTCAAAATTGTGTTCGTAATGTTAGTTTATGTTGTTTTAGAATTTGAAAGTTCTTTTGTTTATTAAATTGAAGTAAATAATGATTAGTTGTTAGTTTTCCTTTCTTGCCTTGTATTCCTTCGGGGATACGGCAGTAACGCCCAATTAAAAAGAAAAAAAATGAGTCTTCCGCTGTCAATGTTAGTCAACATTTGACTTTGACCGTTAAGTTTAGGACTAAATTTCCAAGGCGTTACAACACCCATACTAAAATTCTTCAATGATCAACATGTATTTTTTTGAGGATTGTGCCACATCAACGTCATGGGCCTTCGAACCCCCGAAGCATTATGTTTTTGAGACCATATCAACCCTATCCCATCGAGCAGCCCTTTCCCACACTTCATCCCTCAGTGAGTTCTCCATGTGCGTTGCAAAGTTGCAACAAAAGTGCATGTGCAAAAAGAACTAAACAAACAACCATGTCATATAAATTCAACGAAGTGAACGCACATTGTATGGCCCCAAGCCCTCAATGTGCAACAACATAAGATGGAGACCAACACAAAATCCTATGGTGAAGTCAATAGAAAGGTCTCATACCAATGTTTGTCTTACATCAACATCCAATGGTGAAGCCAATGGTCCACATTACCACACGTCGAACTATTAGGGCCACAATTCTGATCATGCATCCATCATACCTATGCACAAACGACATAATCGTATCATCCATCAATCAAGACCCAACCCTTCCGCCACCATCACAGTCATGGCGGCATCCAACACAAACTCACAACAACCACTACCACACGCCTCACATCACTGACCCCATTGCAAACCCACAACACAACGCACACCCCTTCCACGCCCCCAACCAACCCCCCTCCCCCCCAAATGTCTGCCTTAGCTTATATTCAACCCCCATCAACAATCCCCCTCCCACACAGTCCAAAATGACGGGGAAGATTGACATAGTAAGATGACTTACTCGGTATGTGACATCTCTTCAACTACATTTCCGCCATGGTCTTCCTCATTGCTTCATCTCTGTAAGGCATTGGCCACAGGCACACTCAATATTAGAGTCCGTTCACTATACAATCGAATTCGAGCAGAAAAGATGCGCAACCGGCGGCCATGCATGTATGAATGCCAAAATTCCTACACTCACCTCAGACATGGTGGACAGTAACCTTATGTTGACTATCTTATCCAACAACTGTGACAATTTGGCGATGGGGACCAAAATTCTAGTCGCTGAGTCGAAGCTTGCAGTACGATTTTTGCTTAAAGAAACCCTAAAAATCGTGCTCTTCTTTCCTATCTTCTACTTTCTCTCTCCAAATCATTGATATAAATCCTCTGCAAAAACACTCCAACGTGATTATGGAAACCAAAAAGACTGTCGATGTAATCCCATGAAACCCGACAGCTTAATTAATTTGGTTGTATTTTTTTTCTTTTTGTCTCGCACGTGTGCCTGGTATTCAGTATGGATTGACAATTTTAATGTGGTCCACAGGATCTATTTTGGATGGCTGACATCTTTCCCTCCTACCTTCCTACCTAAAGTTCATTTCTACCTGACCCGTTCCCTTATTAAATATATGAATTTTTCATTATATGTATGTGTAGGGCCCGCGGCCCGGAGGGCACGGTCCCCCACGGAGTGTCGAAACGACGTAGGGTTGCTTATCGGTCCTAGGGTGTAATTTTAAGTTTTCGTATGTACTTTCCTTCATGTGGCTAATACCAAGAACACGATCAAACCTTACGGTAATCAACATCTATTCGGGAATGGGTCGGAGCCCCGCGTCATCCAGAAATCCACGCGGATTTCACAGATCATTTGAGGCCCCAACCAATCCGAATGGGATAATGGTCAAACAAAGCAGCAAGCGGTGGTATACAGGCCAAAAATCCGCGGATTTCCGGCTGTATACCGCGATTGACCCGTTGTTTATTGGGCGACGACCATTTTGGGCCCAGATGATCACTGGATCGGGACCACAGGCCAGAAATCCGCGTGGATCTCTAGACAGTGCTCCCAGCCGGTTTTCATCTGGGTCGTGTTTACTGAACTTCAAGGATTAATTTGACCATATAAGGGCATTTAACGTGCGTGAAAGGAAAAAAAAACCGGAGTCGCCAGTCAATTTTTATAAAAAACTAACAAAAAATAAAATAAATGAACTCCACGGTCTCCGAACCGAGATCGGGATCGGGGGTAAAGGTGTCGATGTAGGGGGGTGCCCTTGCATCGCCCGCCATGGCGGCCTCTACTAGATCGGGTTTTTAATTAAAAAAAAAAACTAAAAAACAACAAAGTTGTCACATTATATAAAAAAAAGTACATGCAAGAAAAAGAAAACAAGTAGTGCAAATGATAGTCTGGAAACAAAGCGAACGAAAGAGTTACATCGGGCGGGGCGTTATGACTACATTTTTACAAATTGATCAAACGATGCTGAAAGTGAAAGAATGGAAATGGAGCCCTACCAAATCCGCGCGGATTTGCCTAGTTCCAAATAGGTATCTGAAATCTTCACTCAAAAACTGCTCGGAACTGCTGAAAAGTTATGCCGAAATCCGCGTGGACCCTCTGCAGTCGGCTCTCAAGTGTATTTCTCTCTCTTTTTTTTATCAGAGTTCTTTCTGCTAATTTTCGCTCTCCCCCTTTGGCCGAATCCGCGCGGATTCCTTTTATAGCCAAAGGGTCAGAAGCGGCTTTGGACGGTTTTTCTCACGCCTCCTGGAAATCCGCGAGGATTTCCCCATTTCAGTCATCGCGTTGTGATTAAAGATTGCTGAGAAATCCGCGCGAGACCGCCTAGGATCCGGACTGACCCAAAAACCGGATCCGCCAGGCTCTGAGTAAACCCAGTACATTTTGCCCCGGTTTTGCAAATCCGCGTGGACCCGCTTCCCCAGCTGGGCCAAGTTTAGTAAATCCGCGTGATCCCATGGACTGACCCACGGTACATTTTTGCCCTGGTTTTGCAAATCCGCGTGGACCTTCAATTTCATCAAAGCACCTGATTCTGGCCCAAAATCCGCGCAATTCTGGCCCAAGGATGGATCCGCGTGATTTTGGGTCTCGGTACATTTTGGCCCTGGCTTTGTAAATCCGCGTGAGCCCGCCATTTTGGGCCTAGCTTGCAAAATCTGCGTGACACTGATGCAATTTTGGTCCGACTGTATTTTGTGTCTACAGTTAGCCCCCACTTTGACTGAGTCTGAATAAGACGAAAGTCAAAGTATACATCTTGAAAAGAACGTTGTCGTTAACTGGAGGTAGTCCAATTGTTAACTTTGATTGCTGGATATTGTCCAGGCTGAGCTATCCAAGGGTAGCTTGGATTCGACCGGAGGTAGTCCGATGCTGGTTTGATTGCTGGATGTCGTCCAGGCTTTGATGAATTTCTCGGGGGTAGCCTGAACACTTCGATGATATGTGGAGGTAGTCCACCTGGGATTGCTGGAGGTTGCTTTGATGAATTTCTCGGGGGTAGCCCGAAAAAATACTTAAGGATTGGTACCTACAAAAGACCATGAAACTTATGAGTGTCGAAGAAAAGTCAAAACACGGGGTCGCTTTCCCTAGAAAATGATTTTTTTTTTAAAAAAGGATAAATGAGGATAGCGAAAAAAAATCCTGCTAGCCGATGAGAAAACTCCCTGTCAGCCGACGGGGGTTGACGAGGAACTCCAACTTGATGATGGAGGATCAGCGCCCGGATGAAGTCGGCAAAGCTTTGTTTAAGACGAGATGAGTTTTGCCATGTTTGTACTGGAATCTACAAGATCTTGCTTGAGCTCAGTTGAGTCCGTCACATTCGATGACAGAATCCTCAAGGAATTCGGGAGTCCGGCTTGATAACATAATCTGCGAGGAACCCGAGAATCGACGAAGGACTCGCGAATTGGCGAAGCACCCCGATGAATCAGGAGAATCACTTTTTAGCTGACTCACTCTCTAATTTTTCATGATGATCCTGAGTCAACTTTAGGATAAGTCATTTGCTTGTGTTGACATTTAGTAAAATCGTCGAAGATTTCTGCTTTAGGATCAACAAGGACTTGAAGCCCCCCATTATGCTTCACTTGGTGAGTTCACGAAGTTCTGCGAGAGCTTCGCACCCAATTGAAGCCAGCTGAAGATATGTTCATGTTTGAAGTCTTGCTTTGATCGCTAAAGTCAGCGAGATGTTCGGTGTAAGCTCCACTATCTTGTTGGGCTTAGTCCAAAATGGGAGAGAGTTTTGGGATATGCCTTGCAAGATTTCAAGCTCTCGCTATCGTTCATCATTTCATTGATCATGAAAGCGGGAACTTTGGCGATCACGTTGATCGACCACCATGAGTTCTTGAGTTTGGCAGTAATAAATTGGATCTCAATTGATGAGCACCGAGTGCATGTATAATTCTTAGACCGTTCATTTATCTTTTATGATGCAATGGATGGATTCTATTTCTCTAGTAATGCATGATGTTAATGCACTAATGTAGACTTTTTTTTTTAATTTATGATGATGTAAGACACACATGCAATGCATAAGAGAGTCTAGGTATTGAGCTGTGGTCGATGACACTGGAAATATTAGGACGCTTCAAATAGTGAAAACCAAAATCCGCGAACATTTTTGGTCTTCACTCGTAAACTCAACTTCGACCCTTTTTGCAAATCTGCGATGAACCTTAGTCCAATCCATGAGAATCGACGTCCTGAAGCACTTTAGTTGTGGACCTCAAAGAATCTGCGAGAGCTTGTGTTACCATGGAATCTGCTAAGACTTCGGGCCAGACTTAGGTAATTGGCCAAACAAGAGGTTCAAGTCTCTACGAGTTATAAAATCCGCGAGAGCTCTTAGAAAATTTTTGCAAGGATTCTGCTTTAACCTGCCTGAGCATGACCTGGGAGCTGGATAAGTTCCTTTTGGGAGATCACTCGAAGAAGTTATTTTTGTTTGATTATTTGGGTCGGACTTCAAAAGCTTCCTACATATCCACTTCATCAATGGAATCAGGCCGTCGTAGTTCAAATGGTAGTGTAAGCATTTAGTTGCTGACTTAACAGGTCAGTGGCTAATAACTTAGGGGTAGTTTCTGATTCTGATCACCAGTTGCTATAATTTATATTGTTTTTAAGCATAGAACCTCCTTAGTCGTTGTAGGTTTATTGAAGCTTCTTGACTCATATGTGAATACACTAGGAGCGATATGCAACCCAGGATCTGTAAGAACTTCATGAATGAAACCTTTATCTTCAAGCCCAAATCGATATATGTGAACATGCTGTTGTAAAAGTTTGTTCAAGGGCTTGGCGTCTAGTGTTATACATTGAACATGCTTTAAAAAAAGTCGTTCTTATGTAAAAGGTTGTTAGAAGAGTTGATGATGGACATTTGCTCCTGAGAATCCGCGAGGACTTTTCCATTCGATCTCACAAAAATCTGTTAGGACTTTTCCAGAACTATAGATTATTTTTACTGGATAGTAGAGCTATATCTTGCTATCCAATGAACATGAAGGGAAGTGACAAGACCAACGTGTCATTTCCACGAGAAGAGATGAGAACGAAATGCCCGCTCTTAGGCACCCTAGATTGACTGCTAAAAGGTGAGCAAAGGGAAAAAAATTTTTTCCCTGGATGCAACCTGTAGTGATCAGGAAATTTAATGAATTGTATCCTGATAGCCCCCAATTGAAAAAAAGAAAACGGAGGGAAAGAGAAAGCCCCCAGTTTGAAAGGAAGACAAAGGGAAAAAGAAAGCCCCCAATTCGAAAGGAAGACGTACAGAGGAGAAGAGAAAGCCCACGGTGTAAGCCATGAAGAAAGAAGGTGTGAGACTTCACGAGCAAGACCTCATATCACATAACAATAAGACCAGTGAGAGAAACAATGATGCATAAGGTCAAAATCATGTCAAAGCAAACTCTATTTCAATACTATGAGCGTAAGACCAAGACACAAACCAATCACTCTAAGTTGTACCTCTAAACAATCATGTATCACCTTAGCAATTGATGAGCTAGTGAAGTTAGTAGATCCTCACTTTAGGTAAAGTGGAACACTCCTCTCAATGTGTTTAGAAATATGTAAGGGTTCACTCAAGCTCGTTCCAATGCATACAACTGCCATAAGCTTGGCAAGACTCTCAACTCTCCGTCACTGAGGACAACACGCAAAAAATGCTAATCATGAGGACTTTCAAAAGGTTGTAATGAGGTTTAGGCTAGGGTAAGAAGGGAAATCATTTGGAAAATGTGGAGCTAAGTAGCCAAGTACCTAAGAGCAACAATATTTTCATTTCATGCAATGCAACACCTCCACACGGAAACTTAAAAGAGCACAAAACATCCACAATAAAAGAAGACCGTGATAGAGTACCTAATACAAATCAAAACCCGAAATTAAAACAAAAATAAAACTTCTCCTTTTTCTCTTTTTCTTTTTCTTTTTTCTTACTGTTTTGCTGCTTTTTTTTTTGTTATGAATTCCTAGTTTTTGAACTTTTTCTTTTCTTTTTTTTTTCAATGAATAACATGAATATATAAAGAGCAATTCAAATCCCAGTAGTCACAAGTTATAACCTTTGAGGATAAAGAGGGTAGAAAGGATATTCAACAATGTACTTCCCTTGTAGCAACAAACCAACTACTCACTCTCAACAAACGACCACGAAAGCATTTCAAACAATCGAATCGTTGCTCATTCTATCTTGGCTAAAGGTAGGAAAATCATGTAAAGGCCAAGGGTGTGCATTTATAGGGTAAACAACAAGACAGGAAAAAGGGTTAGCAAGGGCTTGCAAAAAGAGGTCAAAATGTCAGGTGGCTATTTAGCTATGTAGCTAACAAAAGGATGCCTCAATCATATTAACAAAATGCATATGCCAAATGTGATTTTAAGGAATGTCAAGCCAAGCTCTAGAGATGCACACATGGAAGAGTTACACACAAAAAGGAAATCGAGACTATATATATAATAAATAGTCTATGAAGGCTTAAAATCTCACGGGTTATTCTATTAACTCTTCAACTAGCTCAAAAAGATGATCAATTGCTAAGACTCAACAATCATGCAAGAAGTACTCAAGAATAAAAGGCTTGTACAAGGCAATACAACTCAAAGCATTTCGACTGGATAATTGCTTCGACCTAGACATTTCCTTCATTTTGATCAACATAGTGTCCTCAGGCAAAGTTCATCCGCATCCCCACTTTGGAGTATTTCCTTATTGGCTCATCCTTTCCTTGGAAATTGTTCTAGTGCTTCAGCACATGGAGTGTTCTTTCACCTCGTTTCCCTTGTTAGGCAAGAAGTTTGCTTATCAGTATAAGTGTTCTTCTAGCCCCCAGTTAGCTAGTTCACTTTCGATTTTGATTCCAGCTAACCTCAATGAGATGAAGTCCTTGAGAGGTTGAAACCTTAGATGAGTGTTGTACGAGGGTTGTAAACTTCGCACAAGCATGTCAACCTGGTGGTCTTCAGACGGTCGATCTACCATTTGAGCTGCTTTCGACCTCCAGCGAGCAAAGTAGTCAGAGAAAGGCTCCTTTTCTCCCTGCTTCATCAATTCCATGTCCCTCAAGGTGACAGGCATATCGACATTGTAGGAGTACTGATGTAGAAACTCCTTGCAAAGCAAATTCCATTGAGTGGACTTGGTAGGACTAAGTGTATTATACCACTTCATAACGTCTGGGCCTAAAGTCCAAGGAAAAATGATGTGATAAATGTCCTCTTCTACCCCTTTGAGTGTCATAGCCCCTAAGAAGTTCCGCACATGTTGATGCGGATTTTCAGTGCCATGAAACTTGATATCAGGCATGCTGAACTTAGGAGGCAATCTACCCCTTGGAACCGGTGTGTAACCAATATCGTCCATGAACTGGTTGTTGAAAAGTGTGGACTCCTTCAGCATTTGTTCAATACGATCTAGTCTAGAGTTTGATACTCCATGGACCGACCCGTCCTTTTCCTTTCCTGATTGCTCAACTTCTATAGGGGGATTCTTTGAATTGGAATTTTTCGCTTCTTCCATAGCGTGAATTACTGCGTCAATCCTTTGGTTCTGAGCTTCTAATTGTGCATTCATGGTCACTTGCATGTTTAAAATTATGTTGGTGAGCTGCTCCTGTAGACCCCGAAAAATTGATAACCTTTTTCGCGGCGCTACTTAAAAGTGATTGGGAGTCGGCTAGGATTGCTTAACCTTAATCCCGAGATTCACCCTTTTTAAGAAAAAAAAAAGAGATATAAAAGGAAAGGGAAAACAAGAAAACCCGTCTGGCGCCAAAAAAAAAAGGCTAAAGGAAAGATTTGAAAAAGAAGGTGATAAACCAGTCTGGGTTCATGAATTGAACCGAGCCGGGTTAACTCAGGTGCTATCCGCAGATTGGACCGAAGAAATAGCGAAGCGAAAAGAAAGTGAAAAAAAGACAGTAAACCCGCCTGGGTTCATGGATTGAACCAAACCGGGTTACCTTTTGTGCTATCGGCAAATTAAACGAAAGAAACAGTAAAAAGAAGGTGAAAAGAAGACAGTAAACCCGTCTGGGTTCATGGATTGGACCGAATCGGGTTGTCTTTCGCGCTATCCGCAAATTAAACGAAAGAAACAGTAAAAAGAAGGTGAAAAGAAATAAAAAAAACCGCACCACAGAAATAAAAAAGAACATACCAAAGTATGAATATAGAGTCGCCAGTTGAATTTTTAGGAGAAAAACAACAAACCATTTGACACGGACTCCGGTCTACGAATCCAAAGATAGATTCGGGGGTAAGGTTACGAATTTGACAATTAAAATTGTCAAATCCGCCTATTCAACCGAATAGACTCTACTAGAATTAAATCAAAGCGGAAAAAGTTAAAAGGGGGGGAATTAATTATGAATCTCACAAGTTTAACATTAATGTCGTGCAAAAATATGGAATGGAAAATACAAAAGAAACGTGAATTCGATAGGTTACGTTACATGGTTTACATCAATGATAACTATTCTAACCTTTAGTGAAGTAGCATGCAAAGGGAGAGAAAAGGTAGAGAGAATATGCTAGTGTCAATACTCTAGCTTAATGTCGTGTGTAAAATGAGAGGAGTTAGGGTTTAATTTATAGTGGAATGGGGAGATTAGGGGTACGTTTAGGGTTATAGTTTATAGCCGCAAAATCAATAAACCCAGACGGGTTGGGCTGGAGGATGGAATGAAAACTGGATGAACATCAGACGGGTTTGGCTGGAGGCGGAAGTAACGTGGGCCCAACCCAGACGGGTTTGGGCTGGTTTTCTATTGGCCAGTTTTGCTTGCTTCCGGGTTAGAAAAGAAATGGGTTTGCATGCCACTAAATTACTCGGCTAGCTTATTTTTTACAAATAACTAAAACTAATACCTGTACAAAATCCGGTGTCTACAGATAGCCCCCACTTTGATCGAGTTTGAGTAAAACGATGATCAAAGTAGTCTTGATGATCTTGGATATGAATCAAGCCTGCTCAAGCCGTTGACGCTGGAAGCTTGGTCCTCGTCGATGTTGGTCGCCCGCTTAGTTTCTTCCGTAAAGCTGACCGAATTGATCCGTCTCATTTCGCCGTGAGGTAGATCAAGGTTATGCACTTCATTTCGCCGTGGAGTGCAAGACCTGTGTCTGTGTGGGTTGACCTGCTTAGTTTCTTCCGTAAAGCCGGTCGGAGTCGATCCGCTTCATTTCGCCGAGGCGATCTAGGAGGCATGCTTCATTTCGCCGTGACGCATGCCAGGATGATGAGGTGATCCACTTCATTTCGCCGTGAGGTGGATCGAGGTGACGCGCTTCATTTCGCCGTGAAGCATGCCGTGATGATGAGGTGATCCACTTCATTTCGCGAGGTGGATCGAGGTGACGTGCTTCATTTCGCCGTGAAGCATGCCGTGATGATGAGGTGATCCACTTCATTTCGCCGTGAGGTGGATCGAGGTGACGTGCTTCATTTCGCCGTGAAGCATGCCAGGATGATGAGGTGGTCCACTTCATTTCGCCGTGAGGTGGATCGAGGTGACGTGCTTCATTTCGCCGTGAAGCATGCCAGGATGATGAGGTGATCCACTTCATTTCGCTGTGAGGTAGATCAAGGTCACGCACTTCATTTCGCCGTGAAGCGCGGGACTTGTGTCTGTCTTTGAAAAGGGTGTCATCGCATTGTGAGGCCCGATGCGACGGCCAAGATTAGTTCGTCTTTTTGTAACCGCCTGAGAACGATTTATTTTTTGCATTGTTCTGCAAAAAGAGAAGGAGGCATCGCTTTATCCAAAATCGAGAGCGAGTCGTAAAAATTTACTCGATCGTGCTTTAGCTCTTGGAAATGGGCTTGAGTTTGCCATTGCTTCATGGGAAATGATCGAATTGAATTGGGCCTGAACTTTGGGCCTATTTCAGGCAGTAAACCCGTTTGGGCTTACGCTGCGATGGCCTATTTCGAGGCCTGACGTTTTTTGGGCCTATTTCAGCCGCAATGGATCAAAACCGCCTGGTTCTCGTGATTGGGCCCGAATTGCAGCTGACGAAGTTTGGGCCTTTTTTCGGTGCGACGACTTTGGCCCTGAAATGGTCTTCAAACCCGTCTGGGTGAACTGCATTGGGCCGGAATTTTGGGCCCAGCTGCAAACCCGTCTGGGTTAATTCTCGAACTGCTCCATAGGATTTTAGGATAAGCTTCATAGGATTTTAGGATAGATCTTCGGCCAATGCATGCCTTCCATGATCCTAATGCTGGGGCCCGCCGGTTGGCCACTTGTGTGGTGTGCATGCAACCACTCTTCCTATAAAAGGAGCCTCTTCATACCCTTAATCATGCACCTCCTTCTTCCAACCTCCTTTCCTTGCTCAAAAACTCATTTATTCACTAGTTAGGAAATAATGATTAGGAAAATTAGAGATCCGCCCGTTCAACCCCATGCGACAAACTGGGCACATGAAATGTCTTCCCGGCGAGCATGGACTCCTAGGCCGGGTTGGGAACCGTCGATACTGGTGCCCGAACCGTGGAATCACGTATGGCACAAGCATTCACATGTCCGGGTAACGTCTTCTTCCTGACTCTGCTCTTAATTATAGCATAAATTTGCAAGTAGAAATGTTTAATTCTAGCTTGTTTATTTAGCTAAAAATAATGAAGTAATTTGTGTCGATTACCCGTATTGTTCAAATCGGGCCTTAGAGAACTGAGGATGATAGGCCGATTTTTAGAATAGAACGCATAGTAAACCCGTATTATTCTAACCCGTCTTAGTTTGGCTGCAACTGAATGAGGGGGAAAAGACACGCGTGACTTGGTCCGTTTTAGTTGGGCAGATAGAAAAAGGGTGGCCCAAACCCGTCTGGGTTGGGCTAGGTGAAGAAGAGTTAAACTCGAACCCCTTTCGGCGCAAACCCGTCTGGGTTAGGACGAAAGGGGGTGGCCCAAAACCAATTCCTTTTTGGCCCAAACCCGTCTGGGTTAGGACGAAAAGAGGTGGCCCAAACCCCTTTTTTCGGTCGAAAGAAAAACCAAAAAAAAAAGATCCAAACAGGCCCAAAACCCGCCTGGGTTTGGCTTCGGGCCGAGAAAAGAGAGGCCCCCAATTTAGCGTTGGGCCGAGAAAAGAGAAGCCCCCAATTTAGCTTTGGGTCGAGAAAAGAGAAGCCCCCAAACTGTTCGCGTTGAGCCGAGTGATCCTCTTTTTTTAGCCCCCAATTTAGTGGAAGTTCAATTTAGCTTTTGCTAAACTAGGGATCACTTGATAGTTGCTGTAGTGACTTGCCTCCTTTTTGAATTTTTTCATGGTGGATCCTCAGGAAGATTCCTCGTAATCGGTGGCACATGCGAAACCGATCAAGGTGGTGGAGCATTTTGCGGAAGATAATTGGGCGCTTGCACTTTTAGAAGAGTCGGGATTCGACCTCTTCTGGAAATGTGTCAAGGCCTGGGAACCTAGTACACCACGGGTGATGGGGCGTGCGCTTGCAGAGAGATTCTGGGACTCCACCAACACTTTCCACCTCCCTGTAGGAGAGATGGCCATATCCCTCGTCGACTTTGTGATGATTACCGGGCTACGCTGGGGTGGTCAAGATATCGAATTTGACCCTGTTGTACCGGATCAGGTGATGGAATTACTAGAGCCTGTGCTTGAACGGCGCCGGTTTGGTCGGAAGATGAAGCTTTCTTATGGTTCCTTCGAGGATGTCATAACTTCTGTCGACTTCACTCATATGGATGAGTTTCAGCGTCGCTTCATTTTCTTGGCATATTTTATCTCTGCCACGATGTTTGCCAATCGAGGGGACGATGTTTATCTGACTTGGATGAAGAATCTCCTTGATTTAGAACAAGTCATTCATCGAAACTGGGCAAAGGCTGCATACGCTAACTTCATTCGTTGGCTTCGCATTGGTGTTCGGCTTGGCGCTGATGTGGACCCATTCTTTGCACCGGAGAGTCCGCGGAGATGAGCGGTCCGAGTATGTGGAAGGTGCTCGAGGTAATCTTCGAGACGCTTCTCTTCTATGTGCATTTCTCCTTTTTTAGATCGTGAGTCTCGGTATTGACGTATTTGCAGGTATGGGGGTATGAGTACATTAAGGGATTCACTATCCCTACTCGACACGTCAAGGCAGTGCCGGCCGCAGAACGGTGGCACAAAAACTACCTTGAGCACAAGAAGAAACCATTTGGGAGCTTAGATGAGTTGCGCCGCATCTTGGATCACCTTGAAGAGGTTGAGTTCACATCTTTCATATAATCTCTCTTGCATTTCTTTGGTGCTTATGTTTCCTTTACTTGTGCAGGACGATGTCAATTGGAATGCCTGGGTTGGCTTCGAGATTCCGCAAGACTTTATTCCCTCACGAAATGCGGCGCATAGGGATAGTAGCCTGCGCTTGGTGATGGAAAGTCCGTCCGGTTGGATCTGGAGCCTTGGCGAGAGACTTACGAGGCAAACCCTAGGCCATGAAATGTGGATAATACCATCAGACCCTCCCGAGACCATGAACGATCCGCGAGCCTTGCATGCCGAGGCGTTTGCAGCAGCTAAGGGGGGTTCCTGGTACACTAATCATGCATCAATGGCATCGCCCGCCCAATTCTGGGAGGAATGGGAACAATATCGGGACCGCCTGGCCTTTAGAAAGGTGGGGAACGAGACCTCCATTTGCTCTTTTCATGTTCCTTCTACTATCACCTAATATGACCATTTCTTTGCTTGTTGTAGTTGGGGCCCTATTGCGAGGATGACGAGAAGAGTCGAGCACCTGGGACACGGTTTGCTACCCGAGGGCGACAAGTGAGGACATCAAACCGAACTAGAGAAGATCTGGGAAAGCCGAGGTGATCCCCTTTTCTTTGCTTACTTGTAACTTGCTCAAACTTTGACCAATTTTCCTCATTCCGCGGTGGCGATGGAAACAAGCAAAAGGCTTCCTCAAAAATTACTTCACACTCAAGTGGGCTCGTGAGAAAGACCTTGCGGGTTCTGTGGTTGGGGACGCAAACGTGGATGATGATGCACAGTCTCGTCCTGTGGATCCTCCTCGCTATTCAGATGCGCACGTGCCTCGTGGCCGGTCGGAGCAGATGGACCCTCCTCGACATTCTTCCTTCATGGCCGACGCGAGGCGATCTTATGGGGGCGAAGCTGCTCTCCGAAGGCACGGGGAGAGGAGTAGGCGGAGCACGGGCATGCCGGCTCACGATGACCGTGGGAAAGGTATTTTACTCGAAGATAGTCATTCAACCAGTTCTCACTACGGAGACACGGGTTTTGGCCACGACTTTCAGCGGTCTGTAGAGAACAGTATATCCTCCATGTCTTTGGGTGAGCACGAGCATCAGGTGAGGTCTCATGATCATGGGAATTCTCGTCGGAGCCGCGGTTCTCGTCGTGGTACCCCCAGTTTTGTGGTGGAGACAGGCTCCAAGTCTAGCGCTGTTGGTGGAGCTGTGTGCAGCGAGCAAGAAGGCATTTCGCTGCATTTGGGTACCCCTCCAGAATCTCATCATTCGGGGTCTATGCGTCAATCCTCTCATCCTTTGCCTCAGTACTCTTACGGAATGCCTGAGTACGTTCATGCGTCTCCTGCACCGACTGTGGATTTAGGTTATGGCACTTCCTTTGCGGCGGTCGATCCTACCGTGGTGCTTTGTAGTGATTCGGGTGCATCTGTGGGGTATAACCGTGCCCTCGCAGATGACGCCTCATCAGTGCTTCCGTCCCAACCCGTTGTACCCGTTACTCCTCCTCAAGGAGGTTTGGAGTTGCCTCGAACGTCTGGATGGGAATCACAAACTCAGGAATGGCCGGAATGGTCTATCCCAGAGCCTGTAGTAAGATCTTCTTGGCCTACTCCACAGGGGTGGCCTGGAGGTAATCAAGAGTGGCAGGTTCCAGAACACTCTTAGCTTAATGCAGGCAGTAGCGAAGTGTTGCACCTATCTGGCTCAGGTGGTGATACAGAGGTGGTAGACTCCTCCTACTACCAGTGGGACACTTACTTTGGAGCTGGTGGAAGCGGAGCCCATGGGGCTAATAGCGCCAGTGGTGGTGGCGATACGGAGGTCTGGCATGATGAGGATTGAGAATGATGCACATGCAGGGTCTTTATGCAACGAACCTATGTAATGCTATGCATGCCTCTTTATTATGCACTTAGGACAATGCAATGCAATGATGAAATAATGCTTTTTTTTTTTTTTATGCACTAGTGCGAACTACTGATGTGACGCTTATGCAATGATGGTGCTACGTAATGCACTTTTTTTTCATTTTCATGTTCCCTTATGCATAATGTAACAATAATGTGCAATGCGATATGCAATCTACATGGTGGGATTCCCTTATGCATAATGTAACAATAATGTGCAATGCGATATGCAATCTACATGGTGGGATTGCTCCCACTTCCCCAAACGAAAAAAAGACCAAAATAAAAAAAACGAGAATTAAATGCTACAAGTAAGTTCGAACGACAGTTTCGGGGCCGGCGAAGACATATAACCATCTTGTGGACCCGCATTATGACCCAAAATAGAATTGAAGTGGCTTCGTGATCGAATCCAAAAGCTGGTCTAAACCCGTCTGACTTTCAAGCCCAATAGGAGTTCCACCTGCAGAAACTGGGTCGAGAAGCGGGGCAACGGAGGCCCAAAAACCCGTCTGGGTTCATTGTCGTATTTGGGGCGTTTAGGGCAAACAAACCCGTCTGGGTTTTGCTATAAATGTACGTTCCCCCAATGTCTTCAACACACACCATCCCAAACCGTCTGGGCGCCGCTGTTTTTTTCTTCCCACCGTAAACTTAGTGCCAAACCCGTCTGGGTTTCTCTGCCTAAACCCATATCAAAGCCGCCCTTTCGACCTCATGGCTTTCGAAAAGAAGTTGGCCACGTGGATAAGTACCTTGTCCAAAGAGGAAAAGAGAGAATTGGGGAGGTATAAGCTAACGTCTCTGCTAAGTTTAAGGCAAGTGAAGATAGATTGGGATTTCCTGCGTGCTGCTGAAACCTTCTGGGATAAGGAACTCCACGTGTTTAGATTCAACATGCGGGAATTGGTTCCGTTGCCTGAAGAATGGTCTTCTATCCTTGGGACGAATCATTATGCTCCATCAGTAGTGCCTCCATTGGCTACTGATGCGAGGAAGGAATATAAAGAGCTGCTATGCCTTCCCTCTAGAGTAATTGGGAGTGCGATAATAGGGGATAAGGTGCACTTCCAAACCATAGTGGAATACTTCCAAGCCCCTGAAACCTTAGAGTACGGGCCAGTGGTACGTGTGAGGGCCCCAGTGCTATGCATGCTGGGGGAATTCTGCTTCTACCACGGCGGCAGAAGGACGGGTCCCGCGAATCTGATCCACGTGGTGGAGGATATGGCTCGTGGGTACAATCCTGTGCCGGTAATTCTGGGAGAAACGTTGATGTGTCTAGATGACTCGGACCCGGAGCACGATTACCGAGGCATCCCCTTGGTTCTGCAGGTAAACCCTTTTTTTGTCTTTCTTTTTTTTTTTTTTTTTTTTTTTTTTTTTTTTTGCACAACAGCAAACCCGTCTGGGTTTGCAAACTTATTACACTACTTTGCGGCACAGGTTTGGTTAATGGAGCACCTTAGCCTGGTCGAAAAGGCGGAATCTGCGACAGCGCTGGCGAATTTCTGTCAGCGCAAGAGGAAGTATCCCGGGCGTCGATCAGTAACTGAATGGGTCAAGCTGCTAAAGAAACCTGAAGAGATCATGGTAAAGTGGTGGATTGAAAATTGGCACATTCCAGAGTATATTACTTGCGATCAATGAAACCCCTATGTATGCGTTGCAAGCTTGACACACTTGACATTCTACTTCCCAGAGCGGGGCATGAGACAAATGGGGTTGAGGCAACGTATTCCCAACAAAACTCATGATGCTCCGAAGTTACTTCATCTCAAGAAGAGTGTTGTAGAATCTTGGTTGAAATATTGGGAGAAACGGCTCACTATTCGTGCTCCCTCGAAAGCGCATGTGTCTGAAATGGCTGTTCCTGGTTATCAAGACTGGTTGACGGCGGTAGTGGTAACGAGGAGGGCCGAGGAAACTAGACAGAAGAAAGCTGCTGCAAGAGATAGGCTGGGCCCTAAGGCTGATGTATTGCAGCGCTTGGGTCCCAGGATCACTGTGAAAGATCGATTGGGCCCTAAAACTGATGTGAAAAACAGGCTTGGCCCGTCACTTCCTGGGGTTGTGATGAGAGAGCCTCGGGCTCCTATACCGAAAGGCACTGATACATCTGTTGAAAAAGGAAAAGCCTCCGCGGTTGCGCAGGAGAATGTGAAGAAGAGGTACCGTCCTAAGAACACTGAGGGAGGGACTAGTGGCACTAAAGAGACCGGGGTTGGACTAAAGTCTGCCGATAAGAAGAAAATGAAACAGGCCTGAAGCTGCGCGCCAATTTATATATTTTTCTGTTTTTTTTTTGATAATATTTTAGCTGAACCTTTGTTAGTTACAGTTAGAGTAATTGCACTATTTATTCAAAAGACCAAGTATTGTAATGAATTTCTCCTTTATAAATAGCAATAATAGTCGTTTCTATTTACAACGAAGTCTTCCTTTTGCACAATTTGTGAAACTGAAGCCCAGTACGTGGCCCAAACCCGTTTGAGTTGTTGCTTTCTCAAATCTGAGGCCCAAACCCGTCTGGGTTTCTGCCTGGATGCGACCCCTGGTGAGGCCCAAACCCGCCTGGGTTTCCTTCTGAATGCGGCCCATTGTGAGGCCCAAACCCGCCTAGGTACGTCCAAGTGTCTAGAAATTCCCCTTCTAGTTGCTTGGCCGATTCGGTCGACCCCGTTACGCGTAGAACTTCTTGAACTGGTCCAGGTTGGTGGGCCGTATTAATTCTTCTCCTTCTGTAGCGACTAAACGAGCTGCTCCCCCCGGCAGTATTTGTCTAATGACATAAGGCCCTTTCCAATTTGGCGCAAATTTACCCCTTGGATCTTGAACGGGTGCCCTCATTTCCTTAAGCACTAAATCTCCTTCTCGAAGAACCCGGTCCTTAACCTTCCTGTTAAAAGCCCTAGCTATGCGAGCTTGATACAAGTGCACGTTGTGTAAGGCTCTAAGCCTTCTCTCGTCAACAAGCGTCAACTCTTCATATCTGGCCCTAGCCCATTCAACCGCGGTTGACTTTCAGCAAGTATGCGAAGTGATGGTATGGCGAGCTCAACTGGAAGTACTGCTTCCATTCCGTAGACTAAGGCAAAAGGACTTGCTCCTGTTCCCGTTCGAATTGAAGTTCTATATCCCCATAAGGCGAAAGGAAGCTTATCAGGCCAATCCTTGTATGTTACCGCCATTTTCTTGATGATTCCTGCGAGGGTTTTGTTGGTCGCCTCTACCGCTCCATTAGCTTGGGGCCTGTAGGGCGAGGACTTGTGATGTTTGATCTTATATTTAGCTAATAATGCTTCAACCTCCTTCTTGAAATGGCTCCCATTATCACTGATGATCTCGTGTGGCACCCCGTATCTACAAATGATATTGTTCAGGATGAACTTAGCCACATGCTTCGAGGTGAGCTTTGCATAAGAGGCAGCCTCTACCCATTTGGTAAAGTAATCAACGGCTACCAATACATACTCATGTCCTCCAGTGCCCGTGGGATGTATCTTCCCAATTATGTCTATTCCCCAGACTGAGAATGGCCAAGGGGATATCAATGTAGTGAGATAGGAAGATGGCTGATGTCGTAAATTGGCGTATTCGACACTCGCGCATTTCCTAACGAAGTTGAGCGATCGACCTCCATGGTGGACCAGAAATAGCCTGCCCTTTGAATCTTTTTCGCTAACATTCTGCCATTCATGTGTGGTCCGCACTCTCCTCCATGTATGGAGGTCATTAACTCCTCTGCTGACTTGGCATCAACGCAAAGTAGGTTAATGCCTGTAGCGGTCTTCTTGTAAAGTCGATCGTGAATGATGCAGTATTGTGCTACCATCATTCTGCTCGCTCTTTGTCCTTTAGAATCAGCCTCAGCGGGATAATCTCCTTTCTTCAAGTACGTATAAATGTCGAAGAACCATGCATTCGAGTCTACGATGGGCTCTTCTTCGGAGTACACATAGGCGGGCTGGTCGCGCCGCTCTATTGTTATAGGAAATTCGTAAATTCCTACTAGAATAGAAATCATGGAGGAGAGTTTATCTAAGGCGTCTGCCAACTCATTATTGTCTCTGGGTAGGTATTTGAATTCAATGTGCTCAAATTGCGTCGCAAAGTCCAACAACCGGCGTTGATAAGCCATTAAAGATTCATTTCTGACCTTCCAGGTGTTCTTGGCTTGATTGATGATAAGGCTAGAGTCACCAAACACTCTGATGTGCTTTACTCCTATAATTAATGCTACTTGTAATCCGATGATGCAAGCTTCATACTCAGCCGCGTTGTTGGTCGCGTCGAATTCAAGTTTAACAGAAACGGGATGATGCTCCCCTTCAGGTGATATTAAGAGCACCCCTGCGCCACATCCCATTTGGTTAGAAGCACCATCAAAATACATTTCCCACATGATCTCGTCAGTATGAAAGACTTCTTCGTCTGGGAACTCCAAGTTAGTGTTTGGAGGTTCCTGACAAGGAAAGTCTGCCAGGAAGTCCGAGATGGCTCTTCCCTTGATGGACTTTTGAGGCACAAACTTTAGACTGAACTCTGATAACATAACTACCCATCGAGCTATGCGATTATTGATTGTGGGTTGCTCCATGATGAACCTGATTGGGTTGCACTCAGCGATCACATGCACTGTGTGTGACAATATATAATGTCGAAGCTTCTTCGTTGCACAAACCAACGCAAGAGCCATTTTTTCAATGTTGGTGTATCGACTCTCACAGTTACCGAATTTCTTGCTGAGGTAATAGATGGCGCTCTCCTTTCCTTTTACCTGTTGAGCCAACATAGCCCCCATCGCAGAGTTGGTTATTGTGAGGTAAAGGAGTAGAGGCTCATCCGTGCCGGCAAGCATTAGTCAGGGAATGGGTCAAGTACTCTTTGATTTTGTCAAAGGCTGCTTGACACTGATCATCCCATTCCACCTTTACTCCTTTCTTGAGCTTCTTGAATAGTGGTTCGCAAGTCATAGTGAGTTTGGAAATGAACCGACTGATGTATTGTACACGACCAAGGAAACCTCGAATTTCCTTCTCTGTCTTAGGCGGTTTCATCTCTTGAATTGCCTTGATTTTTGATGGGTCCACCTCGATCCCGCGCTGACTGACCACAAAACCTAGCAACTTGCCTGATGTAACCCCAAATGCGCATTTTCGGGGATTGAGCCTCATGTTGTATTTCCTTAATCGAAGGAAGAACTTGCGAAGATTGGGGAGGTGTTCTTCCCTGGTTTTGGACTTGACGATCATGTCATCCACGTATACCTCTACCTCCTTGTGCATCATGTTGTGGAGAAGGGTATTCGCGATCTACCGACACGTGGCCCCGCGTTTTTAGGCGAAAGGCATTACCGTAGCAAGACGCACTACCCGTGGAGCGGTGAAGGATGTTTTTTCCATGTCCTCTTCTGCCATTTTGATTTGGTTATACCCTGCGTAGCCATCCATGAAGGACAACAGCTCATGGCCGCAAGTGTTGTCTACTAGGACGTCAATATGTGGTAAAGGGAAGCTGTCTTTTGGACTGGCTTTGTTCAAATCTCGAAAGTCAACGCATACCCTCACTCGCCCATCTTTCTTGGGAACGGGGACAATGTTCGCTACCCACTCGGGGTAGTGCACTGCTCGTATGAACTTGGCCTTTAACTGTTCCATCACCTCATCTTCGATCTTCTTTGACCAATCTGGCTTGATTCTACGAGCCCTTTGCCGCACTGGCTTAGCGTCGGGATATAATGGAAGGGTATGTTGAGCGATATCCCTGTCGACACCTGGCATGTCCTCATACGACCATGCGAACACATCTTTAAACTCCTTAAGAAGTTTTGTGAATCCTGTTGCTCCTTGTCTGTTAGGGACTTACCCAATTTGAGCTCCCGGGGGTTATCTTCCGTCCCTACATTTATGCTTATGGTATCTTCAATGATCGCCACTTTTTCCTCAAATGCATCCATGGCTTCTGTTAATTCATTTTGGTCTTTTAAAGGTTCAGCATATTTATTATCAGTGTTGGCACAACAGTTCGAGTAGGCGGAAATGTTCATCTTATTAAATGCAGAAATGGATACATCAACAGACTCTGGGTTAACCCCGACCAACTTAGAACTACTAGAACCTGACTCTATGACCTTTGGGACAGACTCTCCTACAGAAAGTGTAAATTTATTCTCTTCATCATCGATCCAGGTGATCTCATGATGGCCGCCGTCTTCTCCGATCAACAGACTTGGATCAAAGCTTGGGTTGGATAGTGCAGCGATGACTGGATCGACGACTTCTTCCTTGCGTGCCTCTTGCCCGAAGAGCATTCCAAAAATGCCGCCTCCGGCGAGGTGGGTCCATTCCAGAGGTGGACGACTTCTCCTAGGCGGGATGAATGTGGCGGTCGTGGTGATGGCACAGTCATTGAAAATTTCTAATCCCGCCACTAGGATACCCTGAGATTTTAGGTAATGTGGTTCTGGGAAGCCGTAATAAGGGAAGTCATCACCCTCTCTCAAGAACTGTCCATTAAGAGTGCGTGGATACGGTTTGACTTGGTATAGGGTTGGAGGGTTGTCCAATCTTTTCTGTTTAGCCATGGCTAGCTTCATTAGTTTCACTTCCTCCTCAGTTGGTTTGTAGCCTAGCCCGAATCTTCCTTTGTTCTTGAACACTTTGAAATTTGGCGCCAACTTGTTCTTAGGATTTCGCCCGAGTGGCATCCCTGGAAAGTGACCTTGCTTCCTCAATATGGCATGGATATTAGGGTTTGAGTAGGGATTGAAGTCAAAGTGAGTTTGATCCTGGCTCAAAGCCGCTACCATCTCAAAGTTGTGCGGCTCGCCACCGGTGAGCTATGTTCAATCTCGAGTGTGGGTTTCTTGGGGTCAAAAACAGCACTGAGAGGTTTACTTGAGATCGTGACCACTTGGCCTTGAATGATCAATTTCACCTTCTGGTGTAAGGTGGAGGCGACAGCATTGCACTCATGTAACCAAGGCCTTCCGAACAGCATGTTGAAAGAAGCCGGGATGTCAAGAACGACGAATTCAACGTTCTTACTTATGTAGTCCATGGTGATGGGAAGCACAACCGATCCTAGCGACTTGCGAGGGGAGTTATCGTATGCGCGCAGCTGAACAGTATTTTGTGTCAAATGCTGTTTTTGAACTCCCAACTTTTGTGCGGTTCTCCATGGACAGACATTGACGGCCGAACCATTATCCACGAGAACAAGTGGTATGGTTTGAGTAGAGCACATGGCGGTGAGGTAAAGAGCTTTGTTGTGAGACCCTCCTTCCTCAGGTAAGTCTTCATCCCCGAAGGTGATGGTAGGCTTCCCGGAGATGATGTGAGAGATGATATCCTCTGGTGATGCTGAGGTAGGGACCATGAGCTTATTGAAGGCATCCAGCAGTATTTGCCTATGGTCTTGCGAGGCACACAAAAGTTGCCAAATCGTGACTTCGGCCTTGGTTTTCTTCAGCTGTGTGAGGAAAGGATCTTCTGGTGGAGGTGTAGGGGTTCCCGTTGTTTCGGGATTAGGGGTCGCTGCTGACAAGGTAGCATTCTTGTTATAGTAGCGGCCGGACCGAGTAAGGACTGCAGCTTGGGGAGTTGTTACTTCTTCCACATCTCCTCCCTCGTCAGAAGAGTCGTACAACGGATGTCTATTGGTTTCATGGTCAGTGGACTCTTCACCTTCTTCTTCACTTTCGCTGTCCCAAATGCCGTTGACGATGAGTTCCTTCGTAAGCGGGGGAATAACTGGGGTAGGTTGACCCATTTCGGTGATGAGAGTGGACGGATCAAAACGATTCCTCTCCAAAAAGATGGCATTGGTGTGATTAGGCAACGGGTTCTCCTTGTTGTTGGGTCTTCGAGACGGGTTTGGTGGAGGAATAACACCGTCCCGGATTAGCCCTTCGATCTTATTTTTCAAAGACCAAAGATACTTCGTGTCGTGACCTCGGCAAATGATGGAAATTGCAGTATTTGTTCCCATCCCACTTTGGAGGCTTAACAACAGGTTCCGGTGTTGGCAATTGGATGATGCCCTTTTTCGCCAGCCTTTCCAACGCCTTGGCATAAGACATGTCCAGCGGGTGGTAAGAGTCATACTTCGGGGTGTATGGCCTTCGTTGGATGGAATTAGTCTCAACAGTTTTCTGAGGGGGGCTAGCCGCGCTAGTGGCCCTTCTGTTGGAGCTAGATCCTTTCCAACCAGAATGTTGTGTGCTTTTCTCATTGTTAGCAGCTTCAATTTGAACACACAAGTCCTTTAAGGTTTCGAAGTCCTTGATGGATTGGAAGCCAAAATGCCGTGTGATGCGGGGATGAATACTTTGCTTGAAAGTGCTTAGTTGCATCCTAAAGGGGACAGACTCATCGATTTCGGATAGCATGGAGTGCCATCGCTCGTAATAAGAGAGGAATGACTCGTCCTCCCTTTGTTTCATGGAAGTTAGGTCATCTACAGTGACCTCCTTTTACTGCAGGCGACTAAAATGATTTATGAAGGCCTTGAATAACTCATCTGCATTGGTCTTGACTTGCAGGGGTAGATTTTGGTACCATACCTTGGCCTTACCTTCTAGAGTGGAAGGGAAGACTGTGGTGTAGAGACCTTCATCTACCTTTTGGAGGGGAGCCAGCCTCATGAATTCCTCCAAGTGATGAGATGGGTTTTCAAAGGGCCTAAATTTTATGTTTGGCACCTCAACCTTGTCCCTTATTCTCGATACATGGTGTTTGGGGATGGCCAAATCCATGCAGGCGTTGGTGAAGGTCGGATCAGCTTTCATCATCCTTCTGGTGAGCATATCGACCTTCTCTTCGAGTTTTTTGACATAGGGGTCCTCCGAAGTTTTAGAGTTATTCAGTACAAGTTTGGACTTGACTTCACCAAATGACTTAGGTTTTGGGCTTCCATTTTTGGATTTGGGGCGACCCTCTCCAGCCCCATCATCAGCCTCGGCCTCAGACTCGGAGCCATAATAGTTTTCCTCTTCCTCAAGTTCGATGCCCAGCTTTTTGTTGATCTGCTTAATGGCTTCCAGCACGCCATTCATAGTTTGTTGATTTTCACTGAACTTCTTTTCTAGCTTCTCATTGGTTCTGTCCTCCTGGTCTGCCATGCAAATGGCAATTGCTTCTGTATTCGCCGTCTGACCCATCAAGTTGCTTGTCACCAGAACTCTCCCCGAAAAGGTTGTTGGCTAGGGATCCTGACATGGTGGATTCACTGGATTCACTGGATTGGGCCGGTGGTCTGTAGTTGGGATTGCGAATAAGTCTGCCGGTTTGTGGGTCACGGATGCGGGCTCGGAGATGGTCTGCTATCTTGTCTGCATGGAACTGATTAGTGCTCGAAAGAACCTTTATACCACCCACCCAATGCATGCATGACTTAATGGACCTATATGAACCTAGGACATGGACATGACGCCTAAATGCTGACACAAGGGCGACTCACCCACTTTTATGGGAGTGCATGTCCTAACTCTATATGGACTTAGCATGATGACTGACAGGACTGATACTCATTGGGTATCTGACTCAAGGAGCGTCATAAAGGGCCGAATAGGATCAATAGTAAGTGGATTGGGCTGACTGCAGTATCGAACAGTTTGGCCCGATGTGGAAGGAGAAGAAAAACAGGCCCAAACCCGTCTGGGTTTGAACTGTAATCCCTCCCTTTCAAATAGGCATAGACAGGATTCCACAGTGAGTCCAACTAGGACAGGCCCATCAAACCCGTCTGGGTTTAGGTCCGTCCGTCTCTCATATGATCCTACACGGGCTAGAATGACGTTCCACTCATGATCGGGCTAGACACTTGGACTCAACTTTTACAGGATTAATTTACATGACATACAAATGCGGGATGAGCCTAATCATGGCTTTAGATCCAGGTTTTTTTTTTCTAGGTTTAGGGAGATGGATAGGGTACCACATGTTCTCGCCCCGGTGCATTTTCCTTATATGGAATTCATAGGAAAAATGTGTGGGGTGTTGCTCTTTGGGTTTCAAGGAAACCTTTAGAGTGTAACACGGGTGAGAGAAGAGATCAAATGCTTGGCGATGTAAGTGCATCCCACAAGTAGTGACCTCCCGCTCTCGGGACTGATTCCTAGTTTTACAACCTAAACCAACGCTTTTGTGCTCCCCAGCCATAAAGGCCCAAGAGTAGCCTGGTATGCAATATGCCTAAAAATGATAAAAATGTGAAATAAATTAATTCCTCCCTTTTTTACAAAATTCACTAAAATTTAATTCTTTCAAGTTTTACCCTCTTTTTAAGTTTAAGTCCCCAGTGGAGTCGCCAATCTGTAGACCCCGAAAAATTGTTAACCTTTTTCGCGGCGCTACTTAAAAGTGATTGAGAGTCGGCTAGGATTGCTTAACCTTAAATAAGGTTGAACTTTTAAGAATATTTTCGCTGATAGATTAATTCGATTTATGCGTCATAATCCCGAGATTCACCCTTTTTAAGAAAAAAAAAGAGATATAAAAGGAAAGGGAAAACAAGAAAACCCGTCTGGCCCCAAAAAAAAGGCTAAAGGAAAGATTTGAAAAAGAAGGTGATAAACCCGTCTGGGTTCATGAATTGAACCGAGCCGGGTTAACTCAGGTGCTATCCGCAGATTGGACCGAAGAAATAGCGAAGCGAAAAGAAAGTGAAAAAAAGACAGTAAACCCGCCTGGGTTCATGGATTGAACCAAACCGGGTTACCGTTTGCGCTATCGGCAAACTAAACGAAAGAAACAGTAAAAAGAAGGTGAAAAGAAGACAGTAAACCCGTCTGGGTTCATGGATTGGACCGAATCGGGTTGTCTTTCGCGCTATCCGCAAATTAAACGAAAGAAACAGTAAAAAGAAGGTGAAAAGAAATAAAAAAAAAAACCGCACCACAGAAATAAAAAAGAACATACCGAAGTATGAATATAGAGTCGCCAGTTGAATTTTTAGGAGAAAAACAACAAACCATTTGACACGGACTCCGGTCTACGAATCCAAAGATAGATTCGGGGGTAAGGTTACGAATTTGACAATTAAAATTGTCAAATCCGCCTATTCAACCGAATAGACTCTACTAGAATTAAATCAAAGCGGAAAAAGTTAAAAGGGGGGGGAATTAATTATGAATCTCACAAGTTTAACATTAATGTCGTGCAAAAATATGGAATGGAAAATACAAAAGAAACGTGAATTCGATAGGTTACGTTACATGGTTTACATCAATGATAACTATTCTAACCTTTAGTGAAGTAGCATGCAAAGGGAGAGAAAAGGTAGAGAGAATATGCTAGTGTCAATACTCTAGCATAATGTCGTGTGTAAAATGAGAGGGGTTAGGGTTTAATTTATAGTGGAATGAGGAGATTAGGGGTACGTTTAGGGTTATAGTTTATAGCCGCAAAATCAATAAACCCAGACGGGTTTGGGCTGGAGGATGGAATGAAAACTGGATGAACATCAGACGGGTTTGGCTGGAGGCGGAAGTAACGTGGGCCCAACCCAGACGGGTTTGGTCTGGTTTTCTATTGGCCAGTTTTGCTTGCTTCCGGGTTAGAAAAGAAATGGGTTTGCATGCCACTAAATTACTCGGCTAGCTTATTTTTTACAAATAACTAAAACTAATACCGGTACAAAATCCGGTGTCTACAGCTCCATTTCAGTATGCGGAGGGGGAGGTGGAGGAGGCGCTTGTTCCTCATCTGGATCACTGTGGGGATGATCTTCAGCATGATCACCATTGGGATCCGCCATTGTCTCAGATGGGTCAATCACCAAAGACTCAACTCCTTCTTCAGATGCTCCTTCGTCGGTTGCTTCCCTATCAGTCGCCCCTGATGACACGCGATCCTCGTTACTGTCGTAATGGATGTCAAAAGTTTCCAACCGGCCGGTCTCGTCCCTTTGATAAACCCGGAACCAACCTATTCTGTCCTGAAAGGTGAAGGGATTTGAAGACTCAGCTCAATGTCGACCTCTAAGACTTCATGCATGCAATGAATGAAGAATTTTATTTGAACCCCGAAAGACCGAACTAAAGCTCTAAATCATATGCGGGGCCCGAATAAAACCCTTATGCAAAATGCAGACTCTAGCCCAAAATGACATGTTTAGACCTTATCGGGTCGAACCCAAAACAGGCTCAGGCCTCACATAAGGGCTAAACATACCCTTTTTAGCTGACTATGGCCACCAAACAGCCCATATGAATAACACAAGGCTGAGCTCCACAATAAATCCGCGAGGATCCATGCGACCCAAGCTGGCTTGTGTGATCCAGATAGTCTGCCGGTACCAAACAAAACGCATGCATGCTGACCCCCGACCTTATAACACCTTAATTTAGGCTTGGGAGAGACCGAGCTCACAAGAAATCCGCGCGGATTTCTTGGGCTCAGGCCTACTTCCGGGCCTAACTTCAAGTTTGACGCTTAAAAGAGGTGGAGAGAGAAAATGATTTGGACCATACAAAGTCCGGCCAAAATCCGCGCGAATTTCTGTGGGCTTGACCTTTGTATGGGCCAAATCAAATACTGCAACCCAAACGCAGGAACCACACACGCCTCGGGTTAGGCCCCGTAGGGTCTGAGCGCACCAAGATCCTGGCGGATTTCTTGGGCTCAAGTCCCCTATTGGGCCTAAACCAAGGTCTGACAACTGAAGGAAGGACCCAGATCATTAATTTGGACTATGCAAGTCTCGGTCCAACATGAGATCCGCGTGGATCCCGAAGACTCAAATCCTGTATATGCCAAATTAAACATCCAGTCCGGGTATGCAGACACATGTTTTTATGTTTTTTTTTTGTCTAAGCATTATGGCACGGTCTCGGGTTCGAAGGTTACGAAGAGCACATAGCACACAAATGAGTTCCAACTTAACCAAGGGCCTATGTTTAGAGGGTTAAGGGGTCGGTTCATCCTAACCTCTAGTTCGTGTCCCGAGTATTTGATCTTCCATGGGGTGCATGGCAAGATTAACACACTTGGGTTGCTCCCTTTTATCATATGGATTAGGGAGTGGTGCACGAGTGGGAAAAACAACCACCGGCTCGGTGAAGGTCTAAATGGACCCACCTGAGTTGAATGGTTCATGTTTTCCCAAAAACGGTCAAAATAAAAGGGTTCACCTAAACGGTGCCTTGTGTGCCCAACTAAGGGGAAGGCCCGAGAAATGCAAGTAATGCCTAAATAAAAAAAATGTGACAACTTTTTTTAAAAAAAAACAAAAACAAAAACCCGACTTTTCAAGTGTTACCCACTTACTAAATAAGTCCCCAGTGGAGTCGCCACTGTAGGGCCCGCGGCCCGGAGGGCACGGTCCCCCACGGAGTGTCGAAACGACGTAGGGTTGCTTATCGGTCCTAGGGTGTAATTTTAATGTTTTCGTATGCACTTTCCTTCATGTGGCTAATACCAAGAACACGATCAAACCTTACGGTAATCAACATCTATTCGGGAATGGGTCGGAGCCCCGCGTCATCCAGAAATCCACGCGGATTTCACAGATCATTTGAGGCCCCAACCCATCCGAATGGGATAATGGTCCCGGCCAAGCAAACAAAGCGGTGGTATACAGGCCAAAAATCCGCGCGGATTTCCAGCCTGTATACACAATTGACCCGTTGTTTCGCTGGCGACGACCATTTTGGGCCCAGATGATCACTGGATCGGGACCACAGGCCAGAAATCCGCGTGGATCTCTAGACAGTGCTCCCGGCCGGTTTTCATCTGGGTCGTGATTACTGAACTTCAAGGATTAATTTGACCATATAAGGGCATTTAATGTGCGTGAAAGGAAAAAAAACCGGAGTCGCCAGTCAATTTTTATAAAAAAACTAACAAAAAATAAAATAAATGAACTCCACGATCTCCGAACCGAGATCGGGATCGGGGGTAAAGGTGTCGATGTAGGGGGGTGCCCTTGCATCGCCCGCCATGGCGGCCTCTACTAGATCGGGTTTTTACTTTAAAAAAAAACTAAAAAACAACAAAGTTGTCACATTATATAAAAAAAAGTACATGCAAGAAAAAGAAAACAAGTAGTGCAAATGATAGTCTGGAAACAAAGCGAACGAAAGAGTTACATCGGGCGGGGCGTTATGACTACATTTTTACAAATTGATCAAACGATGCTGAAAGTGAAAGAATGGAAATGGAGCCCTACCAAATCCGCGCGGATTTGCCCAGTTCCAAATAGGTATCTAAAATCTTCACCCAAAAACTGCTCGGAACTGCGGAAAAGTTATGCCGAAATCCGCGTGGACCCTCTGCAGTCGGCTCTCAAGTGTATTTCTCTCTCTTTTTTTTATCAGAGTTCTTTCTGCTAATTTTCGCTCTCCCCCTTTGGCCGAATCCGCGCGGATTCCTTTTATAGCCAAAGGGTCAGAAGCGGCTTTGGACGGTTTTTCTCACGCCTCCTGGAAATCCGCGAGGATTTCCCATTTCAGTGCTCGCGGTTGTGATTAAGATTGCTGAGAAATCCGCGTGAGACCACCTAGGATCCGGACTGACCCAAAAACCGGATCCGCCAGGCTCTGAGTAAACCCAGTACATTTTGCCCCGGTTTTGCAAATCCGCATGGACCCGCTTCCCCAGCTGGGCCAAGTTTAGTAAATCCGCGTGATCCCATGGACTGACCCACGGTACATTTTTGCCCCGGTTTTGCAAATCCGCGTGGACCTTCAATTTCATCAAAGCACCTGATTCTGGCCCAAAATCCGTGCAATTCTGGCCCAAGGATGGATCCGCGTGATTTTGGGTCTCGGTACATTTTGGCCCTGACTTTGTAAATCCGCGTGAGCCCGCCATTTTGGGCCTAGCTTGCAAAACCTGCGTGACACTGATGCAATTTTGGTCCGACTGTATTTTGTGTCTACAGTATGTAAGGTAGATAATGAAGTATGAGTAATGTGAAAAAAAGATGAGATAAAGTAGCTAAGAGTGGAGTAGATAGAATAAATTTAACCTACATCACAAAAAAACTTGACCTTAACCCGTGCACTAGTGACATACTGGCATTTAAGGGAGTGTTTGATAAGGAGCCTGAGGAAAATTTTCCATGGAAAGTTGTTTTTCGTGGAAAATATTTCCCTTACTCACCTAAGGGAAAATTTTCTTATGGTACGTTTGGTTCTTTTACGGGAAAATGTTTACTAGGAAAATTTTCACCGGGAAAGTTTTTCCTATGAAAATTTTTTCTGAGAAAGAATAATTCACAGTGTCTAGTTTACATTTTAAAACATGAGAAAGCTTGTGGAAAAACTCATTTGAAATGTCCAAACTACCATATATATGTTAATTTATAAAATAGTTTTTAGGGGTATTTTTGGAAACAAAGTTAAAAAAACTTTTCCTTTCCTATGGGAAAAAAACCTTTCCAAACCCCTCATGGGAGAGTTTTTACCATGAAGTTTAGCAAAATTATAGGCTCCATTCAAAATTTTTCCTATCTCTATTTTGCTCCCAAATATGGGAAAGTTAAGTCAATTAGGGAAACTTGACTAAGTTTCCCAGGAAACACCATTAACCAAACACACCAATAGGAAAACCTTGAAAATGGTGGATCCCCTATCAAATTTGGAAAAAGTTTAATTGACCCACTGGGTCAAAAACCCACCAGCCAGCTCATAACATAGTATGACATGACATTACAAGCTGGAACTCCATGCTGGCCATATATCATTATACCCTCCCTTCTCATTAAATACTGCCTCTCTCTCCTATTTCCTATACAGCCGCCCATATTTCCCAAAACCCGCGCATGGAGGTCCATCATCATTCTCCTTCCTTTTCCATCTCCACAGCCAAAAGAAACCGCCTCTCCCCCCACATCCATCGACGGCGACGAAATTGTAGACGTCAGAGATGTCGACGACAGCTCCCAATCTCCCCAGCGAGACCCTAACCACTCACCACCACCCACCAGTACCATAAAAAGAAGTCGGAGATGTAGATGACGCCAGAACCATAGACGACGGAGAAAGTATAAGATGGCGTATCCGACGACATATTCCTTCACCACCACCATCAATGAAGACGACAATTTTATTGAACGATTCAGATATGTTGATTCGTTTCTCTTCAATTGTTTAGGGTTTTTGTCCTGTTTTCTTATTCCTACTCTTTTCTTGGTTCAGATTCCTTTGTTTTTGTTAAATTTTTACGGTTTCTTGCATTGATTTGTGGTTTTCTTGGTTCGGATTTATTTTTTCAAATTTTTACGGTTTCTTCCGTTGATTTGGGGTTTTCTGGGTTAAGATGTATTTTTTTCTGGGTTAGGGTGTATTTTTTCCTTTTATTTTCTCGGTTCAGAATTTTTTTGGATATAGCTGAATGAAAGCAACTAAAGGCAATGAAAGCAATTGAAAAATAGTAACAAAAGAAGCTAACTTCATTGATTAACTGGTGAAAAATAAGAAAAGAAGGGCAACATAAAAACCGAAAATTTAAAAAAAAAAAAAAGAAAAACACACTGCCGAAGTTTTTAAGGAGCTTAACCAAGACAAACATTTGATGGGGGAGTGGGGGACCTAATCAATGTCGATTATGGGGGTGCCTTCTGGAATTGGGGAGGATGCTTCAGGGGTCGACTTCCGCTTTCTGCCCATATTACTTCCTGGGGAATTAAAGGGGTGGAGTTGCTTTGCAATGCCCCACCTCCCAGGAGTTGACTGGGCTGCCTTCAGTATAATATCCAACTCGACCAATCCCTTCCCACGCCAAATGTAGTCCTTGAGCATCACCCCGTTGTCATTTTGAGATAATCATGTGAACAACTCTTGAATGTTAGCCTTTAGACATTCGTATTTGACTTCGTAAGGTTGGGCCTCTGCATTTGGAGTTCTTGGGGTTAGTTTTCTCCTAGCTGTTTTGGGTGTGCTTGGAGATGGTTTGGGCGATGGGTTTGGTGATGGATCCGGTGTTTCTTTTTTTACTGTAGCTAGAGATGGAGGAGGTGTAAGATGAACATTGTCATTTTCGTTGGGTTGGGTGTTTGGAAGTTTCATGGTTGAGTTAGGAGAATCCATTTGAATTGGGGAAAAGAATGTGTTTGAAAGATAAAGGAAGAAGAGATGCGTTTGTATGAGATGGTAAATGTATAAGAGGTAGTAGTATTTATAAGGTCATTTCTTTGATTTGAATTTTGATCACAAATCTGCATGCTGAAAAGTAATTAAGGCATAATTGATTTTGTTGTGGAAAACGAAGGGTCATGTCTGAATTTGCATGTTTTATCTTTTTTTAAGGTTAAGTTGGGAGGGTGTTAGAGGGATTCAAATCAGGCATTTTCGATATTTCATTACAAACTCTGGTGTTATGTTTGAGCTTAAAAAAATTGTTTGTGATGTTATTTTGAAATTTTAAGATAGACTATGGCTATTTTAACCCTTGAAATCTTGTTGATTCTGGTTTTATGGTATTTGGATGCAAATCTGGGTATGTTCGTTTAGCTATTTGGATGCAAATAAAGTAGATAGAGTTAATGAATATTTTTCAAATCTGATACTTGGATGCAAATCAGTTTAGCAAATGTCAGGTTTTACTAGTTTTTTGATGTGTGTTCAATACCTTGCAGTGGATAATCCATGGATTGAAGGCACAGATATATGAAGTTTTTTCTGGCTTGTATTACTTATATGTGTATAATTGAAATGTACAGCTTTTCATAAAATCTGTATGCTGAAAAGAAGCAGGTTGTAATATTATTTATTATTCAATCAATTTGTATTTATTTTTGTCTCAATTTCCCAATCTCTATTGTTACCAAAATTTCTGACAATTTTTTTTGTCCAAATCTGTATTCTTAGTAACAATTTGTTTTTTTTTGTCCCAATTCGTATTCTTACTAACATTTCAAGTAACTGATATTTGAAGGCACTGATATATTATTCAATTTGTATTCTTACTAACATTTATTTATTTGTCAATAGTAGAATATTGTTAAATATAAATAGTATGTTCAACATGGATTCATCCTTTCCATTGATTGAAAATGATATTGAAATAAACAATAAAATGTTGCATAAATCCATATGTTACATGACTTTCATAATGAACTCAAATTATTAGCATAAATAAACCCATTTCCATAATCTATAAACTAAGCCCATTATCTTCATCTTCATCATCTTCATGTTCATCTTGTTTGTTTGGAATGATGTATTTGACCCTGACCCGGCGTGTATAAATATTGTTAGGTTTAATGCACTTGACATACATCATTGACATAATGTAGTTATATCAAATAATAATCTTACCGGCGTAAAATGAGTAGGAGGAATAGTTAGGGGGTTGTTGAATAATACCTACATAATTATAGGTGAAAAATTATTTGTAATGTGATTTTTTTGATAATCATTACTTTGTAAAATAAAAGGGTTATATTACATTACCTGGGGGTACATTTGGAACCCATTTGGAGCGTTAGATCCTTGCGACATTCGATACCCAAAGCCATGTGTCATTTGGAATCGTGGGTGAACAATGGCGTCAGGTGGCATTTGGAAGCCTGGTGGAACACTGGAGGTCGGAAGCGTTTGTTGTGTTCTCCTTCTGGTACGGGGCTGTTCATTATGATAACCTGCTCTCCTTGACTGTCTCCTACCTCTACCCCTTTTATCGACGGGGTCGTTCACATGGATAGAATCGTTGGTATTGTCATTGGCACCCGTTCGAGTAGTTCCCTCCTTGGCAGGCCTCCTACCGTATGTTCTGCCGATCTTGTTTATGCACCGGGACACGATCCCATTACGGTCCCCCATAATGGATGGTGCCTTCTTAGTCAACTCTGAAAGGGCTGTGATCATCTGTTTGAACATTTTCTCGTCCATCATGGCCAATGTCGAAACAGGCTCGAATGCACTTTGCAGTTTTTGAAATCGGATAACCTCTTTTGTTTTGGACCGGTGCAGTTCATAGTACAGAACTTTTATTGTTAGATGTTTTCTCGGCAAGTCCTTCCTCCACCGGTCGAGAATGTACCTATCCGGAACGCAATCCAGTCCCTCCTCGCCAAAAACACGCAGTACGTGGCAGCACAATATTCCCTTGAACTCAAACTTCTTGTAGTCACACTTCATTTCTAGGGTCTCCCTATCTACTATGACGGTAAACCTGGATCATCTAGTTGTGATTTTTTCGACGGTGGCCTCCTAAGAATCACCTCGTAAGTGCATGTCCTCTCATCGTCATGTGTCTTCTCGGCGTTCACCACATAAATCAGGCTTTTCACCTCGTTTTGAAGCTCAACAAACTTGTTTGAAGTGTATAGCTGCTGGAATACATGCTCATAAAAAAAGTCCGATGTACATTGGACTGGTTTATCCTTTGCACGAAACGTTTCTTTGTCCTCTTCTCTGACTCTCTTTGCTAGAGCGAATCCAAATTGACCAACAAATTGTTTGAGTGTGGTGTTGACATTCACGAATCCTTTGAAGAAGTAGTTCATTCCCTCACTTCTTTGAGTGCTTGACATTCCTGCCCAAAACTCGTCCTTGAAGTATACGGGCACCCATCTATGCCTTTTATCGTACATGTCATTGCACCAGTTGGAGTTGTGTAGGCCGTACGTGTCAACCCACTGTTTCCATTTTGCTTCGAATTCCTCGACATCAAGAGAATCGTAAAGAGTATCTCTGAGCCCTCGAAGAATATCATTCCCCTCTGGTTTATTGCATAGATGTTTCTTCGCATTCTTCATCACGTGCCATATGCACCATCTGTGTCGCGCATTTGGAAATACCTTTGCGATAGCCTTGCCTGCACGTCAAACATTTAACTTGTTACAAAATGTCAATCACGTGGAAAAATTAAGTGCATATAAAAAAAATAGAATAGGATTATTAAATATGACCTATGGATTGGCATTGATCTGTTACGATCGCGGTTGGTGCTTTCCCCGACATGCACTTCAACCACGTCTCAAACAACCATATGAAGTTATCGGCTTCTTCTCTAGCCAACAATGCACAGCCGAGCAGGATGGACTGCCCGTGATTGTTAACTCCAATGAAAGGAGCGAATGGCATCTTATAACGGTTGGACACATAAGTCGCGTCGAACGACACAACGTCCCCGAAGTCCTCGCAAGCTGTTCTGCTCCTCCCATCCGCCCAAAATACGTTCCTCAGAGTTCCGACGTCGTCGGTGTCATACATGAAGAAAAAGTTGGAGTTACTCGACATCATCTCCTGAAAATGTTCCGTCATCGCCTTGAAGTCTCCGTCTTGCAATGCGAGTCTCCTTACCTTACTGATAACGTTGCGGCAATCTCTCTCGTCAAAAGGAACTTGATCATGCCCACCGTATTGCACCGCAATTGAGTTGAAGTTCTTGGAAATCGGCACGCCGGCCGTGTCGTTATTTATCATCCTCCTTTGATTCCCGAAACTTATGAACTTGTAGTTTCGCATGTATTTCGTGTCTACAGGATTACATTCGTGGTTGTGGTTTGTGTCGACTGTAGTCAACTTGTATTTTCCGCTTTGTTGTTGGAATGTGGCGGTGACTTTGAAACCACACCCGGTGATAGAAGTGCTAGATGATCGGTTTGGATTTGAACTGTTTGACTTGAACATGCCATGTTTTGTGCAAACTATCCTTAGCTTCTGGTACACTGCTTCATTTTCCGTGGTATGTTGTGTAGTTAACTTTTCGGAGCTCCTAATACGTACTTGGAACCCATTGGCACGACCGTACTCATGCATGTGGATTTCAAATTCCGCAACCGAATCAAACTTTATCCCCAAAAAAGGGGCAGTGACATCACCAAGAGAATAGTCGTGTCATCCACATCATCTACGTGCATGAAACCGCCACCCAACCCATCATCCGCCTCAGAGTCAGGTATACCAACATGGTGTTCATCTCCGAATAAATCACGAAATAAGTCGTTACAATTACCGTCACCAGTCGGTTCGTCATCATGTTTCAACAACTCCTCTAACGGATCATACTCGGAATCACTGTCACAATCCTCGTTCAAGTCTATTTGTCTGGATCCCATGATTGTAGCGCTTAAAATCTACAAATTAGAGAAGGGGGCAATAAAATTAATAAAAAAAATACATTAGTCATTAAAAAAATATTGAAGTAGCGATTAAAATCTACAAATTAAAGAAGTGGACAATAACATTAATAAACAAATACATTAGTCAATAAAAAAATATTGAAATTTAATAAAAAATAGAGATTAGGGATTAATTTAATAAAATTAATAAAACAATTGAACGAAATTAATAAAATTTCACAACCAACAAACAATTGTATCAAACTAATAAATTTTATGTCATTGATTTATTATAATTAGTAAAACCATCCCTGTAATTTATATGTAGCATATGATCATTAAAATATAACAATCCTTGTATTTGATATTTGATTGGTCAGTGATTTGGGACATGGATTGCTGACAGTTGAAATGATAGTGAACATGGACCGTCGGATTGATTAAAATGTGACGCCCAAGATCGTATACCTCTTCCCGCCCACTTTCCCCAAAAACCCTACCCGAATTCCCGCCCACTTTTCAACTTGTTTCCCCCAAACCCTAGTTCTTGCTATTGAAAAAATCCCCTTCAACTCTCTGAAGCC
Organism: Portulaca oleracea; assembly: GCA_029582165.1. Taxonomy (NCBI): domain Eukaryota; kingdom Viridiplantae; phylum Streptophyta; class Magnoliopsida; order Caryophyllales; family Portulacaceae; genus Portulaca; species Portulaca oleracea. Next base: position 19,174,354 of record CM055882.1, on the reverse strand, counting down.
CCCACGCACCCCAATCTTTCTCTCTCTGTCACTCTCTTTCTCCCTCTCTCCCCCTCGCTATCTTTCTCTCTCTCTCTCTCTCTCTTTCTCTCTCTATGTATCTATGGCATCTAAACCTAAACCCACCATTTCCTCAACACCAATTCCTCAACCCCTTAAATCGAATTTGGTTTCCATCTACAATATTTGCGGATTATCTGGTTTCCATCTTCCATATATTCTAAAAGGTAAATTTTTGGTTTCTGGGTTTTGACAATATGTGGGAATTATGTAAAAAAATTGAAAATGGAGGTCAGTGTGGATTACCGTATTTAATTTGGATTATATTCTGATCATTTGATTTCTCCCTTCTTCTCTTACACAGAACTTTGGTATTGATATGTGGATGATGTTCTTGGATTTTTCTCCTTGTATTTTATTTGGATGTTAGTGTGGATATCTATCTCTGTATTTTGTTGATGTAACTGTGGAGTGGATTTTGTTTCCCATATATAAGTGTTAGAATGTTGGTATTTATCTGTTTGAAGAATTTGTAATAGTTAGATTTGTAACGGTAAAATGGAGTTATGATTAATGTAGTTTTTCAAGACAATTGTTATCATTTTATTGGATTTGAAAAAGAAACATCAGATGCTTCTTATTGTTCTGTTATTGATGTAGGTTATCTGCCGTATTGGTTTTGTATATGAAATTAATCTAACTGTGGTTTTTGATTCCCATCTTAAATTCTATGATTCATGGAAGAAGAAGACGCAGATGAAGAAGAAAAAGAAGAAGTTTATACAAAAGAAGAAGAAGAAAAAGAATTAACAAGAAGATGGTCTGTAAGACGAGGGAGATCAAAAACGCAAAAATTGTATTAATAATATTAATTAATTAACAACAATCATGCTCTGTATTTATTTGTCGACAAATATTACTAATTTCCTTTTTAATTATGGTATGAATTTTGTTTACTGCCGTATTGGTTTTGTATATGAAAATAATCTAACTGTGGTTTTTGATTCTCATCTTAAATTCTATGATTCATGGAAGAAGAAGATGCAGATGAAGAAGAAGAAGAAGAAGAAGAAGAAGTTTATGCAGAAGAAAAAGAAGAAGAATTAACAAGAAGATGGTCTGTAAGACGAGGGAGAAAACCCCAAAAATTGATTTAATAATATTAATTAATTAACAACAATCATGCTCTGTATTTGTTTGGTGACATCCTGTATTGAATTTTCTTTTTAATTATGGTATGGATTTCGTTTACATAATCTTAATTTTTAGAAATATTTTATTAATGTTAAGTAACATCCTGTACTGAATTTTTTTTTTTTTAAAATTGGTGATTGAGGGTCGAAAAATAATTAACAAGTTTCAAAATATTTGGTAAACTAGTAATTATGTAATTGAAAATGTTGAATTCCAAAATGAAAAAATATTATGAAACCGAAAATAGTTAGTTAAGGTGACAAAAAATATAATAATTTGAAAGTTTTTTTTGGCCAAAGAGATCATAATACTTAATTTGAAAAATATTATGTAAAATGAGAAGTTGTCAATAAAATACCCTAAAATTAATTTGAAAACTATTAAAATTGGCCTTAGAATAATTTTTTGTCAATAAAATACGTACCCTTAAGCTGGGTAAAACTGTTTGAAACTATAAAAATGGAGAAAGTTGAAAGATCATATTTACTACCCCTGACATTATTCAGAAAGATGAAAGGGCAGTTTTTACACAGTTTTCCCAGTATAAGGGTATATTAATGATAAAAAGTATTTCCCAAAGGCAGTTTTTACACGGTTTTCCCAATTGAAGCGTATATTAATGACAAAAATTATTTCCCAAAGGCAGTTTTAACAGTATTTCTCAGTTTAAGTGTATATTAATGATAAAAAATATTATCCACGTGCAGTTTTTAAAAGGATTTTCCCAGTTTAATTGTATATTAATGACAAAAAATATTTCTCATAGGCAGTTTTTACACAGTTTTCCCAGTTTAAGTGTTTATTAATGACAATAAATATTTCCCAAAGGCATGTTTATCATAATTAATGCACGTTGGTTCAAATGTTTGTTAATTCAATTCAGATCTAAAATTTTGAACTGTGGCTTCAATAATGGAAGGATAAAGGCTGGAAACGGTTTAATTGACAGAGAAAAAGATGAACATAGAAATTGAATTTTGGAAGATGAAGAGCTTGCTGAAAAAAGTTCTGATTTGACAAGATTGTAACTTTATTTTTTATTTTTTATTTTTTCACACTGTAGACAGATGGTTGTAAAATAATTTAATCAAATATTTAACAATTAACACTTTTACATTTGGTGATTTTCAAAAAAAATAATATTAAAAATAAAACAAAAAAAAGATGGGTGAAGATGAAACATAGCAGGATAAAAAGAAGAAGTTGAAGATGATGAAGAAAATTATAAAAACCACATCCAATATACTGGATTTGAACCCGCAACCTTCTTATTATCACAATACCAATATTGCCAATGTTCTAGTGTACCAAGGTGTACCACATCCAATGCACTTCTCCATCTCCCCAACTTCCGTTTCTTCTTTAAAAACCTAGAGTACACCCCCATTTCATATTCATACTCTTCTTCTTCTTCTTCTTCAGTTATTCGTTTTCTCTCTGTAGTCAACAGTTAGGGTTTCCTCTTCTCTTGATCTTCTTCTTCTTCAAGCCCCCAAATTTCTCAGTTCTTCTCCTTCCCTATCCTCAACCATGGCGGATGGTGCGATTGCGGACCATGCCAATGTTATGGCCTGCCGATCCTGCCCTTGTTACTCAGACACCGACAGGACATACAAGTGTGGGCTTCCTTGTGTGGTTCGGGTGTCTATGACACCATCGGAGCCACTGAGGAGGTTTGCATTGTGCATGTTCCATGGTGCCCCCCCAGGGGTGTGATTACCGCGACTGGATTGATGAACCCCTTTGCGCAACCCTAACCACCCTTGTCGTTGCAACCATTGTCAGAAACACGACTTTGGCTGCAGAATTGGCAAGGATGACAAGGAAACTCTCCAAGTTGAGGAGAGATCACCAGGAGACTTTGGGCAAGCTCATCGACACAGAGATCCAAGTTTGGGAGATGAAGAAGTCTCGAAAGAGGCTTCTTGTGTTTATGGGTATGCTGGTTCTGGTCATGGTGGGGGTGTTGTTGAAGAAGGTGTAGGCAGGAGGGGGGCCCAAGGAAGGTGAAGGTCATGCAAGGTCAGGGAAGGTCAAGCAAAGTCATGCTTGGTCAAGGTCAAGGTCAAGCAAGCAAGGAAGAATCTTTATTTTGTTTTTGTGGGTGTTGTTACTGGTAATTTGAGTAACACACCATTGGGAATTTTCAGTTTATTTTCAGTATTTTAGGTTTGAACTTAGGTTTTTTTTTTTGGTAAATGATCGAAATGGTAGATGATGTACGCTTCTTGTTGAATGAACGAATTTCCTTCCTTTGGGCAAAATACTTATTTGAGTTGGAAATGTTTTGTTTCTGTTTAGGGTATATTTGACAGTATTGATTTGGTGTGTTTTAAATGGTTAGAGTGGATGATTAGATTGTCTTGTTCTGATTTGGTATACAAACATGCATGAGTTTCAACCTTTCCCCTTCCCCATTGATTTGTAAATTAAAAACCAGACTAACCCAACATCTGCCATGTATTTTCTTCTTCTTTATATCCTGCTCCAAACAACATTCAAATCAAACTCCAAATTATAACAGTAATAGTACATGTGCAATGGATCTCATAACATTTCAATTATAAAACCTATAACATTTCTCTACCATGGAAGCATAATGGCAGACCAAATAGTTCTTTACAACAATTTAAAAAACCAAAAAAGGACTGAACCACCAACATAATCTGTTCAGTTTTTAAAATGATTTGAAGAAGAAGTTAATTTCACGATCACATCTACAAGTATCACAGACAAGATTCTGCTCCAAATCTTCGTCGTCGTAACACTCGTGATGCAATCCTTTATACCAGACAGTATGTTCTTCATTCTTGGGGCACTCAAAATGGGGCTTATTTTGCCGGAATCGAGCATTGTTCATCCAAATTCTCGACATAGAGTGCCTTACTTTATTCCTGCACTCTACGATTGCCCGTGCCTTAAACCCCTTTATTCCTGCGAGCTTCATCGTCACCACACAAAAAAATTATGGCGACAACATAAGCAGATGGCTTGTGTCCGTGTTCTGCTGCCTCATATAGGCTTTTTATCCCTTCTTCCTCCTCTAATTTGGCGAAGTATTTCTCCTGTTCAATAGTTTCAAAGTATGTAAGCATTAAACAACAATTTATGACAGTATTTACGCTAATTAATTAATGCAGAAGGAACGAAAAAGAAACGGTTCAAGTACATACCATTCCAATCTGGAAGAGGGCTTCACAATTGCCGCTTTGCCGGCGCTTCTCTCTGAATAGTTTAGCTTCCACGGGGTGACGCCATATATGTTGGGAAAAGTTTTCTAGAGCAGCTTGTTGCAGTACATAGCTATCATTTCCAACTTCATTGAATAATTTACAACTTCATAATCCATGCCTATGCAAACAATTCACAGAAAAAAGTCAGATTTACAGAAAAAGAATTAGATAATATTCAAAACAAAACTTAAAAGTAAACAATGGAAGTATATATTATATAACATGCAAACAATTTACCTTTGTCTGCAACGACATAGATCTACGATGTCAGAGGCAGCAACACGAGCAACTACTTCTTTGATCATTTCATACGGTAGGGCATTGGTCAAGCATTTACATCTTTTACATGCACTGTGTTGTTGGCCAACCATTTCCAGAAAATTGAGAAAGAAGGGCTTGAAAATTGTACTGGGTGGATGGAGAAGGATGAAGAAGGAAGTTTTCCCAGAATCATGAAGGAGATGAATGACTGAGGAAGATGGTGGTGAGTGGTGACTTGGAGAGATTAATATATGACGGAAGCAAGTAATGATTATTTCACCATGCAGTTGTCTAATCACCGTGTTGCATATACCAAGGAAGAAAAAACCCCATGAATATCCGCGTCAGTTACAAGATATTAGTGAAACGTGTCAAAACGACGGTAAAAACGACCCTTCGGTTTTCGAAAAATTAAAAAAACACCCATCCAGTTTTATTGTAAAGTTCTCAATAGCTATAATAGTTTTATTGTTGATAATAATATGCTCTTTAAGTTACAAGTTTAGTTTTTATAAAACGCCCCAACACTATTCACCCGATAAATTAATGTCCAGTTCAGTTTTTTTAATAATAAAAAAATGCCCATCTCTGTCAGTCATGTCAGTGGAGGGTTTGCATTTTCAACGTTTGTCATAATTTTTTCACACCACAAAACTGTTCACTAACAGATCATTTTTTTTCTCTTTATAAGCATCACATACTCATGTAGTATTGTAAGCACTGCCCATGAACCACTGCACATTAATTAGCTTCAACATTACTTACTTATTATTCTTCATCCTCGTCCAGTTCCTTCATCATCTAATCTCCCAAAAAAATGTCATTCACATCCAATCCCAACTTTTGGAATGTCTTGAAGTCTTTCCTGGAAGAGGTCCTTGTGAACAAGAAAACGATGGATGAGAGGGAGACACAATTAAGCAATAAGCTCAGAGCATCTGAGGAGGCCCTTAAGAAACAGAAGATCATTAATGTTGTACTGTCGGTGTTTTTGGGCATCATGTTTGGATATGTTTAGGGACACCTCCATAATGTACGTATATAGAAAGAATTATTATGCAAAATAATATTTGTTCATCCTTATTATGAAGATTTGCTATTGAAGTTTTAATGTTGATTATAATCTGCTACTGAATTTACCACTTCAGTTTTTATAAAACGCCTCAACAATATTCACCTGATCAATAATACCAATTCAGTTTTTGTGATAATCAAAAAATGCCCATATCTTTGACAACCAGTTTCATTATCACAACTCATATATTTGCTAATGCATTTTTTGAGAATTGAAAAGATATTGACATTAAAAAGATATTGTCATTAAAAACTCATCCTTCAATATCTCCCTCACTACTAGTTGAACAGAAAATTAATATTAAAAAAATAAAAATTAAATACATCCCGCAAAGTAAAATAACTCCAACATCTTATCACTTGTCTATGGTAATGTAAGTCTTTTTAGGAAACTTCAATGTCCTCAGCCTTCCAGAACTCCTTGGTGGTGCTTTTGGTTTGGGAGGAGCATTTGAGGTTGCATCGTTTGCAGCACCTGAGACATTGGCTGAAGATGAAGAACAGTTAAACCAAGACAAAATTGAGGTATTGCCAATCTTTAGGACAGCATCAGCAGGAGCAACATCAGCGGAAGGGCCACAAGCAGCTTCTGATGCAGTCTTTTCAGTTGTTGTCTTGCAGCTGCGGGGAAGGATGACCCTTGTCCCTGATGGTGTAACTGTCATACGTGGCTTCTTGGCACGTTGTGGATTCTTCCCACCAACAACCTTGGCATGATGTGAATTCCAATATTATTTTGAATATAAAAAACAAATTAAACAAATTAAAAAACAAATATAACAAACATATATAGTACCTTAAACTTAGCACGTCTTTCTGGTAGTGATGGGGGTGGGGGTTGTGCTGGTTGGCTTACTGGTGGTGACTGAGGTTGTGGTGGTGGTGACTGAGGTTGTGGTGACTCAGGTTGGGGTGGTTGTGACTCAGGTTGTGGTGGTGGTGACTGAGGTTGGGGTGACTCGGGTTGGGGTGGTTGTGACTCAGGTTGTGGTGGTGGTGACTCAAGTTGTTGTGGTTGTGGTTGTTCTAGTGGTTGTTCTTGTGGTGTTGACTGAGGTTGTGGTGGTCTCCCCTGTGGCACAAACAGGTATAATTAAATTACAAATTGTGTAAAAGTCAAATTAACTTGACAATAGCAAACACATCAATTTCATATTACCTGTTGTTGCTATACTAATGATGGAGCTTTGTCACAACATCTCTTATTGTGACCGTCATCTCCACAAAATGAGCAATGCATTTTTTTTCCAACTGTGCTGACTGTCCCTTGACTAGGTCCAGGCTTTTCATCATCTTTTGGCCTCCTAACGTACTTGGAGGTTGTCTTCTTCTTAGGCTTAAAATAAGGTGCATAAACTGTCTCACCTGCTGCTTTGGGCCACATTCCTTCCCCATTGGTTGGCTTCAATGTTTGGGAGTATGTTGTCTTTAAGTGTTGCAGTGAGTAACACTCATGCACATAATCCTTTGGTTTCAGTCTCTCTTCCTTAAAAACAGCAACTGCATGAATACAAGGGATGCCACTTAACTCCCAAGACCTACATGTGCATGTTCTGTTGTTCAGATCGACAACAAACTCATCTCTTTCATGAGTGGCACTATACAATCCTCCCCCTGCCCTCACAGCCTCCCAATATCTTGCATGGTCAATTCTTTTTTCCAATTTCTTCCTTATCCTAGGTGCTATTGGACCCTCAAGTACGTCTGCCCATACTTGCTTCTGACCAATCCTCTTCATCACAAGCTTGAAAATAGTTCTAAGCATGGATAATATTGGCTGGTACACAGCCTCATTGATAAATGCATTGAAAATCTCACCCATTTTATTGTCAACAGAATCACATTGAGCATTAGTCCCAAAGTACCTTCTGTTGAAATGTTCAAGACCTTTATTTTTCATAAATTCAAAGGCATTGGGATCTAGACCCTTCATATCATTCACATACCTCTCCAATTGATAATCATTTGTTGCCTTTGATATCCTCCAAAAAACATTTCTAAATGCTTGACCTCTCCAACTCTCTCTAAAATTGGCATACACAAGCCTTGCACACATTCTATGCTCAACTCTAGGGAAAGCCTCCTTGATTATAGAGTCCAATCCCTAATTGCAAAAGAAGAAAAACACAGTGATCAGTAAATCAATCAACCAAAAATTTAAAATTAAAGAATTTCAACGATTACAATGATATAAGGTCAATTACCTTCTGCTGATCTGAAATGTAAGTCCATTTGAAACCATCACTGATGTTCAAATCCCTTTGTAATTCCTCCAGGAAACAACGACAACTATCATTGCTTTCACTTTCCTTAACCCCCCATGCAACAGGGTACATTTGATCATTGGCATCTCTACCAACAACGACAAACACTTTACCATCCCACGGTCCCTTCAAGGAACACGCATCCAAAGAAACTACTCTCCTACATCCTTCTAAAAACCCTTGCTTTAAAGGGCCAGGACATATGTACAGAAACTTGAATACATGCTTCTGTTCTTCATTCAGGGTTGTCATCAGCTTCAACTGCCTCTTTCAATTGAATAGTCATATTCCTGGCCTCTAATTCCTCTTCATCATCAACATTAGAGCCACTATCACATGAAAAATCCCAATATGTATACTCCTCACCATCTTCTTCAGGAAAATATTCATCATCATCATCATCATCATCATCATCATCATCACCACCACCACCCTCCCTGTCCACCTCAATGTCATTCACCCCCTTACTTAGATCTTGTTCTTCATGCTCCACATATACAGAAACAGAATCATTACGAACCAGCAATTCCAAAAGATCCTTCATCTCATTGTCTCCTTCAATAGCCACTAAACCACCCTCTAATCCACAACCAGGTTTAACATAGTGCAATTTTTTTATACTGCGCCCTCGGTAACCTCTCTTCACAACCATATCCTTTAGATCATCTAGACTAATATGATCTGTGTCACAAACCACTTCACTCCTTCACTGTAAACTAAATGGGGAGCCCTATCAAATTCACCCCCATGGAACAACAATATTTTGAATGCCATTATATTATGGGTTCTGCAATAAAACTCTCTAATCAAATTGCATTCACTATGTTCAAACCATCAAACACAACCACATCTCATCAAATTCATTCTCAACAGTTTCAATTTTAGCAAAACACAAACCAATACAAACAAAAAATTTACAATTTTTCCCACAAATCAAACCTCCGTACAAATTTATGTTACCTTATTCCAAATTGCACTGTTTCATCACAAGCTTTGATCGATTACATAAACATCAGCATCGTCGACCTGAACCAAATTCGACCACCAGTCAACCTTGCTTCACTTCAGCCGTTATTGACTACGCCAGTATAAGGGTTTTGGGTTTTATGTTTTAGGTTTTAGGGTTTATGGTTTAGGGTTTGGGGTTTACAGTTTGTTCTTTCAGGATGGTTGTTTGTATGAACTACGAAGAGGAAAGGTCTTGGAGTGTGGTCAGACACAAGACAATAATGGAAGGAAGGTAGAAGGAAGCTGTACAATTTTTTTCCTTTTTCCTATTTCTTATTACTTTTTCAAATTATTTCAAAAAAATAAGTACTCAACATGGTTACCGGTTGTTACCGGTTAACATACCACTTATGGGCATTTTCAATTCTTATGTAAACTTCAGTGCTGTTATTCAATAGTTTAATAGTTAAAGGGGCATTTTTTGGTATTTTTTTTTCCAATTCAGGGGCAATTTTATCAAATCTGACACTGTGTTCATTGATATGTGAACATTTAAATCTTCATTGGCCCCCCATATTTAGAGTCACAATTCAGGGCATCACTTCATGATATCATAGTTTAATAGTTAAGGGCCATAGTTTGCTAATTTTATTTTTTTTGGTACTATATGACTAATTTGGATGAAAATGCAAGTGAATGAAAAACCAAATATCATATTAGAATGTGCCATTACCAAGTGAATATAAACCAACAATACATTAGTTTAATAAACAACAATACATTAATCTCAATACCAATACATTAGTTATGGATAACTTGTCCCTATTTTAACAACACCACCACAAGTAATACTAAATACAACATCCCACCAAACTTAACCAAAAACCAAAAAAGATCGTGCAACTGTTTATGCAAGTCTTTTACAACTACAACAAACTCCTTTACTTCATCAATATTATCAACACGAGAATTTGCACCACAGTAACCATCGTCAAGACGAGAATTAGCACCGGAGTAACCATCGTCAATCACATCCCTTGAGGTAACCCAATCAACAAAACTATTATAAACGTCGCATTTGAAGTAGTGAGTTAGGGTTGTTTTTTGATGATGAAATCTTCAAATCAGCTTTCTGACCACAACAATATCGATACTTGATACGTAATCGATCCTGCATGTTCAAGCTCGAGTTCCTTGATGACGTTGCCACATCTTACAAGTATCAACAAAAAAGCTAGAGTTCCTTCATGTTCAAGATCGAGTGAGTAAACATATGAACAATTAATAACCACAATCAAGAATAATCAATGTCAGTCATCACCATATCACCATAGCATACTCAATTGCAGTCATCACCCATGGCAATCATCAACAACATTTTTTACTAATCATACTACTAATCCTCATAGCCAACTATAGACAAATCATACAATAATTTAGAAAACTTGTCACTAATCCCCCCAAAAGAACCCCAAAAATACGTATCTTTACCAAAGCCAAATAAAAATTCTGGTACTATCTTCAAATGAACATTTTTCTCTCGTCAGTCATAACCATAGCCAAACTTGAAGGGATGGGATCTGAAAAATAACCAATTTCCAGTTCTGAAAAATGAATCCTCAAATCAATTCTTATGTTCCAATGTTTAAAAAACCATAAACACCTAAACCCAGATACAGAACTTCAAAAACCACACTCAAACCCTAAAAACTTAAAATAATCAATTTCCAGTTCTGAAAATTGAATCCTCAAATCAATTCTTATGTTCCAATGTTTAAAACCCACACCCAAACCCAGATACAAAACTTAAAAAACCACACCCAAACCCTAAAAACTGGTAAACAGGATCCACACTACAAATAATGGAGATTAATTATATTTCTCGGAACAACAAAGAACGGACATTCAAATTAGAGTACATACCTTTTTCTAAATTTTATCTATCTGATCTGCTTGATTTGGATTCGAACGGATGAAGTTTCAATTAGAGAAAGAACCCTAAACAAAATGAAGTTTGAATCAGATAAAGAGAAAGAAAACGAAAGCAGAACGAAAGGGAGAGCAGAGAATGAATGTAGAGAGAGAACGAAAAAGATGATCTCCGATAGAAATGAGTTTGAATCGGGGTTTTCAATTTTTGGGAAGTGGTTTTTGGAGGATGAATTTTTAATCATAGAAAGAAATAAATGTTATCATTTTCCAATGCCACGCCTAGAGAGAGGTTGCAGCAGAAAAAAAGAGGAGAGAGGAAGGGAATTGCCACATCAGAAGGCATGTCATTTGCCACCTGGGGTGGGTCAAAACCCACTGGGTCGGTGTAAGTCAACTTGATAAAATTGACTATTTTGCCAAAAATTTTTACCAACCAAAAGACATCCTAAATATGTGTGTCATTGTCACTCCCTAAATGCCATTTTCTAAAAAAGATTCCGATAATAAGTTTGGGTGGACTAGGTTAGTAGATTCCTAAAAGTGAAGCATTTATTCTGCATTTATGTTTGATTTTTCTTTTACACTTTAGGTTTCAACCATCCAAAATGAGTGCTTTGTTCACACCAATGGTCTATACTTGCGGTAGACTACCAAACAGCACCACTACTAATCAGTAGATAGAATGATAAAACAAAACACAAAAAAATGCAATTTGGCATAATCTCATATCCCTACAAAATTCAAAATTCCCCATTCACTCCACCCATCGTTTTTAGTTACTGGTACCCACCACTAATCTTTTTGACACGTGGCATCATCTCAGTGCTACTACAAGCGTGTTGCACTTTCTGTCTCATCAGAGCTCCCGAGCAGTAGTTTACTTGCAGCAAAAATGGCGGAAAATGGAAATTTTTTTCCCTTTTAATTTTGTTTTTTGTTTATAATTTCATTACCCTGTTTATAAGTAGTCTACTATCCGCTCCGAATTCTCCATCATTCTCTCTCTCTCTCTCTCTCTCTCTCTCTCTCTCTCTCTCTATCCATTGTTGACTCGTACTGAAGAAAGTCAGTCCAATTCACCGTCGTACTTCTAGGTTAAGTTTTTTTATTGAATTTTGTTTACTACTCTCCTTTCATGCAATATTTTCTGATCGAGTTATGCTTTTGATTTTTCTGAATTCGAACTCGTTATGTTGAAATTCATGCGGTTTTGATTGGCAGGGTGAGAGGAGGAATTGAATTGGAGAGAGTGAGAGAGGAAAATGACGGCAAATGGATCGAATTGTGCGCAGCCGCAATTCATAGTGAGTCCAGGTAGAGAGAATGAGCTGGTGAGTGGAAATCAGATGAGGGCCAGGCTGATCGATACTGTTGATGTCGAGCAAATTATTGTTCCTGACGTGAGTGTCTTCTATTTCTATTTCTATTTCAATTGAATTATTATTCCTTCTTGATGTCATTTTCGTATTTATTTCTGAAAATCTGGGTGGTTGTACTTTTACTGCAAAAGGGTCATTTTGTTTTTGCTTTCTTGGACTCTGTTTGATTTCGTGCATGAATTATTGAGATCACAAGCTATAAAGAAATGAACAGTTCATAATTTTTCATGCAACAATTTTCTTTTCTTTTTTAAAAATTATCCTTTTTTTTTCTTCCTGTATGAAATGTTGAGTAACAAAGCCTATATGACACGTCTCATATTCCATGATAATTACAAGTCAGCTAACTAAGTACCGTATATGTTTACTGCAATTTATTAGGTGCACCCGGAGCACGTGCTCCAGATAGTATGATTGTTCACGCACGTATATTAGATTGTTGAGTGCAAATATTAAATTGTTCATTCATATAACAATGATTGTTCATTTATAAATATTTGGAGCACATGCTCCAAGTGCATGCAATATATATTGTACGTTTACTCCCTCCATTTCATATTAATCGTCGTCTTTGGAAATTGTGCAATCAAATTTCAAAAATTTTGACCATAAATTTCTCTAACATATACAATGAGTTGCTATATGAAATTACCACCATTAGATTCGTAACGAAAAATACTATCATAAAGTATAATATTGCAATTGTTAATGACATATCATATAAGAAATTATCAATCAAAGAGTGTCATTGAAGACCGTGAAAGTCAAAGTTATGACAATTAATATGGAACGGAGGGAGTAATAAACAAGGCCGAGTTTGGTTTATTGTGTTATGCCATGTTTTGTCATGCAAGTTTATATTTTGCGTCATGATTCTAGTTCCATGTCAGGCAGAAAGAAGTCAGCACAAAGTTATGACTTGTGTGTAATCTTCACAGTTCTTTCAATGCCTCTTTCAATGCCTGTGGATCAAACAAAGAGTGTTGATTTTTTGACAATATTGTGCATCACCTTGCTATAATTGTACTTGTACTCATCTAGTCCCTCTTCAAGGTGATTGAAGTTTTATCAAAAGATTCTTCTGGTAAAGTGCAATCAGAAAAGGTCATATTTGCTGAATATATTGAAAATAATCAAAGCCTAATGTGTTCCTATATCAGGAGCTAATTATCTGTGTTTTCATTTTGTTTCCACTGTCATTTGACAATGTGAAAGAATGTGTTGTAATAGTTAATCCTCTTGCTGAGCTGTAACTAATGCTGTTAGGTTTTTGTCCACAGAAGAAAAGCTGGAAGAATTTGTTTTCGTACATGGGCCCTGGATTTCTTGTTTCAATTGCATACATTGATCCTGGAAACTGTAAGATTTTGAGCCTCTACTTTTTTCTTTAGGCAACGCTGTACCTGTATTTTTCTAAAGGCTTAAGTATACTTTTGGCTAAATTGCAGTTGAGACAGATCTTCAAGCAGGGGCACAATACAAGTATGGGGTGTGTATCTTTTCTAGTTGATCATCCTTCTTGTATGGTATTTCAATAAATCTCTCTGTGCAAAGGCAGTGTCTTATTGTCATATTTGAGTAAATGCCCCTTAAAATTTGATTGAACTATTTGGTCAAGTTTTAGCTTAAGAATGCACTCTAATAAAGTAAAAGAATATATAGCAATACATAGTTTTTGAATCTGTAAAAGTACATATCTCTTTCTCTCCCTAGTTTCTTTCCATATTATTGTTGTGATGCAAAGATAAATCCTTGATCTTTCTAGATGTCTGAATCCTTTTCCTAATATTATTAGGGTGGAATTTTACATGGTTTCAGTTACTTTGGATCATATTAGTGGCTTCTTGTGCGGCCCTCATCATTCAGTCTATGGCTGCTAATCTGGGGGTTGTCACAGGTTTGTCATCACCAATGACTATTTCATGTGTTCATCAATCTCTGAGTATATCTTGTCTATTCAGTAAAAATTTGGCTTATCTTCAGGGAAACATTTGGCTGAACATTGTAGATTTGAGTACTCAAAGGTGCCAAATTTCATACTATGGATTCTAGCAGAAATTGCAATTGTTGCATGTGACATTCCTGAAGGTTAGTAATCTCTGTCTAAGACATGATAGAATTAACGAATGATGCAACATGTGTTACTGCAAACTAGCTATATGATCAGAAATGTACTCTAACATTTGACAAGCCTTGCTGAGTGAGAGCAGATTATAACTTCACATTGGCTCTTTAGTGTATTAGTTGGAAATAACTTGTATTAGAAATATTAGATGACCTAGTATTCGCTGATCTTAGGGTGATTTTGTGCAGAATGTGGACTTGTGGATAGTCTCTAGTTACTTTGTTGCTTGCTACTGTTTTCTTCTTTGCCTTCTTCCACTGAAGTTCTCATAAGCTGAGACCTTACAAATGCTTTCTACATATGTTAAGGACTGTTTTCTGTAAAGCTCATTTTACATTTAACTTTGACTTGTTTAACATGGAACTTAAAAACTGAATTCAGAATACCACTCAAAAGATGCTCCTGCATTCTCCTTTGCACTAAAATTGTGTAATCTTCAAAGTCACAATGTTTCCATAAAATATGTTAACATCATATATATGACCAAGCACCTGAAGGCTGCCATGAGTCATGGCCTTGATTATCTTTACAGAGATCTGTATCTGGTGGCCTACACAGGAGATAGACGAAAAGACTGAATAGTAAAAAAAGATATGACCATAACTGCGTCTGAGTTTCACATGCGGGAAAGAAACATGGTGTTTGGAGGTGCATTTGTACTTTGTAGTTTATCCTTCTCCACCTTCCTTAATTTTACTTCTAGGTTGTATTGTAGCCTGTGTGGAATATTACTCATGCCGTAACATCTGACATTTTTTCTGCTGGCCATGGAAGGGTCCTTTGGATTCCTGTTCCCAATTACCTTTATCTAAAATTTAATACTGATCTTCTTTGATGAATTACTTGCATTTGATATTTCTATTTATGCAAAGCTGGTGTCTAATGTGTTGAGCTGTACAATATGTCCCCTACCTCTGCTGAAACAGCCGCATCGGAAAGATTTTGGAGTTCGGTGAACCGCTTTTTTGCCCCATGGAAAGCATGGTATAGAATGTGATTGCTGCATATTCAATTTTTGCCTACTGTTTCTGAAACCGAAAATGTGACCTAGAGCACATTTTGAATCCTTGAT
Organism: Portulaca oleracea; assembly: GCA_029582165.1. NCBI lineage: Eukaryota > Viridiplantae > Streptophyta > Magnoliopsida > Caryophyllales > Portulacaceae > Portulaca > Portulaca oleracea. The sequence continues at coordinate 19,158,872 of CM055882.1, read as the reverse complement.
AATTGTGTACTTGTTTACTTAGCTATACACCCCGCTCCCAATTTCTGGTGCTAGTTGTGATGCTGCAGCCCTTATTTCAGTCTCCGGGAGGCAGGGTATTGACTATATTTTGTTTCACTTCTAGTTATTGGAACAGCATTTGCCTTGAATATGCTTTTCAAGATTCCTGTATGGGCTGGCGTTCTTTTGACTGGGTTGAGTACATTGGTTTTACTTGCACTGCAACAGTATGGGGTGCGTTTATATCATCTTAGTTTCTAATTAAAACTGGTTGTTGGAAGATTACTGAATTGAATTGTATCTGATTCACCTCTGACTGAATGATTTTCAGGTGCGTAAACTCGAATTCTTGATTGCCTTTTTGGTTCTTCTTATTGCTGCATGTTTTTTTGTGGAGCTTGGATATGCAAAACCTCAAGCTTCAGAAGTCGTCTATGGGCTTGTTGTTCCAAAACTCAAAGGAAACGGCGCAACTGGTCTTGCCATTTCATTACTTGGTGCCATGGTTATGCCGTAAGTCTAATAAATGGCTTGAAGCCTTTCAAGATTTTCATTTTGGTTGATTTCCCTGATCAATCCTCATGTTCTTATGATCATGCTTTATATGCAGCCACAATCTCTTCCTACATTCAGCCTTGGTACTCTCCAGAAAAATACCCCGTTCTGTAAGTGGGATCAAGGTAATATCACTTAGAGGTGTGACTTTTGGTGGTCTAGCTTGATAATGATATGCACAATAACAATCTTTTTTATTTACCTTCCTATTTTTTTTACCATAAAGGCCCATGATTTGCATGGAATGAAAATATGGGTTATTGTGGATTTGAGCATTCTTTGATGAAAAATTAGTATTTGGGTTACAGAAACCACTCATCTTAGGGAGAGTCTATTGCATTTATTACCATACATCCATCAGTTCTATCTGCATCCCTAGGCTAAGGAATGTCATTTAATTTTCATATCAGTGTTGATCTGTCTATTAGCATCATGGGTATAATATGAAATCGTCTTGTGTTAAAATTCATGCCTAGGAGTAGCTGATATTTTGATGGTTTTTGTTTGTTCCTTCCATGTCTCTCCAGCTTTCTGTTCTAAATAAGTTCAAACATACTTCCTGCAATTTTTGACCCTTTTTCCTTAGAAGTAAACTTCCTACTTTTTCCACCTTTCTAAGCACGGTAGACTCGGGGAGTATCATGCAATAACCCTTTTTCTTATAATTCTTTTTACACTTCTCACAGGAGGCTTGTAGATACTATATGGTGGAAAGTGGGATTGCTCTAACAGTAGCATTCCTGATCAATGTATCTGTTATAGCCGTCAGTGGTGCAGTTTGCAATTCCTCAAGTTTGAGTACTGAAGATCAGAGCAGCTGCACAGACTTGGATTTGAACAAAGCATCATTTTTGCTGAGGGTATGCTGAAGTTCACTTGCCCTGCTGAAGAAAGTTATGCAATTATGTGCAATTATCGGCATTGTGAAATTCCTAGTTTAATTTATAATCTTGCTTGGTGTGAAATTGAAACCTTGAAGGTCCTAATGTTCAGACTGCACCGCCACAGTAATGACATTAGGCAGCTGTGTTGCTGTTGCTTTTCAGTGTTTGAAAATAGATTACCATTTTCTAGGCAAACTTAATCAACTTTTTTGGCAGGATCCATGGCTCCTGCAATATATAAATTCTAGATCATTCATGGATAGTGACTGTTTATTTGTTCAATGTTTGCAGAATGTTTTGGGTAAATGGAGCTCAAAAATATTTGCAATAGCTTTGCTGGCATCTGGTCAGAGCTCCACTATAACTGGAACATATGCTGGCCAATATGTCATGCAGGTATGCCAACGTACAGTTAGTAGGCGATTGCTACTCAAACATCTGTTTCATCAGGGCATTTTGCGTCACTGTGCCCCTTTTCTGTGTCCAAATATTATACTTCTACATATTGCAATACGTTCATGGAATGCTAAACTGTGAGAGCATATTTACCAAAAAGATTTAAAGATTTTCTCCCCGTGCATGCATGCAACCTGGAGGTTGGAACGCAACTGATCATGGAATAATGGAAGCAGTGGTGCACTTGGCTCTCTGTCGCTTGCAGAGAGCTACCTTGTCAGAGCCACATATAAGAGGATGGAAGTTATTCAACATCAGATTGCTTAAAATCAAAATCAGCTGTTGACAGTTCTTGTATCCTATTGAAAAGGGATTCCAATCTCCCCCATCTTGTGAACAAAATAATCATTCTTAGGAAGCAACATGACAGACAAGGGACCTCTGACTCAGCCGCTGGAATCTAGCTTAGCCTAGGAATCCTTTAATTGAATCTAGGGACCAATAGATAGCTTGAAATTTGACAAAAAGTGTGGGTTAATTGGATTTGACCCCCCTTTAGCCTTCCAGGTCGAAATATTGGGTTATTGATCTGGATTCTGTTATCTGCTATTCGAAAATTCGGTTTCCATTTGCCGCAGATTATAAAGGTTATATTGCACTGTCTTTTTTATAGTTATTTCCTTAGTACAAAGAGTGATCAAAATGTCCTATGGAATACCTCTGCAGTGCTTTCTTACCTTCTACAGAAAGACTTTTATATTTCCCATTTCATGACTTTTGGATCTAAACCTGCAACACTGATCTCACTGGTAGCCTAACAAAACTTCATCTAATATTTCAAATGCCGTATGGTTGGTGATGTTTTCTTATCCTTTTGTTTATGTATGTTAATTCCTTCTAACTCTTATGGCAGGGTTTTCTTGATCTACGAATGGAGCCATGGATTAGGAACTTATTAACCAGATGTTTGGCGATCATCCCTAGTTTAATTGTTGCACTAATTGGTGGTTCATCTGGAGCTGGCCAGTTGATCATTATTGCTTCGGTATAACTTTCTTCCTTGCAGGGATTTTGTGAAATTTTTTTAATTACATGATGATTAGGCAGAGCCTTTTGATGTTACAGTATGTACTTTATGGTTGGATATAAGTTACTTCCCTCTACTTTCATCATTTCCTTCAATGCATGAAACACAGCATTTGAAATAATCCCAGCATGATTCCATGTTCTGTTACTCCACTCTTGGCCTTAAAGCTAATCCTGTACAATGTATAGTAATAAAAAAGGAAAGATAATTAATATTGTATAATATTGTATTGGCTATTGTGGAATTTGTTAGAACTGACAGCATGCATGTAGGAGATTCAGCAGAAATGACTTTTACAGGGATTATATGCATGGTATATTTATCAATAACTTCTGCTCGTAATACTCACTGAACGCCCAATTCGTTGACTTGCACTCTCAGGGTTCCAAATTGTTCGTCATGTGCCATTGTTGAGCTAAGCTTTCTTCATGTGCCATTGCAGATGATCTTATCATTTGAGCTTCCATTTGCTCTTATTCCACTTCTCAAATTCACCAGCAGCAAGACTAAGATGGGAGTTCATGCCAATTCATTTGCTGTAAGCATTTCTTCTGTTTAACCTACCTACATGGTGGTGGTGGAATGCCTGGGGTGCATTTCTTCCGTCGACAGATGAATTGGTTCATGAACAGTGGCATGATTTGCATGCTCTTTCATTGCCTTAAAGACATTAGCTGACAATGTGGATATCCTTTTATTGTTACTACACAAATCGACACAGCAGAGTGGTTATCTCCCCTAAAGTAAAGGTTCATTCCTAGTAGTTACCAGGGCCAGTCCTATAACATCCAAGATGCAGGCAACTGGGTTGTCCTTGTCCATCATCATCAATTGCCTATCTAAATTGAAAAGAATACTAATAATAAACCAAAACATGAATCCTCCAAGAGTCATCTTTCTAAACCCCTCACCCTAACATTCCATATGTTCGGAGGCAAACACCCTGTAATTTTGTCTCTTTTCATTGGAGTAATTTTTGTATCTTGATGTGCAGATTTCAGCAATCACTTGGGTCATTGGCACCTTGATCATGGGCATTAACATCTACTTCATTGCAAGCAGTTTTATAAAGCTCTTGTTGCACAGCAAGCTGAAACTAGTCGCTGCCATATTTTCTGGAATATTTGGGTTTTCAGGACTATTAATATATTTGGCTGCAATTACGTATCTTGTCCTTCGAAGAAACCGGGAGAATTCTCATCTTTTATCACTTACAACACGTGAGGATCAACAGATTCCCAGAGAAGACATAGTCAGCATGCAGCTCCCTCAGAGAAGGACCAACTTAGATGTCGATTAATTAAAGCGGTGAGAGTCTAGCGAAGCTGAGAAAAACAATCGGCTTTTCTGGAGGTAAAAGAAAGCAATGGCAGTCCAGTTCTGAAATATCCAGATAACGTTCATAAATGATATTTGTCATTTTAGACTGTTAGGAGGGTTGAAGTCAAATTTTACGCAGATAGCTATCTCCTTCTTTATATAGCTTTCCCGGTTGCTAAGTTTGATCAAGTATAGGCATTACCATGATGTAGGCGAATAATCTTAACTGAAATCAGTTCAGCTAGGGAAGTTTTCTTGATTTACCATGAATTATCTAACAAATTATGTAAATATTTTGGTGGGTGTTCCTTATAAGAGTGCTATCCGGCTACTTGCCTACTTGTATGCATGTACAATCAAACTTCGACTGGAATCTTTGAGAGTTCCTTCATATATGCAAATCTAGTGTTCTTTGTCAAATATTGGTCATAGGGAGTTCATGTTTGTTTGATGTGGTTGTAATTAAATCTAGGTGCATACCAAAATTAAGTTGCCCACTTCTCAGATGAAGCTGGCTTTACATTCGATCATTTTTAGATTCAATTATCAGGAAGGAATCATTGTTCCCAACTCAGTAATGTAGTCCACATGGACCAATTACTATTGCCAATGGACTAGCTTTTCCAAAACAACACCTTCCATTGTTCATTAATATCTTGAAAGAAATTTAGAGAACAATCTCAGACAACAAATTAAAGCGAAACAGAAATGATAGAAATTACAATAAAACCATGGAAGTAACGAAATCAATGAAAACAGACCCCAGAACTATGTGGGAAACCAAAAATTTTTGAGAATAACACACATACGGCAACATCCAGTAAATAATCCACTGTGAGACAATAGTACAATAGGATCACAATCACGTGTAGTTAGATCCTTCAACAAATAGCAAATTGTAATCTCAACATTTCTTTCACACTCTCCAATAGGATTGTGAAAAATTCCCAAAGCACTCACCACAAGATGCATAAAAGTCTTTAGCTAATATCCGATTCAGATTTAGGAAAACACTCACTAGAAAATTTAAAATGAACAACTAAAGCAAGTAGAAATTGTCGTACAATTTTTCATGTGGCACATATCCAACACCTTTTTCAAATACCTATTTTGAGATAGAACAACTTTTCTACCTTTGAATCTCTCTATATTTCCATCCCCAAAATCTTCCTCACTACATTAAAATCCTTCATCTCAAACTCCTAGCTGAGTTAAGACAACAACTTACTAATCAGTGACATGTCCCTAAATGCTATTGACATCTCACCACCATACAATAATAAGTAAACAAATGACCCTTATCAAACTACCTGAAGGACATATAGTTACCATATCTCATGTTCTTTACCTCAGTTTAATGATAAATATACTAAACCTTTTATATCACTGCTTGAGTGCCTGCTTAAGTTGATACAAGGACTTCTTCAATTTGCATACTTGTCCCTCCTTGCTAGGAATCGTGAATCCCTCTGCTGTCTCATGTAGATGTCCTCCTCCAACTCACCATAGAGGAATCCAATACTCACATCCATCTTCTCTAACTTCAAGTCAAAGAGAGCAACAAAAGCTAGTAAGGTACAAATTGATGTGTGCCTCGCAATAGGAGAAAATACCTTGTTGTAGTCATTCCTTCTCTTTGGTTGCAACCTCTAACCACCAATCTAGCTTTCCACCTCACACTTTCTATGCTAAGAAAATCTTCTTTCCTCTTGTACAACCACTTAAGAGTCTGTTGCTCCTTAGGCAACTAAACAACTCCTACGTTTGATTCTTCTATAGATTCTCCATCTCTTCATGCATTGCCGCTATCCAATAAGCACTAGGACAAGAGATGACCCCTTGAAAAGTAAAAGGCTTAACACCTTCAGGAGTTTCTTCTGCAACATTTATCGCAAAGGCCACCAACACATCATCTTCCTCAACGTATCACGCTAGTATCCTAATCTCCTTCATGGGATGATTTCTGGCTATGTTATGCTCTTCCTCCACTTGAGGAATATTAGTCACTGTCTCAGGCTCCTCAACTTGATCTGTCTCAGGAACAATATCAACAACTTGCTCTTGCCTGCAGGTCTTAGAAACTCCACCTTGATCTCCAACTTACTCCACCTTGAACTTAACTCTCTCACCAACATTCTTGTGAGTATCTGCACCATCATAAGAGACAACTTATCCTACTCTAGTTAACATTATAATTTCGTTAAAGGTAGCACACTGCATTTTGTATCTTTAGACTGGATAACTTTCTTCCCCAGACTGGTTAACTTCTTCAAGTTAGCACACTGCATTTTGTATCTTTAAACTAAAAAACCATAACCTAGAAACATGCATTTAATAGCCCTAGGGGCTCACTTCACATCATTCACATGGGCATAAATAGGACATCTAAATACTCTTAAAACAAAATAATTTATAAGATTACCTAACTACATTTCTTCTTGAATATGAAAATCAATAGAGGATTGAAGTGATCTACTTAGCAGGTCGCTGGTAGTAGAAAAAACCTCTACCTAAATGGTTTGCTTTTCCAAACCCTTGCATTGGAAAACATGCATCGAACTTCTCTAATAATGTGTTGTTGATTCTCTAAGTTACTCCATTCTGTTGTGGTTTACCCACCAGAGTTTTGTGTCGAGCAATACCAATAACCTCACAGAACTTAGTAAACACATAATCACAGAACTCTAGACAATTGTCTGTCATGATTTTCTTGATCTTTCTATCAGTATGTTTCTCAACCAAAGCCTTGAACTTCTTAATGTAAGAGAATGTCGATTCTTATGTCGTAGGAAGTAAACTTTGGCCGTCCTCGAGAAGTCATCTATGAATGTCAGCATGGAGCACTTGCCAATCAATGATGACACCTTAGTTTGTCCCCCATAATTCTAAATGAGTGTAGTCAGCGACCTCTTAAATTGTATGTTGATAACTACTTTTTATGACTACATTTTTGGGGGTTTTCTATAGTGAATTAGGGATAGTTTTGAGTGTGAACCTTGATTTATAATATGATTTCCCTATTACACTTAGTGCTGTTGTTTTTGATGCAAATTTGTAGGTTTTGAGGCCAAAACACCAACATTTCCTCAAGATTTGGCAAGAACGAGTTCGCCACGGTCCTCCCCTGCTGAAGATCAGACCATGGCATGAATTTGGGACGAAACGGAACATAAGCGGGGCAACCAGAGGCCACCACGGTATGACCGTGGGGCTTGCCACGGACCGTGGTACGGATTGTACGGATTGTACGGACATGTCAGAATGACCAGTTTTCGCGAAGAGAAAAAGGGGAGGGCGGCGGTTATTTTGAAGAATCGATCATTCTTCCTTCGTTCTAGCTAGAGCCGTCAAGAGAGAAAAGAAACCCTAATCCACCCTTCTATTCTTCAATTCTCCATCAAGATTCAAGATTCAGACAGATTCAAGAAAACTGAAGATCGAGATTCGAGAGGAAATCATTAACACTCGCGAGGAAGACTCCACCCTGGGATCGAAAGACTTGACGGTTGTATTCTTCGAAGTTTATCCTTCTTTTCGATTCTTTTCTTTGTTTTGAGAATCAATCATGATGTTTGGAACTTGTGCCATGTTTTCTTTGACGATGAGTGAGTAGTTTTCTTAAATTCTAGGGTTTTGCAACTCGAAACAATGTAGTTTGATTGAACGTTTCTAGTTTGTCGTTTTGAATCAATAGAAGGTTGTGTTCTTCATGTTCATGGATGTTATTTAAGCGCTTGAATACTTGTGATTTGAGATTTACCTGAGAAGTACTGAAAGGTGAATTAGGATAATCTGACTACCAACCTTTTGTTGGGTTTTAAGTTATCTATTTCCTAAACAGATGCAGATTAATTGGCGGAAAATCATAACGATTATAAACAATTAATCACCAAGGAAAACATAATCGCAGAGACTTTAATAATTATATCTTTTAATGCTATTCCGGCTGATGCAGATATTAACCTTTGAAGCACTTCGGGAACTCGATTGCTAGATCGACCCGATCAAGACAAATCTTAATCTTAGGATGTATGTGTTTCAGTATAGATGGTTGTTTCAAGAAACAATAACTGTAGACTAAAGAGAGAGGAACTCAGGAAGTCACCCTGGTATCTCTCTAAGAGTCTTAAAACAATTCGTGTGATAAATCTCTCAGAGAGATTATATTTATAGTGTTAGGATGACTTGGGAAAAGGCTTATCAAAAACCCTAATGTCCGACCTAATTGAGGCAACACGATCCGTGTTGGCCTCCAGAATGTCCATTAAATCGGCCCATAGACACCACGGTCCGTGGCAGAACACCACGGTCCTTGGTGACACCAACACGGACCGTGTTGGATCAACACAGTCTGTGTTGAGTCCAATTTGGTCCGTGTTGGGCTGATTTCTCATAGAAATCAGTTCCCAACATTCTTAAACATAATACGATATTACTTAGGTTACATACATTGTTCCAGGGCACTGACTTGTGTGACCCAGTAGGACCAATTAATATAGTTGTAATTAAACATATTTAATTACCGAATATAGAGGTCTCTAGCAAGACATATAATCACTACATTATATTGGATTAAACTCCATGTATATCGAACATTGTCGGGACATTCCCAACACCTTTCTACTTAGTTTTGTGAAATTTGAGAAAAGAATAGCAGAGTAGGCAACCTTTTGATAACCAGAATATCTGAGACCTTCAACTTTGATTAACTTGAAAAGCATGCGAAAGTTGTAATTTAGGTTAATTAAGGTAATTTTATTAGCATCAAAAAAGCAGTAGAGTTCTTATGGTTATCATTCTTGATTCATTCTCGAATGTATGATTGTGCAGGTTAGGTTTTAATAATCGAACTCATTTCTAGGCTAGCATTTCCCTAAAAGTCTTTCTCTCTTGATTGAACCCTAGATTATTTCCCTGCTTTATTAGTTTTAATTAGTTGTAAAATCTTTCCAAAATCAAAACCTGGTTAGCTTAGCAATCAAGTAGAGAGCTAGTTAAATGCGTTGCTAATTGAGTCCCTGTGGGATCGACCTTGACGTGCTACTTCGTACATCGTGCGCTTGCGGCCCTGTCATATGCTTAACCTTAGAGAAACTCAACCTCTTATGTTTCCAATAGACACAATGGTCACAAAGCGCCAGCTTGCTAGCTGGTGCGCTCCTAAATCAACCCTTCTTGCTTAGGAACAACATTTCCTTCTTAGTGATGTGACCCAATTTCATGTGCCACAACTTCGTGCTATCCACTTCGTTGACTATAGAAACTACTACCACAATTCCAATAACTATAGATCCTTGAAGGATATAAAGACTTCCCTATCTGATTCCCTCAGCACCATGGCGTCCCTACTTACCTTTAGAACACCATTCTCACAAGCATACCTGCAATAGCTAGCTTCAAGAGTACCCAAGAGATGTGATTACTGGTCATACTAGGAATATGATGCACTTTTTTCAAGGTCCTAACAACACCATCATGAGTTTTAATCTTAATACTACCAAATCTTGCGACTTTACAGGTAATGTCATTACCCATCATAGCAACACCTGAATTGACAACTTCATTTGACTCCAACCAATCCTATGAGGACATATGTGGTATGTACAACCAAAATCAAGGATCAACTCATCATGCGTTCTTTTACCCGAGGTATTAGTCAGGGCATCATCCATAACAATAAAACTGTCTCCATCAAACTAATCTCAACGCAATTGGAGGTATTACGTTTAGATAGATTGTCTCTTAGATCTTGCTTCTGATCTTTCTCTTTAGCCCAACATGATTTCTCAACATGACCCCACTTGTCGCAGTAGTTACAGTTCTTGTTCCTATGAGGATTCCTAGACTTAGAACGATTTTTAAACTTCCCTCTACTATCGTTCTCCCTTCAATCATTAGTGCTACCACTAAAATTAAAGGTCTCGCTAGCCTCATCATTACCATCATAATCAAACTTTCCTTTATACGAAAAATTGGATTTAACATCACTAAGATTCAAGTCACCAATACTGTCAGAGTATAATCTCCTTAAACTGTTTATACATAAGGACAAAAATAAGGTGAATAGCCTTATCCTCATCATAAATCTTAACATCTATGACTCTAATAAGTAACAATAGAATCACACTTGCTGAGACTGCATAGGAGTACCTTCAGGCATACGCAACATGTAGAGCTTCTCTTTCAAACGATACTAGTTGACAACACTCTTGGTCATGTACAACTCTTCGAGTTTGACCCAGAGCTTCCTAGGTTGATGCTCATCCAGAACCGACCTCGGACTATGCTCTGCCAGGCACAACCAGCGCTTTGAGTTCCAAACCAAACCACTCATCTGGCTTCAGACTCTCTACAATTTCATCCCTCAACGCCTTAAAGTCTTTATCGCTCATCACTACGCCAGCATTGTCGGAGTAGGCTCTACAGGCATTCTATTCAGAAAATCATATGCTTCCTTGACTTGACCTGCCCTAGATAGAACATCCACCATAGAGGCATAATGCTCAGTTTTTGGTGTCATGCCATTTCTCTCAAGGGATTCAAATAATCTCCAAGCTTCCTTAACAAGCCCTCTGTGGGCACAGCTCGATAATATGCTTAAATAAGTGATCTCATCCGGTGCAACTCCTACAACTTGCATTTCTTCAAATAATTCTTAAGGAACTCTATACATGTCCATGGTTTGCAAGCCCTCCAATGATGGCATTCCACAGCAAAACATCAGTTTTGTGTCTTGGAATTGAATTAAACACAGCCAAGGCCTCCTCTATAGCCCCACATTTGGCATACATGTCCACAAGGGATGTCAGCAGTACTATTGTTAAAGGTAGCTCGTTATCAACCATATAACCATGCATCGATCTTCCCAGCTCAAGGGCACTCAGATGGGCACAGGCACACAAAACACTCACCATTGTCACCTCGTTTGCCTTGGACCGACCCACAACCTTCAGCCTCTCAAACACTTGGATGGCTTCTCGATGCCTTTGTGTCAAGATACATCATCACTTTTCACAACCTGTGTTGTATGAGAATTGCTCTCAGCTACACCTTCTACCATGCGAAACTTCTATTCCCATCAAATTTTTCAGTTTCCATGATTGAAGTCAGCTCACACCAATGCTTTGATACCACTTGAAGGAAACTCAAAGTGCAGACTATAGATTAGTGGAAGCGAAACAAAGATGACATAAATCATAGCAAAATCACGGAAGAATTTAAATCCATGAAAACAAACACTAGAAATACGTTGAAAACCGAAGAACCGGGAGAAAAAAACCCACAAATGGTAGCGGCCAGAAAATGATTCATTATGAAATAGTAGTAGTACAACACAATCACAATCACAATCACGTATTATTAGATCCTTCAACAAAGATTAAATACTAATCTTAAACACTCTGTCACACTTTGTCACTCTCCAATATTATAGGATTATAATGTGAAGAACTCTCGAAGCATTCACCACAAGATGCATAAAAGTCTTCAAATATGATATTTGTAAGGGTTGCTCATGATTGCCAAGCTATAATCAAAACTAATATAATTAGGAAACCTAAAAAATAATTTCCTAATAAAATTAGGAAACAAAATAAAAATTATATCATTATATTAATAATAGTAAACTCATGGTAATTTTTGGAACACTCTCAACGGAACTCGTGGCTCCAACAAACAGGAAAAAGTCACAAAATTCAACCATAAAGAGGCCCCGTTCTTTTATGCGTTAACGCACCCAAACGCAATGCAACTCTACGCAAATTACCATTATTTTTTAACTATTTTCACCGCAACCAAAACGTAAACGCAACGCAAACACAACGCACTAAAAAACGAAGCCAGAGTCCAATTTTACAAGAAGCATTCCCGCTCATCAGAATGCAACGCCCTTTTCATCTGCATTAGAATCAAACTCACCATTGAATAGATTTCCAATACTTTCGGATGTGTTTTATCACGGGCTATAAACAAGTGAAGAGACCCAGAAATTTCAACACAGCTGAACCCAGGAGACTTCTTGACTCCTGACTTCTCCATAGCTTGCCTCATTGTTTTTGCATCTTCCCATCGCTTGACTGCTGCGTAGGCATTCGATAAGCCCACATATCTACCGTCATGATGTGGGTCAACTTCTATGAGTCTCTTCCCAACTGTTTCAGCAAGCTCCAGCTTGCCATGCTTCATAAAACCACTAAGCAGAGCACCCAGCATTGCCGGAGTAGGGTCTACTGGCATTCTGTTCAGAAAATCGTATGCTTCCTTGATTTGACCTGCCCTAGATAGAACATCCACCATACAGGCATAATGCTCAGTTTTTGGTGTCATGCCGTTTCTCTCAAGGGATTCGAAAAATCTCCAAGCCTCCTTAACCAGCCCTCCGTGGGCACAGCTCGATAATATGCTTAAATAAGTGATTTCATCTGGTGCAACTCCTACAACTTGCATTTCTTCAAATAATTCTAAGGAACTCTGTACATGTCCATGGTTTGCAAGCCCTCCAATGATGGCATTCCACAGCAAAACATCAGTTTTGTGTCTTGGAAATGAATTAAACACAACCAAGGCCTCCTCTATAGCCCCACATTTGGCATACATGTCCACAAGGGACGTCAGCAGTACTATTGTTAAAGGTAGCTCGTTTTCAACCATATAACCATGCATCGATCTACCCAGTTCAAGGGCACCCAGATGGGCACAGGCACACAAAACACTCACCATCGTCACCCCGTTAGCCTTGGGCCAACCCACAAGCTTCATCCTCTCAAACACTTGGATGGCTTCTCGATACTCGCCTCCCTTGACATACCCGTCAATGAGAGAGCTCCATGAAACCACATCCCTGTCCGGCATGGACTCAAACACTTCCCTCGCTCTCTTCAAATCCCCGCACTTGGCATACCCATCCAGCATCGAGTTCCATGACACCATCGTCCTCTGAGGCATTTCTTCGAACACCTTGCGGGCATACTGAATCTGCCCACAGGAGCCATACATGTGAATCAAAGAGTTCTGAATGAACAAATCCAAATGATGCCCAGATTTTATTACCCTTGACTGCACTGACATTCCATGTTCAACAGATGAAAGCCTGGCGGAGGCCTTGACAAGGAAAGGATAAGTGAAGTGATCAGGGCAAAGTCCGAATCTCAGCATTTGAACAAACACGGAGATGGATTTGTTGGGAGTTCGGCTGGCAGAGTAAGCCCGGATGACTGTATTCCAATTGATGAGTGATGGGTTGTGGGTGTAGAGCAGCAATCGGTGAGTGTAGTCGGCATGGCCGGAATTAGCGAAGAGGGAGAAAAGCTTGGAGGGAAATGGAGGATGATGAGAGAGCCCAGAAGCGATGAGTAAAGCATGGATTTGCTTGAGGTGTGAGAGTGATCTGGGTTGATCGAGAAGTGTGATCAAGGCTTGATCAAAGCAGCCAGTTCTGATAAAAGTCGCCAACATTCAACATTTAGGGGCGTAGTTTTTCACCTGAGTGTGATGCAGGCAATTACACCATGGTACACGCCCAACTATATGAACATGCTGTAGTTGGGCTACCATGTTAATTGGATGGGCTTTTGACGTTGAGAGATGACCCACTGTATAAGTGAACCATATTATGTTAGAGGATAATATAAGGTGTCAATTTGTTCCAGTTACCTGGAAATTTGATATCAAAAACAATCATAACCACGTTTTATTAAGTTGTAATTATGGCTTGCTACTGAACAAAAGTATGGATTATTCAAGTTGTAATCATGATTTAACACCGAGTGTATTTATAGATTTTTCAATCATGATAGAATGTCAACAATGGTAGTACTCCCATCCTTATCCATTTTTAGCCATTGTTTTGTCACCAATGCATTCTCATCAATAAATCCAAGGAAAAGCTCGGGAGCTGAGGAAGAAGTTTACGGCCATGTGTAAAATTCAATCACAGATACAACACTTGGATGCACTTAGGGCTGTGGAGACGGAGCTGCTGGAAACTGAGAGGCTAAACGAAATCTTTTGGGCCCAACGGGCCCACCACCATGCGATTCAGGAAGGAGATAGGAACACAAGTTACTTCCATGCAAGAGTGGCTCAACGGCGAAGAAAGAATACCATCAAGGAAATTGAGAATATGGATGGTAGGATGGTAACCGGTCAGGAAGAAATCGAGAAGGTGGTTACACAATATTTTGAGAACATTTTTGAATCAAGCAGGGAGGGGGGACGGATAGGGAACAACTTACCGGACATCGAAGGCAGGCTAAACAGTGAGCAATGTCAGCAGTTGATGCAGACGTTTACCAAACAGGAAGTGGAGGAGGCTCTCAAGCAGATGGGGCCCACAAAAGCCCCGGGACCGGACGGAATGTGTGCCATGTTTTACCAGAAGCATTGGAGGGTGGTTGGGGAAGAGATCAGTAGGGTAGTTCTTGGGGTGCTCAATGGAGGTCAAATGCCACCGAGTGTGAACCATACGGTGATTACCTTGATACCAAAAACCAAACAACCAAAGAGAATGCAAGAGTTGCGTCCCATAAGCCTCTGTAATGTCACTTATAAACTGATATCCAAGGTGTTGGCTAACCGACTCAAAATGGTGTTGAGGGGACTAATCGATTCGCGACAATCAGCGTTTGTGCCGGGCAGACTTATCTTCGACAATGTGATCGTGGCGTATGAGCTCATCCACTACATGAAGAAGAAAAAGAAAGGACGGAATGCATGGATGGCGACAAAACTCGATATGAGCAAGGCATATGATCGAGTCGAGTGGAACTTTGTGGAGGAAATTATGGTGGCGATGGGCTTCCACGAGGGTGGATCCAATTAATCATGACATGTATTGAGCAGTCACATTTTCCTTCAATGTGAGCGGGCATGTGTAGTCGCCTCAAAGGGATGAGGCTTGAGACAAGCGACCCGCTTTCTCCATATTTGTTTTTATTGGTGTCGGAGGGTTTATGCGTTGATTAGCGGGCTGCATGGATGGGAGTTTACATGGGATACGAGTATCGGAGCGCTCGAGGTCTCTCACTTCTTTGTTTGCGGATGACTGCTTATTATTTATGCGAGCCACGGTACAGGAAGCAAACATCCTACAAGAGATCCTGTTGAGGTATGAAATTATGTCGGGCCAAAAGGTAAATTTGGGGAAGTCGGAGATCATGTTCAGCACCAACATGGAGCAAGGAAGGAAGCAACATATCCTACAGGTATTACAAATGCAAGAGATGGATAGTAGTAAACGATATTTGGGTTTGCCATTGAGCCTTGGGAGGTCCAAAAAGATGATTTGTGAACAAGTGAAAAACAAGGTGTGGAATAGAGTAAAGGGATGGAAGGAGAGGAAGCTATCTCAAGCAGGAAGGGAAATACTCGTAAAGGCTGTTCTGCAAGCAATCCCATCATATGTGATGAGTGTCTTCAAACTCCCTATCACCTTGTGCAATGACCTAAGGAGCATGGTTAGTAGGTTCTGGTGGAACGGGGACGGAGAAAAACGGGGCATTCACTGGGTGGCGTGGGAAAAAATGTGTGTAGGTAAACAAGAAGGGGGAATGGGTTTCCGGAATTTTGAAGATTTTAATATGGCCCTCCTTGCTCGGCAAGTATGGTGAATAGTGACCAATCCTAGTTCCTTGGTGGCTCAAGTACTGAGGGCTAGGTACTACCCTAGGACCACGATCCTAAGGGCAGAAGCAAAGGGGGATGCTAGCTTTGTGTGGAAAAGCCTATTAGCAGGTAGGGACACATTAATCAAAGGTTTAGGATGGGTGGTGGGAAATGGAAAGGAAATTAGAATATGGCAGGATCGGTGGGTGGAGACATAAGGGAGTTTCTGGCTGGGGCCGATTCCAGAAGGGAAAGCGGAGCGAAGGGTGGAACAATTAATGGTGTCGGGCGAACAACGATGGGATGAAGAGATGGTAAGAGAACATTTCCCTGAGGAGGTGGCGAACACTATTCTGGGAATCCACCTTAGTAATCGGAGACCAGAAGACAAACCCAGGTGGCTCTACACAAAATCGAGGGAATATGAAGTTAGATCGGGTTACCACCTGATTCAAGCTATGAAATCGGCGTCGAGCTCGCACTCCCCAGGTGCAAGAAGTGAATGGAAATCAATATGGATTTTGAAGGCTCATCCAAGGATAAAGAACCTGATGTGGAGAATGGTACAAGACATACTCCCAACAAAATGCAATCTATTTTTGAAAAAATGTGTGGACAGTTCCATGCAACTGTGGAGGGAGATCTGGAAACTCAAGGTCACGCCTTCACCGAATGTGAATGGGTAGGTGGAGTGTGGGATAGGCTAGCTTTGAGCAGAATTCAGCAAATGGAATGGCGAGATGCGAGGACTTGGTGGAAAGAAGCAGTAGCCCAGCTGAAGGAGGAGGAAGTGGTGAAATGCGCATATGCTCTATGGAGCATCTGGTGGGCAAGAAATGACCACACTATGAACAAAGGGTGTGTAGATCCGGGGATGGTGGCTGAGAGAGCCTCTAGATCATTGATGGAGTTTCAAAGTCTGACGGGAAGTTTGAGGCAGACGGGTGAATCCAAGGAACATCGAGGGTCGAGGTGGGAAGGAGTTTCGATGTGGTGTGATGCAGCGGTTAATAAAGAAAAAGGGCGGATCGGAATAGGGTGTGTCGGAAAAGGGTCAAATGGACAGTTCAAATGGGCGTTGTGCAAGTTCCTTCAGCGGCGGGTGGGATGTTGAGGCGGCGGAAGCATATGCGGTGAAATGCGGGATGGAGGCAGCAGCAGAGAAAGGGTGGACTCAGTTTATGTTGTGCAGTGACTCACAAGGTTTTGCCAACAAAATACAGATGGTGGTTTTTGAACGAGGTCCAGCGAGCACCATAGCTGAGGATATAGCCGAGCAGATGTCAAGTAATGGGGCAGTGGGTGTGACATGGGTCAGCAGAAAGGAAAATGGGGCAGCACACAAGTTGGCCCAATGGGGAATGCATAAATGTAGGAGTGAAGAATGGGCCCCCACTCCCCCTAGTTGGTTGATGGAATATGTCATGTAATGGGCTTAGGGGTGATTATCTTTCTTGTTGAGTTGGTATTGATTTTAATCGGCTGGTTTGGCCTTTTGCAAAAAAAAAAAATAATAAATAAATCAAACAAAAATCACAAGCTTCATTACTATTTTCAACAACTGAGGAACTGAAGAAAAAGAAAATCAAAAATGGAAAAATTACGGAGCAATGGCAGAAAATGGGTCCAATTGAAGGCCTAGATGTTTTGCAGTTGGGAATAAAGAAAACAAGTTCCATCATTATTTTCTGCTTTACATGATTTTTCAACTTCTCTTGTAATTTCTTCTAGAGGATTTTTCTCCTCTCTGCTTCCACCTTGAGTTTGTAATTGTCCAAGACAGAAAGAAAAAAAAAATCAGTCCTTTTCTGTGTTGATATATTGAGTGATAAATACATATGTATGCTAATAAGGATTATGTAGGATGTGATAGGTTCAAATTACATTAATTGTGAAGGATTTGGGTTCTGCTTTTGATTATGGTTATGTTTCCCGGTAAAGAGTGGGATCGAATAATACCTTAAGTGCAGAAGTGAGATCGAATTGTCAAGTCTGGTTCCATGAATCAACAACACATCACCGTCCATGTTCAGTATCACGATATTACTGATTATCTGTGACTATTAGTAAAGAATCACCAGAATTATTCACACCCCAAAACCTTTGATGGTGATTTATCACGAGAGAGAGGCATATTAGATTCTATACTGTGTTTCTTATTGATATGCCTCGCGCAGGTATATATAGGTTTGCTTTTGGAGACATATTCCAATACCTAATAGAAACACAACTAAGATAAGGAGTCATATTCCATATTTGATTACAACTCCTAATTTATCTAGAAACTTTATCCTAAATAAACTGAGTTACTTTAATTAATGAATGATTAAGTGGCCGCTAATTACCAACAACTCTCACTCGGCCACGTAAACCGATCATGAAAAAAATCTAATCCTATAGTTCTCTTCTCGTTTCATATGAAGAGTGGGGTGTGCAATCGATAAGAGCAAGTAGTGTTATATCAAATCACCGTATGACCAACATAAACTATTTATGGAACAGACAACACCCTAAACCATCCATGGCATCACCATATGGCGTACACGGTCCCTTTTATGCCAATCGATATATCATTAATTATATTTCCCTCTAGGGTTATTTCAATTGGTATCAGAGCCAGGTTGGTTGCTAAAGGGGACAACCAAGAAGAAGGTATCGACTATGATGAGACCTTTGCTCCAGTCGCTCGCTTGGAGGCCATCAGGATTCTCCTCACGTACGTTTGCATCATCCAGAAACATCAAGCTATATCAAATGGATGTTAAAAGTGCCTTCCTAAATGGCGACCTCATCGAAGAAGTCTATGTTGAGCAACCACCAGGTTTTGAAGACATCCACCATCAGGATCATGTCTTTCGCCTGCATAAGGCCCTTTATGACTAAAACAAGTTCCAAGAGCTTGGTATGAACGCCTCAAAAAGTTTCTCCTTCAGAATGACTTCAAACGAGGCAAAGTAGACAAGACTCTTTTCATCAAAGAAAAGAATAGAGGCTTCATCATCGCACAAATCTATGTTGATGACATCATCTTTGGTGCCTCACATGCCTCTCTTGTTGAAGAATTCTCTCACCTCATGAGTGTTGAATTCGAAATGACCTCGTAGGAGAATTAACATTCTTCCTTGGCCTCCAAATCAAGCAATCACAAGACGTCATCTTCCTGAATCAA
The DNA here is from genome assembly GCA_029582165.1 of Portulaca oleracea. Taxonomy (NCBI): domain Eukaryota; kingdom Viridiplantae; phylum Streptophyta; class Magnoliopsida; order Caryophyllales; family Portulacaceae; genus Portulaca; species Portulaca oleracea. Next base: position 19,139,860 of record CM055882.1, on the reverse strand, counting down.
AGCAAGTACATCTCGGAACTACTCAAGAAGTATGAGCTTGACCACCTCAAGCATTCATCAACTCCTATGTCCACCACTCTCAAACTTGATTCAGACCTCACAGGTAAACCAATCTCCGAAAAGCTGTATAGAGGTATGATTGGATCCCTCCTCTACCTTACAGCCAGCCGTCTTGATGTTATGTTTAGTGTTTGCTTATGTGCGCGCTTTCAAAGCGCTCCAAAAGAATCTCACCTCTCTGTTGTCAAGAAGATTTTGCGTTATCTTGCAGGAACCAAAAACTTAGGTCTTTGGTACCCCCGACAGCCTGACCTCCATCTCTGTTGTTACACCGATGCGGACTTTGCCGGATACAAGATTGACAGAAAAAGCACCACAGGAGGATGTCAACTACTTAGAGCCTCTCTAGTCTCCTGGCAATCCAAGAAACAAACCTCAGTGGCTCTCTCCACTACTGAGGCCGAATATGTGGCTGCCGGATCATGCTGTGCTCAAATCCTATGGATCACACATCAACTTGAGGACCTCGGCCTCTACTTCACTAATGTACCCATCAAGTGTGACAACATGAGTGCCATCCAGATCACCGAAAATCCGGTGCAACACTCACGGACCAAACACATTGAGATCCGTCATCATTTTATCCGTGATCATGTTGAAAAAGGCCACATCAGCCTTGAATTTGTTCCCACTCAACATCAATTGGCTGACATCTTCACCAAGCCTCTACCTGAAGAACAGTTCTCCTACATTCGTCGTGAACTTGGATTGCTTCACCTCAATCCTTAATCATCGAGGCCTCTGTTGAGGGGGAGCCATCACCCTGAGGACCTCCACTCCCCATGCAGTCCTTGAGGGGGAGCCTGTTAGGTTTTAGGTTATCTATTTGCTAAACAGATACAGATTAATTGGCGGAATATTATAACGGTTATAAACAATTAATCAAACAACTGCAGAGGCTTTAGTAATTATACCTGATCGCTAATTCCGGCTGAAGAAGAGGTTGACCTTCCAGATTCCAATGCTGAAATCCTCTACTGAAAAGTCCACGCAGCACTCCGGGAACCCGATTGCTGGATCGACCCGATCGAGACGAATCTCAATCTAAGATGTATGTAAGATTGCTTCGGGAAACAGAGAATGTTTCCTGAAACTAGAACTGCAAACTAAAAGAGAGAGGAGCTCAGGAAATCACCCTGGTATCCCTCTAAGAGTCTTAAGCAGTTGGTGTAGAATAATCTCTCCCAGAGACCCCTTTATATAGTATTTAGAAAACCTAGGGAACGGGTTCAAAAACCCTAAAGGGCCGAATTAAAATGACGACGCGTTCTCTGGGCCCAACACGGTCCGTGTTGAAACAACACGGTCCGTGTTGGACTCCAGAAGGTCCAAATAATCGGCCCATGGACACCATGGACTGTGGTGTCTCAACACGGACCGTGTTGGGTCAACACGACCCGTGTTGGACCCAATTCGACTCGTGTTGGGCTGATTTCTCACAGAAATCAATTTCCAACTTTTCTAAACGTGATACAATATCACTTAGGTTACATACATTATTCCAGGGCACTGACTTGTGTGACCCAGTAGGACCAAATAATATAGTTGTAATTAAACATATTTAATTACTAATTATAGAGGTCTCTAGCAAGACATATAATTACTATATTACTTTGGTTTAATCTCCGTGTATATCGAACATTGTCGGGACATTCCCAACAGAGCATATCGTCCTCACAAGTATGTTTCTTTTATTCTCCTTGACCGACTGATGTCCTCATCAGCTCGCTCAATTCCTCAATGTTACTATATATCAAATCTGGCCTTATCAACCGTCTGATCACATCTTCCATGTGTGACTCAGCAGTTGATTTCTTTTATTTTCTTTCCAAAATAAAACTGGTTCAACTTTCCAAAACTGCTGATATAAAATCCGGATTTCAAATCTTTTCCCTCTCTCTCTCTCCTCTTGTGTCTTTTCAATTCGGATTTCAAATCCTTTTCAATTTTTTTTTTTACTTTCCCAAGGTCTTCCCTCCCCTTCCATATTTACTTCCTCTCCTTAATTAACCGTCACATCCCATCATTTCCTTCCCAACCACTCCGCCTCTCTCCTCTTTCTCCCTATTCTATTTATTTCACTTCTTTCTCCCTTTTCACTTTTTACAGTTACCCCTTCTCTCCCCTTCTCTCCCTCTTTCTAGAACACTCTTCTCTTTAGCCATGACGAAGCGCTCCTCTAAACCCACTGCTCCCTCCAGTGTTGCAAAGCGCCTCCGCTCCAGTAAACCACCTACCTCTCCAGACACCGACTCCACTAACTCCTCCACCGACGAGTTAGCCATCATCCCTCGGCCCTCTCCGGTCACAGCCGACTCTATGGAAGCCATTCGGAAACGGTTGGAGTCTATGAAGCAACGTCCCCTTCTCTACTGTGGCAGAGTGGATCTCGACAACCTCCAAGGTACAAAGTTTACTTTTCTCTCCACCTTGTCCTCCCTTGGCTGTGATCTTCACTTTCATGCCGACGACTTTTGCTATCCCAGTCTCGTATTTGAATTTTATGCCAATCTTAAGAACATTTCCCCCAAATCCTCTAAACCGACATACAAAACCTCTAAGTCTGGAAGGGAAATTCACTTGTCCCCCCTCAACCTCAAGCGTATACTGGGCATCTCTCCAGACCTCTCTAAACCTGCCCTCTCTAACATCAAAGACGCTCGTCTGAACTCCTCAAAGCGCTTGGTAAACCATCCACCACCAAATATCCTCAGTATACCAACCTCTATTCTGAAGCCAGATGCCTCTATTTCATTCTGGTTCGCACCATCCTTCCTAGGGGCACCTCCAAAGAAACTATCAATGAGCCCTGTGCTGCTTTCCTACTGAACGTCCTCAATGACCATCACCCTGATATGGGGGAAGTCATTCTCCAACACATTGTCAAAGCAGGATCTAGTTCCTCGGGTCCCCTTCCCTACTCAAACCTCCTCAATTATGTTTTTAGGAAGTTCCATGTCCCTCTTCCTGAAGAGGACAAAACCCCGATCACTCTTTCCACCATCAACACTTCTGTCCTCAAATCTCTTGGGTATCATCCACACTCCACCGGTCACAAGATGCACTTCGATGACCTCCAGCCTCATCCTCCGCTTCATCTACAACCGAGGCCTCTCTTTCTCTGCAATCTCAGCTGGATATCCTCCAGGACCTCCACCGTGCCCTCCAGGTCAGTCTTCAAACCAGCACCACTGTCTGCTCCACCTTGAAGTCCCTGGTCCAGCAAGCAGAGGCTCTCTTGGGTCCTCGCTCACCACCATCTGTCCCTGCTGTCGAGGCTGCTGATAGGGATGGCAATGGGGCGGGGAATCCCCGAACCCGTCGGGGCCCCGCTCCGCTCTGGGGAAAAATCCCCGCCCCCATTGGGGATGGGGACGGGGACGAGGACGATTTTCCAAAATCCGCTCGGGGACGGAGCGGGGATGGGGACAAATTTTCCCTATCCCCGTCCCCATTTTCCCTGCCGGGGTGAATTCCCCGTCCCCATCCTCGAATCCCCATCCCCGGAAATGTTAAAATTACCAAATAATCTTTATTCTAATTTAATATATATATTAATGGGAATGACAAAGAAGTAATTTTTCAATTTATTCTCACTTGTTGATGTATTATTGTTTGATTTTGATGTATTATTACTTGAGCAAGTTAAATACGTTGTATTTTGAACATGTTAAAAACCGGGTTCGATTAAAAATCGGATCCGATTAAAATTTAGTTAAATTTAGGATAGTTTTAAAAAAATTCCCGTTGGATCACCGTTGGGGATGGGGAATCTCTGGGGATGGGGATGGGGCAAGAATCATTCCCCGAAGCGGGGATGGGGATGAGTTTTGGGAGCTGGGATGGGGACGGGGGTATACTTCTCCATCCCCGATCCGCCCCGTTGCCATCCCTAGTTGCTGATGATGTCCCCTCAATCGACCCCCCTCCCCAAGAGTGATCCCCCCTTCCCCCTTCAAAACTTTAATCTGCTTCTTTTTCAAACTATGAACTTTGTCTTGTAAACTTTTGGCCACACATTTTTTGTACTCTCCAGTTTCCTTATTGTCCGAAAGACAAAAAGGGGGAGATGATATCTTGGTATGTATTTGCAACAAACTACTGAACTGTTGCTATTAAGATGTGGTTATTATTCTGCTACTATAAGCATGTGCTATCTTCTATGATGTTGTATGCATGTGCTATCTTCTCTGTCATTACTGCTCTTAGTGCCTGTATAGAATCCTCCTGGAAATTTTGTCTTTCAAACAAAAAGGGGGAGATTGAAGAACCTCAACTAGTTATGAGGACCTCAGCGTAATCATCAGTGAAGACCTCAAACGTCAGCACAAGATTATTTTGTTTGAAAGATCAACCAAGCTATTTCAGGGAAGTATCAAACATATCCCAATCCTACATCTTCCCTCTATTTCTGAGATATGATTGTAATAGTCTTGATTTCCTTTCTCAGGTATCAAACAAAAGGAAGAGAAAATAAGGCAAGGAAAAGGAGTCTCGTGAAGATCAACTCAGAAATGGAAACAAATCCTCATCAAACTGTTATACTCAATGAAGATACTTGCCAAAACAGAATCAACACAAGCTGGAAAGAATCAAGAGCAAACGAAGGCAACTAAAGGAAGTCTTTGAGGAGTCTAATATAAATAAGAGAACTTATTCTCTTTACTAGGTGTGATTTCCGAGTAAGAAAATCAGTTGGAAGAACTTTGTAAAAGAAAGTTCTCACTGTAGGAGTATTTGGGTGAATATTCCGAGTGTAACCATTCTTGTGTAGTGGTGAGTTTTGTGTAACTAGTAGTCATACTGGTGAGGACCTCTAGGGTCGTAAGTTCAAAGTTAAACAAGTGTCTCTCTGCCAAGTGAGGTCACTGATTGTAATCGCCTCTACTGTGAGGCCTCATATTCGGAAGGCTTCTGTTGTGTCTTTCAATCCGGTAGGCCAATTGAGGACCTCACAAGTCTATTGTGCTGAGTTGTAACCTCCTCCTCTTTAGCACTTTTGATCATTCAATAAAGAAGTTATTTTTCATATAAAAGTGCTACTAACTTGGTTGTGTTGATCAAAGTACAGAATTATTTTTATAACCCTAATCACCCCCCCTCTAGGGTTATTTCAATTTCTAATATAAGCGTTTGTTCTGATAAGGTAAATCTGGAATGATTTTCCTAGCTACTCATAGCATTACATTTTAGTAAGATTGTTTTCCTAATGTGTTCTGCTGAACTGTATACATCTATAGCTCTTGGAGTGCACACAAAAGAAGCAACCATCAACCATCTTACTTAGATTTCATGCCATAGCACTAAGTCAAAGGGAATTGTATAATGTAGACAACTGAGTCTTACTGGGATCACACAGTGACATGGTAGGGAATCAATTATCACTCCATTAAATCAACTTTTAGCACACACACACAGTATGACATGTGTGCCATGGTCTAACTCCCACTGAGGTAAGTTTGTCACTTTTGTTTATACCATGCAAATTACAAGTCTAGTTATACCTCAAAACTAACTTGGTTGACCTAAGCGACGTACATAACATAGCTTAGCCATTTCAGATCTAACTTGAGGCTTCAATATAAGGTTGTTTTATGTTCGATTTTTGAAAATCTCATCTTAGAGTTACTAAGGCAACTATTTGATTTTATCATTTATACTACCCAAGTACAAATGCGGCCAATATTGCACACATAGCGCCAAAACTATTTAGTCTCATCCTAATCACAACTCAAGCGTTAGGGTTGGTAAACTTTGTGAGTAGCTTACCAGAAGCCTAGTGACTAACGCATATGCCTATTTGAGCAACCAAAAAGGAAACCACAATAAACTTTTGGTTAAATAAGAAATATCCATCTTTATTACACTGAAATGTTTAATGTGAAGAATACGTCCAAATATAAGCTGGATATATCATACAACTAAACTCTTTGTAGGCCTAGACTCATCATGTGAGTTTTGAACACATCTCTAGGAGTAAGCTTAGTTAGAGGATCAACGATCATCTTATCTGTAGATAAGTATTTGAAAAAAAATGTCCTTTTGCTTTATCGCGTCCCTCACAAAGTGGTAACGTCTCTTGATATGCTTATCTTTTCTGTTAAGCTTAGGATCTTTACCATACTAAATCGCAACTGTATTGTCGCACCACATCTCCACATGATCACTAACTCTCGGAGTGAGATTGAGATCCTGGAGAAAGCTCCTAAGTCAAATTGCCTCTTGAGTGGCAAGGCAACAAGCGACATGCTCGACTTCCATGATTGATAAAGATATGCAGTCTTGCTTCTTAATGCACCAAGATATTGCACCTCCACCATAAGCGAAAACATATCCTGAGGTTGACCTCGACTCATCAGGGTCACCACCCTAGTCTACGTCCAAATATCCCCTCATATTTAGGTCTCAACCTTAGTAACATAATACCAAGTTTGAGGTTCCACAAAGGTAGCACATTATTCTTTTGACGGCTTGCCAATGAGCAGTTACTGGGATGTTTTGGTAATGACTTACCAATCCAACCACGAAGAAAATGTCAGGCCGCGTGCATAACATGGCATACATTAAGCTTCTTATGGCACTAGAATAAGGAACCTTGCTCATTTTCTGCTTTTCATCATCTATCTTAGGACATTGTTCAAGACTTAAAGCAAGATCTTTTTCAACTGCATTGTCAATGGGGTTTGGATTAATTCATTTGAAACCATTCTAGAACTTTTCAATATATGCCTATTGGCATAGACCAAGTAGTTTCTTGGAACTATTCCTATCTCCACGCCCAGGACATACTTGGCTTCACCCATGCCCTTCATCTCGAACAGAGAGAACAACCAATGTTTGGTATCATTAATCATGTCCAAGGTGTTTCCAGCCAATAGTATGTCATCAACATACAACTTAAGGAACAAGATCCCTAGTGTTGCTCTGCTAACATACACACAATGGTCTTCAGAAACCATGGATAAGCCAAATGAAGTGATGGCATCATGGAATTATCACTTCATGGAATCTAGTGTACCATAATATGGAAGACTGTTTGAGTCCGTATATGGATCTTCTTAGTTGACAAACTTTACCCTCATTACCTTTGATATAAACCAACAGGCTATTCCATATAGATCCCTTTCTTAAGTTTACCATGGAGAAAAGTAGTCTTTACATCCATTTGGTACACCTCTGAGTCCAAATGGGCAATCGGAGCTAGAGGTAGGCAAGTAGAGGTCATTCTCACCACAGGAGAAAAAGTCTCTTCATATTCCACTCCCTCAACTATTGTAAACCCTTTTGTTACTAGTCGTTCTTTAAACTTACAAATTGACTCATCTACTCGACGTTTGACTTTGAAAACCAACTTGTTTTCAACGGCCTTATGTCGAGGAAGTTCAACTGACTCCCAAACTTTATTCTTTGCCATTGAGTCCAACTCATCTCTCATGGCATCCATCCTTTCCTTAATGTTTGGTATCCATAATCTCAACATAAGAGGTTGGTTCTTCTATTTCCAAGGGCATGCACAAGAAGATTTCCTCTTCGATTTGAAAAGATCGTCAGGGACCCTTCGTCGCTTACTCCTTCGAATAATTTTCAGACTTGGTTCTCGTGTCTTCTGTTAGTGAGAATCCTTCCCCCTTTTTCCTTTGAGGCATGGGGTTCACCAGAAGAATTACTCTTACCTTCCCGTTGGATTGTGGGTTCCTAGTTAGAAGCTGGAGATCAAGAGCCGTCTTCATTTTCATTTTCAGGTGGAGATTGAGGGCATTCCTCATGCTCTGGTTGATTCTCCTGAGTAGACAAGTTTCCACCATTAGAATTTGTAGGACTACTCCCGCTATCTCTGTCATTAAGTTGGGAACTACAATCCTTGGTCTCGTGGCGAGTGTCCAATGCTCCCCCTCACAGAGAGATGGTTGTTGTACCTCATACAACTTTAAGTCTCGTTTAGTTTCCCCAATGCTTGGGAACTCATCCTCAGAAAATTCGACATTTATGGACTCAAATTCCTTCATGTCGCCATTCGGAAGGTATCCATGTATAACATATCCTTTAGAATTGTATGGGTACCTAATAAACACCATTTTAGTTGCTCTTGGACTAAGTTTTCCATGTTATGAGTCAGGTTGTGTACATAGCCATCTGAACCTCATGGACGCTGACTACAATGGGCTTTTTACTATTCCATAACTGATATGGAGGGGTGAAAATGCTTTTACTAGGAATATGATTTAGGATGTAGGTTGTCATAAGCAACGCATCCTCCCAAAAACTAATATGAAGATTGGCTTGGGTCATCACTGACCTGATCATGTCAAGTAATGTATGATTCCTTCGTTCTGCAACTGTTCGGTTGTGGTAAATTTGAGTTTTAATTACTGAATTTGAAATCTTGAATCTTTCTGTAGTTAAGGAAAGGAAATTATACCTAGCATTCATTGAATCTTGAAATCTTGAATCTTGAAATCTTGAATCTTTCTCCCGAACAAACAAGAAAGACGTGATTTGGATTACTAAGATTGCTTGAATCCTCGCCTGAAGGGAGAATTCGAGAAACCTTAATCCTCCTCTTCACTAAAAACTGGATTTTTGTGGAGCTAAAACTAGAAAAACCGAAAAATAACCGAAAGAACACAAGAACTTTGAAGAAGAGAATTTCATTAATCTAGAAAAGTGCAATTACAATTGAGAACGAAAGAAAACTTAAGGAAATTCATTCTAAACCTTAGGTAAACTAAGGACTAATGCTCTTAAAATAAAACTAGGTAAAAACTATGATATCTGCTAAGTTAGATATATTAGTGTTTATATAATGAAAGAAAATAAGAAGGGAAAAGACAATAACAACTCCAAAACCCTAGCAGCCGCCGCAAACTTTATTTCCGGAATTGGGCCGACTGGTCGGGGGCGCGACTTGGCAGTGACTCGGTCGAGTCGGAGTTTGTCACGGACGAGTCCAACGTCTGTTTCAGTCGCTTCCATCGTTATTCAGCAGGGGTCGTGGGCACTACCTTGTCGGTCGCGGGTGCGACAGAATGATGACTCGATCGAGTCGAAACTTGGCGCGGGCGAGTCCAGCGTCTGTCCGTAGCTGGTCGCGGGCGCGACAGCTTGACTCGCGGGCGTAACCCCTTGGTAAGTGGCGTGACTCGAGCGTGAGCATCGTGACTCGGGCGTGACATGAGTCTGTGTCGTTCCCCTGTTTTGCGCTAAGCTTGACATGGAATTTCCGGGTTGGTTTCGTGTCGGGTTGACTTGGTTTGACTCGGGAAATCGCTCGGGATTCCCTAAAAACCTTCAATTAAGCTTAATTTCCTTCTAACTCCTTATTTTCCTACAAAACACAAAATTATCAAATCTAATATATAATTAAAGGGCTAAAATAGGCAAAACACCTTATAAAATGATATTAATTCGGTTCGGAATGAGACCGAACGACAACACCATTCTATTGCGAAGTTTGGGGATCCGTGAGATGCCTATGTATGCCCTTTTCCTCACAAAATTTTTTTGAACATATCAGAAAGGTATTCACGACCACGATTAGTACGAAGAGTCTTGACCCTGGGTTATACTTTAGTTTCAACTTCCGCCATAAAACGTTTGAATACATCCAATACTTCGTAGCATTGTGATAATAGGTATACGTATCCATACCATGAATAGTCATCTATCAAAGTGAGAAAATACCAAGCACCATGACATGCTTTAATGATCATAGGTCCATATATATCGGAGTGAATAAGTTCTAAGAGATTTGACGCACTAAAAGCCATACCGAAAGGCTTCTTGGTCGCCTTTCAAGCTAGATATGGCTCACATATAGGCAACTTAACCTTAGTAAGATGGTCTAAAAGACCTTCTTTAGCTAGTCTGATCATTCTATCTTGACTAATATGTCCTAATCTAGCATGCCATTTGACATATTCAAAATTGGGATCAACAAATGAAACAAACGCAGAATTATCATTGCAAATGTCTAAATCCAACATAGGAAAATCATTCACGAATAATCCGATGCCAAAATAATTGCCACCAAACATAATGTCTAAACTGAAAATCTACTTTATCTAAGGAAACGAAAGAAACAAGGAAACAATGCACCCCTGGTGTCTAGAGAGTATCTAGGAGTAGTGACTTATTTCATCCACGTAGCCTAAGTTGGTACGTCCCTGTTCGGTTGTAATTTTTGTGGTTTCATAAGTTAAGGTTGTCGGTCCACAGGGATGGGTGTGAGGCTTGATTAAGGTAATCGGTTTGTGTAAAGGGGTTTTTCTCGATGCGGAAAATGATAAATTATGTAAATGAAAGCATTAAACTAATCTAGACATGATAATAATAAATAAGCAATTAAAGGAAAGCAATAAAGAAAGCACTTAAGGATGAAAGCGATTAAAAAGCATGAATGAAGACAATGAATGAACAACGAAATTGGGAACGAGGAATTATACCTTCGATGACTAATCTTCAATAAACCTTCAATCTACACTTGAATTTCCCCCGAACAAACAAGAAATTGTGGTTTGGATTACCAAGAATCCCCCAAATTCTCACTAGTAAGTAGAATTGGAGTTCCTTGACCCTCCTCCCCACTAAAAATGGAGTTGATTGTGGCTAACACTATAAAGCTTGGAAAACAAGTCAACAATGGCAATTATAGAGAGAGAGAGAGAGAGAGGAAGAGAGAAAGAAAGCTTGTAAAACTTCAATGAGAATGCTTGAAAGAAGAGTTTAATAACAATTGCAAGAAAACTTAAAGAAAGCTTGAAGAACAATGGAGAAAACTTGAAGAACAATTAAAGAAAGCAATTAAAGAAAGCAATTAAATCTAATCTACTCCTAAAACTACCTAGGCTAATTCTAATCATCCCAAATGTAATCGTAGCTAAGGCTTTTATAATGACCTAAGTTAGTTGCACAAAACGCAGCATCTCATTTCGGCACACGCGAAAACGGATTTGGCTCGCGAGCGAGTGCACTCGGCGGCGGGCATTCCGTCGCGTGTTTCGTTCCTCGAACTTCTCCTCGGCTCGAAGCTCATTTCGGTCGAGCAGGGCCCTTGCTCGGGCGAGCTGGCCCTCTGTTTCTTCACTGCCTTAGCCATATTTTTCGATCTTTTCCACGTTGTTGTGCAGAAGCATGGCTCGGCCGAGCCAATATGTTGCTCGGGCGAGCCAGCTTTCTGTCTCTCCTCTTCTTGGCTCAAATTCAATCGGCCATTCTCGCTGACCTTCCAGAGGCATTGCTCGGGCGAGCCAACATGCTGCTCGGTCGAGCAGCCCTTCTGCCTTCACTCCTGATTTGGCGAGTTTTTGCTCCGTTTTGGCGCCATTTTAGGTCACTTTCTTATTTTCCTACAAAACTACAAAAATCTCATAACTCGAATAAAATACGGGGTTAGAACATATAAAAACTCCCTATTAAAAAGAAGAATTCGGCTCTAAACGAGACCGAACAGTCCCCACACCGAGAACGTCTTTCTTTGTAAAATTCCTTAATGTCACACTTTGTAGGTCCACCGTGTAAGGATCAAAGTCTATAAAGCCAGCTTGGTCTTGAACAACGTGCTTGCTTGCTCTCGAGTCTACAATCCAAGGAGGAAAGGAGTTAGCAACAAATGCATGTGAACAAACAAAGAATTTAGAGACACTTTTAGAAAGATATACCTTAGGAGGTTCGGGACAATCCCTGGCGCTTCTTTCCACAGTGATAACACTTCACACACACCATATTTTCTTTTTGTCACCTTTAGCTTTACGTCGTTTCCTGGCACTGTTACCATTAGGCCCAATTTTCTTAGAGGGACGAGGATTTTTCTTCTTCCATTTCTTAAACCCTTTGCCGTTAGGAGTTATGTTCCCTTCAACAACAAATGCTGCAGGGATACGAGCACATGATTTGAGGCATCCCTCTTTTAGTTCGAGGTGTCGCGTGATCTCCACTATAGTAGTAATGTTGTCATTTTGAAGCATTAAAGTCTTAAAATACATCTATTCCTCACTTATGGGAATGACACAAATCACATTCGTGACTTGATCACCCTTTGATTTTCTTAAATTCATTACAATGTCTAAGTTAATCTAGAATTTTATGCAAAGAATATATTATGTTTACTCATAATTGAAACATATTGCTAAACTTATAAAGTAGCACCATATGCTAGACTACGCGCAACGTGCGTACGTGCACTATTAAGTTAAAAATATGTTTTCATTATTACAAATCAATAAAATAAAAGCATAAACTTTCACACAAGCAATAAGTTGGTGGAGAAAAGTCTCTGTTAGACCTATCAATTCTTGACCTAACCTGAACTCCCTGAAAATTATTACTTTTGAACACGATTTTATCGACCTACACATGAATTTAGACCTAACATAGTTTCACCCTACTTGAACATTGACTTGAACATGTTTGAACAGTTTTGAACACGATTTCCAAACTCGAAATTGACCCTTAGCAAACCTGACCTGAAACTTCCTACTCAAACTGATAGGTCTCGTCTCTATGATACAGTTTTTGAATTCCATGTAACACATTGAAGGATGAGCAAGATTGTATATCCAATTGAATTTTGTAAATTCAGAATCGAATTCGGGTTACATTAGATCCGGAATTCTATATCTAGTACGTGTCAGACCTTGTTGGAAATATAATCTTAAATCACAAAAAGTTACTCGGAGGTACCTCACAATGTGGGAAAACTATTTAATTTGTATCCTAAGTTTTCAAAACTCATTTACGCGTACCCTTCATTTTAAGTTTTTTGATTTTTGGTACTTTTCCATCAATAAGACTTGATGATTTCAATATATATAGATGAGGAGTTTATAAGTTATGGGTACCCTACATACCTAGCTATAGTCCACTTCCCGCCTAAACATATCGAAATCTTCAAGTCTTATGGAGAGGTAAATCATTTCCATGTCATTTGATTCATAATTTTTGTTGATTTTGCCACTAAACTTTTAAATTTGTCAAATGTGCCACATAACTTTTGAAGATTTGTCAAAAATGTCACCTAACTTTGAAAAATTATAAAAACTGCCACCAAATGAGATTTTGATCTATTATAACAAGTAAAATTTATTTTATTTTTATTTTAAATTTATTTTTAAATTTAGAATAGTCAAAATTAGAAGAAAAGAACCTAATATATTAATATAATTTTATTTTATGGTGTTGAAGAGAAATAATTACCGTTCTTTTGTGCGTTTAATTTGCGGGGCGGTAAGTTGCGTTACGATTAGTTGCGGTGGAAATAGTAAAAAGGTAATGGTAATTTGCGGTAGGATGCGATAATTTACGTTGCGGTTAGTTGCGTTAACGCACAAAAGAACGATGCCAAAAAATGAATATAAAAATTAAAAATAAAATGAATATAAATTTTACTTGTTATAATAGGTTTAAATCTCATTCGGTGGCGTTTATGACAATATGTCAAAGTTAGGTGATATTTTTGACAAGTTATCAAAGTTATGTGGCGTACTTCACAAATTTAAAAGTTAAGTGACGATTTTGACAAATTTTCAAAGTTGTGTGACATATTTGACAAATTTAAAAGTTTACTAGTTTAGTGGCAAAAGTGACAAAAGTTGAAGGTTATATGACATAAAAATGATTTAACTCGTCTCATGGATGGAAAGGTACCAAAAAATTACAAACTTTAAAATGTAGGGTACCCATGCATAAATGAGTTTTAAAAACTTGGGACACCAGAGAATAGTTTTCCCAAAATGTGGGATATATTCGAGTAATTTTTTGCTTAAATCAGAATTTAGTACCTCATTCGGTGGGTACTATATCTTCAAATGGGTATCCGATTGAAAAACCTCATTCAATGTTTTGTTTTAGAAAAAAGTGAGTAAAGTTAAAGATAAGAAAGTACAAATTTTTACAAACCGACTTCAAAAAAATATAATGAATTACAAATTTTAATCATACGAAATACAAATTTTTAAATTACAAATAGGCATTGTTCAAAAATTCAATAATCAACATCCTCGAGGTCTAACCGAGTAAGAGTACATAATAGATTGGGATAGAATTTGTACTGTTGGGTTAACGGTATGGAGATCAATTATTGTTTAAGTTGGTTTCGTATGTCTTGGGAGCAAGGAAGGAAAGAGTTAGAGAATTATAGCAATGTGTAAATGCTTAGGAATTGAAGTTGGATGAGAAAAACATGCAAACGAGGGAGGCATGGCTCACCACGATTTGCTCGTGGGGGTAGCCCTAGTTCGTGGTGACGTTTTTTCTAGCGGTAGGTTATGTTTTTTGGCACTAGATGTCTTTTCGAGCCCTAATAGTTTAGTCATCACACATGTGTATTCCTTGGCTCCTAAGGGTGTTATTTTAAGCCTAGTTAATTATTGTAGTTTTTTACTATAATTGGACCTTAATGTTAGACTTATTTATATTGCAATTAAAAGTGTTTCATCTGTACAACTAGGGAGATTGAGAAAGAGATTAATAATAATCTCTGCTTCTTTGAGGGAGTTGTGTGAGGTGTACTAATTGTGAATGTTGAGCCTTCAAATTGGTACCTATAGGGAGATTGAGAAAGATGGGTTGAGACTGAAGTACTAAATCATATAAGTGAACAACTCAAGTTTATTTTACTTTTAATGATTTTAAATAATCAACTAGATCCTAGATTTTGGGTCCCATTCCAAAACTAGCATAGCAAGATCCGATTGTCGCTAGACCGTAAACTACAGATCTAATACAAAATCCAGTTCCACTAGATCCCCACTAATTCTAAATCCATTTTGGGGTCCCTAATCTTTTTCCTTCTTCTAAAACACAACTATTGCTAATATTAATCAAGCAAAACTTAGAGCACCCGTGACAATGAGTTTGAGTTTGATTCACTGTATGGTGTAGAATCTGTTGGTCTTCCACCAAGATAGTTAAAGTTTTTCTCTCTATTTAGTTTGTTTTCTAATAGTAGACACAAATTTGAATCATATTATTTAAAAATAAGTGGATCTTATTTAATAATAAATTTAATTATATTGACAAAAAGTAAGGGGAGGAGAAGAGAGAAAAAATATATAATTAAATATTATGTAAGAAACTTGTAATTTCACTTATTTTATGAGCAACTCAACATTGCTCTTGTGAGTGGCGTTATATTCTTATTACTAAAATGTTCTGTATATGTTCACTTTATTCTCATCCTATGTCATATCAAGCAAGCAGTGAGCCAACAAGGTGAAATGGTGTTAGGATTGATAAAAGAAAGTTACCTAGCTAAAATCTGAAAGAAAAACAGCCCTTGTAGGCTGCGTAAGGTTGTAATGCAATGCAGAGCTGGAATGAAGTTGAGAGAATGCGATGATTGAATCAATGAAAGAAGCACACGTTAAGAAGCTCCTTGGTGGTCCGATGGACTCATCCAAACAAATGGACAAAATGTTAGGAATCATTTTTCTTTCTCTGCAACTGTCCCATAATATTATCCTTTCACCTGTCACCATTTTAGAATATTCTATTACTCCTTTTTGCTTGCTTTGATTGGTTCCAGGGACCTTTGTTTTCCTTCATCAACATCCAACCCATGTCAATCAATCAACCTTTACAAATACATGAACCAATGAAACCATATTGGTTTATGGGTTTGCTGCATGATTGCTTCAGTAAGAATGTAAATTTTGGATTTATTCACATTTTAAATTCTTTTGAATTAGATCAACCTTACTAACTTAAGTGATACATTATGAATGGATAGTTTCTCATCTTTATAGTAGTTTTACAAAAAATTAGAGTAAAACGAATTTTGAAGTTTTTATTGGACTTATTTAGAAGCATTTCATTCTATATTCATGAAAAAAAGAAAGAAAATGTTGGTGAAGACTAACATCTTACAAAGAGTAGATGGTAAGTCTAAACACGACGACACTTTGAATGAGTTATGGTTTAGTTTGTTTATTGAGACTTGTGTTTTTGAGTTTTCTAGGCTTCAAGTAGTTATTTATGTTGTTTTGAGTATACAACTAATTACTAAAGTTGTTGTATAATTAGCTCTTTTTTAAGTAAAAAATTTTCGTTAATTCTATGTAACACTACTTCTTAAAATTATTTCAGATACCTATAATATAATGATTATTATCCTTAATGATTTATGGCGTTCATTAAAATTTATTTCAATTATTTTTTAATAATTAATAATTTTGAGAAAATAAAAAATTTTAAAATTATATTTTAATGGCTATAATTTTACCGTGACTTTGAATTTATATATGTGACTAATCAAACAAATTATTCGTCACCGAAAGTTATAAAAAAAGAAAGTATGTCTCACTGTAATTTTATTAGTAGATCATCGCAAACAAGATCAATCTACTAATCATTTGCTAATCATATATGCTGGTGACTAAACATATTAACCTTTTTTACTACTCTCTCTATTCTAAGATGTATATTCATTTTTTACTTTTCTCTACACATTCTTAAATGCATCATTTTCCCCTTTAATTTTTTAGTATAGTACATCTAAAAAAATATTGCTTAAACATATTTATATAAAAATATTTTCAACTAATTTCATATAGTAAGATTTTATATATGATGATTCATAAGGAACGGAGGATAGAAACCAATCACATGGAACAGAGGAGATGTTAGTTTAATAATTGATTAACCTCTTTTATAAGGAACAAAAGATAGAAATCTATCACAGAGAATAGAGGATATGTTAGTTTAAATTGTTTAATCATTGATAAATCTCTACTGGTGGTCTCTACTCTTTTTTGCTTTAAAAAAAATAATATTATTTTTCAATTACTATTCATGTTTGTATATGGATAAAATTTATGTTTTTAGAAAGATGGGTTGAACAATTAGTACACAGTTTAACATAGAAGACGATTTATTCATGGGTTATTGGATTCTAATAATACGAACTTTGGGCCATATAAGACTTAATAATATGAACTTTCGATTTGATTCTTAATAATACGAACTTTGACCCCCTGTTGGATACAGTAACACGCCACCGAGTTAGTGATTATTTGACTCGCCGGAAGGATGAGTTGGCAGGCAAGACATGTGTTCTTCCTTGTTTGACCTTGCCAACTCATCATTTGACCCAAAACCGAGTCCGAATTCTCCTCTTTGAAGCGTCGAAAACCCTTGGGAAATCGCAGAATGAATTTGTAATCGAATCTGGGTTTGGTATGGAGAGACAGAGGAGAGAGAAATAGGGAGGAAGAAGAAGCAAATTGTGGCAACCATTGAAGGGGGAGGGGGCTAGCTTGAAATCGAGATAGAGAGAGACAGTGGAGAGAGAAAGAGGGAGGAAGATGAAGAAGAGGGTTGACATGGCATTTTTTTAGGGTAAAATGATGAGTTGGCAAGGTCAAACAAGGAAGAACACATGTCTTGCCTGCCAACTCATCTTTCCGGTGAGTCAAATAATCACTAACTCGGTGGCGTGTTACTGTATCCAACAGGGGGTCAAAGTTCGTATTATTAAGAATCAAATCGAAAGTTCGTATTATTAAGTCTTATATGACCCAAAGTTCGTATTATTAGAATCCAATAACCCTTTATTCATTCATTTATTTTTTTGAGAGGGACATTTGGGGAAAAAAAATGAGCTTTCAATCTCATAAAAGGAATCTACCATAATTTAACAATATTAGATTCTTGAGACTTTTACAATTGAATTTCTAAATATGATAATTTGATTTTAGGACATTATTGCTCCTGACTTTCATAGACTTATGATTCAATTATTTGATGAAATGTCATTTTTTTAAAGTTCAATGGTAAATCTTAACTCTGTGTCAACTAAAACTAAAACTACTCATGAATGGAATCACCCAGTTCAAAATTAGACTAGATAAATATTAAAGAATTATAAATCGTCCAACTTTATTAAAATTAGCCTAGATATACATAAAATAAACAATTGAAATGGCGGTCATTGTCCTGCTTGAGTTCTGTAAAACACAAACAAATAACGGAATTGAAGCACAAAAGTTTGCTAATTAAACTCATTAGTTAGCTCGGTTGTACCGAGTTACGGTCAGGTTATTACACTCTCTTGGATTTGGATTCCATCCAATAGAAATATATATATTTTTTTTTATCTCTCTTCGGGGTGGGTACAAGTAGTGGTACATTGTCTTGGGTAACCCTATACGTACGTACTACTAGCATACCCACACCTGTACTCATTTTTGACAAAATTTTATCACCCAAACTCATTTTTTCAGGTTAGGTACATGCAAGTTTGATTGTATTCAGGTTTTATTGCTACCCATTGAAGCAAGGTCATAGTTGAAGTTTTCTACTTTGTGAATAAAGAAATATTGATGCTTTTAGCACAAATATTAATTAAGGGATAACTCTATAATTATTTATAAATCCAAGATAATCACATGGTCATAATGGTGCTAAAACAATATTAGTCTCATGCGTAATAAGGTTAGATTGGCTCTGTAGTACTTTTGTTTTCATGTTAAGAGTATTGGTTTGAGCACTCTGGTTATATTTGTTGCAAATGAAGTTACAATTTGGTAATGGCAACAAGGCTTTTTGTCCCACATTGGTAGAGAAATCAAGTTGACAGTGGTTTATATATCCCACCACACTTAGTAGTATTAAATAAGTGTGAAGGGGTGTTTTATGGAGGAAGGTATGGCTTGGGACTCTACACGCTTGCCGCCATTGCCGTTCGCCCGCGAGTGGTCGCGGGTCGGTGTTCTTTTTATAGCCAGCCTAAGTGTGTTCTAGCCGTTGCCCAACTGTCATTTTGCCCGTTGCAGTAACGGCCATATAGCCGTTGCCCGAATGGCCAAATAACCGTTGGCAACGGTAGGGGATGTCCCCTGCCAACGGTAGGAAGATTGCCTATAAATTGGGCTCTTCCATGGCTTGAACAACACACCAACAGTCATCATCTTCTCTTCATCTTCTACATCCCCTTCCATTAATATTTTTTGGGCAATCAGTTTTTTCATACTCCAAGTTCTTAGCCTTGAGTGCACAAGTCTAAGAGCTAGCTGAGTTAACCTTGGGGAGTGACCAGAAATATCGATTGTCACCTAGGTCGTGCCGTAATCGCTTTCAAGGCAGTGGTTTATCCACGACTCAGTTCTTGATTCAATTATTTCCAACAATTTGAAAGCGATTATTATCAATGGCTGCTCCACAAAAATCTCTAACTGAAACCTACAGAGTCGAGCCTCTCGATGGGACTAACTACAAACATTGGTCTCAAAAATTGCTTCTATGTCTGGAGCAAATGGAGATTGATTATGTACTTTCGTCTCCACATCTCAACGATCCAAATGCTCCAACGCCACAGTATGATCCTGAGAGAACGCCTACTGCGCCAACAACTCCACTCATCCCACTCGATGACAAATCCATTGTTTGATTTGTATGTCATTTTCAACACTGCCAAAGCAATATGGGAAAAGCTGAAGATCAAGTATGGAACTGAAGATGCTGGAAAGAAGAAGTACGTGGTCGACAGGTGGATGGAGTTCAAAATCGTCGACGACCAACCAATATTGGAGCAGGTTCACATTTATGAGAACCTATGTGCTGAGGTGCTAAACGAAGGAATGAAAATGTGCGAGATTCTTCAAGCAAATGTGCTGCTTGGAAAATTCCCACCATCCTGGAAGGACTACAGGAACCACCTAAAGCACAAGAAGAAGGACATGTCTCTTCAAGAACTAATCAATCATATGAGGATGAAGAAGCGAATCGATCAAAAGATAAGATGTCTTCTCTCTCTGTGAATTCTGCTAAGACTAACCTCGTTGAATCTGTTGGTCCTTCAAACAAAGACAGGCTCAAGGGAAAGAATAAGAGGGATCAGAAATCTAAGCAGTGGAACGGACCTAACAGTAAAATCCAGAAGGAGAAGGGGAAGGTCCACTGCTACATCTGCGGAAAACCAGGCCACAAAGTATATCAATGCAACCAGTGCAAGGATCCTCTGCACAGAATGGCAAAAGAAATCAGGCCAACTCGATGAAGACTCGAAGTATTGCAATGCGATGGCTGGAAGCAAATCTCGTCACCAATAACACAGAATGGATCCTGGACAATGGAGCGACCAGACATTTCTGCACCAACAAGGAACTGATGCATGACTTCGAGGAAGTTCCTGATGGAGAGAAGGTCTTCATGGGCAATGCTACCACTGCAGCGGTATTGGGTAAAGGAAAAGTTCTCCTTAAGTTTACTTCTGGAACATTATTATGTTTACTCAATGTGTTGTATGTACCTTCCATACGTAGAAACCTAGTTTCTAGTAGCCTCCTTGACATTGCTGGTTTTGAAGTAAACCAAAAGGCTGGCAAAATTGTCATACTTCGTAATGAAGTATTTGTAGGGAAGGGATATCGTAGCAATGGCCTATATGTTTTAAGTGTTTCTCCTGAGAATAATAAGACTGGTTCTACTTCTGCTTATATCGCTGAGTCTGTTGATTTGTGGCATGGTAGACTTGGACATGTAAATTATGCTTCCTTAAACAGACTAAAGAACATGCGGCTAATTCCTAGTATTAGCACTGAGAATTGTTCTATGTGTGATGTTTGTGTTGAAGCAAAATTTGCTAAGAAACCCTTTAAGTTATTATTGACAAAGTCTACACAGTTGCTTGAACTTATCCATTCAGACTTAGCAGACTTTAAGAACACAATGAGTAAAGGAGGAAAGAAGTTGTATATCACCTTTGTAGATGACTACTCTAGATATACCAAAGTCTATCTCCTTAAGTCTAAAGATGAGGCTGAAGAAATGTTCTTAAAGTATAAGGCAGAAGTT
The DNA here is from genome assembly GCA_029582165.1 of Portulaca oleracea. Taxonomy (NCBI): domain Eukaryota; kingdom Viridiplantae; phylum Streptophyta; class Magnoliopsida; order Caryophyllales; family Portulacaceae; genus Portulaca; species Portulaca oleracea. The sequence goes on along the minus strand of CM055882.1, from coordinate 19,119,013 downwards.
GAGAATCAGTTAGATACAAAAATCAAAAGGCTTAGATCTGATAGGGGTGGTGAATATGATTCAAGCTCTTTAGCTGTCTTTTGCGAGAAAAACGGAATCGTACATGAGACCACTGCCCCTTACACACCTCAACAGAATGGCATAGCGGAACGGAAAAACCGTATCCTTAAGGAAATGATGAATGCCATGCTTGTGAGCTCTGGTCTATCTGATAATATATGGGGGGAAGCTGTTTTAACTGCTTGTTTTATTTTGAATAGAGTTCCCCATAAGAAATTAGATCAAACTCCATATGAACTCTGGAAAGGGTACGCCCCAAACTTGAAATATTTGAAAGTGTGGGGGTGTTTGGCCAAGGTAGCCTTACCCGGTCATAAACGCACAAACATAGGTCCCAAAACCTTTGATGCTGTCTTCATTGATTATGCTCAAAACAGTGCTGCTTATAGATTTATGTCTTTAAATGATTACTCCATTTCTGAGTATAGAGATGCTGAGTTTTTTGAGCTTGTTTTTCCATTGAAGAAAAATGTTCCTAATGTGGTATCTGATAATGTGCCTAGCTCTGTGCCCAAAAATGTTAGTTTGCCTGGTTCTAGTTCTGAGGTTAGGAATGAGATAATAGAACCTAGAAGGAGTAAGAGGCAAAAAATTGCAACTGACTTTGGTCCAGACTTTATCACTTCTTGTCTAGTGGAAGTGATTGACAAACATGAAATAGATGTCTTGACTGATGAAGTCGCATCTGTATTTCTGATTGAGGAAGATCCAAAAACCTATACTGAGGCAGTTAGGTCTATTGATGCAGACTTTTGGAGAGAAGCCATTAAGTGTGAAATAGATTCCCTTGAGTCTAATAAGACTTGGGAATTAACTGACTTACCCAAAGGTTGTAGACCCATCAGTAGTAAATGGATCTTTAAGAAGAAATTAAAGTCTGATGGATCAGTTGACAAATATAAGGCCAGACTAGTCATCAGAGGCTTTGATCAAAAGAAGGGAATAGATTACTTTGACACCTATTCTCCAGTAACAAAAATAAGCACCATTAGGACTCTAATTGCCTTGGCTGCCATCTTTGATCTTGTTGTGCATCAGATGGATGTCAAGACAGCTTTCCTTAATGGTGACTTAGAAGAAGAAATTTATATGACCCAACCTGAGGGTTGTAAGGTTCAGGGTCAGGAGGATAAGGTGTGCAAATTAAGAAAATCCCTTTATGATCTAAAGCAAGCACCTAAGTAATGGTACGAAAAATTTGACAATTCCCTTGTGGAAAATGGGTTTACTGCAAATTTGTCTGATTCCTGTGTCTATTCAAAACTGATAGGATCAGATTGTGTGCTTATATGCTTGTATGTTGATGACATGTTGATCTTTGGCACTAACTTGCATATAGTTAATGACACTAAGAAGTTGTTGTCTACTTTATTTGAAATGAAAGATATGGGTGAAGCTGATGTGATCTTGGGAATTAAGTGTTGGGAATGTCCCGACAGTGTTCGATACACACGGAGATTAAACCAAAGTAATATAGTAATTATATGTCTTGCTAGAGACCTCTATAATTGGTAATTAAATATGTTTAATTACAACTATATTATTTGGTCCTCTTAGTCACACAAGTCGATTGCCGGAACAATGTATGTAACCTAAATGATATTGTATCAAGTTTAGAAAAGTTAGGCGATTTACGTGAAAAATCAGCCCAACACGGACCGAAGTGGGCTCAACACGAACCGTGTTGACCCAACACGGTCCGTGTTGAGACACCACGGTCCGTGGTGTCCATGGGCCGAATAATTGGACTCTCTGGAGTCCAACACGGACCGTGTTGGGCCCAGAAGATGCGCCGTTGTCTTTTTCGGCCCTTTAGGGTTTTGAACCCTTTCCCTAGGTTTTCTAAACACTATATAAAGGGGTCTCAGGAGAGATTATTCTACACTAATCGCCTTCGACTCTTAGAGAGATACCAGGGTGATTTCCTGAGTTCCTCTCTCTTTTAGTTTGCAGTTCTAGTTTCAGGAAATACTATTAGTTTCCTGAAACAATCTCACATACATCTTAGATTGAGATTCGTCTCGATCGGGTCGATCTAGCAATCGGGTTCCTGAGTCTTCTTTGGACTTTTCATAGAGGTTTCGTTGGAATCTGGAAGGTCAACCTCTTCTTCACAGAATTAGCGATCGGTATAATTCTGAAGCCTCTGCAATTGTGTTGATTAATTGTTTATAATCATTATAATATTCCGCCAATTAATCAGTATCATTTAGGAAATAGACAACCTAAAACCTAACAGTGGTATCAGAGCCACCAATTGCATGCTAAAGTATTGTACTTGTATTCATAATTAATTTTGTCAATAGTTGAATTATATTATGAATATGCTAGAGTAGATTTATGCCTAAAATTTTGAATCTTTATGAAAGTTTTAATCTTTTATGTTCATGATAATAAATCTGAGATTTTATTGTAAAATTTCATGCTTTGTTATTATTTGTTTCTTATTGCCTTTCATTAATCGATTTTATGTTTGTTTAATTGTTAAATATAGCATGAACTCGATTTAATTTTGAATGTTTTAGAAGCAATCACGTTTAATGTTGTTAAACAGTAGGCAATGCATGAAATAGGTTTAAATTCGCAAAATAGGGTTTTGTAGAATTAATTTTCTGATTTAGTTTATTTACGGTAAACATGAAAAATCGAAATAAACTATCAAACGAACTCGAACATTTCTGAAATTTTTATTGGAGGTGTCTGGAAGTGTTCTGGACTTTTCATAATTTTTGTAGATTTTTCTCAATTAAAATGGATTTTTAATTGAGTTTTCAGATCTGAAGTGAATTAAAATTTGTTTAATTCTCTGAATTTTATAAATTTATAGAAATTTGTAAAACTTCTGAAATTTTTACAGTAGGTTACTGGGTAACCATACTTTTAGGGAAAAATTTTCCGTTAATTTATCCAATCAAATTATATTTTATAATTTAGATTTTCAGATCTCAGAGAAATAAATTCGTTGCTTCTCTGAATTTTGTATATTTATAGAAATTTGCAAATTTTCTAAAAATTTTACAGTAGGTTATTGTGTAACCGTTCTGTTATGGATAAAATTTTCGTGAATTTTTGAAATCGTTTACTAATTTTCCTTTAATTTTCAGATTAATACAAAAGTACAATTGTTTACTTTTCTGAATTTTATTCTAATTTTCGAAATTTGATAAAAATCTGAAATTTTTACAGTAGCATATTGGATGAACCTACTATATGGGAAAATTATAAAATTTGATTTTTAAACTTATCGGACTATTATTATTTATTTTCCTCTTAAACGGAGAATTAAAAGGTTTAATTCCCTAAATTTTTACAATCTTTTAGAAATTGTTAAAATTCTGGAAAATATTTCATATTAGGTTATTAGATAACGCTGTCATATGAAATCTTTAAATTCGATAAGTTACGATAGTTTTATTTAAGTTTTTTCATTCACGAAATTAACCGAAACTGGGAAGCAACACGGACCGTGTTGGATCAACATGGATCGTGTTGCCAGCAGTTTTGGTGAATTCGTATATTTTAGGGTTTTTAATTAATTTTAGAAATTAATTATTAAATCCTATTACTACTAAATCAGATAATGGGCATAAAATCTATTATTTTGTAAAGTTTAGGAAACTTACAATAATTTTGAAAGATATAGTATCTTTTAGACTCCTTGATTTTAGGAAAGTCAAGTATTTTGTATGTATAGGTATAAAATCCTAAATCTGTTTAGGAATCTGAGATAAAATTTGGATTTTATTTATTTTATTAATCATGCAAACCTTTTAGGAAATTTTATTTAGTACTTATTTCCTTATGTGATATATTGCAATTATTTATATGCCTTTATAATTTGTTATTTAAGCATGTGTTCTATTTGATATAATTATTGCAATATTACATGTTTGCATGTGCTTCTAGTATGGCCATAGATAGTCGGTTTTACCGGTCTGCGTACCGGGTTGGGTGAAATACGGTCTGCGTACCGTCTTTGAATTAAATTTTAAATTTAAATTTCAATTAATTTTATTTTAATTCATGTAAGGCCTCAATTGTGAGGTACACTTTGCAAATTTGTTGTAATTGGAGACAACAAGTTGAGTGGGAAGCAATGATGGAGGTGTCTATTCGAGTGGGAGCTCATCCAAGGAAGTTGCAAGACCCAAGAAGATTTTCTTGAAGACTATCAACGCTTAGTTAAATTAGTTTAATTAAGTCTAGGTGGCCATACTAGGGGTTTTATTTATGCTTTAATTTTGTTATTGCATGTTTTATTATGCCTTTTATGCTTTTCGAAAGAGTTCACCTAGAATTGCATGCATAGGATAATAAAACCTACTCTCATAATTGAATTATTGCTCAACCTACCGAAACACCACTTAGATGGATAAATAAAAAAAGCCAAAGCGAATTATTTGTCCATCATTAATAAGTAGGGTGGGAGCTAGGTCAATTCAAATTGGCTATCAAAATAGTTTTGGGCCAAGAGCAGAGGAAGAGAAATATTGTATTCGATACAAATTTCTTGCCAAGAGTCATTTTTGAATGATCGATCATAAGATGATCCACCAAAGACAACATGGGACCGAGTTTTGTTGGGCCAAAGTCCACTTGAAGCCATGGGTCTTGTGGGTCTTGGTTAAATTAAAACACTAAGTGAGAGTTGATAAAGTGTTTTGATTTGAAATTAAAATTAATTTAATTTCTTTTGATGAAAAATAACTAAAATGAACCAACTTGTCTCGTAGAATTATTTATGTCTTTTCACTCAAACATCCACCACTAATAAAATATTGTTTTTTCCTTGAGAAAGAGAAAAACAATTAACACCAATTCCTTAATTGGCATTGCCATCGCAAGATTGTCTTGAGGGCGAATTAAAAGAAATATGTCTTTGATATAACATTGAGCTAGGCATCAATATTAAGAGGTCAATCAAGCCAAATGAATACATGTAATGTCATAGTATTCATACAACTTTAACTTCAAAATGTTTGAAGGTTAGAGGAAGTTTTTTTTCAATATTTCCAAACTCAAAACCAAGTTCTTCGAACTAGTTAGAGTTGATAAATATGAAACCAATAACCAGATAGTCTCGGTTGAGCTAGATAAAAGCCAATTGTTGGCACTCATGTTCTGAAATAATTTGACTAATTTAAAACATGAGAAACCTCAGACCCCCTTTAGCCAAAAGATTGGCGATCGAAGATAGTCTTTTAGTCAAAGGGAAAATAAAGATTTAAGAAATTTATCAAAGACTAGAAGTCATAGGAAAGGTAAGGACAAACAGTTGTACATACGACCAATGATGACAATCGTTTAACAACCAGATCATGTATGACACTGGGAGCGTGAATAACTATAAGGAAGACTTGAGATATGATTTCAATTCTAGGCAAATGCGTATATGATACACACTACCCTTATTAAACCCACTTTGAGTATAAGATACCGGCTGTGAAACTCGCATTTATGCAAATGCGATATCTACAAAGTAGATTTGCTTTGAAGGATGAGAGTCAGCCTACAAATAGGAACATACAATTAGTTGTAGTTCCTTATGAAGAGTTGGTTGTTTATCCATTTCCTCAAGACTTATAAGAGAAATATATAGGTGATTCTATGTTCTCATTATAAGTGTTTCTTACTATCAATTAGAGAGAGAGAGGATCTCGGATAAACACACCCAACACATCGAAACCAAAAGGTTTGAAAGGAATAACCCTTGTTCAAACATAAAACTTGTAACTATCTATTAAGTCATGCAAATCAGAGCGCATTCAGAAGCGTCACAGTGATAGACTTTTGAATGATAAGACTTTGAAACATGTGATGTCTGCAAAGCATGACTGTACCTTTTACAAGAAAGGGTGAACGTGTGAACAAACACTCATGCATATGGATGTATGTAGACCAATTGAGCACAAGTACAAGGGTGTATTACTTCAAATCTTCAAGATGAATAAAATAACACATGGTGATTCATGTCTATGAGATTCATCTGAAGCTGGAATGTTAAAATAGTTTAAAGATTTCCAAAATGAAGTAATCTTGGCAAAACAATGAAGAACACCTAGATAAGATTGAAAGGATGCTAATAGTTGAGCCAAGAGTTTGAACAAATGACTCAAATGAAACACAATTCTGGCACTATAAGCTTAAGTCATATTAATCAGAAATGTATTGAAGCGCATAGTGCGTGATTTTGGAAAACCTAAACTTTGAAAAGTTCAATGTTTGCAAAGCATGTCGATGAGTAAGATGACTAAAATCACCTTTTATTGGAATTGGTGAACAAGCTAATGACTTACTAGGATGCATACATCGATGTATGTGGGCCTATGAGCACTAGTGCTAGAAAAAGGTTCATTGTACTATTTCATCACTTACAGTGACGATTTTTAGTAGATATGGGTATATCTACTTAATACGCCACAAGTCCAAATCCTTTGAAAATGTTCAAAGAGTTTCAAAGTGAAGTACAAAACCAACTTGGCAAGAAAATCAAAAACCCTTCAATTAGATTGAAGAGGTGAGAATTTGAGCCAAAGATTTCATTGACCATTTCAGAGAATATGAAATTGTTTCATGACTCTCTCCTCTAAGAATACAACATCTCAATGACGTATCTAAGAGCAGGAATCACACCTTATTAGATATGGTGTGATCAATGATGGTTGAGTCAACATTGCCGATTACCTTTTGGGGATACACGCAAATAACCATAGCTGTAATTACTGAATAAAGATTATCGGAAGCATTAGGAGAAGAGAGGTTCTTGAACCGTCTTCTAAAAGAAAGGAGTATCACTTCTACAAACTGTTGTAGAGAAAAGCGTTTGTGTCTCAAAATACTTTCTTCTTAGAGAATATGTTATTTTCTAAAAGAAAGAGTGAGAGAGATTTTGAACTTACCGAAGTTCGAGAGACACAAAACACTATAATCATCACATAAAACTCCGCTACTTGATCCTAGTTCATATTTTCCTATTTGTCGGAAAATTAAGAACAAGGTTGAGGCAGTTGAAGTTTCTCAAAATGTTGAGGAGAGGATGTCATGAACATTACTCCAAGCAAGGTCAGGTAAACAACTCCGTCAGCCACAAAGATATCGATCTTCTATGGATGAACGTGAGATGTTACTTTTAGAAAGTAATGACTCTACCTACATCAAAGAAGCTTTAAGTAAATCAAGATTCCATGCAACCAAGTCTAAAATGGATTCCATGTATTCAACTAAGTTTAGGACTTGGTTGATTTGTCTGAAGGTGTGAGCCATTAGACATATGAGGGTTTTAAGGCAAAACATGGGTTCATTAAGATTGACACCAAGACTGACTTCAAAATTAGATTTTGAAGAAAGGTGTGTACTTGAAACAACTGAGTGGTCTTTTGTTGGAATACTTGTAAACTTCAAGAGACCATCTGTGGTCTTAAGGAAGCTTCTAGGAGTTGGAATCATTGACCTCCTTGACTAGGATATCAAAAAGGTTTGACATACTGGGAAGTGCCAAAGATAATATTGTGTTTACAAGAAGTTCGATGGGAGCAATCGTTTTACGATATCGTATGTGATTGGCATCGCCTACTAAGAAGAATATTCCAATGTTGCTTCTCACGAGGTTGACTTGGAAATAATTTTCAAAGTGAAGGATTGGTGGGGCTAAGAATTTTCTTGGAAACAAGATCTATAATGATAGATTAAAGATTTTGATTGTTTGAATCAAAGTTAACTAGGTGTTGAATAGTTCAACTTACTTCGAGAATGGATTAATTTCCAAAATTATGGCATGTCCTTACGGAATTTCATTGTCTCAAAAACAATCAGAAGTTCTAAGAAGGATGAGAAATATAACTCATGCTTCAGGCGTGAGATTAATATATGCCATGAGATGTTCAAAGACCAACATAACATATAAATTGTATATGTATAAGAAAAACTAAGGATGTGTCCTAAGTCTAAAGTGGTTGATAAAAGCTAAGTGTGAAGAGTTGCATTGATGCTACACTCATGCAGAGAAATATGATTATCTGAAATGTCAGAGAAAATTATACGATCTGTTTTGAGTGGTATTGAGGTGAACTGGAAGAAGTTCCTAACATGACATGCAGAGAAGTATGACACGACTTTAGAAGTTGTGGCAGAAACTGTTAGGATTGCGAAGTTCGTTTCAGAACTGGGTGATGTTTCTAGCCTTGCGAGAGAAATGAAGCCTTATTGATAGGAGCCATCACTCAAGCAAAGGAACTGAAGCTCACTATGAATCCAAACATGTGTTCCGGAAATATCTTCCTATATGAAAGGTCATTAGTGAGATTGTATATGTACGAGGTTCATTGCAAGTATTATGTACTAAACCCCTGTTGTAGTTATAGCATGATAGTCATGCATGGGCAATATGTATTAAACACATTCCGGAATATTAACAAATCAAATTTGCATGAATCGTTCATGAATTATGACCTTGTTGATTCATCATTGAGAATAAGATTCCAAAATTTACATCAATTGTGGTTTAGAATTATGTAAATGTCCAAAAAGGTTAGCGCATTCAAAATGGGAAATTGGATGAGGTTCGATTTCTGAAACCCATTAGTGAACTTGATAACGCTAGTCTTGGTCGATAGCTGACCTGGTTCTTAATTGTATTATCACGTAGGAACAATGATAATATCAACACAATTAGCATGTAGGATTGAGGTGATGATCAAGTTTCGTGATCATAGTGATGTGATGACATCATAAATCAATCACATGGGTACTGTTGAGAACAACTACCGAACTGACCCGCAGTGGGAGCTCTTTAAGTTAGGAATGTCATAAGAGCTCTCATTACTCAAAATTCCTAAATCCTGAGTTCAATACATAGACTACATGGTCTGCTGTGACTTTGGAGCGCGTCAAACATCTTCGTAATGAGGCTATAAAGCGATTATGCAGGTTCTGATTGGATCATGTGAGAATGTGTGCGAACAAGATGGCATTGTCCTCCCTATTAGGGACGATTGTCTCGTTGGCCACTCGGTGAGATTGGACTGAAAATGCTTCGCCGAGCTCAATTGAATCAATAGTTGGTCATCTGTTTTTTCAAAGTCTAACTCGGAGATCGAGGAACGTTCGGGTCTTACATAAGGATGACTTTAGCTTACCTTATCCGAACTAGACCGTAAGTGACAAGGGAATTCAAGGAATCGAACACTTGTGGGACAAGTGGGAGATTGTTAGAATGTCGACAATGTTCGATACACGGAGATTAAACCAAAGTAATATAGCAATTATATGTCTTGCTAGAGACCTCTATAATTGGTAATTAAATATGTTTAATTACAACTATATTATTTGGTCCTCTTTGAGTCACACAAGTCACCGCCTGGAACAATGTATGTAACCTAAATGATATTGTATCAAGTTTAGAAAAGTTGGAAACTGATTTCTGTGAAAAATCAGCCCAACACGGACCGAATTGGGCTCAACACGAACCGTGTTGACCCAACACGGTCCGTGTTGAGACACCCCGGTCCGTGGTGTCCATGGGCCGAATAATTGGACTCTGCGAGTCCAACACGGACCGTGTTGTTTCAACACGGACCGTGTTGGGCCCAGAAGATGTGCCGTTGTCTTTTTCGGCCCTTTAGGGTTTTGAACCCTTTCCCTAGGTTTTCTAAACACTATATAAAGGGGTCTCTGGGAGAGATTATTCTACACTAACTGCCTTCGACTCTTAGAGAGATACCAGGGTGATTTCCTGAGTTCCTCTCTCTTTTACTTTGCAGTTCTAGTTTCAGGAAACACTATTAGTTTCCTGAAACAATCTCACATACATCTTAGATTGAGATTCGTCTCGATCGGGTCGATCTAGAAATCGGGTTCCCGGTCTTTGCGTGGACTTTTGGTAGAGGTTTCAGCGTTGGAATCTGGAAGGTCAACCTCTTCTTCAGCAGGAATTAGCGATCAGGTATAATTACTGAAGCCTCTGCAATTGTGTTGATTAATTGTTTATAACTGTTATAATATTCCGCCAATTAATCTGTATCTGTTTAGGAAATAGACAACCTAAAACCTAACATTAAGATATGCAAAACAAACACTGGTTTTGCCTTATGTCAGTCACATTACATTGAGAAAGTGTTAAAGAAATTTAACCACTTTGATGTGACGCCTGTTAGAACTCCCTATGATCCCAGCCTTTGCTTAAAGAAAAACAACGGCATTAGTGTGTCACAAACAGAGTATGCCAAGATTATCGGAAGTGTAATGTTCTTAATGAACTTTACTCGTCCTGACATTGCTTATGCAGTAAGTAGATTAAGTCGGTATACTCATAACCCTAGTCAAGAACATTGGAATGCGCTTTATCGTTTGCTTAAGTACCTTAGAGGTACAATAGATTGGTGTTTGCATTTTAACAAATTTCCTGCTGTTGTAGAGGGTTATTGTGATGCAAATTGGATTTATGATAATGATGAAGTTAGTTCTACTAGTGGTTATGTGTTTACTTTAGGTGGAGGGGCTATTTCATGGAAGTCTGCAGAACAGACTTGCATAGCCCGCTCCACCATGGAATCTGAATTTATTGCTCTTGAGTTAGCAGGTCAAGAAGCAGAGTGGCTCAGAAGCTTGTTAGCTGATCTGCCTCTATGGGGAAAACAAGAGACACCTGTCTCTATACATTGCGACTCGCAGGCAGCAATTGGAGTGGCTCACAATAGTGTCTACAACAGAAAGAGGAGACATATCCGCATCAGACACAGTGCAGTGAAACAATTGCTGAAACATGGTGTCATATCCTTGTTGTATGTGAGATCCGAAAAGAATTTGGCGGATCCTTTCACTAAAGGATTGACAAGACGAGTTGTATTAGAAGCATCGAGGGGGATAGGGCTTAAGCCTATGGCTTGAAGAAGTATGGTGGACACCCGTTTGTGGTCAAACGAAATCATACTAATCTTCGAGATGTACTACATTTCTATCCCTATGATGTCAAGTAGTGCTTTGAGGTTGAGTTTTACTCTTAATGAATCTACGCCCGTTTTGGGGGGTGCTAGTGATACGCACTGATGGATTCACCGATTGTATGATGTACGGATGAGCTATTTGCTCTTAATAATTCCATAGCCATAATTTATTGGTGGTCTGTATTGAGATAGATTTGATGGAATTACCTATATAAGTGTGAAGGTTTGGCCGCCTTCTATGAGAAAATAAGGCTATCTCTCTAGAGCACTTATGAAACCCAAGGTATACGCATGGCCATAAAAGCGTAAATGTGTTATCGCGGACTATGTAACTTCTACAGGGTTGATATGTGTTGTGAGGGTCTTGATCAAAATCTTTCAAGTTCAAGGCATAGTCCACTTGTTAGATTATTGATTGTTGCCTTACATCACTAATGTGTCAATTCAATCTTATGATATTGATGCCTAAGTATATGACCCATTCTTGCCCATATTTTCTTTCTTGTTCTTTCTGCTTTCCTTGTATGCCATTAGTGGGGGATTGTTGCAAATGAAGTTACAATTTGGTAATGGCAACAAGGCTTTTTGTCCCACATTGGTAGAGAAATCAAGTTCAAAGTGGTTTATATATCCCACCACACTTAGTAGTATTAAATAAGTGTGAAGGGGTGTTTTATGGAGGAAGGTATGGCTTGGGACTCCACACGCGCATGCGCGCCGCCGCCGCCGCCCGCCCGTCCGGCCGGTCACGGTCGCGGGTCGGGCTTCTTTTTATAGCCAGCCCAAGTGTGTTCTAGCTGTTGCCCAACGATCATTTTTCCCGTTGCAGTACCAGCCATATAGCCGTTGCCCGAATGGCCAAATAAACGTTGGCAACGGTAGGGGATGTCCCCTGCCAACGGTAGGAAGATGGCCTATAAATTGGGCTCTTCCATGGCTTGAACAACACACCAACAATCATCATCTTCTCTTCATCTTCTACATCCCCTTCCATTAATATTTTCTGGGCAATCCGTTTTTACATACTCCAAGTTCTTAGCCTTGAGTGCACAAGTCTAAGAGCTAGCTGAGTTAACCTTAGGGAGTGACCGGCAATATCGATTGTCACCTAGGTCGTGCCGTAGCTTTCAAGGCAGTGGTTTATCCACGACTCAGTTCTTGATTCCGAAACCAGCAGCCTTCATTCAATTATTTCCAACAATATTACACTCTATTGAAATTTCGTAGTATATGTGTTGATTAAATGTTTAAGTTGAAAGATACATTTATGTCTGCATAAGTGCATAACCTAATATTTAAATAGGGAATATCTATCAAATACAAAACTAGTGGTGATTGTTGCTAGTTTTATGTTTGAGTAGTAATTGCGAGAGAATGTATAAAAGTCTCACATTGGTGAATGAATGAAATTTTCACACGTTTTTAATATGATACATCACTAGACTTTTAGTCAGCCAATGGGCTACCATTAAGTTAGTAGTGGTACAAGGTTCATTGCTTTGCATTGAACTGCACCCGCGCTCATGTTAGTTGTAAAATTATTAGGAGCCAATTAGCATTTTGCACCCATGTGGCATGTGCACGATGCCTAAGCAATAGAGAATACATTATGTAATTTCCATTTTTACATTATTTATTTGATTATTCTAAATACATACTTTTAACATATTTAGTACTTAACTAGTTTCTTATATAAGAGGAAATTGTTTATTTGTTAATGAGTTAATGAGCTTAACTAATTACTCCCTCTGTTTCTAATTATCTGTCGTTTGACAGATAATTGGGATAACCAAGGTGGGAAAGGGAAAAGGAAAGGGGAAGGGAAAAGGGAAAAGGGAAAGGGAAGGAGAAAAGGGAAAAAGAAAGCGAAAAAGTAATTATTGTGTTTCATTGGAATTGTAAAATGACATATAATTAGAAACGAGAAAAATTAGTTAAAATGACAGATATTAAGAAACAGAGGGAGTAATTGAATAGCCCAAAATAGCCTACAACTTTCTCCCCCACTCCCCGCCCCCACCCTTTACGTTATATAATCATGGAGATAAAGGGAACTCAATGGGGGTTTTTTGCATTTTGGACCCCGAAGTATAGAATTATTTATTTTAGTCGCGGTTTGTTGTTTATTTTTGGAATAAAGTTTATGAGTTGAATAAAAAAGGACCTTAAAGTTTGTAGGTTGAAAAAGAGGCTCGTTGACTGTTTTTCTTTTTCTTTTCATGTTTGAATTTATCTCCCGATTAGCGTCAAACTTCAAGAGTAAAGTCAAAACTGATATTGAAGCCATAATACACCTCTCTTATTCATGTCGGAACGAATTAGACCCTAAAGTATCCAGGGTCTAAGTAGTTCTGACATGAATAAGAGAGGTGTATTACAACTTTAATATTAGTTTTAACCTTGTTCAAGTTTGCTAATCGAGATAAATTCAAACATAAGAAGAAAAACAAAAATAGTATAGGGGCCTTTTTTCAATTTACAAAATTTAAGGTCATTTTTTTATTCAATCCATAAATTTTAGGGTCCAAAAAATAAACAATGAAAACCTTGGGACCAAAAAATAAATACCCCTATACTTCGGGGTCCAAAATGCAAAAAACCCGAACTCAATGTCTTGTCAATCATAAAATTTATAATTCTTACTCAATCTCAAAGGAATATTTTCCAATCAAAAGAATGTCTATGTACATGACAATGGCCAAATAATTTCGTAAAGGCAGTGATAATCGATCATGTTTAAGCTTAATTACTCGAATTATATCAACACTGAATCTTTTATATTGAATAGTTTAGTTTCAATGCAAGCCACTATTTGGTTGTCTTATTACATGAGGCCTTCCTTACTTGGAGGAGTGAAAATCCATTTTTGGAATTACTTTAGAAGGATATTTTATTTGAATCATGGGAATATTTACATTCTAATTTTTTTTCTTTATTTTTCTATATGGAGCATTTTGAAATCAAAGAAATATAGTTAGGAAAACTGTATTTTCAATACGACCAAATACATCCTATAATTTAATTTTTCTAAAATAGTCAAGTGAGAAGTTATATACTTCTCATCACAAAGGTCAATATATAATTGTTCAAAATATATTGAGCTTGTGACGTTGCATTAAAAATTTGGAGCTAGCTAACAAAGAGTGAATTGCTAGCATAATTTAATCTCAAGCTTATATTGAATAAGTTACTCTAAAACATACATTACTACAATAAAGAATCCTTATGTTTCTTTTATTGAGAAACTTTTTTTTTTTTTTTGCATTGGTAAGTTGGGCTACTCACTGAGGCTCAATGGGTCCACCAACCCACGAGCAAGGGGGAAACCAGGTATACACGCGCATGTTGCTGCTCCCAAGAATCGATCCCGGGACTTGTGGTTTACCACAGTGCAGCAGGTACCACTTGAACTAAAAGCTCATTAGCCTTTTATTGAGAAACATAAGAATTAAAGGGTTATATGTTTTATTGTTGTTTCTAGGAATTTCTATTTTTAACGTATTCTATAAATTGAGCTCAAAAGAATGAGAATTTGTGTGGAAGTTGAAGATTTTATTGCGCAGTAAAACTTTATCTCTACCTGTCTTTATATTGATAAGCCAACAAATTTGGTATCCGAACCAGGAAAAGTTAAAGCACAAATCATTCATATATGCCTTGTTTAGCAAAATTGATAATATAGATGACAAACAACAATTTTGAATAACATATCAAAATGTTTAAGCACTCGAATCCTTTATGTCTAATTATTGGCCTTGTTTTAGTAAGTTGCAATCTAGTCGGAGCATAATATCAAGCGTCACCATAATCAATGGGCTTAAATCTAACAAATTAAATTTACATTGTCGTACGAGGAGTGAATATACTGGTGATTTTAGAAGTCATGATTTGAGTCTCCATATTCTTAAACCTGTACAAAACGTTAGTTGGAGTTTCGAAATCAACCCAATATAATGTTGGGACAATCCCAAAGGCGATATTTTTTGTGGAGGAAATGTATGTGACTTTTATTGGAATAATTTGAGAAGCTCATTTCTAGTTTGGGATGGAGGGCAAGCAGCATTCAGCAGAAGGACAAAAGGAAAAGATGACTGCAGTGTTAGAGAGGATGAATTTTATTTTCGTTTTCAAGAAGAAGATTGGTGGTTTCGATTTGGTTGGTGAAATAATTATAATAATATCTTACACCCATGTGATGGAAAGATTTTATGAGTTTTTTTAATTTTAATAATTATATATATTGATTTACCGAGATTTTGAAAGATATAATGTCATACATTGGTATATAGTTGTACTCCTGTATGGGCCTTAGCTATTCAGAAAATCCATGTTAGTAAATCAAGGTATGGGAACAATTGAACGAACAAACACAAAAAGTACAACATGTATTTTGTTGGGTAACATTGTTTAATAATACGACCAATTATTCATCATCTTGGGTTAACAAAGATAATTCTCATATATGTGGTTGACTGGTTGGTACCATTGATTTGGGAATACAAATACACAAAAGTGTCAAATTTCACTTTACAAGGATTTTCTTACTGCGATTGGGCAGGTTGTTTAGATGATAGCTAGGAGAACATCAAGATTCTTATTTTCTTTGGGTTCAGGAGTTGTTTCATGGAGTTCAAAGAAGCAAGACGTTGTAGCTTTTTTATCATCAGAAGTTGAATATGTTGTTGCTACAGCTGCTGCTTGTCAAGCTATTTGGCTACACATATTATTGGCGGATTTCTTTCAAGTCCAAGGTGCAACTACAAATATCTTTTGTGAAAAAAGGAAACAATAGCGATAAAAAAGAATCCAACATTTCATAGTAGAACGAAGCATATTGACATATGTTATCATTTTATTCAGAAGTTAGTAAATGATGGAGAAATATACTTGAGCTATTGTAATATGGACAGTCAAGTAGGAGACATTTTCACAAAGTCGCTTACGCTGGCTGAGCATGAAAAATTTAGACTGCAGATGGGTGCGATAAGTTTTGAAGCAAGGGGGAGTATTGAATATGTTAATCCAAAACATACATTACTACATTAAAGAACCCTTATGTTTCTTCTATTGAGAAACACAAGAATTCAAGGCTCAAACATTTGTTTAGCAAATTTGGTGAGGTTGTTGATGCATATATCCCTGCAAAGATTGGTAAAAATGGTAGAAAATTTGAATTTGTGCGGTTTGCCAATGAGGATGAAGGAAGGAAAGCCATTGAAGGGATGAATTTTACTATTGTTGATCATAGGAAGATTTTTGTTTCATGGGCTAAATTCAATAAAAAGCATGCTGCTAAGCCTTCTAATGCTGTGAAATTTGTCAAAAAGTGGGTTCCCAAGAAGACTAATGGTGGTCATTATATGAATGATGTACACTTTTCTTCCCCTAGTTGCGATGCTTTCAATGGGTTGAGGAATCTTGGTAAGGATGACACACTTGTGCCTAATTCTCTAGAGGATCCAGATCGTGATGGGTCTGGGGTTGCTTCTAGTAAGACCATTACATATCCCATTGATGGTGTGGTTAGCAGCAAGCATGTAAGCAGGTTAACTTACAAGGATATTCTTTTGAGTGGATCCAAAATCAATGAAGTAGAGAAAAGGGATCAGGGCTCCAACTCTGATAGTGAGCGCACAATGCACACTTAGTAACACAATTGGGCCCTTTGATGATGTGGATGAGCGCGACTTACTTGTAGATTTTGAGGATTCCATTCTTGAGGCCAGCTTGTCAGAGAAACAACTTGTAGAGCTGATCTTGGCCAAAAGAATGGACTGAAGGCTAGGAAGAATAGGCGCGCAATCAACTTGGAGGATGACATTCTTGATGATATTGATGCTGAGGTTGCGCGTAGAAAAAGGATTATTGGCAATGATATAAGCGTGAGATTCCTCGATGACTCACCCAAGTGATGTTGATCTTTTGTGATCGTTGTCGAATGAGGAGGTTTTTGGTTGTAGTAACTCCTTGCTGTTTTGCTTATGTTTAGCAATTTTTTTGTAGGCATGTGTCTTTTGAAGTGGGCTGTTTGCTGTTTTGTATTGTAGTTTGGTTGTATTTTGCGAACTTTTAAGCCTTTGGCTTATAATAATCGAAAAAAATGTATTTTTATTGTTGTTTTTAGGAACTTCTATTTGTATCACATTCTATAAATTGAGCTCGAAATAAAGAGAATTTATATGAAAGTTGAAGATTTTATTGTGCAGTAAAACTTTTCGTCTACCTATCTTTATATTGAAAGGCTAACAACTTAAGAGCATTCTAGCAACACCAATTCAGAGGATAGGATTAATCGAACGAATCATGAGTTTGTTGGACTTAGAAAATCATTGGGTTCGAAAGCATTGAATAACAAGGCAATAATGCAGAGTATTGTAGAAAATCTGAGGCCTTTGAGAAAATCCAGGGTTTAGTGGATGGTGATAAAGTTCTATCCAACGGTTGTTCATTTTACTTCTTCAATGATTTTAACCAGCAATTTATATTTTAGCGGTCGTGTAAATAGTTGTACTATGTTGCTTAGTATTTATTGATTTTTTTTTCTAACTAGTAATTGAGAAAGTCTCCTCAAAATGTTGTTTAACATTTGATTATCATACAAGATTGGTCTAATGATAAATAAGAATAAAAAAATACTTGACTTGAGTGTAGGGTTGACAAATAGAGGTGGCAACGGGCCAGAGTCGAATCAGATTTGAAAACCTCCAACTCGAGTCCGACTCCATTAACAATTGGAGGTAAAATGGACCTTTAAATATGAATAATCAGAGGGTAGAGGCAGCTTTGACCTCCAACTCTGCTTATAAACGGGAGCAACGAGTTGGTCTCTTATCGTATTTTGATTGTATTTTTTTTTTTGAGGGAATATTTTGGTTGTATCTTGTAATATTATAACTAGGAAATACAATATTAACAACAACAAGTTAGAAATTAAATGATTCTTCCATCAGGTAGAATATTTCCGAAAATTCCAAACCCAAAACCCTGAGAAAAAATCAAAAACTCCGACTTTCTACTTTCAGTCTTCATCCGGTCATGTTCAGATATAATTTCATTTTTTTCAATTTTTCTTTTTTATAATATACTCAAATTTAATCGAACCTAATCGGGTTGTAGGTAACACAGTACAACTCCAAATCCGTAACGATTATATTTGGAGATGAATTTTTCTTATCGGATTCTAATTGATTTTTTTCTCGGTTGACCATACCTTCTCATTTTTTTATAATTAACGGTCATTCAGCCAAACTTATTGAACCGATCAAAGCATGCCAAAACTAGCATAGTACAAACCCAACCCAAATTGGGAAATTGGGTTGAAAACTATCAGCCATATGTATTCACGGAAAATATGCACACAAAAGAATCAGGCCAAAGTCACCCCAAATAATATATTAATGGAAAAAGTATAAAAGAGATTTTCACACTAGATTTCCAGCCCCACTACCTTCTTCTCATAGGTGAAGCAAATCAAACCTATTTCTCGAAGTAGTAGAGGGGTTATTTTGGTAAAGGCGATCGCTATCACTCTGCCTACTCGAAAAAGCCAAACCCAGAGCAGAGAACGTTGTTATTTGTGGACAGACACGCAAGGGATAGTCTCTAGTGCTTTGCCTTCCTTTTCAACAAAGGGTGTCATACCTCGAATCGAGGAGGATACGCTTCAAATTTGGTTTTGCTTGACTGACTACCATCCCTATTAGCAAATATATATATGTACAACTGAACTGAATAAATTTGGCTGATCCTTAAAGAATTGCATTCGATTCATATCTTTTTGACTGAATTCAAACACGATCATTTGATCTTAACCGAATGCGAATCCTGGATGGTTCAGAATTTTTCATTGTGGTTTAGGTTGACCCAATTTATGATAAAATTCAGGCCTAATGTTTGATTTTTTTTTTTTGGCATTATCCAATTAAGTTCGACTATAATTAATGGTGACATTTAAAATTTTTTTTTTGGGAAGAAAATTTCAATCACTCGATCAAGTTTGATTATAGTTTTTGAATCAGTTGTTTGACTTCAAAAGTTTTGTTTTAAAAGTTAATTGGATGAGTTATTGAATTAGTTGTTAACTTTTTCACTTTGAAGTTACATTATTGGCCTCATATTTTCACTAAAATTACCTTATAGATTATGTAATAATAATTATGATAATATTTTCTCAATGCTTTCAATAAATTTTTGCAAAACTTATGTATAAAGTAAAATTAATATTATTTACTTATTTGGATAAGAGTCATGTTTTGATAGTTTTTATATCTATCCAATGATTTTAACAATAAATAACATTAAGAGTTGTAAATTACAATCTATTTTTATCAAAAAAATTAAATGTAGTTTAGGTTGAGTGAAAAACTAACAATTAATTTAATATTTTTTCGTAAAGTTAACAAATTATTCATATTTTAACACTAGTCATATAATTAATAAATTTTTATTTAATAGATTTGTTTAGTAGTAAAACAAAAGTAGAGTTTATATTGAATATAACTACTATAAAATATGAAGTGTTAAATATCAGAAATTTATACTAAAATAAATATATTTCGGAATTATAAATTTGTAATTCATTTTCTGATACACTTATAAAACGAGACTCCTTATAAAATTACATATAGTGAAAAGAATCATATTATTATGGACATAAAATGGTAATTTATCTGCTCATATCTTTATAAGGAAAATTGAAAAAATAATCCAAAGTTTAGGAGGTACTAGAAAAAAAAAATGAAATTATAACTCTGTTATGAATGAACTAAACTTTAACCTCTACTATTTTTAGCATCCACAATCTAAGCGATTGCGGCGATGTTATACATGGAACTTTCTACAGCTCAAAACAAGTTTAAAGTATGTTTCGTGTTTAATATTATCACCACCACGTCATTTTTTGAACGAGCTTAGTTAAGTGGTGGATGTTAAAATATATATAATAGAGGTTAAAATTAAGCTTATTCATAACATAATTGTTAAGTTTCGATTTTTTTTTCCAATACTCCAAAGTAATAATTTTTTTTCCAATTTCCCTTTTCACAAATAGTTAATTTTATCAAACACTTTCTCTATAAATAGTTGATTCATGATAGTTGATTCCAACAGCTAAGTCAAATCACCAATAAAAGCAATTAATAACTAATAACTAATTCAAACAACTAACCACTAACAACTAACAACTTTATAATGTTTATTAGGACCTTGAATTAATAAATAAGTTATTAACTGTTAATTATTTGAATTAGTTATTAAGACTGAATGTTAATCATTTGAATGAATTAGTTAGGCCATGTTCTTTTCAACGGCTGGTTGGTTGCGGTGTCACAACACATCGCACTTTGCCAAAACCCACCACAATATACCAATCTACTATAATTTACCACAACCCATCACAATCAACTTTTTCACATTTACTAATACAATTTACATTTATAAAAAAACAAAACCTACCACAACTTATCAATAATCCACCACAATTTAATCACACACCACAATTCTACCACACTATACCGCGTCATACCCCACAACCTGTCAGCCTTAAATTATGGAGCCAGAACGCTAAACCAATTAACTACGCCCACCGAAACACCAAACAGGTGAACCAACAGACCACTTGTTACAACTTGATTATAACGCAATTCATGATCATGAATTGATGTGATTTGTTTCTATCATTATCCTTGTTTTTTAATTAAGATTTTCTGGTTCATGTGAACTATATATTCCTCTGGTCCACACTTGTTTGGTGCATTATGCAGGCATTCTTGACCTTATTTTTTTATTTCCTAATTCAACAGTTGAAACTCCACAGTGACCACCTAGTCCAGTAAGTAATACATGGAATATCAAATACAAGAGCTGCCACCCGAGCTTTTCGGAACAAAAAGAGAAGTTCAATTTTTTTTCCCCTTCGTTGGCAGAAAAGTTCAAATTATTACCCCCGTTTATTTTTTTTCGATTATTAATTGCCAAAAGTCTAAAATTTCAAAACAAATAATATTACCCAAAAACGACAACAAGCATCCACCCCCAACAATGTTACAACCAAACTGCTAAATAAAAACATTGCAAAAACTAGATATGAACTACAGTCAAACAAACCAATATACTGCAGAAAAAAACTATATTAATGAAATTAGCTGCTTGGGTCATCAAGGAATCACACATCAATGTCATTGTCAATAATCGCCTTCCTTCGTTCAATCTCAGCTTCAATGTCATCAAAACTGTCCTTTCCCAACAAGTTCTCACGCCTCTTCATCCCAACCTTCTGACCACCTTTTTGTCCATGAGCAACTCTATAAGTTGCATCTCTGACAAGCTGCCACTTAGATTTCATCAACATGTTCAATTTTTTCTTACTCCTGCATTTACCCTCATTTGTTTCAACCATAATAAATGCAACTCGCTCATTGCTTGTGCCGTGCGGAGCTAAAATGTAAAATGTTATATACTCCTTCCATTTTATATTAATCGACACTTTAACTAAATTGTGATCCTTAATTAATCATAAATTATGATGAATTACAATATGATATTACATCCATTATATCTCAAAAAATAACTCTGAGGTCCCCTTTATTTTGTGGTACCTATTATCAGGGCCCTGAAATTTTAAAACTAATTATGAGGTCCCTATATTTACTTGGTATCTAATTTTTTGAGCTAATTCTAACGAGGGGCATGAATTTTCATATGAATCTTTTAGCGGGAAACTTTAAAGATTAAATTCTTTTCAAGTTTGCCCTTAGCTTATTTATTTTCATTTAGACTTTCAGACCTTGTTCTTTTGTCAAGTTGGTTCTAACTCTTCTAACTCATCATAACTTATCCCAACCTAACACAATTCCCCAAAAAAAACATCCACTCTAAAAACACAATTCCTCAAAAAAACATCATTAACTTATTCTAACTTATCCTAACTTATCCTAACTTAACTATCCTAACTTGAAAATAACTCATTCAAAGAATAGGGCCTCATCATACTTCCTTTTCCCCTCTTTCCTCAGAATCCCTCCCCTTCACTGCTCTAGTTTGCTACTGGACGTACAACCAATTATTGCGAAAGATAAGCCTTCAAACATACATAATCATCAATCGCCGGGACTGTCAAAGTAAATTCAAATTGGAAAAAAAAAAGTTGAGTCAATGTCGTTAAGGGCATTTTCATCATTTAATTACTCCAGAGATGAAAATTAGTTAAATTCGACCAAAAAATTAAATATATACCAAATAAATATGGGGACCTCATAATTAGTTTTGGAATTATAGGGCCCTGATAATAGATACCACGAAACAAGGGGTACCTCATAGTCATTTTTTCAATTAGTAAAGTATCTTTCTAATAATGGTAATTTCATATTGTAACTCATTGTTATTTGTGAGTAATTAACGATTTAAATTTAGTCAAAGTGTCAATTAACATGAAACGGAGAGAGTACATCTTTATAATGTTTCAAGTTTTCATGATATACATGGTTCTAAACAAACTTGTGAGTTTGGACAAACAGGTTAAATACATGTTGACATATTTAAAGTTTGGGAAAATATGAGTTCAGTCTAATTCGGCTAAATATAGATCATGTATATTTGGGTTTTGGATAGTTTGGTCTGGCTTTCGGGTTATGACCAACATCTCTTTAAGTTCTTTTTGGATCAAATATAATAAAGTTTATATATTCAAGTTACCTATCAAATATAACTTTCTATTCAATAATAGTGCTATCGATGCCTTAAGGCCTACTTTAAGAGTCGAGAGTTAAAAATCAACTATGTAAATCATCGCCAAACCATAGAAGGATCAAATTCTTGCCTAATGCCATAATCCCAATAAAACAAGACGTTACTTATTCATCAATTTTGAAATGATCAACAATACCTATAGATTTGGTAAAATCAACGAGTGAACAAGATAAATAACCACATTTTAGAACTTGAATAGTTTCATTAAATGACCTCAAATCATCCCACTATTGCCTCATCTACTATGCCTTCTAGAAGTTTGTTTTCATGATCGAATAGATCCACTTATTACAACCTCAATATTGGTTAGAGCTATTGGTCATAAATCCAATTTTCCGTCTTTTTTCTTTATTCTTTACCTCTATTTTATCACTCAAAATATTTTTGCCTTATTATACATCACTATCATAAAGAAAAATAAAGAAAATTGTTATGAACGTCTCTAATATGTTGTATTTCATTAGATAAAAGTTACGATTACGAGGGAAAAAGTACAAAAATAAAAAGTTGTAATAGTGAAACATATGATAAATATACAAAACTGTTAGTTTTTATTGATTTGAGCTAACACAACAACCTTCTTCGTCTAAGGCAAGTGCGAGATGGGTTTCTTGGTCTAAACCATCTGAGGGAATGATTAAAATCAATTCTGATGGGGCCATGAGTGCTAGTTATGCTGGAGGTGCTTACATCATTAGGAATGATCAAGGTCGAGTATTGTGTGTGGCAGCCTTCAATTTGGACAATTCCTCTATTTTAGTTGTCGAAGCCGTGGCTATGCGTAATGGGATTAGGGATGCAGTTTCCAGTGGATTCTGAAGGATAGTCTTAGAAGGGGATAATCTAACTCTTGTTAATGCGGTGAAGGGCATTTTCCAACTTCCTTGGGAGATTGCGATGATAGTTAAAGATATTCGAGCTTTCATGAGGGAGTGTGAAGAAGTCGAGGTATACCATAATTTTCCTGAAGGAAATCGTGCTGCAGATTGGTTAGTTAAATTTGGATTATTTGTGTATTCACCTTGTTATTTTAGTTATAGTTTTCATAGAGATCTTTCCATTATCGTAAGTGAGGATGCACTTGGAAGATCCCTTGAGAGAAGGGCTTCCTAGTGACTATTGTATTACTCTTTTTTCTTTAAAAAAAAAGTTGAGGAGTTTCAATTTTGGATCAAGTTGGACGGTTTATTTTCATATTAAGTTAATTTTAAGTTCCGGGTTGAAAATCGTGCTCAAAACCCTGTTTTTCTTTTTTTGGAGGGGGGATTTGGTCGGATCAGTTTTTGTTAGATCCATATTCTAAACTATAGATAAAGGTTCTATCAATGTTGTTTTAGCTTGTCCCAAGGCTGCAAACAAGCTGTCTTACAAATTAAGATGTCCTTTTGAATGACGATCTTCTGGAAGGAAAGAGTCTTTATATAAGGTGGTTGATTCTGATAGTGAACGAATTTTTAGTGGTCCTATCGATCCCCTACATGTGGCGTTAGAGTTGGATGGTCCTGGCTACGAGGTGGCTAATTCCAAAACCACACAGAGGCGGAAATCAAGCCTTTTGTAGAAGTCCGAGTGAGACAAGCTACGTGCAAAGTTGCCTCTTCAAAGACTTCATGTAAAGGTAAAATGTCTCGAAAATGATCTAAAATCCATGGCGCCAACAATGTGGATGATTTTTATTCTAGCAGTGAGGGGTTGGAGGTTCCTATGGAGTAATGCCCGGATAGATTGGACGACGAGGCTTGCAGAACTGCAAAGTTTGGGTGTAAGTTGGGTGTCATTCGCGATGACGAAGAAGCAACTGCGAAGAAATTTAGAGATGTTTTCTTGGAAAGAAAAGAAGACAATGTTGAAGATCTAATCATATCTTGTTGTTCTTGTTGTTTTGCTTGTAGTTGATCGTTTTTTATTTGTGCTGCTATAGTTTATTTTATGCCGGTTCGGCTTTGTTGGTGCGGTATCGTGCCCCTTTCTTGGACTTTAAATAATTAAAAAAAAAAAACTATAGCTGCTCAAAAAGTTAAAATGAACATGCAATTAAGATGTGAAATTGGATAAGATTTATTTGCATTAGTACTATAGAGGTGCTGTAAATATAATGTCCAATATTTATTAAAATCATATAATTAGTGGGTAGATTGATAACTTATTGTATTCAATGAATGATTGCAAGTGTTCTAGATGCTTCGCTGTTGAACGTGCTACTGGTTTGTTTGTCCCACGACATTATCCTAATGTGTTGCATAATTGTTCAGTGGGAAACTTTAATGAGATGGACACACTAGCTAACCCAACAAGCCAACATCGGGTACCCTTAAATATGTGCGCTTCTTTTTCTTTTTTTAAAACAAGACAGTACTAAGCAACTTCGTTGAGGGATGTATTAGCAGGAAAATTATTCTCTTTTTTTTTTGATAATCACAACCATTAAAGGTTAAAAATGTATCAAGGATGTTACAATAATCCGTAAAATGCTGCAATAAAAAACAACAAGTCAAATATCAAAACACTTGAAAGATACAACCAACGTAAACAAAACACTAAAGACAGCAACAAAACAATGCTAAGGAAAGAGACGAAGCAGAAGGCTTCACAGCTTCTTAGAAGAAATAACTTTCAAACCACAAATATCTCCCACCGTGACCCTCTTATGCACAAGTATCGCTTCAATATCATTTAAATCCTTTACACTTCGAGGTGCTTTATTGGTAGTCGACTTAGCCTTTCGAATTGCTTTCATAACCTATCTTCATTTAGATTTCACCATAGCCTTGTCCCTCTTCTTAATTCAAGAGCCAACTTTCGACCACACCATGATGGAGTCCTCAAGATCCGGAGAAACATCAAAATTTAAAAAGAAATTAATTAACTCACTTGATACTATAATAGTAAATAGAAAACTATAAATTGGAATCTTCCAAAGTCATTTTTGGTTAATAGTTAATATACCACTCAAGTTTTATAGTTTTTTCATTTTTGGTGAACAAAATCTTACAGTTAACTTAGCTCTCAAATGGAACAGATTAAGCTTGAACTTCTCCAAATGTTGAACCAAGCATACTGAGCTAAGACATTTCATAAAATAGAAACAAAGTTAGTATTCCAGTTTTAGTTATCTAATTTGATTTAATTACGTCAATAGCTATGGACAATTATATATCACATTAGCGCTGGTAAAAATTTGTCTGACTTGAATACCCGAATTTGTCTGACCTAAATTAAACTGGGTTTGGTCATCAATTTTTTGTCCGAACTTTAATACGGACAATTCGATCATGTCCGATTCTAAAATCGAGTCAGGTTTGGGTTTGGTGTAGCGTCCGAATTTTATGTCAAATTCACGTTCGGACGCATTCAGACAATGTCCGAACACTAGAATTCAGGCAAAATATTGGAATTATGTATAAATGTAGCGTAAATTCGGGTTTGGTAGACAAATCTGGCTTTGGCCAAGGTCAATTTGGGTCCGGGTTCGGACACCACAAAATGTCTGAATTTAAAATTCGGACAGGGTTCGGATTTGGGGATTTTGTCCAAATTATTTGAACCCGATTTGACCCAGACCTGATCTCTTGGCATGGCTATATCACATTGTTAAGACAAAGCCAAATCTTTAATTAAATCCAACAATTTACCAATATAGTTTGATATTTTTGGGTTTATGCAAATTGCACTTTCAAACTTATCAAAGCTCAAAGATTGAAATTTCCCTGCAAAAAAAAGCCACGGTATCCTTGGGTAAACAGGGAGCAACTAACAAAAAAGGCACAAAATTTTATTTACAGAAAAAGATCCCTATAGTGAACACAGGCGAAGATTGAAATTATACATGCATTCACCTGATGATGATTTACCCCAATCATCCATCCTATGGTATATCCTATGAATTACAGTCAATATTAACGTTAGCTTGGGAGTTATTTTCTCCTTGCCATGTCCACACAATATCCTTGAGAGCAGGCCTGATGTCCTCCTCACAAAGCTTGACATACTCAAGTGTGTCCCCTGATGACTTGGAGAACTCCACCACGGCGACTTCGGGCGCCACCTCGAACACCTCCGCAGTCACCGTCAGCTTCCCTTTTCGTCCCTCGTCTCTCCCCCTCATCTTCACTCTAAACTCCTTCCCACTCACTTGGAAATTCAGTTTCTTACCCAAGCTCTCGATCTTAGCTACTATGGCTGGGGCAGAGCACTTGGAAGTGAACATAGACCCAATTCTCGTTTTACTCTCGAACAAGCTCGACAGATCGAACCCGGATGACATCGACGAAATGAACTCAAAAGCGTTGTAAAATCTAGGAGATGACACAGACTTGGATTCATTGGTCATGGAAAAGGATTCTTGTTCAGGGGGTTCGATTGTGAACCCTAGAGGAGGTTTGAAGTCCTTGAGGAACCAGGGTTGTCTCATGATCCTCTGAATGGTTAGCCTCTTGTTAGGGTCAACCATAAGGAGTTTAGAGACGAGCCGCTTTGGTTCAGGGGGGAACCAAGGAGGAAACTCGAATTCCGCCTTGAACACCTTTCGATACATCTTCATCATATTCTCATCTTGAAATGGTAAATACCCAGCAATCAAAACGAACAAGATCACCCCACAAGACCAAATATCAGCCTTGGCACCATCATACCCTTTTCGTCTCAGAACCTCCGGGGCAACGTACGCCGGGGTGCCACACTGCGTGTGTAACAACCCGTCTTGCCTCGAATGCTCCGGCAAAGCAGACAGCCCGAAATCGCTCACTTTCAAATTCCCATTTTCATCCAACAAGAGATTCTCAGGCTTTAGGTCACGATGTGAAACCCCACGACTATGGCAGTAATCAATAGCACTGATAAGCTGTTGAAAATACTTGCGAGCAGCTTCCTCTTTGAGCCTTCCCCTGGCAACCTTAGCGAACAATTCACCCCCCTTGACATACTCCATGACGAAGTATATCCTCCCTTTTGTAGCCATGACTTCTTTCAACTCCACCACATTTGGATGTCGAACCAATCTCATCACCGAGATCTCCCTCGTAATTTGTTCCATCATCCCGGCTTTTCTGACCTGATCTTTGCTGATAACTTTAATGGCGACAGACTCATTACTGACAATATTTCTACCGTGGTAGACCTTGGCGAAGGTGCCTTGGCCTAATAATCTCCCCATTTCGTACTTTCCAAAAATGATATTACTCCTTGGACTTGAGGATTCGTTTCCAGACTCATGGTTTGTATTTGGGTGTTGATCCATAGTCATAAGTAAAGAGGGTTTGAGAATTAATGATCAAATGAATAGGGTTTGAGAAGAATTGAATCAGGTAACTTTGGAAGATGGATGATGAAGAGGGTTAGATAGGTAGATAGGAGATGACATGGGAGGGTTTGTTTGGGAGAGAAGATGGGTGGTTAGAGAGAGGAATGGCTAGTTACTGAAGAAAAGGAGGCGGGTTATGAGGAGCAGAGATCTTATAGAGAGAGAAAAAAGGGGAGAAAGGGATAGGTGGCAAACAACCATTGGAGGAGGGGAAAAGAACATAGTTTTGAAAGAGTGGGCAAATGGTTTCTGGGCAGAAATGAAGGGCACACCGAAAAACGCATTGAAATGGGTCCCTATAAGTAGCATATTTTGCCCCACCTTTGAGATCGAAATTTGGCGCAACCTCTACAGATTACCACACTGTTGTTTTGGTAAACAAACAAACATGGGCCCCAAATCCCAAACATCTCTCTCACATAACAATGGCGTTAAACGGATTGAGTTATTACAACTTAAATGCTGGAACATTTTCCAAATATGACGGGTTGTTGAAATTTTGTATATTCAACTGAGGATGTTAATGACAAATCTTAATGTTAGACATACTGTGACAATTTTTCTCTCGATTTCTTCACATGGAATTGAATAATGTTTCAGTTTAGAGTCGAGGATGACTTTATAGTCTCCGATGTTGATTCTCTTCCAGTTGAGAGGTGTGACAATTTGATCAACGACAACTTCCTTACTTAGCAACTTCACAATTCCTTCCACATGTGGTCTTCTGATTTCCTTCCAAATTTGGTAGCGCATGAAGATCTTGATTCTTTCAATTTTTGAATTTCTTTGATAATTGTTTCCTACATGATTCATATGTAGAGGCAAATTTTCAATAGAATTGAATATAAGATACTTCCCTTTGTTGCTTTTATAATATGTCTATCATATAAAAACTCCTTTTGAGCTCTTTGTAAAATCTCCATTTGAGATATTTGATGAATACAAAACTTAATAACAAAGACATAGAAAACAATCAGCATATTTAATCTAACAGTCAGACATAAATAATTGTTTCAAGTAAAAATGGTCCCGACTAAACCCATCACATATTATACCATAAATTATGCCGACTTGATTAATTCATAAGTAATTAAGCATAATTTATTATCACTAAATATCTGGAGAGTAATGAAGAGTAATCATGGGTGACCATTGGTCAACAACCATTGTTGTGGGGGGAGGTAAAGGATTTTATTAATTACATTTTGGTTAAGAAAATAATGTAGGGGCCTGGCCCGGGATAGGGATCGGATCAATAATAGAAGCATGTGGTGGGGTAGACAGCCGCGTGATTGCTAATGTGGGTGGCACTAATTGGTTACATACTCCTAAACTTGGTCCCCCTTCGTAGCAATAACACCAACGGCTGAATTTTTGAATTGTAACTTACTCCACTTTTATATCATTCTGCCACTACTTAATTGGCTTAGTTTATAAGTAATCAACATTCCTTGCTCCACGAATTATTAGTGGACTTCCAAATTGTTGTCTTCCATGTTATTAAAATCAATAATATCATAGAAGTTCTATTGTTTTTGCCTTTTTGGTATTGTAATTCAACTAACATGATATTTATTAAATGGACTCCGTAAATATATAAATTGTATTATTCATATATTTTCAGCCTTTTTAGCATTTTTTTTAGTAAGGTGTTTGTCCAATCCATTGAGACCCTATCCCAATGGTATAACCCAACAGGTCTATAGTACACGGGGAATGGGAATGTCAATGGACAAAAGTTAAGCTTCATTCCTACCCAAAGCATTCTTTGAATAGGTAAGCAGGAAATGTCCTATTTAGAATTCGAACCTTGGACAGTAGTGATAAGAGGTAGACCACTTGCCACTCAAACATGAAGTGATTGGCCAACCTTTTTGACAAACACATGTGTGCGTGTATATTTGAGAAATTGACAAGTTTATTTAGATAAATTTACACAAAACATTTATATAAAAACTTTTAAAAGTATATTTGAGAAATTGACTTGTAAAAGCTCCAATAGATGATATGTGTTAATTAATGTAGTTAATCAACATCAGTACAAGGTTAAGCTTGTTAAACATTTAATCATTAGACCTTATTTCATGATTTATTAATGATAATTAATTGAAAAAATTAATACTATCATTTAATTATGATAAAACTACTTTTTTATAGTAAAATTATATTGAATTTTTTTATTATTTTTGTAATCATGGTAGAAACTGAACAAAAACATTAGGTAGAAATGTTGTCAGTCCAAAGAAGAGTGACATAACTTCAATAGATATTTTGGCAAATGTGCAATTCTACGAACATTTATATATCAAATTGATATAATTAATTATAGATATATTTGCCATCAGTAAACTAACATTGAATAATATAAATTGGTTATTAGTAGTTGTCTTATCATGTCACTGTTGTTATGGTCGTTGTCAAAGGGTTATACCCACCATTTGGAAGTTTGGTCATAAGATGTTAATTAGGAATTTAGGACCACAGAAGGCTTGAGAAAAACTGAGAACCAAGGGCTGAGCTTTGTCTCAATTCTGGTAATTAAGAGGGACCTAAGAGTGTTTGTCGCGTTGGTCATTCCTTCCCTTGCCATGGCCACAACTCCAAAAAATTACTTATAGGTATCCCAATATTTGGATAAACTATTTTTAGTCTGCGATTTTTGCTTCGTTTTGAATGCACTTACTTTTTGGGTTAGTAATTATTTGGTGTTTTTTTCGGCCATCAATTTATTAAGTGACTGAAATACCCATATTATTCTTCTTTAAAGATATTTCTTAAAAAATGGAAGATAAGGGTATTCCGGTCACTTAACCAAATTGATTATCGAAAAAACACCTAATAATTTCCAACCCTAAAAGTAAGGGTACCCCATAATGAGTTTTGAAAAGTTGAGGGACCTGAAAAACATTTCACCAAAAGTTAGGGTATCTCCGAGTAATTTTTTTGCCACAACTCCCGCTCTAGTTCAATTTCTTTCAAAACAAATATAGCTTTGTTGAAGTTGTTAGACATTTGTGTTAGAGCATTATCTAACGGTGAGCTTATATGTGAACAATATGTATACTAATATCTGTTAAAGTTTATAAACCGAAAAAAGTTATCCAAATAAATATATATTTGTAGACACCAAATTTTTTACCGGATACTTTATAATAAGTCAACCCAATGCAACAAGTTAGCATGCAAAATTCAAACCCAAAAACCCAGCAAGGTCGTTTGGCCTTCGTATCATTTTGTACTGACCCAGTTAGAGTTGAGTCAGCAATGTGTGATAAAACACAACTAAGACCATTTGGCCTAGGTGGCAATCCATGTCAGCAATCTATGTGAGTTTCGAGTCAACAAGCATCACTTGATTCACTCCCTCCATCATGATCATACCTATGTAGAAATCAAGGAGTTTGACCTTAATAGAGAGATTGTGATCATGCAAGGCATGATTGGTGGATCATGTCTCATCCTAATTCCCATTTCATCCTTCCTCACCTTCACCTATAAATACCCCCTCGTTCTACCATCCAACACAGAAGTCATCACTGATGTATTAACTTCAGAATTTCTCTCTTCCCTCCCTCCATACTAATCCCGCATTGCATGCTAGCTACTTGGTTACGAGGTTAGAATAATCATGTTTATTTCCATTATTTAATAATCATGTAACCCACCTCCGTTGTACTCTGTTTACTTTGTGAAAGTTCATTAAAATGCATGACATGAATATTATTCCCATAAAATTCTTATAAATCTCTCTCCTCTCTTTTCAATTAAAATCGATTCTAAAAATTTTCTCTTCGAAACATGCAAATCCGAGAGTTTTTGTAATCTTACTCCCGGACTTGCACTTTGGGTTGGTAGGTCTCAGTTTCTTTTAAGGTTGTTGATTTCCTTAAAATCAACTGGCGACTCTTTTAATCATTATTTTCATAATTTTATTCGTAGTCTTTTTTAGTAATTCGAACTTGTGATTGACTTCTCCTCTATGGCTTCACATGCAGCACAAGGAAGAATGGTGGGGTTAGAACAGAATCCAAGGCATAACGACCATGACTGTGTTTCTGGCCCCCTTTTTGGTCTGTGAGTCAGGCTAACCAGTGGCCTGAGTCACTTACTTGTGGGGTGTACTCTACAACGCCAAACATTTGATCTCTCCTCTCACCCATGTTATATTCTGAGGCT
Organism: Portulaca oleracea; assembly: GCA_029582165.1. Lineage (NCBI taxonomy): Eukaryota > Viridiplantae > Streptophyta > Magnoliopsida > Caryophyllales > Portulacaceae > Portulaca > Portulaca oleracea. The sequence continues at coordinate 19,086,793 of CM055882.1, read as the reverse complement.
TCGTTGAAGTCCAAATAGCAACACCTTGCACACTTTTCCTATAAATTTTGTTGGAGTATTTCAAGAGTTAAGAGGCATAAAATACAAGTTATAAGCATAGGATCGACCTGATAGGTCGAAATCAAGCTTAACAAGATAATTGGACCCAACACGGATGGTGCTAGGTGTGACACGACCCGTGTTGGCGTCCAGAGAGAAAGAATTTCGTGCACTGAATCAACACGGGTCGTGTTAATCCAGCACGGGTCGTGTTGGCATCAACACGGACCGTGTTGATCTGACACGACCCATGTTGCACGCTGACGGATTTGATTTTCAAATCCCTTAATTTATGCCTCGTGATGAAATGTTTTTGGTCATGATTTTGGATGATATTGACTGAGAAATCAGTCATGATTTCTCATTAATATCATTCAAACATAATCCCTTGGATTATGCCCATTGGTTATGGAATGTTTGACCACCTTGTGACTCCAAATTGTGCCTATATAAGGTGGATGAATTCACCATTCATCCACACCCTCATCTATCATCTTCTTCCTTTTCTAGAGAGCATTCAACACGTTCTTAAGGTGTTGACCGCAGCAACTCTTTGAGTTCCTTTGAGAAATTTTGTAACTTTGCTTACAAGAAGTAAGATTTTACCCTTGAGTCTTTTCACGGTCGAGTGAATAAGTCTTAAGGGGAGACGGCTTGACCTCGACTCCTAGCCACCCAAGTGATCCCCCATCTTGTGGTTCTTTTTATTCCATCTCATCGTTCGTGTTTTTTCTAACCATCTTAAGACTTATTCACGATGTCTCATTCCTTGAGAGTTATGACCAACAACTTTCAAAAGTTGGATAAGTTTGAGGGGATCGATTTCCGTAGATGGCAAAAGAAGATGCACTTCATGCTCACCACTCTCAAAGTGGTGTACATGCTCACCCAAGACGTTCCGGCGGAGGGTGATGACGAGACGGTGGAGCAAACGAGACGTCGGCTCAAGATGGAGAACGACAACTACATATGTGTAGGCCATATTCTCAACGGAATGACGGATGCTCTATTCGACGTTTACCAAAATGTCGTATCCGCCAAGGAGCTTTGGGAGTTGCTCGAAGCAAAATACATGTCGGAGGATTCTATAAGTAAGAACTTTCTCGTTAGCCAATTTAACAAATTTAAGATGGTTGAAGGTAGAAAAGTTCTTGACCAATTGCAAGAAATCCAACATGTATTAAGCAATTTTGTTCAACATAAGATCCACATAGATGAGGCCTATATTGTATCTTCAATAATTGGCAAGCTCCCCCCTTCATGGAAAGAAACTAAGAGAACCTTAATGCATTCTAAGGAACCCATATCACTTGAGGGTTTGGCTAACCATATCCGTATTGAGGAGGAATTGAGAATGCAGGATGTTACCAAGGAGAATCCCTCCAAGGTGCATGTGGTTCAAGAGAAAACAAGAGGAACAAAGAACAAGAATAAGTTTGAGAACAAGAGCAATAAGAAACCAACTATGGTTTGTTAGGAATGCGGTAAGCAGGGTCACCCTAAGAGGGAATGTCCGATTTGGAGGAAAAAGCACGGGCTTTCGAACAACAACACTAAGAATCATAGTGGTAAGAAGGAATCCAATGGACCCTTCGTAGCTATGATTAAAGACCAAATTAATGTCGTCTCAAGCGACGATATTTGGTGGGTTGATTCGGGTGCGGCTCGGCATGTTTGCATTGATCGTTCTCTCTTCAAGACTATCCAACCCGCCGAAGAGGGGAGAAAGCTCTTTATGGGCAACAACTCCCCGGTTAAGGTGGAAGGAATAGGACAAGTTGAACTTGTTTTTACTTCCGGAAAGACATTGCTTTTAAACGATGTGTATTTAGTTCCGGATATATGTAAGAATCTTGTTTCGAGTTTTCTCTTAAGTAAGTTTGGGTTTAAGCAAGTGTATGAAGGGGACAACTATGTTTTGTCTGAGGGAGGGGTCTTTGTAGGCAAAGGCTATGCATGTGGTGATATGTTTAAGCTTAACGCTACAAGTGGCAATAAGAATGATGTTTTCGTTTACTTGCTTGGTTCTAGCTCTTCTTTATGGCATTCAAGACTTGGACATGTTAATTATAAGAAACTTAAATTCATGTCTAATCTTGGTTTAATTCCTTCTTTGGATGATAGATAGAGAAGTGTAGAACATGCATGTTAACTAAAATCACCAAAAGTTCCTTTCCTAGTATTATGAGAAATTCTAAATTACTTGAATTGGTTCATAGTGATTTAGGAGATTTCCATAGCACTCCTTCTATAGGAGGTAAGAGATACTATGTCACTTTCATTGATGATTTTTCAAGATATTGCCAAGTATTCAAAAGATGAAACTTTAGACAAGTTTATAATATACAAGACTAAAAGTGAGTTACAATGTGAGGCCCAAATAAAAAGACTAAGATCCGATAGGGGTGGTGAATACTATGATCCAATTTATTTTCAAGGTTGTTGTGTGGTGCATGAGACAACGGCACCTTATACACCCCAACAAAATGGTGTGGCCAAAAGGAAAAATAGGACTCTAAAAGAAATGGTTAACTCCATGTTATCTTACTCCGGTTTAAGTGAAGGTTTTTGGGGTGAAGCCTTGTTAACGGCTTGTTATGTTTTAAATAGGGTTCCTCTAAAAGGGAACACAAAAACCCCATATGAACTTTGGAATAAAAGAAAGCCAACTCTAAAACATTTTAGAGTATGGGGGTGTCGGGCCATTGTAAGGGTCCGAAACCAAAGAAAAGAAAATTGGGTGAAAGGGGAATTGAATGCATCTTTATAAGCTATGCGTTTGAAAGTAAAGCCTATAGGTTTATGGTTATTGAACCAAATGACTACATAACGGTGAACACCGTAATAGAGTCAATAGATGCAATATTTGATGAGACTCGATTCTCTTCAATTCCTAGACCCAAGGATGTCAATCATGACATGTTTCCAAAGGATATTATTCAAGAAACTCAACAAGATGTTGAGGAAATAAGGAGGAGTAAGAGGATAAGGAAATCCAAAAACTATGGATCGGATTTTGTGGTCTATCTAGTAGAGGGAGATAGGAGCTCTATCGAGCATAAGACTCCCTACATCTACAATGTAGATGAGGATCCTAAAACTTTCAAAGAGGCCATGGAGTCACAAGATGCTTCCTTTTGGAAGGAAGCGGTACAAGATGAGATAGACTCCATTAAGGAAAATAATGTTTGGATTTTAGTAGACTTACCACTGGGATGTAAACCTATTACATCAAAATGGATCTTTAAGCGCAAAAAGAAAGTAGATTGTACCATAGAAAGGTTTAAAGCCCGTCTAGTTGTAAGGGGCTTTACCCAAAGGTATGGTATCGATTACTTTGATACTTATGCACCCGTGGCTAGGATTGCAACTATAAGAGTACTTATAGCTTTAGCCACTATCCATAAGCTAGTAATCCATCAAATGGATGTCAAGATGGCGTTCCTAAATGGAGAACTAGAAGAGGAGGTGTATATGGAACAACCCGAGGGGTTTGTTGAAATGGGTCATGAGAATAAAGTATGTTAACTCATAAAATCTTTGTATGGTCTAAAGCAAGCGCCTAAGCAATGGCATCATAAATTTGATGAAGTAGTGCTTGGTTTTGGTTTTAAGATCAATGAGTCGGACAAGTGTGTCTATTCTAAGTTTGAGAATGGAAAGGGGGTGATTATATGCCTATATGTTGATGACATGTTGATATTTGGTACCGACATGGAACAAGTTGAGAAAACTAAGAGTTTTCTATCCGATAAGTTCTCTATGAAGGACTTGGGAGAAGCGGATGTGATACTTGGTATCAAAATCATTAGACATAATGATGGAATAAGTCTAACACAATCACATTATGTGGATAAGGTGTTAGGAAAGTTTCATAAGAGCTCCTATGTGGCTACTACCCCATTTGATCCAAGCATGAAACTAAGCAAGAATAGTGGTAGGCCAATTGCTCAATTGGAATACGCTAAAGTCATAGGTAGTTTAATGTACGCTATAACTTGCACAAGGCCGGATATAGCCTTTGCGGTAGGGAAGCTTAGTAGGTTCACTAGCAACCCAAGCAAAGAGCATTGGCGAGCTGTTAAAAGGGTTTTGGGATACCTAAAACTTACCTAAAACCATAGCTTGCGATTTAAGGGAGAACCTTCGGTCTTAGAAGGATACTCCGATGCAAGTTGGATAAGCGATAAGGATGATTACACCTCAACTTCCGGTTGGGTGTTTCTCCTTGGTGGATGTGCTGTTTCATGGGGTTCTAAGAAACAAGCATGCCTTTCGGATTCCACCATGGCCTCCGAGTTTGTAGCATTGGCCGCCGCTTGTAAAGAGGCAGAATGGCTACGAAACTTATTATTGGAAATTCCTCTATCGGAAAAACCCATGCCTCCAACTACACTTTATTGTGACAACAATGCCACAATTGCAAGTATATATAATCCTGTCTACAATGGCAAGTCAAGGCACATTGGGTTACGACATGCTTATGTGCATCAACTCATTAAGGATGGAATTGTAGCTATAAACTACATTAAGACAAGTGAGAACTTGGCCGATCCTTTCACCAAAGGATTGAACAAAGAAATGGTGAGAATTTCCTCAGATGGGATGGGGGTTTGCCCAACCAAATGATTGTCTTCAACGGAGCTCCAACTCACGCTCGACACCTTTTGTCAAGCCTTGAGTTCAATGGTCGACAACGTTGAATGATAATGGAGCATCAAATCGTCAAGCTTAAGTCATCCCAAGGACAAGGTGATGCTCAAGAACCGTAATGTTCAAGAGCTTTGGGTCTATGACTCATTAACAGACTTTGAAATCGGTGAGATGGGGAGCTCTATTACGGGGCGTAAAAGTCTGCCTATGCGAGGACGTGAAGTAGGCCGCTTCAGATAGCCTAGGGCTGGGCTTGATTGTTTTCACAGAGGGTATGGGACACATGGCCGGTTACAAAATAGTGTCTTTTGTTTTTAAGCAAGGTTTTGGGTTGTGTGTGTGGCATGTATCCAATTAGTTAAATAAGAATGTAATAGTTCAAGGACTTGTCTACTTATGTATTCAAACTAATTGAATTTACAAACACTAAGTGAAGGTTCAAGTCGTGAGACACTTTCATGACGCATAACAACTCCTCGATTTCTCGGGTGTTGAATCTTTCTAGAAGTCGCCATGTATGGCGGGGGTATTTTTACCCAAGTGAGGGATCCCGGGCTATTTCAAGTGGTACTCTTGAAATGGTGGGGGATTGTTGGAGTATTTCAAGAGTGAAGAGGCATAAAATACAAGTTATAAGCATAGGATCGACCGGATAGGTCGAAATCAACCTTAACAAGATAATTGGACCCAACACGGATGGTGCTAGGTGTGACACGACCCGTGTTGGCGTCCAGAGAGAAAGAATTTCGTGCACTGGATCAACACGGGTCGTGTTGATCCAGCACGGGTCGTGTTGGCATCAACACGGACCGTGTTGATCTGACACGACCCGTGTTGCACGCTGACAGATTTGATTTTCAAATCCCTTAATTTATGCCTCGTGATGAAATGTTTTTGGTCATGACTTTGGATGATATTGACTGAGAAATCAGTCATGATTTCTCATTAATATCATTCAAACATAATCCCTTGGATTATGCCCATTGCTTATGGAATGTTTGACCACCTTATGACTCCAAATTGTGCCTATATAAGGTGGATGAATTCACCATTCATCCACACCCTCATCTATCATCTTCTTCCTTTTCTAGAGAGCATTCAACACGTTCTTAAGGTGTTGACTGCAGTAACTCTTTGAGTTCCTTTGAGAAATCTTGTAACTTTGCTTACAAGAAGTTAGGTTTTACCCTTAAGTCTTTTCATGGTCGAGTGAATAAGTCTTAAGGGGAGACGGCTTGACCTCGACTCCTAGCCACCCAAGTGATCCCCCATCTTGTGGTTCTTTTTATTCCATCTCATCGTTCGTGTTTTTTCCAACAAATTTCATAATGGGAAAAGTGCACTAAGGTGAGAACATGTGGTGCCCTATCCTATCCCAAGCTTAATAACCCTTAGACCTAAAGCCATTGTTACGTTGTCCAAGTCATTTGTATGTTATGTGAGTTCGTGCTTGTTCATAAATTATTTTGGTTCAATTAGAGTCTAGGCCAGTTAGGTATCATCTTAGTTTGGGTAGAGTCATGCGAGCAAACCAAAAAGAGAAATATGGCCCCTGAAAGAACTCTAGGCTGTTTGGCCTAGGTACTGTCCCATGCTTACTGCTCTGGCTCCAAAAAGACAACTAGCTGACCCAGTGAAGAGTTGAAGGTCGACCGACCTTATAGCCAAGCCAGAGCTATTGTTCTCCATTGGACCGTCCATTGGACCTTACATTTAATTTTCCCTAGTGTTACATCTTAGGCTCGAGCGACGATTGGCTTGAGTCGACTTTTTTATTTTAAATATAAATTCTCCAAATTCAAGCAAAAATCAAATAAATTTCTATATTTATGGATCTTAACAAAAAAAAAAAACTAAAGAAAAACTACAAATTTATGCTTTAATATTAAATTTTAAACATATAAATTAGTATATAATTTACAAATATTCACAAATCATACCTTATTTCGAACTTAAAATACTTAAACAAGTCTAACCGAACTGAGCCCAACCTAAGTACCCCAAGCTCGGGCTCGACTCGATAGATATCCTACCGTAGCTTGAGCCAAGCTAAGCTTTGGTCAAACCAAGCTCGAGTCGCGCCTTAACTAAGTCAAACTCGAGCCACTTGTAAGTTGACTTAGTTAAGTTACAACCTTAACTAGAAGAAAGAAGAAGGAAGAACAAAATTTTCGGGGTTTTGAAACCCTAGCTAAATGAACATCAACACTAGGGAGTTGAACAAAGGAGGAGATACTAGAGGGAAGGACGAGGGAGGAGCAACCAAAATTGACGAGGGTAGGATGGGAACATAATTTACAGGAAAACAAATAACCTAAGCCCTAAATTATATTTCGCGCCAAATGTCACTGGCTGCGAGATTCCAGATGAAACAATCAAGGTTCTAAAAATTCAGGCACCAATAATTTAAGGTACCTAATAATCATTACCGAAAGTAGTGGCGATACCAAATAATTATTTCCATAAAATACATAGTGCCTTTGTATAATTTTTTGATTGTGCTTAAATTTCTTCGTTGTTTGGCAAACAGTCTTTCAATACCAACAAGTATCCCCTCTAAGGGTCTAGTACCACCAGTCTGCTCCTTCATGTATCCCTCATACACCCACTCTGACCAAAGACTGTGCTTATGTTGAGAGATTTCCAACACTTGTTTTCTAATGCAGGCTTTGTACAAGTGATGGAGGTTCCTCAAACTTAAGCCTCTCTAAGTTTTGAAGAGATAAGTTGTGTTCTAGACCACAATTGGTGCTCCTTAAAGCTCAAATTCATATCCCCAAATGAAATTGCGAGGGAGGGCAATGATTTGGTTGCTAACCACATGAAGGAGGACGATAGTTAAGGCTCAAAAAGTGTACTGGCCCTTGATTACATTGTTCACTAAAGTGATTATTCCAGAATAGGGATATTATTCGACTTTCAAGTTGTAAATTTAGTTTTTATCTTGTACATAATTACGCTTTTGGTAGTGAAACTTATTCATCTGCCCTACCGTGAATGATATGAATAGCTAAGAATATGATGGGGAGAATTCCAAGCTGAAAACATGTCAATCTCGTAATTTCTTTCTTTAGAGTGGCTGAAACTGCTTGTATTAAGACACCTGTTTTTGTGCAATTTACATTATATATTAAATTTTACACACGCCACCTTTGTCATATAAAATCGCCACCTTTGTCAAATAATTTTATACCATACCTCACCGAAGTTGTAAGTATTTTTTTTACCATACCTGAGGTTTATTAATTATAATAAATTTTCACAGATCCCATCTTTATAAAATAATTGTTTACCCTACCTTTCCTGGAGCAAAAATTTGTTGACAGGTGTCACAAATTTCTAACAACTGATCAGTTGGGGACGACATTTTTTTAATGCACTCAAAGGGGACAAAGTTGTTAAAAAATTAGCTGACAGGTGACTTTTCGGCCATTATTAACCGGAAAACATGAAAAGACATAAAAACCCTTGGAGATGTTTGTGAAAAGACTATACTGCCCTTATTTTTGCCCGTTAAAAAAAAAACGCTGCCTTGTCATTCGAAATTATTCCAAACAAAGACAAGAACACAAATTTTACATCGACCGATCATCGACAACCGTATAATCTATAATCATCAGTGCACAACATGAAAAAATGCACTCAAAACTGTCAAAAAACAATCTCTGTCTTTATTTTCTCCTAAACATCATCACCTGAATTTCCATTGGCTTCAGCTTCTGCTAGAGCTTCAGCCATCATCCTCTCTCTGTTCTTTATTTTCCTCTTAACAGCAACCATGTACAAACCTAAACAAATTCAGAAAAAAGGGAAAAAATGACAGTTTCAGATGAGAAAAATGGTGGGAAAAAACAGATAAAAATCAGAACTTTGTGGAAGGAAATTTGAAGACTGAGGGAGGAATTGCATACTGATCGCACTTCCGATCGCAGTGAGCCATAGAATCCTCATTGACCCCTTATCAGGAATTGTTCCTCTCGAACTTTTTCTTCAAAAACCCTAATATGAATTCCAACTAAAATTGCAGCTTTATTCATGTCAATTCATTAGATCACCCAATTCGATAGCTAAAATTGCAAATTGGTAACGAATTTGAATCTAACAATGTCCGAAAGTGAATAGCTTAGCACGAATTCTATGACCCTACAAACATAATTGTTCCAACATAATAGAATAAACATTAACCCTTGTTACAAGATAATCCGTTGAACAAAAGGGGTCCATTGCATAGTCATAGTCTTTTCCAATGCAATAAAGTTACATAGTGTCATTTATCTTTGATAAAGGGCTATTTCCATGGGTTTGCCTAGGTATCGTGTTCATACTGTCGTATTGAATGATCCCGGCCGGTTAATTTCTGTCCATATAATGCATACAGCTATGGTTGCTGGTTGGGCCAGTTCGATGGCTCTATATAAATTAGCAATTTTTGATCCCACTGATCCCGTTCTTAATCCAATGTGGAGACAGGGTATGTTTGTTATACCTTTCAGGACTCGTTTAGGAATAACTAATTCATGGCGAGGTTGGAGTATTACCGAGGGGGGGGGGGACTATAACAGACCCCGGTATTTGGAGTTAAGAAGGTGTGGCCGGAGCGCATATTGTGCGCTAAGTGATACCGACATAAGCGGAATTTGATCTAGGGTTTGTTCCCGCTTTTAAGTTTGTAAACCCTAATCGAGGTCATTGCTATGTACCGAAATTAGTAGATTAGCAGAGAGGTAAGGAAAAGAATTAGGGATTAAATGAATCTACCTTGTTGCAGATATTTGCGAGCGATGAAGAATTGAAGATCTTAGAAACTTGTCTATGCTCTAGTTGAGAATATAGTTGACAATGGGACAAGGCAGTGTTTTTTTTTTTTTTTTGAGCGGGCAAAAATAAGGGCAGTATAGTCTTTTCACAAACATTCCCAAAGGCGATTATTTCTTTCATGTTTTCCGGCTAATAATGGCCGAAAAGTCACCTGCCAGCCAATTGTTTAACAACTTTGTCCCCTTTGAGCACATTAAAAAAATGTGGTCCCCAACTGGTCAGTTGTTAGAAATGTGTGGCACCTTCTAGCAAATTTTTGTTTCTGGAGCTGTTAGTAGTTGTTATCTTACCAGAGTTTTTTTTTCTTTTTTTTCTGGAAGTGTTACTACAGGGATTATCTTTATTTTTCACTTTTCATATTTCATAGTTAGCAGCTTAGATCGTGGAGTAGTTGAATCAATAACTATATATGTTTCAATAATTTCCATTAATTTGAACTAATTTAAGTTTATTTCGATTAACTTTATTTTGTATGGTAGGTTTGATTTATCGTTCAAGGTTAATAGAGATTATTTTGTTTATTTACTTCATTTCAAAATGATATAATTTTTTTATCAATTTCAGAAACTTTATATCCTCCTAAATTATATATATATCAATAATGAACAGAAACACCTGAATACTAGGCAAATTTTACGGGAAAAATTTCAAGAGTGGCTCGTATTCAATGGTGGTATGGTAAGAGAGGAGCTCGACATGGATTTGTTGTTAGAACTCGAGATTGAAATAGTGTGATGGGGAAATGGTTGCAACTGAAGCATTGGGAGTAAATCCATGTTTTGATAGGAAAATCGATCACGATGAATGGGTTTAGGATTGATCGATATGATTGGCAATGGAGAGGGGAGTAAGAGAGGATTGCGATGTCAGGGAAGAGCTTTAAATAATGAAGATCAAGATGGAATAATTGTAAGTTATTACAACCAAACTCGAGTTGAATAGAAATTATTCCACAAATGTTGGGTGTGTCAAACTTGTTACAGTAACCTTAAGTAGGGTAAAAAAACACTTATAGCTCGGGGCAAGGTAGGGTAAGTGTATTTTTTTTTTCCGGAAAGTTGTTGGTTGTTAAGCCAATATTATTCAACGAAGTAATAACATAAATCTCCCCCCCCCCCCATCTATTTTGAAATGAGGATTTTATCCTCAATATTTTGGAAATTATACATACCCAATTTAACATTTACTGTAATGATAAATTTCAACTTTTTTTAGTCAACCAATTTTTGGGGCAAATTTGCCCTTGCATTTTGATATGGTCTAACAATTCTACCATTCTCATTAAAAATTGATTGGAAGTTTATTGTGGCGCCCCTCAGCCTTCTCCTTCCTCCAGAAGCACATTTGATACAAAGAAGAAAGCTCAGGAAAAGTTTGACACAAATCGTCTGTATTTATCTAATCAATTTGTTGGTCAGTTCATATTTCATAATCGATTTTTCTGAGTACTTCTAAATCATGAATCTGCTGCGATAAAATTTGCATTGTGTGTGGTGTTCACTTTTGTAATTCGATTTTTATGTCTAACATTCCAGTATCTAATTCAACATATTTTGGATAGTGTGTAGTTGAATTTGTGTTGTGAACTTGGATGCAGAATTTGTTGATTTTCCTTAACTGGGTTTTCTGAGAATTGATTGGTTTATTTATGTTGTTGCTTGTTCTTCAATTCCATTGTGAATGAACAATGATACCTTCAAGTTATTGCTTTTGTTAGCATCATCCTTTGTTGCTTTTTTTTTTTTTTTTTTTTTGTTGCAAGACAAGACAACAAAGCAAACAACCACAAAACAACATAAGAAACAAACACAATAAAACACATCCAACACATAGGTAATACAGCCTATGCTCTGAATTGCCTTCTTGGCCGCCTGATGTGCTGGATGAACCGTCTGTCTTAGGACCTTCAAAATACTTCCTGAACCAATCCTCTCGATTGCAACAATGCAACTCCAAGCAAGATTAATATTTAACAAGCATTCCACCGCTAAGGTAGAATCCGTCCAAATAAGAATTGTACTTAAACCTCTTCTCACTCCTTCTTGAAGCCCTAAGAAGATAGCTAACAGCTCACAGAACACCACAAACTCTCCTTTCCCTACTTGGACTCCCTGTCCCAAACAAACCCCATTCTCAGTATACACCCTAGCAGCTGTTAGTCCAATCTCCCTTCTTTTTAGCCCCATCCACGACAAACACACCATTCCCCTCTAGGCCCACCTCAACCCTCCATCTATAATCCATAGCCCTCTCCTTATTACTACGGACCCCCTTCTGTCCACCATCTCCCCTTCCCTTCCTCCATCTAACCTCATCAGCCACTACTTGCCTGATAAAGTTCTCCAAAAGGGTTTGAGAGACAACCTCCTTCCCAATACAAACTGTATTCCTAACCCTCCATATAGCCCACATAGCCTTTACAAATTCAGCAATTAGTTGCTTCCCTTCCTCCCTCCTTTTGGCTAAATACCCAAACAACCCCCTTAACCAATCCGACCACCCAATATAAGGACTAGCGTCCGAAGCTATACCGAATGGTACCCCCTTCCATATATGCTTAGCGATAACACAATGTCGAAACAAATGTCCTATATCTTCATGACCTTCCCCACACCAACACCATTTCCCCTCCACCAATTTTCTTTTCCATCTGTTCTCCCCCGTGGGAAGAGCATCCATAGGATACCTCCAACCAAATGTTTTCTATTTAGGCGGGATCTGATTATGCCAAATCAATTTCCAAAACTTTGTCTCCTCCTTTGACGGTGGATCCATCCCTGCATCCATCAACAAAAAAGCATAATAGCCATCCTTGACCCTATAGCCAGACGTGTTTTTCCTTGGCCAAATTAGAATGTCATTTAACTCTGGTTGCGAGGGGAAATTTACGAGCAATCCTTTCCACTGTATCTCTTGTGAAAACTTGCCTTAAATAATCCCACCTCCATACTATACACCCTTGCTCATTTATAGTTGCTAAGGAATCCACCGTGATGTCATGGAACTGATCCTGAGTTTGTCCAGCAAGGAGTTGTACCCTACCCTCTGGAAGCCACCTTCCATCCAGCACCTGAATCATCCTACCACTACCAACACTCCATCGAAACCGATGTTTTGTGTTGGCCACCACCTAGGACAGCCCTCTCCAAGTCATGGAGCACCCCGCAGGCACTTGACCCTCATCCTATTTCTCAATTAGCGATGCAGAACCGTATTTTGCCATCCAAATCCTAGAAATCAGCAGCTCTTGGTTGTTGTAGGTCCTCCAACCCTGTTTTAACAAAAGAGCTTTGTTATAGCAGCCCACATTACGTACTCCAAGGCCTCTTGCTCCTTTGTTGCTTAATTACTATAGTATATATATTTAGTGCAAATTAATGATTCCATTTCATGATTGACGGAGATAGTATGCCACAAAGAAGAAGACATGGTATCACACAAAAGAAGAGAGGGAGCGAGCATTTTATTGTTCATGAATCATGAATGACGATGAACCCAGGAAAAAAAAGTAATAGGTAAATAAATTAAGAGAGTATTCAATTATGAAGTATATTAAGAATTTTATCTTTAATTGACTAATCCAAATCTCAAAAAAATAAGTATAAATATTATTTATAATGGTTGGGTAATAAATTTATTACATTTGCTATACTTAGGGCTGGGTTTTAAAATTTTTTTATATATTAAAGGTTGTTGGGAGAACTATATGTTATTACTTCATTATTCAACCATAATGGTGACAAAGAACTTTACAATTATAGGCACACCACATTGAAAATGGGCCAGCTGGCATGAATCAAAGCCCATCACAACTGGCATGAAGCAGAAAGACGGTGGCTGAAACACCAAAACAGAACCAAAAGCCCAATATCCAAACAAAGGGCCAACACTATACTCTGACCATTGTCCCTAGCCTCAATTTCCTTCTAGAGTTGACAAGACAGAACCATAAATGAAAAAATTATTCACTGCCCTGGAATGTACTAAATTTAGAAAACCAATACATATTGAAAATAAGGTGAAAAATTTATAACTTACCCAAATTATCCTTATATTAATTGAGAATGATAGTTGTTGAAATTATGAAAAAAAATAAATAGATTTATTAATTAGGGATAAAAAAAGGTGGCAGTTGTGGAATTTATATTATGTAACGTTTTCATTTTGTGATTGAATAAATTGGGGTTTGCCCCTACCAAAAAAAAAGGTGACAGTCATTGAAATTGTAAATCTGACAAATAAACTGGGATAAAAAAAATTTATTAAAATAACAAATATTTTGAGACAAAGGTAGTATTTGCTTTGCCTCAATCAGGGATAAAGTATGACGATCTCTTTGACATTTTGAGATATACATTCGCCTGATATTTATCATACTCGTCCCATGTTACGTATTCACCCAAATTCACACCTTGCGTTTTTGATAGACAACACAGCCCAACTTTTCTTCAGCTTCTTTTAAGTGAGCCTTGCTTGTCCTATTTCTCATGTGTTAAAATAAAGGCCCTTCCTCATCAGTATCCTTTCCAAAGTTCCATATCTTTTGTATTTGATTCTCGTCTTTTACTGCAAAAGCAAAAACCTTTTTGCTTTTATTGGTGTCTAATTAATTTCACAAAGGTGGGATCGATATGTAAAAATTATTACAGCAAAACCTTAAACAGGGTAAATGTAGGTAAATTACTCCTCGTTCTATCCTTATTTAATGCACTTGAATAGAATTATTCTGAGCAGCTTTAAAGTTCATTAGATCATTTATGATGACTAAATGCAGTAGCTTGAACTTCTAGCAAGGTATTCCAATGGGGTCTCCTTGCCTTAATTAGGACATGTTTCCCATAGGAGAAGCCATGTTGTGTGACCCATTAATTTGAGCTATGAAATAAGCTGAGGTTATACAAGACATGATTAGCTTAGTGAAGTAGCTTAGGGGGAAATATTAATGCATCCCATCCAAGACCTGTTTGAGGAAATCAATGTCAATTTAGTCTTGATAAGTGCCTATGAGGTCCTTATAGTAGCCAAGCAGACTAGCAGCCACAACATCATAGCCTTCAACAACAATATAACGACTTCCTAGGTGAACACGTTTAAAGCGCAGTATGGGGGATCCATCATAGCCTTCAACCAATTAAGCTGTTATTTTTGTCATGTATTGTGTAGATACTCTTAGTGAATTTCCTCTACATCTTAGAAAAGAAAAGACTTGTGTAATTATCACCCATGATTGCCAGATCAAGCTTCCTCTGCTAGCTGAGTTAACAAGATGGTGCTCTAGTATTTTAGGAACTCTGTACAATGACTTTAAAAGATACACAGAATCTAATTCAAAGCGTAATTGCATATAGGTAAAAGCGTGCAATTAGATCTAAACCCTAAAAAATACTAAAAAGCATTATGTGAAAGTGTAGGGTAAAAAAAAGGTAGTCTTCAAAAAGTGGAATATGGAGCTAATTTTATTCAACCCTGCACAATAATAGGGTGTCCAAAGTTTTTTCTCAAGGTCTTTGTAAATTCCCACATATTGGTAGTATACATTTATACGTACTGTGCGCCTCTAACAAAATTGCTTGTGAGATTGACAAATTGCATAACTTCTTTGTTCAAGTTTTAATTTCCTTGATTCGTTTTTAGTTGAAAAACTTCTTGTGTCTACTTCAAATTCCTGAAATCTTAAATTTTCCTACAATAAATATTTTTGGAAAAAGTTATGATTGTAATTGTAAGTCTACCTCTTCCCTGCTCCAATATATGTAAAAACTTTGCATATTTTGCCAATAATTGTGATAAGCTCAAGCAAATAAGTGGTGCATAGCAAAAAGAATAATATATATATATATATATATATATATATATATATATATATTCAAAACTTATACTTAAGCACGTTCTTTTATGCGGTAGGTTGCGGTGCGTACCACACCACACCGCACTACACTCTTTAATTTTTTACCACATCACAATCATTATCAATATATCTTTTCATTTTTCTTTCTCCTCACTTTTTTCTTTTACTTTTCATATTCTCTCTTAACTTACCTCACCTACTACAACTCACCACAATTCACAACATTTTTTCAAATTCTACTGCACCAAATCATTACCACACCGCAATCAATCGTATAATAGAACGGGACCTTAATCTTGTGAGTAAATTACATTTACCCTACCTGACATTTCACATTTGTGTACACACCCGACATTTGTGAAATAATTTTTACCTACCTGACATTAAGTGTTAATATATTTAAACCTCCTAAGATATTTTATATTTGATTTGTGTTGAATTTTCCGGTGAACATTAAAAAGATAAATATGAATTGACATTTTTACCCTCAATATTAATTCAATTTCATTTTTTATTTTCATTATAAGATATTTCTTTCATCATAATTGATGTTTCACCCGTGATATTTTATAAGATATTTTATAATTGTGTTTTCATTTTCAGAATGCGGAGGGATTGAGTTTTCGGAGAAATAAATTAGAGAAAAGTTTGGGGTTTAAATGTCATATGAATTAATATTAAGGGTAAAAACGCCAATTCACGTTTAATTGAAAGTCATATGAATTAATATCAAGGGTAAAAAAGTTGACGTTTTAAGTTTACTATTATCCTAACGTCTTGGTAACTTTTGGTAAATGTTAAGAGCATTAAAAAGTTACCTCTCTTAATTGAAAGTCATATGAATTCATATTTAACTTTTTAATGCTTGCCGGAAAATCCAACAAAAATCAAATATGAAATATCTTAGAAGGTTAAATATTTGAACACTTAATGTCTGGTAAGGTAAAAATTATTTTACAAATATCAGATGTGTAAAAATTATTAACACAAATATTAGGTAGGATAAATATAATTGACTCTTAATCTTGTTAGTTGAATCCTTTTTTCTATGCACGACGTAGTTGCTCCTAGATTGTATAGGTAGCATTAGTCACCTTTACAGGTACGCATCAAGGTGTAATTACCAAACTGTTAGTAACAAATATCATATGTCAATCCTACAATATTCACATGTGGAACTTTTTTTAAATTTTACCATGATTTAAATCTTAACTGAAAATTAATGGTTGGAACCCTAATATATTGTACATTGGGGATTTTTTACAATAATGCACCAAATTTTTTTTTTGGACAATAATATATTATATTTTGAGGTGTTAGATAATAATGTACATGAAATAATTATAATAGTAGCAGACTCAGTGACAATCCTACTTGATATAAACAAGTTAAAATATTGACTAATCTAATGTCATGTCAGCAAGTGCAACAAAATTTTATGTTACTTTTTAAAACATAACACCACAATTCTTCACATTTACCCTAATCTAACAATGCAATTTATTTTTTAGAAAAGACTAGAATTCATATTTATTTATTTGGACGTGTTGACATGCCACTAGTTCAATAAAGATTTTAATTTTGTTTGCTTATCAATTTGCCACGTACAACCGCTATCTAGTTATCCATTACCAAAATCATTTTAAGTTTACTATTATCCTAACGTCTTATCAAAATACATTGTATATTATTTCCCAAAAAATATGTTCAATTCATTATTATTCAATGCTCTCAAAGTAATACAGCCTATCATGTCCAAAGACCTTAAAATTCAAAAGAGAAACGCAGTGACTAAAATATCTACCAACTCTTTAAGATGAGCCCCACTTTAACATAATGTTTTAGGGTCTGTAAATTTGGTAGGTAAGTTGTGGTATGGTAAATGTTGTAATTTTGGTAACTTTTGGTAATTTTTGGTAATCTTTGGTAACTTTTGATAAGGGAAAAAAATAAAAAAATTTATATTTAATAAAAAAGGAAAATTATATTTAATAAAATTTCGGTAATTTTTGGTGTTTTCGGTAACTTTTGGTAATTTTCGATAGTTTTTGGGATCTATTTACCATACCTAATCTACCCCCAAATTTACAGGGCCTTAGTAATAGAAACGTTAAATATGTATATCCTGGGTGGTTTGGTAGCCATCTAAGGCTGTGTTCGGCAGTAGCGTTTGGAGTAGCGTTTAGCGTCTTGACCAAGTCAAAACTCTAATTGCATAAATATTAGCGTTCCGTAAGCTAGCGTTTTGAGGAGCGTTTAGCGTTTTAAGGAGCATTTTGTGAAACGCTAATAAAGTTAACGTTTAGCGTTTGGAGTAGCGTTTCTTATTTTTCGGCCAAAAAATACCCTTTGTAAATTTTATCTTTGAAAATTATTGATACCCTTTTATGTCAATTCACATTAATCTGTTAGTTCAACCGCTAAATTTACCGAACACAATTATTACTTGAACAGTCATCCACTACCCGCTACTTAAACCGTTATCCGCTGTTTAAACCGCCATCCGCTACATAAACCGCTATCCGCTATCTAAAACACTAATTTTGACGAACAGGGCCTAATATAATTGATTAGTGCAGTCAAAAATTTGGGTCATGGTTAATTCGGGTTCAGCTAATTCGGACATCGGATGAAACTTGATGTTTGATAACCAGTTTTTTGAAATATTTTTTGGATCGGACTCTAGTCGGACAAATCGGACAAGTACAAATTCGGGTTTAAACCGGGTTTAGACAATAAAAAAATTAGAATATATTGTGTTGGAATAATTTTCGGTCAAATCGGTAAATATAAAAATTCGGACAAAAATATTATAACCATACCCGCTTTTTTCTAATTGAACTGAACCAAATTTTCGTATCGGACAATTTTTTTGACAGCCCTATAATTGATGAAGCACAAGTGTACCCGGCGAAAAATTCAAGAATAGGTGAGGAGCAGCCATCCCCCCCCCCCCCCCAACCAATTGAGAGAGAGGGTGAGATGACTAATTTCAGGTTCACCATGACTTGAATTTTTCAGGTCAGGCCAGCTTTGGCTCACCCACAACATTACCAAGAATTCCCTTCTTATTACAAATTACAAACACGTGCGTTGAATTATTAACCGGCCCCTACATCATCGTTAACCCCACTTTAGGAGCACTCCAATTTTTGCTACCAGAAACAGTATGGTTTTAAATATGGTGATAATTAATAAATATAATTACCTTAAACGTTTCAAATTAATATACATTGATCAACATGGCTTGTTATAATAAACAATTCTATTTATTTTAATATAATGTTTTTGAAATTTAATATTTTAGTGGAGATTTTTTCATTTTTAATTATATTTTTTTTATCCAACTATCATAATTACAAAGTACCGTTATTAATTATTTCACCTGCAAAAATAAAAATTTAATTGATCAAAGTAATTGTTACAATATATAGAAAATCATATTTATTGACGTATAAATCTTCCTAACAAATGAATTTTATTCTAGATAAATTCTTGGTAAGAATTTATAATTACCATAATTAAAAAAGAAAATCATGTAGAGTAGAAATTTCATATTTTTTAAATGTACTCGCTCTATTGATTTTGATATCTTAAATTGTTGAATCCCAAAAAATTGAATATTCAATATAAATTTTTTAATTATATTTTAAGATTGACTAAAATAATTAACCAAATTTAAGTTCGGTGTAATGTTTTGTCAAACTATGATAATTTTATTTTAGACTAGTAAAGAACGCCCGTACCCTGCACGGGTTAGAAATTCTAGACCTGCAATATAAGTTTGGTATAATAATGTTGATTAAATTTATTATATTAAATAGATATTGTCTTAGATTATAATAAATATGAAAAATTATAAACAATTATATAATATTATATAATTTATATATAGTATTATATTTATTTTTCAAATACAATGTACAACAATTAATTTTCATACTAACGTAAAATCTTTTAAAAATCATCGTATTAACAATTTTAATGTTTTCATTGTACAAATATTATAATTGTATCAAAATATATTTACAAAAATACACCCGTTCGTATTTACCTAAGATCGAAATACACCCGAATCATGTTGTTAGAGTGAAATTTATAAGAAACCAAAATACACTTGACCCATATTTACCCTAAAAAGAAACTTTTATTATCAAAGAACATCTAACATGTATTTATCTGAAATTAAAATACACCTGAGTCATGTTTTTAGAGTGAAATTTACCATAAATCGAAATACACCCTACCCGTGTTTACCCAAACCAAATATACAATCGACATATTGTTTAGTTATTGTACCTGATGGTAAAAGAGTAAATTTGTGTGTGAATAAAAGTTAAAGACAAGTTGCTAATTAATTATTATATCCAAGGATGAAATAGTAAATTCGTGTGTGAACACAAGCAGGCAGTATAATTAATTATTATATCCAAGAACCAAATAGTAAATTTATGTGTGAACACAACCAAGCAGAGCAAGCAGCAAAATTAATTATTATATCCAAGAATGAAATAGTAAATTCACACTTTTACTAGAGAGCATATGATATGATATGGTAAGCTAAAATCTCATATTATTTGTTTTGGCAGTCCCAAATTGGGCATTGTATTTAGTCTTATTTAGGAATAACAATAGACATGATGTGGGCCGAGTGCAAGTGGACTTGGACTCAGACTCATTTATTGAAGTTAGACGGGTTTTTTGCATTTTGGACCTCGAAGTATAAGGGTAATTATTTTATGATCTTACGGTTTTCATTGTTTAGTTTTTGGACCCTAAAGTTTATGGGTTGAATAAAAAATGACATTAACGTTTGTAGGTTGAAAAAAGGGTCCGTGTACTATTTGTCTTTTTCATCTCATGTTTGAATATATCTCCCGATTAGCGCGAAACTTCAGGAGTAAGGTCAAAACTGATATCGAAGCTATAATACAACTCTCTTATTCATGTTGAACTAATTAGACCCTGAAGTATCCAGGGTCCAAGTACTTTGTGACATGAATAAGAGATATGTATTACAACTTTAATATTAGTTTTAACCTTAGTCGTGAAGTTTAACGCTAATCGGGAGATAAATTCAAACATGAGAAGAAAAAGACAAACAGTACACGAGCTTTTTTTTCAACCTACAAAATTTAAGGTCCTTTTTTGTTCAACCCATAAACTTTAGGGTCCAAAAAATAAACAATGAATACCATGGGACCAGAAAATAAATACCTCTTCGCGGTCTAAAATACAAACAACCCGAAGTTAGACACAAAGTTGTCCCAAATTCGACATGTCTAGAGGAGTTGGATCCAAACCCAGGTCCTTTAGGTCTTAAAGAGGTCCATAACGAGTCCAACTTTTAAGTTACTTTAGGGTTTAAAGAAGTTGAATCTCTTACAATCTATCGTTCTTGTCTTTGTACACCTCATTGTGCATCAGTTTGTATTTAAAGTCATAAGTACAAATATTTTTTATATGTTGATCATAAATAGTACAAATTTTAACCAAAATTTACGAAAGTTTAATATTAAAAAAGCAATTCCACAAATATTTATATAAAAATAAAAAAAAAACACTAATTGTCTTCCTACAATTAATATCCATACATTACTCAAACTATAAAAATTGAAAGTTTTGTCTCAATGTGTATTTTAAAATAAATAATTATTTTTTTTTAAAAAAATAAGGGGGTCTATATGTATTGAATGGGTCCTAAAATTAGATCTAGACTCAAACTTGTTTAAGACACATGAATCTAACCCCAACCCATGAACCCAAGACCCATTAAGTTTATAAAATTGGAATCCATACCTACATAAATGGATCAAGTATAACAAGTTTAGGATAGATCTATATCAGACCTATTATCATCCCACTTATCTAATTAATGAACCTTTCTAATTTTTAGTTTGTCACCATCTAGCTTGTACTAGTAATGAGAAAGAAAATCATACTCTATTTTTAGTTGATTTTTATGGTCTTCAATGTCACCCTTTGATGGATAATTTATCACATAATATCCTCTTTAGTAATTGTTATATTATATTTTTTTGGATACCATTTTATATTACTAATCTAATGATAGTAAATAAGAAAATTGATGGGAACATATTTTAATATTTGACAAACATAATTTCTAAAGTGCTAAATATTATGGAACAAGGGAATACATAAACATGGATGTTGTTTGCAGGGTTTTTTGCATTTTGGACCCTGAATTTAGGGGTATTTATATTCTGAACCTTTGGTTTTCAACTTTAACTTTTTGAACCGAAAGTTTGTAGGCTGAAAAAAAGGAACCTAAAGTTTGTGAGGTGAAAAAAAGCTCGTTTCCCGTTTTTTTCTTCTTTCTATGTTTGAATTTATCTCCCGATTGGCATCAAACTTCAAGACTAAGGTTAAAACTGATATTAAAGTTATAATATACCTCTTTTATTCATGTTGGAGTTACTTAAAACCATTTACTCATGGGACTAAGTAGCCCCAACATGAATTAGAGAGATGTATTATAGCTTCAATATTAGTTTTAACCATAGTCTTGAAGTTTGACGTCAATCGGGAGATAAATTCAAACATGAGAGGAAAATAAAGAATGAGACAGGGGCCTTTTTTTTCAGCCCACAAATTTTAAGGTCCTTTTTTATTCAACCTACAAACTTTAGGGTCTAAAAAATTAATGTTAAAAACCAAGGGTTCAGAATATAAATACCCCTAAAGTTTAGGATCCAAAATGCAAAAAAACCCTTATTTGCACACAACATTCTAGTACATTTCAAGTTCATGCAGTTGCTCAACTTTCTCACTCATTACTCCCCGTGAAAATAAAAGATTCTTACTTGTCTCAACTTTTCTAGTTACTGAGAATAGCAGTAGTACTTGTCCTGATTAAGGTCTCTTGTTTAAAGAGGCCATGTAAGGTTAGATTGAAAATACTAAAAAAATGAGTAAATTTTGGTTGTGTTTAGTACCTAGCTAGGAACTTCCTTAAAAAGCAAGAGCCTTAACTAAATCATGATAGTTTGTATTAGATTTTCACATTTTTCAGTTTATTAGTTGGTATATAGATATTCTCTAGTTTAAAATATTTGTCATTTTAACTTTTTGGCGATCTCTAATATTATTCAACCGTGGTCATAAATTTTAAATATATTTTTATCAAAAGGTTATGCTTTTATGAAAGTACTTTTGACAATAAAAATAATAGATTAAAATATATTGTGAAATTAATAGTTAATATACCATCGATCAACTCAAAATTTGAAGCATTATTCTTAATGCTAACCATGTTCTTTAATTTTTATGACGTCTTTCCCAAACTTTGGTGGCAATACATACATACATACATATTGTTGAGTTACTTCTAACATATAATTAATATTATTTTGATGTAAGACATAAAGAATAAATTAATATGAGTTATCTAAATGAAAATACATATTGAATCATTAATTAAGTTAATTGTATTTAGGGAGACAAGATATTAATTGATTTGATTGTTATCATATTTCAAGATTATTATTAATTTAGAAAAGGAGATTGCATGAATTTGGATGATATACTATTTATATTTATGATTTACTATTTTGTTAATAACAACTTGACAATATTCCTTCTAATATGATATGAATTGATATGATAATAAGATTCCATGAATATTATTATTTTATTTCTCTTGATTATATTTGCATAGTAAAGGGCAGGCACATGCAATATCAAAGTGTATCATACATGATCAAGAGTTGCCTCATATTGTGCTTGCCTCCATGATCCTTGCTCGGTCAAAGTTAAGTATAAATAGGTTGAGCTTCTACATGATCAAGACGTGGAGAAATACTGAGACTGACACCAAGAAAAGAGCTTTCATTTGCCTCAATATTATTGAGTGTGAGAGTGCAAAAAGTTGTATTAAGCTTTTGTTTGTTGAGTTGATTTATTGATATTATTATTGTTATGGAGAGGATTTAAGAGTTGAGAGTTCAATTCGCCACACTTGATTGAGAGGAGTGATTTCAAGTGGTGGATCTTGAGAGTAGAGAAGGCTCTAAGATTGTGAGAAGTCCATTCGAATAATAATTCGATGTAAAATCCTAGAATTGGAGAACTTTAGACACGCGGTGACATACTCCGACATTCGAATTCAGAGGAACATCGTTAACAACCACTGCATTTTGTCTCATTTACTCTCCGCAATTTATTTTACGCAATTTATTTAACTAACCTAATTAAACTTTCACATACATACATGTGTTTTTGTGTTTTTAAAATCACTGAGATCATCTGTTAACAAAACATTTGAATACAAAACTTTTGTTAGCATACCTATAGGGAATCAAGATTCAAAAATGTCCAAATGTGATAACAAAAACCATTATAAATATAAACAAAAGAGAAAGCTAAATTCTAGTCTCTCTAATATAGGGTTGTTTGCATTTTGAACCCTGAAATATAGGATAATTAATTTTATGAACCTGTGATTTTTTAAGTTAATTTTTTGGACCTTAAAGTTTGTATGTTGAACAAAAAAAATATCTTAAAAATTATGGAATGAAAAAAATGGACTCTTGTCCCGTTCTTTTTTTTCATTCGATGTTTGAATTTCTCTCTCGATTAGCGGCAAACTTCAGGAGTAAGGTTAAAACTGATATTGAAGCTATAATATACATTTGTTATTTATGTCGGGACTACTTAGACCCCTAAGTAACCTTAGTCCTTAGGGACCTAAGTAGCTCCGATGTGAATAAGAGAGGTGTATTATAGCTTTAATATCAGTTTTAACCTTAGTCTTGAAGTTTGACACCAACTGTGAGAAAAATTAAACATGGGAAGAAAAAGAAACAAAAAATTACTCGGAGGTACCCCAATATTTGGGAAAACTATTTTTCGGTACTCCAACTTTTCAAAACTAATTTTGAGGTACCCTTACTTTTTGGGTTAATAATTATTTGGTGCTTTTCCGGCCATTAAATTTATTAAGTGACCGAAATACTCTCATTCTTCTTCTTCAAGGGTATTTCTTCAAGAAGGGAAAAACAAGGGCATTTTGGTCACTTAATAAAATTAATGGCCGGAAAAGCACCAAATAATTACTAACCCAAAAAGTAAGGGTACCTCAAAATTAGTTTTAAAAGGTTTGGGTACCAGAAAAACATTTCACCAAAAGTTAGGGTACCTTAGAGTAATTTTTTAAAAAAGAAAAATGGTAAACAGGCCTTTTTTTTCAGCCAACAAACTTTAAGGTCCTTTTTTATTTGCCCATTAACTTTAGGGTCTAAAAAATTAACAATGGAAACCAAGGGTTCAAAAAATTGATTAACCTATAATTCGAGGTCCAAAATGCAAAAAAACCCCTCTAATATAGCTTGTACGACATGTAGGATTGTAAAGGCAACAACTTTGTTGGACCCTGAGTGTCTTTGAAAAGCAAAAAATTTCTCTCAGACCAAGAATGGCATAGGATTGTTGTGACAGCAAAATAACATACACGAAGTTGACTTCATTGAGCACGATTATGACTAGCTCTCTTGAAGTATTAGTCGATCGATGTTGGTTTTGATTATACCAAAACCATGACAGACCCTATTGGTGCTATTGATGACTCCACTAAGCGTGTGAGCTAGTTGCTATACAAAGATGTTCTTTTGAGTGGAACTAAATTCAAGGGTAATTAAGGAGGATACCGAACAGGGGGCCAACTCCGATAGCAACCACACTCTTAGTATTTTAATTGGCTCCTTCGATATATTGATGGTGATTTTGAATTGCATCCTGATCTCGAGGACTCCATCCTACAGGCTTTGAAGGTTAGAGCGGTCGTGAAAGGAAACTGAATGTTATCATGAAATTCAAACGGTAGCTAGTCAGACAAGCAACTTGTATAGTCACTTTTTCAAAGGGTTTGAGCATCACTAAAGGGAAGGAAAGAAGCAATGATAATCAAAAGACTAGCCGAAATTATGGACATAAGATTAAGGGTTAACATGGAGAATTCTTAGAGAAACTCATATGACAGCATGGGTGAGGAACAGCATAAGGTAGTGAAGGTTGACTGTGATATAGTGTTCATACGCGATGAGTAAGAGACTGTGGCGAAACTTTTTAAAGAAATGACGCAATTGTATACACAACTTCATTACAATCTCTAGTCACACTCTAACGAATTGCAGTTGCACCCATCAGACCATTAAAATCGCATCGAAAAGCAAATCACTTCAAGTCCACTAGAGTCACAATAAGTAGGGACACAAACATGACCCTAAAAGGCTAGATAAGATTGATAGGAGTCTTTAATTGCATTCTAAAGGTTAAATCAACTTCCATCAAAATATTAGAGATCATACCAAGTTAGCCAGAGTTGCTACAAATCATGTCAAGTTATAGCAAGAATTGTTGTGAGTCACCCAAGTCAGCCAGAGTTGTTGCGAATCATGCTAAATTATCTAGGGTTACTGCAAATCATCCAAGTCAGCTAGAGTTGTTTCAAATAATTTAAGTCAGCTTAAGCTGCTGCAAAGTACCCAAGTTAGCTAGAGTTGATATGAATCATGCAAGTCATCCATAATTGTTGTAGATCATCCAAATCAGACAAAATAGTCATGTAAGATAGCCATAGCTACTACAAATCATCTAAGTCAGCTAAAGTTGTACTAGTCATCCAAGTTAGCCGAAGTTGTAGCAAATCACCCAAGCCAATGACCAATTGCTACAGTCATTAAACCAAACTCGACAAATAGAGATCCAAGCAGCAAATCGCCCCCAACAACAAATCTCTACAAACCGACAAATCGAGGTCCAGTCAACAAATCGATATAGGAAACAAATTGTAACCTTTAGTTCATCAGGAGACAAATCTCCACCGTAAGTATGTCCGGAGGCAAATCTCCACCTTCAGTTCTTCAGGACACAAATCTCCACCTTCAGTTCACTAGGACATAAATCTCCACATTCAGTTAGGGGTGTTCACGGTGTGGTGCGGTGCGGTTTGGTTTCGGTGTCTCAAAGCGGTGCAACGGACGAAACGGTGTGTTAAAACGTTAAATCGGAACCGGAACCGAAACCGAATAATCTGGTTTTTATTAACCGGTGCACCGGATTTAACGGTGCAGTTTCACCGGCTAACCGGAACCGCATTAATTTTTGTCAAAATCAAAAAATCGGTATTAAATCAAAAATAAAAAAAAAGAATCCCGGGCTGCCCACGCGAGTGCTCACTGCCGATCGTGACTGCGGCACTGCCCACTCCATAAGCCTAATGCCCTCGCTATTGTTCTCTATGTTTTTTTTTTTTTAACAGGCTAATTCACAGTTTTCACACTGTTTTGTATTAATTTCTGGACATAATTTTTTTTAATTAAAATTTATAAATATATATATTTATTTATCTTAATGGTTTGGTGGCGGTTCCCCGTCGGTGTAAATATCCCATACCGGAACCGCCCCTTTTAGCAACCGGTTTTTCCGGTACAGTGCACCGGAATTTTAAGCCGATTCGGTGTTGCCCGTTTCCGGTTTTTTTCCTGGTTTCCGGTTCGGTAAGCCGGTTCCGGACTTTTTGAACAGCCCTACATTGAGTACATCAAGAGACAAATCTCCACTTTCAGTTTGTAAGGAAACAGTTCGCCAGGAAACAAATCTCCACCTTAAGTTCATCAGGAGACAAATCTCCACCTTAAGTTCGTTAGGAAACAAATCTTCACCTTATGTTCGTCAGGAGACAAATCTCCACCTTATGTTTGTTAGAAGACAAATCTTCACCTTCAGTTTGTCAGGAGACAAATCCTCATATTCAAATCATCTAGCAACAAATTTCCATCTTTTGATCGTTCCTTAGGAGACCAATCTCCACCATTAGGTCATCAGGAGAAAAATCTCCATGCCACATTCAGTTCATCATGCAACAAATTGCAACCTTATGTTCGTCAGGAGTCAAGACTCCAGCTTCAGTTCATCAGGAGACAAATCTCCACATTTAACTAATCCGGCAACAAATTGCGATTTTTTGTTTGTGATGAGACAAATCTCAACCTTTAGGTGACAAATCTCCACCATCAGTTCATTAGGAGACGAATCTCCACATTCAGTTCATCACTCAACACATTGCCACCTTTCATTCATTAGGCGACAAATCTTCACCTTTTATCTCATCTACTAACAAATCGGCGTAAGCGACAAATTCCTATCATCGTCCATCAGCTCGACAAATCAAGGTTCAATCGAAAAATCGGTTCCCAACAACAAATTGCTACAATAATTCCATTAACTCATGAACAAATCTACAAATCAGTCCAATCATGTTCAGTTATACACCAGGCGCATGACATCGCTTCCAAGTGCTTACCTAGTCGATAATCAAACAGTAGGCGCAAGGCATCATACTCTAAAGTACCATCTAGTCAAAGGACATCGCCTCCAAGTGCCAATCTAATTGGCAGACTTTCGACTAATGTATGCCTTTATGAAACCCCAATAATGAACTTTTTTTTTTTGAAGAAAATAGACTTAAATTAATAGTGAACTTAACTATATGTTAAAACTAATCGATTGTAGATTAAGTTCCTAACTGAATTATCATTGCAACCTGCAATCCGAACTGAGGACGGGTTCATGTTGATACAGTGATAATCATCAACAGTTAGCTTATTGGATTGACGTGATGATCGAGTTTCATGATCATATGAACATAGAGATGTCAAGGTCAATCACATGGGTTAGTGCTGGAGAACACTTACTGAACTTACTCGCAATGGGAGCAATATAAGTTATAATTGTCATAAGAGCTCCCACTACTCAAGGAAATTATTAATCTTAAGTTCCTTACACTTCTTACATAATCTGTTGTAATTTTACAATGTGTCCAGCGCCTCTTATTACGAGAGCTTATACATGCGGTGTCTGAGTTGCTTTGGATTTTGTAGAGATTTGTCGTTGAACAAGATGACATTGTCCTCCCTTTGAGGATAGGTCTCTCACTAACCATTCGACGAGGTTAGACTCGAAATGCTTAGTTAGACATGGATGGATCAATAGTTTATCATTGTTTTCAGCTTTTTACTCGGAGATCGAGAAATGTTTGGGCTGAATAGTTGATCATTCGTCCAACACTTTTACTTTCATATCTCTTAGGCGGCTTATGACTAATGGTGGGAGTGTTGGCTGGTATAGTCTCAGTTTCTACTTTCGATATACTTTTCCCATATTTGGGAAGTATACAAATTATTTCTATCATATGGTAATTTCCAAACAAGATTGTACTGGAATGACAAATTAACTGCATGAGTCTATTAAAGTGCCAAAGTTCCTTTGTCTTTAGGTCAAAAAATTTAATCCCAATACATCATGGATATTCCTTTTTTTTTTTTAAGAATTCTTTGTGAAAAAGTTTTGCTAATCCTACCAATAATTTCTCAATTTATTATGACATGATCGAGGAAATATTACATTGTGTGTGTATTGGGATAAATTCTAAATTAGTTTATATGATGATAGTTTTGTTAGCCTTTAATATTGTGCGTTTTAAATTTAACAGTTTCTTATTACCTTTTTCTAAAATTGATGCAGATGATTTTTTTTTGGATTATTTATGTATATATCCCTCGAGATTTATCTTAATTACAAAAGCAACTCATGTCTTTTGCAAATTAACTTTCATATCTCCCACATTTGCTACTAAATATATTTCTGATCAAAACTTAATTTTTGAGACTTAAATTGACCAAAATGTTCGTACCAATATATATTTAGGGTGTGTTTGGTGCAAATGAAAACTATATATTTTGTAGGAAAATGATTTTCCTTGCAAAATGATTTTCTTAGAAAATGAATTTCATTTGATATTTTCCTGTGTTTGGTACACAAGAATATGATTTTCCTGGAAAATGATTTTCACTTATTTGACAATAAGGAGACAAAGATTAAAATGTGTGTGTGAGGGAGAGTAGTGGAGAAGGGGAGAGAGAGAGAGAGAGAGAAAGAAAGAAAGAAATATTAAAACGGGTGCAAGAGAGAGAGTGGTGGAAGAGAGAAAAACGAGAGAGAGAAAATATTAAAACGAGTGGTGAAGAGAAAGAAAGGAGAGAGAGAGAGAGAGAGAGAGAGAGAAAGAGAGAGAGAAATATTCACATCGGTGCGTGAGAGATAGTGGTGGAAGAAAGAAAAACGAGAGAGAGAAGATATTAAAACGGGTGGTGATGAGAGACAAAGGAGAGAGAGAGATGGAGAAATATTCAAAATTGGTGCCTGAGAGATAATGGTAGAGAGAGAAAGAAGGGAGAGAGAGAGAGAGAGAGAGAGAGAGAGAGAGAGAGAGAGTAGGGGAGAGACGGAGAAAATGGTTTTTGCTATGTTGGAGTATGCTATGTTGGAGTAAAAAATAATAATTTACATATGGGTGAGGGAAAATCATTTTCTTGAAAAATCGTTTTCTCTATTTTCTGGTCACCAAACACCGAAAAATGGAAAAATTATTTTCATCCCAACCAAACACACCCCTAATAAACTTTTAATGATCCCCTAATTTTTATTTTCATTGTATTTTCTTTTATTCTTAAGTTAACCAACTATTTTGTTTCAAGTTAGAATTATTGTGATCCGAAAATATATTCAGAAAATATGATTTTGGGTCAAATTAGTTAAAAAAAGTCAATAGAAGTTGATGTAAAAGAAATTGGCAAGGGCATTTCAGTTTGTTTGAGTTTTAAAACCTATATTTTGGACAAAAATGTATTTTAGTATATACAAATATAAAAATTAAGTTGCACACAATGTGAGTCACCTTTATAATTAACCAAAATTCAGGGGTGTATATGTAACAGGGAAAACTTATACTGATTGTCAATTTTGACAACTACCACAACGAAATCAAATTTCATTCATATATGTGTCAATTTTATCATCATTAATGTTCATTCTTTTTATTTAGTACACCATTATAAAAATATTTTCTTACTTAAAACAAAAAAATTTTAAACACTAAATATCGTAAATCTAAGTTTTCGTCTAGTAAATAAGCAAATTTTGAAAAATATTTATTGAAATTTTTTTTTAAAATAAACAAAAAAATTTAAAATACATTTTATAATTTTATATTAAATAAAAAAATTAATCTTCACAATAAAACGTAATATACATATATAAATAAGATTTATTTTACATATATTGATTGTCGTATTTGACAACTACAGTAAATATATCCATATACAAAATATGGATTTTTTTTTTTTTTAAATGGCAGTGATACACCGATAAATAGACGGCGATGGATGACCAACAAACACCTAAATATTGACAGCCCGGAGTTAAATCAAAGGAAAGAAGGCGGCAGTATTAGTAGTTCTTGACTAAGAAAAGCTATTATTTCTTTTGAATTTTATGAAAAAGAAAGAAAGAAAAACACCACTATAAATTTTCCATTAATTTATACAAAGTGTAAATTCGAAAAAATTAAACCAGATTGGAATAGGTATGTATTCAGTGCATCTAAAAATCAACATTAAAAAGGAAATCTTTGGCGGCTACCAACCCAACCCAACCCAACCCAACCCAAAAGATATAAGTCGGCTACTCTCTAACAACTCTCAGTTGTCCTTACCTTTTTGCTTGACGGTGGCATCAATTTTGGGATTGGGTGATATAAGTGTCTTGCCCCAAGACACTCCTTAAATATCTTCTCCCTTATAAAATCAATAGTTATTATCGTTTTTAATCCCAATTTTTTTGACAGATACTATTAATTATCAATTATAAGAAGCTTGGAATGTGTTGGCTACGCCAACAATTAAAATTGACACCCTAACGAATGAACCTCATCCGTTGACATATTTTAGACGTTTTTTTGTAAATTTTTAAAAATATGGATAAAAGTGTGATTTTATACAATTTATATATATTATTATAGTTATAGAAGTCAATCATGTAACTTTTTTCCAATTTAATTCACAAATATATAGGTTTTCTATAATGACAAGACACAAAATATGTGTCTTGCACAAGACTTTTATCATTTCCCTTTTGGGATTATTTTTGAGCTTTTTATTAATACCAGTCATCCTACCTATCTGAAGGACGGGTTAAGATGCAATTTATTAGATGCTCCTGGAACACGTGTCCTAAATATGGTCATTGTTCATTCTTAATATAGTATAATTTTTCATTCATACCCACTTGTTGTTCACTCTCAATAGCGTAATTGTTCACTCATCCATATCCGGATCACATGCTCCGGGTGCATGTAATATGTATTGGGGTTAAGATTCTATTGTTATGTGATGTAGTTCATTTTTAGTCATTTTATTTCATCTTTTTTCATATTAGTCATATTTTTTTTTATCTGTTTTATATAATAAATATTTAAAAATTTATATATTTAATAAATAATATGATTTTTCTTACCTGCAATTCTTTAACTTTTGATTTGATGATAAATAATACAATCTTTAATTTCATATTGCTTTGAACAGGACGTCACCGAGTTAAATTGAACTTAACTCGGCAACGAATGACGTGGCGGTGGAGAAGGTGTAATTGGGCTTGAGTTTGGGGGGGGGGGGGTTCGCCACTCCTCCGCCGCCGAGTTAAGTTCAACTTAACTCGGTGACGTATTGTTCAAAGTAACATGAGGTGTATTATTTATCACCAAATCAATAGTTCGTATTATCTAATCTTATATGGCCAAAAGTTCGTATTATTTACCACCAAATCCCTTATTAAAATTATAAATTATATATTTAAGTTTTCATATATTTAATTGACATGATTAGTGTGATTCACATTGCCAAATACTATCCTATCTACCCGCTCTATTGAATCTTTCCTACCTTCCAACTATCTTATACTCTAAAAAACATGGCCAATTTTTCAAACTATTAAAATTAGCAGTGTTTACCTGAATTTAGATACACTAGTCTCTTATATTTAACATCAAATTGCTTAAACCTGAAATGCTCATGAAATGTATGGGGCTTAACCGGATATTCATATAATATATATGTATTCGATCACCATGTCCGTTTGAATTGATAGGTCTAATAACTTAATTTTCAATTGACGCTAAAACCTTAGTTATTATATTTGAGGGCAAAACAGTAAATTCAAGTGTAAAAGTTATAAAACAAGTTGTTGGTTATTATATTGTACTAGTCTTAAACCCGTGCGATGCACGGTGTATGATAAAATAAATACTATTTTTAACAAAAAGGAACCTAAATTATTATTGTACATAAAAATTAAAAATACGAAAAGTTGTTCAAATAAAAATATATAAAATAAAAAAATCCATGTAGGTCAAGAGTTTAAGGGAAAAAACGTACAATATCAATCAAGATTCTAACTACAACAATCAAAATACATGTAGGTGAGGAGTTTAAGTAAAAATATCGCTGAATTTTAAAATAATATTGACAAATTTACATTGAATTTTATAATAATTATTAATGAATTTATTAATAAAATTTTAACACTTGGTAGACATAAGTAGGTATTAAATGGTGTACCATATAATTATAATAATAATAATTATTATTATTATTATTATTTTGCCAAAATAATTACTGATATTTAGACCAAAATAATTTAATTCAGTATTTATCTATCTTCTGATTGGTCGAAATCCCTACAATTAATCTCCTTTCTCCATTCAGCGAGACCCAAAAACTTTACTATTAATATTATATATATTCGAGGGTCAAATGGTAAATTTTATTGTAATAAATTATAAGGCAAGTCGTTTGTTGTTATATTATAATTAATGTCAAAAGAGTAATTTCGTGTGTAAACACAATCTACAAAACAGACAATCATGGAAGCTGCAAAACACAACAAAACTCTATCTTTTATATTAGTTAAGGTGATTTTTAGTGTATGTTTGGTGAAGTTTTCACATGTATAAAGTTGAAATTAGGACAAATATGAATATTTTCTAAAATAATTTCCATATTTGTAGAAGTTAAAATTAGCTCTTGAGACGAGTTGAAGCTACATTATTGCCCTGTTCGAGAATAGCATTTAGGTTATCATTTAGCGTTTTGATCAGTCAAATAACATCTTGGCTCTATTCGGCAACAATGTTTAGAATAGCTTTTAGCGTTTTGACTAGTCAAAACGCTATTTTATCAATTTTAGGATGTTCAGTACGGGAGCATTTAGAATTAACAGATAGCATTTAAAGTAGCGTTTTGGATCAAATGCACAAACGTTACTCATAGTAACATCAAAGATGTAAAAGTAACGGTTGATGATTGAATTCCACATCTACCCACCGTTTGTATAGAATTCATTGACAATACTTGTTCAACATATCTAATTGAACAAGATAAACGATGCCAAGTGTACCCCACTAGAAAATTATTATTATTATTATTATTATTATTATTATTATTATTATTATATATATATATTTTCTTCATCCAAAAAAATTGCCTCATATTATTTTGACGGTGTTCGATGTAACACTTTGATCAATAAATTTTCACGCTTTAAATTACCAAGATTTGTAAAATTTTATGTTGAAGTAAAAGCATTTTCGATTACGTGTCTAACAATTCTAGTTTTGTCTAATAGTTCAATATTTTTGATAAATTACCGGTCAAAATTTAAATTTTTTTTATCTCATTAATCAAATGTGGACAAATTTTTTGTGGCAAAGAGAATAACTAATAATAAAAATAATAATAACGATGATGAAGATGAAGATGATAGAATAATAATAACAATGACGACGACAGTAAAATAACAACGGCAATAATAATAATAATAATAATAATAATAATAAGAATAATGATAATAATAAGAGACATGTCCTTTTTGGTCATTTCACATTCATCAACTACTCCAACATCTGATTTTACCGAA
This sequence comes from Portulaca oleracea, assembly GCA_029582165.1. Lineage (NCBI taxonomy): Eukaryota > Viridiplantae > Streptophyta > Magnoliopsida > Caryophyllales > Portulacaceae > Portulaca > Portulaca oleracea. The sequence continues at coordinate 19,052,607 of CM055882.1, read as the reverse complement.
CACATTCTTTACGCACAACTATTTTAACAATTATCAACTATCCGCTAATATACAACAGCGATCCGCTACCTTAACAGCTATTCGCTACATAAACACCTATCCGCTACTTAATCCGCTCTTTTTGCCGAATAGGGCCTTATCAGATTTCAAATATTTGTTAAAAAAATTGTTTCTTTTTCTTTTTCACCATCTTTATTGCAAAACCTTGATCATCACTTTTTTACATTTTATCTTAGCAATTTGTAAACTAATGTTAAGTTAGTAATTTCCATCACAAATCTAATAGTTAGTGATAGCTTTAAAAATAATATAGTATATAATTTCATAAACTAATGGTCAAATTTTAAAATTTTTAACCTCATCAATCAAATATGGTTAAATTTTTAAGAACGGATAAATTATTAATTAGGAAATTTAAGGAAGTTTTTTTTTCCACAAATGCATTTTAACTTTTCTAGGAAAGAAAATATATGAATTTTTGTCCTTTTAAGATATTTCTAATTTTGTGAGGAAACTCTATGTTCTTGCATTATTCGATTAGGGTTATAGGAACTTAGGGAATACTTGATGATAAGATTTTATTGCTCACATAGAGCTTTATTTAATTATTCATATAAATTATACAAACTTTTTGGAGGGGAGCCACCGTAAGTAATTTTTAAAAAGAAATAGAAAATAAAACAGTATGAAGAAGGAAATTAAATGTGTATTATAAAATTTTTTTAGGGATTATTGGATGATAATGCACTGAATTTTAGGGGTATTGGATAATAATACACTGAATTTTTTTCTTGGACTCTAAAACACTAAACTTTGAGGGTATTTGACAATAATGGTGGTTGACACAATGACTGTCTTACTTTAAGGTGCCGTTTTTCTATTTCTTTTCAGAAAAAACTTTTGCCGTGTAAGAAAGTACACTTAAGTAGGATGACTAATATATTTTTTTTGGAAAAAAAAATAGAAAAACGATACCTTTAAGTAGGACAGTCACCGCGTCAATCACCAACTGAATTTGTCTGAGTGTATTATTGTTCAATACCTTCAAAGTTCAGTGTATTAGAGTCCAAGAAAAAAGTTCAGTGCATTATTGTCCAATACCCATAAAGTTCAGTGTATTGTCATCCAATAATCCTCTTTTTAGAAATAAAAGTAAAATAGTCTAATGAGGAAAATTAAATGTATATTAAAAATTGTAAAAGTGAATAAATAAAAATAATTTAATACTCAATTTATAGGTTTAAAGTAGAAACAATTTGTATTGATAAATGGTTAAACCCTTATTAATGGTTTGGACTTTTATAAATTACCTCTATATATAATATGCATTACCAATTACTTAATATTTTTTTGGAGAAATAGCTTCTTCAAATTTGTTTTAAAAAAATTATTTTGAAACAGCAATAGCTTTATCAAAACACCATTAGTCTCCTACGAAGCTATGGGCAAAATTCATTAACGCCAATCACAATGCAACTTATATATATATATATATATATATATATATATATATATATATATATATATATATATATATATATATATATATATATACTCCCTCCGTTCCATATTATTGTCATAATTTTGACTTTCACAGTCTCCAATGTCACTCTTTGATTGATTATTCCTTACATAATATGTTATTAACAATTGCAATATTATACTTTTATTATAATATTTTTCGTTACGAAATTAATGGTGGTAATTTTATATAGCAACTCATTGTCTATATTAATAAATTTATGGTCAAAATTTTTGAAATTTGACTGTACAATTTCCAAAGACGACAATTAATATGGAACGGAGGGAGTATATATGGGAATGGATCCAGTAGGAAGAGAGTTAAGGTAGGAAGGTGAGAAGAGCAAATCACAACCCTTGATCTTACATCTGACGGTGTGTGGTCATGGATATCAGAGAGTGTAGTCATGGATTTCAGGGAGTGTGGTCACGAAATCCATGACCACAATCTCAGATATCCATGACCACACACCGTTAGATGTAAAATCAAGGGCTGCGATTTGCTCTTCCCACCTTCCTACCTAAACTCTCTTCCTACTGGATCTGTTCCATATATATATATACATATATATATATATATATATATGTATATTTGGTTGTGTTTTTGTTTAATATAGAGGACTTTTGAACGATAATAATATAAACTATGAGTGTACTGTCTGATAATAGTAAAAACAACTTCGTTGGACATTAACAGTATCAATTATGGTCCTAATTTTCAGTTACACTACACCACCGAATTGATTGATGTTTGATTTGGTGAAAAGAAGATGTACCACCTAATTGTCTGCATTAGAGGGTAGAACATATGGGAAGAACATTAACGAGCACATTTTTTGCCAACTAGGCAACATTATTATATTGACCAACTTAGCTAAAAATAGTTAAAGTCTAAAACTTTTATTTAGCAAAGTTAGTCAATATTGTTTAATTGAAAAAAATGCAATAGTAAATATTTTCCCACTAGTTGGTCCAACCTCCAACGTAACTTAATTATATCATTAGGCACTGCATCATCTTTTTGTCGAGTTAAACACGCACCAATTCAATAACATACTGTTGCTAGAAAATAGATCATTGATTGATACTACCAATATTCAATAAAATTATCTGTATTATTATTGGTCAGTACCCTAAAGTCCCCATTATTATCGTTCCAAATTACTTTAATTTCAATTTTTTTTGGCATGACTCTAAGAACGTTTTGTTTTAGTTCTAGTTGTAGAAAATTGTGGCGGCGTCACATATTTTCTACGTGAAAGTTAACATAGTTGCGGTTAGAATTGCATTTACATATGCCTGTATGATAAAACTTAACATTTCAGGTTAGAATTTGAAAACAAAGATGTTCGGTTGTAATTTTTGTGGTTTTATAAGTTAAGGTTGTCGGTCCACAGGGATGGGTGTGAGGCTTGATTGAGGTAATCGGTTTGTGGAAGGGGTTTTTTCCTCAATTGCAGAATGCGGTAAATTATGTAAATGAAAGCAATAAAACTAACCTAGACATGGAATTATGGAAAACAATAAAAACATGAAATTAAGGAAAACAATTAAAAGCTTGAATGAAGAACTAGCATGAACAATGAAATTGGGCAAGAATTTATACCTTTGATGAACAAACATCAATAAACCTTCAATCTACATTCGAATTTCCCCCGAACAAACAAGGAATTGTGGTTTGGATTACCAAGAATCCCCCAACTTCTCACTAGTAAGTAGAATTGGAGTTCCTTGACCCTCCTCCCCACTAAAAATGGAGTTGATTGTGGCTAACACTAGAAAGCTTGGAAAACAAGTCAACAATGGCATTTGAAAGGAGAGAGAGAGAGAGAGAGAGCTTGTAAAACACTTCAATGAAGACTAGAGAAAGCTTGAAAGAGAAAGCTTGAGAAAGTTTGAATACAAATGCTAGAAATCAATGAAAGCTTGAAGAACAATGAAGAACAATTGAAAACTTGAAGAACAATTAAGAGAGATTAAAGCAAATAAAGGAAAGCAATTAAATCTAATTCTACTCCTAAACTACCTAGGCTAATTGATAAAACTTGGATTAATATAAGTGGGTATTTATAGAAGAAGGAAAAATACAGCCCAAAACCCTAGAAACAAATCACAGCACGCGCGTCAGTTTTTCTGCAGACAGAGTGGCTCGGGCGAGCCATTGGGGTGGCTCGGGCGAGCAAGCCTACTGTCCGGATCTCCTGGCTTGTGTCTTTGTTGCCCCAGAAGCCTGGCTCGGGCGAGCCACTGTTCTGGGCAGCTTTTCCCCGCCGACTTCAAACGCGCATAACTTCTTCATCCTAGCTCTGTTTTAGGTTCGTAAAATATCGATGGAAAGCTCTCGGTGTGTTCTTTAAGCTCCCAAAATTTCAGACCAATCGGAGTTGTAACGAAGGAGTTATGTCCCAAAGAGTGAAGGCACACGTATTTCAAACCTTTGAGTTTGTACCGTTCCCCTGTTTTGCGCCAATCTTGATATGGATTTTCCGGCTTCGGTTTCGCCTCGGCTCTCGGCTCGGGTTGACTTGGTTTGACTCGGATCTCACCTCGGTCGGGTTGACTTGGTTTGACTCAGGAAATAGCTCGGGATTCCCTAAAAACCTTCAATTAAGCCCAAACTTCTTCTAACTCCTTATTTTCCTACAAAACACTAAATCATTATATCTAATATATAAATAGGGGTTAAAACAAGCAAATATACCCTATAAAAGAGAAGAAATTCGGTTCGGAACGAGACCGAACACCACTCCAATACAAGGGTTTGCTAGCCCCGAGCAAACTAAAAACGAAGAAAAGGACTAAAAAGAAAAACTAAAAACCTAACTCACTTTCGCAGAAATCGCGGATGCATTTAGCACATGGATCAAGCCCTTTAAACCCCCCGGCAGCCCGGGTGGACAAGGTAGGTCTCGTGAGGGTTTATAGCAAATATACCCACAAAAGCCTCGAGAAAAGAAAAAAAGGGGAAAGAAAAAGAAGTTAAAACCGAAAAACGAAACAAAACAAAAGCAAAGAAAATATTCCCGTCCCCAATCATGCACCTAGTTCCCCAACCCGCCTCAACAATCAATTGGAAGAAGCAAGTATAAACAAATTAAGACACGAAGGTTGGAAAACTGCCAATCTTTGAGATTTTGACCCAAAACACTTCCTGATGAGCAAAACACCTCGTGCATATGTGCAAGTGGGCTCTAGTCGGTCCTTCCTATCCTAAACCAGACAATCAGAGTTGTTCTCATGCTCAAGCTCGGGATTATCTATCCTACTTCACTCTTGGTTTTTCTTTCAACCTCTCTTTTCTTTCTTTTTCTTACTTTGCTCTCTTTTCTTTCTTTTTCTTACTTCGCTCTTTTCTTTCTTTTTCAAAACCTACGCTCTTTTCTTTACACTCAATCCGTTTTGTGTCTTTTAGTGCGTTTGTGTCAGGTTTTGCGGGATTTAAGCATCGGCCTTCGCAAAGGGTTACCCTCCCTGCTGGGTTTCTCCATACGTGAGTCATTGCACTTAAGAGGCATAGGGTGCCGATCCACCCAAACCAACCCATGACGCTAGGCCCGACAGTAATTATTTAATGCATTAATTAAGAGCTTAAGCAATTGAACAACTAAAACCGTCTAACTTAGGTAATAAGAGACAGTCAAAGCGTGTAAGATTTGAGGAATCCGCTTTCCCATTCCATGTAGAGGTCTAATAGAGATAAGTCATGGCAAAAATCCTTCCTAAGGCCTATCATTATTCATACCGGCCGCTTCTAACTGATTGAATCAGCCAATTAGACAATTATCTACACAACTGTGAACGGAAACATCTTCAAAAAGAAAAACAACTTTTGGGTTTTTCACAACATTTCTCTCCTTTTTTCTTTCACACGCAAAATATTTTTAGATATTGGACACAAACTACGAAAGACAAAAATAAAAGACTCAAAACTAGGTAATCTACCCATGAACAATGAAAGAAATCACCCCCCACTCCAACAGAAGACATCACAATGTCTTCATCATGATAAGGGTGTTACAAATAAGGTAGAAAACTTAAAAACACACAAACACATAACAAATAAAAATGGTGGCGACCCGAGCCCAAACGGCTCCAACAACAAAATATTCCCAACAATCACACTCAAGGGGTTCGCCACCCAAAAAGAAAATCAAGCATGCATCATGGGTCATTGATATATTCACATAAAGAGAGTGGAAAGAGGTTACCTCGAAGTCTTCAATTTAAGCACAACCAATCCACGATCCAAAGAACAGCACGCATATGTTAGAAATAAACAAGAAAAGCATACCATGTATGATGGTTCACATGCAAGATAAAAAAGGAAAAACAAACTATACAAGACACTAGGGACTAAGAACTAAGAAAACAAACTAAAATATTTAAAAAACGACTGTTTTTTTCTTAGACTCGAAAACTGGAATGCAAACTACCCTCCCACTCCCACACAAAGAGGTTGTCGTATCCTCAAATGGAAACAGAAGTAGGTAAGCAAGCAACCCAAAATAAAATAAAAAGAAACACACAAAAAGAAAATAAAAGAAGAAAAGAAAACCGACTTACTAACTGTACAAGATAGGCGAGGAAGGATATTACCTAGAAGGCTTCTTATCAATAAGCTCATTCCTTCTCAACTCAAGATATCGGGCTCCAAGTCAGAACCATTCAACGCCCGGAGTAACAAATCATGCTTCCTCTCATGCATCTCAAAGTGGTGTAGGTAAGAGCACACTCGCAATAACACATCAACAAACATTAGTGCTCTTAACAGTTTATCGAATGCCTTAGAAAAGTCATAGAAATGATGAAATGCATGAATATACAAGAATTTCCTAGGCATAGTTAAAGAAGACATGACAAATGGATCCTCCCATTGACTCGTAAATGGAGATTGGGTATACAAATCAACGGGAGGGGCAATTCAACACATTCATGGACATGCTCATACAAAGACTTGGATGCAAACAACGACTCATAAACCATATCACCATAAAAAATATCATTGTCACAAACCAAGTTCAAACAATCATGATCAATCCCCAAAGAATTATGCTCATCATCACAGGTATGCACATCAATGGACTCACATACAAGGGTAGCTAATGCCTCACTAATGCAATGATCCTCAATGAAAGTGAACAAATCGTTATCAAGCACACATTCAATCACGACAGATTCAATTTCACTCTCAACATGATCATGCTCAATTACATCATGGCATTCACTAAACTCAATCTTTTCTTCACATAAAGGCATGGACAAGGGTGTGGACAATAGTTCATCATCTAGCATGTTTTCAACTAATTCTACATCATCACACACAAAATCATCATGTTCCTCATGCTCATTAGGTGGGGCTGGAGCTAAGGAATTACTAAGTAGTCCAAGGCATGGTCGGTTATAATAGTCATCATCCTCATCATACACAGCAGAATCAACATGCATTTCAGGACTCAAAGACGATGAATGACCTATTTCAACATTCGAATCAACCATTTGTGAAGAAGGAGTTACTACCCTTTGATTACTCTCATGGACAAATTCACGCATATACTCATTCATGTTCGCACATAATTTTTCTACTTTTGCCTTGAAGGAAACCACTGTAGTTTGCAAACAAGAAATTGAACTATGATACGACGAATCACACAAGGAGCACACGGAAAGGAGACTCAACATCGGCACTTTGGGAAAGATCATAACAGTTTTCCACATATCCCCAATCATAAGATTGATCATCAACATACACGGGGTATTCACATGATTGTTCAATTTCGGTCCCAAAGGGTGGTGCATAAGGAGGTTGGAAGCTAGGACTAACATTTTGTTGTTCAAACTCATAGGAATCCCTAGACAACCATTCAAGTAACTTCCATGCTTTTTCTTCACCTAAACAAGAAAACTCGTAATAATCTAAAAGGTTTCGGGTTTCATAATTCACACCCTCACTAACAATTCCCTAAAGATAATGTATCATAAAAGATACCATATAATTTACATTGAACATGGTAGTCATGCAATCTAGCAAAATACCTCCAAAATATTTCATGCTCAAATTGAGGGAATTGGGGACTATCCATAACTCTCTTTTTTTTCTATTTTTCTATTTTTCTATTTTTTTCTTTTCTTTTCTCACTTTTTTCGATATTCAATTTTTTTTCGCTACATTTTTCTAGCATAATCGAGAAAGCAATAAACTATGTACACACAAACCAATAGCCTAATCTACCAAATAACGCCATCCCCGGCAACGGCGCCATTGTTCGGTTGTAATTTTTGTGGTTTTATAAGTTAAGGTTGTCGGTCCACAGGGATGGGTGTGAGGCTTGATTGAGGTAATCGGTTTGTGGAAGGGGTTTTTTCCTCAATTGCAGAATGCGGTAAATTATGTAAATGAAAGCAATAAAACTAACCTAGACATGGAATTATGGAAAGCAATAAAAGCATGAAATAAAACATGAAATTAAGGAAAGCAATTAAAAGCTTGAATGAAGAACTAACATGAACAATGAAATTGGGCAAGAATTTATACCTTTGATGAACAAACTTCAATAAACCTTCAATGACAGTTTGTTGGAAATACATCACCTTGACCAACAAATTTAAATGTTGGGGAATGTATTTTTAGGAAGTTTAAATATTCCCCACATACTTTATCGGTTGGTAATACATTTCTCACTCAATTAATAGACATCATCCAACAAATACATCATTTGGTGATACAATTAACGCAATTTTATTCTAAAACATAAATATTAGTTGGAAATTAAATGAGTCAAAATATCAAAAATAAATTGAAATTTCATTCATTAGATCTTCTGAATTGTAAAATACATAATGTCTAAATTGAATTTTCACTCAATTAAGTGAAAAGTAACAAAATGAAACTAAATAGTTGACCAAATTAAATTTACAAATACAAAAGAGTCATACTTTAAACAAAAAATAGAGCCTAAATCTAATATTTTCCGTCTACATTTTCTTCAACGATATCTTCGTAAAATTCATCGGCACCGACATCAAAATCATCTTCAAACAAATTGAAAGTAAACCTAAAAGACCATTTTAGTATCCAAATCACACAAACTATAAATTCCTATCCAAATCATCAACCAACAAAAATCTACAAGACCAAATGAGAACCAAAACAAACAGATACAATACCTTGTATTCGGCAAAACTAAGAAGCTTTTTAGGTTGGAAATTGAAAGTAACGTACTCACCGCAACAAAGGGAAGGCACATAATGTTGAACCCGGGGAAAGAGAAGGGTACCCTTTCAGACAAAAACAAACCTGCAAAATCATTGAAGTTGCTAAATCCTATATGGAGTAGGTTCATAGTATGTGAGTTTCTAAAACAAGTTGATCTTACCTGTAAGTGGTGTAAAAACCAAGGGAGATATTACGTTTGCAAATGAACACACTCCTGAAATGCAGCCTTGAACTTTTCCCTGCTTGACAAAAAAGGTGTCGCTTACTCATGCCATCTCATGCCAACAAAAAGTGAAATGAAATGCTCAATTAGTCTGAATTGGTTATCACTTGCTCACTTAGTCGTACTTGTTTGGACGCAATGCTGCGCAACTAGATGAAACAGTTATAAATATAAACGGTGAATAATCAGTCACATTTATTTTTTTAAAAAAAGACCTTAATAAACATTGAGACACAATGAAATTACACATGGTTGTCCAAAAACAATCAAGATGGAGAACATAATAGCAACATAAGGTACCTGTCATTTGATACTACATGAGGCTGAATAAGTAGAGAACATAATGACAAGAGTAAAAATGAAATAGAGAAAACAGAGTGAGCAGGCAGTGAAAGTAGATGGAGAATTCCAAGTAAAAACATAATATCCAACTCTAAAACAAAGTAATATGCTCGTCATTAACATAATTGGGAATTTGGGATAGAACGCCTGTGTTATTGAGCATATTGTGAGTGCATTATTTCAAAGTAAAATGCAAAAAGGAGACGCAACATAACACTGAAACTGAAGTCAAGAATTGAACTCTATGTGTTACCATATTTGACCCGAATCCCTTACCTTTAGCAAACTGCAAACGCATGCTTTCAACCTAAAACTCATGCAGAAAAAAGGTCATTATTAGTCATTGTTATGTATTTGCTATTAGTTGAACGAGTACCTGCAATACTTCTAAACACTAGAATAACATTACATCTTAACATTGAGGGGGCGTGATCCCATAACCATCATTAATTACTTAGATGTCCACAAGGCTCAACCTGCAAGAAAGACAGATGGGTGCATGACTGCATGATGCATCAAGCCAGTTTCTAGTATGATATGTGCACCAAGTAAAGCTGGAGTTGGATTTGCTTTATCATAATGCTAGTGACTAATCAAGGACGGGAGACAAAAGCAAACTCAACAAAGATAGACAAGTACAAGACCTGCCTTGACCCGCGCTATCATGTTAATTCAACAAAACCATGAAAACTACTTTGTTTTATATATCATATATCATGAACACAGGAGTTCCATGATTATGACTTGTCCATTTACTATGAGATGGTTTTTCGCCAAAAACATGAAGTGCCCAAATTGTAGTAATTATTTATAAGAGTTGTGCATCTTCAAACGGACACATTAAAGGAAAGAAAAAAAGGCCAAGTTTGAATACCCTTTAGCCCTTTAGTACATCCTAGTGATTCAGAGGGGGAAACAAGTAGTATACAATTTATAGTAGATAACCCCACTCTACCAAAAAAGGAAAAAAAAAGTTAACATATGAGATCACATTATAACATAGGAATCTCACCTTTTACGAATAAAAAATAGAAACCACAAAAGTCCACCAAAAAAATTATCAAATTTGACATCACCTGAAAAAAGCATAGGTACAACATGCATAAACTTCCCTGGCTCCTTCTTGGTGCAATAGAGCTGCTCCTTTGGAAATCATCATCTGCAAATATAAGCTCTTCCGTATTGATATAACCCATGTTTCGACGGTCCCACATGGGACTCATGGGTATCTCAACCTAGCGTATCATCAGTGTTACTGACTGACAACCACGAGCGACGTCTACAGTTTTGGTGTAGTCCTCGTCGAGCTGATATCATCCCTGCCTGTAGTGGAGATGGAAAGACATGAACAAGAGATCAACTTGGAAAACTATGTGACTAGCTGGATCCAACGGTGTGCGTTTAGCGAGCCGGTGGATCCACAACTAGGGTTCGAGTCACATTCGAAGGTGAGAGCAATGATTACTGAAGTGGCAGAGCAGGCATTCAAATGCTTGCAGTATGAATAAGGAAGTTGAATTCATGTTTGTCCTTGTTAAAATTTTCAAGTTTATAAGAGCATGTAGTAGGTCATAAGAAAGTATTTTTATGCATAAGGAAGTTTTTTTCATAAGGGATTATGCATACTTGTGATAGACTATAATACATGATTATGGAAATGGTTATTCTTTGAGGTGTTACAAGTTCATAAAGTTTAATTTATGAGGTTTTTAGATAATCATAATTGAGAATGGTCTATGTTGTTTGTATAAGTTGTGTATGCATATATCAAGTTTATTTGCTACATAAGAAGTGTATAAATTTTATACGCTTGGTTATTCTAAATTCATGGTGATATATTTTTATCAATGGATTTAGTAATGATAAAGTTTAAGTATTATGTTGATGTCTTCATAGCTATATGCTTTGAAGGGTGGACTTAAACATAAAAGGGGAGCATACAACTATGGTGATGTGATGGTTAAAATCATATTCTTGGTAGTATACTCCACAAGATAATCATTCATGATTATGAACCATTGTTCATTCAATGAGTTGAAGTTATAAGTTTAAGTATGTAGCTAAAGATTGAGATGTAATGGTTTAATTACATATAAATTGGAAATTCAATTTCCATACATATATGAATCAAAAGTTAAGTGGTTTATCAAGTGCGAGGTTATTTTGTTCACAAATTTATTATCCATTGTTCTTTGGATGATCAGCATATAAGATGATCCATATCAAGTTTACACATGCTATAGTGTGACTATATCCAAAAATTATGTGATGGTTTATTCATATTTTGATGAAATATTCTTATTGAAGGCCATGGTAAAAGATATATTTATATATCTAGTGGACCTTGGTATTAGAGATGGGTTAAGTAGCCCGAATCTCTACTACTCACAAGTCATAACAATGACTCAACTTTACAAATTGGAACACCACCAATCTCTAAAGTTCAAATGAGTACGGAGTTGTCTAAAGTAGTAGGAAGCATCGATTTTATACATCTCAGGTTAAGTGATGCTTAATATGTGTAATGTCAAGAGGTTGAGTGGTGACACTCTTAATAGACATTGTGGGAGCCTAATTACATGGTCATAAATTCCAAAGACTACCTATGTAAGTGTGATGTGTGGCTGCTGAAAGGAACTTAGGGCCAAAATTCTGAAACACTTACTAAGGATAAGGACACAAAAACGGATAATAGTGTCAAAGTACTAGCACTAAGATTTAAAAACAAACGTATGTGTATTACGAATATAGTTCATTAATATAAATCCAAAGAACAAAGACATGTCTACTTTTCATTATGCATATATTTTGGCTTGTATATACTAAATGAAAAGTTCAAGGAGCAATCTACTTTTCATTATGCATATATTTGTGGTTTCTCGTGTGATCACAAATTAAAATATATTTCAAATGGCGGGGGTATTAGCTCCTTGAGTAAGATCATACAAGAGTTTTTCATACTCTTGAAACGGCGGGAGATTGTTGGAATTATTTCAAGAGTATAAGAAGATTATATAGTATAAGGAATCATGTGGTACAAGTTTATGGATCATATATAAGATAAACAATAATAAATATGATCAACACGGGTGTTCTTGAGACCAACACGGATCATGTTGGTCTCCAGAAGGCATAAGAAACAAGTATGGGCTCAACACGGGTCGTGTTGAGGTAACACGGACCGTGGTACGGTCAATACGGACCGTGTTAAATGCCAGAATGTGTTTTTAGTGCTAACGGCTATATAATCTTATGTATTAAGTTTATAATATCAATATTAAGTAAGATATTATATGATTCCAACAGCTATATTCTTGACTAAGTCAAGGTCATAATCCCTCATTAAGGATCTTAATTATACCTTTGACTAAGTGGTGTGATTAGGGTTGGATTAGAGGTGGAATTCTCCTATAAATAGGAGATATTCCCAAGCCATTGGAGAGCATCACAAGCATCTACTTTATTCTATAATCGCATCCTCACATTCTAGTATAGACTGCAGCTATACTAGAGTGATTCAACTGAGAAACCGTTATCTTGAGTGTGACAATAGCTTAGTTTTATCCCTTTGATCATTTACAGTGTAGTAAATAGTTCTTAAGGAAAGTGAGCACGAAGCCACGACTTTTAGCGATATCCAATCAAGATAATTGTATGGTTATTAGGTTCAATCTCCGTCTCGTCACATATACCGCAAGAAGATCAAGAAGCCAAGAAAACATAATGAAGATTCATGTCGGTCAAACATCATTTTCCCAACAAAGAATTGGATCCCTTTCTTCTCGATGAGTTCGTCGTAGTCTTTCTACCCCGACCCAATATTCGGCCGTACTCAAACGCACTAAGGTCGCATCAGGTGGATTTCGATGTCCTGGGTCTCCCGACGCTTGGGGAGCAATTCTCCGGATCAGGAATATCGACACTATCGAGATTCAACGTATCGTGGATGAACTGGGCTACGTGGCGTATCACTGCTGGATCGCGCTCCCAAACCTGTTGAACGAGCTCAAATTCTTTCAAGTCCCGAGAAGATGGATCATCATTTGACCTTGGGGTTTCACCATCGCCAATTACTGTGAGTTGTTTGGAGAACATGTTTATCTGTGGATACTGCAACTGCTCTTGTCGATCGTAAATGTTCATCGTAAAACACGCACACGGGAGGTGGTGGGTTGTCCACAACTTGTGTTCGCAATGTTGCTGCCTCTAGCTGCCTTCATCGGCAATGTGATATTGAACTCCCTCGACAAAAGGCTAATGGCGTGATGAGAAACATGTCCGTGCAAATGCTTCAAGAATCAGGAATCCATATAATATTTCTGCGCACTCCTAGACTGTTTAAGCTCCCTCCGAATCTCGGTATGTTGATTCTCCAAATGTTGGTGAATCCTTGCAAAGACACGGTCGAAGGTGCCTCTCCCACTTCCGATATAATATTTCAGGGTAGAATGTTGGCTCTCCACTCTAGAAGTCGCAGTGTTCCCCAAGTGAGGTACTTGGTCGGCCAAACCACAAACTAATTTCTCCTTATGATTCATCCACGTATCCTTCATATACTACACAACGCGCTCGTTCCTACCAATCCACGCGCTTGTGAGAGCCATCCACTTCATGTTGAAAATGTCAATAGTCTTGGTATAAATAATGGGGTTCCAGTAATGATGTTTGAAATGTAGCCCGCAACCATTCTTCTTCCCCCAGTAAGTGCGTTGACTCTATTCTCCACATCTTTTCTAATACACCATGTGCACAAAAGGTGAGGCACATCTGGGAAAACTTTGGCAATAGCACTCGCCAACCCATCCCCCTTGTCCGTCACAAACACACCCGGAGTAACATCGGTACCCAACAAGTCATGCAACCTCCAAAGTAACCATGCATAGGAGACCATCTTCTCGTCCTGCATGAACGAGTAAGCAATATGGAAGTTTTGGTTAGTGAGTGTCACGCCTGTCAGCTCACATAAGGGCCACTTCGCCTTGTTTGTCTTGTATGTACTGTCAATGAGAATGACATTCGGGACGTACGGAGCAACTTCAACGAGTATGGATGACATAAAAAGAGCTGACGAAGATTGCCATCATCATTAAAATCTGTACGAGAGACGTACCCGCTAGCTTTCGCCAAGTAGAGACAATGTTGGGCATGCGTCCTCCCATCCATATACTCGATGCGCATCTTTACCCGCTCGTTGTATATTTGTCTCACATTTGCATTACAATCAGGGGACTTCACCTTCAGTGATGTGTGTATCGTGGCTGGCATGCACCTCGTGTCAGTCATTTCACGGACATGATGTTTCTTCTCAGAATTTAATTGGTGTCTGTGACAATGTCCTTCCTCGTACATGATGAATCGATGATTGTGCTTCCCCCGGTCTCCATCGCAAACACGAACTCGCCATTCCGAACCAGTACGAGTCCACGCTACAATGACAAATTTAAAATGGCATGCCTTTGTCGACATATCCCGACGAGTTGCTGTATCCAGATCAGTCAGTTTCCCACGGTATTTACCGTGCCTCCAACACTTCAACTAACACTTGAGTGGACTGTCTTTATCTTTCCTCGTATATGTAGACCGTACAAACCTAAACCTGATGCCCCGAGCTATTTCATCGGTCCAATCATGCACTGCATCTATATTTTCAAACACCTCTTCGGTCGCAAAAATGATGAGTAATCATCATCGTCTCCGCCAAACCCCTCTATCTAAACCTGCAGAACGATACCACAATCATTAATCACTCCAAACCTTACCAAATTATACTAAAAGAACTAACAACAAAATTACTAACTAACATTTCAAACATTGCCAAATATTAATAAACATAATAACAACACATACTTTACTAATAACCATCATATTAGCAACAACTAATTACAAAAATAGTGATAATAACAAGGGTTTTCAATTGACGTGGCATGCTTTTAATCAAAAGGGCACGTGCTCCGATTGCCACATCAGCATTCCGGTGCCAGAATTTCAATCTAGGATGTTACGAGAAAATAATGAATTAGTATAGACTGCCAATAACCAAAAAGTCACTTTGGATTATTCTCAATCACAAGGCCCTCAATACAGATTTTTCCTAGCCAAAAACCCTAATAACAATTATAACAATTATTAGCAACGGTAACAACAACAACAACAACAGCAGCAGCAGCAGCAGCAACAACAACAACAACAACAACAACAACAACAACAATAATAATAATAGCAACAATAACAATAATATTAATATTAATAATCATAATAATTAACACTTCAAGTAAAAATTACAATAACATTAATAACAATAATATTAATAATCAAAATAATAACATTAATAATAAACACATTATTTATTTAAGTAATAAATATTAATAAAAATATTAACAATCAAAATAATTAACACTTCAAATAACAATTACAATGACAATTACAGTAACATTAGTTATAATAATAACAATAATATTAACAATTACAAAAGAAAAACAATAATAACAATATAATAATAACAATAATAATTAACATAATAACAATTGCAAAAACAATATTAATAATAATAACAATAACAATAACATTAATAATAATAGTAACAATAACATTAACAATAATAATAACAATAAGATTTATTTTAAAAAATAATATCAATAATAATATTATTAAAAAAATAAAAAAAAATCGGAAAATCCATTTGAACCGATGGCGGCGTCGCCACGGCAGCTGCGGCATACGACGTGCGGCACCTCCGGTGGTGTTGTCGCACGTTTCATGTGGCAGCTGCCGTGGCGACGCGGTTACCGGCTTGCGGCAACGACGGCGACAATGCCAGACTTTCCGCGCGACAGCCGTCCGTTCAAATGGATTTTCCGGAAATTTCATATTTTTCCTCAATTTTATTTTTTCAAACTTACCTCTTCTTCTTCAAATGATTTATCACCTTTCTTTGACATTTTAGGTTCAGCTTCAAAAACATTAGACAATTTTAGTGATTATTGAGAGTTTTGAGGTTGAGAGGATGAGGGAGAGGAGAGGGGCATAAAATGCCTTTTTGGGGGGGAGGGGGAAACAATAATCAAAGGGTGGGCGACGTATATCATTGGTACTCTAAAAATAATACCAACAGTTAAATTTTTATCTGTTGGTATAAAAATTATTTTACCAACAGATATTCTAAGTGCTGGTAATTATTAATAATACCAACATATATTTAATCTCTTGTAAGTAAGCACTTTTACCAACAGAAAAAATATCCATTGCAGGGAATCTGTTGGTAATAGTTACTTTTTTATAGTGGGTCCTTATTTTATTCACTGTTGGAGGACCTCTATGATAGTGTTTTCTGAGAGGCGGAATATTTGGTGTAGGAAGGAAAGGCCCTTTGTTGGTATAAAATGAAAGGGAATACTTTTGGACTAATAGTTTTTGAGATGTGGTGTTTTAGGTGTTGGAATGATGGGTTCCTTTTGGCAGGGATGGGATTTTGTGACTGCCTCATTTGATAGTCGAGTGATGTCCTTATAGTAGTCTTTGACCTCTACAGTTAGTCTATCATTTTTAGTTGCTAAGAGGTCATTTCTGGTGTTCAAACTCTCTATGGTTTCCCTCAGATGATTGACATGTTGTGAGATGCTCGACTCTCTCTATTAAAGATCTAGAATATTTGAAGAGATGAAATAATCTGTGAGCAAGGTGCACAGAGGGAAGGGTGAGGAGCTCATCTAAGTTTACCTCGTCATGAGATGAGGTTGGATCCTGATCCTCATTGGATTGTGCCATTATGCAGACATTAGCAATCTCTTCCACTTCATTGTTCCCTTCACTGGAGTCATTGTCGCTCTAGGTGGCCAACATTGCTCTACAATGTTGTCGTTTGGGCCTAGCATTTCTTTTGTCTTTGTTTCTTCTAGCGTGAGGACACTCTTTCACCAAGTGTTCTGAGTTGCCGTAACTACAACAAGTAAATTGGTCATATTCTTCTTTCATTGAGGACTTACCTTTTGAGTTTTTCTTTTTGTTTTGCGCATCTTTGATTTATCCTCGGAAGGGATTTCTCTTGTAGAGTCTTTTGAACCCTTTAGCAAGCATTGCCATTGTGTCATCTTCATCGTCCTCAGTTTCACTCTCTAATTCTTGTGTTGCCTTTAATGCAATTCCTTTTTGTTCTGAGGAATCTTGCAGTCGGATCTCGTAAGCCAACAACTTTCCAACAAGTTCCTCCAATCTAAGGGTCTTGAGGTTTTGTGCTTCTTCAATAGCGGTGACTTTGGGACCCCACTTTCTTCTTAACAGGCATTGGAGGACCTTTCTAACTTGTTCCTCAATTGAGTAGGTTTTTCCCAGTGATATGAGGTCGTTGGTGATGCGGCTGAATCTTTTGAACATCTCTTCAACAGTCTCATTTTCTTCCATTCTGAAGGCATCATACTTCTAGACAAGGATAGCCACTTTGGTGTCCTTGACTTGACTTGTGCCTTCATATAAGGTTATCAAGTAATCCCAGACCTGTTTCGCAGTTTCACAATTACATACACATTCAAAATCATTCGAATTTAAATTACAATAGATCAAGTTTAGGACATGAGTGTTTTTTTCAATGGCTCCAGCTTGGTTATTTCAGATCTCTTCTTTGGGACATCTTGACCAGCACTATTCTTCTTCGTGGGAGTAGGGTAATCTCCCTCGGTAAAAACAGTCCACAGGTCCTCATTGTGGTCTTTGAGTATAGATAAAGTAAATTAGACTAAGAGAGTTTTTGCGTTGGTTTCAAAAATATCATTCGTATATTCATCAAAGTTGACTACTTCAAGCCTTCATACTTATAGGCATTCGATCAGAGAAAACCCCCAAAAATGATCCAACATTAAGGGACATAATAACCCAACATAATTGGAATCAATGGCCAAGACTAAAGAAAATTAAGACCTAGTGTTAGAGGGGTATCGCCAAGGGGGAGAGCTAAGGGAAAAAACAAGGGTAATCACGAAAATTTTAAAAAAAATTACACGTTAAACTTGAATCATGAAGGGGCCACATGCGTGATAAAAGGTGTTACGGTCGTGACCTTCGAGTCGTGTGCAAGGGGGCACTAAAACATAGTGGCAGAGCTACCTTATAAGGATTTGGGTCTATGGACCCTAATAGATTAAAAAAAATCTAGTATATATATAGTTATCATGTTGAAAATATATATTTAAGTCAAATAGAACTCATACAAATTACTTTTTGATAACTAATATATATATATATATATATATATATATATATATATATATATATATATATATATAGGGTTATTGGATTCTAATAATACGAATTTTGGGTCATATAAGACTTAATAATACGAACTTTCGATTTGATTCTTGATAATACGAACTTTGACCCCCTGTTGGCTACAGTAACACGCCACTGAATTAGGGTTTTTTTGACTCGCCGGTAAAATGACTTGGCAGGCCAGGCATGTGTTCCCTCTTGTTTGACCTTGCCACCTCAGCTATTGACCAAAAAAATGTCATGTCAGCCTTTTATTTTTTTTCCCTTTTATTTTTTAACTCCTCCTCCTTTTTCTCTACAACTTCACCTTCTTCTTCCTTCTTCTTCAGAGCAGCAGATAGCCCCGTGACAGTCAGCCATTGACAAACAAACCTCCATGAAATCTAACCTACCAGTTTATCTCCCACTCAATTCCCTCCAAAACTCACCCATTTCCCACTTCAAAAACCCTACAATTCCTCCTCTTCCACCCCTCGAAATCTCTCATTTCTCTCTCTAAAACCCTTTTCTCTCCCTCTCATACTTTCTTCCAAAGGCAACCAAACCCTTCTCCAATCTTCCTCCACAAAGACCCTAGACGATGGAATTCCAGTAGATTTCGTCAAAATCCTTGTCAAATTCAAGTCCCGCCACAACTACATCTGGGTTCTCGAAGTTTCCAGAAGGGCCGACCATCCCTTTAGAGGTTCCAGGCTACTCCTTCTAGACGGTCCTGGAAACATCCCAACATCAATTTCCTGTTTCGAACCCTAACTAATACTTTCTTCGATGTTTTCGCAACTTTGTCCCCGATTTTATCACCCGGGTCGATTGGGGTTTTAGGGTTTGGGGCAGGGTCTGCTGCGAAAGTGATTCTGGAGTTGTACCTAGAAGTTGTGATTCATGGGTGGGAGATTGACCCTTCTGTTGTTGATGTAGGTAGGGAGTATTTTGAGCTTGAGAGGTTAGAAAAGCAGTATAAAGATAGAGTCTTTGTGTACAATGGGAATGCTCTGAATGCTGATTTGAAAGATGGGTTTTCTGGGATTTTGGTGGATTTGTTTAGTGAAGGGAGTTTGATTCCTAAGCTTCAGGATTTTGGCCGCTTTGAAGAAGCTCGAAAGAAAGAATATGAGAGGGAGGAGAGAAAAAAAGAAAAAGGGAAAGACGAGGGAAAAGGAGGAGAGAATAGAGAGATAGAGGGATGGGGTTTCAAAATCTCCAACCCAGAATTCGAGAAATATACAATGGAGAGAGAGAGAGGAGAGAGAAAGAGGGAGAAAGAAGAAGAGGGTGGCTGACGTGGCAAATAAAAGGCTCACATGACATTTTTTTTTGGTAAATGGTTGAGGTGGCAAGGTCAAACAAAAGGGAACACATGCCTGGCTTGCCAAGTCATTTTAACGGTGAGTCAAAAAAATCCTAACTCGGTGGCGTGTTACTGTAGCCAACAGGGGGTCAAAGTTCGTATTATTAAGTCTTATATGGCCCAAATTTCGTATTATTAGAATCCAATAACCCGTATATATATATATATATATATATATATATATATATATATATATATAAAAGGTGATTTTAGTGTGCGCGCGTGCAAACACACACACGACTATATATATATATATATATATATAGTCGTGTGTGTGTTTGCACGCGCGCACACTAAAATCACCTTATATTAACTCACAACACAAATAGTTAGAAGGGCTATGCTAGGCTACAATTATTCACAAGCTCAAGACCATATTTACAAGGGTTTGCGATTTTCTATGCTTTTTGCATAACCTAAGCATCTATTTCGTACACCATCTTGGATTAACAGAGCTATTGTCTGAGCTTGTTTCTCCTTTGTTCCATGCACTCTAGCATTCCTCTCCCCCCAAATGTTGTAAACGTAAGCCGCCAAAGTCGCGAAGAATAAGTTCCTTGCGCTCTTGGATCTGTCTAAATCTACCAGTTGTTGGACCTAAGAGGCCATCGTCCTAGGGTCTTCGAGGTCGTTGCTCCATTGTAGCCAGTCTCCCAATCGACCCCTCACTTTGGTGCCAAGAGCACACATGATAGAAAGATGATCTAACGTTTCTTCCTCCTCATCCTCCTCTGTACAAATGGGGCATCCAACATCTGCCTCCTCGCCCCTCCATCAATTAGTTCGTGCCTTGAAAAGTAGGCAAATAACCTGACGAACCCAAGTGGTGAAGGCATAATGGGGAATAGTATGTTTGCTCTTTGAAATATCACCCCAAGTTGGGTGGTCCTAGATGTTTAAGGGCCATTTATACCCATGAGATATCACATAATCACCATGCTTCGTAGTTACCCACTCTCATTTGCGGCCCAGGTTGGATCCTTTTTTAAAAGTGTCATTAGCTTCACAAATTTGCTTGAAATAGGGGAACACATCGTATAGGGGGGGAGTAGTTCCACCATAATCCATCTCTTATGTAGTTCGTGTTGACTCATTTAACTCACAAGAGTTCCTTCTTGCTTTAGATATTCCAGACCAACTTTGCCCTCACTCTGCGCATTCAGGAGACATAGCCGCGCTAGCACTATGGTTCCTGCTCCTACCCATGGTGATCTTCCCAAACCTTGCGTGCGCCCAGCCGAACGAACCATCGGCTCTGATACGACTTGTTGGGTGATCCAAGGCGGGAGCCTACTTCAATCGAGGCCCATGGTACACAAGTTAAGTGAGGTTCCATCTTAAAACCAATTGGTGTTAAGAGGAGTAACCCACTTGACTTATATACCATAACCTTTCTCTTCACTTTTTCGATGTGGGACATTTTATTCATGGGTGAATCCCAACAGACTCCTTTATTGTATCCAATGGTTCTTCAAGAACCTTTTGGTCTGTGCTATTTGACACTTTTAAGATTTGAATAGCAACCAAGTGCAATGGTGTCAACAGTGGGTGCAAGACAAAACCATACAATCATGGTTGGTGTTCTTCCAGAAACAAACGAAATTAGTTCGAACATTACTGCACTATTTCACTAGCAGTAGTTATATCCAGTGTTAACTGTTAGCATATATACATTTTCCTCAAATTAAGATCGAAGCTAGGCATCAATGGAGGAAGTAATGATGAGAGAAAGTGTATTAAAATTGTTGGAGAGAGGCAAGGAGTTGACAACGTTGATGAAGCTCATACATCATGATAATAATGGAGGGTGTCTGAAGACAATCGGGCTGAAAGGCCAGTTAGATGCTCATTCTTTGGAGGTCTTCAACTCATTTTCTTCTGCCCTATCTTTGCTTCATACCTGCAGCTTCCCTACTTTTCTAGGCATCAAAATCTCAAAAGCCCTAATTATCTTGGATGGTAAGATACAAGGGCAGGTAAGTAAATTCAACATTTAATTACAAATCAACATGAAAGGTAGCTTAATCATTTAACATTTAATTATAAGGGTAAGTTTGTAAATTGATAAATTTCACCGGATTCCGATAAGTTCCGGCAAGTTAGTCCCGAAATAATAGATAATTAAAAACATTGTTCACCCAACTATAATTTTCAATAATATAGTCCCCAAAAAATAGTTTCAACAAAATAGAGGGTACCTCCTAAAAATTTTTTGTTTATGCACAATATATATATAGGAAAATTGGATTCTAGTAATCCCTACTTTCACCAATTGGACAATGGTGGACCGTACTTTCACTTAGTATTCTGGTGGTCCAAAAAAAATAAAATTGGATTTGACCGGTGACTCGGTGGTTTGCTGACATGACACGTTGGGCATGAGTTTGACCGGTTTGACTTTTATTTTTAGTGTCATGTCAGATATAAAACTCATGCCCTATTATTTTTCCTTTTTTTCTTATTCCAACTTGGATTAAATTTTAACCCCCTTTTCCTTTTCTTTCTCTCTCTTCTTTTTCCCTTTCTCGTTCATTTCTTCTGTGCCCTCTCTCTCTCTCTCTCTCTCTCTCTCTCTCTCTCTCTCTCATTCTCTCTCTGTCCATGATTATGAAATCTCAATTCTCAAAATCTCTAAAATCCTAATTCCCCTTCTTTTCTGTAGAATTCATTAGATAAGTTAACAATAGCTCAATAAAGTAATTGATTGGAAAAAAAATACCCCCATAATAGAGGCTTCACACAACCAAAATTGAAGGTGAATTATCCCATGTTACCCGAACTCCACAATCTGCAACCTGCCATTACTGCAAGAGGTGGATGGGGAACACTGATGAGTAAGAGAACAATTGAATTCATTGACTTTCTCCAGTCATGTAATTATATTGAGAGCACCCCTCCACTACCACCGTCCACCACTATTTCTTTCTCTCACGCACAACTTCTCTTAAACCCTTTTTCTTCCTCTTTCTCCATCCATTTCTGTGTACTCACCCAATCGAATTGAGAGTGGATGAGCATTTTGAGTTGATTTTTCTCTCTCCCTTAAAAGGTGATTATCTCCATCTCAATTTTGCCTCCGAATTTGGTACCAACAGTCGTGCCCTCAAAGATTCTCCCACGAAAATCAAATTCCGAGTCATACCCATTTGACAAAGCTACCTCAATTTGGATCGGTCTGATTTGGTTTTGAGAGAGAGAGAGAGAGAGAGAGCAGGAAGAAGATTAGAGAAGAGGAGTCGAATTGGTTGTCAAAGTGGATAATCAGATTTACTAACCACTTCCTTTTTCAACAAACAGAGGCCCTCTCCATCAGCAAGTTCATCGATATTCCATCTATTGAATGGATTAGCAGTCTTATGTGTGACATGAATCTGGCCATTTTGCTCCCATGGCCATCGATGTGTAACAAGCAATAAGAACTTTTATCGATTTCCCTTTCCCTTTCCCTTTCCCTTACTTCTCTCTTCTTTTTTTTTTGTTGGTCCTTGGAACCCGGACTTCTTTTTTTTTGTCGGCGCTGGAACACTAATTGGGATTGTTTTCATGGTGCTGAGAATGGTTCTGCAGAAAAGAAGGGGAAAGGGAAAAAGAAGAAAGAGATAGAAAAGGGTAAAGGGGGTGTTTTGGTTTTTACCGTAGGAGAAATAAGGGGAAAGGGAAAAAGAGGAGAGAGAAAGAAAGGAAAATGGGTTAAACTTTAATCCAAGTTGAAATAAGAAAAAAGGGAAAAACTAATAGGGCATGAGTTTTATATCTGACATGACACTCAAAATAAAAGTCAAACCGGTCAAACTCATATCCAACGTGCCATGTCAGCAAACCACCAAGTCACCGCCACTCAACTCGTCGGCGTCCCACTCAGATCCAATTTTATTCTTTTTTTGACCACCAGAATACAAAGTGAAAGTACAGTCAACCATTGCCCAATTGGTGAAAGTGGAGATTATTAGAATCCAATTTTCTTATATATATATATATATATATATATATATATATATCATAGATTGCAAGATATTAAACTATTTTAACCGTGCCATATATAAAACATATATTTAAATTTTTTATTTTTAAAAGTATTAGAAAATGTAATATATAATTAAATCTTTGTCTCTTTTAAAAATTATTAGATACAATTAGGCCATGTTATTTGGATTGATAACTCTTTCCAATCCAATCCAATCCAATCTAATCCAATCTAAACCTTACACAATTCTCAAAAAAAGCATCATCTCTAAAAACACAATTCCACAAAAAAACATCATAACTTATCCAATCCAATCCAAGCAAATTCATCCAATCCTCATTTTATCCAATCCAAATAACACGGTATTATTCTATGGTAATCAATATACATTCTTACACATGTGCTTTGAGCAACGTGTTACTTCCGTATAATGCACGAGTCTAAGTCCTAATATGTCTATAGGCTAAGTATACATATCAATATATGCATACAAGTTTATGTTAAGAAAGAACCATCTTGAAGCATGAAAGTTTAAGTGTATAATTTTTATCACATATTCTTTTTTTTTTATGCACAATTTAGACTGTCATACACTATGATTCATGGAGCATCTACTTTTTTTTTTTTTTTTTTTTTTTTTTACATTGGTAGGTCGGGTCACCTATTGGACGCCCTATCTCAAAGAAAGTCTAATGGGTCCATCAGCCCATGGGGAAAGGGGAAACCAGACATACACACGTCTGTTACTGCTACTAGAAATCGATCCTAGGACCTGTGGGTTACCACAATGCAGCAAATATCACTTGAGCTAAGAGCTCATTGAGCATCTACTTAAATCCTTCACATGCATAATTTATTAATTGAAGAATTTTTTATAATAGATCAATAAATTTATATATATCAATGAATTTTATAATGATATTGATAAATTTAAGACGAACTTAACATTAAATATTGATTATTATTTTTTACGTTTGGCCTCTTAATAGGACTAGCTAGTACATCACAAGAAGGTTCGAGTCCTAAAAGAACCACTTACAAATATATAAATTAACGCTTACCCTATTATAACTTTACAAGGAGACTATTCCCCAACCTCCGGTTGTGAGGACTGGGCAAGCTTTGTGCACGGGGCCTTCATTTGGTCTGACATTGAAAGCGCAAAGAGACGACAATAGTCGGTCTAACTTGAAGAACCTTTGAACACACAAGAAAAGTATGTTCAAGGGAAAAAGAATTTGACTAAAATACAAAAAGGGAAAAAAAAACACTAAGATATGAAAATTAAAAGGAATAATATTAGCGGTCTTCGTAATTCACACCGGAGAGAAGACTGAAGACCTCCCAAGGATATGATGTATTAGATTACGTGTAGATATCCAAGTTGCCGGCCATTAAAACATCGTCAAAGTTTAGCAGCGGTGGAGGCCAATGGGCAACCACCATTCTCAATTAGGTTAAGTGACACCAAATCCAATTACATGCTTCAACAACAAATACACGAGTGCAAGTTCTTTGTATTCACCGTTTTTATTGGATCAAACTCAATTTAATTACTTGATTCGTTCTCCAGTTTTCCTCCTTGCCTTTTTCTTTTGGTCAATCTAATTGGTTGCATGCTCTTATTGGATACCATGTTGCCTTTAATCATAACGACTTTAGGAAAAATCACTATAGAAGATTATTATTCCAGAAAATTAACGTGAGGTGTACCAATATTTGGAGAAACTATTTTTCGATATCTTAATTTTCAAAACTCAGTTTGAGGTAACCTTAATTTTTTGGTTAGTAATTATGGTGTTTTTCCGACTATCAATTTTATTAAGTAATCGAAATACCTTTATTCTTCTTATTCAAGGGTATTTCTTCAAAAAAGGAAGAATAAGGATATTTCGATCATTTAACCAAATTGATGACCAAAAAAAATACCTAATAATTACTATCTCAAAAATCAAATGTACCTCAAAATGAGTTTTGAAAAGTCAGGATACTGAAAAATAGTTTCCCCAAATATTGGGGTACCTTTGAGCAATTTTTTGTGATTATTCGGTACCTAATTAATGGTATATCATGTAAAATTTTCACTATAATTTTATCTACAGGTAAATTTAACATGTTTACTGGGACGTACTTTTTTCCTACGGTAAGTGGAAACTTATCCATATTATCCGCATTTATCCGCAATATCCACACCACCTTTTTTACCTCAGTATTTTATATGTACTGTTGAAATTTTTAGAGTTGCGTAGCAGAAGTGTAGTGGGCCGAAATTTGAAAATAAATCTTGGCATTTGAATTTAGAAGTAGAGAATGTTACAAGGGAGAAATTAGATACATGGTGGTGGTGGGAGGAGCTCCTTATAGGAGCTTATTAATTCCATACCTTAGAATCATACATGTCATGGATATTTATAGGTGGTGTAAGGAGGTGATGGAGTCCTTAACATCCTTTCTAATTTGTCATTTTCTATATACTCAGCCAAAAAATGGTCATTTTCTATATTTTAGATTTTTCTTACATTATCTCTTAATATATCTAGAACATTCAATGATATTCTTTTCACATAATATCCTAAACTTTCTTATATGTCTTTCTAGTAATTCTTTTCGTAATTTTTCTAGATTTAATATTTCCAATATGTACACTGCTAAAAAAATGTGTGTTACCAATCACTCTTTTTTCGACCGATTTAAAATGGTTAGAAAAACTAACAGTTAGGAACCATTTCATTTTTTAAAATTTTATGATTGTTTTTTTACCATTGAAAATTGGTTTGCATATTTAAAGTTACCAACATTTTTAAACTATATTTAATATGGTTGGAAAATTATTGGGTGACATAAAACTCATATTCTTTTGCTGTCATTCTACCTACCATATTTTAAAAATTAAAAAAATTGTTTTCTTTTGACAAAAATGAACTAATAGCATACGTCTCTTCCAAAGTATTGTGAAACGAGGATTTTACTCTCCATATTTGGAAAATCTTAATTGTCCAACCTAACAAATAGTAAATACAGTAAATATCACTACTAAAAATATGTGTATTACCAACCACTTTTTTCAACCAATTTAAAATGGTTGGAAAAATCAACCATTTTAGTAACCATTTCATATTCCAACTATTTGTCAAAAATTTTAGTGGAAAATGGGTTGGAAATTTCTAACCACTTTTGCTAAAATTGGTTGGAAATCATTGACACTAAGGAGTATAGCGATGAAAAGGCCTTCAAGATTGCTAGCTTGAAACTCACCAAGGTCGCATCCCTTTGGTTTGAGAATGTCAAGGCACAACAAGTTGATCTGAGGGTTGAATAAAAATCACCTCATGGCCAAGGTTAAAGCAATTGATGAATTGACGATTCTTGCCTAGCACCTACAAGCAAGACATTATGAGGAAGCTCTTCTCCCTTAAGCAAGGGAAGAGAAGTATGAGCGACTACGTATATGTAGGAGTTTGAACAACACCTCATCAAGAGTGACCTTCAAGAGTCTGAGGAGCAAAATGATAAGGTTCTTGGATGGGTTGGACCTCGCCATTGCTGAGAAAATTGAAATCCAACCCTACCACTAAATGGACGAGCTTCGTAGTTTGGCTCTCAAGGTTGAGAAGCGTAGTAAGGAGAAGGTCGCCACCAAGCCTTTGATTAGGCCCTTCTTCCAACCCTCTAACCGGCCTCCTTACTCAAACACTCCGAAGCCAAGTGAAGCTCCCAAATTAACACCTACCCCTAGGACTGACAAGGAAAAAGGGATCACCATGCCCTTTCCTTTCCTACGGAGCTTCCCCGAAGGATGGAAGACAAGAAGTACTTCAAGTGCCAATGGTATGGTCAGTTCTAAACGGATTATCCGAACTGGAGAACCTTGACCCTTTAAGAGGTCTAAGAAATTGACGAGGAGCTCAAAACAGCACAAGAAGAACCCGAAGCGGACGTTGAGGATTGGATTGAGTCCGATGATGATGATGCCAAGCTGGTACAATCTGTACAAGGCAATGCTATTGTCTTGAGGAGGGCATTAAGTGCTCATGAGTCCCCTCTTGACAAGGCCCAATGGGAGATGATTTTCCAATCATGGTGCTTCGTTTGAGGAAAGACGTGCAATGTCATCATTGACGGGGGAAGTGGTACTCCCTCAAGTGGCTCAACGACTAAGGCGACATCAACGTAATGAAGCAAGCCCTAGTTAATTTGTCTTTTGGTCCTACTTACGATGATTCTATTGTTTGTGATGTGGTCCCGATGAGTACTTGTCATATCCTTTTGGGGCGTCCTTGGCAATTCGACAAGCGCACTTCAAATGATGGGGTGAAAGACACCTACACTTTTTCCCGTGGAAATGAGAGGGTTAAGCTACTCCCTTTAGCTCCATATGAAATATTACCTTCAAAACCTGGGGTGGGAAGTGAGAAGCCCAAATACATGAGTGAAATACGGGTAGAGAGAGCCCTAAGCAAGGGGAAGGTCGTTCTTGCCTTACTCCTCTTAAAGGCAAACAAAAGTGAGGAAGAGATGCCCTTGCACCCTCTCATGGCTCCCCTAATTTCCAAGATCAACGATATCTTCTCTGAGGATCTACCATCGGGTCTCCCTCCCATACGTGGTGTTGAGCACCAGGTCGACCTTATGCTCGGGGCCCCTCTTCCCAACAAGGCGACTTAATTATCGGTGCAACCCACAAGAGACCAATGAACTTCAACGACAAGTGGACGAGCTCATTTCTAGGGGCTTCATCCGGGAGAGCATGAGTTTGTATTCTGTGCCCCCTTTTTGGTTCCCAAGAAGGATAGAACCTACCGAAATGTGCATCGATAGTCGAGCTATCAATAACATCACCATCAAGTACCGATATCCAATACCGAGACGCAAGGATATACTAGATGAGTTGCATGGCTCATGCATATTCTCCAAAATCGACCTACGGAGCGGGTACCATCAAATTTAGATGGAGGAAGGTGATGAGTGGAAGACGGCCTTCAAGACCAAATGGGGGTTGTATGAGTGGCTCATTATGCCTTTCGGCATCTCCAACACCCCTAGCACCTTCATGTGCCTAATGAATGAGGTCTTGAGGCCCTACATTGGCAGGTTCATGGTTGTGTACTTCGACGACATCCTCGTCTACTCTAAGTGTGAGGGCAATCATTTCTCGTACTTGGAGTCTGTCTTCAAGGTCCTTCAACAGCAGAAGTTGTTCGATAAGCTTGAGAAGTGTGAATTTTGCACACCTCAAGTTACATTTCTTGGCTACATTGTGTCCGACCGAGGAATCTCGATGGATCCCTAGAAGGTGGAAGCTATTCGTTCATGGCCCGTTCCCTCCACTCTTATGTAGGTGAGAAGCTTCCACGACCTAGATTCTTTTTATCGCCGGTTCATCAAAGGATTTAGCACCCTCACTGCTCCCATCACCGAATGCATGAAGATGGGAACCTTTGAATGGACCAAGGCGGCACAAGGTGCGTTTGAGAAGCTTAAGGCCTAACTTTGTGAGGCTCCGGTGCTTGCCCTCCCGGATTTTTCCCAAGTATTTGAAGTCGATTGTGATGCTACGGAGTGCGTATTGGGGCCATCCTAATGCAAAAACAACGCCCCATCGCCTACTTTAATGAGAAGCTCAATGGCTCGACAAAGAACTACTCCACTTACGACAAGGAGTTCTATGCCCTTACACGTGCCCTCGACCATTAGTTCCATTACGTGAAGCCTAACCAATTTGTTCTCCACTCCGATCATGTGGCCCTCAAGTAATACTTTAATGGCCAACATAAGCTCAACACCCCCCATACCAAGTGAGTGGAATACCTCCAAAGCATCAATTTTTTGGCCAAACATAAGAAAGAGAGCATCAATATGTTGGCCGATGCTCTTTCCCGGAGGCATGCTCTTCTCTCGGCTGTTGAAGCGCGGGTCCTTGGGTTCCTACATATGTAAGAATTCTACAAGGACGATAAGGAATTCAAACTTCATCTCGAGGGCAGTAATGGCTCTTATGTGCTTCAAGATGGGTTCCTTTTCAAGGAGATCCAGTTGTGTGTGCCTAAGTGTCCGTTGAGAAAATTGCTCGTGAAGGAGGTTCCTGGAGGCGGTCTTACCGGGCACTTCGGCATCAACAAGACCCTCGATATGCTTAAGGAGCATTTCTATTAGCCTAGGTGTTGGGTTTTAGGTGATCTATTTCCTAAATAGATACAGATTAATTGGCGAAATATTCATAACGATTACAAAATAATTAATCACCCAGGAAATAAACAATTACAGAGTCTTAGTAATATACCTGATCGCTAATCCAACTGATGCAGAGGTTGACCTTTGAGATTCTAATGAAGAAATCCTCTACCATAGGTCCGCGTAGCACTCCGGGAACTTGATTGCTAGATCGATCGATCGAGACAGATCTCAATCTAAGATGTATGTGTTTTGGTATGATGTAGTTTGTTTCAGAAAACAATAACTGCAAAATAGGAGAGAGAGGAACTTAGAAAATCACCCTGGTATCTCTCTAAAATCCTCAAATAGTTCCCTCAAGATAAATCTCTCAGAGACACTCCCTTTTATAGTGTTTAGACGGCTTGGGGAAAGGGTTAACTAAAACCCCAATAATCGACTTACTCAAAAACACCGTCTGAGGCCCAACGCGGTCCGTGTCCGTGTTGCATCAACACGGTCCGTGTCCGTGTTGTAGCAACACGGTCAGTGTTGTAGCAACACGGCCCGCGTTGGCCTCCATAATGCACATTACGTCAATCATAGTCACCACGGTCCGTGGTAAGCCCGACTCGGTCCGTGTTGGGTTGATTTCTCATAGAAATCAATTCCCAACATTTCTAAACATAATACGATATTCCTTAGGTTACATACATTGTTCCGAGGCACTAACTTGTGTGACCCAGTAGATCCAAATAATATAGTTGTAATTAAACATATTTAACTACCAATTATAGAGGTCTCTAACAAGACATATAATCACTATATTATTTTGATTTAAACACCATGTATATCGAACATTGTCGGGACATTCCCAACACTAGGATGTGAGGTAATGTGCATCAGGTGATTTCCAAGTGCGTCACATGCCATCATGCTAAGAGTCAATTCCACCAAGGACTCTACAGCCCCCTTCCCGTCCCAAATGGCCCTTGGGTAAATTTGAGCATGGACTTCATCGTCTCCCTTCCCAGAACTGTGTATGGAAAAGATACGGTAATGGTGGTAGTGGATTGTTTCTTCAAGATGACATATGTTGTCGCTTATGAGAAAACCAACGATGCTACTCTCTTCTTCCGAGAGATTGTGAGGTTACATGGCATTCTAAGGACCATTGTCTCTGACGGGGACACAAAATTCATTAGCCACTTTTGGAGGTCCTTTTGGAAGCTTCTTGGAACCAAGCTCCTCTTCAGTACGTCCCACCATCCCCAAACCGATGGGGAAAACGGAGTTAACCAACAAGACCCTCTCCACCTTACTTAGGGGGATTGTGAGCAAAAGCTTACGGGATTGGGACATCAAGCTATGCCATGCTGAGTATACATATAATCGAGCTCCCTCCTTCGCCACCGACCACTCACCTTTTGAGACTTGTTATGGTGTGAACCTGCTCACTCCTATTGAACTTCTTCCACTACCCTTGGAGTCGAGAGTGAGCTTTGAGGCTAGCGAGAAGGATAAGGAAGTCCAAAGACTTCATCAACAAATCCGAGACAAAATTGAGAAGAGTAACGAACTCTACAAGATAAGAGCCAACAAGCACTCCCGGGGTATCCGCATCAAGCCCGGAAATTTGGTTTGCCTACATTTGAGGAAAAAAACAATTTCTATCAAGGAGGAAGAACAAGCTAATGCCACGAAGTGATGGACCGTTCAAAATTTTGTAGAAGGTGAACGGCAACGCCTACAAGCTCGAACTTCCGGGAGACATGAGAGTCTCATCCACCTTTAACATTGGTGACCTCTCTCTTTATATTGAGGATGATGAGCCCAATGAGGATTTGAGGGCAAATCCTTCTCAAGAAGGGGAGGATGAAGAGGCTCAGGCACCTTACTCTTCACTCGTAACCCATGCCTGGAAGATTGCATCAGCTCACCCAAGCATGGAGGTTCAATTTCCCCTCTTTTCCAGGCCTTACAAGATTGTCTCGGCCATCTTTTGGATGGATCCCGAGCCCCTCTAGAGACTCGGGACATGTCACCAACACCGGGAGAACCATTTTGGATGTCGGGTAATCCTGAAGTGGGTATGGTTATTTTGGCATCGGGAGTCGAAAGTGGACCCTTTGGAGAAACAAGCTGAAAAAGAGGAAGATGTGGAACTAGGCCAGGCACTAGTCGTGCCTCCGCAGACTTTGGGCACGCCTACCTCTCCTCCTTTTGTTTTTCTTGCCCAGAAAGGGGCGCTGGTTTAGCCTTCACTGGCGTTGGGCGTGCCTTCCCTCCTTTTGGTATTTTCCCAGAAAATGGGTGCTAGTTGTGCCTCCACTGGCGCTAGGCGCGCCTTCCCTCTCCTTATTTTTGAATGAAGCGTGCGCTAGCCGTATCTTCTAAGCGCTTACCCCGCTTGGCATTTTATGAAGCACTCGTCCTCTCTGGAAGAGACACGAGGCGCGTTATCAACGACGTTAGTTGTACCTCCTCCTGTCGTCCAATTCCTGCGGCTTTTTCTTTTCGCATTTCTTTTCTTCTTTTTTTCTCATTCGCGAGTTTTGAGTAGTAAAGTTGTAATATTTGTACCTTTTCTTTTTCACTCCCAAATGTTATATCCCTTCATTTAGGGAGAAATGGTCATTAGTTGGCCATAAATGAAAAGCTAGAGTTTGCTCCCAAATCTTTTTCTCTAAAATCTTGTTCTTACTTTATCCTCAATTCTTTGTGGTGGTGTTAACTAGTCAATTCCTTTAAGGATTAGCGGTGCTATGCTTTATCTAATCTTGGTGGGGTTGTAGTTCTTGATGGTGGAAACCTCCGTTGTCAAGTTCATATCAAGTGTTCAAGCTCTAGAGAAATTTTTGGGTTGAAGTTCCTCATCCCTCTCAACTAAAGTTATTCTTTCGCACCATGTCATGCACTTGAACTACATGAGGAGGGCAGTGTTATCATAGTCTCTAGGACCCAGTCTCTTCACTATTCTTGCATCTATCATAGTCTTGGAAAGGAAGACTATGTCAGGGCAATGCTTTTAGCTCCAAAATTAGAGCACTTGAACTACATGAGGAGGGCTCGTCTCACTATAGTTCCACCATATGAACTTCGTTCGTCTAGGTGGGACTTGTCCTTATGAATCTCCACCTCTAGTTCATCGGATTCATTTCCCTGTGCAATCAATGTTTAACCAACGTTTTCATCTATTCACCCAACGCAAACCCTAGATAGAAAAATAAAAATCAATGCTTACGTCATGTTTTATGTAATATGAGATGTTATTTACATATATGTTAGTTTACATAGGTTATTGATAAAAAAAATGTATTATAATTAAACAAATAAAAATTATTAAATTGCCTAATTAGTAATCACCAAAATTTATTATATACATACAAATAAAAATCATTACAATTTTTAATTATTAATCACAAATATATTTTTACAATACAAATATAAATTAAAAGTTGAAAAAATATGTATTACAATGATTAATTATTAAAAATTGAAAAAATTAATTACAACTAATAAAAATATGAAATTCTTTCAAAATAATATATCCCACAATATATACAATAAGTCAAAAAAAAAAAAGAATTGATTCCATTCCATAATTGCTCACCAGAAAGTAGGAATGGAATTTGATTCCATTCCAGTTTTTCTGAAAACAATTTCAGTTCTGGGTTCTAATTCCATACTCAACCCCTCAGAATATTTCTAATTCTATACCCAATATATTCCTGAAATCTCTCCTAACAGGCAGAGTGTCTCCAAAAATTCTGCATGGCTGTCACGAAAGCATCCGCATTGAATTTACTAAGGCAATCTATTGTTCTATCTTAAATTCATTAGGGTTTTCAAAATAGATTTTGGCGCTGTTCGACAAAATTAGCGTTTTAGATAGCAGATAGATGTTTATGTAGCGGATAACGGTTTAAGCAGCAGATAGCGGATGACTGTCCAAAAGAGAATTGTGTTCGGTAAATTTAGCGGTTGAATTAACATATTAATCGGAATTGACATAAAAGGATATCAATAATTTCCAAAGATAAAACTTTCAAAGGGTATTTTTTGACCAAAAAATATGAAACGCTACTCCAAACGCTAAATGTTAACTTTGTTAACGTTTCAAAAAACGCTCCTTAAAACGCTAAACGCTCCTCAAAAAGCTAGCTTACCGAACACCAATATTTATGCAATTAGAGTTTTGACTTGGTCAAGACGCTAAACATTAACCCAAACGCTACTGGCAAACACAACCTTTATATCTCTTCTTTTATGGTCAAATTGAGCCTTTTTTTTATGGGAGAAATTGAGCCTTTTTAGTCATTGTTCTAACTTTAACGTCATAGAAAACCTACAATTTTCTATCCCTCCGATCTAGCAGGCTTGAGATATACTATCTCCGTCTCAATTTCTCTGTCACCCCAACTACTTTTACAAAACCAATACACTTTGGAATTGGAGTGAAAAAACCCCTACATTTATTGATGTAATAGTAGTTGGGATTGTAAAAATTGATAAGTAAAGTTATTAATTAGGGGAGGAAATGGAATTACAATCGTTGGAATTATAAAATTGACAAACAAATTGGGACAAAGAAATTTGTTATTTTGACAAACATTTTGGGACGGAAGTAGTAGTCGGGAAAGATCAAAATAAACTCCTCACCTTCAGAGTGACGAAAACCCATCAATATATCCTACAAAAACATATTGAGCAACGCCGCACAAGACACGACTGTGATGGGCTTTGGTGTATATGGATGACGGTGAAAGTGATAACAGTTGTTGCTATATAAGGTTTAGGCCATGTTCTTTGGATATGTTACACTAACTTATTCAATACAATCCAATTCAATTAAATCCAAATTTATTCTAATTTATTCAAATCTTACGTAATTCCCAAAAAAACATCCTCTTTAAAAACATAATTCCCAAAAAAAAAAAACTCATAATTTATCCACATCTATCCAAATCAATCCAAACATATTTATACAAAACTAATTTTAACCAATCCAAAGAACAGAGCCTTGCCAAAGCGGGGGAGAAAGTTCCTATTACTTGAACCTTTCATAATAGATATAACAATTAAAATTCAGTTGATCTTGTCAAATTAAAATATTTAAAAATATTACATTGCAAAATTTTTAAACTCCCACATGGATTTACCATATCAAACCAAAAAGGTGGCTTGACCTAGCTACACAAAAGCAATTTCTTTGGCTTTTTGAGGTATCTTCATCTAATTTACGCAATTACATTGGGATGATTGTGTTTTTTATTTTATTTTTAACACCAACTCATATATTGTTGAAGATATCTCTCTTTGCCCAATTTTTTTGGTTAACCAATGACAAATTTTACATTAATTAACAAAACAATGTTATGCATCATTTTTTTTTGAAGCAGAGTACTCTCTCCATTTTCTCTTATAAATTATAACATTTGTAAGGTGTTTGTGTTAAAATTTTTGAATGTTAAAATTTTAAATTATATAATAATTATTCATATAAAATCAATGTCACTAAATTTATAATAAAATATTATTAAAAGAAATATAAATCATATTTTTCAATAAAAATATTATGTGAAAAGTTATTAATTAAAAATAAATCTCGGAAAACCCTAGCCTCATCTTTTCTTTTTTTCTTTAGAAAATCCTAACCTCCTCCCTTCCTTAGAAGGGCTTCCATCGATTCTTTCGTCGATGGTAAGCCCCAATTCGATTGATTTCTACCCCAATTATTAGTTTGATTTTACGTTTTCACAAAGAAAGTTAGTCTCTTCTTTTGTAAGAGTTTTTGCGTACCCTTATTTAGGGTTTTTAGTCTCTTTTAGAGTTTTTGTTCAGTTGGTGTGGTCTAATACGTTGGATGAAGATCGACTTTCAAATCGCTATATCACGGGTTGTGAGGTTCTTCATCAATGGTAAAGATGCAGAGTCATCGAAGAAATCGGAGTCGAACGTCAGTAATATTAGTATTAGTTATTTGGAAGTTGAATTTCATATATATGTTTTAGATCGATAATTATTCAATCACGATTTTCGTTGTAAGTGTCGTATGACTTGTTATTAATAAAATCGTTATGTTTGGTTTCCAAAAAAAAATCTCTAAAAATGTAAAAATCAATTACAAACAAATGGAGAGAGTAAGTACTACCTCTATCCCTAATTGTTTATAAAAAAAACTAATTTATTAAAACCAATGAACATAAGAAATGAGGCGAAAATTTTATGCACTGCCAAAAATACCCTTGATAATAACTTTAGAATGAGGTAAAGAACCTATTTATTTGAGATAGAATTAGTAATATGATTGTTGGAATTATAAAAATTAATTTGATAAAAAAAAGAGACGAAAAAATTAATTAATTTAACAAATAAAAAAGATGGAGGCACTATTACTAAATAATGGGAAATGTGTCATAAATAATACTTGAAATCAAATACATGCGAAGGCGTGACGTACCCAAGGAGAATGTCAGCAAGTACGACAATGTAAAATTTTTATTTCATTTTGTCTTTAAGGATTAATAAGTCAAGTAACCACAAGGTTGATGAATGTATTGAGCAATATGACTATATTCAGGCAACCGTGTTTGTACATAAAAAGTTCGTAAATTCATGTACATTTTTTACCTTAAATAATCGAACAACATACACTATAATATGTTGCCGCCTCAGAAATATATGCTATTTCGGAACAAAAAATGTATATATTTTAATACATGAAGGTTTCTTCCTTTTTTTTTTTTTTTTTTTTTTTTGCCAGGGAAGGTGGAGGTGGTCAGTAGTCACCAAAGTGGTGGACTATATTCTATTTTATATGACTACATGCAGCCATTTTTTTGTCATCTAGTTATGGATGATAAAGAGGATAATTACTCTTAGTCATGCTTTTCTGCCCTAATCAAAGAATCCTAAAAACTAAAACATTACGTTAGGTGTATAATTAGTATGACATAAGGTATTGAAAATGATAAGTTTAATAGTAATATTTGAAATATATTTGATTATCATACATATGGTATTCTTCTTTTATACCCAAAAAACTATGGAAGGTATTAGTCCAATATTTTTGTGTAGTAAAAAAAGTACAACCAACCAACCAATATATATATATATATATATATATATATATATATATATATATATGAAAATTGGATTATAACAATCCCTACTTTTACAAATTGGACAACGATAATCCATACTTTCAGTTTGTATTTTGGTGGTCCAAAAAAACAATAATTGTATTGTAGTTTGACATCATCAAAAGTATACCCTAAATATCATAGATTTTATGTTGCGTTTGATTCAAAACTTAGTATAAAACTTTACCACGATTTTTAATGAATTTACGATATTTCTCCCAATTTTTTTCAATTTTTTTCAATTTTTTCCGATTTTTTACACTTTTATTCCTTTTAAAAAATCATAATAAATACTCGGAGTCTCAAAAAAATATTTTAAAAAATGTTTTAGCAACTACATTTCATTATCTTTCTAATGGCAGGAACGAAGAAAACAAAGACAATATGGGGTAGGCATGAAAAAATAAAAAGAATGTGGAGGTGGAGGTGGATTTGGTACCACTACAATACAATTTTTTTTTGGACCCCACCGGAACACAAACTGAAAGTAGGGATTATCGCTATCCAATTTATAAAGTTAGGACTATTATAATCCAACTCTCCTATATATATATATATCTTTTTTCCCTATTTTTTTTTGTTGGGAAAACCGAAATAATAAATATTGCAACTTTTTTAATTTTTTTTGTTGGAAAAAAAAATCAATTAATACAGAGCGATTTCCAATTACACACTTATCAATCCGTAGCTTTGGAGAAAACAATGGACAACATGATGTTTATTTTCTTGTAACGTAATGTTCATTACCCTATCATATGATATATGTTCCTTCCCTTATAATGTGATGTTCATATTACCATATACCATGATGTTTATTTCTATTATAACATTTTCTTATAAGAAAAATAACTATCATGGTATATGGTAATGGACATCACGTTAACTATTAGAGAAAAAACATCATGTTATACTCTAATGAACATCATATACTGTGATGTTGATTTTCTTATAAGAGAAATGAATATCAAGTTATCTGGTAGTAAACATCATGTTATAAGAGAATGAATATCACATTATAAGAGATTAACACATTGTTTTCTCTAGAGTTGGATAATTGCTTGTTCGTGCACGCTTAATAAGCGTGGCAAGTTGCTCCATGCACGCTTAATAAACATGGCAATTTTCTTCTTGTCACGTTTAATAATTGTGGTATGCATTTCCTTTCCATGCTTAACTATCCGCGGCAATGGTCCTCGGCCACGCTTATATATAGGCGTGGTTGGAAGCTGTTTTAAGCGTGGAAGGAGGACCCTTTTTTGATAGTAACATGTATGCTCATAAAGTTAACAAATGTATACATACTCATAGAATGAAATTGTAACTCTTATTCACGAAATTATAAATATATATGTCGATGTATAATTGATGAAGGAAAATTGCAAGTATATTTATGATTAAGAAACAAAAATTATATGCTCAAAACATTATACATGCATTACTAAAGTTAGGTACTTATGCTTATAAAATTACATACATTTTGCTCATAAAATTATGAGTGTACATATACTTAAAAAATGAAAATTATAAACTCCTAAGTTATACATGGATACTCACATGTGACTTTGAAGTCAAATCACAAATATATTTACAATAAAAAACAAAAACCATATGCCCAGCCATTCTCGTGTTCATAAAAATGCATTACAACGTTCATAAAACTTTATGAAGACAAAACATGTTATTAATGACAATAAAATTAAATAAATATGTGAATGTGTATATATATATATATATATATATATATATATATATATATATATATAAAACAATGCTCATAAAATACATATCAAATACTACCTCCGTTTTGTTTTATCTGTCGCCTAGGGAATTGTGGCAAAAACTTTGACCGTTAATATTTTAATTTGTATAATGATTCATCATACAAAATTGATATCATTAGATTCGTAATAAAAAATACTATTAAGATAGTATAATATTATATTTTTCTATAAAAGTTTTATATTAGAAAGTATAGATTAAAAATTGACACTGAAAACCGTAAATGACAGATAAAAAAGAACAGAGGGAGTATTAGAAATAATTGATATTAAATATTCAATGCATGAAAGAAAAATAAAAAAAATGCAAAGAAAATTGAAAATAACAAATAAGTAGAAATGGGCATGACCCGATCTCAAATAGAGTTTGGGCTTCAGACAAGTCAAAGGGCTAGTTGGATTTTTATTTTTTTTAATTAAAAAAAAGACACGTTTCAACCACGGTCTGAGCAGGGGCGCATGCCGCATGGAGCAGAATAAGCCTAGGACTATACTCGTTTTTTTCATTCTTTTTCAATCTCACAATATTTGTCATTGAGTAATACCAATGACATCAAAAACATTTAACTCTATTTTTTTTGAGCTTTTTAATTATTATAATACGGAGTAGCATATTCAGTGATACTGAAATGAGGGAGTATACAAAAATGGTGAATTTTATGCATCACATGCATGTTTATGAAGATATGATTAACTGGCTAATGCTGGGTTGATTCCTTTTTCTTGTTATACATTCACTCGGTTCTATATTAATTGTCATTTTTGAAAATTGTATAGTCAAATTTTAAAAATTTTGACTACAAATTCCTCAATATATACAATGAGTTGTGTATATAAAATTACAACCATTAGATTCATAACGAGAAATAATATTATAAAAGTATAATATTGTAATTGTTGATAACATATTATGTAAGAATTTATCAATCAAATATTGACATTGGAGACTATGCAAAGTCAAAATTATGACAATTAATATAGAACGGAGGAAGTAGTATAATTAAATTTAGAAAAATATACACGACAAAATATTTTTAAGTGTCTTATCCTATTATTATACATTGAATTAAAATAAAATAAAATAATTGAATTCTATTATTATAATATCACTCATAAATTGTGTAAATTTATAGTTTTATCTGTTATTTTTTTTTATAGTTAAGCCTAAGTATGCATGGCTAAAGCATGAGGTTAATTCGATTAATGTTCTATTTGTGTTCATTGTCATAGTCAATGAATCTATAACTTTTTATAATGGATAATTAATAATTATTATTAAAAATATCAGTGTTCAAAATTATAAAAATACTAATTTAATGAATGATAACATATTTAAAACAAACATATATGAGTATAAGAAGCATATTCTCACCTTAAAACCTAATGATCACACATGTTTTTGTGACAAGAAAGAAAACAGAGAAGAGTTAGTACAACAGCCAATAAAAGAATACTTTAAGTAACTTATTTATTTTAAAGAAATAAAGGTGGAGGACAGAGAAAGAAAACGGGTCAAGCTTGTGGTCTTCTACAAGATACATCTCCTCATTTATTATGTTACCCCATCCTCTCTCATTTATCCATCCAATCCAAGTCTAATTCCCCCTTCGGCACGTGTTCCTTGACCTTGACTCTTTATTATAATTATTATTTTTCCATAAACAAAAATAATAATACAAAGAATTACCACGCATGCTCACCACCACCAGTATTCTTTTACAGCACTCTCTCTCTTTATAAAAACCGAGTCCTTGATTATCTCACTTGGGTGTCATGGTCTTGTTTCTCTCCTTCCTCCCAACTTCCTACACCCGCAAGTGGTGCCAACTTCAACTTTTACCATTCTCCAGCTTCTATATATATTATTCTCCTCCTGTATTCATGCTTGTCTTCCTGCTGGTTAACAATATTTGACTAACTTATAATACCCTTTTCTTCTCTATTCTTTCCCCTCCAAAAAACACTAGTTTTGATACAACTTTGGTTTGGGGTAATTAAGTTACTCTTGACATGGATTATTCGACGTGGTTGAGCTCCGCTTCCTTGGACCTGAGTTGCAGTAATGCCAACGGGAATACGCTCCGGCTATTCGACGACGCTCCGGTTCGAGATACGAGTCTTAAGACAACGCCGCCCAAGTTGGAGCCTCAAACTAACTCCAATGAAGTTGATCTCAAACCTTCCATGATTATGGATGAGGTTAGTTCCCTTTTTTTCAGTGTTTTCTTGGCTAATTTATTTTTTTAACCTTGGTTTTATAATAAAAAAAGACTTCAAAGTTTGTAGGTTAAAAAAAAAGGTTCGTGTACTGTTTTTTTTTCTTCCCATATTTGAATTTATCTCTCGATTAGCGTCAAACTTCAGGACTCAGGTTAAAACTAATATTGAAGCTGTAATACGCCTCTCTTATTCAGGTCGGAACTACTTAGACCCTGGTTATACTTCAGAGTCTAATTAGTTCCGACATGAATAAGCAATGTATATTATAGCTTTAATGTTAGTTCTAACCGTAATCCTGAAGTTTGGCGCTAATCGAGAGATAAATTCAAACATACGAAGAAAAAGAAAAACCATACATGAGCCTTTTTTTTTCAACCTACAAATTTTAAGGTCTTTTTTATTTAACCCATAAACTTTAGAGTCTAAAAAGTAAAAAATAAATTACCCTAAATTTCAGGGTGTCCAAAATACAAAAAACCCGTGTTTTCTTATTGAGTAGAAAATTTTGAAACTGTTAGATATAATATGGTTGGTGACGTGATTTTGTTTCAGGCTGGAGCTTTGAAGGAAGAGTTGAAAAAGGCAAACGCTGAGAATAAGAGGTTGACAGAAATGCTTGCTGCTGTATGTGACAATTACAATGATTTGAAGAGGCAACTGACGAACTACATGGCAAAAACTGCAAGCAATGAGTTGATGGGAAATGTGGCCAAGAAAAGAAAGTTGGAGAATCCAACAAATAGCAACAATAATAACAAGATGATTGCTGGTAATAATGTGGAAAGTAGCTCAAGTGATGAAGAAGATTCATGTGAGAAAACAAAGGAAGAGACAATCAAGGCAAAGATCACTAGAGTTGCTGTTAGAACTGAAGCTTCTGATTCTACCCTTGTAAGTTCATGCATAGTATTAAGCTAAATATATTTCTTAAGTAATATTATTCATGTTATCCAATTTTGATTAAGTGGTATTTGGTTCTTGACATATATTTGCAGATACTGAAGGATGGATATCAATGGAGAAAATATGGACAAAAAGTTACTAGAGATAACCCTTGCCCTAGAGCTTACTTCAAGTGCTCATTTGCTCCTAGTTGCCCTGTTAAAAAGAAGGTAATTCATTGTTCATTGCAAAATCTGTTGATTGTTGCATTCATTCACATATAAGACAACTTTATTTTATTTCAAATTCATACATGGGTAAACTATCTTAATTAAAATGGTATTTAAGCATGTGGGACAACTAAAAAATTCCTAACAATTTTGACTAGAAATTAAACTTTACAATAAAATAACTATACACCCACAGGAACTTTTCAATCAGTAGGTTGCCAAGTAGGGGGTAGTTGTTGATGAAAATCACTAAATGTCTTTATTTTCAACTAATTTCAGGTTCAAAGAAGTCTAGAGGATCAATCAATGCTGGTAGCAACCTACGAAGGAGAACACAACCACGCGCGGCCATCCCAACAAGAGGCGGCTGCGTCAGGCCAAAATCGAGCATTCGGGGCTCCTAGCTCGGCGACATGTACCGCCATCGTACCCTCATCGGGGCCCACGGTCACGCTCGACATGACCAAGGCCAAGCTCAGCACTACTACCATGGACATCCCAAAACCCATAAGCAATAACTTAAGTTCAGCAGCTCAATTGACCAAGTTCAACTCCCCTGAATTTCAGAAACTTTTGGCTGAGCAAATGGCTTCTTCCTTGACTAAAGACCCCAACTTCACAGCTGCACTTGCTGCTGCCATTTCTGGAAGATTTGCACACCAAAGCTCAAGTAGTGATTAGTACGTACAATCAAGCCCTAGTTGTTGGGAATTTGG
The DNA here is from genome assembly GCA_029582165.1 of Portulaca oleracea. Taxonomy (NCBI): domain Eukaryota; kingdom Viridiplantae; phylum Streptophyta; class Magnoliopsida; order Caryophyllales; family Portulacaceae; genus Portulaca; species Portulaca oleracea. Next base: position 19,009,617 of record CM055882.1, on the reverse strand, counting down.
GATTGATTAAATCAACAAAGCAGATTTGGAAAGATGCAAATTGTAACATTTTTTTGCTCAAAAATCGGATAGATAACAAACAAGGATAAAAGGGGACGTGGACTAAATTTTCATCCATGGAGAAAAAAGTTGAACAATTAAAGTTTAGCACAATGAATCAGTCCACAATTAAAGAGGAAGATAGGATTTTGTACAGCATTCAAGTAGCCTGTAGTTATTACATACAATTGAGTTAGAGTATCTTATATTGATTGTTCATTAGGATATCAATGCAATTAAATTAAGTACTCTTAAATGTGGAGAGTAATTGTTTCCTTTTGCACCATTCAATTTTGAACTATCCGTTGTACACAATTTCCTTACAGGTAAATTTATATATTTAATTTACTATTGTTGGATTTCATAAATATACAAAAACAAAACCCAACGTAGGTTTCAATTTTGAAGGGTCTGGTGAGATTCAAAGATAGGCAACCTTACCTCCATTATCATTACCATTCATGGAAACCAATGTTGATTCTAGTCGGTTCAACCTCGTTTTCGCTGCTTTTTACTTTTGTTTTGATCCTTTGAAACTTAACCTAGTACATTAAATAAAATTCAAACTACAACTAGCAGATTAGGCAGACGTCAAACAGAGATAAAGAACACTGACCAAATCCTCTCCAAATTTGATAGAAAGGCAAGCCACTAATCAAACCATAAAGGAGACACTTTTAGTCACCACCATTAATACAATTGGATAAGAACAAAGAGATTTTGGAAAGATTTCAAAATACCTAGGTTGAATTTCATCAAAATAGTCATTAATTCTTTACAAAAAAACATAAGGGACTATTTATATGAAGGTTTAAAACCCTCGTTTAAACCTTGAAAATTGACATGGTTATGAGCGTGACATCCCTTTTCTTGCCAAAAGGGGTCACGACCCAATGAGGGTGTCACGACCGTGACATAGACCGTCATAGTCGTGATCTGCTTCGGGTCACAAGGAAAAGAGGAGGGGGTCACGATCATGACACAAGATGTCACGAGCATTTGGATTTGATCGAGGCTCGATCGGGTAGAGGAGGAGTCACGAGCATGGCACGGGGTGTCACAGTCGTGACTAGGCTACTGACTCACAAGACACGAGCTTGTCCGATCCAAGGTGTCACGAGCCATGCCAATTAAATTATTGTTTCTTCTCTTTATCTTTTTAGTGCTCCAAGGGGAATTCAAACACTTGTGGTTGAAAATCATCCCGGAGCCGCATTGAGGATTGTCAACCCTTAGGCCCTTAGGGCACCTCGGGGGTAACAAAAAAACCCAAGGTCAAATCGAGAGGCTCATGATCAAAGGCCTAGACGTACTTGATGAGCACAATAATGCCCTGGGTCATGGCTTAGATCTAATGGTTGTCTAGGGTACTCGGGATGTTGACCCCTTAAACCAAGAGAGTCTAGGTCAGGCCCAGATCAAAAAGGAAGCTCGCAGAGGAAGTTGTGCAAACTAGTACAACACCACCAAATTATCTTAGGCAATTCTAGGTTTTCCATCCCTCCATATATAGGTTGTGCAGATCTTGTAATTACATTTTCAGTCATCTAATTAACAAAAAAATAAAAATAAACTTTGAGAATCCAGTTTTTATCAAAGCTTTTAGGGTGGTCTTCTTTCCATTCACTAGTACTAATTCATTGTTTTCACATCAAGGATTGAGGACAAATTCAATTACTTGCAAGCTTAATTCAAACTTGGATGTCATTATTCTTTTCTTTCACCATTTTTTAGTTATGTTCTTCCTCTTTATTTTGCTTTCTCTAGTGATTCAATTTTGTTGTCATTGAAACCATGAATATGTGCAGCTAAATCCCTAACTTAGGTTAGAGATTTGACACTATCATGTTTCATATTGCAAATTATGCTTCCTTTACTATTCTTGCATTCTTTTTTCAAATTTCTATCCAGCTATCAATATCAAATTGATGTGAGGCCCGAGGGAGTACCATCTTCGTGCAAATAGGGTTTAGGTGGTCTTTGGATAAGAAACTTAGGATTGCTATAACTTGATAGATGATTTTATCCTAGGTATCAAAGTATGTCAGGTGTAACTAAAAGAAAGAGATAAAACTTTCTACAGAAATGTCATTGCTTAGATTCAACATTGAGTGTCAATGCCTAAAATGCACACTAACTCAAAACAATAAAGGGTTATTGTATATTTTTAAGAGATTTCCCCAACCACACCATATAGGTTGACATACGCTCCCACCTAAGGGTGGTTCCCCTAGGAGGTTAACCTATCTCATCATTGTCAACAATCAAGCATTTTCATGGTACTAGCCTGCATTAGATTCAACATTTTCATGCTCCCACCTTTAGGTTTACATACCATCCCATCATTATCAACAATCAAGCATCCAACCTTGCTCTCAAGATATCCAAGAAACCTTCCAAATAGTCCAACAAAATGTGTGCACTAATCTGCCTACTATCAATGCACTATTGTCTGTTTTCACTTGCGTATCTTCCTAAAGGAAGATGATACTAGCCTGCATTTTGTTCCATCATCTTGCACCATACCTTGGCTAAGTTGGACCACCATATCTTAGCTAAGCTGAACCACCTAGGGTGTGATCAATGGGGCTTAACGATTGATTTCATGGGTGATTGGGTAGTGACCTTATCTTTCTTCTCCTCCTCTTCTTCATCTTCCTCTTTCATTAGGCGGTGTCCTTGTCTTTCGCCTCCTCTTCATCGTCTTCCTATTTCCTCTTTTCAAGCTCTTCCTCCTCTTCTTTCTCTTTGTCATCGGTGTCAACTTCAAGTGACTTGGAGCTTGGTGACACTTCTTTCCTTTTCCCCTTCATATTTTCTAGGATGTGATCATTGAGAGCTATTGAATTTTGTCAAGACCAGCTCCTACCTAAGCTTTAGCTTTGTGGACTAATGATTTAGGTTGACACAGAGGAACATAGTCTCTTGAAACATTCAAGCTCATTTAAGAAGTAAGCCTTTAGGACCAATATACCCTTTCTCAAATTGGGAAGTGGATCCACCTTTTAAATAAATAGAGGTGGAGAAGGGGAGTGATGTATGCTAACTCACTAAGATCAGAGTATTGAGCTATTATACATTATACAGTCACACATACACACAGCTGGATGCTTGAACTTACAACAACTGATAGAAAGTAACAAGCTGGAATAGAAGACAACCCAATAACAGATTAAAAGGATAAGCTTGCTTACAGTTGATACAGACACACCACAACTGCATTCAAGGGCATTGGACTCTCACACACATGCCTCTATAGATACACCAAAGCATGGATGATCAAGCTCGGCTTACACTTGCTGGATTTTGCCAATTTCCAGTAACAGGAACTGATTGAACCAAAGTTGAGAGTTATAGGACACTCACAAACTTTCAGAGGTACTAAGACACTCAAGAATACTATTGAAATGAACACTGAGATACCTTCATTGATAGGAAACTTCAGAATATAAAGAAAACTATCAGTTTGATTAGCAGCTGCTTAAACATAAGCATTCTGCCTAATCTCCCTAGATTATCCTAAGCTACAAAGCTTGAAACAAATACAGCTGATTAGCTCCTAATGATCTCGAGTACAAAATGTAAGAAAATAAAAGGAAAATACTGAGCTAAGCTCTGATTGGACCAAATGCCAAAAGAGTGGCAAAATGGACCAATGAGAAGCTTTCCAAACCAAGTTGGTAAAACTTGATGTACTGTGGTAATTCCCGTGCAACTATTAACCTGGAAATAATCTCAACAGGTTAATAACATGTTGGAAAGACCAAAACAACCCCTATGGACAGAAAACAAAACACATAGCCCCAGAACTGGGGTTCTTGAAAAACTGATAAAAACAACCCTGCTAGGATTTCCCTTTTCTGTCTTCTGAATCTTACTATGCCATGCTTGATCATGTTGGGAATTGACTTGGACTTGAAAAGGACATGGCAAGGAACAAAAAACTCCTGGAAAACATTAGCTGAAACTTCCTCAATCAAGAGATACAACATTCAGAAAGTCACCGCTTGGGAATCGTTCTGGAGAATTGGTCGGATGACCAATGTTGATGGTGCCGAGTGGCTGTATATGCCAGAACTTGCTTTAGAATGGTTTAGCAAGCCTGGAGGGCTGATGTTGGTGGTGTGGTGGCTGCTGTAGATTATGAGAACCTCTTGTTGGAAGCTGAGAATCTGTTGGGTGACTTCTTTGTCTTTCTTTGGGATTAGGAAGCCTGCTTTTTCTGTTGGATAGGCTTTCCTAACTGCTGAGTTGTGTGAAACAACAAGTACTCCTCCTTGTGCTGCTGCTGCAATTGCTGGTGAAGCTCTTGGAGATGCCTCTTTTGTTGATGTTGCTGGTGAAGCTGGTTGTCCTCTATGATGGTCTCCATCATCCTCCCCAGGTTGACGAAAGTTTGTCGTCAAACTTGGATGGTCTTCATCTGCTGGATAGTATGGTCGAAGATTTGCTACATTAAATGTTGCTGAGCCTCCATACTCTTTAGATAGATCCAATATGTAGGCATTATCTCCAATTTTCTCTAGCACTTCAAAGGGGCCATCTACTCTAGGTAGTAGCTTGCCTTTTCTCTTGCTGGGGAACCTGTCCTTGTTGAGCTGGATCCAAACTAGATCTCCTGGCTGGAAGGCCACCTTCTTCCTATTTTTGTTTGCTGAAGTAGACACCTGTTCAGTATACTTGGCAATTTTCTCCTTCACTTGCTGATGAAGCTCCTTGATTTGATCTGCTCTTTTACCTGCTTCAAAACTAAATTTGACAGTAGTAGTTAGTGGAACTAAATCCAAAGGGGAAATTGGATTTTTACCATAGACTACTTGGAATGGAGAGTAGCCTTTGGCCTTGGATGGTGCTTTGTTGTAAGCAAATTCAGCATGGGGAAGTAGGGAATCCCATCCTGCTTTATTTTTGTGGATCAATGCTCTCAATAGGACTCCAAGTGTTCTATTAGTAACCTCTATCTGGCCATCAATCTGTGGGTGGCAAGTGGTGCTGTACTTGAGTTGGGTGCCCAGTTTCTTCCATAAAGTAACCTAAATATGGCTCAAAAACTTGGTATCCCTGTCATACACCATTGTTTTTGGGACTCCATGTAATCTGACAATCTCTTGGAAGAATAACTCAGCTACTCTTGTGGCATCAAAGGTGGTGTGGCATGGGATGAAATGTGCCATCTTTGAGAATCTATCAACCACGACCATGATTGAATCCTTCCCTCTCTGAGTTCTTGGCAAACCTACAATGAAGTCAAGGCTGACATCTTCCTGGCGAGAAATGTGTCTGAAGCCTTGAGGTAGGCTATGAGACTTTGCCAATTGACAGATATTGCACCTCTTGAGTAAATGCTCCACATCCTTCCTCATCTTTGGCCAACTATAATGCTCTCTCAACATTATCAATGTTTTCTCAACTCCAAAATGCCCTGCTAGACTTCCTCTATGGACTTCTGTGATCAATAGTTCTCTAAAACTGGTCTTAAGGACACACAACCTGCTTCCTTTGAACAAATACCCCTGGTCTATATGTTACAGACCCTGGGATTGCTGCTAACACTTCTGGTATACCTGCTTAAAGTCTCCATCCTCCTGATACAAAGCTTTCAAATGCTCAAAACCAATAATTCTAGAATCAAGCATATGAAGCAACATGTACCTTCTACTCAATGCATCTGCTCCCTTGTTTAGCACTCCTGATTTGTGGTGAATCATGAAGTGAAACTGCTGCATATACTCGACCCAAGCAAAGATGCCCGTCTTTGCCCTTGAATAAACTTCAAGGCCTTATGATCACTGTGAAGTATGAATTCTGTTCCAATAAGGTAGTGCCTCCAGTGCTGAAGAGCTCTGATGATGGCATAGAACTCTTTGTCATAGGTGTTGTATTTCTTCTTGGCATCATTTAACTTCTCACTAAAATAGGCAACTGGCTTGCCTTCCTGGGTCAACACTGGTTCTATGCCAACTCCTGAAGCATCACATTCTACTTCAAAAACTTTGCTGAAGCTGGGTAGTGCTAGGATTGGTGCTGAAGTGAGTCTCTCCTTGACTTCTTCAAAGGCTTTCTGGGCTGCTGATGTCCAAATAAAGGACTTCCCTTTCACCACTTCAGTCATAGGTGCCGAAATGGTGCTGAAATTCTTAACAAATCTTCTGTAAAATGAAGTCAGGCCATGAAAACTCCTGACTTGATGAATAGAAGTGGGCACAGGCCACTCTCTAATTGCTTGAATCTTCTCATTATCAACCTGAATACCTGCTGCTGTAACAATGTACCCCAAGAAGTTCACTTGGGATGTAAAGAAGTGACACTTCTTGCGATTCCCAAATAACTCCTCCCTGCTCAGAATAGTTAGAACCTCCAGCAAATGCTTGACATGCTCTTGCTCAAACCTACTATAAACAAGAATATCATCAAAGTATACCACAACACTCTTGCCTATGAGTGGCTTAAGGACCTGGTTCATGAGTCTCATGAATGTGGATGGGGCATTAGTCAGGCCAAAAGGCATGACCAACCATTCAAACAAACCTCCCTTGGTCTTAAAGGCTGTTTTCCACTCATCTCCCTCATAAATCCTTATCTGGTAGTATCCACTCCTCATATCAATCTTAGAAAAGAATGTTGACCCATGTAACTCATCCAACATGTCTTCAAGTCTAGGTATAGGGTACCTATACTTGATTGTGATCTTATTAATAGCCCTACAATCAATACACATTCTTTGGCTTCCATCTTTCTTAGGCACTAACAAGGCTGGGACTGCACATGGACTTAAACTCTCCCTAATCATTCCCTTCTCCAATAACTCATCCACCTGCCTCTATATCTCATTGGTATCTGCTGGTGTCATCCTATAAGCTGGCTTATTAGGTAACACTGATCCAGACACTAAGTCAATTTTGTGCTGGATATCTCTTTTAGGTGGTAAACCAGGTTGCATTTCATCAGGAAATACATGCTGAAACTGCGGAAGTAAAGGTATGAATAAAAGGTGGTCATTTTGTGGTCCTGAGGGTTCTTCAAGGTCTAAAAGGATCAAATCTTTATGTGTGCTAAACTCATGATGATCAGATAAGAGCAACACATCAAGACTAGGTTCAAGACACAGGGTTTTGGCTTTTTTGGTTAACTGTGAGGGTTTCATGGGGGTTAGGACAATCTTTCTGTGGTTTAGGGTCAGGGTGTAGGTATTAGCTCTTCCACAGTGGTTTACTGATCTATCATACAACCAAGGTCGACCCAAAAGCAAATGACATGCATCCATAGGTAAGACATCACACCAGACCTCTTCTTTGTATGACTGACCAATTGAAAAAGCAACAAGGCACCTAGTAGAAACTTTGATACCTTTGCCTGAACTGAGCCACTGGATGGTGTATGGAGCTGGGTGGGGCTTGGTTGCCAGGCTTAGCTTCTTCACCATGGTGCTAGAAGCTGCATTGGTACAACTCCCACTGTCTACTATCACTGAGCATACCTTCCCTCCAATAGTGCACCTTGTGTGAAAGATATTCTCTCTATGCTCTTCTGCCTCTTCTACTGCTGAGCTGCTCAAAACTCTTCTAATCACAAGCATTTCTCCCTCATCTGGACCTTCTTCTATCACCTCATCATCATAGATAGGATCATGCTCATGCTCTTCATACTCCTGTTCTTCTCCCTACACATGTTCAGGATCAATAAATAAAGTTGTCTGGTACTCAGCAAGAGTAACCATTCTCTTATTTGGACATTCTGAGGCAATATGCCCTAGTCCTTGACACCTGAAGCATCTTCTTTCTGAATAAGGTCTGCTGATAGGGGCTGGGGTTCTTTGTGGGGAGTTTTGTGGCTGATTTTGTGGGGGTCTTGGGATTGAGTTTCTGGTTTGAGGTGGGGGTAGGGATAGGGGTGTATAGGCTCTTTGTGGGGGATTGTGAGGTTTGTAGGGGTTTGGTTTGGTTGGTGCATAGGGTTTGGCAGGATATATGCTGCTGCTGTAGTCCTTTGCTCTAAACTTCTTCTGTTGTTCCACTTTGTGAGCCAAAGAACTTAGCTCATCAAGGGAATCATATACCTGCAACTCTACAACATTCTTGATCCCTTCATTTAGGCCTGCAAGGTACCTAATGTAGGTTTGCACCTCATTTTCTTGCATATTGCACTTCCAAAGTTAATGCTCAAACTCCTTGGTGTATTCCTCCACTAACTTGTTTCCCTGCACAAAATGCTATAATTTGTTGTAGTTCTCCTTCATATAGTTATCTGGAAGGAACTTCTCCTTTAACTTCTGCCTCATCTCAATCGAGGTGCTCATTCTGGCTTCCCCAATCTCCATTCTCCTTCTCTGCAGATTAGTCCACCAAGTAGAAGCATATTTTTTTCAATTTTAAGGCTACTAACCTCACCTTGTTTTCTTCTAAAACCTCTTTCAAGTCAAAGACTCTTTCCACTGTCTGTAACCAATCTAGGAAAACATCAGGATCTAGTTCTCCTGCATATTCAGGTATATCAATCTTGAAATCAAGTTTCTCAACCCTCCTATCTTCCCTTCTTATCTCTCTTTCACTCTCACTATTTTCCTCAGGCTCACTGACTCTAGGTGATCTTATTATCCTTCTCCTTCTCCTGGGTGTAAGTTTAGGACCTCGACTTCCTCTGCCTGTCCTACTGAAAGGATTCTCACCTTCTCTTTCCTCCATCTCATCATCAGTCTCCTTATTCAACTGATGTCTATGCAATCTCATATAATAATTCAATTGCTCACTCAAAAACCTCATTTTCTGCTCTATTTCTTCCTTCTCTTTCAGAGTTTGTTCTAAGACTTCTTATGGTGTTTTACTAGTTCCGGCCATTTTACTAAAACAAGCAAACACACTCCAAGAAAGACCACAATGCTCTAATACCAAGATGATGTATGCTAACTCACTAAGATCAGAGTATTGAGCTATTATACATCATACAGTCACACATACACACAACTGGATGCTTGAACTTACAACAACTGATATAAAGCAACAAGCTGGAATAGAAGACAACCCAATAACAGATTAAAAGGATAGGCTTGCTTACAGTTGATACAGACATACCACAACTACATTCAAGGGCATTGGACTCTCACACACATGCCTCTATAGATACACCAAAGCATGGATGATCAAGCTCATCTTACACTTGCTAGATTTTGCCAATTTTAGGTGACAGGAACTGATTGAACCAAGGTTGAGAGTTATAGGACACTCACAAACTTTCAGAGGTACTAAGACACTCAAGAATACTATTGAAATGAACACTGAGATACCTTCATTGATTGGAAACTTCAGAATATAAAGAAAACTATCAGTTTGATTAGCAGCTGCTTAAACATAAGCATTCTGCCTAATCTCCCTGGATTATCCTAAGCTACGAAGCTTGAAACAAATACAGCTGATTACCTCTGAATGATCTCGAGTACAAAATGTAAGAAAATAAAAGGAAAATACTGAGCTTAGCTCTGATTGGACCAAATGCCAAAAGAGTGGCAAAATGGACCAATGAGAAGCTTTCCAAACCAAGGGGGTAAAACTTGATGTACTGTGGTAATTCCCGCGCAACTATTAACCTGAAAATAATCTCAACAGGTTAATAACATGCTGGAAAGACCAAAACAACCCCTATGGACAGAAAACCAAACACATAGCCCCAGAACTGGTTCTGGAAAAACTGATAAAAACAACCCTGCTAGGATTGCCCTTTTCTGTCTTCTGAATCTTACTATGCCATGTTTGATCATGCTGGGAATTGACTTGGACTTGAAAAGGACATGGCAAGGAACAAAAAACTCCTGGAAAACATTAGCTGAAACTTCCTCAATCAAGAGATACAACATTGAGAAAGTCAGCTGCTTGGACTGTTGTTGCTGAGAACTGTAATTGGTTTGGATGACCAATGCTGATGGGCTGAGTGGCTGTAGATGCTAGAACTTGCTTTACAATGGTGTAGCAAGCCTGGATGGATGGTGTTGGTGGTGTGGTGGCTGCTGTAGATGCTGAGAACCTCTTGTTGGAAGTTGGAACTGCTGAGAATCCTGCTGGGTGACTTGCTGTCTTTGCTGGGATTAGGAAGCCTGCTGTTTCTGCTGGATAGGCTTTCCTAACTGCTGAGTTGTGTGAAACAACAAGTACTCCTCCTTGTGCTGCTGCTGCAATTGCTGGTGAAGCTCTTGGAGATGCTTTTTTTGTTGATGTTGCTGGTGAAGTTGGTTGTCCTCTATAATGGTCTCCATCAGGGAGTTGTGCAGGAGAGGGAAGACGTTAGGATGAATCCAATCCCTAGATGAATTAGGTTAAAAGCATAAATTCTGTAATGGAAGGCTAATTATTTGGTTAGGCTCCATTGTTGGAAGGCTTTGTTAATCCTTAAGAATGATTTTGAAGTAATAAACGACCTTGGTGAGGAGATTTCCACATAGAAGAGGGTATGGCCATTCGAGGCCAACGACATTGACCGTATAGTTAAGAAATATGCATTGGAAATTTATTTGACACCCTTTGAGGAGATGGAAGATAATAGGAACTAGGTTGTCCAACGACTCTCTTTAGAACCATTGTAAGGAGATCGTTCGAACGAGTATGTAGTAGAGAATTCTGGCGCAAGACTTCAAGTAAGTGTGAGAAAGGATTTTTTTTTTTTTTTGCTGCTACGGGGAATGTGAGAGTTCTTAACATAAAACAAGCTTTTCAAGGTGGTGAATATGTCAGGAAAAAATATATATGTACATGAGTTTAGAGATACTCTGGTTGACTAAGTTATTTGTTTTCTTTATTTTTTTGGTTGATTTTTTGTTGGGCGGGAGGGGGGGAGGGGGGTCTTGCAGTGGTGGTATCTGAAATCCTGGGGGTGTGTATTTTTTCCCTTGTCCTTGAAGAGGACCAGTTGGTTTGTTATTCCTGTAAGAGAAATTCAGGTGCTTCCCTAGTCTAGGATGATAGGTGTTGCTATTCATGTCATAATTCATCCTTTGACGTGCTGAGTTTGTTCATTACTAATTCCACCTGAGGGACAAGTTGAGGTTTCATGCTCGGTCGACTGACAGGTGTTACATGTCGGAGGGTTCGTAAGTGAGCTCCAATGATCCATTTTCCGCATCAAAGTATCAAGCTTAGAAGACAATAAAAAAATAACATCCACGTTTAACTTACCTCCCGCTCTGTTGTGGGGTTTGAACTATTGATACGAATTGTTTGCTAATTGCTCTATCAACTTTGTAAGTTGAGGAACAATCTTGTCCATGAGATCACCTCCAGCTGCTAAGAGGATACTTCCTCTCGTCGACTCGTTTGCTTCGTTGAAGAATGATTGGATTGGAACCCAAGGTTCGAATCCATGTTGAGGACATTGACGGAGAATGTCCTTAAATCTTTCCCAAGCATCATAGAGTATTTCTTCAGGCTATTAGGTGAATGTCGAAATCTGGTTCCTCAAGTTAGTGAGCTTGCTGGGAGGAAAATATTTTGCCATGAACATGATGGCGAATTCGTTGAATGTAGTGATTGAATTGGGTGGGAGTGAATCAAGCTACTCCCACGCTTTACCTTCTAAAGAAAGTGGGAAGAACCTCAGTTTGATTGCATCTCCCAAAACATTGTTGGCTTTAAATGTGTCAGAGGCTTGGTGGAAGAGGCGCAGACGGCGATTCGGATCCTCGCTTGGCAGCCCATAAAACGGTACCTTGGACACCAAATTGATCAATGATTGTCGTAGTTCGAAGTCATTCGCTCCAACTGCTGGGACAACGATGGCGAATTGAGGATTAGTGACATTGGGAGTCACATATTGTCCCAACATTGATTGTTGTTCACCCATCTCTTCTTCTTTGCGTCTTTCTTGCTCCTGTTCTTGCCTTTCTTGATGTTTTTGTTGCTTTTTTTCCAGTCTTGCCTTTTTCCTTCTCTCGCGCAAAGTACGTTCAATTTCCGGGTTGTACTCGAAAGAAAAGTCTAAACCTGAAAAAGACAAAAACAAGAATACCAAGCGTAATCAAGAGTGATAATAAAGAAAAATAAAGAAAACAAATAACCTAGTCAACCAGAGTGCTTTAGTTTAATAGCGGTTGGGGAAACAAGTCCCCGGCAACGGCGCCAAAAACTTGATGGGTGTCTGCCGCAAGTGTACGGGTCAGGGTAGTATATCAAGGTCGTCTCACAGGGATTTGTGTTCATCTACGGACTAAACTAGTTAACTACAAAGGATTCTAGGTCGATCAAATAATTGTGGGATAACGAATCAAAATATTAAACTAAGAAAGCAAGAATTGTTTAGAAATTTACCAAACAATTAAAAGAGTTCCACTACTAAAAAGATGTGTATTACCAACCACTTTTTTCCAACCAATTTAAAATAGTTGGAAAACCCAACTATTTTAGCAACCATTTGATATTTCAACTATTTTTCAAAAAAATTTGTGGGAAAATTGGTTGGAAAATTTTCCTACCATCCTTTTTCCTACTATTTGAAATTGGTTGGAAAAATGGTTAGTAATCCAACCATTTTTCCAACCATCTTCAAATAGTAGGAAAAAGGGTGGTAGGAAAATTTTCCAACCATTCTAGCAAAATTGGTTGGAATTTCCAACCATTTTTCCCACAAAAAATTTTGGAAAATAGTTGGAATATTAAATAGTTGCTAAAATGGTTGGTTTTTCCAATCATTTTAAATTGGTTGGAAAAAGTGGTTGGTAATACACATATTTTTAGTAGTGTTCGAGGGAGTCCACTATGGTCAGTCAATTAACTAATCGACAATCCCGGTGTAAAGCGGTGAAGGAAATCGGGGTCTATAACCTTTCTAAGGCCTATCACAACAATTTTTTGAATCCGAAGTGAGTTACAGTGATTAGACTAAACACCTATTTTCATGGCTATTTAACCTAATCAAAGATAAGAACTGATTATAACTTGCTCAAAGTAAGAAACCATTATTTCTAACTGTTTTTTAACCTATTCAATCTTCGTCTTTCCAATTCAAAATAACAAGCTTTCGTTCCGATATTAAGTATCTAAACCAAGTAAAAGGTAGTTAACCAAATCACTATGACATACAATATATGAAGATTAAACGATTAAAAATAACTTCACACCGAGATTGTATTCATAATCAATCGAAAGACATCGAGTTTATCCACCAAACAAAGGGATTTAGCTACTCATAATACTAGAAGTTAACAACACTCAAACTGAATTAAAACTCAAAGACATAAGTAAATAGAACTAACCGAGTGTTTGAAGTGCGGAATCGATATCTTCGTGTCGCCCGAATCGATCTTCTTCTTCTCTTCAATCACTTCACAGTAATCTAAAACTACTAATAATCTCAAAAAAAAAACTAAACTTAATGGAAGAATTCTAAAGAAAATAAGAAGAGTTCTTGAAAAACTCTATAAAAATCCACTCCTTTGAACGGTCGGCTGAAATTCTTTTATAAGGCACAATTAGGGCACAAAACGCTGGCAGCGTCCCATGAGGAGCTGGCAGCGTCTAGCTCCTCCGAATTCTTCTATGTATCCGCACGCTGGCAGCGCCAGTTTCTTCGTCGGCAACGTCCTTAGTTTCTCACAGATTCTGCCTTCTCTACCATGGGCGCTAGCAGCGTCTAGGTAAGTGTTGGCAGCGTCTAAGGCTTCCACCCAAAGATGAGCTGGGTCGTGCAGCTGGGCTGTCACTTTCCTTCAAAATCTTTCTCTATTCAACTTTATTTCTCATATCTTCTCAATTTTGCAACTGTTCTTCCAATCCTTCAAGCTTTTAGGTGGATTTTCGTAAAATCCTGCAAGACATACCAATTCCCGCAACCAAGTGAAGAAATCACAAAAATTTGTATAAAATTGTGGAATTTAGGGTATAAAAAGCATGGAATACACGTGTTTGAGCCCTAAAAATTACTATAAAATAATCATTTATCAATTAGCCACAAAACAAGGACTTCATTTAGATTATCTGTTTTCCTCCCAACTTCAATAGTTACAAACTTTACATGTGTAATTCAGGTTGACATCATTCTTGCATCACGAGGAACTTGAATGTCACAAGTGCACATGTCTAAGTGCAACGTATATCAAGGTCGTTTCCACAGAACATGTTCAAGAACACACCAAAGTATCCCTCTAATTGATTGCCGGGTCGATTGGGTTGTTAAAATAAGTTTCTAGTAAATTAGTTTTAATTATCAAGGCAATAATACCAAGGACGAAATCAAATCAACAAAAAACTTGCAAGCGATAAACTTAAGTTGCTAACGAATCAAACAAGGCGAATTAAACATGCATTCCTAATTTGGAACATTGAAGGATCGATAATCGCATTAATACTTTTGCATATCTTTAGGAAAATAAGTGAATTACCTAGCAAAACCAACGTACTTTTGTTAACATTTCAACTTTAACTAGGATAAAAATTAAAATTATCAAATGATTCCTAATACAAAACCTTTATGTCCATTCAGATTTACGACTAGTTCAACCTAAGCTTTCTGATTTGAATTTCTCCCATCTGTGCTCCATTCAACAAAGTAAAACCATATTATTGTTGGTCAATCAAAAAAATATTCAATTTATCAACTACTACGTAATTTATCTCCCAGATTAAAGGGAAACTGCTCATTAATCATGTTCAAGCTACGAAAAGCTAGTAACGATCAAACTAAAAAGCATTTAAAACAAAAGAGTTTGAAAAATAAATCCAATTGATGTAGAAAACTCTTCAAACAAGCTTGATAATCATTGACTTTTGCTCCTACGATCATCAACCTATTCTTAGGAATATTCACTTCTTTGATTTACATACAACTCATTGATTATGATGGAATGATGGATTGTGGGTGATGGTAGAGGATGGTAATTTGGTGTAGCAATGGTTGACTCTCCTAGAAACATCTAAAACGATCAACACTTATAACCAAAAACGAGAACAAAATGGACCAACACGGGTTGTGTCCAACATGGCGCGGCCCAGGTCACATTCTAAACGGGTCATGTTGGTGTTTTGGGGAACATTTTGATTTCAGGAGGGTGATACAAATCATATCATGTCCAACATGGACCATATCAAATTGTTTTGGTCATATCTCCTTCGATCCATGATTGATTGATTTGATTCTTGAGTCGTTACAAATCTCTAGGAATGCATTTTTCTTCGGTCCAACTAGGAAAGTCATAGCATATATGAGGAGAAAATGATGAGAAATAGAGTCCACATATATCATTTTTCGCACACTTTCTACAATCTGACTCATAACTTGTTCAACTCAACTCATAATTGAGCTTGGAATTAATATATCATTGGAAAGCTCGTCCATTAGGAAAATCAAGGAATGTATATGAAATCTAGATTGCATAGCATTAATCAACAAAACTTGAATAGAATACCCACAACTCAGTTAAGATAGTAAAATAAGGATATAAAAGATCAATTAAGCACAGTAATCACAAATTTCACTATGAAAATTCTCCAAAAATTAAGTCAATCTATGACCTTATTACTAATTTCATAGCACCGACCGATACAAATTGAATATGTGTTGGTCCTTACACGGTTCGTGTCAGGTCCATCCGTTCAAATTCGTCCATTTTCACTCGTTTTTTTATTATAAGTGTGAGAATTTCGGTAGTTCTTATGAGAATCCACAAGTCTCGTTCCAGATTACCATCACCGACCATCACCTACAATCCATCATTCCATTACAATCAAAGAATTGAGTGTGAATCACAAAAAGTAAAGATTCTCAATAATTGGTTGTTGATCATAGGAGCAAAAGTCCATGATTATCAAGCTTGTTTCAAGAGTTTTCTACATCAATTGGTTTATTTCTCAAACTCTTTAGTTTTAGATGATTTTTAGTTTAACCGTTCCTAGCTTTCGTAGTTTGAACATGATTACTGAGTAGCTTCCCTTTAGTTTATGGGATAAATTATATAGTTGTTGATTGACTGGATATTGTTGGATTGGACATATCATAAATTTGACTTGGATGCATTTTCATTCAAACTTTGGTTATGTTCGTCATTAGTTTTGATTGGTCACCAATAGTATGGTTTTAGTTTGTTAAGCGAAGTATCGACTAGAGAAATTCGACAATTGGAAAGCTTAGGGTCAACTAGCATTAAAATTGGCTCGAATATTGGTTTCGAATAACGGATCTTCTGATAATTTGATTATTAGCTTAGTTAAAGTTAAAATATCCATGAAAGTAGATGATTGGCTTTGCTATACAATTGACTTCCTTACCAAAAGATCATTGTTGAGACTTTATACGATTATAATACCTAAGGGTCCGCTTGGGAAGGGAGTTAGAGAGGAGGGTAAGAGTTTATAAGGGTAAAGGATGGTGAGGGTATAAGAGTGTTTGTAAGGGTAAACTATTTATCCTTTCTTGGGAACTCAATTAGGAGAGTTCATAAGAGTAAGTATTTAATTGACATATTTACACTTTCATCTTATGTGTAATATAATGGAAGGGTAATGCACTCACACATTAGTTCTATACTCATTCTCTCTACCCCCTCCTCCCCCCTGCTCTCTCTCTCTCTCTCTCTCTCTCTCTCTCTCTCTAATATGTGTGTGTGTGCGCGAAAGAGAAAGAGAGAGAGAGAGAGAGAGAGATGTGTGTGTGTGCAAGAGAGAGAAAGAGTGAGCGAGAGAGAGAGAGAAAGAGAGAGAGAGAGAGAGACGAGTGAGTTGGAGAGAAAGATGGATGTGTGTGTGTGTGTTATGATTCAATTAGGATTAAGGGTAATATGGTCATTTTCTATTTTATATATGTTATAATTTAATGAAACTCTTCCTTACACCCCAAATTGGGGTGTCAGCAAAATAAAAGTTAAAAGGGGTAAAGGAGGGTAAATAACACTTCTCTTTACTCTTCCTTACCCTCCTCCCAAGCAGAGTATAAAAGTTATCCAAATCAGTAAAATACGTGTTCCATCCACTTGTTTGATTCCTAAGTAACTTAGATTTATGCCCTAAAATATTTTAATTCATTTATGTAAACCCTTGAATTTACATTTTTTTTATAGCTAGAATTAGTTTACTAGAAAAATCAAGTTCAAAAACCCAAGCGACTAAGCAGCCAAGTTGGTTATCAAGGAGGCATGTCGGTTGAGTTCAATGGACAACACAAACTGAACTCCTGTCATGCCAAGTTGGTTGAGTTCTTTCTAAGTTTCAATTTTGTAGCAAAACATAAATAAGGGAGCATGAATATTGTGGCGGACGCTTATCAAGGAGGCATGCTCTTTTGTCTTTGGTGGAAGCTCGTGTTTTAGGTTTCCAAGTCATTCAAGAATATTACAAGGAGGATGAAGATTTCCAACCTCATTTGAGCGGAGATAGAGGTCCGTATGTGCTTCAAGAATGGTATCTATTCAATGGAAACAAATTATTCATACCCCAATGTCCTTTGAGGAGATTAATGGTGGAAGAGGTTCATGGAGGAGATCTTGCGGACATTTCGGCATCAATACGACCATAGGCATGCTCAAAGAACACATATATTATCCTAATATGAGAGGATATGTAGACGATGTTGTCTCGAGGTGATTCACTTGCCAACAATCCAAGAGCCAGTTTCATCAAGGTATTTACACATGTCTTCTAGTTATACAAGGTCCTCGAGAGGACTTAAGTAAGGATTTCATAGTGGCACTACCCCGAACTCAAAGGGGACAAGACACAATTATGGTTGTCGTGGACCGATTTTCAAAAATAGCCCACTTTGTTGCATGTGAGAAGACCGATGATTCTACACACATAGCCTCTCACTTTTTAAAAAGATCGTTAGGCTCCATGGGATTCCACGAAGCATAGTGTCGGATCAAGATACAAAATTTGTTAGTCATTTTTGGAGATCGCTATGGAAGTTATTTGAAACAAAGTTGCTTTTTAGGACTTCACTGTTGGGTTGAATGTGGAGACCAATTTTGGGTTGGTCTCTGTCTCTTGGGGAGCAAGGTAGAAGAGTTTGAATGGGAATCAAGTTGATTTGTTCCACTTCTTTTTTGTAATTCCTTTGCTGTAGGGACTCTATTAATCATAAAATTGTGTCAGCCTTGTACAATAAATAGAGCGTAGCTGCTAGGTTTATTGGTATCGCAATTGAGAGTGTTTCATCTTATACCACAATAGATTGACTTGTAATCTCTGTGTCCCTGAAGGAGTTGTGTGAGGCTCATTTGTGAGTGTTGAGTTTTCAGGTTGTAACTCTAGGGAGGTTGTGAGAGATTGAGGAGGTTTGGGAATCTTTGAAACACTGTTGTAATCCTCTGATAATGCATCGTTCGTGGTTTTTTCCCAGTTTGGGGTTTTCCACGTTAGTTCCTTATGTTCAATCTCTATTTATTTTTCACCCATATTATTGTTTGTCTACGAACAACGCCCTAAGTATCCTCACAACTGGTATCAGAGCTTTGGTTGGAGCGTGGTTGATCTGCAAACTGAGAAACAATGGCGGGCGCAATTGTGAAGATTCCGGAGTTCAATGGGAAATACTATGCATGGTAGAGGATGCGCGTTGAGGATGTGCTCCGCCAGCAAAGGTTGCATCTTGTGATGGGTGAAAAGCCAGAAAAGATGGAACATAAGGATTGGGAAGAGCTTGATGGTCAGACATTCAATAGGTCAGGCTGACGCTAGCTCGAAACATGGCTTTCAATGTCAAAGATCAAAAAACGACGAAAGATCTGCTCAAGGCTTTGCAAAACACATATGAGAAACCTTCGGCGATGAACAATGTATATGTGTTACGTCGTTTGTTTGAATTTCAGATGCCTGAGTCTGGTGATATGCATGATAGTATGAATGAGTTGAATATAATATTATCAAAGTAAACCTATGTGGGATTTAATTTCGATGATGAGATGAATGCTAATATACTATTGGCTACCCTACCTAAGTCTTGGGAAAATTTTGTGACTTCTGTAACTTCTTAAAGTAAGAAGGATACGAAACTGAAGTTTGGGGAAATTAGAGACTTTGTCCTGAATGAAGGTATTCGTAGGAAAGATTATGATGTGTCTGAGTCTTCAGGGAATGCTTTTATTGTCAGGGGTACAAGGAATAGTGGGAGCTCGGGTCGGGGTCGATCAAAATCTAGAGGCCGAAACATGAAGCAAGTGTTGTGTTGGAACTAAGGGGATAGAGGTCATTTTCATAGGGATTGTCCCAAACCCAGGAAGAGCAGTCATAGTGACCACGACTCGGTATATTCTACTGAGGATATTGGTGATGCCCTAAGTGTTAGTGTTGACAAGTCAGAAATGATTTGGGTGATAGATTTGAGTGCTTCGTTGCACTCTTCCTCTAATAGAGAGGCCTTTAGCAATTTTGTGAGTGGGAGGTTTGGCAAGGTTAGGCTTGCAAACGGTCACAACCTAAAGGTGCTAGGAAGAGGTGATGTGAACATTAAAACTTCTAGGGGTAGAACTTGGAGGTTGAAGAATGTTCGGTATATCTTGAGTCTGACCAAGAACCTTGTATCTGTGAGTCAATTGGATGAGGAGGGGTTCACGACGAGATTTGGAGATGGTCATTGGAGGGTAACGAAAGGATCACTGGTAATTGCAAATGGCAGGAAAGAGGGGAAGCTATATTCTGTCATTGATAACTCTAATGTGCCTGTTCATGCTCGTCAAAGGCGTGTTAGCTTTTCTGATGAGAGAAGGGTACCAGAAACGAGGAGGTTTCCGGTCGAGGCTACGAGAACGGATGGTCAGCCGAGGAACGCATCTAACCTGCATGGGAATTTGACAAGTTCAACACGAGGTAAAGTCCCAATCCAAAATTCCCCTATGTTGTTGACGATAATGCGTATGTTGAAGTTGTAGGGGCTTGATCAGTTCAAGTGGGAGCCTGTTGCTAAAAGAGGAGTTGATGGTAGGTCAACTAGAACCTCTGTTGATCTTTGCTGAACAAGATCGAGGTGGATGCACTAGAGGATTAGAGGAGGTGTTGAAGTGGTGATTGATGATAATCGACAACATTTACAATTGGTCTCCAATTGGGAGATTGTTTAATTGGTTGAATGTGGAGACCAATTTTGGTTTGGTCTCTGTCTCTTGGTGAGCAAGGTTGAAGAGTTTGAGTGGGAATCAAGTTGTTGATTTGTTCCACTTCTTTTTTGTACTTCCTTTGCTTTAGGGACTCTATTAATCATGAAATTGTGTCAACCTTGTACTATAAATAGAGCCTAACTGCTAAGTTTATTGAGATCGCAATTGAGAGTGTTTCATCTTATACCACAAGAGATTGACCTGTATTCTTTCTGTCCCTGAAAAAGTTGTGTGAGGTTCATCTGTGAGTGTTGAGTTCTCAGGTTGTAACTCTAGGGAGGTTGTGAGAGATTGTAGAGGTGTGAGAATCTATGAAACACTGTTGTAATCCTCTAATAGTGCATAATTCGTGGTTTTTTCCCGGTTTGAGTTTTTTCCACGTTCATTCCTTGTGTTGAATCTTTATTTATTTTTTGCCCTTATTATTGTTTGTCTGCTAACAACGCCCTGAGTATCCTAACAATTGGTATCAGAGCTTTGGTTGGAGCGTGGTTGATCTATAGACTGAGAAGCAATGGCGAGCGCAATTGTGAAGATTCCGGAGTTCGATGAGAAAGACTACGCATGGTGGAGGATACGCATTGAGGATGCCCAATCGAAGCTGCTCACACGATTATGCTACAGGGGCGCACGATCGTATCGTTTTCATTTTCAGAGCAAATTTGAGAATTTCAAAGGGACGCACGATCATGCTACCCTACGACACAATCGTGTTGCCTGTTTTTCTGCAAATTTTATATGTTTTCTCGCCTTTTTTATTTCTCTTAATGCCCCCATAATGACCCCTTTACCCCTACTAATGTATAGTTGAGATACCCTTAAGCTAGATCATTTATAATGGGTGCATCTTTAGCCCCTTGTTGTAATCCTTTGGGTCTATTTTAACCCTCGGGTTTAAGTTATGTCTTTCTTGGGGAAGGATCCAACCCTTTCCCAATATAGTCATGCATTAGGAAGAAAGACACTAAGTTTTAATGATTAATATATGGTATTTTTAAGACCAACTCAAAACTCTTTCCAGAATCTTATTACTTTAACCAAGTTTGCATGACAAAAGAATCTTCTTCTCTAGTTCCACGGTGGAGAAGGATCTCCCTAAGGACTTCAATTCTTTTAAAATATATGTAAACTTGGTGAACATGTCTTTCACGATCTCCCTTTCTCCCATTTGAAATGGTTCATACTTAGTCATCAACAACTCTAATCTCGACTGCATCACTTGGTCGGTACCTATGTCTTGATATTTAAGTAAGACTTCCATCTTCTTTTTCCAGTTTCTCTTGTTTTCCCCTGAGATTAGGGGTTGGATGATCCATGAATGTTGTTGACCTGTTTCGCTAGTGTTGATTCCTTCCATGAGCTTTTCCACAAAGCAGTTAGTCTCTTTATTCAAGTGGACTAGGCTCTGATACCACTTGAAAGAACCCTAGAGGGGGGTGAATAGGGTCTTTTGGAATCTGCACACTTGATGATGAGGACATTAGTTTCTAATCTTGACTTTGTTTAAGATTCAAAAACATAGTATAAAGGAAAACCTTTCTTTTATTGAATTGGCAGAAATAAGGACATTAATTACAATACTAATGCAAACTAGTACTTTCAATAGCTAAAGTGTTTAAGGACCTTGACACAGCTTACAGTAAGGAGATTACAGTCGAGATGTAGGTGATCACGGATACACTTGACATTCACCAGTCAGAATGGTGAAGTTCTCAACTCGTGAAAACAGGCGTTTGTTCCTCTACTACAGAAAGTTTTCTAATCTCACTAGAACAAACCTCTGGTTACTCACAAACTCACCAAAATCTCTTTGGTTACAACTAAGAAACTTTTCACTCAAATTTCCTTCAACCTTCGATTTCTTGCCTTTGAATAGAATTGAATTTTCTACTTATAGTTATGAAATGATTTATAGTCTTCTTGCAGATTTCCTTCCTTGCTGGTGGTCAACGGATATATGGATTGATTTGTTGTTCTCTGTTTCTTGATTTGAGATCATCCGAATTCTTTCCATCTTGGCATTTGATTTCTACCGGATATGTATGCTTTCCATTTTCTTCTTGTGAAAGATTCTGTAAGCATATTAGGGTCTAGAATTAGTATACCAAGCAATATTCAAGATTTTGAATAGTATCGGGCTTTGATATACTTTCCTTAGAAATGTAGCAATTTTATCATTTTCGCGACAAAACCTCTCGGAGGTCCTTTGAGGACTGTGGTGTGAGGTTGTTGTTATAGTTTTGTGTGAATATCATCAGACGGATCCTTTGAGGTCCATGCACCTACAGCGGGGGTTCTACAATCCAGACTTGTAGGACGCTTCTATCAAGGCATCTCCCCAAGTTGTCCGCATATAATATCGATGAAAATTTGAAAGAAGGACTACAACTCCAGATAATAATATTATTTAAAAAATAGCCCTAACTAGTCATTCAACCTGCTGCAAAATTTGGTCTCGATAGATATGATGTAAAGAAAAATCTTCAAGCTACTTGAAAAAGGTTTTTTGATGTCACGGATACTCATGTCAATTTTCCAAAGGATGTGAATAGAGTCTCGAATAGCATGGATGAGGATCACACTATCTCGTTCAGTCTAGACTTTGGAGAGTCCAGCGTAGATTATTAGTCGGAGACCAAAGAGGAATGACAAGGCCTCCGTCATCATAATGGAATGAGTGTTAACAAGCATAGCCCCTATTTTCATTAATCTACTCAAATGGCAACGCAGTACGAACCCAGCTATTGAACCTTGATTGTTGAGCAATCCATCAAAGTTTAGTTTGACCCATCCGAACTCTAGCTATGTCGATCGAACCTGGATATAATTGCGCGGTCAATGACATCTGTAATTGTTGTGGTTGAGGGGAGGTTGATTATGGGAAGATAATCTTCTCCTTGCTCGCCATTCTGTTAAGCTTCTCTTGGCACGAAGGATGACTCTGGTGTCGTTGAAAACAGAGTTGTTGAAGACGCAGCAGTTGCACTTCTTCCAAATACTCAAAATTTGATAGGAAGATTCAGTAGAAGGTGTTGAGTTTTTAAGAGTTTGAAGAACAATAATATCCTTACTATCTACCTGCAAGACTAATATATATATATATAATTACTTCAGTTTAGCTTACTTGAGATTTGCTGTGATAATTTTTACACACTCCACATTTGTGAAATAATTTACCTTACCTCACAATAGCGCTAAGTGTTTTTTATCCTACCTGAAGTTTGGTGTAATTATTATTGCACACCCCACCTTTGTGAAATAATTTTTACCTTACCTCACATAGACTATAAGTGATTTTACCCTATCTGAGGTTTGTTGTAAGTCTTGCTGCAACGCTACAACATAATAAGGATACGACGACTTAACAAAGCTACCGATATCATATTGGTTGCAGAATTTTTTCGCGCGACCGACAGCTTATATATAATGAAGTGTTTAGTTTGGAGTAGGGGTATTCTTTATTTATCATTTTTTATTATTTTTTACAGTGAATAACTTACATCATGAAGGGTATGAATCAACAACTAGCTATGTATGGGTAGATTCACATTTTGGTGGAAATCGACGACCGTGAAAGGGTTTAAGATTGATCTACGTGATTTGCAATGGAGAGGATAGTAAGGGAGGAATGAGAGGTTAGGGAAAGTTTAATGGAGCATAGATGATGGAGACTGAGATTTCATTGTAGATTGTTTCCTATTTTCTTCCTAAGATGACATTGTTGAATAGTTAGTGAAATTTAATGAGGGAATTAATGTATTACTTCTATCAAGATCCCACATGGATAGAATAATGTAATCCCTAGCTCCTAGAGAATATAAATAGGTTTTATTAATAATGTCTCACATGGACAAAGTAAGTTATATTATAGCTCTTTATAAGTTAAAGAGTTATATGGACTTACAAATAAATAAACCATGGACTGGGCTAAAATGTGCTTGGGTTAAGCTTCAATGCGAACCATTTAACCGCACATGCACACCCGCGCGCGATGTGGGTTGTAGGGCGCTTATTAGGCGCACGTGAGTTCGGAGCAAAGGAGCAACTATAATAACCAATCCTTTTTTTTTCCTTTTCCTTTATAATAATTTTATAGTTGACAGGGTTGGTTGCTTACAGTTATGAACTGACATTAGCAGTTTTCCACAAACTGTTCTTATCCATATCTTGTACAATGGATAGAGATCAGGCAACCATGAGGGATTGATGATTATATATATTCGTTAATCCAGGAAACTTTGTTGTATCCTGGAGACACACGAATTCGCATGAGGAGCAAATCTTGTCTTAACGAAAGTGATCACATTCACGCCTCAAAGCATCAATCCCATCTCTGAATTTCTAACAATTTTAAAACAAGATTTTCTATGGCTGATTCAGACATTGCATTCAGAATCATGAATCAAGATCTCATAAGGTTGGACAAGTTTGATGGCACAAATTTCATGCGATGGAAGGACAAGATCTTATTCATGTTGACAGCACTGAAGATTGCATATGTTCTGGATGCAAACTTGAGCGATCTACCGAACCCATCAAAGGAGGAACAAGAGAAAATGGATCCTGGAGGGATTCAAAAATTGAATGAAGCAAAGAAGAAACGGGAGGAGGACGAATTTCTATGTAGAGGACACATTCTGCAATCCCTGTTGGAACGTCTGTACAAGTTGTACGTTTCATGGAAGTCACCAAAGGACATCTGGAAAGCCCTCGAAGAAAAATACAACACAGAGAGACAAGGTACTGACAAATTTCTTATGATGAAGTACTTTGATTTTCATATGTCAGATGATATACCTATTCTAGACCAAGTGCATGAGTTGCAGGTTCTTGTCAATAGATTTCATGATCTTCAGGTTAAGATATCATAGTCACTTCAAGTGGGGGCGATTATTGCAAAATTACAACCCACATGGAATGACTACAGGAAGAAACTTCTGCACATGTCAGAAGATTTCACTGTTGAAAAAATACTCAGACATCTCAGGATTGAGGAGGAGAATCGTAAAAGAGATGTTGTGTATTTAGCCAATAGTTCAAAGGTTAATGTCGTGACTGAGGAGAAGTCTAAGACAAAGAAAGACAAATCCCTTAAGGCAAAGAAAGACAAGTCCACTTTCAAAGGCAAGGTTACTAAGGGTGTTAAGAAGCAGAATAGTCATTGTTACTATTGTACGGGCAAAGGACATTACATTAAAGATTGCAAGAAAATGAAGGCTGATTTGGCGGCCAAGAATGGAGATTCTTCCAAGGCTAACATGGTAGAGGAGAACATAAAGGACTTGATTGCCATGGTATCTAATCTTTATTTAAATATGATTACTGAGATACATATGGCTAATGTAGGCAAGCCTTCTGGTTGGTGGTATGATACAGGTGCCTCTATACATGTTTGTTATGACAGGTCACAATTTAAAGCTTATGAAGTTGTGGCAGATCGTGAGGTCCTCATGGGGAACAACACTCCGGCCAAAGTCCTTGGACTAGGAACGGTAGAGTTGAACTTCACATCAGGGAGGAAACGCACGTTGGTGAATGTCTTTCATGTTCCAGATATGAGGAAGAATCTAGTTTCAGGAAATATTTTGAATAAGAAGGGATTTGTAGTTGTAGTAGATTCAAATCAGATTGTTATTACTAAGAACACTGTATTTGTTGGCAAAGGTTATGATTGTGAGGGCATGTTTAGACTAAGTCTGAATGAAATAAATGAAGTACCTAGTTCTGCTTATCTTGTTGATTCTTATTCAGTTTGGCATGCTAGGCTAGGACATTTAAATTTCAATTCGTTGAAGTTTATAATCAAGGATGGGTATTTCTCTTGTCAGTAAGATTCAAATGTTTCTAAGTGTGAAATCTGCACTCAGGCTAAATTCACTAAAAACCTTTCCCTAAGGTTGAGAGAAATACACAAATTCTAGACTTGGTTCATTCTGACATATGTGAAATGAATGGAATGCTTACTAGGGGTGGTAAAAGATATTGTATCACATTCATTGATGATAGTTCGAGATACACTTATGTATATTTATTGCGAACTAAGGAGGAAGCATTTGACATGTTCAAACGCTACAAGGCTGAAGTTGAGAATTAAAAGGAAAAAAGAATTTAAATTCTAAGGAGTGATAGGGGATGGGAATATTTCCCAATTGAATTTGATGAATTCTGTGAGAACCATGGTATCATCCATCAAAGAACAGCCCCTAGAACACCTCAATAGGATGACCTTGCTGAAAGGAAAAATCAGACTCTATGTAATATGGTTAATGCCATGTTATTAAATGTTGATTTGCCAACAAATTTATGGGGGGAAGCACTCTTAACTGTCTTCCATGTCCATAATCGAATTTCTTCTAAGAAAACAAAGGTATCTCCATATGATGTGTGGAAAGGAAGAAATCCTAACATTAAATACTTCAAAGTGTGGGGGTGTATTGCCTATTATAGAGTTTCTGATCAAAAGAGGACTAATTTAGGCCCAAGGGCAATCAAGAGTATTTTTGTAGGTTATGCTGAAATTTCTAAAGTATACAGGATGTTGGACTTACAATCTAATGTGATTGTAGAGACTAGAGATGCAGAATTCTTTGAGAATACCTTTATGAAAGCTAATGCATCTCAACCAACACCTACAATTAGGAACTATCCTGATATACCATTAGGTGGGGGTGTTCACAGTGTGATTCGGTGCGGTGACGGTTTCACGAAGCGGTGCACCGGCCAAAACTGTTTTCCGAAATCATGAACCAGAACCGTCACTAGAAAACCCGATTTTTTTAAAATGGTGCACCGGATTTAACGGTGCGGTGTCACTGGTTAACCAGAACCGCCTTTATTTCCATCAAAATTGAAAAATCATCGTTCAATAAAAATAAAAAAAAAAATCAAGCTCAGTTCCGATTTTTCGAGTGAAATTGCAAATTAAGAAATCGGGTTTTGGGTACTTGACTTGGGTAGTGGGCTAGAGGTCACTAGTCAGTGGGCTAATTCTTTCTACTGGTACACAACCTTTTTTTAGGAGTTGATTATGCTCCTTTTAATTTAATATTTGTGTAAATTTTTTTTTAATCAAAATTTATATATATATATATATATATATATATATATATATATAAATTTTCTCTCTCTTGTCTCTCTCTTGGCGATTTGGGCGAATTTGGGATCTGCTTCCTGAGTCCAGGGCCCTTGGCCCTCGCTATGGCAAAGACCAGGAAGAACACCATCCGACAACAAGCCAAGAAGCCGAAGAAAGACATTCCGAGCACGAATACAGCAACAATCGAAGGTGAATCAAAAGAGACCTCCAACACTGTCGCTGTTGCTGAGACTGACATTGGATCTCAGGCAAACCAATCGGAAATTGCTGAACCTTCAGACCGGAATTCATATCCAGCTCAAGAGGTAAAGAATCATACTTATGCCCATTAGGAACATAGGAAAACTACATCTTATGTTTCCCTGCTAGATCCAGACGAGGGCAGCAACCTTGAGTTCATCGAAGCAAATGTAATTGATGGATCCCCAATTGCAAAGATTGAAAAAGAATATGTTCAACAAGAAATCGACTATTGGAAATCATCTATCCTTTGTCGAGTGGTTGGGGCAAATCCTCATTTTCCAGTTATCGAAGGCTTTATCAAGCGGATCTGGTCTCAATATGATATGGGGAAAATTGCTACTGTGCGAAAAGGTATTTTTTTGGTGCGTTTCAACAAAGAAGCAGAACAAGAAGAGGTACTAAAAAGATGTATCTATTTTTTTGATAAGAAGCCTTTTGTAGTCAAGCCATGGAATCCTTCACAAACAATAAACATAGCTGATTTTCAAACACTTCCAATCTGGATCAAATTTTAGCATTTGGATATCCAATATTGGAGCACACAAAATCTCAGCAGGCTAGCTAGTCTAGTTGGAATACCAAAGACAGATAAAGCCACAAAGGAAAGAATAAATCTCACCTGTGCTCGTGTATTGGTGGAGGTTAAACTGGATGGCCAATTTCCAGAGCAGATAAAATATGTCAATGAGGAAGATGTGGTGATAACACAAACGGTGGAATACGAATGGAAACCTACTACATGTGGTTATTGCCAGATGCTGGGTCACATAGAAGCAGAATGTAAAAAGAAGATCAAAGCAGATGACAAAAAGATCAGCACAAATCAAACAAAGCAAAGCAAATCAACTCAGGAGTGGAGAATCAAGTGAAAGACAGGGCAGTTGATGATGATGGCTTCATCAAGATCACCTCTTCTAGGAGAGACACATATAAGAGTCATCGTCCAACCACAAATCACAGCATTTCTGCCCCTCCCATTGCAAATCAATTCCAACTCCTAGAAGGAAATGAGGAACAGAATGCAGATGAATCCCATGTGAATTCAATGACAGAAGGAGAAACAGAAGATGAGGGGAGTGAGAGCTCCTCAGGATCTGATCAAGATCCCCTATGAAGATCATCACATGGAATGTAAGGGATCTCAATGACCCCAGAAAGCAAGAAGATATCAATATCTTCCTGCGTGGCACAAAAGTGAGTATTGTTTGCTTGCTTGAAACAAAAATCAAACCAGAAAAGGAGCACACCTTGACCAAAGGTATGTTTAACTCTTGGGCATCCTGCAATAATTTTAATATCCATAGAGGAGGTCGCATTTTTCTTGCTTGGAAGACAAATAAGGTTGTTGTCCAGTTGATCCAGAAAGATACACAAACTCTGCACTGTCATATCACAGACTACAACACAAATACAAAAGCCTACTACACTTTTGTGTATGGTTTCAACATAATTGAAGATAGAGTTCCTCTCTGGGACAAATTGAAAAGTATTTTAGCTCACATGGATGCAACATGGTGTATTATAGGGGATTTTAATTCTGTCCTTCATGAGCGAGACAGAACTAATGGGACAACAATCAATCATTTTGAAACCCATGATTTCAAGTGTTGTATTGATTATTGTCAACTTGCTGAACTAAACTGTCATGGAGCACCATATTCTTGGTCCAATGGGCATGTCCAGTCGAAGATCGACAGGATTTTCTATAATGAGGATTGGTTGTTGGCCAATGACCACATGATGGGGACTTATTTGCAACAAAGTTTATCTGATCATAAACCAATTTGTCTTGTGCTTACAGCAGGTACTCAACCGAGTACTCGTTTTCGTTATTGTGATATGTGGGCAAATTATACAGAGTTTGCAAATATTATTCACGGCGCAATCAATAATAGGAGGAAAGGATCCCATATGCATACAATCTATCACCTTCTGAAGTCCCTTAAGCTTGTTCTCAAGTCATTGAATCGCAGAAATTTTAATGACATTCATCAACAGAGTGAGAATGCCAGGAAAAAGTTGATAAACATTCAGGATCAGTTAACTGCAGATCCTACTTGCCAACAACTTCTTGCAGATGAAGCTGAAGCAAAGAAGAATTATAGGGTTATATTAGATTCTGCCGAAAAGCTGATTTCTCAACAATGCAAGCTACATGCCAATGCCTTTGGGGATAGTTGCTCAAAGTATTTTTTCAGTAAAATGAAAAGGAGGAAATTAGCAAGCACTGTCCATACTTTGACAGATCAAGATGGAACCCCTATAACAGGTTTTCAGATATTGGAAACTATCTTGTAGATTATTTCCATAAATTATTGGGTGAGAACCAAGGCTAAAGACAGACTATCAACCAGCACATTATGCTGAATGGTCCAGTACTTTCTATTCAACAACAGGTTCAGCTGTGTGTGCCTTTCACAAACCAGGAAATCAAGGCTGCACTTTTCTCGATCCCAAACATCAAATCCCCAGGGCCAGACGACTATTCCGGTGGTTTTTTCAAACACACATGGCGTCAACTAGAAGGCATATTTTGTGCGGCAATCAAGGAATTCTTTGAGACTAGAAAGATGCTCCCTGCTCTAAATTCAACAATCGTAACTCTCATACCCAAGATTGAGAACCCAAACTCAGCTTCAGATTTCCGGCCAATAGCTTGCTGCAATACATTTTATAAAATGTCTCAAAGCTGATTGCTTCAAGACTTCGCGCAGTCCTCACAAATATGGTAAATGAAAGCCAAACAGCTTTCATCCTCGGGAGAGAGATGCTTTACCATGTTCTAATGTGTCATGAGCTGAGTCGGGGCATCCGTAGAAAACACACTCAATCAAAATGCATATTCAAGATAGATCTGAGGAAAGCTTTTGACAGCGTGCAATGAGACTTTATAAAGGAACTACTTCATGGCTATAAATTCCCAACACAATACATTGACAGGATCATAAGCTGCATTTCTACCCCAACTTATACCATCCAGATTAATGGCGGCAATTATGGATATTTCAAGGAAACACAAGGGCTACGTCAAGGAGACCCCATCTCACCCCTCCTTTTCGTTCTATCCATGGAATATCTATCTAGCAGCTTGGCTTTTGCTTCGCAAGATACCAAATTCTAATTTTTCCCAAGGTGTACGGATCTCAAACTCACTCATCTCATTTTTGCCGATGATTTAATGATCTTCAGTGCTGCGGACACTTACACAGTCCAAAAGATCATGGATATTCTGCAACATTTCAAGAACACGTCGGGGCTCACTACAAACGCCAGTAAATCAACTGTTTTGATCAATGGAGTCCCCCACCAGATCAAAAATGAGATCAAACAAATCACTGGTTTTGAGGATGGGAATATGCCCTTCTATTACTTGGGTATGCCAGTTACAGACGACAGATTAAGCAAAATGGAATGCCGGAAACTTGTTGATAAAATCACTTCGAGAATCAGAAGTTGGAGGACGAGCAATATATCATATGCTGGCAGAGTAGTTCTTATCAATAGTGTCATCATAGGTGCGTTCACTTTCTGGGCCTCAATGATGATCATCCCTCAACAAGTCATTGATCAAATCACAAAACTCTGCCGAAATTTTCTCTAGGGGGCTGATGACACCTATGCAAAAGCCCCGCCCATTAGTTGGCAGACGGTCTGCAAATCCAAAGCTTGTGGGGGTTTAGGCATTAAAAATCTAAAATACGGGAACACTGCCCTGGTCACAAAGCAAGTTATGGCAATTGTTGGCTACAAAGAAAGCCTTTGGATAAAATGGATTCACGAACGATACATCAAAGGCCGAGACTGGTGGGAGTATCAACCAAAGGGGGACATGTGTTGGTACTTTAAAAAATTATGTGCAGTAAAGGAACGCATCAAAGGAACAGGGATCCCCCGAGATCACTATTCAGTGAAGGAAGGCTACAAAGCGTTAAGTGGGGAAGACACAAGATGGCACTGGGCAAGGGTGGTTTGGAACAAATTCAACAATAAAAAACATTCTTTTTATGATTGGGTGGCCATACACGGCAAACTCAAAGTGAAAACCAGGCTTCACATTCCCAATCTCCCACTTACTTGTCCAATGTGCAACCAGCACGATGAAACTATTGGTCATCTCCTCTACAGTTGCACTTTTGCAGAAGGGATAAGAAGACATCTTCACAACTGGATACATCTTCCTAGGGCGTCTACATGGGAAGAATGAGGTCGAAAACTATTAAACCTAAAATGTGATAGGCATCGAAAGCAAGTAATCTACGCTATCTATGCTTCTTACATCTACAATATCTGGCAAACTCGGAACACAAGTGTTTTCAAGAACACCAGGACAGCTCCGGAGCAAGTTTTTTGTAGCATTAAGCATCACCTCAGGGATAGGACTCTTTTTCTTGTTAGAAATACACAAAAACATACAAAATACTTAGACATACTGTGTCCTTAATTTTGTAATTTGGCATTTTTTTGCCTTATTTGATTTCAATGAAATTTCACATATTTTACTATATATATATATATATATATATATATATATATATATATATATATATATATATGATAATTGGATTCTAAGAATCCCTACTTTCACCAATTGGACAATGGTGGACCATACTTTCACTTTGTATTCTGGTGGTAAAAAAAAATATTGGATTGTAGTGGGATATTTTCAAGGGAATCATAGATTTTGTGTTGCATTTGATTCAAAACTTAGTATAACACCTTACAATGATTGTTAATGAATTTACAGCGTTTCTCCAAAAAAAATTCATTTTTTAACTATTTTTTACGATTTTTTCACTTTTATTATTTTTAAAAAATCATAATAATTATTTGGAGTCTCCAAAAAATAATTTAAAATTTTTTTTAGAAACTACAATTCATTAACTTTCTAAGGGTAGGAACGAAAAAAACAAAAACAATATAGTGTAGGAATGAAAAAAAAAAAGAATGTGGAGGTGGAGGTGGATTTGGTACCACTACAATCCTTCTTTTTTTTTTTTGACCACCAGAATACAAAGTGAAAGTACGGTCCACCATTGTCCAATTAGTGAAAGTAGAGATTATTAGAATCCAATTATCCTATATATATATATATATATATATATATATATATATATATATATATATATATATATATATATATATATATATATATATATATATATATATATATATATATATATATATGGAAATTGGATTCTAATAATCCCTACTATCACAAATTGTATGACAATAATCCCTACTATCATTTTGGATTCTGGTGGTCCAAAAAAAAAATAAAATTGTATTGTAGTGGTACCAAATCCATCACCACATTCTTTTTATGTTTTCCATGCCTACCCCATATTGTTTTTGTTTTTTTGGTTCCTACCCCTAGATAGGTAACGAAGTGTAGTTACTAAAACATTTTTTAAATTATTGTTTTGAGATTCCGAGCAATTATTATGATTTTTTAAAAGGAATAAAATTGAAAAAATCATAAAAAATTGAAAAAAATTGAAAAAAATTGGGAAAAATGCTGTAAATTCATTAAAAATCGTGGTAAAGTGTTATACAAAGTTTTGAATCAAATGCAACACAAAATCTATGATATTTAGCGTATACACTCGATTTTGTCCCACTATAATACAATTTTTTTTTTTGGACCACCAGAATCCAAAATGATAGTAGGGATTATTGGCATACAATTTGTGATAGTAGGGATTATTAGAATCCAATATCCCTATATATATATATATATATATATATATATATATATATATATATATATATATATATATATATATATATATATATAGGGAAATTGGATTCTAGTAATCCCTACTTTTGCAAATTGGATGGCAATAATCCCTACTTTCAATTTGTATTCTGGTGGTCCAAAAAAGAAATTGTATTGTAGTGGTACCAAATCCATCACCACATTCTTTTTATTTTTTTCATGCCTACCCCATATTGTTTTTGTTTTTTTGGTTCCTGCCCCCAGATACGTAATGAAGTGTAGTTATTAAAACATTTTTTAAATTATTTTTTTGAGATTCCGAGGAATTATTATCATTTTTTAAAATGAATTAAAATTGAAAAAATCATTAAAAAAATTGAAAAAAAATTGAGAGAAATGTTGTAAATTCATTAAAAATCGTGGTTAAGTGTTATACAATGTTTTGAATCGAATACAACACAAAATCTATGATATTTAGGGTATACTCCCGATTTTTACAATACAATTTTATTTTTTTTTGGATCACCAGAATACAAATTGAAAGTAGAGATTATTGTCATCCAATTTGCAAAAGTAGGGATTATTAGAATCCAATTTCCTTATATATATATATATATATATATATATATATATATATATATATATATATATATATATATATATATATATATATAGGGAGATTGGATTCTAATAATCCCTACTATCACAAATTGTATGCCAATAATCCCTACTATCATTTTGGATTCTGGTGGTCCAAAAAAAAATAAAATTGTATTGTAGTGGGACAAAATCGAGTGTATACGCTAAATATCATAGATTTTGTGTTGCATTTGATTCAAAACTTTGTATCACTTTACCACGATTTTTAATGAATTTACAGCATTTCTCCCATTTTTTTTCAATTTTTTATGATTTTTTCAATTTTATTCCTTTTAAAAAATCATAATATTTGCTCGGAATCTCAAAAAAATAATTTAAAAAATGTTTTAGTAACTACACTTCGTTACCTATCTAGGGGTAGGAACCAAAAAAACAAAAACAATATAGGGTAGGCATGAAAAAAATAAAAAGAATGTGGTGATGGATTTGGAACCACTACAATACAATTTTATTTTTGTTTTACCACCAGAATAAAAATTGAAAGTATGGATTATTGCTATCCAATTTGCAAAAGTAGGGATTATTAGAATCCAATTTCCCTATATATATATATATATATATATATATATATATATATATATATATATAGGGAAATTGGATTCTAATAATCCCTACTTTCACCAATTGGACAATGGTGAACCGTACTTTCACTTTGTATTCTGGTGGTCCAAAAAAAACAAAATTGGATTTGAGTGGGACACCGGCGAGTTGAGTGGTGGTGACTCGGTGGTTTGTTGACATGGCACGTTGGGCATGAGTTTGACCGGTTTGACTTTTTTTTTTTTTTGCCATGTCACACATAAAACAGATGTCTTGCCTAATTTTTGTTTTTCTTATTGACACCTAGGATTTAAAAAAAAAAAAAACCCTCCCTTACACTTATCTTTCTCTCTCTTGTTTCCGTTTCCAGTTATCTTCTATCTCTCTCTCCCCTCTCTCTCTCTCTCTCTCTCTCTCTCTCTCTCCTCTCTCTCCCTCCTCCAAGTCTCTTGCTCAACCACCACCATGAACACCACCCACTCCCCTCTTCTCTCTTTCCTCCTCCTCCTGCCCAATTTTTCTTTTAATATAGTGGTTATCGTGTGGGGAGACACTTATTTAGATTAAACAATACATATCCGGCCACCAAATTGCGTTTGACACTAATTTCACACAAGTGCTTTCCTCCTCAGCAATCCATCCACGTATCCAACAAATTCAATCCTAACATCTTGAGTGTTTTCAACTATTGCCATTGTTGCCTCCCCCATGTTCATTGTTTCAGTTGTATCCATATTATATCATCCCAAATTTACGCGAGCATTACTCAAGGACAAGAACAGATCGAAACAAACATGAGAATGGAACAAAAACAGAACCAATTCCAGAGCAAACTTCAGTACAAATCAAATCAAACACAAACGCATTAAATTCCGGAACTAATTACATCAAAAACTGAACAAATCGTTCACAAACCCAAACCCCAGAATCGATCGACATGAGCAACATGAGAATCGAACAAAAACAGAACCAATTCCAGAGCAAACTTCAGTACAAATCAAATCAAACACAAACGCATTAAATTCCGAAACAAATTACATCCAAAACTAAACAAATCGTTCACAAACCCAACAGAATCGATCGACATGAGCAAAAACAAATTATCAAACATGAACAAACTAAATCTTAACTTAATTCTAAACTCCGATTGACGATTTTTGGGTTGTCACCCCTCAAAAACCGACCTTCCCTGAGAATCGACTCCCGATCTTCTTCTTCTTCTTCTACCTCTTTTATACTTGAAACCGATCTCATCCCTTCAAATCTCGACCGTCGATCATCGAATCTTGACAGCTGTGATGTGTTGGAATCGCACTAGGACAGTGATGATGATGATGATTGCATCGACCATGGCTCATTGAGATGAGATGAATCAGATGGGATGAATCAGATGAGAAAAGAAGAAAGAGGCGAAGAGAGAGAAAGAGGATCTGAGAATGAGGAAAAGGGAAAGAAGAAAAAGAACAGAGAAAGAAAGATGGGAAAGAATAAAGAAAGAAAGAGAAAAAGAGGATCTGAGAATGAGGAAAAGGGAAAGAAGAAATAGAACAGAGAAAGAAAGATGGGACAGAATAAAGAAAGGAGAAAAAGGAAACGGGAAAGAGAAAAGGAAGAAAGAGGAAAGGAAAAGGAAAAATTATATCCTAAGTGTCAAGAAAAAAAAAAGAAAATTAGGCAAGACGTGTGTTTTATGTGTGACATGGCAAAAAAATAAAAGTCAAACCGGTCAAACTCGTACCCAACGTGTCATGTCAGCAAACCACCGAGTCATCGCCACTCAACTCGTCGGCGTCCCACTCAAATCCATTTTTTTTTACCACCAGAATACAAAGTGAAAGTACGGTCCACCATTATTCACTACAACAAATCGTCACTTGTGCCAGGGAAAATCTAAAATCGTGGCAATTTCTAAGTCTTGCCACGGGAAAATTTTATATGACATTTGATGTGTAAAAATATGCCATGGACTACAACTCCCGTGGCAAAAAATATACTTATGCCACGGGAAAATATCACCTGTGGCAAAAAATACTTATGCCACGGGAAACTATCACCCGTGGCAATAACATGCCACAGACTAGAACATCCGTGGCAAAAAAAACTTATGCCACGGGAAAATATCACCCGTGGCAATCACATGCCATGGAAAAATATCATCTGTGGCAATAATTCAGCATAAACGGATGAACTATAACTAATGTGGCCAAAAAATACTTATGTGAATCCAGAAAATTAGGGATGGTAGTCAAATCCAACTTCGAAGCAAATACACTCTGATGCGAATAAGAAAAATCCAATCCGAATCAGATAAAATGAAATTTGTATCTGAATCCGACTAAATATGTCTGACTTCGATTATAAGTACTGGATCGGAGCAGTTATGGACATGATGACCGCCTCCAATGTGTTGAAGTCCGACGAAGTATGATTACAATAATAAATATATAAAGAAAATTGAAAAATCATAATATGACTAAATTTCAGAATTGAACGGAGGATATGAAGCTTAGTCGTTTTCCTTTAAATTTTCTTAAGGAAAATGGAGCGCGTGTTGTCAATATTTTGGTCAGTGAACATTCATCTGGGTTTTAGTGAGGTTGATTTCCTTGTGTTTGGTGCTATTATTTATATTGATATATATATATATATATATATATATATATATATATATATATATATATATATTGGCAGCGAACATCAATTTTAGTAGTTGGCATGTCTTTGATATGTTGATATATATATATATATATATGGAAGTGTTGAGAGGAAAATTTGGTTTATCCTCTCTAAGATACTTATATATGTGGGGAATATATAAAGCCCATTTCCACACTTATAAAAGTGGGGATGTTCAAAAATAATATATTTAAAATAATTTTCTGGAAAAAATCAAATTTATTATATATATATAAATATATATTGGAGAAAACGGAAAATCATTTCCATTAACAAAACAGAATTACAACCTAACAAAGGAGAGAGAAAACAATCTCACCCCACAGCAACTACGCAACACCTCATACATCAAAACAGCCAAGTAGACAAAACACAAACTCAGCTGAGTTTATACATCACATCATTAGAATTTATAGCAGCAATACTAATAATCTCCGTATCCAAATTCTTGTATACTCTCTGATTTCATTCATGCCAAGCATGAAAGAATACCACAACAAAAATTAAGGAATGAGTATCCCTCTGATTTCTACTCAAACCAACAAACCACTTAAGATGAGCATTCCAGTTAAAAGCAAACTACCCACAACAAACTTATTATATATATATATATATATATATGTATATATATATATATATATATATATATATATATATATATATATATATATATATATATATATATATATATATACACACACACTTGTGTTATTATTATTTTTATTATGTTTCTTTTTTTAAACCCTGTGATAATTTCCTTTTTTCATTTAACATTTCAGAAACTCTGTGAAATTAAATCAGATTTTCTGGAATAGATCAAATTTCTATTTTTCCAACTATCTGAAACCATATTTTTTCAGTAAAAATTCAAGTGTTAACTAGATTTCAATAAGCCCCTAAGCAAGCACCAAATAGTACTCCTTATTTGTTGGAGAATTTGACATGTACTTAATAAAACTATTTTAGTAAATTGTCTATTCACAAACCTTATTATAGGATATGAATAGTTAAAAGAAATTTATATTTAATTAATATATAATGATAAAGTTGCGGGTCACCCCAAATACTAAAATGAGAGTGATTATAGGTATCTCAACCCATCAAAATGCAAAGAATTTATCTTTTTGCCAAATAAAAATTCAGATAAATAACATAACTACAACCTTTTCATTAAATGTGACCCTTATACTTATTTCTCTATTTATTTTTGAAATCATGCGTCTCTCCTCTCTCTCTCCTTTCACTAAAAATTATGAATCCACATTAACTCTCTCTCTCCCTCCTCAAAATACATGTGCTCTTCAATGTTTAATTGAATTGACGAGTTTTTAATTAGGGTTTTTTTAAGAAGGTTGTGTCTTTCAGTTACTTTATTCTAATTTTTTCAAGAAAAGTTTGTCCAATTCATTTTAGATTTCATTTGGATTTACATAGGATTCATTTGATTACGTCGGAAAAAATGATTAAAATTGGAAAAAAATGATAGAATAATATGATAGAGTACATAACAATATGAAACAATTTGTAGTCACACGTAAATATACATAAAGTTGGCTCAAATTTAATTATCATTTACATGAATTTATGCAAAGTTGGATTACGATGAGTATATGTCCAATTTTAAGGGGAGAAATAATTAGATTAGAATAGAATATTTTTTTAGGTGATAAATTTTAATAATTCATTAATTTTTCAAATTTAAATTTTAATTAAAAAAGATATTCATGATATTATGATAGCATCTCTAACAATATGACACAATTTGTAGTCACACCTAAATATATATAAAGTTGACTAAAATTTAATTATCATTTATATGAATTTATATAAAGTTGGACTAGGATGAATATATGGCAAAATATTCATCTATGTAATTTTAAGGGGACGAATCATTAGATTAAGATATAATATTTTTTAGGTGATAATATTGTGATTGTCGCCTATAATATTGTGAATATCTTTTTTCATTAAAATTTAAATTTTATAATAATTGGTTTTCCGGGTTTAGACAAACCCGACCGGGGAACCAGAAAACTAAAAACACTTGAACCGATGACTGGAACGATTACCATTTTGTCCGAGTTTTCGGTATAGGTTTTTTTGGGTCGCCCGGTCCAAACCAGAATAGTACGTTTGTACCATAATAATAATAATAAAATAATTATTTAATTCCGAACCATGTCTTATTGAGTACAATACGAACAAAATACTCAAGATTTTTCTGTTTGGTTTTTTACTCAACTTAATTGCATGTATATTTATATTTTGTTTAATTATTTTTACATCTTGCACTTTCAAATTTGTATATTTTTATTTGCATAATTTATTATCGTACCTTAATATGATAATATAATGTATATTAGGTATAATTTTTTATATTTTTGCATCTTGCTCTTTCACATTATTGTTGTCTCAATTTAATTGTTGGCCTTACATGTTTTATAATTTTGTGTTTTTTTTATTTGAACAATTTCGTTATGTTATGTTTTCATTTGATAATAACATTAATAATTTTTCGTTCTTTTTAATTTATATCCCCATTTATATATAGTTTAATTTTTACTATGTACCGTGCATCGCACGGATTCAGACTAGTGTCAAATAATAATATAAACACAAAACTAGAATGAATACGACATAGTCAACATATATATATATATATATATATATATATATATATATATATATATATATATAGGATAATTGGATTCTAATAATCCCTACTTTCACCAATTGGATAATGGTGGACCGTACTTTCACTTTGTATTCTGGTGGTCCAAAATGAAATAAAATTGGATTGTAGTGGGATATTTTCAAGGGAATCATAGATTTTGTGTTGCATTTGATTCAAAACTTAGTATAACACTTTACAATGATTTTTAATGAATTTACAGCGTTTCTCCTAATTTTTTTCATTTTTTTACGATTTTTTCATTTTTATTATTTTTAAAAAAATTATAATAATTATTCGGAGTCTCAAAAAATTAATTTAAAAAATGTTTTAGAAACTACAATTCATTAACTTTCTAAGGGCAGGAACGAAAAAAACAAAAACAAGATATTGTAGGAATGAAAAAAATAAGAAGAATGTAGAGGTGGATTTGGTACCACTACAATCCTATTTTTTTTTTTTTGGACCACCAGAATACAAAGTGAAAGTACGTTCCACCATTGTCCAATTGGTTAAAGTAGGGATTATTATAATCCAATTATCCTATATATTTACCATTAGAAGAAATAAATATACTATCAAAGCAATATTTATAAAAACTAAAATTTACATAATATAATTAATATATATATACTTACTAATACTAATACTATATATATGAAAAATACAAGATCCTATTGCAAAAATTAAATGGTCAATTGGTTAGAATATGGAAAACAAAATTTTAAAAAAGAAAAGAATAGAATTAGGGAAATAAAGTAAAAGAAATATGGTAATATGGTAAAGTTTCATGTAGAATTAGGTAACTTCCTTTCGTTCAATTCATTATTGCCGTGGCTCCTCCATCCCTTGTGTTCTCTTGCGTGCCATTGAATTCAGTAGGTAACCTCCTCCGCCTCCTCCTCTTCCTTCTTCTTCTTCTTCTTCTTCTTGGGCCATTGATATTCACATTGGTGTTGCTGTTTTCATGTTTGGCCATCAATACTTTTAATTGGAAGTTTTCGCACATTCTTTTCTCCGGCTGAGACTTATCTTGGTCGTCCAATTCAGACCTCCATCATCGGAATTTTGCTTCTTGGTCGGCCAATTCAGCAGGTAACATATGTGTTCTTCTAATTCTTCTTCTTCGACCATTGAAATTATTGGATTACTTGGATTTATGTGTTCAATTTTATTGTCTTCAATTTTATTGGAGGTTTACGATCAACTCTTTCACTGACATATATCTACACATGATCAAGATCTAAACTAACTCAAATAGTAAGCTACTTATATAGCTAGCTAGGCTATTACATATAGCCAGCTCAAAAGAATGATAAGCCTAGATTAGCAACAAACTAACAGTTAGATACTACCAATGGATACTCCTAATTTGATGGCCATATATAGAAACAATAAACAATCGAAGACTGGCCCAAAATAATCCCAAAAGAATCAATGCAATCTTGATAGCTAGCTATGTAATTAGCTAATGTATAGATCAATCAATGTGAAGCGAAGATGTGTGTTGAAATCCCGCAATGATAGCAGACAAATCATAATGTAACGCCCCGGAAATTCAATTATAAAAAGTTAAAGTCAAACTAACGTTAACAGACAAAACTTAGCAGAAGACTTCGAATTTAGTTTGGGCGTCACTGCCGTACCCCCGAAGGAATACAAAGCGAGAAAGGAAAACACAACTGTCTGCTAACGGTAACTACTAACAACTCCAAAACAAAACTTTAAGATTTCAAAACAAAACCTTAATATTTCATAACGAAAACAATATAACAAGATTCAAGGTCTTCTAGACTCGTCGTCCTCACTTCTAATTCCCGTCCCCAGCATTTAGACCTTCACCTGAAAACAAAACATTTCAAAAATGAGGGGGAAATCTCAATAATGTCTACCCCTAACGTTTAAAACAGTTTAAGTTCATTTCAATTCATTTTGGGGAGAGGGATCAAATCAAACGTTTTACAAACCTTTAATCCCATACTGTTTCCTCAACCCATCCAATCCCTATTTTAATTTGCGGGCGGGATACCAAATCCCTTAAAGTAACATCGCCTACCAAAGGCATCAAGAACATCGCCTACCAAAGGCATCAAGAACATCGCCTACCAAAGGCATAAATAATATCGCCTACCAAAGGCATCAAAACATCGCCTACCAAAGGCATCAAGAACATCGCCTACCAAAGGCATAAATAATATCGCCTACCAAAGGCATCAAAATACTATCCTATATCAGGGAAGGAAGCCCTGATCTCCTGGTCCATAACCCTGCAGGTTGTTACACTGCGCAACAAAGTTATCCCCCGAAACCCGCTTAACGTTTCCACTTGAATTATTTATACAATATTCAAACTCAACTCACGACTCTCAAGTCAAACCATCCCAAGTTATCAAAACCATTAACAAAACTTCGAATAAAAGACCATCCAATTTCTCAACTCAAATAAACCAAGATCATAATCGAAATAAAAATATTATCAAAACAGATGGTCGTATTTCCACAAAAGTCCCCTTTCGGAATGCAATTCTCAAAATAGATTATAAAACATCAAAACACATTTAAAGAGCATCACAAACGGGATTAGAGCATAGACAATTACCTGAATAATGTCACAGTACAGCAATAAGGAGAACACACTTGAGCTCACTATCGTCACGTACTAACTCGGGCCTAGAATAAGAATAATTATCTAATCAAAACGCGTTCTAACGAAGTTAGTATTAACTATCAACTATCTTACCCATCCCCTAGGAACACTTAGGTTCCTATCATTTATGATTTACACTTAACACACTCAAGGAATTATATAACAAGTTCACACATAAAATTTACTCAACAATTTTCATAAATAAAAGCAAGCAGAGGACAGATTGTAACGTTCACATAAAACGAGTCACAACTCGACTTCCCGACATCCTATGGGTCTGTTTCTGGACTTTTCGGAAACCTTGGTATGTCTACTAAACCTTCTATGTTGATGACCAAGCCCATATCAGTCTCGAAGAACTCTAAAAACACCCATCTTCCCAATTGGTCCAGATCTGACAGGTTCTGGTAAAATGGTTATAACTCGGGTTATACAACTCAAACGCTCGATCCGTAAAATTCCTATGGTTCCTAACATCTAAGGGAACCTCCAGTCCAAAGGGTTCGATCAAAAGGTAACTACACTAGCCGTGGTGACTCGATCTTTAGACACTAATGAAACTGTCCCGTTACCGGTTCTTAATAAGTTAGTTATTTCGGTTTTAACTTTTACTAAT
The DNA here is from genome assembly GCA_029582165.1 of Portulaca oleracea. Taxonomy (NCBI): domain Eukaryota; kingdom Viridiplantae; phylum Streptophyta; class Magnoliopsida; order Caryophyllales; family Portulacaceae; genus Portulaca; species Portulaca oleracea. Next base: position 18,966,657 of record CM055882.1, on the reverse strand, counting down.
CGGTCTTGGGGTTCTAATTTGGGCTTAAAACAGTAACTTAGGGTCAAAGGTATATAGTCCAACCCAACTAAGGTCCAACATTAAACTTGTAGAATTAAACTTATTTTAAAAACAAGAAACACTTTAATAAAATTTTAATAAAACTTAAGTCGTACAAGAACTATAATAAGTTCTTAAAACATAAAACACGTAAACAAAGTTCAAGAATTAATAAAGGTGGTTATAACATGTGGGTTTCTTACTTCAAGAATCAAGAAAGACTTAAGGAACATGTAATATTTAACAAGAAACCTAATTAATTTTCAAGAATCAAGATTTAACAAGAAACGAAATACTAACAAAGATTGAATCTAAATTAAACAACCTAATTTGTTAATCAAGAATTTAACCTAGATGTTACACTTCCCAATTTCGTGCATATAATAATGTAGTGATCTAACCCAACATGATTTATAAAGAATATAAAGAATTATAAAGAAACACCTTTAAACCTAATAACCAACTATTACAACCTAATCTAATTACAATTTACAACATAAAATTACATATAACAAATAAACAAATAACACATAACAATTAAAAATTTACACATAATTACAACCAAGAAATATTTACAAATAATTTTCCCTAAATTACAAAACTAATCATAAATAAATAATACAATTCAATAATTAATAAAACAATTGAATTTTTTTTGAAATTAAAAACAGAAAAGAAAAAGGAAAAAGAAAAGGAAAAAATATCAAAAGAATATTAGAAATAAGTTAGGGTTTACGTTTAGGGTTGTAGGATAGCGGTAGGCGTCGGCGGTCTAGGCGGTGGCGTCAATCGAGGGCGGCGGTCGTGGTGGTGGTGGTCGACGTCGGGACACAGCAACGCGACGGCAACAGCGTCAACGGCAGTGGTAGCAGCAGGGGGGGTCGTTCTAGTCGTGCGTCTGGGCGGTTGGTGGCTGGCGTCCAGGCGGCGGCTGCCACGTCCGGTGGAGACGGCGAGGTCTCGGCCGCTGGTGCAGGCAGTTGTTGGTTTGTTGTTTCATCCTCCATGAGTGACCATTACGAATGCCAAATCCAATTGTTCATGAAAGATCATGTTTTCTTGAAATAAAAGAAAAAAAAAATGCCAATTTGATTTGGATGCCAAATGCTCTATATCCACCAAGGCTAGTATATTTCCTGACTTATAGAATCTGTTGTCATCAAATCTTTAGTTGAACGTAAAAGGTGTATCTGATATGTTAGCAGATATGAAACTATGATTTGTTGCTCTCATCATTATATTTTGTATTGATTTTATAGTGGTTTAGTCCTTGAAAAACGTAGTCAGTAGTTATCAAGTCCCTTTGATTTGCTTCATAATATATGAGATTGGAGTCAAGTGAAGAGAAAATAAAACCATAAACATTACAATTTTTGTTAATTTGTATAAGGATTGGAAGTTGAAGACTTTGTCCTCCATGAGGAAGTGCTCAAAACCCTAAAATTTGACTGTGATCCTGATCAAAAGTTGTCATCCCAAAGTCTTCTAGGATGTATGCTTTTAGTTGAGCTTCTCTCTCTGTCTCTTACTGAGTGATATGCATTTGACCTTTCATATATAAAATATTGTCCCTTTGTAAATGAACTCTTATGATAAGCGGATATTCCAATTGTTCATGAAAGATCATGTTTTCTTGAAAGCTCCTATTTTTTGTTCTGTCAATGCACAGGTACAACTACTGTACACTAATCTTAAATTCTTTTAGACCAAATCCCAACTTTTTTTGGGACTGACTAATGATCTTAGGATTTCCATCTGGGATTTGGTCTTAAATATTCTAACAATACACCCTATAAGATCACTGGCTATGAATGCCTTTTATTATGTTAAGTCTAGCAATATGATTTTATATAGAACTGAAGTAGCATTCGCCATTTTCTGTCATATGCACAATCTAAGCTAATTGGGCAGTTGTATTTGCCATGACACTTAGGATGAGTCTGCACATGGATTTGCCAGAAATAGGGTTGATTTGCTGGTTAAGCCCACAGATCCACCACCTTTTCCAACAAATTCCCCGAACAGGGATAAAGACCATTAAACTTTTCCTTTGGATGATTAACTGCAGAATGCAATGCTTTTAAGAAATAAACATGAATCATAGGTACCATGCTTTGGATGATTAACTGCAGAATGCAATGTTGTTGTCCTTAAACATGCAAGAAGTATATTTAGGGATAGTAGGCATAAGCTGAAGCGTAAGTATTTTGATGATGCAAAGCTCACAATAAAAGCATAGCGCAAGAGAAACAGACCTCATCATATGACAAAAGGAGATTGGGAGTACTTAGTTGATTTATGGAGCTCTAACGAATTTCAGGTAATATATACTTATAACATCTGTTACGAATTGGAGTTACCATTGCTTATATACGTTAAATATTTCATAGGAGAAAAGTGGTAAAGCTCGGGAAAGTAGAGCATTGCAACGGATGCCTCACTATAATGGCACTCAGAGCTATGCTCGTTTAAGACATGAATTTGTAAGTATTAATAAGTTTAAGCTTGTCCGAACTTATTACAAGAGTAGCAAATTTTGAGAAATGATTGAAATTTGACTAACAGTTTGTTGTTGTTGTCAATCTTTTTCAAAAATGTTATAGAAGCAGAAATATCACAAAGATTGTTCTAGGCTTGATTTGATTCTTAAATCTCGTACAAGGAAATCCGATAAAGAAGTAAATGTTGAAACTCTTGCAAACAACATGAAAGCAAAGGTGAGTATTAATTATTGATTTCTTATTCTTCATGATTGTTGATAATAAAAAAAAAGCTTCATGATTGTTTTTAAAGCATAAGTATTATATGTATTTAACAAATTGATATCCAATGTAGGCGGAAATTGAGAAATTGATAGATGAAAGAGTAAAAGGCCTTAATGACAAGACAGATGAACAAATTTTCCAAGAGGTACTCGGTAAAGATACTCATGGATATTTGCGCGCATTTGGACCGGGAAAGAGCATAACCAACTATTTTGGAGTAAAGCCTTCTCGCTTAGACCTTGCTCAAGATATTATTGAATACAAGAAGAGAGCTGATGAAAGTCTTGAAAAGGCCAAGAAAGATGTAGAAGATGCTCGAAAAGAAGCTGAAGAAGCTAGAATAGAAGTAGAGCAAGCCAGAAAAGAAGCTGAAGAAGCTAAGCAACAAGCTAAGATGATTAGAGAAGAATTGGATGCCAAGATGGAAGCTATCAATCAGTTGTGGGAAAAAAGGATGATGAGCATGATGAATCAATTCTTGACATCTTCCGCTAGTGGTGACATGGGAAGAAATTGTTGATATTTGTTGGTAAGTTTTACAAATGTGTGCTTATTTCTATCCTTCTCTATGAATTGGTTTTGGGTTTAGTTATTGATCAAAATAGAAGTTCAATAAATGTGTTTATTGGTGATTGTAATATATGGGTGTGTGACCCATTTTAATAGCTATCAACGTTCTTTGACTTGCAGGTGTTTTGCTGTTAGTGTTAGCCAATGGGTAGCTCATTTTACAAGGGAGGTACTATCGAAATTTTTACAATATTTCCATATGGGTGTGACCCGTTTTAATATACCTATCAACGCACTTTAACTTGCACGTGATTTATGGCCAGTGTTAACCATTGGGTTGCTCAATTTACAGGGGTGTGTGACCCATTTTAATATAGCCATGAACATTCTTTATATTTATAGGTGTTTGATGATTGGTGTTAACTATTGTATAGCTCAGTTAATATAGGAGGTTATGCTGAAATTTGTGCTATATTTTCTATATGGATCGGTTTCTTAAACAAGTCTTAGGATTCTTAACTAGAACTCTTGTGATTTACTATTTGTGTTTGACAAATTTTTGAATAATGCTAATTTTGTTATTTTTCCTATCATGTTCTCTTTTTTCAAGGAAAACAATTCGTCATCTTGCAGATCATGCAAAAATTGAAGTCAAGTTTGTTTGTAGAGATAGTTCAACTCGAGGAAGACTTATTAGTTATTGGATTGCTAATTGTGCGGATTTATTTTATGAACTTTGCTTAGCTTGTTGATTTTTGTGTTAGGTATTAGTGTGACTTTTTTTTTTTAAAAAAATAATTCAGGTATATTGTGAAATATCTTTTGATACTATATATATATATATATATATATATATATATATATATATATATATATATATAATTTCTTTTTTTTATATTCTGAGACAATTATTACATTTATTAGTTATATTATATATGTTATATCAATTAATATCAATATTAATTATTCTAATTTAAGGTACAATGTATGCTAATTGTAACATGGCCCAAAAATTTATTGCCACGGGAATTTATGTGGCGAGAAAAGTGATTGCCATGGGCCTTCATGTGGTAAGAAAAGTGATTGCCACGAGACTTCATGTGGCAAGAAAATTGGTTGCCACGGGACTTCACGTGGCAAGAAAAGTGATTGCCACAGGACTACACGTGGCAAGTAAATTGGCTGCCACGGGACATCACGTGGCAAAAAAAGTGATTGCCACGGGACTACACGTGGCAAGAAAAGTGATTGCCACGGGTCTTCCCGTGGCAAAGGACGGTGATTGCCACGGGAGCTCCCATGGCTACAAGTTTTCATTTAGCTACGGTAGTAAATTTCCCGTGGCTACACCCTTGCCACGGCCACTTGTGCCATGGAGCTAATTTGAAGAAAACCCGTGGCAAGACGGTTTTGCCACGGGAATATCGTACTTGTGCCACGAATTTTACCGTGGCACAAGTGATGCTCTTTTGTAGTGATTAGAATCCAATTATCCTATATATATATATATATATATATATATATATATATATATATATATATAACGGTCGATTCGGTTCCCTCACGGTTTGAAAATTACAAACCGGAACCGCCCCGTTTAGCATCCGGTTTATCCGGATCGGTGCACCAGAAAAATGAAGCGGTTCGGTGTTGCCTGTTTCCGGTTTTTTTTAGCTGATTTACGTTTCGATGAAGCGGTTCCGGTTTTTTTGAACACCCCTACCATTAGGAAGCACTACTTCTGGTTTAATTGACAAAAGTAATGAACTTGAGTCTGGTATAGAACCAAGAAGAAGCCAAAGGGTTAGAAAAGCTAAAGATTTTGGACCGGATTTTGTTTCCTCCATATCTATTGTTTTTCTGGTTGAGGGTAGCATGACAGAAGTATCAGATCAAATACCCATTGTACTAAATGTTTATGATGACCCTAAAACATTTAGTGAGGTTATGGCATCCAGAGATTCTGCATTCTTGAAGGAGGCAATAAATGATGAGATGGATTCAATATTGTCCAACAATACTTAGATTCTAGTGGACTTGTCGGCCTCCAGGTTCAAATCCAATAGGATGTAAATGGGTATTTAGGAGGAAGTACATTACTGATGGTTCTTTACAAACCTTTAAGGCTAGATTAGTAGCTAAACGAAGGAAGGTATCGATTACTTTGATACCTACGCTCGTGTAGCCAGAATTACATCCATTAGGATTCTGTTTGCATTGACTTCAATATTTAAGCTACATGTGCATCAGATGGATGTAAAAACAGCCTTTCTAAATGGAGATTTAGAAGAGGAGATTTATATGGAACAATCTGAGGGTTTCATATTACCAAGAAATGAAAAGAAGGTGTGTAAATTGGTTAAATCCTTATATGAATTGAAACAAGCACCCAAACAGTGACATGAAAAGTTTGATGTTGCGCTTCATTCAAATGATTTTCTCCATAATAACTCGGATAAATGTATTTATTCGAAGTTTACATATTCTTATGGAGTAATTATATGTTTTTATGCTGATGACATGCTCATTTTTGGAACTAATTTACATGGAATAAATGAAACTAAGAAGTATCTCACTTCTCAATTTAAGATGAAGGATCTTAATGAAGCTGATACTACCTTAGCTCATTTTTGGAACCAGTTTTGCCTTGAGTCAATCTCACTATATTGAGAAATTGTTGACTAAGTTCAAACATCTCAATATAAAGGATACCAAAATTCCCTATGATCCAAGTGTTCACTTAGTGGAGAACAATGGAAGAGTTGTTGCACAGTTGGAGTATGCTAATGCTATAGGGAGTCTGATGTATGCATTGCACTGTACCAGACAAGACATTGCATTTGCAGTGTGCAAATTATCTAGGTATACAAGTAAACCAAGTACAGAACATTGGAAGGCCATTGCAAGAGTACTTGGCTACTTGAAAAGGACAGTTGACTTTGGTCTCTTCTTTAATGATTTTCCATCAGTTTTAGAGGGATTCACATATCCTAGTTGGATAACTAGCTCTAATGATAACAAGTCAACATCTGGGCGGATATTTACCCTACGAGGAGGAGCCATTAGATGGGTCTCTAAGAAGCAACATGTATCTCACATTCCACTATGGAATCTAAGTTCATTGCTCTAGCAGCAGCAGGAAAGGAAGCAGAATGACTGAAGAATTTATTGATGGATATTAAGTTGTGGCCACAACCTATGTCAGCCACTTCCTTATATTGCGATAGTCAGGCTACCATGTCTCGAGCTTATAGTAAAATCTATAATGGGAAGTCTAGTCTAGACACATTAGTTTGAGACATGCATATGTGATGCAGTTGATTCAGGATGGTGTTATAACAATCACCTATGTTAAATCAACTCTAAATCTAGCAGACCCTTTGACTAAAGGTTTGCCAAGAGATTTGGTGAAGAGCACCTCTGCTAGAATGGGTTAAAATCCTTTAATGTATGATATGTTGTAATAGGAACCCTACCTTACTCTAGTGAAAACTAGTTATAAGGTTTAAAAGGTAATAACAAATTACAATAAGGTCAGTGGAGCACTATAAATAGGATATAGTGCATTTTCTTACTAAGGAGGATGAGTTTCCACTCTTAATGGAATCCATAAAGGTATGGAATTCACCTATGTGAATATTAGAGTGTGGCCGCTCTAAATAAGAGTTTGATGGGATTTTAACTCTTGTACATATTCACAGAACTAGGATGAGCACAAGGTCATAATAGTGCTAAAATAATAAGGCTTCTTATGAAATAAGGATAAGGTGCGGTACTGTGTGTATAGTAGTGCCTCCGGTCTTAATATTAAAGGATTTGGTTTAAGCTATCTGGCCACCAAATACTTTTAAGACTTTGAGTCACTTACACTAACTGAAGGTTTAATCTTATGATACCTTTAGATTTGGTTAAATTTCACAACTTTCACTAACTAGTGGGAGATTGTTGAATAGTTAGTGAAATTTAATGAGTCAATTAATGTATTACTTCTATCAAGGTCCCACATGGATAGAATAATGTGATCCCTAACTCAGCTCCTAGAGAATATAAATAGGTTTTATTAATTAATGTCCCACATGGACAAAGTAAGTTATATTATAGCTCTTTATAAGTTAAGGAGTTATATGGACTTACAAATAAATAAACCATGGACTGGGCTAACATGTGCTTGGGTTAAGGTTCAATGCGAAGCATTGAACCGCACACGCACACGCAGCGTGGGCTGTAGGGCGCTAGAGGCGCTTTTGGCGCTTATTAGGCGCACTTGACACTTATTAGGCGCACGTGAGCTCGGAGCAAAGGAGCAACTATAATAACCAAGTCGTTTGTTTTCTTTTTTTTTTATTATAATGTTACAGTTGACAGGATTGGTTGCTGACAGTTATGAACTGTCATTAGCAGTTTTCCACAAACTGTTCTTATCCATATCCTGTACAATGGATAGAGATCAGGCAGCCATGAGGAATTGATGATTATATATATTCGTCAATCCAGGAAACTTTTTTGTATCCTGGAGACACACGAATTCACATAAGGGGCAAATATTGTCTTAATTTCTAACAGACATTTCATGGCATTTCATGGCAAATATTGTCTTATTTCCTGTACAATGGATAGAGATCAGGCAGCCATGAGGAAGTGATCACATTCACGTCTCAAAGAATCAATCCCATCTCTGAATTTCTAACAGACATTTCATGGCATTCAAATGTCGTATTGGATTCTATATCTTCAGTAGTAAAGACAGAAATCGAAGATTTAGATTTTCAGTAAAACTTAGTGCTATAACAAGTTAAGTAAAAATTACTTACAAATATTTTGAGGTATGGTAAAAATTATTTCACAAGGGTGGTGTGTGAAATAATTATTACAACAATTAAGCCTCTGGTAGGATAAAAAAACACTTAGAGCTTATGTGATGTAAGGTAAAATTATTTCACAAATATGAAATGTGTAAAAATTATTACAGCAAACCTCAGACACGACAAATGTAATTTACTGATTTCAAGTACATATATTATCACAGATGAAAACATGCTCCAAGTAGACATTCGTTGAACCTAAAGCGTAGATTGTATTGCATGTCAATTGTCCAATATAATTCAGATGTTAATATGCAAAGTCTTGAACCTTTCTATGTGGGGGACTAAAATTATGTTGATCAAACCTTAACTTTTATGTTGTTTGAACTACTAATCGACCAGTCTAATGAGATAGAATGGTCCTTTCACGTTCACCCCCCTCTCACACTCAACAACTAATAAAATAAAAATGAAAGAAACTAAAGGAAAGCGTGGTCGATTCATAGTCATCGCAGTTGGATTGAGAAGAAAATGCATTGATGGGGGACGTGATGTGACATGATTTACATGGATGCACGTATATACTCCTTTCGTTTTATATTAATTGTCGTCTTTGAAAATTGTTCAATTAAACTTCAAAATTTTTTACTATAAATTTCTCAATATATACAATTAATTGTTATATAAAATTATCACCATTAGATTCGTAACGAACAATACTATCATACAAGTATAATAATATAATTATTAATAATATATTATATAAGAAATTATCAAAAAATAATATTGGAGACTATAAAAATTAAAATTATGACAGTTAATATGAAACGGAGCGAGTATATGCATCCGATAGTTCACTATATTTTACAATGCATGTTGTGGTGTGGCTAATTGGCTATAACTGAGTCTAAAGTAGGAAGGAAAGTCAAGACCGCCTCTTTCTTAGAGGCCATTTTTTGTGTGTTTGGGACAGCCCACCGCCCTTTTCTTTTTACTTGTTTGTTTGTTTGTTTGTTGTATAATTATCACATTTGAACTCGTTCCTGCTTCTTTCTCTTTCTTGGTCCTTCCATAGTGGTTGTAACTTAGGACCCACTTCCCTACTGTCATATTACAACTAGTCTATTATGCTCGTAATTCCATGGGCCATATGTATACGAGTATAGACTAGTCCTTGATTAATCCTTTTCTACTTTTTGCAACTTTGTCGTTAATGTTGAGTTATACTAATAGCCGCTGAATCACAAATTTCCAACATTTATAAGATTCAATTTGTGTTGGCAGTAAACATCACCCCGCGCTGTGAGTTGCTATTGACTTGTGTTGTCTCTCGTCTGGATTAATTTATTGGTACCTGTATTGTCTCAACATATTTCTCCAGTGTCTTATCCTTTACTAAATTATTATTCTCTCTATTTGAAATTATCTATCATTTAGAATTGATTTACTAATACCAGTGTGTCTAACATTTATGGGATAGTTATGAGCATAATTATCATAATGACCTTATTACTTTTTAATAACTCTCATTCTACCACAATAACTATCAATTGTAAAATAGTAAAATCAGTAATTAATAGGTTATTGGGACTATAAAATGACAGATAATTAGAAACGAGAAAAGTTAGTTAAAGTGACAGATAAAAAAGAACAGAGGTACTATTTTTATAGATGTTTTGAACTAATTGTTTTAATAGCAATTATTAGTTTTTAATTATAAGAAGGTTTGGATGCGTTGACTACGCCAATAAGCGTCATTTATACCCTAATCAAATCCACATACCTCATCCATTAGGCATTTGAGGCGCTTTTTTGAAATATAAAAAGTAATCAATAAAAGTATAACTTTTTGTAATTTATATGTGATATTATAGTTATGGAAAGGATTATTATGTTTCACTGCCGGATAAAAATCAATTAAATTCAAGTTTTTCTGTAATGTAAATATATTTTTTTGGGGTGATATGCAGAATAGAAGTGTATCAAAACCAAAAGTCAATCAATGCATTATAGAAAATGAAGTTCGAATGCAACCCCCAAAAGTTTGGGATATTTATTTAGAAAATGAAGTTCGAGATATTCTTATGAACAATGTTCAAAGTCGGAGATTTTAAAGCTTAATAGACCTTATGGAAATCAATCATACCACTTTATTTCAATTTAGGCCCCATTTTTTTATGCAGTAGGTTGCGAAGCAATTCCACACCGCACCACACTCTTTAATTTTCCACAACAATTCACCACACTACATCACAATCATTATCAATATATTTTTTCATTTTTCTCTCTCCTCATTTTTCTCCTCTACTTTTCACATTCTCTCTCTTAACATACTCGCATACCACAACTTTCACCGCAATTCACCACACTTTTTCAAATTCCACCACACCGCAACCAACCATATAAAAGAATGATGTCTTAATATTTAATAATATGATCTTAATAGTAGGGCAAGACACGCTATATGTCGCAACAAACTTTTTTTTTGTTGCAATTGATATAGATAGGGCGAAAATTTAAAGAAGAATGGTTGTATTAGGCTACTGAGGAAACAAAAAAATTTTTGTTGCCCACCACAACTACTCTGTGCTACCATTTTTACTAATTTGTGGCTCGTACTTTGTGCCTTGAGGATAAAACTACCAAATCATGATAATTTTTTTTGTAGTCCCATGTTAAAGGGCAACAAAAATTGGACTAAGACAACAATTTTTTTTGTTGGTCATTTCTTGTTGTGTAATAAATTTAGTTACTATAAATTTTAGAACTTTTTTTTAAAAATGTTGAATTACTTTATACTAAATTTAAATAATATATCTTTGTTTGAATGTATTCAAATAAGATTCTAAAGTACTCCTCGGAACCCTAATTCTCTAGGGCGCCGTTGTGAGGGCATCTGTGTCTCCCGTTTTCCGGTGAGACTTCGGCAGTTAGGCTGTCTTTCCGGCGTCCGGATAAGACTGGTGGGGTAGGCCTCAAGTGAGAGGCTTCTGTCGCTGATTAGGGTTTTGTGTTGGTTTCTTGAGCCTGAAGTTACTTATTATGGCGGAAGAACAAGACATTGATTGGGGAAAGCTCCGTTTAACGGAGGCAGAGGAAGAAGTAGTCGAAATCGCTGAGGAAATCTCACAGGAGAAAGTCGCTGAAATTGAATTGAGCCTTGTGGGGCATCTTTTGACGAGGCATTCGTTCAACTCCAAGGTTCTTCGGATGGTCTTGAAAAATATATGGAAACCTTCAAAAGGGGTTGTCATGAGAGAACTAGACACAAACCTCTTTTTGTTTCAGTTCTTTACACACGTAGACAAGGAGTTTGTGATGAATGAAGGGCCATGGTCGTTCAATGGGAAGCTTTTACTAGTCAGAGAATGGCAAGGCACGGAGCAGTTTTCGGATATCGATTTTCGTGTTGCAAGATTCTGGGTTAAGGCTTATGATGTCCCGGCGCTGCGACAAACGGTAGCCTTTGCAAAGATCTTGGGAGACAAAGTGGGTACCTTCATTGGATGTGAGGAAGAATCGATGTTTGGAGCCGATAAATCTCTTTGCTTTCGAGCGGATGTGGACGTAACGCAACCCCTTCGGCGTGGTCTGATGGTGAGAATGGATGGCAAATCTATATGGGTGAAGTTCAAGTATTTGAGACTACCGGAATTTTGCCATGGATGCGGTAGACTTGGACACCTCCTGAAGGAGTGTGATGAAGTAGACCCGAACACACCCACTGATAATCAACAGTACGGGAATTGGCTTAAAGCTTCCCCTATGAAGTCAAGAAGACGAAATGCGGAACAAGAAATGATGGAGGAGAAGCGACTTTACTTGGCCTTCAAGGGGAGATTGCCACAACCTAAAGCCAGGCAGCGATTAGCTTTCTCGGTTGGTGGAAGTAGTAATGAAGGCAAGAATAAGATGGAAGGGGAAGGGATGCTTATTGACAATGATAAAGCTTTGGAGATTGGTAACGAAGCTTTTAAGCGCAAGCTGGGGCAGCAGCATTCGGTAGGAACAGGGGACAAAATGCGCATTGTGGAAGGAGACTTTGACACCGGTGACAACCATGAACCAGAGGCGGAAGTTGCTAGGCAACTCCGCCTACGTCAATGAGTCTCTTATGCATTAACTGCCGAGGGCTTGGCAACCCTCGGACAGTAACGGACCTTGTGAAGCTCATTCACAGGTACAAGCCACTTATCATCTTCTTGTCGGAGACGAAGAAGAGCTCTTTTGAGATGAAAACAGTTGGAAACAAGTTACTGAACTTTTTCAACATATCAGTAGATAGTAGGGGGAGATCGGGTGGCTTAGCTCTTTTTTGGAGTAAAGATTTAAAGGTCTCCTTGCTGTCATATTCTCTCCATCACATAGATGTTGTTGTTGACGAGGGTGTAGGAAGTGTGCCATGGAGGTTCACAGGACTATATGGATGGCCGGAGACTCAAAATAAATTGAATACTTGCACCTTGATCAACGACTTAAAACTGCATTCACAACTACCATGGCTAGTCGGAGGTGACTACAATGAGATATTCTTCAATTACGAGAAATTCGGGGGGGCGAACAAGATTCAATCTGTCCTAGACACCTTCCAGGAAACCTTTTCCCTCTGTGGTTTGTTCGACTTGGGTTTTAAAGGGTATAAATACACTTGGTGGAATGGTAGAGATGGGGGTGAATCTGTGGAAGAACGCCTTGATCGGTTTATGGCAAACACTGAATGGACTGAATTATTCCGTAGTGCCGAGGTCTTACATCTTGAGGAGACAATCTCAGATCACCTGCCTCTATGTTTACAGTTTAACCCAGTTGGAAAGCTAGGAGGACCTCGTGCAAAGCGTTTTTATTTTGAGAATATGTGGGCATCGGTTGAGTCTTGTGAAGATGTGATCAGAAATGTTTGGAGTAGCAATTTGAGCACAAGGCCCAGTAGATCTTGTTTCAAAAAGTTGGACCACTGTAGATTTGCCTTGGCTCAATGGGCTAAAGAATCTTTTGGGAGCATTCAGCAAGGCATAAAAAAACACGAAGAGTAAATTGAGTGCCGCCATAACTGTGGAGGAAAGGAAAATTCTTCAAGCGGAGCTACGCAAATTACAAGCAAATGAGGAAATCATGTGGTGGCAAAGGGCGAAAAAAGACTTCCTGATGTATGGAGATCACAACTCAAAATGGTTCCATAATAAAGCCTCGGCAAGAAGAAGGACAAGTACAATCACTCGGCTTACTGACTCTGAAGGTAATAGCTACACCTCTATGGAAGAGTTTGAGCATTTGTTTACTGACTATTACACTGATCTCTTCAAATCTGAAGGCGTAAACGGGGCTGAGGAAATTCTTCAATTGATCCAACCCCGGGTTAATGAGGAAATGAATGCCAAGCTCATCGAGCCATATAGACCTGATGAAATTAAGGATGCAGTTTTTCAGATGCACCCCGGGAAATCCCCAGGGCCTGATGGTTTCAATCCTTATTTTTATCAAAAATTCTGGCATATCATAGGGGATGAAGTTACTGCTGCAGTCATAGACCTTCTGGAAGGAAGCCCTTTTCCGGACGGGATTAATCACACTTTTGTCGCCCTTATCCCAAAGATGAGATCACCAAACTCAGTTGTGGATTTCCGCCCCATAAGCCTTGCTAACGTCCTGGTGAAAATCGCAACTAAGACCATGGCAAATCGCTTAAAGACCATTTTGCCGGATATTATTTCTGAAGAACAAAGTGGTTTTGTCAAGGACCGTCTCATTAGCGATAACATCCTTATTGCTTATGAACTATTCCACCACATCCACTGTCATTCGGGTAAATCCGGCCATATGTCTATAAAGCTCGATATGAAGAAAGCGTTCGACCGGGTTGAATGGCGCTTCCTCAGAGACATTCTAAGTAAATTGGGATTTTGCAGCAGATGGATAGATGTCGTGATGCGATTTGTGGAGTCGCCGACCTTCTCCTTCATCATCAACGGCATACCTCAGGGCCATGTGACTCCATCTCGGGGATTGAGACAAGGTGATCCTCTGTCACCCTTCCTCTTTATAATCATTACCGAAGGTCTATCAGCCCTCCTACGAAATGCAGTTGCCATTGGAACTTTGTAAGGGATACGGGTTTGTAAAAATGCGCCGATTATCTCACACTTGCTCTTCGCGGACGATACGATTTTATTTTGTAAAGCTGAGGAGGGGCAGGCGGCTGTCATCAAGAAATTGCTGAATGTGTATGAAAAAGCGTCCCGGCAGCTAGTGAATTTTAATAAAACGGACGTGGTTTTCCATACTGGTGCACTTCCTGAGAAGAGATCTCGCATCACTGAAATTTTAGGTATTAGAGAAGTGCCGACACATCACAAATACTTAGGCTTGCCAACTCGAGTTGGAAAATCAAAATACAAAGATCTCCTGGGTGTCAAGGACATGATGATGAAGAGGCTCAGTCAATGGGATGATCAATTCTTATCTTGGGCAGGAAGGGAGGTAGTGATCAAGGCGGTTGCTCAGTCTCTTCCGGTCTACTCCATGAGTATTTTTAAGCTACCAAGTTCTCTTTGTGCTGACATTCAGCGACTCATTTGGCGATACTGGTGGGGTGCAAGACAAGGAGAAAAGAAGATGCACTGGTTATCGGCGACGACTCTATGTGTCAGCAAAGAGTAAGGTGGGATGGGATTTAGGGATCTCGAGGAATTTAACATAGCCCTCCTTGCTAAACAAGTTTGGAGATTGCACACAAACCCGAATACACTTGTAGCAAAGCTCCTTCAGGCAAAATATTACTCCGATGGGGACATCCTAAATTCCTGATTGGGTCACAGACCTAGTTACACCTGGAGAAGCATATGGGGAGCTCGGGGTTTGATTAAAGATCGGTTGAGATGGGTTATTGGAAATGGAGAGCATGTCAATGTGTGGCATGACAAATGGATTCCACGGCCGTCATCGTTTATGGTATATTCTTCAAAACCAGTTTCGACAACGATCTTGAAGGTCAAAGACTTGATTGATGTGAATCAAGGCTGTTGGGACTCTACAAAAATTGAGCAAATATTTCTCCCTGGAGATGTGGAGTCCATTACAAATATTCCGCTTTGTCGAACTTGGCCAGTTGACAACCAAATTTGGCATGATGCGAAAGATGGGAATTACAAAGTCAAAGCTGGCTATCACGTTTTAATGAACATGAAAAGAAGTGATTCCCCAACCTCCAGCAGCTCGACAGATTCAAGTTTCTGGAAGAAATTATGGCACCTTAAGCTCCCACCCCGAATCAAGATGTTTGGATGGCGTCTGTGTAATGAAATCCTTCCATCGGCCGGTGCCATTAACCGCAGAATTAGCACCTGTGACAGTAGGTGCAAAATTTGTGGCTGCGTGACTGAGACAAATGCCCACAGTGTGTTCCATTGTCCACCTTCGGTTGCCATTTGGGAAATGAGTATGTTTGAGGAAGTTTTGTGGGCGATGCCTTACTCTCGTCCCCACGATTTTTTTCACAAGGCTTTCATGGAATTAGACAATAAACGATGTGAACAGTTTGTCACCATAGCCTGGCAATGTTGGAACTCAAGGAACAAAAAAATTGCAACTGATACACAGCTCCCTGCAAGTGTATCCTTAGCTAATGCCTTGTAGTTTCTTGCAGACTATCAAGAAGCTCTTCCTGTCCAGCAGGCTCGAACTGTCAAGCAAAACACATATTGGTCCCCTCCAAATCAAGGTATCTGTAAACTCAATTTTGACGCAGCTAAAACAGGTGACTGGGGACGAGGATGGGGCTTTGTAATTAGAGACAACGAGGGACTAGTTGTTGCATCTGGTTCCAAGCAACTCCGAGGGTTCAGCTGTGTTGAAACGGCGGAAGCGGAAGCCTGTTTATTTGGATTGCAGAAAGCTTGGGAATTTGGGGTCCGAAACATCACTGTTGAAGGCGATCGCTCTTTGATCAAGAAAATCGAAGCTCCTTCAACGGCGTAACGCCTAGGGCATTAGTCTCAAATTATTCAATTTTCATCAAATTTTCATAGTATTAGCTGGAACCATATTGTTAGGGCCGGTAATAGGGTGGCACACTCTATGGCTCACCTCCAACCTCACGATTTGTGTGAACGAATTTGGTTGGAGGAAGGTCCCGAGGTTTGTATAACCTTGGCCAAAGACGATATGTCAATTTTCTTACAAGTCAATGAATAACCTCGCTCGTTTGGCGAGTTTTCTCAAAAAAAAAAAATTTAAATAATATTAAAAAGAATAAGCAATACAGTAAATAAGACTACTGTATGATTACAGAAAGTATTAAAATAAACTGAAACCCTTGAAATATTATACAATCTCCCAAAGAAATATTATACAATCTCCCAAAGAAAAAATATTAAATAATTATGTCAATATGAAAAGAGCTAGAGTTGAATCTATTATGTTCTTTGGTTGGGTTATTTAATTTTCAGGTTTGAATGGATAAGTTAGGATCAGATAAGTTAAGATAAGTTGAGATAAATTATGATAAATTATGATTTTTTTTTTTTGTAATTGTGTTTTTAGAGTGAATGTTATTTTTTTGATGAATTATATTAAATTTAGATAAGTTTGGATAAGTTAGGATGAATTGGGAGAATTATATCCAATCTAATTAAAGAACACTCATAAAAAAGAAACGGTTAGGAAAACTTTGAAACTCCCTAGAAAACATAGAAAACTTAAAGAATTAACGATCATAATTTGGGTGACGTATTGGATAACTTAGCTTAGTTGCCTAATGAAATCTAGAAGAATGAAATCCAGTAACAACCGTTTCTACATGCACCTAACAAGCAAAGAAGTGGATAAGTTCAAGTTTCAAGTTTAACTTCACGTTATAATCAACGGTAATTATTATACTTACTCCTTTTCATTTCTTTTGAGAGTTTAAAATGTGGATACTGCAAAGATTGAGATTTGAAACTAAGATTTCTAATGTAAAATAATTTCAATCAAAAAATTTATGATGATAATTGAAGTTAATTAGGACGATAAAGAAAGGGATGGAGGGAGTACTTTAACCAATCAAAGACCAAATAATCCAAGCCATGTTAATTCGTAGGAAAAATATGCAAAAAAGATTTTAAAACTGAGTGATGATATGTGTCTTAATTGGGATAACGCACTGTTAAAGTATCTCGCTTCTTATGAAATGAATACTTATTATCATTTTTAACCTCTAATTTATTTATTTTTTACAGTTATTAGTAATTATCAATTAAAAGAAACTTAAAATATGTTGGCTATGCCAACAATTAAAATTGATACCCCTAACAAATGAACCATATTCGTTAAACAAATTTTAGACATTTTGTGTAAATTTTAAAAAATATAAACAAAAGTGTGATTTTATACAATTTATATATATTATTAAATTATAAAAGTCAATCATATAATTTTTTTAATTTAATTTATAAATATATAAGTTTTATGTCAAGACAAGACATTTAAAATACTTTTTGATACAGGATGTTTAACATTTTGATTTAAAAAACGAAAATTGGTATTTTCCCACCCATTTAGAAGCTAAGCTGGGAAAAGACCAGACGAGTAGACGACGGTCCAGACCTAACTTGGCAGTTTCCAAGTGCAAAAGTCTTCCTGCTGAAATATGAGGGACCATCATTATCCCACTTAATTTCGTCTTCATACCTTCAATTTCAATGTCAATTCTTGTGCACATCATATTTATTACGTAGAATTTTGTCACCTGCATGGGTTCTCTTTTTATTAATTGAATTTTCTATGTACGTATCTGTATCGTGCTTTTGACACAGACCATATCACTTCCTAAAGTATGGATTAGACCGTAATTCTCCTTCATTTATCTATTTTCTTTTGTTCTATTCTCAGATTTGTGTGGGCTAACTAATTCATAAACTGATAATTATCAAGTAGCATGCATTTAAAATATTCTCCCAAGTAGATACTATATGATAGTTATAATTTGTGTGGGATAGCTGATTGATTTTGGTGGTCCTTATTTTTAATTTTTGTATCCTATTAGTACGTAGCTACCTTTTTTGTTTTATATTTTTATGGTCTTTAAAAAAATTAAAATTATATTATAGTGATATCAAATTGATCTCTCTATTTTTCATCAAAAAAAATAATTATCTCTCTTTTTTCTAGTATTTTTCATTTATGCTCCCAGAAATTTCATGAAATGTAGTTACTAAAATTTTTAAATTAGTTCTTTGAGAGTCTAAGCAATTATTATGACTTTTTTATGGAATAAAAGAGCAAAATCATAAAAATTAGAAAATAAATATCAAAAAAGATATTGGGATAAGCGTTGTAAATTCACTAAAAATATAGGTATACCTGTTGTGCTAAGTTTTGAAGCAAACGGAAATCAAAATCCATGATATTTAGCCTCTTAATGGCGTCCTACTAATATATAATTTCCATTTTTTAGCACCACTAAAGTAAAAAAATATATGTTAGAACTATTAACATATAAAAACTAAAAGTATAATTATTAGAATCAAATTGTCCAAAATATTTTACACCGTTATCTTTCATTCACCCTTTTTATTATTTTTGCCTGTAGACTCATAATGAAATAGAGGGAAGGGAACACTTTACACACTTCCCTCCTTTCTCCTTCTGCTATATTCAAATAAGATTAATCTTGGTTATTTGCATTTTGGACCTCGAAGTATAGGAATATTTATTTTCTAGACCCTTGATTTTCATATTTATTTTTGGGACCCTAAAGTTTATGGGTTGAATAAAAAATGATCTTAAAGTTTGTAGGTTGAAAAAAAGACCCATGTACTGTTTTTCTTTTTCATTCCATGTTTGAATTTATCTCCTAATTAGCGTCAAACTTCAGGAATAAGGTTAAAACTAATATTAAAGTTGTAATACGCATCTCTTATTCATGCTGGAATTACTTAGACTATATGTAATTCAGGGTCTAATTAATTAGTTCTGGCATGAATAAGAGAGGTGTATTATAGCTTCAATATCAGTTTAGCGCTAATCGGG
Organism: Portulaca oleracea; assembly: GCA_029582165.1. Lineage (NCBI taxonomy): Eukaryota > Viridiplantae > Streptophyta > Magnoliopsida > Caryophyllales > Portulacaceae > Portulaca > Portulaca oleracea. Next base: position 18,947,534 of record CM055882.1, on the reverse strand, counting down.
AGATAAATTCAAACATGGAATGAAAAAGAAAAACAGTACGCGAGTCTTCTTTTCAACCTACAAACTTTAAAGTCCTTTTTTTATTCAACCAGGCCATAAACTTTAGGGTCCCAAAATAAATATGAAAATCAAGGGTCCAAAATAAATACTCCTATACTTCGGGGTCCAAAATGCAAAAAACCCCTCTTGCCTCCCCTTTAACACAATTCAAATAGAACAAAGTAACATTTAGGGTGTGTTTGGTTGAAAATGTGTTTTCCATTTTTCGGTGTTCTAAGAAAATGATTTTATCTCCCCCTTTGTAAATTATTTTCTTGACTTTAACATAATATCATTTTCTCTCTCCCCTACTCTCTTTTTCTCTCTCTCTTTTCTTTCTTTCTCTCTCTCGCTCCCGCAAATTATAAAATATCACCGGGTGTACGGTGCTAAGTGTGTATGGGAGAGTAAAACCACGCACATATTTGTTGATAATTTTTTCTCCTACGTAGTGCATTTTTCTCCAAATTGAGTGCATACTTCAGAAACATCAATGCAGTATTCAAATATAAGAATGCATATTTGTTGATAAAATTTTCATTTTGCAATGCATATATTTCCCTTATTCAATGTAGATTTTCCCAAATTTGATGCATCTTCTATTCTTCTCCAATGCAGTATGCATACTTTTTCCACTGCGTAATGCATTTTTTCCCAAATAGAATGCATTCTTCAGAAACATCAACGCATTATTCAAACACAAGAATTCAAATTTGTTGATAAAATTTTCATTATGTAATGCATACTTTCCCATCTTTGATGCAGTATTCAAGCACTCCAATGTATTCTATTGAGTGCATCTTTGATAGTGCATTTTTCTCCAAATTGAGTGCATACTTCGGAAACATCAATGCAGTATTAAAATACAAGAATGCATATTTGTTGATAAAATTTCGATTTTACAATGCATACTTTCCCTTATTCAATGTAGATTTTCCCAAATTTGATGCATCTTCTCCAACGCAGTATGTATACTTTTTCCACTGCGTAGTGCATTTTTTCCCAAATAGAATGCATTCTTCTGAAACATCAACGCACAATTCAAACACAAGAATTCAAATTTGTTGATAAAATTTCCATTATGTAATGCATACTTTCCCATCTTTGATGCAGTATTCAAGCACTCCAATGTATTCTTATTGCAATATCAATGGTTACTGTTTACCTAATTCAGGAACGTCTTATTGATGGTTCTCTATTTCCCCGCCATTGTTGACCAAGCAAGAACACGAACGACAAACAATGGCGGTGCAAGAAGGAGAAAATTTGACTAATGAAGGATACGATCGAGTAATATCTGCGTGATAAGGAATGAGTCCATAGTAAAATCTCACGTGAAGCGTATATAAACCCTACCGATATATATACCGAGTGTACCATGCTATGTACACTCGGTCCTACCATATAATTGCTGTCTCTCTCCACCATTCTCTCTCATACACATATTTGAATATTTCTCTCTCTCTCTCTCCTACATGTATTTTAATATCTTCTCACTCTCTTGTTTCTCTCTTCCATCACTCTCTCTCCTATATCCGTTTTAATATTTCTCTCTCTCTCTCTCTCTCTCTCTCCTCCCCCCCCCCCCCACGACTCTCTCTCATACACACATCTTAATCTCTATCTCCTTATTATCAAACAAATGGAAATTGTTTTCGAGGAAAATCCTTTTCCTGTGTACTAAACACGGAAAAATATCAAATGAAAATTCATTTTCTAAAAAAGTCATTTTATAAGAAAAATCATTTTCCTAGAAAATAGTTTTTCTTCGCACCAAACACACTCTTATTATAATAAAATGGATATATTTATATAAACACTTCAAAACAAACCCCTTATATTACTACCTAACAATGACTTCTTTTTTTTTCCAAAAGTAAGTTCTCTTAATTTCAACAAGAGAACAATTTGAATATGGGATGTGACATATTTTAATCGTACGCTATAAGTATCATTTGAATAATAAGCAGAGTATAAACTAGGGATAAAATAACGTGAATTTAAACCTCCATGCATCCTTTGTGAGACATCAGTCACATGCCCCGAAACAGGTTATGCGACTTTCCTTGTTACTGGTAACAGATTTCTACTACATTTAGAGCTAGTACTGATTAATTATTACCTCGGTCCTAAAATGTTTCTTATTTGACTAAATTTTGACTACTGATTACTCACAAATTATAATGAGTTACAATATGAAATTATTGTTATTGTTAGTTTTAGTAAATTATTTCTCTAATGGCAATAATTTCATTAACTCTTTACAAATTTAATTAATGGTCAAAATTTAGTCAATTGACAAATATTTTGGGATGGAGTAGTTTAAGGATGATTGATTTGCGGTTGGTTGCTTGGCAAATGAAACTATACACCAAAACCGCTGTCATGAATTACAGTGTACGTTTAGGGTTTTCTAGCCAGATACCTAACTTCCATGCCTTGATTCACAATTTCCAAATATTTTCAACACCTTTTGGTTTGATTGGTTGCCAACTCAATCAACATGGTTGGTACTTGACTTCTATACCGAATGAACTAAAAGTCATGGAATTAGGGTCGTAATTATTGTTAGTGTTGCATACTATGGGAAGATTGTTCTAGACGTATTAGGAGAATGTTACAACTAACAAATCACAGTAAATTTATTTATGTGATTTAATTCAAAAATTGACAGGGTTACCCATATTTTAGTGGAAACTATTATCAGGGTATGATATTTTTAAAGGTGATTATGAGGTGTCCTACATTGAACAATAACTATTTAGAGATGACAATCTAGTAATACATGGACAGGATCTAAAAAAATCAAAATACTCCCATTAACTTTTTGGGCAGTTACAGACTTGAATTCGAAACTCCAAGCCGACTAAATCTGCTAAAGGAATGCATGGTAGCCGATAAGGAGACCGTTGTTGGAACCATAATAGTATAATGAGTCTCCAAAAACTCAAAACAAAGAAATATATTTTGTGAAGATCTAGATGTAATTTTTCAATTGTCATCTTTTTCCTTGCCTTGCCCCTTCACCTTTCACACACACACATATATATGTATATAGGCTGCCAGTCACCCTTTTTCCTCAAATTAAAACTCTGACTAGCACTAGGATACTAACTCTATCTTTCAACCCAACTAGAATACTGACTATTCCATAATTAACACAACAAAATTCTAAACAAATAGAAAACCTTTCAAAACTATAATTATATTCTATCACTCCCCCTCAAGTTCGAGCATGAGGATTGATAATGTCCAACTTGGTCTTGAGAAACTGAAATTGGACTCTTCCTAATGCCTTCGTAAATAAATCTGCAAGTTATTATTCTGTAGAGATCTTGGATAATTCAATATGTCTTGCTTGCAATCTTTCACGTACAAAATGACAATCCAATTCAATATGCTTGGTTCTTAAATGATAAACTGGGTTGTTAACAATATAAAGGGCAACTTGATTGTCACAAAACAGCTTTTGCTTTTGCCTTGGATCAGGCAACTTGATTGTCACAAAACTAATCTTCCAACCGAATTCCGATAAGAAGTTGGATCATGCAAGCCTTTGCCTTTTGCCAAAGCAAGCTTATGATTTTGCTCCATAGGAAATTCTGCAGGTTTCGCATGTAAACGTCCACATTCATCAATAATTTCTAGGGCATACTTGCGCTGGCATAAAAACAATCCCTTTTTACCTCTTGCGACCTCAATTACCAAAAAATATTTTGAAGCACCTAAATCCTTAATGCTTAAACAGTCATTCAGATAATCTTTGAACTACCGGCAGGTTTGAGGGTTATTTGTAGCAAGTGCAATGTCATCCACATATACCAAAAGGGCCATGAAAACAATACCCTTTCGATAAGTGAATAGAGAATAATCTACATTTGATTTCACAAGACCATGCTCGATAAGTTTTGAGGACAGTTTTACAAACCATCGTCTTGGGGCCTGTTTGAGTCCATACATTCAGCCTGCAAACTTTGCTTCTGAGAGTCGTAGTATATCCAAGTGGCAATTTCATATAGACTTCTTCATCTAAATCACCATGGAGAGGAAGGCGTTGTTTACATCTAATAGATGTAGATCCCATCCTTTTGTTATAGCCACAGAGAGCAAATTGATCATCTTAGTTACGGGAGCATAGGTTTCATTGTAGTCTATGCCTTCAGTCTGATGCCCCCCCCCCCCCCCCCGCCCGCCCGCCCCTTATAACCAAGCAAGCTTTATAGCGCTCCATGCTACCATTAGAATTATATTTCACTCGATAAACCCATTTACACCCAATGGATTTCTTACCGGGAGGCAAATTAACAACTTCCCATATACATGTTTTGTCAAGTGCCGCTATTTCCTCGTTCTTAGCAACTCTCCACTTGGTATCCTTTACAGCCTCATAGGTACAATTACCTTCATAACAGTAGCTAAAAATATCTGATGTGAAGAAGAAAAATTAGTACAAGTCACATAATTTTGCAATGGATAACGCGTGCCCGAGGACTCCTTTTGGCATGAATTTGTAGTAGAGACGAGATTTTTAACTTGGGAACTGTAACAAACATAGTCACCGAGACATGTAGAAGCTCTACGAGCTGGCTAAGGTCAAGACTGTGCCTGGGTAATCACTTATGTTGGCCCGTTTTCTTCCTAGGCTGGGCTAGTTCCCAAATCTTCTAAGTGATTTGTGTCAACTCTTTTCGTGTCTGTCGTTCTCCCCCTTTCCTCTAACACAAACACTCAAAAACCTTAATTTCACCGTAGTTTGACTTCTTGTCAAATAATAACTCATAGGGACTTTTATTTTACAATAATTTTGTAGTGGTTCGATTTATCAAATAAGCGACAGTTTGAAAATGATGACTTGGACAACTCTATTCACAAGCAAGGGACCCCTAGAGGACACTTAAGCCATAGTCTCCTTTATTCTTCACCCTAAACACCTAGACGAACCGAAACCGTACTTTTTCTAAAAGCAGACCATTATTCCTTTTCTAAGATGCCCTTGCCCCGAGGATTTAGATCAAGAAGGATAGGGATGAGAGGAATAACCAACCTCAATTCGTAACCATGTTGCAAAGGCATTATCAGTTGTGGGTTTCCATTTTAAATCCACGACAACAGAATGCGGCTAAGACTTTATACGCTCTAAAGCAGGTCTAAAAGTGCTTGTATGCGATCCATGTATGTAAAGGAGCTCGCAGTTACCTTCAAACTCCAAGGAAGACTTAGAATTAATATCCTCAACAACAACGCCCCAGTAGATACCCAAACAAGTGAACTTCCCCGTAGTGAATCTTAACAAGGTAAGTTTCTTCTAAGCTTTGTTCATATATGGTGCGCAAAATAAATGTCAAGTCATCCCAATGAGCATATACTTAGAAAACCTTAAAAAAATAGTCAGAGACACACCACCAACGCTTATGTAGGTCCAAATCGGAGTCGGTGTGAGTAGTATTGAGGAAACCAAAAACTTTCTCCTCATGAACCTATCATGTAGTATCATGGTATAGGCAAAGCTACAATGGTGAACTATTAGGCCATTCAACAAAATTGTAGGAATAAAACAAAGCCAATGGACTATATACTTGGTAAAAGCCAAAAAAGTCTAGTGCTGCTCATAAGCCTTTACAACCACATCCTCACCAGCATCCGCGACTAATATACCCACTGTCACTCCGTGGCGACAACCCATAAAATCCACTTAGGCAAGAATCATTACTCAAACATCAACTTCAGAGGATTTATCGGGAGAAGAGGTAAATAAGACCTAAGAGTCTTATTACCAACCCACACGTCAAGGTACCAAATGAAATCATATGGAGCCTCTAATGAAATTCGACTATAGGAAGCTGAATTAACCAATTCCTCATGAGGAAGGAGCTGATATATGCAAGGTCACAAAGATCAGAGTTTGACCTCACACACACCATATGACTACTCTCCCCTGTTCTGTTGGGACTTAATAAAAGTTAATTGGAAGCAATTAGCTGGAATGGATGATAAACAATAACGAATAAAAAGGATAGATTTGTATTAAAGCTGATACAGACTCACCACAGCAAGAATGACAAGGGCAAGGACTTGATAATCTCAATGGATACAAACACACCGCCACTGAAACAATCGAGCTCTACACACACCACTAGGATTGCCAATCCTAGGCATTGAAGTAGACTTAGGCAAATGAGAGTTTACTGTCACTCACAAACGAGAGGATCAACAAGGCATTAAAAAATGATATTCAAATCACTGATTAACTCGTACAAGCTGCTGGAAATAGACTATATATAGCTAACTCCTAATCAGTTCAATTAGAAGTTTCTTAATCCTGAAGAAACCTTCTAGTCTCCATTAACTAAAGTAAACTTACTTCTACAAACTTAATACACCATATTATATTACATTCTAACTAAAAACGTCTACCTTAAATAAATAATTAAAAGGAAATACAAACTTGTTTCTAATTGGACCAAAACCAAGATAAAGGGAAAATGAGCCAATAGAAACATTTCCAAGGATAGAAGGTAATTGATCTCTCTCTTCTCTTCGATACCATGCTGCTAACTCACCGAACTGAGCTGGAATAATCTCAACAACCCGAGCTTGATGGTAAAAGACTTAAATACCCTCCATTGTAGTTGCGTGAACTCGAATTGCTAAAACTAATTAAACCTTATCGACCTGATAATGTACATTGGATTGCAGAAAACAATCTAGCATTTTGTTTCACTGTAGTCCAATATAGTTTAAAGTAGAATTCTCAAGGAGTCCCAAACAATCGAGAATTCTCATTTTGGTTGAGAATCTTCCATGTACTTGCAAAATTGAAAATACTTGTCAAAACTGGAAAATTGACAAATCTGGAAAATCTTGAACTTGTGACCCTTGCTGGTCTGATGCTAAATCTTGATGTTCTTGGACTTAGACATGTCTGCATTTGCTTGGACCTAATAGCTGGCAAACCAGTGGAAAAATTCTCCTAGGGAAGCTTGGCTGAATCTTCCTCAATCCAAAGATATGGAATTGAGAAAAGGTTTCCTCGAGACTATGATGTTATTGTTGTTGTTGTTGTTGTTGTTGACTAGAACTCTCTTGACAATCATGAAACACTCCTGGATGAGTGTTACTGTTGGTGTTGGTGATGGTGATGGTGATGGTGATGGTGATGGTGATGGTGATGGTGCTGGTGATAACACTGCTGCTGCTGACTCTGACTCTGACTCTTTGAAACTTGACATAGAACTTGGACTATTAGATGGATGGTCTCCATCAAGAGCACTAACATTAAAATTATTCCAAGGTGACCATATAACATCATCCTACATTGCGGCGACTTTTTTTTTCCCTTTTTCATCCCTTTTATTTTGTTTTCCCTTTAAATTCATTGAGTTGTAATGGCACTTTTGTAATATTTGGCATCTTCATTATCTCCCATCCTCTTCAAATACTCCCCCAATTGTAAGAGAAGATAACTTTGAATGAAAATTTTAAGCACTTGGAAGATAAATTCTTCTTGGGTATTTGAAAACCCTCCCCCCTTAAATCTTCCTCTTCTTTATCCATTAATGGTGGTGATTGGGAGTGGCTCATTTAAGAATTAGTTGGTGTTTCTTTATGCTAATCTTGGTGAAGTCTATTGGGTCTCTCTTTGGCTTGTTGGTGGATCTCTTTTAAACATCCATGGAAGGCTTGAGTTCAAGATGGTGAGCAATCTTTATCCTTGTTCATATCTTCTTTGTTCTTGTTGTTGTTTTTGTTGATAATGCATCAAAACCCTAGAAATTGGTGTTGTTCTTGAGTTCTAAGTTGGGTGTTTTCTTAAATCCTAGGTTGATTGTTGGTCCTTGGGTATTTAATCTTGCTTCCCTTGTCGTTCCCGGATCAATTGATAAATTTCTCCTTACTTTGGACAATGGAATTAAACAACTAGATCTGAATTTTAATGGGATATGGAATAAATTAATTTAGGAAAGCAAAAGAATTAGAAGAATTAGGAATTTAGAAGGGAATTAGGTTTTTAGTATTTACCACAAGAGGAATGGGCTGTTTAAGTGGCCCAAAAGCTTGAAGAAAATAAATAAGAGAGGGCCTTCCTCACTCTCTTCTTCTTCCTCAAATTGAACGTCAGTTAGAGACAAGGAAACAGAGCAGGGCGGTCGGTGGTTTTGAGCGACGGGGGCAATGACGGGCAGCAACGTCCGACGGTCAGAGGTCGGGAACGATGGTGGAGGGCGGAGGTAGGCTCGGTCGAGTGGGTTCGTGGTCAGCGATTGTTGGTGGTTCAAAGATAAAGAAAAACCCACGTTTGTGTTTCTATTTTGGGTACTTTGGTGGGGTGTTTTCCGACGATTTTGGGTTGTAAATGGTGTAGTTTGGGCGGTGGTTGCAGAGGGTGTGGCGGTGGTGGTGGTTGTCGAATTTGGACAGAGAGAGGTGGGTGAGTGGTTGTTTGAATTGAACTTTAAGATTGGGTCTTGATTCGGGGCGGTCATGGTGGTTTTGGATATTGTGGTTGGTGATTTTCTGGGTGGCGGCTGGTGTTGATGGTGGTGGTCGATGGTGGTGGTTGTCGATCGAGGAAAGGAGGGGTGAAGGGGAATGAAGTTGTGTTGATTGTTTTGATTTGTTTCTCAATTTATAAGTTTCCAATCTGAATATAAAACACATATTCATGGCTGAAAGTTTGCATTATTGGTAAAGATGTCAGCCATTGTAAGCTTTTGATAATGGTGGGATTGGGACTTGGGAAGGTCAGCTTGTTGGGAAGGAGAAGGAGAAAAGGGGTATAAAGCAGCTTCTTTTTGTAAAAATTCCCCTGTTTTTAGGGTCTGATATTTGAAAAGGAGTATTGATGTATATTTGATGGCCATATACATCAAGGTCAACTAGAGAAACATCAAATACCCACCTACATGGAAGAAGAGCTCACATCTCTCACATATCTCTCTATTTGGAAGAAATCTACAAGGGTACTCAAGTAATTTGCTCCTTAACTTGAACCATCAAGCTATCATGGAAGGTGTCCTAGAGTGAATTAATCTACATTCCAAGAGCTTTCCAAGGGTTCAAGAATCTTTAGATTTGGTTAAGTATTGAGCAAGTTATCATCATTTATAATCTAGCTTAGTTCATTTGTTTCTTTATGATGTAATCATTTGATTAGGATGATGTAAGCTAGATGGTTATAATTTCTTTCATACCACACGCCTAAGGGGGCCTCTACTAGTATAAATAGACCTCTTAGGGTGCCTTGTAAACACACCTTATTGAATTGAAATACAAACCAAACACATGATGTGTTTCTCTCCAGCTTTGTGCTAGTGTCTCTTCGTTTCTCTTGAGGGAGGATCGGAACTATCTCCTTCTTTTATCCAAGGTTGGCATCCTTGGTGGTGATAGGAAGGAATTGAAGGTCTCTTGAAGGTGGTGTGACTATATCCTCCAAGAATCTTCAAAGCCATTATCAAACATTCATCCATCCATTCAAACGTTCATCTACATTCATCCAACTTTGAATGTTCTTTCAAGAATTAAACAACATTGGATTGTTCAAGGAGCATTCGTCCATTCATCAAAGTGACATTCATCATTCGTTCAACCATTCATTCGCCATTCATCCATCATTCATCAAACATTAAGCGTTCATCATCACTTTGGTAAACGAATCCATTCTTCTTTTCGTTTATCATTCATCTTTTTCATCCATTTCTACTCCATTTTTTGTTCTTTTGAACTTTGAGAAGGGAGATTCCTATCTTCGTTTTTAAAGATCCTTAGATTGTGTGTAATGTGATCATCCCTTGGTCCCATTATGCATCAAAATTGGTATCAGAGCTTTTGAGTTTGATTCTCTTAGTTCTTGAACCATCTTTTTGCAATCTTTCCATCACAAATCCATCCCCCACCATCCCTCCATTACACGTTTCCCATTAGGTCCACAAAGAACCCATAAGCCCAAACACAATCTGAACCCCAAACACATCCCACCTCTCGTCCCTTACGTGCTAACCCCCCCAACCATGAGTTTCTTGTGATCTTTTTGTTGCAAGATTGGTTCAAATGGCTAGTTCAAGTTCTCCTACGAAGTCTCCCACAACGTCTCAAGAAGATGTTGAAGCGATGAAGCAAAGAATCGTTTATCTCAACGATCAACTAAAGAAATACATGCATCTACAACATAGAGTGACCCATGGTGAAAGTGAGACCAATGATAGTGATGAGGATGTTCCAAGAAGACGTTCCCAAAGGAGGAGAGATTCGACTTCAAAGTAGAAATCCCCGAATTTGTTGGAAATCTTGATCCGGAGGTTTTCTTGGATTGGAGGCAAACCGTGGAGAGAGTCTTTGATCTCAAAGACGTGGATGATAACAAGAAGGTCAAGTATGTTGCCTTGAAGCTACGAAAACATGCAAGTATTTGGTGGACAAACTTGCAAAAAAAGCGGGAAGCTAAAGGAAAGGACAAGGTGCGTACATGGGATAAAATGAAAAAGAAGCTTCAAGAGAAGTTCTTACCACCTAGCTACCTACGTGACAACTACTACAAGCTACAAAAGTTGGTCCAAGGAGGTAGAAGCGTAGAGGAGTACACCAAAGAATTTGAGCATTTGTTTTGGAGGTGTGATCTTAAAGAGGACGAGCCACAAACTTTGGTACGTTATCTTTTTGGTCTTAATGATTGGATTAGACATGTTGTTGAGTTGCAACCTTATAAATCCTTGGATGAGTTGAGTTCTTTGTCTCTTAAAGTTGAAAGGCAAAGGAGAAATAAGGGAAAAGAAGTCCTAAACAAATACCAAACTCCACAAGAATCATCCTACTCTACACTCCCCCACACGCCACTACAAAACCCCCAATTTTCCACAAAAAGAACTCCACAAAATCAGCCCCCATCCATCCCTAAACGCCACGTCCAAGAAGCCAAAACTCTAGCCCCACGAAGGTGTTTCCGTTGCCAAGGGTTAGGTCATTATGCCTCGGAGTGCCCAAACAAGAGAGTAGTATCTTTGGTGGAATATCAAAGTGCTTTGTATGTAGACCCGGAGTATAATGAAAGAAAGAATGAAGAGGAAGTAGTTGGCCCTATTGACGTGAATGAGGAAGAAAGTGTGGAAGAGGAATGTGTAGAAGAGCCGGATGAAGGAGAGTTACTTGTTGTAAGAAGAGACTTGGATGTGCTTCATGTGCCGAATGTCCAAGTGCAAAGGGAGGCTATCTTTCGCTCTCGTTGTACAACCAATGGAAAAGTGTGTTCATTAATCATAGATGGAGGAAGTTGCACCAATGCGGCCTCTACAACAATGGTCAACAAGTTGCAATTGGAAGATATCCCTCATCCCACGCCTTACACCGTACGTTAGCTAAGCCAAGGCCAAGACATTCGTGTGGATCAAAGGGTCTTGGTAAGTCTGTCAATTGGAAAGAATTATAAAGATTCCTTATGGTGTGATATTGTTCCTATGGATACTTGTCATATTTTGTTGGGAAGACCATGGTTATTTGATAGGAGTGTCATGCATGATGGGAGATCCAACACTTATACTTTCACTCTCAATCAAAAGAAGATCACTTTGACACCTCTAGCACTATCTTCTCGGCCTAAGGAGGAAGAAAGCCATATTGTGTCGATTATGAAGGTGGATCATGAGCATGAAAGGCATAAGAATCTTACTCTTACAAATTTGGAGGAAAGCAAAACGGATCCAAGCAAGCACCCAATTTGGAATTCTCCTATGAAGTGTATCTTCCATGTGTACCCAAGAGAAGTCAACTTGAATCTTATGGTTGAAGAGCCAAGGATTCGAAGGAGCCAAGAAGCTAAAGTCATCAAAGTGGATCATTTCATGCTAAATGATAAGGGCCAAGTGGTGAAACTTGACTTGGGAATTAAGAAGCTACATGGGATATCTACATCCATGATGAAAGTTCGAGGATCCAAGTCTTATAGTGCCCATGGATTACTTGGGAGAAAGATGAAAAAGTTCATCAAAGGGATATATGACGATTTCAAAGCCTTTAAAAAGAAAGTTTGTGATTTTTGTGAAGAAGGCGAGTAAGAGAGTGATGCTCCAAGTTTGAGGACAAAATTTTTCAACCAGGGGAGTATGATGTATATTTGATGGCCATATACATCAAGGTCAACTAGAGAAACATCAAATACCCATCTACATGGAAGAAGAGCTCACATCTCTTACATATCTCTCTATTTGGAAGAAATCTACAAGGGTACTCAAGTAATTTGCTCCTTAACTCAAGAACCATCAAGCTATCATGTAAGGTGTCCTAGAGTTGATCATTTGTAATCTAGCTTAGTTCATTTGTTTCTTTATGATGTAATCATTTGATTAGGATGATGTAAGCTAGATGGTTGTAATTTCTTTCATACCACACGCCTAAGGGGGCCTCTACTAGTATAAATAGACCCCTTAGGGTGCCTTGTAAACACACCTTATTGAATTGAAATACAAACCAAACACATGATGTGTTTCTCTCTAGCTTTGTGCTAGTGTCTCTTCGTTTCTCTTGAGGGAGGATCGGAACTATCCCCTTCTTCTATCCAAGGTTGGCGTCCTTGGTGGTGATAGGAAGGAATTGAAGGTCTCTTGAAGGTGGTGTGACTATATCCTCCAAGAATCTTCAAAGCCATTATCAAACATTCATCCATCCATTTAAACGTTCATCTACATTCATCCAACTTTGAATGTTCTTTCAAGAATCAAACAACATTGGATTGTTCAAGGAGCATTCGTCCATTCATCAAAGTGACGTTCATCATTCGTTCAACCATTCATTCGCCATTCATCCATCATTCATCAAACATTAAGCGTCCATCATCACTTTGGTAAACGAATCCATTCTTCTTTTCGTTTATCATTCATCTTTTTCATCCATTTCTACTCCATTTTTGGTTCTTTTGAACTTTGAGAAGGGAGATTCCTATCTTCGTTTTTAAAGATCCTTAGATTGTGTGTAATGTGATCATCCCTTGGTCCCATTATGCATCAAGTATAGCATGTATATTAGACTTGGAAGTGTCCACATACATGCATTAAGAGTATATTAGAGATTAAGCTTGTTATTGGTATAATCTCTCAAGATTATTTGATATTGATTGGAAAGTGGAAGAGCAAGTAAACTCTATTTTAGATTAATAAAAGAAAAGGGAATTCATAAGAGCATAAACTAATTTTGGCTTAGTAATAATTTTATTCATGAAGTGTTGCGATATAATTTCATGACAAGTAAATAAATAATTCGAACATAAATAAATAAATGAATGAATAATTAAAATACGCTGGCACTTAATTGATAGTGTAAAGAATGATTAAAAACAATTTTCTAAAATAATCACGTATTAAGTTTGCTAAAACTTGATTAAAATTTGTTGGGTGTTACATGGCTTTGGGGTGGTTTAGGGGCTTGATATGTAGGTTGAGGTTGGTTGTTATGGGGGTGGATAGGCTCTTTGTGGGGAAGTATAAGATCTATGATAAGGGTTTGGCTTGGTTTGTGTGAAGGTTTTAGGTGGATACTTGTTGTTAGACTCCTTCCCTCGGGCCTTCTTCTGCTGCTCCACTTTGTGAGCTAAAGAGCTCAGCTCATCAAGTGAATCGTACACCTGCAACTCAACAACAATCTTAATATTATCATTCTGACCTGCAATATAAATTACAAAGGTCTGCACTTCATTCTCCAGCATGCTACACTTCCACAGAAGATGTTTAAACTCTTTGGTGTATTCTTCTACTGACTTGCTCCCTTGAACCGTGTTGTAACTTTGCATAATTCTCCTTCATATAATTTTCAGGAACTTCTCTTTGAGCTTCTGCCTCATCTCGACCTAAGTATTGATTGACCTTATCCTCACCTATCTCCATTCTCCTTCTCTACAAATTAGTCAACCAAGTAGAAGCATACTTCTTCAATTTTAAAGCAACCAACTTCACCTTATGCTCCTCAGATACCTCCTTCAGATCAAACACTATCTCCACAGTTTGTAACCAATTTAGAAATACATTAGGGTCCTATTCTCTGGCATATTCAGGGATATCAATCTTAAAATCCAACTTTTCTATTCTCTTGTCTCCCCTCCTTTCTTCCTTGTCACTCCCACTCTTAGCTTCAACTTTACTACTCCTAGGTGATCTTCTAGTGTACCTCCTCCTTCTATAGTGTCTAGACCCTCTACCACCTCTTCCTGATCCACTAATGGATTCTCCTCTTCTTCTTCTTCATACTCTTCATCAGTTTCTCGATTAAGTTCATTCCTATGCAATTGCATATAGTACAGCAACTGATAACTCATAAGCTACATCTTCTTCTCCAAATCATCCTTATCTTTAAAAGCTTGTTCTACTACCTCCTAAGGTGTTCTACTAGTGTCGGACATCTTGAACTACACAAACAATACTCCCTCCAGGGACTTTGATACCAAGATGATCTATGCAAGGTCACAAAGATCAGAGTTTGACCTCACAAACACCACATGAGTACTCTCCCATGTTCTATTGGGACTTAACAAAAGCTAATTGGATGCAATTAGCTGGAATGGATGATAAACTAATGAAGAATAAAAAGGACAGACTTATATTCAAGCTGATACAGACTCACCACAACAAGAATGACAAGGGCAAGGACTTGATCATCTCAATGGATACATACACACCACCACTGAAACAATCGAGCTCTACACACACCACTTGGATTGCCAATCCTAGATACTGAAGTAGACTTAGTCAAACGGGAGTATACTGTCACTCACAAACGAGAGGCTCAACAAGGCACTCAAAATGCTATTCAAATCACTGATTAATTCGTACAAGCAGCTGGAAATAGACTATATATAGCTAACTCCTAATTAGTTCAATTAGAGGTTTCTTATTCATGAAGGAACCTTCTAATCTCCCTTAACTAAACTAAACTGACTTCTACTAACTTAATACATCATATTATATTACATTCTAACTAAAAATGACCGGCTTAAATGAATAATTAAAAGGAAATACAAACTTGTTTCTGATTGGATCAAAACCAAGATAAAGGCAAAATGAGCCAATAGAACCATTTCCTAGGCTGGAAGGTAATTGATCTCTCTCTTCTCTTTGATACCGTGCCCTAACTCACCAAACTGAGCTGGAATAATCTCAACAACCCGAGCTTGATGGTAAAAGACTTAAATACCCTCCGTTGTAGATGCTTGAACTGGAATTGCTAAAACTTGAACCTTGTCGACCTGATAATGTACATTGGATTGCTGAAAACAATCTACCATTTTGTTTCACTACAGTCAAATATAGTTTAAAGTAGACTTCTCATGGATTCCTAAACAATCGAGAAATCTCATTTTGGTTGAGAAGCTTCCATGTACTTGCAAACTTGAAAATACTTGTTAGAATTGGAAAATTGACAAATCTGGAAAAACTTGAACTTGTGACCCTTGTTGGTCTGATGCTAAATCTTGATGTTCTTGGACTTAGACATGTCTGCATTTGTTTGGACCTAATAGTTGGCATACCAATGGAAAAAATTCTCCTAGGGAAGCTTGGCTGAATCTTTCTCAATCCAAAGATATGGAATTAAGAAAAGGCTTCCTCAAGACTATGATGTTGTTGTTCCTGTTGCTGTTGTTGCTGACTACAACTCTCTTGACAATCATGAAACACTCCCGGATGAGTGTTACTGTTGGTGATGGTGATGGTGATGGTGTTGGTGATAACACTGTTGCCGTTGACTCTAACTCTTTGAAACTTGACATAGGACTTGGACTATTAGATGGATGGTCTCCATCAAGAGCACTAACATTAAAATTATTCCAAGGTGACCATATAACATCATCCTACATTGCGGCAAACCAAAAGTGAAAAACATTAGAGATAAACTATAAAGAAAAGATATTGGAAAACGTTATCGTTCTAAGGTTATCTAAAAGGCGACGCAGGGTGTTAACCTGACCCACACCATACTTCTATATTTAGACATGACTCAGAGTCTACCTAGCAAAAGCAAGGACAATGTTCCTTCCTCTTCTTCTATAATTCTACAACCTTCTTCATGTATTCTAGTAGATTCGACACTTTAACATCATCAATCTCAGGAAAACTTGGATATAGAAGATAGACAATGATGAAGTAGTGAGTAAAAACATCATCTTATCCTTCCAACAAGTGTAATTTGAGCCATCAAACTTGTCTTCCTTCATGAAATCAAGATTCATGATCCTGAAAGCAGGAGAGTTTGTAGAATTGGCAAGTATATCTTCATTTATATTATAGAGTGTACAAGAGAATTAGACGCTTAAATGTGATATAAAATCAATGTTGTAAGGAAAATAATTTTCTTATATCACTCAATTGTTCTGTACATTGGAAAACATCCTCCAAGAATAATAAAGCCTTCACGAAAGATCCAAAGAACAAGTTCTGATCTTCACCTTTGTTTCTGCAGATTATAAAGATGAATTTTGGATAGAGAAAGGCAGTTGGCTTTGGATAAAATTTGGCTTATTATTATCCAAACTAGTTGGATAATAAATAAAGTAAAATAAAAAATAATTTGAAATAAGGTAATTAAGCACCTAAACATCGGCACCGCGCACAAGAGTACAAAGTGCAAAGTGCCTCCTAAAAAGCCTCCAAAAGCTAACACCTGATACAAGCGCGTGCAAGTGCGTGTGTGGTTCAATGTGAAGCATTCAATTTTAGTGTCACAACTAGCTCATAGAGTTGCTTATTAGCTATCTAAAAGCACATGTCACTACTTTCTTAACAAACAAATGAAAAGTGTCTTCTTCTTCCTATGTAGGGCTCTTATTCCCTCTTTTTATCATTGACTCGCACTTTACAAACTAATCGACACATCCTCATTCAACCCACGCAAGATATCCACTCCACTCCATTCTATTACATTTCCACCTCAAAGGATCCTAGAAAGAAGAGAAGAGCTTTCGAAAGCGAAACAAAATGAGAAGTTTGATCATCCCTTGAGAAGTTTTCATCATAAAATCTTTCTCTTGGTATGAGATTTGAAACTCAGCTTTTTCCCTCGATATATAGTTAATGCAATTGGATATTGTTTCTATTCAATAATCTATTTGTTAAGTGTTAAGTTTACAGTTATTTCATTCTCAGAAATCCTTGTTCATGTGAATATCTAACAGTTATGAGTTCATGATCTTAGGCATAGTGGATGTAGCAACCTTGAAAGTCTATATGTTGGATAATTTGGGTTGAAACTTGAAAATAACATTAATCACGAAAGTGGCTACATGAGTCTTGGGAATAAAGATATTGGTATTTAGATTATGGGATGGTAGGTAAGGTCATTCCTAGTTAGAGTTGTCAAAAGCTAGACTTATGGAGGTGCATTGTATCTATTTAGATTCTCCCTGTAATTTGTTGTTGAGAGGCCACAAGCGAGATCAATTTCCATTTGTCGTGTCTCTCTTCTATTTGGCACATCCATGATAAGCATGTTTCCATAACTTATGCTCCATTGGAATTACTTTTTATGCGATAAGGTACTTTTAACAACAATCACATTGTTTGTGTCTCTACTTGTATAGTTTTCATTTCTATTGTATTAAATTTGTTCATTTGTTTATGTATTTGTTTAATTTACTTTCCATTTCTCTTTACATAATCAATCACTTAGAAATTACATGTCTAATTTGGTGCTTGTTTACATGCCCTATCTCATGTTACTCATTTATGAACTTGAAAATCCGTATTCGCTTTCTTCCTAGCTATCCATATACTCCTATGTTCATAGACCTTAGTTACCTTGACCTTGTTGGTGTATTTCAAGAGTCAAGAGGCATAAGGGAACAAGTTATAAGCTTAGGATTGACCAAGAAGGTCACAATCTAGCTTACAAAGTAAAATGGACCCTACATAGACTATACCAAGTACGACATGGGTCGTGTTGGGATCCAAAGAGTCAAAAAAGGCTCCCTGGGTCACACGGATCGTGTTAGTTCAGTATGGGTCGTGTTGAGGCCAACACAGTCCTTGTTGGAGCCCAGTTGAGCTCTTTTTCGAAACCTCTTGATTTCTGCCTTGGGTATTAAATGCTTGGGGAATCATTATGGATTATTCTTGACTGATTTCTCAATCAAGATCAATCTGATAATGATAATTGACATCCCATAGACAATGCCCAAGAATCATGCTATATTGATTGTCAAGTTTGAATAAGTTTGAATGCTCCAAGTCCGATAAATAGTGGCTGAATTCCATTCATTCACACCACCTCAATCACTTCTATCAATCTTTCCTAGAGAGCTTCAACACACTCCTAAGGTGTTGAATTGCGGCGCCATTCTTGAGAGTTCTTGAGAGATCTTGTACTTTTCTTACAAGAGGTTAGGTTATAACTTTAAGTCTATTCGCGGTCCAGTGAATAAGTCTTAAGAGGAGATAGGTTGACCCTCGGCTCCTAGCTACCCAAGTGATCCCTCATCTTATGCAAGTGACCGTGTTACCCCATATTTCCAACAGACCTTCCAAATTTAAACAATAGTGTAAGACAACCTTACTTACTAATACTACAATCCACATTGCTTATGGCTAAGTAGAGTTCGTGTAACGTGTGGCACTATATTAGTTACATAATAGTTCCAATCAAATAAGATGGGGATCCGACCAAGTTTTATGATTACCTTATACTATACACTGGAGTACTGCAATCACATTAAATACTCATTCTGTATAATGTTGTAGGCTAAACAGACTTTAAGCCCGATATCCTCTTTTACATATGCCCCATTCCTCGTAAATTAGTGACCTATTAGACATCTTTGTATATCGACCCAATGGATTTAATTGTTTAACTATAGAATACTTTTTTTAAAAAAAAGGAAAATTATTCAACATATTATCTATTTTAACACATACTGTATAGTTATTAAAATCTTGATCCGAATCTACGGTACTATGATTTTATAATCCAAAAACTCTTGATATGATTCCACAATCCTACACTTCGAATCACGATCTTACGTGAATTTTAAATTATTTGCGCACATTATCATCTTAAAAATTGTCATAAAAATATAAGTTTTGTATTAAAATTGTCAATTGAAATATAATTTAATATATTTCTTCCTTTTAGTCTATATCTATTAAGATTTTGATGGTAAGAAAACTTGTTTTCTATTTGCCGAATGTTTTAGAATCTTATGATCCTCATTTTGATTCTACAATTCTGATTCTAACTCGAATTCTAATTCTAACAACCTTATTTGTATACACTAGTGTTGGGATTCACCCATGAATAAAAATGTCTCACATCGAAAAAGTAAATAGAAAGAACATGGTATATAAGTCAAGTGAGCTACTCCTGTTAACGCCAATTAATTTTAAGATGGAACCTCACTTAACTTATGTACCATAAATTTTAGTTGAAATGGGTTCCCGCTTTAGATCTCTCCAACAACGAGGAACGATAATAATATTACAAGTATGATGTGAAATGAAATGTGAACTATAAGACCCGGCCCCGCCTACCATTTGAGGAAAATAGCAAATAAAATGGAAGGAACCAAAACGTGGAACTTGCCAACGAACACACAAACACCACCACCACCACCAACTCATTAACCTACTAATGTCAAAAGCATACATGCATGGGGCACAATGCTAAGAAACAGGATAGGCTGACCACACCCACACCATGTCGGCATTTCACTATAGAATGAAATCACCCACGATTTTAATACCTAAACTAAACAAAACAAAAACAAAAACAAAAAGGGATATATGATGACAATATTATTCTCTTCAAATTCCCACAAATATGATTCAATTCATTGATACGATGGTGAGGTGAATGGATGTGCTTGACTCTTGACTCTTGACCACCTCCCTCCTATTGGGCTATTCCTACCTTGCGTGTTGTTTCAGGATAACATACCATAGCTACACTTTTCAATCATGCTATTTATACTATTATTATTCTTGTAATCTTCTTCTTATTCTACTTACATTTTATCTTTTATTCTTCTTTCTTTACTTGGCAAAATTTTATCTAGATGGGTTAGGTATCAACCAAATCAGATTCTGTCCCATCATTCACACCATTTTTTGTGGTTAATAATTTATTTAGGGTGAGTTGGGGTAGTTTTTTGGGGGGGGGGGGGAATATTGTTTCTAAGAGATGTTTTCTAACCTCATTAGGTTTAGTAGCTTTTTGAGAAAAAAATCTTTCGGGGAAAGACTTCTTCTAACTTCACAAAGTTTTGGAAAAAATTTCCAACCAATTTTAAATGGTACCAAAAATTTTCAACCAATTTTTGTAAAAGTGATTGAAGTTTCTAACTCTTTTTCCTACTAAAATTTTTGAAAAATAGTTAAAATATGAAATGATTACTAAAATGATTGATTTTTCTAACCATTTTAAATTGGTTGGAAAAAAATGGTTGGTAATACACATATTTAGTAGTCGTATATTGGATTCGGGTAAATATAGGTTGGATATATTTTGTGTTTAGGTAAATGTAAACGATGTATTTCAATTTCGGGTCAACCCAACCAATTATGCTCCACGATTTTTCCACGTTTTGTTTGAAAATAATTATCTCCGTGTGTTATATTTTATACAACATATATACATAATGAAATACGATTATCTTCTAACAACAATAGATTATATTGAACAATTGCACTTGTAGTTTAATAGTCAGGATCGAGTTCCAATGAAAAGTGGAAAATTTCAATATAATTGAACTTAAAAATAAAATTTCCGGGTGAAATGGACGGATTGAATTTGACCCGCTGATTTGTACGTTTTATGGATTCAATTTGTTTCGGGTTCAAGTCGGGAAAATCATATTTGAAACCAAAAACTCTCGAACGGATTCAGATCAAATTACAGAATGAGGTCAAAAACATAACATTTAACAGGTCTACTATTGATACTTGAGAGCATAAAATCTGGAAGATCTTAAAAGGACCCACAAGTGAAGTCTCCAGTTACCAATAATATTATTTTTTAACGTGAATAAACATTGTACCTATTAGAGCCTTTCTTCAATAGGAACTTATTGGATCAATAGGCTAGAAGAAGGACCAAGACAAGCCCAAACGTGTGTTAAAGTGCTATTTACCCCTCAATTTTTGTAAAAGAAGTTATATTGGTGAGTTGGTCAGCTCACCCAGCCCCTCTCTAGCTTAGGGTGTAGAGTTTCTAGGGCTCCTTAAGAAAAACCGATCTGAAATACCCGAATTAATAATCTGTTATCCAATTAAAAATTTCGAGGAACCGATCCGAAAAATTGATTTTAATTAGGTTAGTTACGTAGACTGGAAAATTTTGGGTAATTGTGGTTCGATTGCCAGTCAGCCCTTGTCCAAAATCAGGTACCTGAAATACCCAAAATTAAATTTAAAATCAGTGGCCGAAATTAAATTTAAAATTTCATAATATATAATAACATAAATTCATTTTATTTTATTTTTCTATAATTAATAATATCAACTTTGGGGTATTGGACACTAATAATATAAATTATTTTCTTGGACACTGACAGTACCAACTATCAACTTATTTTCTACCAACATTGCACCACTAATTTGGATGGTTTTGACTCATGGATAGATGATTGGGGTCCATAATACGTGACGTGGAAGGCGGAATTTGTGTAGAAAATGTTGACGGGGACACTAATCTACCTTCCCCGTCACACATTACGGAGTCATGTCTTCTTTCCGATGAGTTAAAACCACAACAACTCGGCGGTGTGCTGGTGGGGAAAAATAGTTTGATAGTTGGTACTTCTAGTGTCTAAGAAAATAGTTTGTATTATTAGTATCCAATGCCCCCAAAGTTGGTATTATTAACGTCCAAAAATCCTATATTTTTTAATTAGTATATTATATTTTTAGAAATATATAATTCTAATTAGTATTAAAATATATTTTATGTGAATAATAAAAGTACAATTTTTTCCAATTATATTATTACTAAGTATAGATTGATAGTTATTACAATTTAGTCCTACAAAAATGTTGTTAGGGAAAATAATAACAAGTAAACCGTGCATCATACAAGTCAAAAAGACCAGTTACAAATTAAAAATAAAATCGAAAACTTAGAATATTAGAACTAATCAAGTTTTTTCTTTACCCAGTATCCTTATCCAAAACTTTCGGATATCCCCAACTTCAGATACGGTTATAGTTTGAAGTTACCATCGACCCGTAGTTTCAATTTCCCCAAAAAATATCCAATTGGTTTGGATATCCAATCCATGAACACTCGTAGTATAGACTCAGTCACCCTGCAAACTAACAAGTAGGAAAAGTGAGGTAATACAACCATCAAACTAGGCTCAACATAGGAATAACCTTGAAAACAAACTCACAAGAAACTACGCGAAGCACTAACAATTTTCATTATGAAAACTAGTGTTAAACCCATGCTATGCACGAGTATATTAAAACAAAGAATTTTAATGTTAAAAAGATAGCTATATAATAAATATTCCAGCTCCCAATATTAAAACAAAGAGTTTAATACAGCTAGAATGAAATATAAATGACGACACAAATAATAAAGGGAAAGTGGTAGGTAATATTGTCCAATAAAAATGTTTGACATAATAAGGCATTCAATTGAACATTTTTAAAAGCCAAGTAATATTGATCATGGTGGCCTTGACGTCCATCATGTTTAATTGTCGAACCTGCAATTTAGAGTTATCATTTATAGAGTGATACAGTTGTGCGAAATAAATTGTACAAATTAAATTTGAAGTGTGGAGGAGGTTTACCCTTTGTACTGGTATATGTTACGCATGTGAATTCAAGCGATGAGGACTGATGGGCAACAGAACACATTATAAAGCCATAAAAAGGAGAGGTTGAATATCTTCACAGATATTGCGGGCATTATACACTTTCAATCTTTTAAAATTATCAAGAATGCTAAATTGTAATATTCTGATACTTTTCACTATGTAAATCCAATGTATCATGCAAAATTTTATGAAAAAAATTCTAACATGCAAATACATGCTAAAATATATTGATGTAGTATATATTGATACTACTTTTCGAAAACTAACCTGTTTGTATTTGAAGGTTTGCCGAGAATTCAATGGTTGTTTCAAATATTAATAGTTGACATATTGGAAGCGAAAGAAAGATGTTTCGATGTTTATGTATGGTTTTTTATGTATAGTTTAAATCTAGAAATTTAATGCATGAATAACAAATGCAATTTAGACTTGGTAGTTACTATAATTATATATTAATATTCGTGAAAATTCTGATTCCGTTAATTAATTTGGAAAGAAGGGGGTATAGTTTTAATATACTTAAAATGATGACACGGGTATAAGTAATAACTTTTGGTTTGACTAACGTAGACTAGGTTGATTGCGATCCACATTGTTGATTTTAGTATATTAATATGGTTTGAGTATTAAAAAGCAAATATTTGTTGACTGTAGACATTTATTATTATAAATTTTGGAAAGACACTCTACTTTTTATTAGTATATTAATATACTCACGCATAACAATATGTCTACTTTAAAAAAAAAAATAGTATATCTCATCAATTATATCACCTTTTAAAATTTTGAGGCAATGAAATAGTAAATATATGAATTGGAAGAGTCGTCGCTATCAACATAATTTTTAAATATGGGTAAGTTTATATAGATGATAATAAATATAGGGAGGAGACTATGATAAAAATATTGATAATATATAAGGATGGAGGTCGAATAAACAAATTGGGTTGATGTGTGCAATAACATTGATAGTGATAACAGTAAAATAAGAAAAAAAGATGTAGCAAGACTTACTTGGTGATGCTTAGCCGGTGCTTTATGAATGAGAAAATTGGGTCTACGTTGAAGAAAAGGTTGCGATAAATAAATTGACGCATAACATAAACTTAAGCATCCAAAATTCAATGGTTGCTTCAAACATTGATAGTTGACAGATTGGAAGAAAATGAAAGATACCTGGATGTCTATCTTAGGTTGTGATAAATAAATTGACGCATAAATAAATTGAAAAAAGCTTGCGACAAATAAATTGACGTATAGAATTATGGTATAGTACATATTAATAGTACTTTTAGTAAAAAAAATTCATGATACAGATGTATTGTGTTTTTGATACAGATAAATTGACGCATAGAAGATTTACTGAGTTATCTTCACCGTCATATGTTCAATAATGGCTTGTGTTTTTAATATAGATGTATGAAAAGATAATTCTTAAGAGTTTTTACCCACGTATTTCTCAAGCAATGAGGACTGAGGGGCAACAGAACACATGCTAAAGCCAAAAAGGGAGGGGTTGAATATCTTCACACATATAGCGGAGATTAAGCACTTTCAATTTTTTTAAATTATCGAGAATGCTAAAATGCAATCTTCTGATATTTTTCACCATGTCAATCCAATGTATCATGCAAAATTTTATGAAAAAAATTATAATATGCAAATACATGCTAAAATATATTGATGTGGTATATATTGATAGTACTTTTCGAAAACTAATCTGTTTGTATTTGCAAGTTTATCGAGAATTCATTAGTTGCTTCAAATATTAATAGTTTACAAATTAGAAGAGAATGAAAGATGTTTCGATGTTTATATATTAGGTCGGAAGGTAGAGTCCTAATTAGATTTGGGTGGGAGTTAGAGTCCTAATTGGGTTGGGAAGTAGATTACTAATTAGATAAGGTAAACTAATTAGACTTCTTAATCTGATTAGACTTCTTGTTTATTACTCCATCCGTCCTTAAATATTTGTCCCCTTTGATTTAGCACACATTTTAAGAAAAATCAATAAATAAATCTCAATTAGCAATAAAATACTAATAATACCCTTAGTTTTGAATTCAAAACTACTATTTATACTTTTCCCTCTCATATTTAAATACTTTTAAAATTTAAACTAAGGGTTTTCTAGTAATGTCAATAAAATAAAAATTTTCATTTTAGGAAAGTGGACATAATTTTGGGACATTAAAAAATGGAATAATGGACAAATAATTTGGGACGGAGGGAGTATTTTTTTAAAATCGATTTTTTTTATTATTATTTCATGGGCGGGAATTTTTTATTGTATTTTTAAATCGATTTTTTTTCTTTAATCTGATTGGCCGATAACCCCTACAATCACTCTGGGTTGAGTATTTCAAATTTCGAATATATTACTTTTATATTATTATTATTATTATTATATTATTATAGATATCGATACTAATGTTTGAGACTTCGTAGGATTCGTTTAAAGATATATTTTTTAATTTCTTGAATTGTAAATAAAATCTGGAAAGAAATAGAAAATAAAATACAATTTAAATTAAAATTGAACACTATTGTTTGAGACTACTACTCGTTTTGAAAATAACTGTTGTCAAGCAGACGTGGTTAAGGATATATTTTTTAATTTCTTTAATTGTAAATAAAATTTGGAAAGAAATAGAAAATAAAGTACAATTAAATGCGCTGTGATTGGTCAGATTCCTTGAAACGCTCCCTGACTTTATTTTGTAGGACCCACAATGATTTATATTATAACATATAGATTATCTCAATTAAAATCAAAACTTTAGTGGAGATGATATACCTACTATCCCATGCCAATTTTTTGCAATCGGGCAAATGTAGCTTAATAATCGGCCCTTATCTGAAGGGTAACCACCAATAAATTTTATTAGTATAAAATAAAAAAAAATGTATCAAATTGTTCATAACAAACATGATTCACTGACTATATAATTTCTACCGAATGAAAATTTTTGCTTCCACCGCTTCTATCGGCTATCACCTCTTGGGCTACTCCATGCCAATTATGATTGAGCTAGTAGTTATTGCCTCTTGGGCATTCCTCTAATTAGTTAAGCACCTACGCATGCATTTTTTTTATTTTTTTTATTTTTGGAAACGCGTGCATGCTTGTCAAGTAACGTTCTTCTTTTTAAGTTTTTGATGGAGTTAACGTTATTTTGCAATAATGTCTAGCAAATGGTTGGCCACTTTTTTTTATTGTTTGCGATTTTCCTTACTTTATTATCGGATAAAACCAATTCAATCGTGGAGCAGTTAGAATTGAGCTTCTAAAACAACGAAGCCTAGGAAGTATGATGGTGGAAGGTGGAAGTCCATTCCACACAAGAGAAAGACAAACTAAAAAGCTAAGAATTTTGGCAGAGTTAGTTACGACTTACAACTTACAATTAAAAGATCATGTCATGCACGTAATCTCATGCAATTCCTCGTCCTATTGCTTCGTAAGATGTAATTTCAAATTTGTATCGTTTTTCGAAAACACAAATGACAAACAAACTAAAAAAACAAACTAAAAAACACTACACCTCATAGTTCAAATCTAACTTTGTTGAACACCACGAACATCGAACTTATGACAATATAGAATAGATGGAGTAAATCAATAGATTGGGATCTAGCTACCGAAATGCAACTCTACAAGTTGATCCTCGCATGTAAGGTTCTCTTAAACATTGGATAAGCTACAAGAAATAATCCTAGGAATACCTGGCATGGGACTAAATGGAGGGAAGTAAAACTAATACATAACACTGTACAGGAAAGCCTGATATATCCACTTCAGAAATACACACTACAACATCCCCAGACATTAGGGCACAACTATTTTCCCCTCCCTTTACTTCACAATTTAGGCAGCAGGATGCAAAAATAATCCACAATTTATACAATAGCCTAATCTTTTGCCATCCGAATCTGCACTTCGATATATCAACAAGAATTCCAGGCGAACTAATCAGAGCAGATACTGACTTCATCCAAACCTCGCGCAAGCTCCATTTGAACCAGGTCTCCTCGCTTTTCCTCTTCCATCTTAAGCTTGCCATCCGCTTTTTGCACTCCCTCCTCGGCTGCAATGCATTCCTGGAACCTATAGCAGGTTACGAGGTGATCGTTTGTCAAACCGGCTGCTTGCATGAATGAGTATACAACTGTGGGGCCCACCCCTCTAAACCCTCTTTTTACGAGGTCCTTGCTTATGGCATCTGCCTTTGAGGTCTTCACTGGCACCTGACGTGGATAACGAAACTTATTCACTAAAGTCTTATGGTTCATGAAGCCCCATATGTACTTGTCAAATGACCCAAACTCGTCTTTTATCTGCATCAACATATCACAAAACAAATGAAACCAAGTATAAAAAATAAAAAATAAAAAAAGTCTCCTGTCCGTTATTTGCAATTTAAGTAGATGCAACAGTAAACTGGAAACTTCTCACAATTCACAAGTAATGAACAGTGGTAAGTAGGCAAGGCAGACTTTTGAAATGGAATCA
The DNA here is from genome assembly GCA_029582165.1 of Portulaca oleracea. Taxonomy (NCBI): domain Eukaryota; kingdom Viridiplantae; phylum Streptophyta; class Magnoliopsida; order Caryophyllales; family Portulacaceae; genus Portulaca; species Portulaca oleracea. Next base: position 18,920,199 of record CM055882.1, on the reverse strand, counting down.
ACTACTCAACAAGAGCACAAGCAAGCAAAGACTATTGCCTTACGATGATAATGATATGCATCCAATATCTTGTGAATTGAGAACTAGTATATACCAAATTCATATACCAAGAACAATCTTCATACTACATACACAGCAACAGCCGAAATTTGCTGCCGGCAACCAAGGTGAGAGCGACTGATGACTGTCTCAATTTGACATATAAATGTGTAACGCATAGCAAAATATTCTTTTTAGAAATGTTGACTAAAAGTCTAAAACTAGCAAAGACATTAGATGTAACCACTTAACTACCACCAATTAAGGCATTCCATTTATACGGAAAATTTATGTTCCATGTCATTATTTTGCCATTTTTCACTAAACATTGAATTCAGCAGCTCATGACAAGTTCAAATATATCCAAAACAAAAAGGATTGTGACTGGAGCATGCAACTTTTCCTGAAAGTACCATCAATGCTCCATTAATGAACAGACATATATGGGGCTCAAAGCTTTTCCGAATTTCATTGATCACTTGTACAACTTCATTTATGAAAACTAAGAGTATAACCATATAAATACTCAAAAGTTTCTTTAAGCATAGAAAACGATGTCATATCAGATGCACAAGGCTCAATTTTCAGTAAACAAAAGGGCAATAACTGTAAAACAGTGACATACTACCTCCGTTTTGTTTTATCTGTCGCCTAGGGAATTGTGGCAAAAACTTTGACCGTCAATATCTTAATTTGTATAATGATTCATCATACAAAATTGATATCATTAGATTCGTAATAAAAAATACTATTAAAAAAGTATAATATTATATTTTTCTATAAAAGTTTTATATTAGAAATTATTGATTAAAATTGGCACTGAAAACCGTAAATGACAGATAAAAAAGAACAGAGGGAGTAATATCTACCACCGAAAAATTTAAAGAAATGACAAACATAAAGAAGAGGAATTAAAGGATGAGCACAGTTCCCAAGTTCTCTTCAACTGCAGTAAAACAACTTCCTCAAATCAAACATTTACAGAAAGCAATGAAGGAACCAACCAGTTCTCCAAAGCAAAAATACAGTAAGGCTTTGCCCCTGAATATTTTAGCATCACACGAAAACCAAGCATATTGAATACCTAATAGAAGACTAATTTACCATAGACTAGACCCAAGTTCTCTGCCCAAATCCCTGAACTTGTCAAAAAAAAAAAAAAGAAAAGAAAATTTCAGAATCTATTTTTTTTAACATCACTAAGTTCCACCAGGCCTCTACATAAATGCAACAAAAGTTGAATCCGTAGCACATTCCAAATTCTTAAGTAAGAGTGACAGAAAGGAAAAGTATAACACCAATAATTTACATCTCAGTCTACTAGTTCTCCTCCATTTCTTTTCACGTATATGCAATCTCCAAAGCAATTGGTTGAAGTCACCCCTAGATGAATTCCCCCTTCACAGAGTAAATATTCTATAACATGAAGAGTCAGAGCATTGTCATGTAAAGTAAAACAATACCAATGGTGCAAGGATAGAAAAGGGTACGGCATGTGAACTTGACACACTGCACTGGTGGCAAGTGACACATCTATTATCTGCCCTATGTTCCTCCATCAGCACATGCCCCAGACAGAAGTTAAAACATTAAGTTAAAACCTATATATCCAAATTAAAGGTTTTGCAAGTTGGGGCCAGAACCATGAAACTTCAGTAAGCAATCCCAGTAACCATAGCAATAGACAAGCACATTACTCCAACTGACACATGTAAAGTAAAGCTACAGCATGTGCTATAAAAAGCATCTTAAGTTCATAGGCAATATTAGATAAAGCTTGAATCTTGTTTTAGTTCACAGAAGAGCTATGATGAGCTTTTGGTAGATCTAGCAACTGCTACAATAGTCCCAAACACTGGAGACAAGCTTTATTGACAAGGATGTTCCTTGTCTGGCATAGAATGCTCGCACCACAGTCACCTTCCCGTTCTTGTTGATTGAAAGGGTTTGAGATATATTAACTTGAAGGGGTGCAAACTGATGAATCGCTGTTTCTAGGAAGTAACCTCAATACAAACTACCAATAAAAGAAACTGTTCTTGTATTTTAAATATGCATGAATGATGGATACCTTGCACACTTGACGTGCATTTTCAACAATGTTGCGCAGTTTTATCTCCGAGAGTAGGGTGCTCCCAAGACTGCCCAACGCACATATCTTTTTCTCATTTAATTTGGAAACAGATATTGGATCAAAGTCCAAGAACACTTCCCTACAACAAGACAAGTAATTAAATAAGCACCAGATGTACGTATGAGTGGGACCCTCAAAACGGAAATAAACTATCATAAGGAGAAATCATCATAAGGGAGACTAGCATATTCCCATACCTGAAAAGTTTCCTCTTGTTAAGTATTGTAGGCCATGTTAATTCCGCCAAAGCAACAGCAAGGCTAAGGAGTTCAAATAGCTTGCTGCAAATAGAAAGACTCAGTAAGCCAGCAGCAAAAAATGAAATAAGCCAAAATTAATTGATGTGGGAAAAAAATGACAATGTAAATACTCATTGCTGCGTACTTGTCATCATGAACTGGAACTCCCCATTCTTCATCATGAAAATTAGCATATACTGGATCTTCTTCAGAAAAGAAAAAAGACTTAGAATATGACAACAATACTATAGTATACAACTGAAGAAACAGTAGATTTGGATCGGTCAAGCGTTCAATGATCTTTTGGATTTATCATTTTACAGAGTATGATATACCAACAAAAATCAAGGATTTACATCAGTACATGGAACACATACTATAGATCAAATAATGTAGAGAGTTATGTAGAGCCCAGGGAGGGGGCCTTAAGAAAATTGCGGGGCATGAAAGTTGTAGAAGTCAAGTGTAAGCCATACCCAAAATGGGAATACTCCCCCCATTTCATATTAAGCTTCTTTTGCCCTTGTGGGGATACCAGTAAGTTACGATAAAAAAAAATAAAAATAATAAAAAAAGAAATAACAGATTTAGTAGCCATATGGCCAGGTTACCCCTAATTTCGATATTTGATGAAAAAAGAGGGAGGAAAAACAACAAATAAGGGTAAATTGGTAAGCTAGAGATAAATGCCTTTGGGATTTGATTGGAAAGTGGCATATGTAATGAAACCAAAAAAAAAAGAAAAAAAAAACAGTTAACGGGGCACACATAAAACAAAGGGACTATCAACCAAGACAAACATGAATACATATTTTCTGAAACACAGGCACCTTCTAGGTTATGTCAAGCAACAGTTTCAATGCCTATAGCAGCCTTGCTGCCGAGCACTAAGGTTTGAGCTAAAGTGCTTCTACAAAAGGGTAACTTTGCCCACCTCGTAGATAGTAAAAAAGAAACATTTGCCAATTTTCAGCTCCAGTTACAGTAAGTAAAGTAAAAAGCCTCATACTTTGCTTGTTTAGTACTGAACTTGAGGTTGAAACTCAAGTAATGAATTCCGATGAACGCCGATAGCGAATTAACAATCACTGCTAGAAAAGGTAGAAAAAAATATTGTTTACAAAATGCTCACGGACTAATGTATGTACTGATACTTGCATGTTCACTGATTTCACGAACACATGAGTACAACAACCAAATCATTGTGGGTTTTACCAAAAAGCCTATACATCAAGGACATTTCAGAAATATAATTTTCCAATTATAGCTTGTATAGACGGTCTACTAAATAAGTATTGCCTGCAGGCTCACTAAGGCCAAACACGGAGTAGCATAAGTTACCAGTGACTTCAGTTTACATGGGCTGAAAAGTTAAGTGAACAGCACACACAGGGGCATCACATTTTACTCTAGAAGTCTAGAACAATAAAAGACACCAACGGTGATGATCATCCCACAAGATAATACAGGTTCCAGCATCACATTATCAAAAAAAAAATACCGATGGAATGAGCTAATACACACTTCCCTATATGTGTAGAACAAAAGACAAAAAAAGTTAGCCTGTACGATTACCAGAATGCAACAAAAACCTAGGATGTATGATTATTGAGCAAGTACATATGGAAAGTATTGAGTGGGGAAGTGCTTGCACCCTCTGCATGCACATTCATCATTCAGGTCATATGATCATCGTTCTTCTCAACAAGTAGTTGTCCTGAACACCATATTCCTTTAAAAGAGAAGTCTAAGGAGCAACATAAACCAAGTATTTCCACACTACCCATTTATGTCTATCATTAAATAGCTATTCCTCACCCAACTTTAAGCACATGAGTTTTTTCACATCAGTTGATTTGTGACAGAATTTTCATCAAGCTAAGTCGATTTTAGATTTAATAGCGTAAGCATGATGTCTATCACTCGTAGCATCCCACCAAGGCTCTATGCTCTATTCCCCCACCCCCATCCCTCGCCGCCCCAGCTGCCAAGAAAATATAAAAGAAAGAAATAACCAAAATCTTCGTAGTCTCTGGCCCACAGTAATATATAAGATATCCTCAATTGGAGCGAGAATATGGTTTCTAAATTGGAGGAATGAAGTGAAAGTTCTATGATATATGCCCCGTTGCAAATATAGCAACCTATGTTACTCTGACTCTTCATTTTCCCTGCCGTACACGGACCTTTGATACCTGGACAAGGATACGACACTCGACACTTCATATTACAATGAAAATGTATAAAAATTGCTTTAAAATAGCTGAGTCTGACACCCGTATCCGTGTCCGATATGGACACACGTACCCAAGTCCCAGTAACATACACAGCAACAATAAGATCCAACAACATTATCACCAAACAAGGAATAGTAGTTATTTAAAGGGATACTAATCATTTCTATCCGAAACATCTAATTTTTTTAGAAGCATTACCAACATGATTCACACTCTATAAAAGATCCTACTTTTGAGAAGCGCTATCCGCATTGATTAAATTCCATAAAAGACCCTCATTGTGTAGCACCTTATCCCCACCAATTCATTTACTCCGCTAGTCCACCAGTGAGTTCGATCAACTTCTCAATTTGAGCTAATAAAATTAAATGTGGTTAAATGAGAGCTGCTTTAACATGCAGTCTTGCTCAAGGCAGGTTTGAGCATCCTGCTACAATTCAACTCTACATACAATAGCATCAATAACGTCCTCAATTAAATTAACCTGTTTCATTGAGTCCTAACACTTGATTTCTTACGATTTTACATTTCACCATCATTGAACCATTCTTGTCTACAAACATTACCAAATAAATACTGAATACCATGTGTTTCTTAATCTGAAAAAGATATTACACCTCAAAAGTGATAAACGAGATAAACAAGAAGGGAAAAGCTTGATTTCAGGTACTTAATTTGGAGATAGAAAAGTTAAAACATGCAGGACACATGCAGCCATGCAAATTCGCCCGCGAGCTGATTCCATCGATAGGGCCAATAACATGGCTTCCACAGATAAAAATACCAAGGTCATGATTCATCATCTATAAGAGAGGCAAATAGCACTGGATATTGGATGGACCCCTAAAATACAAATTCTATTTCTCTCCCAGTTCATTGGCGAAGGACTAGTAGTCCCTCACCCGCCTTATCTATTCTGCCCATGCTAAGTTAGGCAGAACCCTCCGAGAAGGCTGCCTCAGTCTCTCTATATTTGCACTTTCTCAAAAGTTAAATAAAAACTAAATAAGATTCATAACAGGAAAGAAAACAATGGATCTAACTATCAGTAGGATTTAATATGCAAATCCATAAAGCATAGTTGAAGTTTCAAGGGATTTTCTCTGAAATTGTTACTTTCACATAAGATACTCTAACAGATTACCACATAATACGACTTTTGTCACTAGCTCAACATGTTCAATGGTGCAACCACAATGGGTCATCTACCAAAGTAAAGTTTGTATAGGAATCTCATAGTAGCCCTTGACATCTACCTGATTTACCACATAATATGACTTCTGTCGCTAGCTCAACATGTTCAATGGTGCAACCACAATGAGGTCATCTACTAAAGAAAAGTTTGTCTAGGAATCCCATATACAGCCCAAAAGTTTAATCTCCGAGTGTCTATCCTTCCTTCTCTCCACTTCCTCATATAACAGAATTCAAACATTGTCCCACTGATATGATTTTCACAATCAACTTCAACACAAAAGCATCGGTTCCCATCTTATCCGACAGCCAAGGGCTCAAAAGAGAATAGACAAACTGGAAGGCTGGAAGCTACCGTTCCAATACTCAGAAAAACTTTCTTTTCAGGTTGAAACAAGCAGCAGCGATACCCTATGCTAACTTTGTTACCAATATCAACACTCTATAGAGAAATATTATAATCCATCCGCTCAATAGTGAACGCTAAACAGAAATACTCAAGAGCATTGAATAAATAAACTTCTGATACAAGGCCAATTTTAGCAAGCCTCCACCATTCTGATGAATATCATTTATCCTTAGGCCCAAAGCATTAAACCAACATGGCTTCTTCATCACATTGCCCCCAACTTCCAAAACACGAAAACAGTAAGTTCAGCAGCAACCAATACCCAAGGGCAATTAATTATTACGAGTTTTATGTAACAACGTCTATTAGCATATCTGTAAAGGGTTTGGTAGTTACAAAGCAATTAAGGAAAAATTACAGTCATTCTAAGACTAAGCGTCATTATAAACAAAAAAGCACACGTAACAGGCCGCTAGCAGTGTCTCACAAGTATGAAATCTTTTTCAGGATAGAAATCTTCCTCAGTAGTAGAATTACTCTATAAAGGGACACCAAATTGATTCCATTATTCTTGCACTATCATCAACATAACACACAATAATGGGGGGGGGGGGGGGAATCCTACTGTGCCCCATGAAGAGACCTGTCAGTAACAATGGATTATGCTTCAGCATTGACACTTGATTAGCAAGCATAAGCACAGCAACATGAAATCTTAAGAACAAGCATCACAAACCCATGTCAAGCCCAGCATTATGCCACATAGAGCAAAGAAAAGGCATAATAGAATCATACCAGTGTTGGGAGTAACCCAAGCACATCTTTTCTTAACCGGTACACCATCAAGCTCAGCCACTACCCCATCATCAACAGCAACTTTTTCAACCACTTTCTCAACCTTGGTGACAGCCTTGTCCAACTTCATACCTCCAGGTTTCCTCCTCACCGGCACACTACTCCGGCTGATTTTCCCAGAGGACGCCCTACTGTGAGACGAATCAGACGACGCATCGGACGAGCAGGAAGCATTCATCGACAAGTTTCCTCGCATTAACTGGTTCACATGCTGCTGATGGCTCCGTAAAATCGACGGAGCACTAAGATTCCTGATCGGCGGAGACAATTGCGGTTGTTTCTTAGCTTCAATCTCCTCCGGCGACTTCTCGACCTTCCTCAGCGGCTTCGTAGTGGCCGGCTTGAGTGTCCTGGCCTTGTTTCCGGCGGGAACTAGCACGGGTCTTTGCTCGGAATCAGCCGAATTCAGCGACCTAACCCTCGGACCCCCCGACATTGGCGAAATCAAACGCAATTCAACTAGGAACCGTGAACTACGACTGCAGGAAGACACACATTGTGGGGAATTAGGGTTTAGCGGTTGGATGGAGAAAGGAAAAACCCTAGATGTAGCTGCATTGCAGGGAATCGGAGTGGAGCAGTTGAGAAATGGGGATTGCGAGCAAGTTGGGAGTAGATTGTTGAGACGTTGACTGCAGCTTGGTGACTAGTGGGCGAGCACCTCCGAGAGTAGAGAGAGAGTGAAGATGAGAGAGAGAGTAGTACAAAGAAGCAAAGAAATGAAAGAATGGACCCTTCTAGAGACTGAGACTCAAGGACAGAATGAGCCAGCAATTGCAGACTACTAGTAGCAGCCTGCTTGCTAGGGGTATGAGTTCGGGACTTTGGACCGTTTGAAGCGCCACTTTTACACTTTACCTCATCACTTCTCCTTTTAACCTTTTTTTCAATTATTCAAAGTGGCAAGGTTGTATTATTATATTTTTTTTTAAGTGTAGGTATGTGGCTAAGACCATTATCCAATCACTCGTTTATAAAATATTGTAAATGTGAGTTATTATTCACTTACAAATAAAATGTTTTTATAATAATGGGTAAGGTTTTCATTTACTCATTCTATAAAATATTTGAAATGGCAAAATAGTGTTTAATTGTGGTGGTCCTAAATAAAACGCTCATCAAGTGATTTATCTAGATGGGTGGAGAAAAGTATTCTCACCCACTCTTCAAACTTTCACGTTGTTATAACTTTTCTCCCCCACATTTATCTTGTTTTTTTGTGTCGGATCACTTGTATCTCACCATTGGTGATGGCTAAGTAAATAAAATAAGATTGAAAATTTTACCATCAATTATTGAATATATGAATTTTTAGATAAGGTATTGTGAGTAAAGTAAGTCACAATTATTACATCACTTGTTAAATATATGAATCTTTATATATATATTATATAAGCTACACAAGGTAGTTTGAAAGCAGGTAAGCAAAAGTAAGTAAAGATAGTAAAGTTCAGTTAAATTTAACAAACGTACGAAAAGAATAGGGGGCAAGTCTAGTGTAAAAATAGAGTCTAGAATAGGTTTAGTAAATTTAAATAGCTAATCGCAAAATGAAAATACGGTTCAACAGCAAAACACCTAGTATCAAAAGAGGAAACAAAAGTCTATGAATCTCTCAAGATATCAAATGTGTTACTTGCATGACCATAATCTTGTTATTCTTTTAAAAGATGTTTCTTTCGATCCATTTTTAGTATCTTCTTAAAATGCACCCTTGTTTTCTCTTAGTTGTAAATTTTCAAGAAGTTTAGGTCATAATCAATCTCTAAGTTCTAAGTGCTATTAGATCATCTCTAATATATGTGCTCTCATCAGATTAAGCACGCCTTAGGATGTCTCCCTCCAATTGTTTGGCCTTGTTTCACCTTTCTTATGAGCGTAAGTTGTGCTTTGACACCTCGAGACTATAGTGCAATGCTTTTTAGGGGGGGGGGGGGGGAGATAGACGACGAGTATAGTGTTATAGGCACCAAGAATAAGTAATCGAGAAAAAAAGTTGTGTGAGGCTTTGACCCATGCACTAATTTATAAGGGTTTGGCTCAAATATGTTTAGATTCTTAACCTTTGTTAAAGACCTTAGCTTCTTCATACGGATTTAATTATAATTTGTTATGTTGTTTCAATGTATGAAAAAGAGTAACTTTGCCAACTCAAACATTGAAAATAGATTTTAGATTTTGGAAAATAAAATTTTAATAAATAAAAATATATTGCATTGTAGGCATGCTAGTGATGCTAAAATCTAATTTTCAATGTGGAGATAAAATGGAAACATGAGGCAATACTTTCTTTAAGATATAGAGATAGAGCTGACCGACTCAGAATACTTGAATTGTTCGTAAAATCGGGTTTGGACATAGAATTTCGTTCGAATTTTGATATTGATCGAATATTCGGGCATAAAATTTCTCTTTTCCTATTATCCGAACCTGATTTTAGCTTCATCCGAATTGTCCGACCTAGTCTGAACTGAAATAAAATCGGGTTTGGACATGAATTTCTCATCCGAATTTTGATATTAACCGAATATGTTCGACTCGAATTTATCCAGACCCAAATTTTTACCAGCACTAATAGAGATAATACTATCTATCCGAAAACTATGATGTAAACCTATCATCTTTGTTTACCATAATTAATTTTCTTCTTTCACTTTAAAATTTTCAGGTTAAATTTGTGTTTCAAATTGTAGCTATAATTAATTGGATCTTTATGTGGACCAATTTGCAAGGTTTTGTGATTATGGTCACATGATAGTGGATTTTATGCATTAACTTTCCCATCTCTTTCTCCTAATGGGAAAATCGTTTTCTAAGCACACTAACTCGAACAAGTTGAAATCGAATTCAAGGCAAGATATCAAAAGTTGGTAGTTACACCTAAACAAATAATTAATGGGTAATAATATGAGTCGTGTTCAATATATTTTTTTATGTGTCTTATCTTTTATCAAATTCGTTTTTTTTATAATTTTTGACACTTAATAAGTCTTAATTATCAATTGTAAGAAGCTTGAAATGTGTAAACTATAAAAAATAATGGATAAAAATATAACTTTATACAATTTATATGTGATATTATAATTATAAAATTCAATCTACCATTTAATTCATTTTAATGTATAATAATAGAGTTTTAATGAGAGACCAAGAAACATAAAAAATTTCTTACCCTAAAACTCATATCATTTCCGGTAATTATATGAATTTATCTTGGTTACATTTTAAGGGTGAACCCCCCCCCCCCCCCACTATTATAGAAACATAATACTGACGGTGGAGTCAATATCATTAAAATCTTTCGATAACTGACTATAATGTGGCAAAATAAAAATGTAAGGCAAATCTGTGGGCTTGATCGTTGATGCAAAATTGGCAATGCAAAAAGTCCTCTTACTGACTTGACTTGTGATAATGGTTCACTTTTAGCCTCATTGCAACGGGTTAAACAAAACATCACCTCTTTCAAATGAACAATGTCAATAGTTATCTTTGATTAAACTAACTTTTATAGGACACTTTTTCCTCTTTTATCTTTTTGCTTTTTTGTGCGCTGGTATATGCTTTATTATCTCCCTTTTTCTTGGTTAAGTTGGATGTAATTCTCCTAACTTATTTATTTTAATTTATTCAAACCTAACATAATTCTCCAAAAAACATTCACTTTAAAAACATAATTTTCCAAAAAAGTATTATAACTTATTCTAAGTTATCCATCTAAACCTGAAAATAACCTAACCAATGAACATGACCTATATATAACACACATTTTCTTTTTTTCCGATTATTAGTAGCCAAAAGGCTGAAAATAACCTAACTAAAGAACATGACCTATATATAACGGGTGCGATCATACCATCATTAATGCACCAGATCCCATCAGAACACACTTTTTTCTTATCCTCACAACGGATTCAGCTTCATAAAAAAACATGAATAAAAATATTACTATCTCCGTCCCTAAATGAGTGTCAAATTTCCTAACTAACTTGTCATTTTTTATTTGTCAATTTTACAATTCCAATAATTAAAATACGCACATTACCCTTAATTAATACTAGTATATAATATATTTTATTTTTTCTTTCCCAATCTTCTATGTGATATAAGAACATATGTGTCAAACTATAAATTTTTTATACAAGTTCCTAAACACTTTGGACTTATAAAAATAGTTTTTTTGACAATGAATTAGGGACAAAGGTAGTAGTTTATACAATTTATCAAGTATACCTTTCTTTAAAGAATTTAATTACAATAATATAAGTTTTAGTGTTTTACAATATCATAATTCATAAGGCCTAAATGTAAAATGATAGAGTTTATTGGCAAACTTTTAAAAACCATTTTCTCTGAAAAAAGAATCTCTTTATTACTACTAGAGATTAGAAAGTAGGAACACCTGTAGGCTGTAGCATAGGAAGGAAAAAAAAAAGGAATAGTTACCCATGTACTTTAAACAGGTCAGTTTCAAGTTCCCATAAGGATGTTGTCCAAATATGATAGAAATTCAAAATCCAATAGAATAAAGCTGGGAGGAAGCAAGACAGAATTGAAGTACTTCAAATTTCAAATAAAAAGACAGTAAAAATCCACTTTATCCAATCAAATTTACGCTCCCCCTATGAGTCTGCAACACCCCACAACTGCACTAACATCAATAATTACAGTTTTCTTCTGACAATGTTTCTCAAACAACTCAGATTTGGGGAAACCCATCATTCCTGCTTCACACCAACAGAGTTTCAGAATCACTGAATCTAAATGCTAACAACCAAACGCACTCAACTATTTAATAACATTGAAGAACTCATCAATGCGATTTGTTTTTAAAATTCTGTCAGGACAGGAAAGTTGGGAGTTTGAAATTACAAATTTCAAAACTAGAAACACAGATGTTGAGTACACAAAGTGAGATCACAGGACATACAGATAACCGACAAAGTCAGCCTAGGATGAATGAACATGAACAATGCATGCTTTTTAAACTCTTTCGGTTCAGCGTGAATTTGAGTTGGTGCTTTCAAAAAAAGGTCAGCACCGGAGTGGGACATAATAAAGCCCATGGAAGTTCGATCAGGCCAGTGGCTTGGCGCGAGTTGAGGGATCTTCTTTAGACTCGAGATGCATCATGAAGACATAGCCGAGGCACCACAGAAGAATGTAGCGGAAGGGCACCCATGAAATGCATGCTACGAGGCTCATGATGCTTCCAACATATTGAGGATCTTTGATATACCCAAATGGGAATTCTGTTACCCAAGGGATGTTCTTGCCAAACCGAACGCCATAGTAAGTCCCGGCTTCACCAAGCAACTGGTATACCCTGCAGTTCTAAAGCCTGTTAGGATATAGTGCCACAAATAGAATATTACCTCAACTCCATTTATGCTAAAAGACCAGAAAACATAATTGTAAATGAAGCGAGGGTATGCAGTCTGTCTATAAGGCCCAAGCCATACCCAAATCAAAAGCAATCTCATTCGCGATGCCAATTCTATAGCAAGAAGAGTACAAATAAAATGTTCATCATTTCCCCATGTACCACTAGCGAGGGCATGCAGTCCATATGACAAAGGATAAAGCGCTTCGAAATAGGAAGTTGGATACAAGCATATTATACCTTAGCGAAAATGTATGACAAAACCTTTTCTTCAGCCAACTCTTACTGGGCTATCGATAGAAATACTGAAACCCCCCCCCCCCCCCACGGAAGTTTTCATGTCTTCCATGATGCAATTATGCAAAGAAGGAATTTGAGTGGGATTGAATGCAAAGCATAATTTGTGTGTGCATTGTTTTGGGGTTTGGGGGGGGGGGGGGGGAGGTTAAGCTAATTTACCAAACAGATAAATGTAGATTATTATGTAATTTCCAATACTGTTATTATCAGACTCAAACTTGGCCCATCTTCATATGTCTGGTGCTGAAAAAAATGAGAGGATCATGGTAACTTACTAACTTTATACTTTTATTCAGCTTAATGTTCACTCAATCATTCCCAAAAAAAAAAAAAACCAAAAAAAAAAGTATTTTCCATGAAAGGTTTTTTGACACAATTCTTGATACAGGGTGTGAAAGCAATGAAGAATCTTTAATTCTTGAAAGGATGAGCACCAGACTCTCTCGGAATCGGATATTAAGGCTTTGTTTGATCTCATTTACTGTAGTTCACTGTGCCAGCAGGACTTGGAAATTCATTTTCCTTCAGGTTAGAAGGCTCAGAAAGGAGGTGAGACAAAGCCATAGAATACTTCACCAAAAGTGAAATATGACAGGGATTTTCTTCAAACAATGCATGATAAACCATATGAAGAAACTTCCAGTACATATTTTTTTGGTCATTTTCTTTTTTTTTTCTTTTTTATTTTTTGATAAAGTGAGTTTCTACTAAGGCTACATATTGTATAATGCATCACATAGGACTAGGGACACTAAATACGAAAGTACATAAGGATTAGCCAAAGAACGGAGCAGGACAACTGGATGATACTATAATTAGTAAGACACATTCATCATTTCAATTCATTAATTCCAAATGTAACTATAAATATACAACATACATAATATTAGCCAGATAGCAAGAAGTTCAATTGTCACTATGCTCATTTCCTTTCACCATTTCCAAGACTCCATAAAGTGAAGGCCGGCATTGTATATGACCCAAGTGGCCAAGTAGTTTTACTTAATGGGCAGCCCAGAGCACAAAGGATCCCCGCAAACGGGGTCTGGGGAAGGGTCTCACCACAAAGGTGTAATGTAGGCAAACCTTACTTAGCATTTCTGCAAAAGATTGCTTCTAGGACTTGAACCGATGAACACACGATCACACGACAACAACTCAACTAGGCTCCCTTTCAGTAATTTAATCAACGGGATGTTGAATCCCTTCAGGAGGGTAGGCTAGGAAAGGAAAGGGAAGTTTAACATAGGCCTGCTCACCCTAGCAAAAGTGAGATACAAGTTTCTGCCTCAAATAAAGCACACTAAACCATCTACAGAAACCTCCAGCAAACATTCATGAAGTTTGGCTAAGATTCCAAGTTATCCCACAGTGAATGACTATGAGAAGTTGGGATGAGATTGAATGTTAAGTATAGACTATAGAGTGGTTATCAGGGACAACACTGAAGACTATGTAAGAGTAGGAAGACATATTGGTAATCACACTGAAATAATGTCCATGACTAACTTCATTGCTCTACAAAAGAACGGGATGCTGATAATAACATGCTTTTCTTTAGATTACTACCAGATTCTCAGACATTCACCTTTTAGTTGGTTTCCGACCTCTCCTTCACATATTTCTCATGCAAGATTCCCCGGAAAAAGAGCTTCCCATTATGCAGAGTTGAAGTAACCAAGAACAAGGATGAGCACCAGATATGACATATCCCTTATTGTACAATGTTGTTTGATCACATTGACCAATGTCTACTGGACCTTGCATATTAATAGTATAGACAGTCTTTGATAAGGCTATATCTTCTGTAAAATATGGAGAGCTATTCAAATCATGATGATCATATCATTGATAAGTGAGGAGGGCATCGATACATTAGGAGTGTCACCTCACATAACGGCACTAGGATTCTCTTCCCTTTGGTATCGTATCGGAAGGAAAATCGCACGTTCGACTAGCTAGTTGATTCCTTCCCTTTCTATATTGATAACAAGATCAGTGTTGCCACCTAAAATATAGCCATGCAAAAGATAGTTTGGCCCAAGATAGCATTTTCCGTAGAACTCCATATAAGTAAGAGCCAATCCAACTGAGATTCCTTACCATGCTAGGGTATGTCACCTATAGCACAGGGATAAAGAAATGGTGAAGCCCTAGTGCCTAGATCACTAGATATCCTTCTTTGCTGGAGGAAACGGAAGAACTACAATTATCCTCTTCCCCTTCTTGCTCAGAGCCATCAAGCTCTTAACATACAATACCCTCAACGCTAAAGGATTCTCATGTTGCATCAACATGGACCCCAATCCTCATGAAAATATCAGTTCTGGTTCATTTTCATTTCCAAAAAATTTGCCAAAACGAAATCATCAGCATTAGAAGAATCATACTTTCCAGGAAGGACAAAGGATATCGCCCTACCTTTTGTATGTCTTAAGTCTACCCCAATCGTCCATAATATCCAGATCCCACAATCACAATAAATTTAGGTGAAACACAACAGTAAAGCAAGTAACATTCAAGCAAATCTGAATGTTAATTTTGATAGCTGTTAGTCATGTGAGACTGGCAATAACTTTTCACCCATCTCATCCCCCATAAGCTTCAAACTTCCTGAAACGACCAGTTTCATTTTCACGAATGACTAGCAGGTCTGAGCTTGGTCCTCTTGGGTGCTGAACAAATTGCAAACAACGTCTTTTTGCACGCCAAATTGGAATTAGGAAGCCATATTGAGTCATTAATTAAAAATAACAAAATCTTTGTTAGGCGTGCAAAGGTCCACTAAGTTCAGTAAGACAATGAACCAACTAGTGAGTAATGACAGTTCAGTCTGTGTCATCCATCACTTATTAGAGTAGTTAAGCCAAATTTTTCGCCTGAGTACACTCAAACATCATCATATCACCATATAATAACACTAGTATACAACCCACGCCAAGTACCCTACAATGGTATAAGATTCAAACCAAGCACCCATTACATTACATCATTCCTGATTTTCCGCAAATGAATCCACCACTACTCCAACTAAACAAGAAGAATACAATTAGCTAAGATTAAGGGCCCAACTGCTGTGTCAAAAACCATACAAAAGCATCCAAACAAAAAGAAAGCATTACAATTACAAACCATCTTTTCTTTTTTAATAATGAAATCAAATTTTATACCCACTTTAAACAAATCCCTCTTTAAGGATTTGGAGAAGCCGAGAAGGGAATCTTGGTATATTCCTCCACCTACTTTAAGCATTATAATCTTGACTTGATTATTATTCTGTACAAGTAGTTTAAATGAATCTGCATATAATTCCAACACCACACAAAAATGAAGATTTCTTTTTGTTTAAATTAGCATATAATTAGCATGCAACTAGCTATCAGCAATGATGCAACCAAACCCAATCGATTTCTAGCATTAACTATTAGACAAAAACCCAGAAAAAAAATGTGGCAAAAAACATGGGGAATAGCGTTGGAAAGGGAGAGTGAGTGACTAACCTAAAGTTGAGGAACTGGCCAAAGAGGAAGAGGGGCCAAAAGTAGAGAGGGGGTGGCCAAGAGAAAGTGGAAACTGAGAATAGAGAGAGAAACTGAATAAGCTTCAAGAAATGAGCAACATAAGCCATGATCTTTGAAGGGTCTCTTCTTTTTCCACAGAGATCCACCCATGTTTGTGGGGATGTCCATAGCCAATAGTAGAAAGGAAATGGCAGTATCACTCCAACTCCTGCCCATATTCCCATTGTTTCTCTGTTTCTCTTCTTCTTGGGTTTTGGCAATCAAGATTTGGTCTCGAAAGGGTTTCTTTCTTCTTTCTAATTCATATGCAGCATCGAAGTATTATAGAGTAATTTATTAGTGTCAAGTGTCAAGTGTCAAGTGCCAACAAAATCTTCACTGGGTTTTGCTAGGAAAGTTGTTCCTTGGTAGCCCATTTTCACAGGGGATAATATGACATTCGAAGTAAAATGGATCGGCCTGTTAGTTGTTAGTGTTATGTCAATGGGTCCAGTTGAACAGGCCTGTTACAGAAATTATCACCATCAACTAAATCGTATTCAAATTTATGTACTGCACTAATAACAGACCTAGGACGATATTTTTGGGAGTACAATATTCATATTCATAACTGTCATGAAACAATAATATAGAGGAAAGAATAATAGAGACAAGAGAAATTGAAAGATGAGAATGAGATTATCTTATTCATAATTTACAAGGGTATTTATACTAGTTATATAATAAGAGTCTTGTACTGTATAGATTTCATATGAAAACAAAATCCTCCAATATTATATTATTCTAATATATAAAGATACTCAACATATATCTGCTTAGTGTATGGACATTTTACAACACTCCCCCTTGAATGTCCGTTATCCAAAAAGATATGTCTCGTTAAACCTGACTAGGGAAAACCCAATTTAAAGAAAAACACAGTGAAGGAAAAAAAGTACATAATTCTAATACGCGAACATATGTTGTCTCATTAAAAATCTTTCCGAGGAAAACCTAGTGGGACAAAACCTCAGATAAGGGAAAAAGAGCACAATGTGTATTACTCCCCTGAATGAGAATATCAATTTAGATCTTTGAGGCGATGTAATCTGATTTCATGACTAGCTTCTCAAACGCTAAAGTCAAAAGTGACTTGTCAAGTCAATCAACGCTGAGGTGGATTTCTTGCATATATACTAGTTGTGGATCCATATTAGTTGTACCTTCAAGGTATATAGGTAGGTTAGATCATGTATGACTAGCATGATACATAAGCGCTTCAATATTATTTAAATACGATACTTCAAGACCCAAATAGAATACTTCAGGACTCACATACAATACTTCAGGATCAATGAATTCTCATCATCTTTTCAGGATCGGAAGGAGGTTGTTTTCATATCAAATGACGGTACCACTACCAGGATACTTAAAAGGGAGTGCTTTGCTCATGCGACATTATTTTAGCACTTTGCCACATAAATTGATTTACGCACGAAAGTTCATTATCAAAGTGTGCAACTTGTAAACCAAGGCAATAATAGATTTTACTAAAGTTTCTCATTCCAAATGCTTTTGTAAAGCAATCCAATACTTCTGAAACTCTTCGGGAGTCATAAACATTATTCACAAGCAATTTGGATCCGGATCAATAATTTCCTTTGATAATGCAATATGCGTCCATATTGCTTTAATCACATAGATATCTATATATAAGTAACTAATATTCTCGGGAATTTTAATGTGTGCTTCCGACACTTTGAACCCTTCGGGAGTTTTATATAAGTATCATTGTTAAATTTCTCATAAGCTATAACGATATTTATAAGATGCATACTTAGCTTTTCACGTACTGCCAAATTTAAAGGTATCATGATGTAATATCATGAACTACTACATAGGAGTATATTCCTTCATAATTATTACCAAGTCTTTGTGAAAGCACTTATGCAACAAGTCGTTCCTTGTGCCTTCTATCATATGATCTCCTTTTCTCATTATGTTTTTGCACAAAGATGTAATTGCATACCACAAGTTTTTACACCAGTTTGGTGTATGGACAACTGGTCATGATATTTCCAATTTTATAAGTGAATCTAATTCTTAAATGCATTTTTCCACTTGGCCAATCTCGTCATTGTTTGTATTCATTAACAGACATAAATTCATGATCCTCATGCTCTCTCACAATAGTTAGCGCTACACTATATAATCAAATACTATATCGGTGTTGACTTTATTTCGGTTTCACTTTATCCCATTCATGATATAACTAATTGAGATCTCATCATTTTCGCGAATTTCAAATACCTGAGCTTGTGGTATAACTTCCACATTTGTCATCATTGAGGACTCTTCTGGAGTCAAAATTTCCTCATTGCGGGTCATCATTAATTATTTGCTCCTTTTCTTTTCCGAGGACTTTAGTCTTTGGAACCGATTGGTCTACCACGCTTCATATATGGACTAGACTCACATTAAAAATTCAATTTGTCCTACTGGGACATCAATACTTATAGAAGCATTAATAGTTAGGAAATAGGATTTAATAACTCCTTCTGGGCCAGCAAAATATCTGGTACTAGATTCGTTCAAGTTTGTAGATGAATTATATTTTGAACTTCCAATTCACATTGTATTGTATGAAGATCATAATCATTCATTCCAACTTATTTCCTTGTCCAACTGCTTATTTTCTCTCCCTATTGTTGGAAAAATTGTGTCATTACAATAAAAAAATAATGACATATATATTTAATTATTGATGGAGATTCACACCCAACATATCACCCTTCTTGCCATAGAAAAGAAAAAATCGACAAATAATGTCATTAATATATCTCCAAAATATGATTCTATTTTCTCTGTATGACCCTTCTTGCCATAATAATTGCACTTCTTGTTGCTGTGAGAATTCCTAGACTTTGAATGATGTTTAGACTTCCCTATACACTCATTTCCCTTGCGATCATTGCCCCTTCCCCTTACAATCAAGACCTCACTAGGCTGGCCATCACCCTCATTATCAAACTTCTCCTTAGACAACAAACTAGCTTTTACTTCACTAAGGTTAAGGACATCATGATTCACATACAACATGATCTCCTTAAATTGGTTGTGTAACGCAGGTAAGGAAAAAATTAAATGTAAAACCTTATCCTCATTAGTGTGTTTCACATTCATTGATTCTAACTCATTAATAATAGAATCAAATTTACAAGTATTCATAGCCTGTAAAGTTTCTCTTACATTTGGTACTTGTTGGCAAGACTCTTCGACATATACAACTCTTTCAATTTGGCCCAAAGCTTTCGAGGTTCCTCGATATACATAATCTCTCTCTGAATGCGCTCTACCAAACACAACTGAATCCCAGCCCAAGTCTTATCCTCCAACTTCTTCCACTCTCTCGCACTCTGATAAGTTCATTTTTCACCTAGAATTTTAAGGGGTTTTGATAGTGGATTAGGGATGTTTTTGATTAAAAATGTTGCTCTATATCTCCATTTTCATATTATACTTGGTGTTGTTGTTTTTGATGCAAATTTGTAGGTTTTGAGGACAAACCACCAACATTCCCTCAATTTTTGGTGAAGGCAAGTGCACCACGGACCTCCTCTAAGGACAACTGGACCACCATAAAAATTTCATATTTTTTGGATGAAGGAAAGACCAGACATCGGCTACTCCGGGTTGCCCGGAGTGAAAGGCAGTTTTCGCCCTAATGGGCAGTTTCGACCGTTTTGCAAGGGAGAAAAAAATTTAGTTTTTTTGGGGCTTTTGATACTAAAAGGAAGTCGTCAAGCATCCAATCATCATCTCCTACATTCCATACTCCATCTCCCTCTCCTCCATATCAAATCAAGAAAAACAAAAGACGAAGATCGAAGCGAAAATTCGACGGAATTTCTACCGGCATAGAAAGACTTGGCGGAATTCTCTTTGAGATTGCTCCATCCTTTTCATCTCATTTTTGTTTTGAGGTTTGAATATCATGTTTAGATATTTCATCATGTTTCCAATTATTATGAGTGAGTAGATTTTCGTTTTTTAGGGATTTGCAAATAGAAACAATGTTATTTGATTAGAATTTTCATAGTTTGTGCTTGAATTCTTATTTTGAATCAATAGAAAGTTGTGTTCTTCATATTCATGGATATTATTTAAGAGCTTGAATACTTGTGATTTGAGATTAGCCTAAAAAGTACTAAAAGGTGAATTAGAATAATCCGACTACCAACCTTTCTACTTAGTTTTGCGAAATTTGAGAAAGGACTAGCAAATTAGGGAATCACTTTGATAATTGCATAATTGGAGATCTTCAAATTTGATTAACTTGAAAAGCATATGAAAGTTGTTAATTAGGTTAATTGAAGTAATTCTATTAAGCATCGAAAGAGCGATAGAATTCTAATAATTATCGATTTTTGATTTGATTGAAAGAATAATGGCACAAACTAGGTTTTGATAATCAAATTCATTGTTAGGAAAGCATACCCCTAGAAGTTTTTCCCCATTGATTAAACCTTAGATTTACTTCCTTGTCCTATTTAGTCCTATTTAGTCCTATTTAGTTATTGAAACCTTCAAAAATCAAAACCCCGATTAACTTAGCAACCAAGTAGAGGGCTAGTTCACTGCGTTGCTAGATTGAGTCCCTATGGGATCAACCTTGACGTGCTACATCGTATCCATGCGCTTGCGGCCCTGTCATACTCAGACTGCCCTTGATATCTGCCTGGATCGTTTTGAATTTTCCATCGTTCATTGTTGCATCAGTCTTCGTGTCGGAATACTTGATCACATCCCATAACCTGTGTTGAATCAGAACCGTCTTCATCTGCAGAAACTCCTCATTCCATCGAATTTTTGAATCTCGCCCTTCATGATTGAAGCAATCACCACTTTGCTTTGTTACTAATTGTGAGGGTTTTCAGAGAAATTAACTACCAGTTGCAGTTACAACGGAAGCAAAGAGATGACGGAAATTATGATAAAATTTAGGAACATAATTAAGCGATAAAAACGAACACTAATTTTACGTGGGAAACTGAAGAACTCGGAGAAAAAGGCACGGACGGTGATAGCCAAAAATAATCCACTAAGAGGAAAAGGAAGAGTACAAATCAATCACTATCGCAGGGTGTGATAGATAGGGTGTAACGACCCACCCTAAACTCGTGTTAATTAAGGCTCTAAGTACGATGATTAGCCAAATTACGCTAATTAAAATTTCTCTATTTATGACACGTTTATTGTTATATTGGTTGTTACGTTTTTTTTTTATTATTATTTATGAGTGACAGGTCTCGAGCAAGGCGATGGTTGATGGGTTAATTTTATGTTATCTTACCTTATGAATATTATTTTGAGGTTATGAATATTTTGCGTAGGTCATATAATTTATTTTATGTTCTAAAATTTTTACGTCTTAACCGAGGAAGGTTATATTATTTTTAATACCGTTTCTCTTACGATTTATACTACTCGATCCACCTAAGTACATTTTATGGCCCAAATTATTTTATTAGTATGTTTTATCAGTTTAGTTTATGTGATTTTAATTTTTAGTCTTCCACCCAATTTTATTCCAAGGAAATTTTATTTAGTTATATACTAAATTATATTTTCAAGGTTTATGTTATTTATTTATTTGGGTTGATTACCAATTATTTTACCTAGCTAATTTCTTTTACCAATAGTTTAAGTTAAGTATTAACTAGATGGTATTTTAATTAGGGAGGGGTTTATATTAAGGGGGGTAAGGGGTGTTTTATTTCATTTCAATTCAGAATTTCTATCACAACTCTCACTCACACCCACTTCCTCCCACTTCTCCCTCCCACTGCATGCTGTGCGCCACCCCTCTGCCGCCCAGCCGGCTGTTTTCCGGCGAGTCTGCCGGCGCCGACAGCCACCCACGCCGGCCACCACTCCTTCCTCCCTTCTCTTGTTCAATCTCTCACCTCAAGTTCAAGTGGTATAATCTCAAACCCTAACCCAATTCTTTTGTTTATAATCTGAAATTCTGCTTCCAATTTATGTTTTCTTGATGTTTTTCATCTCCTTTGTGTTTATCAAGCATGAATTTAAGTTGTGGTTAAGTTAGGGTTTGAATGTGTGAAGAGATATATGTTAATTTGGTGAAGGGTGGAAGTAATTCTTGCTAGTTCTTGATGAGTAAAGAAAGTTCTATCTTGCATGTGGATTTTAATGGCTAAATTGATGATTTAGGGGCTGATTGAAAGTGAGTTATATGTTATTTAAGTTTCTACTCTTGGATGATATGAATTTGGGGTGGAATTGTTGATTTATGAGCTAATTTAAGTGTTGGATGTTTTGCTTGTGTAACCTATGGTTGCATGTGAGTTTTGTGAGCTTGGTTGAGTATTCTTTGAGCTTTTAATTCTGGAAAAACTATGGGTAATGGCCAATTTGAAGTTTGGGTAAGAATTGATGCAAATTGAGGTCAAAGAAGAGCATGCATGTTAATTTAAAAGGCCAAAGAAGTTTCTGTTTTGATGTCTGATTTTTACAGAGGTTATAAAATGGGAGTTTTGCCCAGATTTTTATCGGAAATGATATTCCAAGTCATTATCTAACTATAGGCTTTGGAATTTCGACAACCCGACATGTATAGCTCGAGTTACGACCGAAACCGTGAAGGTGTACATTGTTATACGTTTTTCTGAGTCAGTAGGTTGTTGGGCATTTTTCGTCAGTTTAGGGACCTTATTGGCTCTGAGAGTGAACATAAAAGTTTTAGGTCGTTCTTCAAGCTTTCCGGAAACATAAAGTTTGCGGCCACACGATATCGGGAGAGTGAGATACGAAGCTATGTTCAGGGGCCGACCAACAAGTTTCTGCCCAGAATTTTTATTGCTATTTTAGCCTAAAATTTGCAAAATGGATCTTTTAAGGAGTTCTTATGAGTTTGTAGCCTTTGTGGTGTTGTCAAGATAGTTGGGATGAGTTTTCCAAGCTAATTTAAGTTAGGTTGATGTTGAGGATTATCTCCTAAAGGATTATAGGTAAATTAGCAAACCATGGGTTAATTCGGTGAAGTTTTAAGATCCGATTAGGTATTGTTGATGGCTAAGGGTTACACTTGAGTTCTTAACAAGTTTATGAGTTCCTCTATGTCTAAGTAACCATAAGCTCGTCCGTTCATCATATCCAATTCACCGTTCATCGATTCACAAATCGTTTCTAAAAATCCATAAACATGACATTATCCTAAGTCCGTCGCTTGCGACATTCTTCATGTTTTCATTAATCAAGTACCTTCTTTCTAATAAGCTTTCAAATACTCTAATTATATGTTCATCCAAGCCAATGGTTGAGAATGCCTCATAAGCTATGAACCTTCTCTAATCTTATTCAAGTCTCACCATGAGTTCCACTCTAAGTTTTAAGCTGTTTATAATTTATTCATGCACTGCTTCTGTCCGGGCCATTTTTCGGGCCCTTCCTTTCATTTCTAGCCTTTGGGCCAGTTAACAAAATTGTCGGGCATGATTTTTCCTTTCCGAAAAGTACTCGTTTGCGGAAATCTGAGTTTTCTAGCCCAAGTTATCGTCGAAACAGCGATTTACGAAAATCTGAAATTTTATTTCCCTTTCTTATCTCTTATGAGACAAGTTTAGGTATTTAAGTTCTATTTTATGTAATTACACGAACCTTACCAATTTCTCTACGCTCTTTTACAAATTCCTTATAGTTTCCAAATCACCCACGCCATCTCAAGCTCGAGGCTCGTTGCTAAGGCTTTCGTCTAATCCAAGGTACGCGAATTGTCCAACTCTTCGCTCCTTTAGGTTTACGGTTTATGCTAAGTTTATGCTTTTCCCGGAAATTGGGGAGTTTAGTGGCAACTTAAGCAAATTAAAGTGCAAGTTAAGGGCAACATAAGAGATTGGACCTAGGAAAGTATGTCATGAGCATGAGTGTAGTGTAGATGCGAAGCATGTTGAGTTAGTCTTAAAAGAGACTTTATCAATTCAAATAAGAATTCATAAAATCCAATTCCAAGTGGGATTGGTGCGAAGCTCAAATTAGGGGCAAAGTGCCTTATCAAAATGTATGGTGAAAGGTTTAAAGGTGTTATATGACACAAAGGTTTAATGTGGTTCTAGGATGGTTTATGAGAAGGGACAAGAATGCCCTTTTGTAATAACTAAGGTTCAAAATAGTTGAGACTCGGACCTTGTCTAGTTTTCTTTATTTATTTATGTTAACAAGCTTTTAAGTTGCTAAAGTTTATTGAAACTTCGTGTATATGTTACGTGTATGATGTAGATGGACGCGAATGGAAACCCTCTCCCAAATCCGTTCACCATGTTTATGGAACCCCCGCTATGTTTTGGGTAAAGGGAGGTGGTGTATGTATGTTGAACGATTAAACTTGTTTACTTGTTGGGACATACCTTGAAAAGGATGACAACATGGATACCCGGGAAGAACAAAATTGGGATCCAAAATTTTCTCTAATGTTTTATGAATGGACATGTTGGTACTATGGTTTATGGCTTGAGGTTTGCAATATTTGGGGGAAAACTATTAAGGGAGAGTACCAAGGGACCAGCAAAGCTTGGCGGAGAGCTATTAATGAACAACCATTGTGAGGACCAAACCTCTTCTGCTTGGCCTTTATATTTCAAGTTCATTGCTCGAATTCAACCTTTATTCCATGCTCTCATTGTACATCCTCATAGTAAAGTTCACCCCCTTCATCGCAATATCAAATCCAAGCTTCTCGTTTCCTATCATTGCTTATTCTCAAGAATCTTTATCAGATCCTATCGTTGTTATCAGTCCAGTATATTAAGGCATTCAATAACCTGCCTTTATCGACTTGTTATCAATTCGTGATCAATTCCTTCATGACTATTACCTACTCTTGACTGCTATTAACTCGTTATTTCTTCAGAGATAGATTTCGTTAGATTCATATGACCCTTTTTACTCGCTAAGATTTACCTTTTTCAAGTGGTTGTCATGTTCCATCATGAATCTGCATGCTATTTCCAAAGCTTAGCTTCAATAAAAATCATACTCGGTTCATGATCAATAACTTATGCTCTATCACTCCAGAAAGTTACTGCAAAATATTCATGCATTCCAAACATTAATTCCCTTAATTCAGAAATCAGAAGACTGATCCTAATATCTTTCCTTTTCAAATCAAGCTCATTTCGATGTACTTACGGATTTCCTTGTTCATGAAATCATTGTAATCATCATCTTTATCAAATATGCTATATTTTGTTGATCCTCGTTTTCTTAATGTATATACATGTGTCGTTGGACTAAAAAATACCTATACCCCTCCATGAAGCTTTAAATCCATCAGTGTGAACCTTTGTTTCGTCGTTAACTTCAGAATTCATGTTTCTACATCTTATCTATGGCATCTTCCTATTATCATGTTTTTCCTCCGCGCCTGTTAGTACCTTTTATAGGAAATAGATGTCAGGAGGGAAGTTTAATAAAGTAAGGAAAAACGAAGTGCAAAGGTGTTAGTTTGTATGGAATTTTCGAGATACCTGAGGTGAAGTAGGAAATGTAGGGAAACAGTTGTTCAAGGAGATACTAAGGACCTTCGAGTCAAGACTTTTTACGATTAAGTTGTTCATAAAGTCAAGAATATAGAACGCTTGGAGAAAGTTTAGCTCTTCTTCCAGAGGAATAAAAGTCATATGGATATATCTGAGAAAGAAAACGTTCTTACCATATAATTTATGAAGGGAAGAGAGTGTTCAGAGAATTAACAGAAGTAAAACCCAGTGTTTTGGGGTTTTTGAGAGTTAGAAATGCCCCTGACAATGACTTGTCTTAGAAAGCGATGCAAAGAGAAATGAATTCAAGGTTTTATGAATAACCAGCGTAAGGTGTTCGTCACGATGATGACCGTAACCTCAGGATGAGATACGATATCATGAAGACACCTCGGAAGCCACTTGGGAAGCCGAGGAAGACATGAAGAAAAGCTACCCGCACCTCTTTTAAGGTTTTTCGAACGCGAGTAATCCAACAGCAAGTTTCGGGGACGAAACTTCTTTTTAGGGGGGGAGGGTGTAACGACCCACCCTAAACTCGTGTTAATTAAGGCTCTAAGTACGATGACTAGCCAAATTACGCTAATTAAAATTTCTCTATTTATGACACGTTTATTGTTATATTGGTTGTTACGTTTTTTTTATTATTATTTATGCGTGACAGGTCTCGAGCAAGGCGATGGTTGATGGGTTAATTTTATGTTATCTTACCTTATGAATATTATTTTGAGGTTATGAATATTTTACGTAGGTCATATAATTTATTTTATGTTCTAAAATTTTTACGTCTTAACCGAGGAAGGTTATATTATTTTCAATACCGTTTCTCTTACGATTTATACTACTCGATCCACCTAAGTACATTTTATGGCCCAAATTATTTTATTAGTATGTTTTATCAGTTTAGTTTATGTGATTTTAATTTTTAGTCTTCCACCCAATTTTATTCCAAGGAAATTTTATTTAGTTATATACTAAATTATATTTTCAAGGTTTATGTTATTTATTTATTTGGGTTGATTACCAATTATTTTACCTAGCTAATTTCTTTTACCAATAGTTTAAGTTAAGTGTTAATTAGATGGTATTTTAATTAGGGAGGGGTTTATATTAAGGGGGGTAAGGGGTGTTTTATTTCATTTCAATTCAGAATTTCTATCACAACTCTCACTCACACCCACTTCCTCCCACTTCTCCCTCCCACTGCATGCTGTGCGCCACCCCTCTGCCGCCCAGCCATTGTTTTCAGCCCAGTCTGCTGTGGCAACCACCACGCCAGCCACCACTCCTTCCTCCCTTCTCTTGTTCAATCTCTCACCTCAAGTTCAAGTGGTATAATCTCAAACCCTAACCCAATTCTTTTGTTTATAATCTGAAATTCTGCTTCCAATTTATGTTTTCTTGATGTTTTTCATCTCCTTTGTGTTTATCAAGCATGAATTTAAGTTGTGGTTAAGTTAGGGTTTGAATGTGTGAAGAGATATTGTAGACCCCGAAAAAATCGATCGGTGACCTTTTTTCGCGGCGCTACTTAAAAGTATGATTGGGAGCCGACTAGGATTGCTTACCCTTAAATAAGGTTGAACTTTTAAGAATAAATTTGAGTTAGCAAATTAAAAACGATTTAGCGCTCGAGATTCGCCTTTACAAAAAAAAAAAAAAGAAAAGAAAACGAGACAAAAAAGGGGTGAAAGACACACAGGAACCCGTCCAAGTTCTGGCGAACCAAGACGGGTCTCCTATCTGCGAAACCCTACAAAAAGAAGGAAAACAAAAAAAAAGCAAAGGACGACGGTGAGGAACCCGTCTGGGTTCTGAGAACCAAGTCGGGTTACTTTTGGCGCAAAACGTAAAATAGGTCATAAAAACCCAAAAGAAAAAGAAAACCAAAGTACGAAAATAGAGTCGCCAGTTGAATTTTAGGATAAAAACAACAAACCGTTAAAGAAATAGACTCCGGCCTACGAACCCAAAGACGGATTCGGGGGTAAGGTTACGATTTGACAATTAAAATCATCAAATCGCCTATTCAACGAATAGACTCTACTAGAATTAAATTAAAGCGAAAGGTTGAAAAAGAGGGAGGAATTGAATAAATTTCACGAGTTTATCATTAATGTCATGCAAAGAAACGAAAGAAAAAGAAAATAAAATTACATTATACACATTAATACAAGAATTATGCTAACCTTTAATAAAGTAGCATGCAAAGGGGAGAGAAGAGAGAGAATACACTAGTGTCAATACTCCTAGTATATTCTGGCGTCTCTTTGGAAGGGAAAGAAGGGTTTAATTTATAGTGGAATGGGGGAGTAGGGAGGTGCGTTTTTAGGGTTCGGCATAGCCGCCGCGTTACTTCTCAGCCCAGGAACCCAGACGGGTTCTGAGCCGAAACCAGCTTTGGCCCAAAGAACCAGACGGGTTCTTCGAAATGAACCAGCTCAGCCCAAAGAACCTGACGGGTTCCTGCTCGTTTTCTGGCTAGAAATGAGATGGGTTTGCATGCTACTAAACTATTCGGCTAGCTTATTTTTATGAATAACTGAAATTAACGACGGTACAAAATTTGGTGTCTACAGATAGCCCCCACTTTGATCGAGTTTGATTAAAACGATGATCAAAGTAGTCTTGATGATCTTGGATATGAATCAGAAGCCTGTTCTGAAGCTGGTTGACGCTTGGAAGCTGGGTCCTGCGTCGATGTCGATATGATGTTCATCGCATTGTGAAGGCCCGATGATGGCCCTTGTCGCGTTGAAGGCGACAATGGCCTCGTCGCGTGAAGGCGGCGATGGTCGTTGTTGACGCTTGGAAGCTGGGTCCTGCGCCGATGTATATGTGATGTTCATCGCATTGTGAAGGCCCGATGATGGCCGTTGTTGATGAAGTGTCGCGTATTAGCCCGGCGACGGCTGATGTCATGTATTGTTAAGGCCCGATGACGGCCGTTGTTGATGAAGAGTCGCGTATTAGCGGCGGCGGTGATGTCATGTATTGTTAAGGCGATGGCGGCGTTGTTGATGAAGTGTCGCGTATTAGCGGCGGTGATGTCATGTATTGTTAAGGCCCGATGACGGCCGTTGTTGATGAAGTGTCGCGTATTAGCCCGGTGACGGCTGATGGTGTCATGTATTGTTAGGACCCAATGACGGCCGCTGGTGGGGTAATGTCGCGTACTAGCCCGGCGACGGCTGATGGTGTCATGTATTGTTAAGGCCCGATGACGGCCGTTTGTTGATGAAGTGTCGCGTATTAGCCCGGCGACGGCTGATGTCATGTATTGTTAAGGCGATGGCGGCGTTGTTGATGAAGTGTCGCGTATTAGCGGCGGGTGATGTCATGTATTGTTAAGGCCCGATGGCCGTTGTTGATGAAGTGTCGGCGTATTAGCGGCGGCTGATGTCATGTATTGTTAAGGCGATGGCGTTGTTGATGAAGTGTCGGCGTATTAGCGGCGGCGGTGATGTCATGTATTGTTAAGGCAGATGGCGGCCGTTGTTGATGAAGTGTCGCGTATTAGCGGCTGATGTCATGTATTGTTAAGGCCCGATGACGGCCGTTGTTGATGAAGTGTCGCGTATTAGCCCGGCGACGGCTGATGTCATGTATTGTTAAGGCCCGATGACGACCGTTGTTGATGAAGTGTCGCGTATTAGCCCGGCGACGGCTGATGTCATGTATTGTTAAGGCCCGATGACGGCCGTTGTTGATGAAGTGTCGCGTATTAGCCCGGCGACGGCTGATGTCATGTATTGTTAGGGCCCGATGACGGCCACTGTATTTCGCGCATTGTCCTGCAAGAAAGAAAGAAAGAAGGCATCAGTTTATTTGAAATCCAAAGTGAGTCAGAGATTTTTTTAGTGCTCGGAAGTGGGCTGAAGTGACGAATTTGGGCCTATTTGGGCTGTGATGAGCTTGGGCCGACAAAGAACCCGTCCAAGTTCTACTGGACTGCAAAGGTAAGTTGGGCTCAATAAGAACCCGTCTGAGATCAACTGGGCCAAATGCATTTCGGCCATCTGAGTTTGAAGCAAATAAGGCCAAGGAACCCGTCTGAGTTCCAAATGCATCTCGGCGAACCCGTCTGCGTCTTGGGCCTGCTTCTTGGGCCGTTACTTGGCTCTCTTCTTCTTGAACTGGGCCGGCTTTCTTTTCTTTTTTTTTCTTTTTTTTTTTGGCCAATGCATGGATAGACTTTAGGATAGATTTCCGGCCAATGCATGCCCTCCATTATCTTGCTGCTGGGACCCGCCGCTTGGCCACTTGTGTGGTGGGTATGCATCCAATTTCCCTATAAAAGGGGCGCCTCTTCATGCTTGCAATCTCACACCTCCTACTTCACTTCTACTTCTTACTCAACCACACCTCTCATCCTTCATTCATTAGTTAGGAAGCAATGGTTAGGAAAGTTAGAGATCCGCCTGTTCAACCCCACGCAGCAAACTGGGCACATGAGATGTCTTCCCGGCGAGCATGGACTCCCCGGCCCGGTTGGGAACCGTCGGAATTGGTGCCCGAGCCATGGAACCACGTATGGCATAAGCATTCACATGTCCGGGTAATGTCTTCTTCTTGACTTCGCTCTTTAATCATAGCATAAATTTGCAAGTAGAAATGTTTTATTCTAGCTTGTTGATTTAGCTAATATTGTTGAACTAATTTTCATCAATTACCCGTATTGTTCAAATCGAGCTTTAGAGAACCGTGAATGATAAGCCGATCCTATTTTGAGTTAGTCCGAAAATCAAACCCGTCCGAAATATTACAAAAATTTGAGCCCATAGGAGCCTGTCTGCGATTCGTGTGGGCCGAAATACAAGGCCCAATACTGATTAGGAACCCGTCTAGGAACCCGCCTGCGTATTTTTCACTGGGCCGAAAAGAGAGACCCGAACCCGTCTGGGTTCCCGTTTGGCCAAAAGTAAGGCCCATGCGTCCGTCTGACAAGTTGTAATACCCAGATTCGGCAAGAACCCGTCTGCGTCCGTCTGCTTTTGGGTTGGGCTGTTGCGGCCCAACTCCTCAAATAACCGGCTCAAATCCATCCCTTAAGAACCCATCTGAGTCACCGTTGGTTGGGCCGAAACAAACGAGGCCCAACTTTCTTTCCTTGGGTGGGCCGAAAGAAAATAGGGCCCAGCCCATTTGAAGAACCCGGCTGCGTTTTTGTCCGAAGAAACGAGGCCCAGCTTTAATTGGGCCGAAAACAGCGAGGCCCAAACCCAGCCCCCTTGTAGAGAAACCCGGCTGCGTTTTTGTCCGAAGAAAACGAGGCCCAGCTTTAGTTGGGCCGAAAACAGCGAGGCCCAAACCTTCTTGGGCCGAAACCCCTTTTGCAGAACTCGCCTGTGCTATGCGCTGCTGGGCCGAAAAAAAAACGAGGCCCAGTTCCTTGGGTGGGCCGGAAGAAAACAAGGCCCAGCCCCCTTTTTTTTAGAGAACCCGTCTGAGTTCGCAGGTATGGGCCCAAAAGCGAGGCCCAGCTTTTCTTGGGCGGGCCGAAAAATGAGGCCCAGTTTCCGTTCTTTTTCCAGAAACCCGGCTGCGTTCGCAGGTATGGGCCCAAAAGCGAGGCCCAGCTTTTCTTGGGCGGGCCGAAAAGTGAGGCCCAGTTTCCGTTCTTTTTCCAGAAACCCGGCTGCGTTTTCTGTTGGTTGGGCCGAAAACAGCGAGGCCCAACCTCCTTTTCTTGGGTGGGCCGAAGGAAAATAAGGCCCAGCCTCCGTTCTTTTCCATGAACCCGTCTGAGTTCTTCTCGAGTGGCCCGAATGATTTTTTTTATTTTTTTTAGCCCCCTAATTTAGTGGAAGTTCAACTTAGCTTTTGCTAAATTAGGGATCACTTGATAGGCTGCCGTAGGGACTTGTCTCTTTTTTGAATTTTTGTGGTGGATCCTCAGGAGGACTCCCTTAGGACTGGTGGCAATATGCGGAAGCCAATCAAGGTGGTGGAGCATTTTGCAGAAGACAACTGGGCGCTTACACTCTTAGAAGAGTCAGGACTCGACCTCTTTTGGAAATGTGTTAAGGCCTGGGAACCTTGCACACCACGGGTAATGGGGCGTGCGCTTGCGGAGAGATTCTGGGATTCTACCAACACCTTCCACCTCCCGGTAGGAGAAATGGCCATAACCCCTGTCGATTTTGTGATGATTACCGGGCTACGCTGGGGTGGTCAAGACGTCGAGTTCGACCCTGTTGTGCCAGACCAGGTGATGGAACTATTAGAGCCTGTGCTCGAACGACGCCGATTTGGTCGAAAAATGAAGCTCTCTTATGGCTCCTTCGAGGCTGTCATCACTTCCGCTGACTTCACTCATATGGATGAGTTTCAGCGTCGCTTTATTTTCCTGGCATACTTTATCTCTGCCACAATGTTTGCCAATCGAGGTGATGATGTTTATTTGACCTGGATGAAGAATCTCCTCGATCTAGAGCAAGTCATTCACGGAATCCCGGGCGAAGTTGCTTATGCCAACTTCATTAACCAGCGTTGGTGTGCGGCACGAGTGCGATGTGGACCCATTCTTCGCGCCAGAGAGTCCGCAGGAGATGAGCGGCCCGAGCATGTGGAAGGTGCTCGAGGTAATCTTCGAGACGCTTCTCTTTTACATGCTTTTCTCTTTTTTCTTATATCATGAGTCTCGATATTGACATATTTGCAGGTATGGGGGTACGAGTATATTAAGGGATTCGCCATCCCTACCCGACATGCTCAGACAGTGCCAGCAGCAGAACGGTGGCACAAAAACTACCTCGAGCAAAAAAAGAAGCCATTTGGGAGCTTGGATGAGCTGCGCCGCACCCTGGATCACCTTGAAGAGGTACATTTTTCATGTAATCTCTCTTGTATTTTTTGATGCTTATGTTTCCTCTATTTGTGCAGGATGATGTTAATTGGAATGCCTGGGTTGGCTTTGCGATTCCACAAGATTTTATCCCCTCACGAAATGCGGCGCATAGGGATAGTACCCTGCGCTTGGTGATGGAGAGCCCGTCCGGTTGGGTCTGGAGTCTTGGTGAGAGGTTTACGAGGCAAACCCTGGGTCATGAAAGGTGGATAATACCATCAGACCCTCCTGAGACTATGAACGATCCGCGAGCCTTGCATGCCGAGGCGTTTGTAGCAGCCAAGACGGGTTCTTGGTATACTAACCACGCATCGATGGCATCGCCCGACCAATTCTGGGAGGAATGGGAACTATATCGGGACCGCCTGACTTTTAGAAAGGTAGAAGACCTCTGTTTATTCTTTTCATATCCCTTCTATTACCGCCTAATGTGACCAATTCTTTGTTTGTTGCAGTTAGGGCCCTATTGCAAGGATGACGAGAAGAGCCAGAGTAACTATGGGGACACAGTTTGTGGCTACCCAAGGGCGACTAGCGAGGACATCAAACCAGAATTAGAGAAGATCATGGGAAAGCCGGTAGGTGATCCCCCTTTTTTCTTGCTTAGTTGCAATTTGCTCGAATTTTGACCAATTTTCCTCATTCTGTGCAGTGGCGATGGAAACAAGCGAAAGGCTTTCTCAAGAATTACTTCACACTTAAATGGGCTCGCGAGAAAGACCTTGCGAGTTACGTAGTGGGGGCGCGGCGTGGATGGCGATCTGTGATCTCGTCTGTGGATCCTCCTCGCCGTTGATCTGCGAGTGCCTCGTGGCGGTCGGGTGAGGACCCTCCTCGACATTCTTCCTTTATGGCGGCGAGGCGGTCTTATAGAGTGATGGTGCTCTCGAAGGCGGGGAGAGGAGTAGGCGAATGCGACGGCGCGCCGCGATGATCGTGGGAAAGGTATCTTGCTTGAAGATAGTCATTCAACGATTCCCACTACGGAACCACGGATTTTGGCCACGACTTTGTGATGCATGGAGACGACATATCCTCCATGTCTTTAGGTGAGCAGGGCATCGGACACGATCTCATGATCATAGAATTCTCGCGGGCGCGGCTCTCGGCGTGGCCGCCAACCGTGGTGGAGACGTGTTCCGAGTCTAGCGCTGTTGGTGGAGCTGTGTGCGGTGAGCAAGAAGGCATTTCACTGCATTTAGGTACTCCTCCAGAATCTCATCATTCGGGGTTTAGGCGCCAACCTTCTCATCCTTCGCCTCAGTACCCCTATGGAATGCCCGAGTACGCTCCTGCGCCAACTGTGGATTTGGGTTTTGGCACTTCCTTTGCGGCGGTCGATCCTACTGTGGTGCTTCGCAGTGATTCGGGTGCATCTATGGGGTATAACCGTGCCCTCGCAGATGACGCCTCATCAGTGCTTCCGTCTCAACCAGTTGTTCCCGTTACTCCTTCGCGAGGTTTGGAGCGACCTCGATCGTCTGGATGGGAGCATGAGCTTCGGGAATGGTCGGGGTGGCTGTCCCGGATCTGTAGTAAGAACTTCTTGGCTGCTCCGGGGTGGCACGGAGGTAATCAGAGTGGCGAGTTCGAACACTCGGCTTACTTGGCGATCTGAAGTATTGCACTGTCGCTCGGCGGTGATACAAAGGTAATAGACTCCTCCTACTACCAATGGGACACTTACTTCGGAGCTGGAGGAAGCGGAGCCCATGGGGCCGATAGTGCCAGCGGTGGTGGCGGAGGTCTGGCATGATGACGATTGAGAATGATGTGCCTGCAGAGTTCTTATGCTATGCTATACACAACTCTTTGCTATGTACTTATGACAATGCCATGCAATGATGTACTAAACCGAATGCATTTATGTTTTATGTACTAGTGCAGACTACTGATGCAATGCTTACGCAATGATGGTGTTATGCAATGCAGTTATGACTTTCTATATACTACTGAAATAACCTGGGACAAAGTATTTTAGATCAACACAAAGTCAAACAAGTAAGCACAAAGATTAATCTGGACAAAATCAAAACTCAGTTCGAAAGAGAAATAGAAAGAAGTTTTCGAAACTTAAGGGAGAGAACAAGTAACTCAGAGGCATAAGTCTGCCAACAGTTCGAAGAATAATGCAAATATCGCGGTTGGTTATGGGCGTAAGCTAGCGAGAAGAGCAAAACTCTCATAGGAAAGAATGAACACTCAAACACTCGATTTTGAATATGTATGTGGGTTTCTCTCATACTCAAACCAATAGAAGCAGACTACCATAAGCTTGGTAAGAACCTCGCTCTCCACTACTGGTATGCAATGCACTAGTGACAATCAAAAGGACTTTTTCGGGTTGTAATGGGGCTTAGGCTAGGAGTGAGGCGGTAAAATTTGGGGATGAGGAGTTAAAAGCCATGCTTGGATTGATTTTCAATGAAATCCTCTAAACTCTCCTTCTCACTTAATGTATGCAAAGCGTTTCACCTTCCACCCTAAAACATCTCAACCGAATACAACCAAGTCAAAGTTTTCTGAACTTTAAATTGAATCTCCCTAATCACCCTTTTATTTTTGAAACTCTTTTTTTTTATTGATTTTTTTTTTGATTTTTGATTTTTTTTTGTGGGTGATCGGGGAGAAGAAATCTCTATTATAACTTCGACTTTGAACAGCATAACCAAATTCGCTCAAAATATGGGACTTTCAGATTCTCCCAGACTTCATATTTTGCTCACACCAAACCAATTGTTCCCTCCCAAAAATGACAGACTTTCATCCAACCAAGCAAGGCAAAGGGATACTGGATATCATAGGCTAAGGCTTGTCTTGTCGAGTTCAAACATGATAAAGGGATAAGCTAAGGCTAGGCGTTTCTATAAGAACGGTAAATACAATGTAGGGAAGGCTATTTGGCTATGTAGCTTAAAAAGAAAATCGAATGCCTCAATCACTTTGTCACGGTGTGCAATGCAAACATGTAGTCTCAAGCAAGATGCAAAACAAGTTCTAGAGATGCGACTAATGGGTGAGTCACTCAGGGGATCATGGAATTGATGAAAATGATCAATTCGACTTTTAGGCAATGTGGGCTGACGGGATGGGGCTCAATCAACTAAACTTAGCCCAAAGATTTGCGGCACGCACATTTATACCTTCTAAGATAGTCAAAGCAGTCAGATACGTCTTTTATTACTGGTCTCAAAATCAGAAGGTTTGAAGAAAAGGTTTCAAAAACTTTTGAGATCTCATCCAGATTTTTCTAAGTGAAGCAAGTTAAGCTGGGGGAAAGGTCGATTTTCAGAAAAGGTCAAGGACTCTCTTTTTTTTATTTTTTTTATTTTACTTTTTTTAACCTTACGACTAAAACTGATATGATGCTCATGCAATGCAACATGCGACCTACATGATGGGAGACTTATGCAATGCAATATGCGACTAAAACTGATATGATGCTCATGCAATGCAACATGCGACCTACATGATGGGAGACTTATACAATGCAATATGCGACCTACATGGTGGGAGACTTATACAATGCAATATGCGACCTACATGGTGGGATCATTCCCACTTCCCCAAACGGAAAAAGATGATAAAAAGAAAAAACAAAACATTAAGCATTATAAGTAAATTCGAACTACAGTTTCAGGGCTAGCGAAGACACATAGTTATCTCGCGGACCCGCATTATGACCCAAAATAGAGCTGAAGAGGCTTCTTGATCGAATCCAAAAGACTATGCAAACCGTCTGACATTTAAGCCCAAATGGAGTCCCACTAGGCCCAGGAACCCGTCTGACGTTTCGGCCCGATTGGGAACCCACTCGCGAATACTGGGTCAAAAAATGGGGCAATAGAAGCCCAGAAACCCGTCTGGGTAGGTTGCGGCCAACATATTGTCTCCCACTTGTGCTCGGACAACTGACATTTGTTTCCGACTTGGGCTTGGTTTGGACAAGCAACCCGTCTGGGTTCTTTGCTATAAATACGTGCCTCCCCAACACATACCATCACAAACCTTACAGCTGCTTCACCAGAAAACCCGTCCCAGCTTTCTGCAACAAAACTCAAAGCCACTGCTTTTTCTTCCGCCGGAAAGAACCACCAAGAACCCATCTTCCATCAAAACCTACTGAACCCGTCTGGGTTCGCTGCCGTCACAAAATCGACAACCAACTCGCCTGGATTATAACAAATCTGTCCTTTCGACCTCATGGCTTTCGAAAAGAAGTTAGCCACTTGGATGAGTACCTTGTCTAAAGAAGAAAAGAGAGAATTGGGGAGGTATAAGCTGACATCGCTGCTTAGCCTGAGGCAAGTAAAGATAGATTGGGATTTCCTGCGGGCTGCTGAAACCTTCTGGGATAAGGAATTCCATGTGTTTAGATTCAACATGCGGGAATTGGTTCCTTTGCCTGAAGAATGGTCTTCTATCCTTGGGACGAATCATTATGCTCCATCAGTAGTGCCTCCATTGACGACTGACGCAAGGAAAGACTATAAAGAGCTGTTATGCCTCCCCTCTAGGGTAATCGGTAGTGCGATAATAGGGGATAAGGTGCACTTTCAAACCATAGTGGAATACTTCCAAGCCCCTGAAACCTTCGAGTATGGGCCCGTGTGCGGTGAGAGCCACTGGTATTATACTGCTTGGGAGAATTTTGTTTCTATCATGGCGGTAGAAGGGCGGGTCCGCGAATCGATCTCGTGGTAGAGGACATGGCTCGTGGTTACAATCCTGTCTGGTGATTAGGAGAAACGTTGATGTGTCTTGATGATTCTGACCCGGAGCATGATTACCGAGGTAGTCCCCTGATTCTGCAGGTAAGTCGTGCGTTTTTTTTTTGTTTTTTGCCTTTTTTTTTTTTTTTTGCACGACATAACTTTTACCTTATTTTGCGGCACAGGTTTGGTTAATGGAGCACATTAGCCTGGTCGAAAAGGCAGAATCCGCAACAGCGTTGGCGAACTTCTGTCGTATGAGGAAGTATCGGGCGTCGATCGAATGGGTCGATCTTTGAAGAAACACGAAGAGATCACGATGCGATGGTGGATTGGCGGCACATTCCAGAGTACATCATTTGTGATCAAAGAAACCCCTACGTATGCATTGCGAGCCTGACACACTTGACATTCTACTTCCCAGAGCGGGGCATGAGACAAATGGGGTTGAGACAACGTATTCCCGACAAAACTCATGATGCCCCGAAGTTACTTCATCTCAAGAAGAGCGTTGTGGAATCTTGGCTGAAATATTGGGAGAAACGGCCAACTGTTCGTGCTCCCTCGAAAGTGCGTGTGTCTGAAGTAACTGCTCCTGGCTATCAAGATTGGCTGACGGCCGTGGTGGTAACAAGGAGAGCCGAGGAAACTAGACAGAATCTGAAAGCTGCTGCAACAGATAGGCTAGGCCCTAAGGCTGATGTATTCTGAGCTTGGGTCCCGGGATCAACTGTGAAAGATCGATTGGGCCCTAAAACGAAGCGTGAAGGGCGAGGCTTGGCCGTTACGAAAAATCTTGAAAAGGAAAAGCCTCTCAAGAGAATGAGAAGAAGAGATACCGTCCTAAGGACACTGAGGGAGGGACTAGTGACACCAAAGAGACCGGGGTTGGACCAAAGTCTGCTGACAAAAAGAAGATGAAACGGGCCTGAAACCGTGTGCCAATTTATATTTTTCTTTTTCTGTTTTTTTTTGTTGTTTTGTTTTTTTTTGTTGTTGTTTTTTTTTTTTGATAATATTTTAGCTGAACCTTTATTAGTTACAATTAGAGTAATTGCAACATTATTCGAAAGACCAAGTATTGTAATGAATTTCTCCTTTATAAATAATAATAGCAGTCATTAATACAACGAAGTCTTCCTTTTGCACTTTTTACGAAATTAAAACCAATACATGACCCGAGTCTGTTTGAGGCGTAGCTTTCTTCAACCCGTAACCCAAAAACCCGTCTGGGTTCCTTGTGGCCCATCATGAAGCCCGAACCCACCTATGTACGGCCAAGTGTCTAGAAACTCCCCTTCTAGTTGCTTGGTCGATTCAGTCGATCTCGTTATGCGTAAAACTTCTTTAACTGGTCCAGGTTGGTGGGCTGTATTAACTCTTCTCCTTCTGTAGTGACTAAACGGGCTGCTCCCCGTGATGTTGTTTAATGACATAAGGTCCTTTCCAATTTGACGAAATTTACCTTGGATCTTGAATGGGTGCCCTCATCTCCTTAAGCACTAAATCCCTTCTTGAAGAACCGGTCCTTAACCTTCTGTTAAAGCCCTAGCTATACGAGCACGATATAAGTGCACATTGTGTAAGGCCACGAGCCTTCTTTAAATCGATAAGCGTCGACTCTTCATATCTAGCCACGGCCCATTCGACACGGTAGTTGACTTTCAGCAAGTATGCGGAGTGATGGTATGGCGAGCTCAACTGGAAGCACTGCTTCCATTCCGTAAACCAAGGCAAAAGGGCTTGCTCCCGTTCCTGTTCGAATTGAAGTTCTATATCCCCATAAGGCGAAGGGAAGCTTATCAGGCCAATCCTTGTATGTTACTGCCGTTTTCTTAATGATTCCTGCGAGAGTTTTGTTGGTTGCCTCCACCGCTCCATTAGTTTGGGGCCTGTAGGGCGAGGACTTATGATGCTTGATCTTATACTTGGCCAACAATATTTCAACCTCCTTCCTGAAATGACTCCCGTTATCACTGATGATCTCGTGTGGCACCCCATATCTACAAATGATATTGTTCAGGATGAACTTAGCTACATGCTTCGAGGTGAGTTTTGCGTAGGAGGCAGCCTCTACCCATTTGGTAAAGTAATCAACGGCTACCAATACATATTCATGTCCTCCAGTGCCCGTTGGATGTATCTTCCCAATTATGTCTATACCCCAGGCTGAGAATGGCCAAGGGGATGTCAATGTAGTAAGATAGGAAGATGGCTGATGCTGTAGATTGGCGTATTCCTGACACTTGGCGCATTTCCTAACGAAGTTGAGACAGTCGGCCTCCATGGTGGACCAGAAATAGCCTGCCCTTTGAATCTTTTTCGCTAACATTCTGCCATTCATGTGTGGTCCGCACTCTCCTCCATGTATGGAGGTCATTAACTCTTC
This sequence comes from Portulaca oleracea, assembly GCA_029582165.1. Taxonomy (NCBI): domain Eukaryota; kingdom Viridiplantae; phylum Streptophyta; class Magnoliopsida; order Caryophyllales; family Portulacaceae; genus Portulaca; species Portulaca oleracea. The sequence goes on along the minus strand of CM055882.1, from coordinate 18,880,461 downwards.
TGCTGACTTGGTATCAACGCAAAGTAGGTTAATGCCCGTAGCGGTCTTCTTGTAAAGTCGATCGTGAATGATGCAGTATTGTGCTGCCATCATTCTGATCGCTCTTTGTCCTTTAGAATCAGCCTCATCGGGATAATCTCCTTTTGTCAAGTATGTATAGATATCGAAGAACCATGCATTTGAGTCTATGACGGGTTCTTCTATGGAGTACACATAGGCGGGTTGGTCACGCCGCTCTATTGTTATAGGAAATTCGTAAATTCCTACTGGCATAGCAATCATGGAGGAGAGTTTAGCTAAGGCGTCTGCCAACTCATTATTATCTCTTGGTAGGTACTTGAATTCAATGTGCTCAAATTGCGTCGCCAAGTCCAACAACCGTCGTTGATAACCTATCAAAGACTCATTTCAGACCTTCCAGGTATTCTTGGCTTGGTTGATGATAAGACTAGAGTCACCAAACACTCTGATGTGCTTTACTCCTATAATTAATGCCACTTGCAACCTGATGATGCAGGCTTCATATTCGGCTGCGTTGTTGGTCGCGTCGAATTCGAGTTTAACAGAAACGGGATGATGCTCCCCTTCAGGTCATATTAAGAGTACCCCTGCGCCGCATCCCATTTGGTTAGAAGCACCATCAAAATACATTTCCCACGTGATCTCGTCCGTATGAAAGACTTCTTTGTCTGGGAACTCCAAGTTAGTGCTTGGAGGTTCCTCATGAGAAAATCTGCGGGAAGTCCGAGATGGCCCTTCCTTTGATAGACTTTTGAGGCACGAACTTTAGACTGAATCTGATAACATAACTACCCATCGAGCTATGCGATTATTGATTATGGGTTGTTCCATGATGAACTTGATCGGGTTGCACTCAGCGATCACATGCACCGTGTGTGACAACATATAATGTCGAAGCTTCTTCGTTGCCCAAACCAATGCTAGAGCCATTTTTTCAATGTTGGTGTATCGACTCTCGCAATCACCGAACTTCTTGCTGAGGTAGTAGATGGCGCTCTCCTTTCCTTTTACCTATTGAGCCAACATGGCCCCCATTGCAGAGTTAGTTACTGTGAGATAAAGGAGCAGAGGCTCATCTGGTACCGGCGGCTTTAGTACAGGGGAATGGGTCAAGTATTCTTTAATTTTGTCAAAGGCTGCTTGACACTGATCATCCCATTCTACTTTTGCTCCTTTCTTGAGTTTCTTGAATAGTGGTTCACAAGTCATAGTGAGTTTGGAAATGAATCGACTGATGTATTGCACGCGACCAAGGAAACCTCGAATTTCCTTCTCTGTCTTAGGTGGTTTCATCTCTTGTATTGCTTTGATTTTTGATGGGTCCACCTCGATCCCACGTTGACTGACCACGAAGCCTAGCAGCTTGCCTGACGTAACCCCAAATGCACATTTTCGGGGATTGAGCCTCATGTTGTATTTTCTTAATCGAAGGAAGAACTTGCGAAGATTGGGGAGATGTTCTTCTCTGGTTTTGGACTTGACGATCATATCATCCACATATACCTCTACCTCTTTGTGCATCATGTCGTGGAGAAGGGTATTCGCGGTCTTGATATGTGGCCCTGCGTTCTTTAGGTGAAAGGCATTACCGTGTAGCGACGTACCCGTGGAGTGGTGAAGGATGTTTTTCCATGTCCTCTTACGCCATTTTGATTTGGTTATACCCGCGTAGCCATCCATGAAGGACAACGGCTCGTGGCTGCAAGTATTGTCCACTAGGGCGTCGATATGTGAGGAAGCATCTTTTGGGTGGCCTTGTTCAAATCTCGAAAGTCAACACATACCCGTACTCGCCCATCTTTCTTCGGAACGGGAACAATGTTTGCTACCCATTCGGGGTAGTGCACTGCCCGTATAAACTTGGCTTTTAACTGTTCCATTACCTCATCTTCGATCTTCTTCGACCAATCTGGCTTGATTCTACGAGCCTTTTGCCGCACTGGTTTAGCGTCGGGATATAATGGAAGGGTGTGTTCAGCGATATCACTGTCGATACCTGGCATATCCTCATACGACCACGCGAACACGTCCTTAAACTCCCTAAGAAGTGTTGTGAAATCCCGTTGCTCCTTGTCTGTGAGGGACTTACCCAATTTGAGCTCCCGGGGGTTATCCTCCGTTCCTACATTTATGCTTATGGTATCTTCGATGACTGCTATTTTTTCCTCAAATGTATCCATGGCCTCTGTTAATTTATTTTGGTCTTTTAAAGGTTCATCATATTTATTATCAGTGTTGGCACAACAGTTCAAGTAGGCAGAAATGTTCATCTTATTAAATGCAGAAATGGGTACATCAACAGACTCCGGGTTAACCCCGACCAACTTAGGACTACTAGAACCTGACTCTATGACCTTTGGGACAGACTCTCCTACAGACTCTCCTACAGACTCTCCTACAGAAAGCGTAAATTTGTTCTCTTCATCATCGATCCATGTGATCTCACGATGGCCTCCGTCTTCTCCGATCAACAGACTTGGATCAAAGCTCGGGTTGGAAAGTGCAGCGATGACCGGGTCGACGACTTCTTCCTTGCGCGCCTCTTGCCCGAAGAGCATTCCAAAGATGCCGCTTCCAGCGAGGTGGGTCCATTCCAAAGGTGGACGATTTCTCCTAGGCGGGATGAACGTGGCGGTTGTGGTGACGGCACAGTCATTGAAGATTTCTAACCCCGCCACTTGGATACCCTGAGATTTTAGGTAATGTGGTTCTGGGAAGCCGTAATAAGGGAAATCATCCCCCTCTCTCAAGAACTGTCCATTAAGAGTGCGCGGATACGGCTTGACTTGGTATAGGGTTGGAGGGTTGTCCAATCTTTTCTGCTTAGCTATGGCTAGCTTCGTCAGCCTCACTTCCTCCTTAGTTGGTTTGTAGCCTAGCCCGAACCTTCCTTTGTTTTTGAACACCTTGAAATTTGGCGCCAACTTGTTCTTGGGATTTCGGCCAAGTGGCATCCCCGAAAAATGACCTTGCTTCCTCAATATAGTATGGATATTAGGTTTTGAGTAGGGATCAAAGTCAAAGTGAGCTTGATCCTGGCTCAAAACTGCTACCATCTCAAAGTTGTGTAGCTCCTCGTCAGCTGAACTATGTTCAATCTCGAGTGTGAGTTTCTTGGGGTCAAAAACAGCGCTGAGGGGTTTACTTGAGATCGTGACTACTTGGCCTTGAATGATTAATTTCACCTTCTGGTGTAAGGTAGATGCGACAGCATTGCACTCATGTAACCAAGGCCTTCCCAACAGCATGTTGAAAGAAGCCGGAATATCCAGAACGACGAATTCAACGTTTTTACTTATGTAGTCCATGGTGATGGGAAGCACAATCGATCCTAGTGACTTGCGAGGGGAGTTATCATATGCACGCAGCTGAACAGTATTTTGTGTCAAATGCTGTTTTTGAACTCCTAACTTTTGCGCGGTTCTCCACGGACAGACATTGACGGCCGAACCATTGTCCACGAGAACAAGTGGTATGGTTTGAGTAGAGCACATGGCGGTGAGGTAAAGAGCTTTGTTGTGAGAACCCCCCTCCTCGGGTAAGTCTTCATCCCCGAAGGTGATGGTAGGCTTCCCGGAGGTGATGTGCGAGATGATATCCTCTGGTGATGCTGAGGTAGGGACCATAAGTTTATTGAAGGCATCCAGCAGTATTTGCCTATGGTCTTGAGAAGCACATAAAAGCTGCCAAATTGTGACTTCGGCCTTTGTTTTCTTCAGCTGCGTGAGGAAAGGATCTTCTAGTGGAGATGTAGGGGCTTCCGTCATTTCGGGATTAGGGGTCGCTGTTGGCAAGGTAGTATTCTTGCTAAAGTAGCGGCCGGTTCGAGTGAGAACTGCAGCCTGAGGAATTGTTACTTCTTCCACATCCCCTCCTTCGTCAGAAGAGTCATATAATGGATGCTTATTGGCTTCAAGGTCAGTGGACTCTTCGCCTTCTTCTTCACTTTCACTGTCCCAAATACCGTTGATGATGAGTTCCTCCGTAAGCGGGAGAAGAACTGGGACAAATTGACCCATATCGGTGATGAGAGTGGATGGATCGAAAATGTTCTCCTCCAAAAAGACGGCATTGGTGTGATTGGGCAATGGGTTCTCCTTGTTGTTGGGTTTTCGAGACGGGTTTGGTGGAGGGATAACACCGTCTCGGATTAGCCCTTCGATCTTATTTTTCAAAGACCAACATACTTCGGTGTTGTGACCTCGACTGCGATGGAAATTGCAGTATTTGTTCCCATCCCACTTCGGAGGCTTATCTTCAGGTTCAGGGGTTGGCAGGGCAATTGGATGATACCCTTTTTCACCAGCCTTTCCAATGCCCTGGCATAAGACATATCCAACGGGTGGTAAGAGTCGAACCTCGGAGTGTATTGCCTTCGTTGGATGGAATTAGTCTCAGCGATTTTACGAGGGGCTAGGCGCGCTAGTGGCCCTCCTGTTGGAGCTAGATCCCTTCCAACCAGAATGTTGTGTGCTTTTCTCATTGTTAGCAGCTTCAATTTGAACACACAAGTCCTTTAAAGTCTCAAAGTCTTTGATGGATTGGAAACCAAAATGCCGTGTGATGCGGGGATGAATTCCTTGCCTGAAAGTGCTTAGTTGCATCCTAAAGGGGACAGACGCGTCGATTTCGGATAGCATGGAATGCCATCGCTCGTAATAAGAGGGGAACGATTCATCCTCCTTTTGTTTCATGGAAGTCAAATCATCCACAGTGACCTCCTTTTGCTGCAGGCGACTGAAATGGCTTATGAAGGCTTTGAATAACTCATCTGCGTTGGTCTTAACTTGCTGGGGTAGATTTTGGTACCATACCTTGGCCTTACCTTCTAGAGTGGAAGGGAAGACTGTGGTGTAGAGACCTTCATCTACCTTATGGAGGGGAGCCAGCCTCAGGAATTCCTCCAAGTGGTGCGATGGATTTTCAGAGGGTCTAAATTTCATGTTTGGCACCTCAACCTTGTCCCTTATCCTCGATACACAATGTTTGGGGATGGCAAAATCCATGCAGGGGTCGGTGAAGGTCGGATCAGTTTTCATCATCCTTCTGGTGAGCATATCAACTTTCTCCTCAAGTTTCTTGACGTAAGGGTCCTCCGAAGTTCTGGAGTTATTCAGTACAGATTTGGACCTGACCTCACCAAATGACTTAGGTTTTGGACCTCCATTTCTGGATTTGGGGTGACCTTCTCCAACTCCATCATCTGCCTCGGCCTCAGATTCGGTATCATAATAGTTCTCTTCTTCCTCAAGTCCGATGCCGAGCTTTTTGTTGATCTGTTTAATGGCTTCCAGCACGCCATTCATAGTTTGTTGATTTTCATTGAACTTCTTTTCCAGTTTCTCATTGGTTCTGTCCTCGATGCGCCATGCGAAAGCAATTGCTTCCTGTATCCTCTCATATAGCCCATCAGGCAGCTTGTCACCAGAACTCTCCCCAAAAAGGTTGTTGTTAGGAGATCCTGACATGGTGGATTCACTGGATTGAGCCGACAGTCCGTGATTGGGATTGCGAATAAGCCTGCCGGTTTGTGGGTGACGGATGCGGGCTCGGAGATGGTCTGTTATCTTGCCTGCATGGAAACTGATTAGTGCTCGAAAGAACTTTTACGCCACCCGCCCAATGTATGCATGACTTAGTGGACCTATATGAACCTAGGACATGGACATGACGCCTATATGCTGACACAAGGATGACTCACCCACTTTTATGGGAGTGCATGTCCTAATTCTATATGGACCTAGCATGATGACTGACAGGACTGACACTGACTCAAGGAACGTCGTAAAGGGCCGAATAGGATCAATAGCAAGGCATTGGGCTGTCCGTGGGGTGAAGCGGTCAGGCCCGAAAAGAAGAGAGAAGGCCAGACTGGGTTAGGAAACCCGTCTGGGTTCCTCTTCCTCTAACTGGGCCCCGTTCCATCAATTACCAGCAGATGGGCCAGTCCTGATGGCCAAGAACCCGTCTGGGTGTCTGACGCGCTGGACCCACGCTGACGGACAATTGACACGAATGGGTCGGCTCTGACAGGCCAGAAACCCGTCTGGGTTTCTGATAAGCCCAAAATGCACCTCGCATGTTCCTACGCGGACTAGAACAACTCCCGACTCATGAATGGGTTGAACACTGGAACTCGACTTTTACAGGATTAAATCACATGACATACAGATGCGGGATGAGCCTAACCATGGCTTTAGATTCAGGGTTTTTCTAGGTTTAGGGAGATGAATAGGGTACCGCATGTTCTCGCTCCGGTGCATTTTCCTTGTATGGAATTCAAGGAAGAATGTGTGGGGTGTTGCTCTTTGGGTTTCAAGGAAACCTTTAGAATGTAACACGGGGAGAGGAGAGATCAAATGCTTGGCGATGTAAGTGCATCCCACAAGTAGTGACCCCCCGCTCTCGGGATTGATTCCTAGTTTTAAAACCTAAACCAACGCTTTTGTGCTCCCCAGCCATAAAGGCCCAAGAGTAGCCTGGTGTGCAATATGCCTAAAATAATGATAAAAATGTGAAATAAATTAATTCCTCCTTTTTTTTTTACAAAAAAAAACACTAAAATTCAATTCTTTCAAGTTTTACCCTCTTTTTAAGTTTAAGTCCCCAGTGAAGTCGCCAATCTGTAGACCCCGAAAAAATCGATCGGTGACCTTTTTTCGCGGCGCTACTTAAAAGTATGATTGGGAGCCGACTAGGATTGCTTACCCTTAAATAAGGTTGAACTTTTAAGAATAAATTTGAGTTAGCAAATTAAAAACGATTTAGCGCTCGAGATTCGCCTTTACAAAAAAAAAAAAAAGAAAAGAAAACGAGACAAAAAAGGGGTGAAAGACACACAGGAACCCGTCCAAGTTCTGGCGAACCAAGACGGGTCTCCTATCTGCGAAACCCTACAAAAAGAAGGAAAACAAAAAAAAAGCAAAGGACGACGGTGAGGAACCCGTCTGGGTTCTGAGAACCAAGTCGGGTTACTTTTGGCGCAAAACGTAAAATAGGTCATAAAAACCCAAAAGAAAAAGAAAACCAAAGTACGAAAATAGAGTCGCCAGTTGAATTTTAGGATAAAAACAACAAACCGTTAAAGAAATAGACTCCGGCCTACGAACCCAAAGACGGATTCGGGGGTAAGGTTACGAATTTGACAATTAAAATCATCAAATCCGCCTATTCAACGAATAGACTCTACTAGAATTAAATTAAAGCGAAAGGTTGAAAAAGAGGGAGGAATTGAATAAATTTCACGAGTTTATCATTAATGTCATGCAAAGAAACGAAAGAAAAAGAAAATAAAATTACATTATACACATTAATACAAGAATTATGCTAACCTTTAATAAAGTAGCATGCAAAGGGGAGAGAAGAGAGAGAATACACTAGTGTCAATACTCCTAGTATATTCTGGCGTCTCTTTGGAAGGGAAAGAAGGGTTTAATTTATAGTGGAATGGGGGAGTAGGGAGGTGCGTTTTTAGGGTTCGGCATAGCCGCCGCGTTACTTCTCAGCCCAGGAACCCAGACGGGTTCCTGCCGAGCTGAGCAGAGCTTTGCTCAGGCCCAAAGAACCCAGACGGGTTCCTGCTCGTTTTCTGGCTAGAAATGAGATGGGTTTGCATGCTACTAAACTATTCGGCTAGCTTATTTTTATGAATAACTGAAATTAACGACGGTACAAAATTTGGTGTCTACAGATATATGTTAATTTGGTGAAGGGTGGAAGTAATTCTTGCTAGTTCTTGATGAGTAAAGAAAGTTCTATCTTGCATGTGGATTTTAATGGCTAAATTGATGATTTAGGGGCTGATTGAAAGTGAGTTATATGTTATTTAAGTTTCTACTCTTGGATGATATGAATTTTGGGTGGAATTGTTGATTTATGAGCTAATTTAAGTGTTGGATGTTTTGCTTGTGTAACCTATGGTTGCATGTGAGTTTTGTGAGCTTGGTTGAGTATTCTTTGAGCTTTTAATTCTGGAAAAACTATGGGTAATGGCCAATTTGAAGTTTGGGTAAGAATTGATGCAAATTGAGGTCAAAGAAGAGCATGCATGTTAATTTAAAAGGCCAAAGAAGTTTCTGTTTTGATGTCTGATTTTTACAGAGGTTATAAAATGGGAGTTTTGCCCAGATTTTTACCGGAAATGATATTCCAAGTCATTATCTAACTATAGGCTTTGGAATTTCGACAACCCGACATGTATAGCCCGAGTTACGACCAAAACCGTGAAGGTGTACATTGTTATACGTTTTTCTGAGTCAGTAGGTTGTTGGGCATTTTACGTCAGTTTAGGGACCTTATTGGCTCTAAAAGTGAACATAAAAGTTTTAGGTCGTTCTTCAAGCTTTCTGGAAACATAAAGTTTGCGGCCACACGATATCGGGAGAGTGAGATACGAAGCTATGTTCAGGGGCCGACCAACAAGTTTCTGCCCAGAATTTTTATTGCTATTTTAGCCTAAAATTTGCAAAATGGGTCTTTTAAGGAGTTCTTATGAGTTTGTAGCCTTTGTGGTGTTGTCAAGATAGTTGGGATGAGTTTTCCAAGCTAATTTAAGTTAGGTTGATGTTGAGGATTATCTCCTAAAGGATTATAGGTAAATTAGCAAACCATGGGTTAATTCGGCGAAGTTTTAAGATCCGATTAGGTATTGTTGATGGCTAAGGGTTACACTTGAGTTCTTAACAAGTTTATGAGTTCCTCTATGTCTAAGTAACCATAAGCTCGTCCTTTCATCATATCCAATTCACTGTTCATCGATTCGCAAATCGTTTCTAAAAATCCATAAACATGACATTATCCTAAGTCCGTCGCTTGCGACATTCTTCATGTTTTCATTAATCAAGTACCTTCTTTCTAATAAGCTTTCAAATACTCTAATTATATGTTCATTCAAGCCAATGGTTGAGAATGCCTCATAAGCTATGAACCTTCTCTAATCATATTCAAGTCTCACCATGAGTTCCACTCTAAGTTTTTAAGCTGTTTATAATTTATTCATGCACTGCTTCTGTCCGGGCCATTTTTCGGGCCCTTCCTTTCATTTCTAGCCTTTGGGCCAGTTAAAAAAATTGTCGGGCATGATTTTTCCTTTCCAAAAAGTACTCGTTTGCGGAAATCTGAGTTTTCTAGCCCAAGTTATCGTCGAAACAGCGATTTACGAAAATCTGAAATTTTATTTCCCTTTCTTATCTCTTATGAGACAAGTTTAGGTATTTAAGTTCTATTTTATGTAATTACACGAACCTTACCAATTTCTCTACGCTCTTTTACAAATTCCTTATAGTTTCCAAATCACCCACGCCATCTCAAGCTCGAGGCTCGTTGCTAAGGCTTTCGTCTAATCCAAGGTACGCGAATTGTCCAACTCTTCGCTCCTTTAGGTTTACGGTTTATGCTAAGTTTATGCTTTTATGATTATTTCATGGTTTTAAGTGGTCCCATCTTGTGTATTCTATGTTTTATATTCTAGCTAGTCACGTGAAGTGGTAGCCCTATTTATTTTTAGATGCTCCTGATCAGAGTGTCCTAGACTGCCGATGTCATCGCTTAGCAGTCACCCAATCCAAACTTAGATCGTTGGGCATGCACGTGTGTGAGATGCTTTGGCATCGATTGTAAGGGACCAAAACTCTTGATGTTATACGTTTACTTCTAAGTTTATGTGACATGTTCTTTATGATTTCAATCTACTTCAATCATGTTATCCCCTTTCCCGTTTTCAAAATGAATTTAAGCGCCGGCACTAAAACCGTTTTCGAACGGTTTGACGTGTTGGAGGTTTACGTACTGAGTGTTTCCCCACTCACTTTTGCGAATGTTTTAATGTTTTGTTTTAGGGGGTCCGAGCACCCAAGATAAAGGCAAAGGCAAGCAAGGGTAGTCACCTGTTACAAGCAAGGTAGTCATGGTTGAAGTATTCCGGTCGACTCGGGTGTCGCACGTTTTAAAGTACCCATGCTTAAGGAAGAAGGATTGTACTTGTCCTCTTTAATGGTTGTTTAAAGTTTGATGGTTATGCTTTGGAGATTCATCTTTAAGTATGAAGTTATGTTTTGGAAGTATAGTATGTAATGTTTATATGTTTTAATGATGTTCTTTTGGGTTGTTGCCTTGTCCCGAGTGGGGACGGCGGTAATACCTCCACCCTAAGGAGTTCCGCTGCGCTAATCACAGGTTTAGTATGAGTTGTTGTGTTAATCTTGTGGTTAAGGGTGTTGGGGTGTTACATAGGGCTGTTCATAGTCCAGTCCGGACTGAAAAAGGGACTAGACCGGACTGGACCGAGGACTGGACTGTACTGGACTGAGGGAAGTTCAGTCCAGTCCTCGGTCCAAAAAAATTTGATGTTCGGTCCTCGATCCAGTCCATGGACCGAACTGAAGGACCGAAGTTACTAAAATTATAGGGTTTCTTTATGTATAGTCCAGTCCGGACTAGACCGAGGACTAGACCGAACAAAGTTCGGTCGGTCCAGTCCCGGACCGAAAAAAGTTCGGTCCAATCCTCGGTCCAGCTTAGTCCTCTAGTTCAGTCTTCGGTCCAGTCCGGACCGATGAACAACCCTAGTGATAGATCAACAATGGAGATTACAATACAATCTCTCAATCTCTCAACTCTCAATCTTTCTATATTCTAGGATATAGAAGTTGAGAAAACCGATAACTCATCTAACTATCATACGTCGGCTAGGGAGAAAAAAATCAGGTTAAAACTAATAACCCAAATCACTAAAAGAAAATAACTGATGCGTACGTGACAAAGGGACCGGGGCGCGAGAAGCATCTCATGAGACACGGGTTCTGTCGGAGCTTGGCGCAGCTAACACCTTTGGGGCGCAGTTGGTGCCTCTGGCGTGCCTTCTTGCTCCAAGTTTTGTTTGAGGCACGGGTTGCGCCTCTTCCGACGTGGCCTGTGCATTCTCCTTTCTTAGCTGATTTGGACCCTTAGAAGGATCCAATGGGCCATAAAACCCAACACCCTGCATAAATTTTGACAACATAAGGCCTTAAACATCAACATGTATCAAATCAAAAGGTTAATAAGTAGAAATTCTACTATAGGGATAAGGTATACCACAAGTACGCACAACACAAGTCTCATTATCATTATGAGAGGAAGTAATACTCATATGTAACCTTTTCAATTTTCCCAAAGAGAAATGTCCTAATCATTTGTGCCACAAGTCACATATTTTGCAATGTTGATTACAAGGAGTCTTAACTAGAAAACTTGAATAAATTTGGGAATTACAAGAAGTAACAACAGGTAGCTTACAGTGATCATCAAGAAAGTTTCAAGTTTTAAATTGTCCCATATCCCCTGCCATTTGTTCATCAAGTATGTTTAGCCCACGAGTAGATTTACCAAGTACCAACAGCCACTTCAGAGAAGGGTCATGCAAAGTACAAGTTTCAGGAGTGAAAACTATACAACAATTTGATTGTTGAGTAAGCCTTTCCATAAAAAGTAAGTTAAAACTGAAGTAACGTACTAAAAGAACATGATGTAGAATCAAATTAGTTCCTAACTTGAGATCACCATACTGTGTTACTGGCACTTTTTCTCCATTAAGGAAAACAATTGAAACAAGTTTGTTGAGGAATTTCAAAGTGCATAATTGATCTTTATCAAAGACCATATGATCAACTACTCTAGAATAAATAATCCATGTCTTATTTGCCACTGTAGAAAATAGTAAATAGAATTATGATGTGGAAACTTTATACCTATATGCAATTCTTAGCTCAGATTCTTGGGTAGTAGACTTTTGTTGTCTTTTGCTCCATTTTGTAGGTTAGGTAAGAAGTGAAGCATCTGTTATATCTGATCATTGTTCAGACTCGGAAGAGTCAATGATAGAGTACTGAAAATAGGATGTTATGATTGTTCATTACTTGTAATTTTCTTCTTCAGTGTCTTGAGCACTATGGGCAAATCTTCATCCCCTGTCACTTCTTCCTTTATTGTACCTATTGTCTCTATCATTCTTGTTAGGGTAACCACTTATTTCATAACATTTGTCTATAGCGTGTCCAGGTCTCTTACAATGATTATAAAACAAAATGGCTTTCTTTGATTCTAGCCTTTTGTTGTAGTTAGAAACTTGAGAAGTAGATGAATGAAATGAAACACTTTCAGAAAAAAAAATGGAAGATTGCCTGACTTGCCCTTGTCTTTCTTCTTGTAACATTATGGCATAAACTTGTCCAAGGAAGGAAAGTTGAAACATGATCAAGATATTACCTCTTATTGTGGTATAGCTTTCATTAAGTCCCATCACGAATTGTATGACTTTTTTTATCTTCACCTTATTTTTGCAAGGCAAGATTGATGCTAAGATCACAGGTGCACTTGCCACAACTATAGTGTAGTAAACCTCCAAGGATCAAAACTGTTGTCCAATATATGCACTTGTTGAAGTACCCAACATCATCTAGATCACCTTGCATTATGGCAGTGGCTGATTGTTTCAGTTGGAATAGATTAGCCTTGTTGGATTAGATATATCTTCCCACGAGTTCTTTTCACATCACATTTGGTGTTTTAGAATACAATACACTTTCTCTAATGTTCTTGTGTGGAGAATTTAACAACCACAATATAACCATGTAACACTACAACATGAAACGTCTACGGCGACCGACGTTAGCGAGCAATACCTATCGGTCGCTGGTATTGACACGGGCGGCTGATAGTCAGCGACCGATATTGTATCAGTTGCTAATTTAAAACTATCGGTCGTTGGTATCGACACGGGCGAGTGGGTGATCGATGCTTAGCAACCGATACGGTATCGGTCGTTAATTAGCGACCGATATGATATCGTTCGCCCATCCCTTTTAATCGCAAACAGATTATTCTCGACGATTATTCTACCTTTCTCTCTCGTCAACCAAACAGTCGTCCCTCTCTCTCTTGTCACCGCCACTACTTTCGGTCACTAACGCCACCATCTCCGGCTGCCACCGCCACCGCCGCTTGATTATTCTGCCTTCCTCTCTCTCTCTCTCCCTCTCTCTCGTCAACCAAACGTGCGCTCGTCCCTCTCTCTCTTGTCACCGTCACCACTTCCGGTCACTACCGCCACCATCTCCGACCGCCACCGCCACCACTATCTCCGATGACGACCACCTTGTCCTCTGTTAGTATACCCGACGCCAACACTGCTCAATTTCATTAATGTGAGTGCCCCCTTTTTTTTTGGTTGTAAAAATTTAAATTGTAGTGTAATTGATTAAATTGATGATGTTTAATTGTAAAATTCATATATATTGTTTTATTAATGTGGTAATTTTGTGTGGTTATGGTTTGAAATTGAAATTTATGGTATTGTTTAGTATTAGTCAAGTTAGGGCTTGAAATACAATTTAAAATAATGTATTTGATAATTTTTTAGGTTGAATTATGGACGATTAGAGTTTATTATAGTATTAGTAAAGTTAGGGCTTGAAATTAAAGTTAGAATATTGTTGTTTGATACAAATTTAGGTTGCATTATGGATGTTTAGGGCTTGAAATTCAAGTTAGTATAGTGTTTTTTGATAAAATAGTTGTTAACATTGAATTAAAATAGTTATTAACAATGTCTTATGATAATGTTTTAGTATACATGAAATTAAATGAAACTTAAAATAGTTATATACATTAAATAGTTAGTATACTTGAAACATTAAAGTTTTAGTATAGTGTTTATATAAATTCAATTTAGTATAGTGCTTGAAATTCAAGTTAGTAAATTATATTTATGGAAATTCAAGTAAATTATTTAATTATTTAATTAAAAGAAACGTTAGTGTTTAACAACAACGGTTCACTAATGTTTGGTACGAAAGACATGATGGTGAATATCTTAGTGCGGAATTCGTACGTAGGGTGAATGAAGAATTTATACCGGTTGCAAAACAAGGGAGTAGTTCGGGGAAACTTAGGTCTCCTTGTAGCAAATGTAAAAACTTGAAGTACCTTGACGAGGATACTGTGAAGTTACACTTGTACAAACACGACTTCCGTCCGAATTATTATGTTTGGATAAGTCGCGAGGAGACTATCTGGCATTGACGAGGATCGAATCGAAGATCGAGATTATTTAGTTGAAGAATTAAATGATGAGGAACCCATGAACGATGATGATAATGAATCCATTATGGGGGGAGATGGGGGGGGAATAGTGGGGGATAATTTGTTAGACCCTATTTGTACCGAGATTATTAGTAGTGAGGATGAAGAGGAAAATTAGTAGTGAATTACAAATGTATAATTAATGTATACAAGTTAATATTTGATATACATTACTAGTCATGATCATGTATTCTATTCGTACCGAGGTTCATATTTTTCACGTACTAAATCAAACCAATCATCGAGCTGATTTAGTTGAAGCCAATGTATTCTACTCTTATGCATGCTATTCTTTTTCATATACAATATTGGTATTAATTTGTGTTTTAAGTTTACCTTGTAGTAATTATTATATTAGGGGGAGACAACCTCACAACATTTGGCAGATCGTTGCACTGATCGACCCTAGCCAATACCCCAACAGGATATGACTTGAACGGGGGGACTATTGATAAGATGATCGCATTAAAACCTATGTACATTCATTAAGAATTGGTTTTATTAACCTTATTTGTTTTTTCGTAACAAATGAATAGGTTCGTAGACACGCGTTTGGCATGCTTTGTTGGAGATCAAAGTCGTAACTACGCGAATGGGAAGCCTGCATCGAAGTGGGACAAAGGTGAGAAAGCAACATTATGGGCAAACTTCTGTGTAAGTAATTATGCAAATTGGAATATGATTTTCTTATATGTAATACTTGTTTAACTAATCACTAATCAATTTATTTTATACAGCGACATTATGTGTTGGATGAAGATCTCACACGAGACGTATTTAGTGGGTGGCACTCGAAGTTGTGCGATCTGACCGCTGATTGTGGGTATAAGATCAGGACGAAAAAGAGGACGAATCATATTCCGTATATGAATAATGCCGACCGTGATGGAATGTTGGAGGAAGTCGAAACTGAGGAGTTCATTCGACGGTCCACGGCGGCCAAAGCAAAGGCAGCGACATATATGAAGAAGAAGGTGAACCCTATACTGGCATAATTAATAAAATTATATGTATACATTAACTAGTATGAACTTTTTAAACAATTGTTTGCAATTACTGTTCGCACTTTTAGGCTGCCGAGGGGGTATTCATGAACTTGTCTGATGTCCACGCCCCCACTGTAGACGAGATCCTATAGGGAATCCGGTGTGGAGTTCCACACCGTCCGCCACACTCGATGCAAGTTTCATTTACACATATTCGTAAAAAATTGTGTAGTGGAAATTATATATAAAATTGTGTTTGTGTATGTGCTTGTGTTTGTGGTTGTGTTTGAACTCCGGCGTGTAGCCGTTGAACATATATAATGCTTGTGGTTGTGTTTGAACTTCGGCGTGTGGCTGTTAACCATATTTTGTGTTTGGGATTGTGATTGTGCATCAGGCGGATGACCATTGAACTTTTATTTGTGTTTGAGGTTGTGTTTGAACTCCGGTGTGTGGCCATTGATCATATTTTTTGTTTGGGATTGTGTTTCTGCACCCGACGGGTGGTCGTTGAACTTTTCTTTGTGTTTGGGATTGTGTTTCAACTCTGGTGTGTGGCCATTGATCATGTTTTGTGTTTGGGATTGTGTTTGAAGTCCGGCGTGTGGTCGTTGAACATTTATTTGTGTTTGTGCATGTATTTGAACTCCGGCGTGTGGCCGTTGAACTTATGTAGTGCTTGTGGTTATGTTTGAACTCCGGCATGTGGTCGTTGACCATATTTTGTGTTTGGGATTGTAGTTGTGCATCCGGCGTGTGGTCGTTGAACTTTTATTTGTGTTTGGGATTGTGTTTGAACTCCAACGTGTGGCCGTTGATCATATTTTGTGTTTGGGATTGTGTTTGAAGTCCGACGTGTGGTCGTTGAACATTTATTTGTGTTTGTGCATGTATTTGAACTCCGGTGTGTGGCCGTTGAATATATATAGTGCTTTTGGTTGTGCTTGAAGTTCGGCGTGTGGCCGTTGACCATATTTTGTGTTTGGGATTGTGGTTGTGCATCCGGCGTGTGGCCGTTGAACTTTTATTTGTGTTTGGGATTGTGTTTGAACTTCAGTGTGTGGCCGTTGATCATATTTTGTGTTTGATCTGATTTGATTTGATTTGATTAACGATGATATTAGGTCTTATTTGATTTTGATCTATGTCTCTTGTATGGGTTAATTTATGTCACAACTGGTCATTGCATTCTAGTGTTCAAATTGTAAGTTTATATGGTGGGGAATATTTCAGTTTTAAGGTAAGTTGCCGGATTTTCATCAGTTGATGTTTGCCTCAAGCCTATATCATTTACAAGTACTCAATACTCGTTTCTTCACATACATATATATAAACATGATTTGATGCAAATTCTAAACTATATGATATTTTACAATTTGTATGCCTACAGGAAAAATTTCGCCAATAATGTTCTGAGCGTGGCATCTAGGAGAACTCCCTGGAAGCCAGGGAGTTGTACCTCAACTTGGTCGGGGGGTACAAACCTAAAGACCAAGTTGTATATGGTCTTGGTAGTGCAACATCAATGTTCTACAAAACTCCACCCCCCGCCCAGGGTAGTTCATCTATTCATGCCGGTGCAACCCCCTCCTCCATGAATGATATTCTTATGGATCGAGTTGTTGCGAACGAGGCTGCCCTCTCCCAAATGCAAAGAATATTGACACAGGTTTTGCAACAACAACAAGCCGGTAGTTCTGGTTCCCCGTCTCAATATTTGAACTTATCAAGATCTGCTCAGCCCCATCCCCAACTATGAACCTTATAAATATTTGAAATTATGAATGTTTAGTGGATATATGTATATGAATGTTTAATATATGTACGAAACTTATATATGTATGAATGTTTTTGTAACGCTCCGACCCCTCTTGGGTCGCGGATATTACTGATAATTGTTTCAAGGATCGCTGACTGGCCCCACAAATCACCACGAGCCTTTCCAACGTGCTTCGTCCTCGCTCAAACGCTGCCTGGGAAAACTTCCCAGGAGGTCACCCATCCTAGTACTACTCTCAGCCAAGCACGCTTAACTGAGGAATTCCCAACGGATGAGCTACCATAAAAGAAGGTGCACCTTGGTGATATAAGTAGTCATTTCAATCCTTTGTAAGCTACACTTTAACCACATACTTGGGTATTATAGTCACCCTCACTTAGCCGCACAACGTCCTCGTTGTGCCATAATCCGATCCAGAATCTTTGCCCCGCTAGGTGACTGCCCATGGCTCTCCTGTCCACTGGCGCAACTCACGGTCGCGGGTCGGCTCTGATACCATCTGTAACGCTCCGGCCCCTCCCGGGCCGCGGAAATTACCGATAATTGTTTCAAGGATCGCAGACTGGCCCCACAAATCACCACGAGTCTTTCCAGCGTGCTTCGTCCTCGCTCACACGCTGTCTGGGAAAACTTCCTAGGAGGTCACCCATCCTAGTATTACTCTAAGCCAAGCACACTTAACTGAGGAATTCCCAATGGATGAGCTACCATAAAATAAGGTGCACCTTGGTGATATAAGTAGTCATTTCAATCCTTTTTAAGCCACACTTTAACCACATACTTGGGTATTACAATTGCCCTTGAATTACCCAAAAAAAAGGGACAATTGAGGAGTTGATAAACTGTATTTAATTGATTGATTAACTTTCGGTTGAATTAGTGTCTTTGTTCTAAAATGTTTGTCATTTTACTAATTTTTTTTGTCCCAAAATATTCGTCCCATTTACAATCTCACAACTGTAATTCCTTTTCTACCATTATTTAATAAATTCATTTATTACTTTTTACAATTCTAACAACTATTATCTTCAATTAAAGTAGGGGTAGTTTGGGTAAATTGTAAACTTTTTATTTCAATTCCCAATACACATTGGTCTGTCAAATTAGATAGATAGACAAATATAATGAGACGAAGATAATAGCTAAGAAGGTTTTCATTGTAAATTTTAGATAAATATAAGGGTGAAAGACATGGTATTAATTGATCCAGTGTAAATTTTGATTTCCACAATAAATTTGACTAAGTAGGTGAAACTACAATAATGATTAATCCTTAGAACATTGGGGAGATTTATTTATCCAAATGAAGATGTATAGCATATGGAACTTATTAATTCTGACAACTAATCTAATATAATGGGAATGAAATATTTTCAGTTTGACCACCATTTTTAATTTTAGGCCATTGTTGTTTCCCTTACGACCAAAGGGTCGATCTTCGATTACTATGTAAATTATGTATAGCTTCCATATGAGCAACCATTTCCTAAATGTTATTCTAATTTGGTATTTATTACCAACTTTTTGCGTCTCTCTTGCCATGGTTTATGTACTATATAGATTCGTTCTAAAATATACAATTAGTGGCGATGGATTTAGTTAATTTATTGTCTTTAATTGTTATATTTACTTTGTTAATTGCGATTGTTTGACACTTTTTTCTTGGTATTATCTAACATAAATGTTAGATGTATTTTTTTTAAAAGGGTCCAAGTCTAAAAGTCGATCTATTATGTTGCCCGGGGCCCCAAAAATATCAGGACCGGGCTTGTGTATATATATATATATATATATATTGGGTAATATAATAATAGCAGACCGATAATTCATAAACATAGCGACCATCACAGTATGATTATAAACTATACTACCCCAATATTGAATTTTTTTTCAAAAAAAACAAATTAAAACCAGCGACCGATAGGCTATCGATCGCTAAATTTGCGAATGCCGAAATAGCGACCGATATTGTATCGCAGTCTCGCAGATTAGTGACCGATACACTATCGGTCGCTGATACTTTTATCCGTCGCAAAGATTGCGACCGATACGTATCGGTCGCCCGGGTTGACAAACGACTAATATGTAGCGACCGATTGCTATCGATAACTGATATCGGTCGCCTGCCCTCTCCAGCGACCGATAGAGGCCTACAGCGACCGATATGAACGGTCGTAGCGTGCCCTCTCCAGCGACCGATAGAGGCCTACAGCGACCGATATGAACGGTCGTAGCGGGCCGTTTCTGTTGTAGTGTAATTACACCTTTTCTAGTAGGGAAAGCAATGTGAATTCTGAGCTGGTCTTTCATAAGATCCATCAATAAAGACCAACTTGTTCTTAGCAGAGAAAGCTACAATGACATATCACATATCTTTTCCAATTCTCAAAAGCTTCACCACTGAAAGGCTCGGCAATAAGGGATTTCCCAAGATCATCATACGAATGTATGAACAGTGGATTAGAAAGATCCAAGATGACGGATTGCCTAACAACATTGGTAGCCATCATAGGAAATCGAAGAAAGAAAGATTCAAGTTAAATCAGATCACATCGGAAGAAAGATTCGATATAGAGTATTCCTGATCCCGTGAAATGGTTTAGTGAAGAATAAATCAAGAACGAAATTGAAAGAGAGAAAGTGCAAAAGAGAATCAGAGAATAGAATTGAGAGAAGTAAGGAAGATTTCTTATCTATTAATAATATATAAAAGTTAAATGTTTCAAATTTAAAATACTGCAAGTGGAGTACTTTGTGGAGCTTTTGACCAATCGAATTTCAAAAAAATATATTCCATCAACCGTTATTCCCGCCTAAAATTAATAATAATTATTCAAAAATATCCTCGATTAAAATTTAAAACTATGTCTAAGCAACGTCAAGAATATTTATCCTAACAATCCCTAAAAACATGCAATCATCACACAATTTTTTTGGTTTCCATTTTTTTATCTCTTTTTTATTTTAGAAAATAATAATCTTGCATTTATTATGCGTTCTGTAAAATTAAGTTGCATGCTTTTATCTTTTACACAATGAGCTCATATGCGTGTTGGAAATTATGTTTCAAATTCCTTTTGATGATTCATATTATGTAGCTTGAAGTTGGCTGTCAATTTTTTTTTCATTTTTCTTTTCTTTTTTTATTTCAACTATTGATAAACTCATATTATTAATTTAACTGACATAAGTTTTTATAATACAATGGTTATCGTTTCCTTGTAGATATCATTTACTTAGAGTTTAGCTATAACCGGGCACTACGACCATGAGCCCGGGCTCATAGTGCTTGGGGCACCCGTTAATTTTTTTTATTTTAAATAAATATAATGATGATTTTTTAATTTAATATTTTAATATATTTTAAATTTGAATTTTTATTCAATTTAATTATGCTTTTCATTCATATATGTTTAATTTTAATTTTCTTTCTCTATTTTCATTATATTCCTTGTATTATTTTGTAATTTAATTTTTTTGTACGTACTTTTAGATATACGGCAGGAAGATGGTGAGCCGGGGCGTATATTGTTTGCTGAGCTCAGCGCCCACCATCGTTTTTATCTTTTTAATTATTTTTTTTGTGTAATATTATATTTTTATGCTTTTTATTTTTTTACAATATTATTTATAACCTACAAGGCCAATGCTCATAAACCTTAACTACTAATTATTATGCTCATAAATTATAACTATTATGCTCATAACCTACAAGGCCAATGCTCATAAGCCTCTACACCAATGCTCATATTGTACAACTACTATGCTCATAACTTATAACTATTATGCTCATAAGCCTCTACACCAATGCTCATACTATACAACTACTATCTTCATAACCTATAACTATTATGCTCATTACATAAAACCATAATGCTCATCAAGCAGAACTACAATGCTCATAACCTATAACGACAATGCTCATAACCTATAATGACAATGCTCATTACATGAAACCATAATGCTCATTACCTATAACTATAATGCTCATAACCTATAACGACAATGCTCATTGCATGAAACCATAATGCTCATCAAGCTGAACTACAATGCTCATTACCTATAAGTACAATGCTCATTACATAAAACCATAATGTTCTTTACCTATTAGTACAATGCTCATTACCTATAACTACATTGCTCATTACATAAAACCATAATGTTCATCAAGCAAAACTACAATGTTCATTACTACAATGCTCATTACCTATAACTACATTGTTCATTACATAAAACCATAATGCTCATTACCTATTACTACAATGCTCATTGTCTATAACTACAATATTCATTACCTATAACTACAATGTTCATTACATAAAACCATAATGCTCATTACCTATAACTACAATGCTCATTGCCTATAACTACAATGCATATTACATAAAACCATAATGTTCATCAAGCAGAACTACAATGCTCATAACCTATAACGACAATGGTCATTACAAAATATATTGAAGTATTATATTAAAAGAAAAGCCTTATTATATTTATTTTAGAAAAATTAAAAATTGCACAAAAAAAGGAAATTAAAATTATAAAGAAAAAGAATGCATAGTGCGCATGGAGCATTATGGACCCGGGAGCATAATTGTTTCTTTTTTTAAAACTATAATAGAAAAAAATTAAGAAAATCAAAAAATAAAAAATAAATTTATATATCTGCTTAAAATAATTATTGATAGATACAAAAATTTAAAAAAAAAATTAACAACTAGAATATAAAGACCCATAAACCTAAACTACAGTACTCATAAACCAATGTATGAATGCTCACAAACATATCCCATGTAATTTCATAATTTGTAACGTGGATATTCATGAATTTATACTACAATGCTCGCGAATTTTAACCAGAATGCTTATAAACACAAATCGTAGAAAATAAAAATAAAAATAGATAACTAAAATATTGGATTAAAAAATGATATAATGAAAATACATAAAAAATAAAAATAAAAATAAAAAATAAATAATGTAATTAAATTAGACTAGAAATTCAAACTCCAAACACACTAAAGAAACTTTATTATTTATTTAAAAAAAAGAAAAAAAAATCCCAAAGCCCACAATACATGGTGAGCCGGGCTCACCTTCGTTTTTCTAGCTATAACCTATTATTTTTGACAAGGGGTGTTAAGGCTGATAATATGTTAATAAGTATTTTCATGGAATTTGATTTTTAAGCTTCTTTCTCAATTTATTATTAAGTCGTTGCCTTATCTCCTGGGAACATATCCCTTTTCCATTCGACTTTAGAATATTTCTTAAATGATATGTTGATATATTGATATGTTGATAAGGCTCGGAAAATTTCCTAATCCGCTCCCACAATGTATCATTGTAGGAATTGGTTATTAAGGTAATTTAAAGACCAATCCAAGGTCATTCACAAATTAGGTCTGACATTTGTCTGATTGTCCAAATTGACTAAACCGGGATTCTCCCTAAAGATTCAGACATGGACCGATTTTTCTTACCCGAACCCAACCCGATTTTAATATGAAAAATGATCGGTTGACCGATTTTAAGTTTTGGATGAACTTTTCATAACCATACCCGATTTTTTCCAAGTTGAACAAAATCAAACTATCAGATCTATCAAAACTTGATACGAACTTTTGGTAACAATACCCAGATTTGTTTCTTCGATTCATGTCGACACCATTTTTCGGTTTCGTTCGTAAAATTTCGGAATTGGGATTTGATTAATGGATTTTGTACCCTTTCTAAATTGCAAATAAATAGGGTATTGCTTAACGCCGCCCCCCTTTTTACTAATGTCGCCTCCTCAAAAGACGTTTTTGCCCCTAATATATTTCAACTCACTTCTCTCTAACTCACTCTCCTCTCACTCTCCTCTCAAATTCTCTCTCTAAAATTTTGATTTGTTATTGAAATTTAACCTAAAATGTCAATAGAAGGTGGTAATTCAAGTGAAGAACAAGAGGTTAGTTTGTAAATTTAAATTTAAAAAAAAAATTAAAACCAAAAATTTTCCGGAAAAAGACATTTGCCAGAGATCAGCCGCCAGGCCGCGTGCCGTGCAAAACGTGGCGGCGGCAACTTTACGCGCACTGGCGGCGGCGCCATACACGGATCTGGCGCGGCATTGCTTTTTCCGGAAAATTTTTGATTTTAATTTTTTTTTAATTTTTATAAAATGTTAATATTATTGTTTATGTAAAAAATATTATTTATTTATTTATGTTAATATTATTAAGGTAATCAATGTCGT
Source organism: Portulaca oleracea (assembly GCA_029582165.1). Classification (NCBI taxonomy): domain Eukaryota; kingdom Viridiplantae; phylum Streptophyta; class Magnoliopsida; order Caryophyllales; family Portulacaceae; genus Portulaca; species Portulaca oleracea. Next base: position 18,857,315 of record CM055882.1, on the reverse strand, counting down.
TAATTATAATTGTGATGTTAAATATGTTAAAATTTTGTCAAAACATATTATTATAAATAAGTTGTTTAGAAGTGTTGTTATTATTATTATAGTATGTTAATTATGCTAATTATTATTGTTAATATTATTATTAAAATAAATTTTTTATTAATATAATTAATGTTGTTAATTATAATTATTATGTTAATTATGTTAAAATTATGTTAATTAATATTATTAATACAAGTTGTTTATAAGTGTTGTTAATATTATTAATAATATTAGTAAATGTTGTTAAAATTATTATTTATTTATTTAAAATAATATTATTATGGTAAACAATGTTGTTAATTGTTATTATTATGTTAATTATGTTACAATTTTTTATTTTATTATAATATTATTATTGTGATAATTAATATTAGAATTGTATGTTAATTATTAATGTTGAAGCTACTAACATTATTATTACGAATTATTATCCCAGTTATTATTAGTATATTAATAATTGTTTTTATTGTTTGAAGGTTTTTTTGGAGGACTTTGGCGGGGACGGCGTTGATTACTCCTCCCATTTTGTAACGCAAAATGTTTTCGAGAGTATTGAAGCTTTGCAAGAATGGGCCAATGGAGTAGCTGCAGCAATCGGTTTTAGGTTTGTACGGGCTTCGTACAAGAGAAAAGATGTGGATAGTCCGTTAAGGTGTTATTTGAAGTGTTGGAGGTACGGAAAGTTTCGTGGCAAATTGAACGATCTAGATGATGCGGCTCGTCGGAGTACGTCAACGAAGGCGTGCCAATGTAAATTCGCCATTGTTGCGTGGACTCGCAACGAAACGGAATGACGAGTTCGTGTGCGCGACGGTGACCGGGGGAAGCACAATCATGCCTTCATCGTGTACGAGGAAGGGCATCGTCACGGACATCCATTAACCTCTGAAATGAAAGAACATGTCCGGGATATGACCAACACGGGGTGCACACCGGGGACGATACAAACGTCGTTGAAGATTAGGTTCCCCGCCTCTACGATAAACGCGAAGCAAGTATACAACGAGTGGGCAAAGATGCGCACTGAGGAATTGGATGGTAGGACGGCTGCGGGACAATGCTTGCGCATGGCGAAACTCGGCGGGTACGTCTCTTTTGTCGATTATGATGACGATGGCGAGCTTCGTCAAGTTTTTTTATGCCATCCTTACTCGTTGAAGTTGCTACGTACGTACCCAAATGTCATTCTCATTGACACAACGTACAAGACAAACAAGACAAAGTGGCCTTTATGTGAGCTCGTAGGCATGACATCGACAAACCGCAACTTCCAGATTGCTTACTCGTTCATGCGGGGCGAGAAGATGGAATCATATGAGTGGCTAATGTGGAGGGTGCATGAATTGTTGGGTACCGATGTAATTCCATCCGTGTTTGTGACGGACAAGCAGGATGCTTTGTTGGGGGCTGTTGCCAGGGTTTACCCAAATGTGCACCAACTTTTGTGCGTGTGGCATATTGCGAATGATGTGGAGAACAAAGTAAACGTCCTTACTAGGGGCAAGAAGCTCGGAATCGGGCTTCATTTCAAACATCATTTCTGGAACGGCATTGTACATGCGAAGACTGTTGGAGATTTCAAGGTTAAGTGGAAAGAGGTTGTTAACGCGTGGATCGGGCAAAACAAACCGATAGTTGATTATCTTATGGGGACGTGGCTGAGTCATAAAGAAAAATTTGTTTGTGCTTGGACCGATAATGTACCTCATATGGGGAACACAGCCACTTCAAGAGTTGAGAGCCAGCATTCATCACTAAAGTATTATATCGGCAGTTCCAGAGGCACCTTCGATCGTGTGTTTGCGAAGATTCACCATCACTTGGAGAATCAACATACGGAGATTAAGAGGGAGCTTGAACTGTCAAGGAGCACGCACAGGCAATTAGGTCCATCTCATTTCTTTAAGAATTTGCTCGGAAGAGTATCTCATCACGCATTGGACCTTATGTCGTATGAGCTCAATAAGATACTGGCGATGAGGTATGAAAATGAATGCTACTTATGCGATCACCTGGTGTCGAGAACCCACCTCCTCCCGTGCGTGTGTTCTATGATGGAAGTTTACGCATCTGGAGAGCCAATTCCGCTGACACGGATAAATATGTTTTGGAGATAACTGATAGTGATTGGCGATGGTGAAACTGCATGCTCAAATGATGTTCCATCAGGTACAGACTTAGAACAATTTGAGGAACTCGCGAACCAGGTTCGGGAGAGTGACCCAGCAGTTGTACGACACGTAAACAGTGTCCTCAATGGAAAGTTGAATCCCGACAATGAGTATATTCCTGATCCGCAGACAAGCCCCCCACAGCCCGGCAGACCGAAGACTTCAAAATCAACGCGACGCAATCCCAGTGCGTTTGAGTACGGACAATCATCGGGACGGGGTAGCAAGACTACGACGAACTCGTCAAGGAAAAAGGGAACCAGTTCTTCATCAGTTGGGATGGGGTCAACAGGTTTGCCTATATTAATCTTTATAGCACTTGTTTGGTTTTCATAATGACTATATATTGTTGATTATAACTTAAGATAATATGATTCGCAGGTATCAACCGGATGCGTCAAGATCCGTTCCCGTTCGAGGACGCTTTGCCACATTTCATTCTGCCATACGCCGTTGGATGGACGGATGTGGAAGCTGATGGCAACTGTGGGTTCAGATGCGTAGCCGAGGCAGGTTACGGGGATGAGGAAAAGTGGTCAATCGCTAGGTTCTCAATGGGCACTGAGTTGCAGGCGAGTGAAAATGCATATGTTACTGCGTTTTCTAACAGCAAGGAGATGTTCCTTGAGACCTACGCAAGGATTCACGGCCACTTGGCTGGGCCAGCCCCGTACGAACATTGGATGTCGGCTCCAAATGACTTATTTCCAGCTGCGACATCGATGAATATGATGTGGATCTTCTTGTCAACACCTCCTGGTCCACGATCGCAGACAGCTGAACTATGCATATCAATATTACCCATAAGAGGAGGGCCTAGACGTACGGCACCTGCGAAAGTTCAGGGAATTGTGCGATACAATAACCACTTCATGCTTATCCATTTACGGGATGACTGCCCTCTACCGCCGATTCATATTGGATGGCGAGCAGCTAGAGACATAACTGTTCAAGGTTGGGATGAGCCTTTCCAGGCTCGTATTGATAGATGGCAGGCTATTAGGGTCGCTCAACGCCAATGATGGTTGTAGTTGTACCCTTGTATATATATGAATTGCTAATTATATTTATATTGAAAATGATGCAGTTAATTGGAACGTTATCGGCAAACATAACATAAATTAACACAAATTAACACAAACCATTAACACAACGGTAATCGCTTAATTAGTTCAACACAAATTAACACTTAGTTTAGGGTACAATAAAAACAACGAAATTGAAAAACACAATCTACTCCTCCTCCGCATCATCTTCCGCCTCGGGGACCTCGATATGCATCTGATGGCACCAACGCCCGTGCAACTCGACCATCTCATCATACCATGCACGATTAATTGTCGCTGTCTCATCGTCCGCTTGTAACTGATGCCTCCCTCGCTGAACTAATGATGCCCATGTATAGGCCCACTTTTGTAAAAATAAAATAAAAATAATGAGGTCAGACCAATCAAAAATAAAACAAAAAATAAAACACAAAATATTTAATTATGATGAGGGTTTAAGTGTACCTGTTCGTGTGTCGGAAGGTCCTCGACTGTCGATTGGCTTGCGGAGGGGTTGTTATTCAAAAACTTGTGTGAATGTGCCGCATACCAGTCGTTGTAAGCGACATCCGATTCCCACAGCACTTGTTTCGCGCGGGGCACATCACGCACTGACATTTTGTTGTATATGGGAAACCCCACCCAGTCAGCGCTGACGTTAGCATCCACAAATTCCAATTTGTAGGGGCCCTTCGCCGGTCGTTCAGCGCTCTTTGGTACTGATAATCTCCGTGGGATATGTTGTAGGTGCTCTAACTGCCGGACGACGCGATCGGGCATGTACAGCTCAGTGATGTCGTATGCACGAATGCCGCCATTGTACAACGCCCTGCTGCATGACTTGTATGGGGCAGGACCGTACGGGGCCCAACTCACACGATCCGGCGTCAACGCATCCAAGGAGGCCCGCAACTGTCGTAGGCGCTGTCCAGAACTTGGCTGGCGGATGGGGGACCATCTGCTCGCCCGAGGTCCATTAACCGGCTGCTCCGCGTGTGGCCTAAAATCAGGAAAGTACTCGTAGATCCAGGCCTGCAACAGGGTCAAACACCCGGCCATCTTGGCTGTCCCTGCCCTGCTCGCCATCCCTAACTGGCGGTAAAGGAACGCCAAGGTCACCGTACCCCAAGCAATGCGATCAACGATAACATCAGTGTTAGGCCACGGATGCGGCCTAATTCTATCCCTCGATTTGTCCACGAGGATAGTGTTTCCCAGCATGCTCAACAACCATGCCCCTATCCTATGGGGAATGGGAAAACTGGTCGATAAACTAATCGACCTCAAATGGGAGTCAGCTATGCCACCCTTATTATAGATGCTATCAGCCTTCAGCTCCGCCATTCCTTTTTCAAAAATCACGGGCACGTACTGGGTAACGACTTCCCTAGGAAGTCCTTCAGGCATCAAGCCATCAACTGCAAGACCCAATATATGTTGAACATCATGCAACATGATCGTCATTTCACCAAAGGGAAGGTGAAATGTGTTTGTGTCGGGTTGCCACCTCTCAACGAACGCCGAGATCAACGTCGTGTCGATGTGGTCGTACATCAACTCCATCAAATTGGTTATTTGGATCCTTCCCAATGCAGCCTGGCATGCGGGATCCATCTTGTCGTGTATTGACCACAATTCCCTCAACGCATTCTTCTTCGTCATGCAATCAAGGACAACACGGCTAACGCCGCGACCTCCCATATTTCCCGAGCAATGTGACCTCCAAAGCTCGGTATTAATGAGGGAATTGCAGGTCCCCCGGGCACGTTACCACCAATCTTCCAGGAGTTGTCGCCGCTTCGCTTCCTCTTCGATATTCGCATCGACCTACTTCACCATGAGCGTAATCGCTTCCTCGCCCACCCTGTCGAATTGGGGCAAACTTCCCCGATGAATCCCTCATCGGCATGAAACCTGATGGCATGTAAACTGGCCCAGTAGTCGTAAAGTTGGCGATGGAGGTCGGGATCATCTGCATCTCGCTCCTCGCCTCATCGCCCCCGACCGGATGTTGTAGAGCCGCTAGACTCATCCATGGCTCGCCGAGATAGTCAACGAAATCTCACGTTGCTCGACTCCCGTGTCCTCGGCCGCCCTCACGCATCACCTCCATCCGTACACGACCAAAGACGGGCGAGTCGACGCAGATCCACATTGCGTCTGGGGGTCCCTGCACTCACCCTCCAACCACTCACAAGTCGATTCGCCCGGTTCAGAAACCCTCGACCCTTGCCCTTCCCTACCATTTTAGATCACCTGCAAAATGAAGACATACATAACATAATAATCATTTAAGTCGCAAGAATATGCGCAAATGGGTTAACGTGTGTTGGTTAACTAAGTCGTGTCACGAGGCAAGAGGATCATGTTATTGTCCAAGGAGAGTGTGTTGTTTAATTGTTAATCTATGGTTGAAAAAGACTTTCATCAGCCGTACCGACTTCTCGTTTAATTGTTTGGTTCCCAAAAATTAACGCATTGTCAGCAGTGAAATTGCGCGAGGTCTACAGTGCTCTGGGAGTTAGAAGCGTATTAGATTCAATACAATGCAATGTTTCTATTGTGCAGACTGGTGGCCAACAAGATAAAGCGGATCTGAAAGAGGATCTAGTAGTGAAGGGTCTAATACAAATCGTGTTGGGCTTTCTTGCATGTAAGATTCACAGGTCCATCAAAGCAGTGAATTTGCATCATCGTTCAATGCTTTGATGGACCTGTGAATCTTACATGCAAGAAAGCCCAACACGATTTGTATAAGACCCTTCACTACTAGATTCTCTTTTAAATCCGCCTTATCTTATTGGCCACCAGGCTGCACAATAGAAACATTGCATTGTATTGAATCTGATACGCTTCTAACTCCCAGAGCACTGTAGACCTCGCGCAATTTCACTGCTGATAGTGGGCTACTTTTTGGGAACCAAACTAATAAACGAGAGTTGATGCGAGGCATTGGTTAACCTTCTCAACCATACATTATCAGGTTACAACACACACTCTCCTTGGACACTAACATGACCCAAAACTCAACTTCTTTTTTTGACGTATACAACTAACATACTATAACTATACATTAACATAATTATTATCCTAACCTACCATCACAAAATAAGCTATTCACTTACGTATCAACTGGTTGTTGAGTACCTAAGTTATTAAATGGATGTGACATAACTATTATGTCATCATTTGGAGTTATGAGTACATAAGTTGACAATTATGTTGGATTATGAATAAATTACCCATAGCAACTTTATACGGCAACTTACTTACAAATAACAACCAAAATCATCCAAACTCAACTTCCTTTTAACACAACTACATATAAACTATTCGGAATATACATTAAGCCCTAAACTTAACCCTACATCACAATTACAATTTTTTTCTAACACAATTAATCACAAATATTAACACATGCGTAATCACTAAATAATATTAACACATCAAATATTAACAACGAATCACTAATCACTGATATTAATCACTATTAATTATCATATTAACACATGCTTAACATTAATATTAATAATATTAACAATATTAATATTAATCTAATTTTCATAACACAATAATTATTAATAATAATTATACAATTAATCACTAATAATTATCAAATTAACACATGATTAACAATAATATTAATAATAACAACATTAATAATTATTATATTTAATAATTACAATAATAACTTTAATATATATAATATTTAAATTTTATTTATTATTTAACAATAATAATATTAATAACAATTATTAACAATAATAATATTAATAACAATTACTATCAATAATAATATTAATAAGAATAAAAATAACAATATTAATAAACATAACAATAACTGTAATGCCCCGAAAATTAAATTATAGAAAGTCAAAGTCAACTAACGTTAACAGACAAAACTTAGCGGAAGACTTCAAATTTAGTTTGGGCGTCACTGCCGTATCCCCGAAGGAATACAAGGCGAGAAAGAAAAACACAACTGTCTGCTAACGGTAACTACTAACAACTCAAAACAAAACTTTAAGATTTCATAACGAAAACAATATAAAAAGATTCAAGGACTTCTAAACTCGTCGTCCTCACTTCTAATTCCCGTCCCCCGCATTTAGATCTTCACCTGAAAACAAAACATTTCAAAAATGAGGGGGAAATCTCAATAATGTCTACCCCTAACGTTTAAAACAGTTTAAGTTCATTTCAATTCATTTTGGGGAGAGGGATCGAATCAAACGTTTTACAAACCTTTAATCCCATACTGTTTCCTCAAACAATCCAATACATATTTTAATTTGCGGGCGCGATACCAAATCCCTTAAAGTAATATCGCCTACCAAAGGCATCAAGAACATCGCCTACCAAAGGCATAAATAATATCGCCCACCAAAGGCATCAAAACATCGCCTACCAAAGGCATCAAGAACATCGCCCACCAAAAGCATAAATAATATCGCCTACCAAAGGCATCAAAATAGATTATAAAACATCAACTCACGACTCTCAAGTCAAACCATCCCAAGTTATCAAAACCATTAACAAAACTTCGAATAAAAGACCATCCAATTTATCAACTCAAATAAACCAAGATCACAATCGAATCAGAAAGATTATCAAAACAGATGGTCGTATTACGACAAAAGTCCCCTTTCGGGATGCAATTCTCAAAATAGATTATAAAACATCAAAACACATTTAAAGAGCATCCCGGTGGGGATTAGAGCATAGACAATTACCTGAATAACGTCACAGTACAGCAATAAGGAGAACACACTTGAGCTCATTATCGTCACGCACTAACTCGGGCCTAGAATAAGAATAATTATCTAATCAAAACGCATTCTAACGAAGTTAGTATTAACTATCAACTACCTAACCCATCCCCTAGGAACACTTAGGTTCCTACCATTTATGATTTACACTTCACACACTCAAGGAATTATATAACAAGTTCACACATCAAATTTACTCAACAATTTTCATAAATAAAAGCAAGCAGAGGACAGATTGTAACGTTCACATAAAACGGGTCACAACTCGACTTCCCGACATCCTATGGGTCTGGTTTTGGACTTTTCGGAAACCTCGGGATGTCTACTAAAACTTCTAGGTTGATGACCAAGCCCATATCAGTCCCGAAGGACTCTAAAAACACCCATCTTCCCAATTGGTCCAGATCTGACAGGTTCTGGTAAAAAGATTATAACTCGGGTTATACAAATCAATCGTTCGATCCGTAAAATTCCTATGATTCCTAACATCTTAGGGAACATTCAGTTCAAAGGGTTCGATCAAAAGATCACTATAACTCTCATGGTGATCCGTATTTAGACACTAACAAAACTGTCCCGATCCCGGTTCTTATTTAATTTATAATTTCGGTTTTATATTTCACCTTTCGATCCCGGGGTTCTAATTTGGGCCTAAAACAGCCTACTAAAGTCCAATACATTCTCCTTCACTCACTTAACACAACTGGGGTCAATTATACCAAAAACTAACACAAATTCACACGTAAACAATTAATTCCCTCTATTTAAACATTCTGAACAATTTGCAACCAAACTTAGGAATAAAAAAAAAATAAGGCTCATAACTTGTCACCAAACCATGTAACCCAAGACGCACACAACAATTTAATTCAACAATAACAACATTTGAATATTTCTAACCAAGAGAAGCCCGATAAACATCGCAATAATAATAATATAAACACATAATAGTCACATAATAGTAACATAAATACGTAATGTTTGAAACTTTAATATACATGACACATTATTCAAATTGTAAAACAACGAATTACGATTTAACAATTTAAACTAAGCCTAATTCATGCATAAAATAATACTAACAAGACCCTAACATGATTCATATATAATTAACACATAAAACTCCAACTATAATAATGATTATTTAAAAGAAAAACAAAAGACTCCCATTTCCATACAACTACCAAAGATTCATGTTTATAATAATAATAATAATAATAATAATAATAATAATAATAGTAATAGCAGCTAAAGAATGCATTACTACAACTAACATGTGAGTCACGTAAAACAAGAAAAACCATAGCAACCATGCGATACTAACATCGAACCACGTAGCTAAAATCGAGATTGAAGTTTATACCCAACCACAAGAGTGAGAGGAAGCCGGGCTGGCTGACTGGTGGCGGCGGCGACTCCGGGCCAGCAACGATGCAGTGTGGTGGCGGCGGCACCAGCTAGTTTCCGGCGATGTTTCGGCGGCGGCGCTGACTGGAGGCGCACGACAGAGAGTGAAAGAGAGTAAAGAGAGAATACAGAGGCGGAAGGAAGCGGAGGGAGTTGAGTGCGTGAGTTTTGTGGTTGGGGGTTCTTAGGTTTAGAAGGCCTAAGGTTAGACATAACTAATTACCAATCTTCCCCCTAAACTAATCTTAAGCCTAATCCAATTCTAAAAACCCTCTAACCGCATGAAAACCACATCCTAACAAATTCTATCTAAGGTGGGTTCCACTTCTACTAATTCTACTAATTAATAATAAGGAATACTAACAACAATAATACTAATAATGATCACATAACAATAATTATAATAATAAGAAGAATAATATTAATAATAAAAATAATAATAATAACAATCACGTAAGAATAATAATAATATTCACATAGTAACAATAATAATAATATCAATAATAATAATAATAATAATAATAATAATAAATCGCGAATAATAATAATCACACAATCCATCTAATTATAATAACACATGAAATTACGAATATACCCTTACTCCCAAGAAATTCCCATGTAGGTAAGAAATTACTAAAATACCCTTGTTAGTCCCTCAACGGTCCTACGAGCTCAAGTGTTAGCAACAATAAACACAAACGAATAGATAAACAATTAACGAAGTCAAACTTAATTTACTAACGGCGTCACGGTCAACACCTTTAAATTTTCCGGGGTTTTACATCATTACCCCCTTAAAAGAAGTTTCGTCCTCGAACCTTAAACTTGAAACTAACGGTCTGGCAGACGTAACTAACGATGGCGCTCACCAAAATTTCGGGGTTTTACATCATTACCAGTTTCGTCCTCGAAACTCGACGCATCTTATATGTTGAATAGGTGCTGATACTTCGATTTAATCCCCTGCGTAGCTTCCAAGGTGACTTTGGTTTTAGCAGAGTTTCCCCGTCACTTTCGCTAGAGAGACGGTCTCGATCCTTTTGAAGCTGCTTCTCACAACAAACTAAAATCTCCAACGGCTACTCCTTGAAGGTCAGGTCCTCTTTCAGCCTTCGAATTCTCATCCAAGGTCCTCTTCTGGTTCCAGGCCCTCCTCGGTGTTGTATTCCAAATCCTCCTCGTGATTCAGATCCTTCAAAGAAGATAAAGTCGGGTACTTATAGCAGAGGAGGCAATATTCCATCCAAAAAAATATCAAAACGAACCAAGCATGCGCTTATAACACAAGGAGACATAGAAATAGACACACATTCAATTTCCCCATCCTACACTCATCACTCCGAACGTAGCATCCTAAGGTCTAACTAAACCTAAGGGACACTTAGAGCTACTGTGTTGTAACCTGAGCTCGATACCATTACAGAACGCCCCGAAAATTCAATTATAGAAATTCAAAGTCAACTAACGTTAACAGACAAAACTTATCTGAAGACTTCAAATTTAGTTTGGAATTCACTGCCGTATCCCCGAAGGAATAAAAGTCGAGAAAGGAAAAAACAAAATACTGATAACGGTAACTACTAACAACTCAAAACAAAACTTTAAGATTTCATAACGAAAACAATATAAAAAGATTCAAGGACTTCTAGACTCGTCGTCCTCACTTCTACTTCCCGTCCCCAGCATTTAGATCTTCACCTGAAAACAAAACATTTCAAAAATGATGGGGAAATCTCAATAATGTCTACCCCTAACGTTTAAAACAGTTTAAGTTCATTTCAATTCATTTTGGGGAGAGGGATCGAATCAAACGTTTTACAAACCTTTAATCCCACACTGTTTCCTCAACCCATCCAATCCATATTTTAATTTGCGGGCGGGATACCAAATCCCTTAAAGTAACATCGCCTACCAAAGGCATCAAGAACATCGCCTACCAAAGGCATAAATAATATCGCCCACCAAAGGCATCAAAACATCGCCTACCAAAGGCATCAAGAACATCGCCCACCAAAGGCATAAATAATATCGCCTACCAAAGGCATCAAAATACTATCCTATATCAGGGAAGGAAGCCCTGATCTCCTGGTCCATAACCTTGCAGGTTGTTACACCTGCACAACAGGTTATCCCCCGAAACCCGCTTAACGTTTCCACTTGAATTATTTATACAATTTTCAAACTCAACTCACGACTCTCAAGTCAAACCATCCCAAGTTATCAAAACCATTAACAAAACTTCGAATAAAAGACCATCCAATTTCTCAACTCAAATAAACCAAGATCACAATCGAATCAGAAAGATTATCAAAACAGATGGTCGTATTACGACAAAAGTCCCCTTTCGGGATGCAATTCTCAAAATAGATTATAAAACATCAAAACACATTTAAAGAGCATCCCGGTGGGGATTAGAGCATAGACAATTACCTGAATAACGTCACAATACAGAAATAAGGAGAACACACTTGAGCTCATTATCGTCACGCACTAACTCGGGCCTAGAATAAGAATAATTATCTAATCAAAACGCGTTCTAACGAACTTAGTATTAACTATCAACTACCTAACCCATCCCCTAGGAACACTTAGGTTCCTACCATTTATGATTTACACTTCACACACTCAAGGAATTATATAACAAGTTCACACATCAAATTTACTCAACAATTTTCATAAATAAAAGCAAGCAGAGGATAGATTGTAACGTTCACATAAAACGGGTCACAACTCGACTTCACGACATCCTATGGGTCTGGTTTTGGACTTTTCGGAAACCTGGGGATGTCTACCAAAATGTCAATGTTGATGACCAAGCCCATATCAGTCCCGAAAAACTCTAAAAACACCCATCTTCCCAATTGGTCCAGATCTGACAAGTTCTGGTAAAAAGATTATAACTAGGGTTATACAAATCAAACGTTCGATCCGTAAAATTCCTATGGTTCCTAACATCTAAGGGAACCTCCAGTTTAAAGGGTTCGATCAAAAGATCACTATAACTCTCATGGTGATCCATTCTTTAGACACTAACAAAACTATCCTGATCCCGGTTCTTATTTAATTTATAATTTCGGTTCTAACTTTCACCTTTCGATCCCGGGGTTCTAATTTGGGCCTAAAACAGCCTACTAAAGTCCAATACATTCTCCTTAACTCACCTAACACAACTGAGGTCAATTATACCAAAAACTAACACAAATTCACACGTAAACAATTAATTCCCTCTATTTAAACATTCTTCTCAATTTGCAACCAAACATAGGAATAAAAAAAAAAATAAGGCTCATAACTTGTCACCAAACCATGTAACCCAAGACGCACACAACAATTAAATTCAACAATAATAACATTTGAATATTTCTAAACAAGAGAACCCTGATAAACCTCGCAATAATAATAATATAAACACATAATAGTCACATAATAGTAACATAAATACGTAACGTTTGAAACTTTAATATACATGACACATTATTCAAATTGTAAAACAACGAATTACGATTTAACAATTTAAACTAAGCCTAATTCATGCATAAAATAATACTAACAAGACCCTAACATGATTCATATATAATTAGCACATAAAACTCCAACTATAATCATGATTATTTAAAAGAAAAACAAAAGACTACCATTTCCATACAACTACCAAAGATTCATGTTTATAATAATAATAATAATAATAATAATAATAATAATAATAATAATAATAGTAATAGCAGCTAAAGAATGCATTACTACAACTAACATGTGAGTCACGTAAAACAAGAAAAACCATAGCAACCATGCGATACTAACATCGAACCACGTAGCTAAAATCGAGATTGAAGTTTATACCCAACCACAAGAGTGAGAGGAGGCCGGGCTGGCTGAAATGTGGCGGAGGCGACTCAGGGCCAACAACGATGCAGTGTGGTGGCGGCGACACCAGCTGGTTTCCGGCGATGTTTCGGCGGCGCCGCAGACTGGAGGCACACGACAAAGTGTGAAAGAGAGTAAAGAGAGAATACAGAGGCGGAAGGAAGCGGAGGGAGTTGTGTGCGTGGGTTTTGTGGTTGGGGGTTCTTAGGTTTAGAAGGCCTAAGGTTAGACATAACTAATTACCAATCTTCCCCCTAAACTAATCTTAAGCCTAATCCAATTCTAATAACCCTCTAACCACATGAAAACCACATCCTAACAAATTCTATCTAAGGTGGGTTCCACTTCTACTAATTCTACTAATTAATAATAAGGAATACTAACAACAATAATACTAATAATGATCACATAACAATAATTATAATAATAAGAAGAATAATATTAATAATAAAAATAATAATAATAACAATCACGTAAGAATAATAATAATATTCACATAGTAACAATAATAATAATATCAATAATAATAATAATAATAATAATAATAATAATAATAATAATAAATCGCTAATAATAATAATCACACAATCCATCTAATTATAATAACACATGAAATTACGAATATACCCTTACTCCCAAGAAATTCCCATGTAGGTAAGAAATTACTAAAATACCCTTGTTAGTCCCTCAACGGTCCTACGAGCTCAAGTGTTAGCAACAATAAACACAAACGAACAGATAAACAATTAACGAAGTCAAACTTAATTTACTGACGGCGTCACGGTCAACACCTTTAAATTTTCCGGGGTTTTACATCATTACCCCCTTAAAAGAAGTTTCATTCCTAAACTTAAACTTGAAACTAACGGTCTGGCAGACGTAACTAACGATGGCGCTCACCAAAATTTCGGGGTTTTACATCATTACCCTCTTCAAAAGAGTTTCGTCCTCGAAACTCGACGCATCTTATATGTTGAATAGGTGCTGATACTTCGATTTCATCCCCTCCGTAGCTTCCAAGGTGACTTTGTTTTTGGCAGAGTTTCCCCGTCACTTTCGCTAGAGAGACGGTCTCGATCCTTTTGAAGCTGCTTCTCACAACAAACTAAAATCTCCAACGGCTACTCCTTGAAGGTCAGGTCCTCTTTCAGCCTTCGAATTCTCATCCAAGGTCCTCTTCTGGTTCTAGACCCTCCTCGGTGTTGTATTCCAAATCCTCCTCGGGATTCAGATCCTTCAAAGAAGATAAAGTCGGTTACTAATAGCAGAGGAGGCAATATTCCATCCAAAAAAAATATCAAAACGAACCAAGCATGCGCTTATAACACAAAAGGAGACATAGAAATAGACACACATTCAATTTCCCGAGCCTACACTCATCACTCCGAACGTAGCATCCTAAGGTCTAACTAAACCTAAGGGACACTTAGGAGCTACCAGGTCGTAACCCAGAGCTCTGATACCATTCTGTAACGCCCCGAAAATTCAATTATAGAAAGTCAAAGTCAACTAACGTTAACAGACAAAACTTAGCGGAAGACTTCAAATTTAGTTTGGGCGTCACTGCCGTATCCCCGAAGGAATACAAGGCGAGAAAGGAAAACACAACTGTCTGCTAACGGTAAATACTAACAACTCAAAACAAAACTTTAAGATTTCATAACGAAAAGAATATAAAAAGATTCAAGGACTTCTAGACTCGTCGTCCTCACTTCTACTTCCCGTCCCCAGCATTTAGATCTTCACCTGAAAACAAAACATTTCAAAAATGATGGGGAAATCTCAATAATGTCTACCCCTAACGTTTAAAACAGTTTAAGTTCATTTCAATTCATTTTGGGGAGAGGGATCGAATCAAATGTTTTACAAACCTTTAATCCCATACTGTTTCCTCAACCCATCCAATCCATATTTTAATTTGCGGATACCAAATCCCTTAAAGTAACATCGCTTACCAAAGCCATCAAGAACATCGCCTACCAAAGGCATAAATAATATCGCCCACCAAAGGCATCAAAACATCGCCTACCAAAGGCATCAAGAACATCGCCCACCAAAGGCATAAATAATATCGCCTACCAAAGGCATCAAAATACTATCCTATATCAGGGAAGGAAGCCCTGATCTCCTGGTCCATAACCCTGCAGGTTGTTACACCTGCACAACAGGTTATCCCCCGAAACCCGCTTAATGTTTCCACTTGAATTATTTATACAATTTTCAAACTCAACTCACGACTCTCAAGTCAAACCATCCCAAGTTATCAAAACCATTAACAAAACTTCGAATAAAAGACCATCCAATTTCTCAACTCAAATAAACCAAGATCACAATCGAGTCAAAAAGATTATCAAAACAGATTGTCGTATTTCCACAAAAGTCCCATTTCGGGATGCAATTCTCAAAATAGATTATAAAACATCAAAACACATTTAAAGAGTTTCCCGGTGGGGATTAGAGCATAGACAATTACCTGAATAACGTCACAGTACAGCAATAAGGAAAACACACTTGAGCTCACTATCGTCACGCACTAACTCGGGCCTAGAATAAGAATAATTATCTAATCAAAACGCGTTCTAACGAAGTTAGTATTAACTATCAACTACCTAACCCATCCCCTAGGAACACTTAGGTTCCTATCATTTATGATTTACACTTCACACACTCAAGGAATTATATAACAAGTTCACACATCAAATTTACTAAACAATTTTCATAAATAAAAGCAAGCAGAGGACAGATTGTAACGTTCACATAAAACGGGTCATAACTCGACTTCTCGAAATCCTATGGGTCTGGTTTTGGACTTTTCAGAAACCTCGGGATGTCTACCAAAACTTCTATGTTGATGACCAAGCCCATATCAATCCCGAAAAACTCTAAAAACACCCATCTTCCCAATTGGTCCAGATCTGACAGGTTCTGGTAAAAAGATTATAACTCGGGTTATACAAATCAAACGTTCGATCCGTAAAATTCCTATGGTTCCTAACATCTAAGGGAACCTCCAGTTTAAAGGGTTCGATAAAAAGATCACTATAACTCACATGGTGATCCGTTCTTTAGACACTAACAAAACTGTCCCGATCCCGGTTCTTATTTAATTTATAATTTCGGTTCTAACTTTCACCTTTCGATCCCGGGGTTCTAATTTGGGCCTAAAACAGCATACTAAAGTCCAATACATTGTCCTTCACTCACCTAACACAACTGAGGTCAATTATACCAAAAACTAACACAAATTCACACGTAAACAATTAATTCCCTCTATTTAAACATTCTTCTCAATTTGCAACCAAACTTAGGAATAAAAAAAAAAAAAGGCTCATAACTTGTCACCAAACCATGTAACCCAAGACGCACACAACAATTAAATTCAACAATAATAACATTTGAATATTTCTAAACAAGAGAACCCTGATAAACCTCGCAATAATAATAATATAAACACATAATAGTCACATAATAGTAACATAAATACGTAACGTTTGAAACTTTAATATACATGACACATTATTCAAATTGTAAAACAACGAATTACGATTTAACAATTTAAACTAAGCCTAATTCATGCATAAAATAATACTAACAAGACCCTAACATGATTCATATATAATTAGCACATAAAACTCCAACTATAATCATGATTATTTAAAAGAAAAACAAAAGACTACCATTTCCATACAACTACCAAAGATTCATGTTTATAATAATAATAATAATAATAATAATAATAATAATAATAATAATAATAATAATAATAATAGTAATAGCAGCTAAAGAATGCATTACTACAACTAACATGTGAGTCACGTAAAACAAGAAAAACCATAGCAACCATGCGATACTAACATCGAACCACGTAGCTAAAATCGAGATTGAAGTTTATACCCAACCACAAGAGTGAGAGGAGGCCGGGCTGGCTGACTGGTGGCGGAGGCGACTCCGGGCCAACAACGATGCAGTGTGGTGGCGGCGACACCAGCTGGTTTCCGGCGATGTTTCGGCGGCGCCGCAGACTGGAGGCACACGACAAAGTGTGAAAGAGAGTAAAGAGAGAATACAGAGGCGGAAGGAAGCGGAGGGAGTTGTGTGCGTGGGTTTTGTGGTTGGGGGTTCTTAGGTTTAGAAGGCCTAAGGTTAGACATAACTAATTACCAATCTTCCCCCTAAACTAATCTTAAGCCTAATCCAATTCTAATAACCCTCTAACCGCATGAAAACCACATCCTAACAAATTCTATCTAAGGTGGGTTCCACTTCTACTAATTCTACTAATTAATAATAAGGAATACTAACAACAATAATACTAATAATGATCACATAACAATAATTATAATAATAAGAAGAATAATATTAATAATAAAAATAATAATAATAACAACACGTAAGAATAATAATAATATTCACATAGTAACAATAATAATAATATCAATAATAATAATAATAATAATAATAATAATAATAAATCGCGAATAATAATAATCACACAATCCATCTAATTATAATAATACATGAAATTACGAATATACCCTTACTCCCAAGAAATTCCCATGTAGGTAAGAAATTACTAAAATACCCTTGTTAGTCCCTCAACGGTCCTACGAGCTCAAGTGTTAGCAACAATAAACACAAACGAACAGATAAACAATTAACGAAGTCAAACTTAATTTACTGACGGCGTCACGGTCAACACCTTTAAATTTTCCGGGGTTTTACATCATTACCCCCTTAAAAGAAGTTTCGTCCTCGAAACTTAAACTTGAAACTAACGGTCTGGCAGACGTAACTAACGATGGCGCTCACCAAAATTTCGGGGTTTTACATCATTACCCTCTTCAAAAGAGTTTCGTCCTCGAAACTCGACGCATCTTATATGTTGAATAGGTGCTGATACTTCGATTTCATCCCCTCCGTAGCTTCCAAGGTGACTTTGTTTTTGGCAGAGTTTCCCCGTCACTTTCGCTAGAGAGACGGTGTTGATCATTTTGAAGCTGCTTCTCACAACAAACTAAAATCTCCAACGGCTACTCCTTGAAGGTCAGGTCCTCTTTCAGCCTTCGAATTCTCATCCAAGGTCCTCTTCTGGTTCCAGACCCTCCTCGGTGTTGTATTCCAAATCCTCCTCGGGATTCAGATCCTTCAAAGAAGATAAAGTCGGTTACTAATAGCAGAGGAGGCAATATTCCATCCAAAAAAAATATCAAAACGAACCAAGCATGCGCTTATAACACAAAAGGAGACATAGAAATAGACACACATTCAATTTCCCCATCCTACACTCATCACTCCGAACGTAGCATCCTAAGGTCTAACTAAACCTAAGGGACACTTAGGAGCTACTGTGTCGTAACCTGAGCTCGATACCATTCAGAACGCCCGAAAATTCAATTATAGAAAGTCAAAGTCAACTAACGTTAATGACAAAACTTAGCGGAAGACTTCAAATTTAGTTCAAGGCCACCGCCGTATCCCCGAAGGAATACAAGGCGAGAAAGGAAAACACAACTGTCTGCTAACGGTAAATACTAACAACTCAAAACAAAACTTTAAGATTTCATAACGAAAAGAATATAAAAAGATTCAAGGACTTCTAGACTCGTCGTCCTCACTTCTACTTCCCGTCCCCAGCATTTAGATCTTCACCTGAAAACAAAACATTTCAAAAATGATGGGGAAATCTCAATAATGTCTACCCCTAACGTTTAAAACAGTTTAAGTTCATTTCAATTCATTTTGGGGAGAGGGATCGAATCAAATGTTTTACAAACCTTTAATCCCATACTGTTTCCTCAACCCATCCAATCCATATTTTAATTTGCGGGCGGGATACCAAATCCCTTAAAGTAACATCGCTTACCAAAGCCATCAAGAACATCGCCTACCAAAGGCATAAATAATATCGCCCACCAAAGGCATCAAAACATCGCCTACCAAAGGCATCAAGAACATCGCCCACCAAAGGCATAAATAATATCGCCTACCAAAGGCATCAAAATACTATCCTATATCAGGGAAGGAAGCCCTGATCTCCTGGTCCATAACCCTGCAGGTTGTTACACCTGCACAACAGGTTATCCCCCGAAACCCGCTTAATGTTTCCACTTGAATTATTTATACAATTTTCAAACTCAACTCACGACTCTCAAGTCAAACCATCCCAAGTTATCAAAACCATTAACAAAACTTCGAATAAAAGACCATCCAATTTCTCAACTCAAATAAACCAAGATCACAATCGAATCAAAAAGATTATCAAAACAGATTGTCGTATTTCCACAAAAGTCCCATTTCGGGATGCAATTCTCAAAATAGATTATAAAACATCAAAACACATTTAAAGAGTATCCCGGTGGGGATTAGAGCATAGACAATTACCTGAATAACGCCACAAGACAAAGAATAAGGAAAACACACTTGAGCTCACTATCGTCACGCACTAACTCGGGCCTAGAATAAGAATAATTATCTAATCAAAACGCGTTGTAACGAAGTTAGTATTAACTATCAACTACCTAACCCATCCCCTAGGAACACTTAGGTTCCTATCATTTATGATTTACACTTCACACACTCAAGGAATTATATAACAAGTTCACACATCAAATTTACTCAACAATTTTCATAAATAAAAGCAAGCAGAGGACAGATTGTAACGTTCACATAAAACGGGTCATAACTCGACTTCTCGAAATCCTATGGGTCTGGTTTTGGACTTTTCAGAAACCTCGGGATGTCTACCAAAACTTCTATGTTGATGACCAAGCCCATATCAGTCCCGAAAAACTCTAAAAACACCCATCTTCCCAATTGGTCCAGATCTGACAGGTTCTGGTAAATAGATTATAACTCGGGTTATACAAATCAAACGTTCGATCCGTAAAATTCCTATGGTTCCTAACATCTAAGGGAACCTCCAGTTTAAAGGGTTCGATAAAAAGATCACTATAACTGACATGGTGATCCGTTCTTTAGACACTAACAAAACTGTCCCGATCCCGGTTCTTATTTAATTTATAATTTCGGTTCTAACTTTCACCTTTCGATCCCGGGGTTCTAATTTGGGCCTAAAACAGCCTACTAAAGTCCAATACATTCTCCTTCACTCACCTAACACAACTGAGGTCAATTATACCAAAAACTAACACAAATTCACACGTAAACAATTAATTCCCTCTATTTAAACATTCTTCTCAATTTGCAACCAAACTTAGGAATAAAAAAAAAAGGCTCATAACTTGTCACCAAACCATGTAACCCAAGCCGCACACAACAATTTAATTCAACAATAATAACATTTGAATATTTCTAAACAAGAGAAGCCCGATAAACCTCGCAATAATAATAATATAAACACATAATAGTCACATAATAGTAACATAAATATGTAATGTTTGAAACTTTAATATACATGACACATTGTTCAAATTGTAAAACAACGAATTACAATTTAACAATTTAAACTAAGCCTAATTCATGCATAAAATAATACTAACAAGACCCTAACATGATTCATATATAATTAACACATAAAACTCCAACTATAATCATGATTATTTAAAAGAAAAACAAAAGACTACCATTTCCATACAACTACCAAATATTCATGTCTATAATAATAATAATAATAATAATAATAATAATAATAATAGTAATAGCAGCTAAAGAATGCATTACTACAACTAACATGTGAGTCACGTAAAACAAGAAAAACCATAGCAACCATGCGATACTAACATCGAACCACGTAGCTAAAATCGAGATTGAAGTTTATACCCAACCACAAGAGTGAGAGGAGGCCGGGCTGGCTGAAATGTGGTGGCGGCGACTCCGGGCCAGCAACGATGCAGTGTGGCGGCGGCGGCACCAGCTGGTTTCCGGCGATGTTTCGGCGGCGGCGCTGACTGGAGGCGCACGACAGAGAGTGAAAGAGAGTAAAGAGAGAATACAGAGGCGGAAGGAAGTGGAGGGAGTTGTGTGCGTGGGTTTTGTGGTTGGGGGTTCTTAGGTTTAGAAGGCCTAAGGTTAGACATAACTAATTACCAGTCTTGCCCCTAAACTAATCTTAAGCCTAATCCAATTCTAATAACTCTCTAACCGCATGAAAACCACATCCTAACAAATTCTATCTAAGGTGGGTTCCACTTCTACTAATTCTACTAATTAATAATAAGGAATACTAACAAAAATAATACTAATAATGATCACATAACAATAATTATAATAATAAGAAGAATAATATTAATAATAAAAATAATAAAAATAACAATCACGTAAGAATAATAATAATATTCACATAGTAACAATAATAATAATATCAATAATAATAATAATAATAATAATAATAATAAATCGCTAATAATAATAATCACACAATCCATCTAATTATAATAACACATGAAATTACGAATTTACCCTTACTCCCAAGAAATTCCCATGTAGGTAAGAAATTACTAAAATACCTTTGTTAGTCCCTCAACGGTCCTACGAGCTCAAGTGTTAGCAACAATAAACACAAACGAACAGATAAACAATTAACGAAGTCAAACTTAATTTACTGACGGCGTCACGGTCAACACCTTTAAATTTTCCGGGGTTTTACATCATTACCCCCTTAAAAGAAGTTTCGTCCTCGAAACTTAAACTTGAAACTAACGGTCTGGCAGACGTAACTAACGATGGCGCTCACCAAAATTTCGGGGTTTTACATCATTACCCTCTTCAAAAGAGTTTCGTCCTCGAAACTCGACGCATCTTATATGTTGAATAGGTGCTGATACTTCGATTTCATCCCCTCCGTAGCTTCCAAGGTGACTTTGTTTTTGGCAGAGTTTCCCCGTCACTTTCGCTAGAGAGACGGTCTCGATCCTTTTGAAGCTGCTTCTCACAACAAACTAAAATCTCCAACGGCTACTCCTTGAAGGTCAGGTCCTCTTTCAGCCTTCGAATTCTCATCCAAGGTCCTCTTCTGGTTCTAGACCCTCCTCGGTGTTGTATTCCAAATCCTCCTCGGGATTCAGATCCTTCAAAGAAGATAAAGTCGGTTACCAATAGCAGAGGAGGCAATATTCCATCCAAAAAAAATATCAAAACGAACCAAGCATGCGCTTATAACACAAAAGGAGACATAGAAATAGACACACATTCAATTTCCCCATCCTACACTCATCACTCCGAACGTAGCATCCTAAGGTCTAACTAAACCTAAGGGACACTTAGGAGCTACCAGGTCGTAACCCAGAGCTCTGATACCATTCTGTAACGCCCCGAAAATTCAATTATAGAAAGTCAAAGTCAACTAACGTTAACAGACAAAACTTAGCGGAAGACTTCAAATTTAGTTTGGGCGTCACTGCCGTATCCCCGAAGGAATACAAGGCGAGAAAGGAAAACACAACTGTCTGCTAACGGTAACTACTAACAACTCAAAACAAAACTTTAAGATTTCATAACGAAAACAATATAAAAAGATTCAAGGACTTCTAGACTCGTCGTCCTCACTTCTACTTCCCGTCCCCAGCATTTAGATCTTCACCTGAAAACAAAACATTTCAAAAATGATGGGGAAATCTCAATAATGTCTACCCCTAACGTTTAAAACAGTTTAAGTTCATTTCAATTCATTTTGGGGAGAGGGATCGAATCAAACGTTTTACAAACCTTTAATCCCATACTGTTTCCTCAACCCATCCAATCCATATTTTAATTTGCGGGCGGGATACCAAATCCCTTAAAGTAACATCGCTTACCAAAGCCATCAAGAACATCACCTACCAAAGGCATAAATAATATCGCCCACCAAAGGCATCAAAACATCGCCTACCAAAGGAATCAAGAACATCACTCACCAAAGGCATAAATAATATCGCCTACCAAAGGCATCAAAATACTATCCTATATCAGGGAAGGAAGCCCTGATCTCCTGGTCCATAACCCTGCAGGTTGTTACACCTGCACAACAGGTTATCCCCCGAAACCCGCTTAACGTTTCCACTTGAATTATTTATACAATTTTCAAACTCAACTCACGACTCTCAAGTCAAACCATCCCAAGTTATCAAAACCATTAACAAAACTTCGAATAAAAGACCATCCAATTTCTCAACTCAAATAAACCATGATCACAATCGAATCAAAAAGATTATCAAAACAGATGGTCGTATTTCCATAAAAGTCCCCTTTCGGGATGAAAATCTCAAAATAGATTATAAAACATCAAAACACATTTAAAGAGTATCCCAGTGGGAATTAGAGCATAGACAATTACCTGAATAACGTCACAGTACAGCAATAAGGAAAACACCCTTGAGCTCACTATCGTCACGCACTAACTCGGGCCCAGAATAAGAATAATTATCTAATCAAAACGCGTTCTAACGAAGTTAGTATTAACTATAAACTACCTAACCCATCCCCTAGGAACACTTAGGTTCCTATCATTTATGATTTACACTTCACACACTAAAGGAATAATATAACAAGTTCACACATCAAATTTACTCAACAATTTTCATAAATAAAAGCAAGCAGAGGACAGATTGTAATGTTCACATAAAACGAGTCACAACTCGACTTCCCGACATCCTATGGGTCTGGTTTTTGGACTTTTCGGAAACCTCGGGATGTCTACCAAAACTTCTATGTTGATGACCAAGCCCATATCAGTCCCGAAAAACTCTAAAAACACCCATCTTCCCAATTGGTCCAGATCTGACAGGTTCTGGTAAAAAGATTATAACTCGGGTTATACAAATCAAACGTTCGATCCGTAAAATTCCTATGGTTCCTAACATCTAAGGGAACCTCCAGTTTAAAGGGTTCGATAAAAAGATCACTATAACTGACATGGTGATCCGTTCTTTAGACACTAACAAAACTGTCCCGATCCCGGTTCTTATTTAATTTATAATTTCGGTTCTAACTTTCACCTTTCGATCCCGGGGTTCTAATTTGGGCTTAAAACAGCCTACTAAAGTCCAATACATTCTCCTTCACTCACCTAACACAACTGAGGTCATTTATACCAAAAACTAACATAAATTCACACGTAAACAATTAATTCCCTCTATTTAAACATTCTTCTCAATTTGCAACCAAACTTAGGAATAAAAAAAAAAATAAGGCTCATAACTTGTCACCAAACCATGTAACCCAAGACGCACACAACAATTTAATTCAACAATAATAACATTTGAATATTTCTAAACAAGAGAAGCCCGATAAACCTCGCAATAATAATAATATAAACACATAATAGTCACATAATAGTAACATAAATACGTAACGTTTGAAACTTTAATATACATGACACATTATTCAAATTGTAAAACAACGAATTACGATTTAACAATTTAAACTAAGCCTAATTCATGCATAAAATAATACTAACAAGACCCTAACATGATTCATATATAATTAACACATAAAACTCCAACTATAATCATGATTATTTAAAAGAAAAACAAAAGACTACCATTTCCATACAACTACCAAAGATTCATGTTTATAATAATAATAATAATAATAATAATAATAATAATAATAATAATAATAATAATAATAATAATAATAATAATAATAATAATAATAGTAGTAATAGCAGCTAAAGAATGCATTACTACAACTAACATGTGAGTCACGTAAAAGAAGAAAAACCATAGCAACCATGCGATACTAACATCGAACCACGTAGCTAAAATCGAGATTGAAGTTTATACCCAACCACAAGAGTGAGAGGAGGCCGGGCTGGCTGACTGGTGGTGGCGGCCACTCCGGGCTAGCAACGATGCAGTGTGGCGGCGGCGGCACCAGCTGGTTTCCGGCGATGTTTCGGCGGCGGCGCTGACTGGAGGCGCACGACAGAGAGTGAAAGAGAGTAAAGAGAGAATACAGAGGCGGAAGGAAGCGGAGGGAGTTGTGTGCGTGGGTTTTGTGGTTGGGGGTTCTTAGGTTTAGAAGGCCTAAGGTTAGACATAACTAATTACCAATCTTCCCCCTAAACTAATCTTAAGCCTAATCCAATTCTAATAACCCTCTAACCGCATGAAAACCACATCCTAACAAATTCTATCTAAGGTGGGTTCCACTTCTACTAATTCTACTAATTAATAATAAGGAATACTAACAACAATAATACTAATAATGATCACATAACAATAATTATAATAATAAGAAGAATAATATTAATAATAAAAATAATAATAATAACAACACGTAAGAATAATAATAATATTCACATAGTAACAATAATAATAATATCAATAATAATAATAATAATAATAATAATAATAATAAATCGCGAATAATAATAATCACACAATCCATCTAATTATAATAATACATGAAATTACGAATATACCCTTACTCCCAAGAAATTCCCATGTAGGTAAGAAATTACTAAAATACCCTTGTTAGTCCCTCAACGGTCCTACGAGCTCAAGTGTTAGCAACAATAAACACAAACGAACAGATAAACAATTAACGAAGTCAAACTTAATTTACTGACGGCGTCACGGTCAACACCTTTAAATTTTCCGGGGTTTTACATCATTACCCCCTTAAAAGAAGTTTCGTCCTCGAAACTTAAACTTGAAACTAACGGTCTGGCAGACGTAACTAACGATGGCGCTCACCAAAATTTCGGGGTTTTACATCATTACCCTCTTCAAAAGAGTTTCGTCCTCGAAACTCGACGCATCTTATATGTTGAATAGGTGCTGATACTTTGATTTCATCCCCTGCGTAGCTTCCAAGGTGACTTTTGTTTTGGCAGAGTTTCCCCGTCACTTTCGCTAGAGAGACGGTCTCGATCCTTTTGAAGCTGCTTCTCACAACAAACTAAAATCTCCAACGGCTACTCCTTGAAGGTCAGGTCCTCTTTCAGCCTTCGAATTCTCATCCAAGGTCCTCTTCTGGTTCCAGGCCCTCCTCGGTGTTGTATTCCAAATCCTCCTCGGGATTTAGATCCTTCAAAGAAGATAAAGTCGGGTACTAATAGCAGAGGAGGCAATATTCCATCCAAAAAAATATCAAAACGAACCAAGCATGCGCTTATAACACAAAAGGAGACATAGAAATAGACACACATTCAATTTCCCCATCCTACACTCATCACTCCGAACGTAGCATCCTAAGGTCTAACTAAACCTAAGGGACACTTAGGAGCTACCAGGTCGTAACCCAGAGCTCTGATACCATTCTGTAACGCCCCAAAAATTCAATTATAGAAAGTCAAAGTCAACTAACGTTAACAGACAAAACTTAGCGGAAGACTTCAAATTTAGTTTGGGCGTCACTGCCATATCCCCGAAAGAATACAAGGCGAGAAAGGAAAACACAACTGTCTGCTAACGGTAACTACTAACAACTCAAAACAAAACTTTAAGATTT
Organism: Portulaca oleracea; assembly: GCA_029582165.1. Classification (NCBI taxonomy): domain Eukaryota; kingdom Viridiplantae; phylum Streptophyta; class Magnoliopsida; order Caryophyllales; family Portulacaceae; genus Portulaca; species Portulaca oleracea. Next base: position 18,830,636 of record CM055882.1, on the reverse strand, counting down.
CATAACGAAAACAATATAAAAAGATTCAAGGACTTCTAGACTCGTCGTCCTCACTTCTACTTCCTGTCCCCAGCATTTAGATCTTCACCTGAAAACAAAACATTTCAAAAATGATGGGGAAATCTCAATAATGTCTACCCCTAACGTTTAAAACAGTTTAAGTTCATTTCAATTCATTTTGGGGAGAGGGATCGAATCAAACGTTTTACAAACCTTTAATCCCACACTGTTTCCTCAACCTATCCAATCCATATTTTAATTTGCGGGCGGGATACCAAATCCCTTAAAGTAACATCGCCTACCAAAGGCATCAAGAACATCGCCTACCAAAGGCATAAATAATATCGCCCACCAAAGGCATCAAAACATCGCCTACCAAAGGCATCAAGAACATCGCCCACCAAAGGCATAAATAATATCGCCTACCAAAGGCATCAAAATACTATCCTATATCAGGGAAGGAAGCCCTGATCTCCTGGTCCATAACCCTGCAGCTTTGTTACACCTGCACAACAGGTTATCCCCCGAAACCCGCTTAACGTTTCCACTTGAATTATTTATACAATTTTCAAACTCAACTCACGACTCTCAAGTCAAACCATCCCAAGTTATCAAAACTATTAACAAAACTTCGAATAAAAGACCATCCTATTTCTCAACTCAAATAAACCAAGATCACAATCGAATCAGAAAGATTATCAAAACAGATGGTCGTATTACGACAAAAGTCCCCTTTCGGGATGCAATTCTCAAGATAGATTATAAAACATCAAAACACATTTAAAGAGCATCCCGCTGGGGATTAGAACATAGACAATTACCTGAATAACGTCACAGTACAACAATAAGGAAAACACACTTGAGCTCACTATCGTCACGCACTAACTCGGGCCTAGAATAAGAATAATTATCTAATCAAAACGCGTTCTAACGAAGTTAGTATTAACTATCAACTACATAACCCATCCCCTAGGAACACTTAGGTTCCTATCATTTATGATTTACACTTCACACACTAAAGGAATAATATAACAAGTTCACACATCAAATTTACTCAACAATTTTCATAAATAAAAGCAAGCAGAGGACAGATTGTAATGTTCACATAAAACGAGTCACAACTCGACTTCCCGACATCCTATGGGTCTGGTTTTTGGACTTTTCGGAAACCTCGGGATGTCTACCAAAACTTCTATGTTGATGACCAAGCCCATATCAGTCCCGAAAAACTCTAAAAACACCCATCTTCCCAATTGGTCCAGATCTGACAGGTTCTGGTAAAAAAATTATAACTCGGGTTATACAAATCAAACGTTCGATCCGTAACATTCCTATGGTTCCTAACATCTAAGGGAACCTCCAGTTTAAAGGGTTCGATCAAAAGATCACTATAACTCTCATGGTGATCCGTTCTTTAGACACTAACAAAATTGTCCCGATCCCGGTTCTTATTTAATTTATAATTTCGGTTCTAACTTTCACCTTTCGATCCCGGGGTTCTAATTTGGGCCTAAAACAGCCTACTAAAGTCCAATACATTCTCCTTCGCTCACCTAACACAACTGAGGTCAATTATACCAAAAACTAACACAAATTCACACGTAAACAATTAATTCCCTCTATTTAAACATTCTTCTCAATTTGCAACCAAACTTAGGAATTAAAAAAAAAATAAGGCTCATAACTTGTCACCAAACCTAAAATAATACTAACAATTTAAACTAAGCCTAATTCATGCATAAAATAATACTAACAAGACCCTAACATGATTCATATATAATTAACACATAAAACTCCAACTATAATCATGATTATTTAAAAGAAAAACAAAAGACTACCATTTCCATACAACTACCAAAGATTCATGTTTATAATAATAATAATAATAATAATAATAATAATAATAATAATAATAGTAATAGCAGCTAAAGAATGCATTACTACAACTAACATGTGAGTCACGTAAAAGAAGAAAAACCATAGCAACCATGCGATACTAACATCGAACCACGTAGCTAAAATCGAGATTGAAGTTTATACCCAACCACAAGAGTGAGAGGAGGCCGGGCTGGCTGACTGGTGGTGGCGACGACTCCGGGCCAGCAACAATGTAGTGTGGCGGCGGCACCAGCTAGTTTCCGGCGATGTTTCGGCGGCGGCGCTGACTGGAGGCGCACGACAGAGAGTGAAAGAGAGTAAAGAGAGAATACAGAGGCGGAAGGAAGCGGAGGGAGTTGTGTGCGTGGGTTTTGTGGTTGGGGGTTCTTAGGTTTAGAAGGCCTAAGGTTAGACATAACTAATTACCAATCTTCCCCCTAAACAAATCTTAAGCCTAATCCAATTCTAATAACCCTCTAACCGCATGAAAACCACATCCTAACAAATTCTATCTAAGGTGGGTTCCACTTCTACTAATTCTACTAATTAATAATAAGGAATACTAACAACAATAATACTAATAATGATCACATAACAATAATTATAATAAAAAGAAGTATAATATTAATAATAAAAATAATAAAAATAACAATCACGTAAGAATAATAATAATATTCACATAGTAACAATAATAATAATATCAATAATAATAATAATAATAATAATAATAATAATAAATCGCGAATAATAATAATCACACAATCCATCTAATTATAATAACACATGAAATTACGAATATACCCTTACTCCCAAGAAATTCCCATGTAGGTAAGAAATTACTAAAATACCCTTGTTAGTCCCTCAACGGTCCTACGAGCTCAAGTGTTAGCAACAATAAACACAAACGAACAGATAAACAATTAACGAAGTCAAACTTAATTTACTGACGGCGTCACGGTCAACACCTTTAAATTTTTCGGGGTTTTACATCATTACCCCCTTAAAAGAAGTTTCGTCCTCGAAACTTAAACTTGAAACTAACGGTCTGGCAGACGTAACTAACGATGGAGCTCACCAAAATTTCGGGGTTTTACATCATTACCCTCTTCAAAAGAGTTTCGTCCTCGAAACTCGACGCATCTTATATGTTGAATTGGTGCTGATACTTCGATTTCATCCCCTCCGTAGCTTCCAAGGTGACTTTGGTTTTGGCAGAGTTTCCCCGTCACTTTCGCTAGAGAGACGGTCTCGATCCTTTTGAAGCTGCTTCTCACAACAAACTAAAATCTCCAACGGCTACTCCTTGAAGGTCAGGTCCTCTTTCAGCCTTCGAATTCTCATCCAAGGTCCTCTTCTGGTTCCAGGCCCTCCTCGGTGTTGTATTCCAAATCCTCCTCGGGATTCAGATCCTTCAAAGAAGATAAAGTCGGGTACTAATAGTAGAGGAGGCAATATTCCATCCAAAAAAATATCAAAACGAACCAAGCAAGCGCTTATAACACAAAAGGAGACATAGAAATAGACACACATTCAATTTCCCCATCCTACACTCATCACTCCGAACGTAGCATCCTAAGGTCTAACTAAACCTAAGGGACACTTAGGAGCTACCAGGTCGTAACCCAGAGCTCTGATACCATTCTGTAACGCCCCAAAAATTCAATTATAGAAAGTCAAAGTCAACTAACGTTAACAGACAAAACTTAGCGGAAGACTTCAAATTTAGTTTGGACGTCACTGCCGTATCCCCGAAGGAATACAAGGCGAGAAAGGAAAACACAACTGTCTGCTAACGGTAACTACTAACAACTCAAAACAAAACTTTAAGATTTCATAACGAAAACAATATAAAAAGATTCAAGGACTTCTAGACTCGTCGTCCTCACTTCTACTTCCCGTCCAAAGACATTTAGATCTTCACCGAAAACAAAACATTTCAAAATGATGGGGAAATCTCAATAATGTCTACCCTAACGTTTAAAAGTTTTAAGTTCATTTCAATTCATTTTGGGAGAGGGATCGAATCAAACGCTTTACAAACCTTTAATCCACATCGCTTTCCTCAACCCATCCAATCCATATTTTAATTTCGGGCGGATACCAAATCCCTTAAAGTAACATCGCCTACCAAAGCCATCAAGAACATCGCCTACCAAAGGCATAAATAATATCGCCCACCAAAGGCATCAAAACATCGCCTACCAAAGGCATCAAGAACATCGCCCACCAAAGGCATAAATAATATCGCCTACCAAAGGCATCAAAATACTATCCTATATCAGGGAAGGAAGCCCTGATCTCCTGGTACATAACCCTGCAGGTTGTTACACCTGCACAACAGGTTATCCCCCGAAACCCGCTTAACGTTTCCACTTGAATTATTTATACAATTTTCAAACTCAACTCACGACTCTCAAGTCAAACCATCCCAAGTTATCAAAACCATTAACAAAACTTCGAATAAAAGACCATCCAATTTCTCAACTCAAATAAACCAAGATCACAATCAAATCAAAAAGATTATCAAAACAGATGGTCGTATCTCAACAAAAGTCCCCTTTCGGGATGCAATTCTCAAAATAGATTATAAAACATCAAAACACATTTAAAGAGTATCCCGGTGGGGATTAGAGCATAGACAATTACCTGAATAACGTCACAGTACATCAATAAGGAAAACACACTTGAGCTCACTATCGTCACGCACTAACTCGGGCCTAGAATAAAAATAATTATCTAATTAAAACGCGTTCTAACGAAGTTAGTATTAACTATCAACTACCTAACCCATCCCCTAGGAACACTTAGGTTCCTATCATTTATGATTTACACTTCACACACTCAAGGAATTATATAACAAGTTCACACATCAAATTTACTCAACAATTTTCATAAATAAAAGCAAGCAGAGGACAGATTGTAACGTTCATATAAAACGAGTCACAACTCGACTTCCCGACATCCTATGAGTATGGTTTTGAACTTTTCGGAAACCTTGGGATGTCTACCAAAACTTCTATGTTGATGAGTAAGCCCATATCAGTCCCAAAAAACTCTAAAAACACCCATCTTTTCAATTGGTCCAGATCTGACAGGTTCTGGTAAAAAGATTATAACTCGGGTTATACAAATCAAACGTTCGATCCGTAACATTCCTATGGTTCCTATCATCTAAGGGAACCTCCAGTTTAAAGGGTTCGATCAAAAGATCACTATAACTCTCATGGTGATCCGTTCTTTAGACACTAACAAAGCTGTCCCGATCCTGGTTCTTATTTAATTTATAATTTCGGTTCTAACTTTCACCTTTCGATCCCGGGGTTCTAATTTGGGCCTAAAACAGCCTACTAAAGTCCAATACATTCTCCTTCACTCACCTAACACAACTGAGGTCAATTATACCAAAAACTAACACAAATTCACACGTAAACAATTAATTCCCTCTATTTAAACATTCTTCTCAATTTGCAACCAAACTTAGGAATAAAAAAAAATAAGGCTCATAACTTGTCACCAAACCATGTAACCCAAGACGCACACAACAATTTAATTCAACAATAATAACATTTGAATATTTCTAAACAAGAGAAGCCCGATAAACCTCGCAATAATAATAATATAAACACATAATAGTAACATAAATACGTAATGTTTGAAACTTTAATATACATGACACATTGTTCAAATTGTAAAACAACGAATTACAATTTAACAATTTAAACTAAGCCTAATTCATGCATAAAATAATACTAACAAGACCCTAACATGATTCATATATAATTAACACATAAAACTCCAACTATAATCATGATTATTTAAAAGAAAAACAAAAGACTACCATTTCCATACAACTACCAAAGATTCATGTTTATAATAATAATAATAATAATAATAATAATAATAATAATAGCAGCTAAAGAATGCATTACTACAACTAACATGTGAGTCACGTAAAAGAAGAAAAACCATAGCAACCATGCGATACTAACATCGAACCACGTAGCTAAAATCGATATTGAAGTTTATACCCAACCACAAGAGTGAGAGGAGGTCGGGCTGGCTGACTGGTGGTGGCGGCGACTCCGGGCCAGCAACAATGCAGTGTGGCGGCGGCGGCACCAGCTAGTTTCCGGCGATGTTTCGGCGGCGGCGCTGACTGGAGGCGCACAACAGAGAGTGAAAGAGAGTAAAGAGAGATACAGAGGCGGAAGGAAGCGGAGGGAGTTGTGTGCGTGGGTTTTGTGGTTGGGGGTTCTTAGGTTTAGAAGGCCTAAGGTTAGACATAACTAATTACCAATCTTCCCCCTAAACTAATCTTAAGCCTAATTCAATTCTAATAACCCTCTAACCGCATGAAAACCACATCCTAACAAATTCTATCTAAGGTGGGTTCCACTTCTACTAATTCTACTAATTAATAATAAGGAATACTAACAACAATAATACTAATAATGATCACATAACAATAATTATAATAATAAGAAGTATAATATTAATAATAAAAATAATAAAAATAACAATCACGTAAGAATAATAATAATATTCACATAGTAACAATAATAATAATATCAATAATAATAATAATAATAATAATAATAATAAATCGCGAATAATAATAATCACACAATCCATCTAATTATAATAACACATGAAATTACGAATATACCCTTACTCCCAAGAAATTCCCATGTAGGTAAGAAATTACTAAAATACCCTTGTTAGTCCCTCAACGGTCCTACGAGCTCAAGTGTTAGCAACAATAAACACAAACGAACAGATAAACAATTAACGAAGTCAAACTTAATTTACTGACGGCGTCACGGTCAACACCTTTAAATTTTCCGGGGTTTTACATCATTACCCCCTTAAAAGAAGTTTCGTCCTCGAAACTTAAACTTGAAACTAACGGTCTGGCAGACGTAACTAACGATGGCGCTCACCAAAATTTCGGGGTTTTACATCATTACCCTCTTCAAAAGAGTTTCGTCCTCGAAACTCGACGCATCTTATAGGTTGAATAGGTGCTGATACTTCGATTTCATCCCCTCCGTAGCTTCCACGGTGACTTTGGTTTTGGCAGAGTTTCCCCGTCACTTTCGCTAGAGAGACGGTCTCGATCCTTTGAAGTCGCTTCACAACAAACTAAAATCTCCAACGGCTACTCCTTGAAGGTCAGGTCCTCTTTCAGCCTTCGAATTCTCATCCAAGGTCCTCTTCTGGTTCCAGGCCCTCCTCGGTGTTGTATTCCAAATCCTCCTCGGGATTCAGACCCTTCAAAGAATATAAAGTCGGGTACTAATAGTAGAGGAGGCAATATTCCATCCAAAAAAATATCAAAACGAACCAAGCATGCGCTTATAACACAAAAGGAGACATAGAAATACACACATTCAATTTCCCCATCCTACACTCATCACTCCAAACGTAGCATCCTAAGGTCTAACTAAACCTAAGGGACACTTAGGAGCTACTGTGTCGTAACCTGCAGCTCGATACCATTCAGAACGCCCGAAAATTCAATTATAGAAAGTCGAGTCAACTAACGTTAAGACAAAACTTAGCGGAAGACTTCAAATTTAGTTTGGCCACCGCTAGTATCCGAAGGAATACAAGGCGAGAAAGGAAAACACAATCACCGCTAACGGTAACTACTAACAACTCAAAACAAAACTTTAAGATTTCATAACGAAAACAATATAAAAAGATTCAAGGACTTCTAGACTCGTCGTCCTCACTTCTACTTCCCGTCCTCAGCATTTAGATCTTCACCTGAAAACAAAACATTTCAAAAATGATGGGGAAATCTCAATAATGTCTACCCCTAACGTTTAAAACAGTTTAAGTTCATTTCAATTCATTTTGGGGAGAGGGATCGAATCAAACGTTTTACAAACCTTTTTCCCATACTGTTTCCTCAACCCATCCAATCCATATTTTAATTTGCGGGCGAGATACCAAATCCCTTAAAGTAACATCGCCTACCAAAGCCATCAAGAACATCGCCTACCAAAGGCATAAATAATATCGCCCACCAAAGGCATCAAAACATCGCCTACCAAAGGCATCAAGAACATCGCCCACCAAAGGCATAAATAATATCGCCTACCAAAGGCATCAAAATACTATCCTATATCAGGGAAGGAAGCCCTGATCTCCTGGTCCATGACCCTGCAGGTTGTTACACCTACACAACAGGTTATCCCCCGAAACCCGCTTAACGTTTCCACTTGAATTATTTATACAATTTTCAAACTCAACTCACGACTCTCAAGTCAAACCATCCCAAGGTATCAAAACCATTAACAAAACTTCGAATAAAAGACCATCCAATTTCTCAACTCAAATAAACCAAGATCACAATCGAATCAAAAAGATTATCAAAACAGATGGTCGTATTTCCACAAAAGTCCCCTTTCGGGATGCAATTCTCAAAATAGATTATAAAACATCAAAACACATTTAAAGAGTATCCCGGTGGGGATTAGAGCATAGACAATTACCTGAATAACGTCACAGTACAACAATAAGGAAAACACACTTGAGCTCACTATCGTCACGCACTAACTCGGGCCTAGAATAAGAATAATTATCTAATCAAAACGCGTTCTAATAAAGTTAGTATTAACTATCAACTACCTAACCCATCCCCTAGGAACACTTAGGTTCCTATCATTTATGATTTACACTTCACACACTCAAGGAATTATATAACAAGTTCACACATCAAATTTACTCAACAATTTTCATAAATAAAAGCAAGCAGAGGACAGATTGTAACGTTCACATAAAACGGGTCACAACGCGACTTCCCGACATCCTATGCGTCTGGTTTTGGACTTTTCGGAAACCTCGGGATGTCTACTAAAACTTCTATGTTGATGACCAAGCCCATATCAGTCCCGAAGGTTCTGATAAAAAGATTATAACTCGGGTTATACAAATCAAACGTTCGATCCGTAAAATTCCTATGGTTACTAACATCTAAGGGAACCTCCAGTTCATTCTAAAAACAACGAATTCACACGTAAACAATTAATTCCCTCTATTTAACCAGCCTACTAAAGTCCAATACATTGTCCTTCACTCACCTAACACAACTGAGGTCAATTATACCAAAAACTAGCACAAATTCACACGTAAACAATTAATTCCCTCTATTTAAACATTCTTCTCAATTTGCAACCAAACTTAGGAATAAAAAAAAATAAGGCTCATAACTTGTCACCAAACCATGTAACCCAAGACGCACACAACAATTTAATTCAACAATAATAATATTTGAATATTTCTAAACAAGAGAAGCCCGATAAACCTCGCAATAATAATAATATAAACACATAATAGTAACATAAATACGTAATGTTTGAAACTTTAATATACATGACACATTATTCAAATTGTAAAACAACGAATTACGATTTAACAATTTAAACTAAGCCTAATTCATGCATAAAATAATACTAACAAGACCCTAACATGATTCATATATAATTAACACATAAAACTCCAACTATAATCATGATTATTTAAAAGAAAAACAAAAGACTACCATTTCCATACAACTACCAAAGATTCATGTTTATAATAATAATAATAATAATAATAATAATAATAATAATAATAATAATAATAGTAATAGCAGCTAAAGAATGCATTACTACAACTAACATGTGAGTCACGTAAAAGAAGAAAAACCATAGCAACCATGCGATACTAACATCGAACCACGTAGCTAAAATCGAGATTGAAGTTTATACCCAACCACAAGAGTGAGAGGAGGCCGGGCTGGCTGACTGGTGGCGGCGGCGACTCCGGCCAACGATGCGATGCAGGTGGTGGCGGCACCACTGGTTTTGGCGATGTTTGTGGCACTGATCGGAGGCGCCTGACAGTGAAAGAGAGTAAAGAGAGAATACAGAGGCGGAAGGAAGCGGAGGGAGTTGTGTGCGTGGGTTTTGTGGTTGGGGGTTCTTAGGTTTAGAAGGCCTAAGGTTAGACATAACTAATTACCAATCTTCCCCCTAAACTAATCTTAAGCCTAATCCAATTCTAGTAACCCTCTAACCGCATGAAAACCACATCCTAACAAATTCTATCTAAGGTGGGTTCCACTTCTACTATTTCTACTAATTAATAATAAGGAATACTAACAACAATAATACTAATAATGATCACATAACAATAATTATAATAATAAGAAGAATAATAATATTAATAATAAAAATAATAAAAATAACAATCACGTAAGAATAATAATAATATTCACATAGTAACAATAATAATAATATCAATAATATTAATAATAATAATAAATCGCGAATAATAATAATCACACAATCCATCTAATTATAATAACACATGAAATTACGAATATACCCTTACTCCCTAGAAATTCCCATGTAGGTAAGAAATTACTAAAATACCCTTGTTAGTCCCTCAACGGTCCTACGAGCTCAAGTGTTAGCAACAATAAACACAAACGAACAGATAAACAATTAACGAAGTCAAACTTAATTTACTGACGGCGTCACTGTCAACACCTTTAAATTTTCCGGGGTTTTACAATAACAATATTAATAAACATAACAACAATAATAATTAATATTAATAAAATTAATATTTAAAAAAAACGAAAAAAATAAAAAAAAGGTCGGAACGCGGCACGGATCGAAGCACGGCGACGCGGCATGCCGGGATCTAGGCGCCGCATCGGCGGCGGCTTGCCGTGCGTTTTGCGCGGCAGCCGTCCCGGCTCTTTTTTTTTATTTTTTTTGCGTTTTTTCAGTCAAAATTCAAAATTACAAAATATAAAACCTCAAATTCAAAATACAAATTCGAAACATACCTCAAATTCGTCGATTAAATCTCGGTATGAGGGTGGTTTGTGGTGGTCGATGGTTGAGAGCGTTTTCTAGAGAGATAAACTAGAGAGATAGTGGAGAGTGAAGTTATGAGGTTCAAGGACGTGGGTTGGAAATATTATGCGAAAGGTGGGCGACAATAGTAAAATGGGGGGCGACGAAAAGCAAGCGGGAATAAATAACTCATGTCTATTATTTTGAAACCTTTCACCTTTCCTATATGTAAAGGACCAATAGGTGAATGCAGTGGCGGATCTCGACATTAAATTTAGGGGTGTCAAATATATTTGTTATTACTAATATCCAATTACCCAATTCATTGACTTATTGATACCCGATTACCCAATTCATTGACTTACTGATACCCGATTACCCAATTCATTAACTTACACTTTTTGTACACTTTTTGTTTATTTAAAAAAAATTGGTACCCCTCTGTCCTAATTAATTTGTTCAGCTTACTAACCGTCTTCGATGTAACATTTTGACTGCCAATTTTTCACATTTTATCTTACCAAGGCTAATAATATTGTATTCAGACATAAAAATATTTTCATCATAAATCTAATAGTGGTACTGTGGTAGCCTTTTATAATAACTCAATAAACAATTTGATATATTAACGGTCAAAATTTAAAATTTTGACCTAACTAATCAAACTTGGACGATTTATTTGGGACGGAGAGAGTACTATTCTAGAGTTTTTGGGTTGCTACTAACTTGGACACCCCTATTATATTTTTTGAGACTTTTTTTGTTTGACCAGGGTATCCATGGACACCCATACATGGGCTGTGTATCTGCCCCTGGGTGAATGTAGCTTTGAGACTATGTGCATAAATCGGGGCAATGTTAGACTCGATTTTGTTGAGGTTGATGTACTTGGTTGCTACGATAGAAGGAGGTTTTAGTGAAAACTGAAAGGAGCTTTGAAGAAATTTTTTTTTTTTCTTCTGATACTTATAATAATATGTAATGTGATGTATATATGTATTTTTGTCTATATGTATATTGACCCCACAAAGAGAATGGTGGCTTCAATGGGAGATTGTATAAGTTATTCTGTATTTTCATTAGAATATATTGTCTTTTTAAGTGATGATATTATATATGTCTTTTTACCTTATATAATTTGCATGGTCATTTATATAATAACTGTCTTTTTATTATTAAAAGAATGTATTGTTTAACAAACTCGTGCATCATACATGTTTAATACTAGTTACTCTGTAATTGAATAGGAGGGAAGGTTGCAGAGGGTGCCTTGTATAGGCAGCGAGAAAAATAGGAAAAAAAACTATATATTTATAAATATTTACAACAAATTAAAATAGAAATTAACGACCGTTATAACTAACTCCAATATTCATGCATCTACCTTTATCAATTTACAGTTATCTACAATTGACCTGCACCAATGTACACTTACCTTAAATAGACTTTTTTTTAAAAATAACCTCAAAAACTAGGTTTAAATTAAGAGTAAATTATATTTACCTTATATGAGGTTTGCTGTAATAACTTTTATCTCACCTTATATAAACTCTAAGTGTTTTTTTTATCATACCCGAGGTTTACCGTAATAATTATTAAACACACCACCTTTGTGAAATAATTTTTACTCTACCTCACAATAGTTGCAAGTGATTTTTACTAATAAATGAGCTTTGACTCAAGTGGCATGAGGGTGGATGATTTGTCCTAAGCACGAGAGTTCGATCCTTGGTGACCACAATTTCCTTGGTGAGAATTGTTGGTACCTTTGGGAGGCTCCTTGTGGGCCTCATAGTGATGTTCCCCACTCCCCTTTGGCCTAGTAGGCCTATTGGGTTCTCCCTGAGATAGCAGATTCAATAGGTTGACCTGATTTATCAATGTAAATAAAATAAAATAAAAAATGAGTTTTACTTAACTTGTTATACTAGTAAGTGTTACTAAAAATCAAGATCTTCGATTTCCGCCTTTACTACTGATTATTTAGAATCCAAGACGATATTTGAATGCCATGCAATGCCATCTTAAGAACAAAACAGGAAGCAATCTATAATGAAATCTCAGTCTCCATCATCTATGTTCTATTAAATTTTACCTAATCTCTCATTCCTCTCTTACTACCCTCTCCACTGCCGATCACATAGATCAATCCTAAACCCATTCGCGGTCGTTGATTTTCACCAAAATGTGAATCCACCCATACATAGCTAGTTATTGATTCATGCTCCTCATGATTTAACTTATTCACTATAAAAAAATAATAAAAAGTGATAAATAAATAATACCTCTTCTCCAAGCTAAACGCTTCATTGTATAAGCTATCGATCGCGCGAAAAAGTTATGCGACCAATACGATATTGATCACTATGTTAAGTCTTCGTATCCTTGTTATATTGAAGTGTTGCAGCAACACTTACAACAAACCTCAGGTAGGGTAAAAATCACTTACGATTTATATGAGGTAAGGTAATAATTATTTTACAAATGTGGGGTGTAAATGCCAAACTTGTTCGAAAACACTATATTTTTTACCTTCTAAATGAAAACACTATATTTTTTACCTTCTAAATTAAGGCATAAGTATCTTGTTCGAAAACACTATATTTTTTATTAATTAATTAAAGGGAGCAGTTGGTGGCGTGATTCGCTCTATCTACACCAATAATTTGGCGAAGGAATGCAAATTTTACTTTAACTTTATGGTATGCGGCTGTTCCTCTCTCTCTCTCTCTAATGATAATAATCACATCTTAAAATGCTAATTTAACTTTAACTCTACTAATTAACAATAAACCGTCACTTACGAGTATTTTTTCAATCCTTTAATGAGGCTTACGTGGATGGTCTACGATTTGCAGGCCAACCTACTTCTTCTAATTGGTTCTTTCATGTTCGATGCTATTCTATAAAAATATAACTAAGGTCTAATTAGTTCGTAGTTGTTAAACTCTAACGTCACTAATTTTTATACCTTTCTACATTAAAAATGCTGAAATAATATGTAGGAACCAATTCTATATGGGTTGCGGTATTGCTTATATTTAGCATATTTTATTGTAGCTTTTTGTCTTTTGAAATTGGTTGTTTGTTGTGTCATGATGTTGTTTTGTTGTATTTTGTGAACTTTTAAACCTTTTAACTTTCAATAAACAGAAAAAAATGTACGAAGCAATTCTATATTGGGGAAAATGACGTTTAACCGGTTTAAAACTTCGTCATCTTCTCTTGGCTTATTGATCTTCTTGCGGTATATGTCACAAGATGGAGATTGAACTCAATAATAACCATACGTTTATCTTGCTTGAATATTGCTAAGAGTCGTGGACGAACTCACTTTCCTTAAAAACTATTTACTATACCGTAAATGTTAAAAGGGATAAAACTTGGCAACTTAACACATTCAAGATAAACTTGTTTTTCACTTGATTTACTCAAGTATAGCTGCAGTTTAGACATGAATGAGAAATTGCGATTAGATAATGGTATATGATTGGCTAGAGAATGTCTTCTATTTATAGGAGACTTCACACCCTCTTTATACCCCACCCTCGATTAATCAGATTTGGAGGTGGACCTCGACTTCCAATTATTAATATATCGGAATGGAGATGGAGGTATCCAACTCCAATCCACTGAAATGATTGGGTTTTCCAACCGTTTTAAATTAGTTGGAAAAAATGATCGATAATAGACACATTTTTAGCAGTGATGGCAGCAAATTGGACAACCAATCATGGATGTCTATAAATAATGTTTTTATCTAGAGTTGTAGTTCACCTCCCCCCTCCCCCCTTTTTTTTGTCTTCTATTTTATGTGCAGACAATTTAAAGAGATGTCTTGATAGAGAGGGACCTCCTAAGTTCAAATGTCTCCTTGTTTACTCATATTCAAAAAAAATATATATATAATGCCTCCAAAATGTCTTTGCAAGTCCTTAAAATTCCTTAACATCCATAAACTTATTCATTAGATTTAGACCAAACAAAATTTTGTCCGATCCTAATGCCTGAATTATTTACACATAAGAAAATTATTTACTCATCAAGATAAAGTTGACCTTCAAGGGTCTTGTATGGGCATATGATCTCTTGATGCTTGCCCATAAGGCATAAGGTGCCAGTGCCACAATGATTTGTTGCATAATCTTGACCAAAATTTCCAGGCTCTACATGGCTAGATAGGTATTAATATGCCTAGTTAGCTAGATGGTCGCAGAAAACTATGCTCATTTGGTACCACTCTCGTAAAAACATTTGCTTAGGGTTAGGATGGTCCGCCCATTTCTTCAACTTAGTGGATTTCCCTGTTTAGACTGTGTTAATTTATTCTTGTATCTTTAATTATTAGTTGACATTTTTTATTTCGTTGATTCTTATATACTACTGCCTCCATGTAACACCCCAACTTTTAACCACAAGATTAAACCACTAATTATGATTCCAAACCTGTGGTTAGCGCAGCGGTACACTTAAGTTGGAGTATTACCGCCGTCCCCACTCGGGACAAGGCAGCACAACCACAAAAACAACTTCAAACCACAAGGAAAAACAAGCTTAACTCCAACAAAAACCAACTTATACACAACTTATACAACACTTGAAATAGGTACGTAATCATATTAATAGAAAGGTTCCACAACTTTTTCAACCCCCTGAATGCCCTTGCCAACTCGCAAAAGACCTTAGAGTCTACCTTGCTTGGGTCGGACTACTTCTGATTGGATTTACCCTTGCCTTGGGAGCTCGAACCTCCTAAAACAAAACATTTAAAACAGGCGCAAAAGTGAGTGGGGAAACACTCAGTACACAAACCTCCAACACGTCAAACCGTTCGAAAACGGTTTTCGGTGACGGCATTTAAAGTCATTTTGAAAACGGGGACGGGGCTAAACGCGCATTAAATGGATTTGACATAGATGTAAACAAATAAAAGTAGACATGGTATACATATGTATATATATAGGACAATAGAGTGGTATCCCTTACGATCTGGTGCAAAGCACCTAACACGCGCACGCTCCAAACCGATCTGGAGTTTGGGTGGGTGATCATGCGCAATCGGACACCGCCAGTGTCCGTAACTCGATCGTGAGCACCTATAGATGAGTAAAGGCTAGCGCTACACGACTAGCTAGAATTATACTAATATGGCGGGACCACCTTTGAAAATAATATTGTATAATCATAAATCATGACATAAATTGATATGAATAAGCATCGAAACGTGCTTGAATGGTAAAAGTTGGACAATTTGCGTACCTTGAATCGGTGCGATGTTAGGCGGTGCGTCTCGGCCTTGGGATGGCTTGGGCGGCTTGGGAACTAAAATAAGAAAAGTACAAAATGGAGAACCGAATAAAGTTCTTGGTGAGTTTCAAATGTTAGTTAAAATAAGGACTAAGAATGAAATAACTTAGAGAGAAAATTTCAGGTTTTTAAGAAATAAAGTTTTTAGCATAACTCGGGCTAGAAAACTCGGAATTAAGCAAACGAGCACTTCTCGGAAAAGGGAAAATCATGATCTACAACTTTGTCAACATGACCGAGGTCCAAAAATGAAGGTAAGGGCCTGAAAAATAGCCCGGACAGAAGCTGAAGCTGTAATTTGGAAACTGAAAACCTTTGGTTTGATCTCTTGATATGAACTCATAAAGAAGCTTGAACAAGAGCGGATGGTAGCTTAAAAAGCGAAAAGACTTAAAGTATTTATATTGATGAGGAATGGAATTTAAGGAAACGAGAAGCTAGAATAAAGATTACGGAGTGCCTTGGGTTTAATTTGGTATGTCGCTAAGCGACGAAGAAAAACTTATAGAGATAGATTGATGAGCTTTGGAAGTGTTTAAATGATGAATTGGACTTAAGAATTGATGAAGGACTAAAACCTAGGATCATTAGACCTCAAAGAGCTCTTGTGTTACTGATGCGATCCGCAACCCAACCTTAGGTCGATTATCACTATATGATTTAAACCTTCAAACTTGATCATAAAAATTATAACTTTGATAAATAACCTTAACCTTTAAAAAATAGCATTTTCGACTTAAGGAAACACTTCTTGGATGTCCTAATATTGACCAAAGAGTCTCCAATAAAAAGAACCCCTTAAATGATTGACATTGGATCACAAAATCCCAATTTATTACTAAATTTTCTGGGCAGAACCTCTATGGACAGCCCTTATTCGCGACCTTATAACTCTCACTCCCGACTTGCAACGTGACCTAAAACTTTCATGTTTATTCCAGAAACTAATAAGGTCTCTAAGTGGACGAAAATCTGCTCTCAAGTCACTGACTCAGAAAACGTAGTTAATTTCGTGTCGTCACGGTTTTGGCCATATCTCGGCCTACGCATGTCGGAACCTTGAAATTCCAAAGCCTATAGTTAGCTAACACCTTGGGCTATCATATGGAGTACAAATATGGGCTAAAACCATACTCTTAATTCTCTGTAAAAATCAGATTCCCAAACAAAACTTTAATGCCCTTAATCCCACTTCTAATGTTTGTTTTAGCTTCTAAAATCATACCAATTCACAACCAAACCTCAAATTAGCTAACTTTCATCATATTTCCAGAAATAAACACTCACAAAATGCTCAAATGCAGCCATAAACTTCACATGCAACCATAGATTACAACATGCTATTTGAAACAACATTTAAAGTAGCACCTTCTTCATGAAAACTCTCCAATTTATAACACTAGAGCATAAAACACACTTACTTAACATAATCAATACTTATAATCAGCCCCTAAACTCACTATTTCTTCACTAAACTCACATGCATAAAGAGAAAATCATCATCCAACATAATTTCAACCAAAACACCTCAAGAACAACCCGAAACTCACATGCATTCAACCCAAACTCAAACCCTAATTTAGCAAATACAACCACAACTTTGAATTCATGCTAAAGGAGTATAGAAGAGATAATTTGCAAGAATAACATAAAAAGAACATGAATTTCATATTAGGGTTTAATTGGATTTGAATTGGAGAGTTTGAGAGATTACCTTTGAGGAAGAAAATTGATGAAAACACAAGAGAGGGGGAGGAGTGACTGGCGGCCACCCTTGGACGGCGGTGGAAGCGGCGCCGGTGGCCGGAAAACACCAGCAGGGGGGTCTGCTCGGCTGAGGGGAAGAGGAGAGAGGGAGGAGTGGGTTTGGTGTTTGAGAATTAAAAGATGTAAAATGAACCCCTTCCCCCTTTAACACTAATATATAACCCATACTAATTAAATTAGGACAACAATTAGAGGCTTAATGACATTAGAAACATCAAGTTAAAATAAAATACTTGTAAGTACACTAGATTGCAATAATTAGTTTGTATTAAATAAAATTAATCGATAACAAATCGGTACAATAAATTGGAACTTTAAATTAAAGAGAAATTAAATAGGTAAAATATAAATATTACTTGTAAATAAATAAAGAGAGTAGAACCCAAATAAATTAAGGTTTGGATAATAAAATACAAATGTTGAGGAGTGAAATAATTAAACCCCTTTTTGGGTAAAGAAATAACGTAAACGATAAAACCCGAATTAGTTTAACTTATCGGGTGAATTAAGTAATTCAAAGACTTTTAAACCAGTAACTCGACACCTTTTGCCATCTCCTGCTCGAGACTTGCCACCGCTATATAAATAAATTAGATAAAATCGGAAAAAAAAATTAGAACATAATTTAGCTAATTACGACAATTAGTACATTAATTAATACAGTTTTAGGGCGGGTTGTTACACTCCGTCTCATATTGTTTGTCCATCCAACTATATTTAAAAGTTTAATAGTCATGGGAAATGGGGTGAAAAATGTGTAATGTACCAAAATTGCCCTTACTTTTCTCATATGAAGAAAAATAAAAAAGAAACAAAAGAGTATTTATTAGGGGTATAATAAGAATTACAATCATTGGAATTATAAAATAGATAAACATTTTGGGACAAGGGAGTTAGGTAGATGGACAAACAATTTGGGACGGAGGTAGTATTACCTTCCTCCCTTATTATTTGTCAATTTTTCTAACTATATTATTCCTTTCATTTGTCAAATTACTTAACTTTTACAATTTTAATAACCATATGTCCATAATACTAATGCTATCCCTAGTAAATAATATTTTTACCTCATTTCAAGGAACAGTTAAGGACATTTTTGACAATTTATAAACTTATCACTTCATGTTTATTGGTTTTGATGAGTTAGTTCTGGTGACATACAATTAGGCATGAATATATATATATATATTTTTTTTGTTTCTTTGTAATTGTCTTTTGGATTTTTGTGTTAAAAACTTTAACTATTAATATGTTAATTTTGTATAATGATTTTCAATGGAATTGATGTCATGTGATTCCTAATAAAAATACTATTAATATTATATTTTATATAAATTATTATGTGAGAAATTATTGATTAAAGATTGATCTTCAAAAAACGTGAAAATCATGTTAAAAACAGAAGGAGTATGGTATTAGAATACTTTTAAACAAGAGATCATGAGTATCATAAAGAATACTTTTAAATAAAAGATCGATCTCAATAAGGTGGGGTCTCAGCAACCCCTATATTTATTTGTGCAAAGTTAAGAGGAACCTTTAAAACATCCGGATCTCGATAGGTTCTAATCTCATTAATGTCTCTCTCTTTGCTTAACTTTATATTTTTTACACTGCAGGCTATTTTAAATTTAACTATCTCAGTGTAATTTAGTGAATGTTTTATATTAGTAATTTATAATTATCACTTTTACCTTCTCAATAAAATACTACGTACCTCCATCACCAAATTTTTGTCATAGTAATCAATTTCCTTGTCTCAATTTAAATATCGCTTTTACAATTTTAATAAGTATCCCCTTTTTATCCCAATAAATGAATTTAATTTTTCATATTTTATAATTTCATCAACTATCAATTAAAATTTGGGGCAATGTTAGCGAGTTACAAAATTTTTACTTCAATTTCAAGGTACATTGCACTCCTCAAATTAGTTAGGTGGAAATCAAACTGAGAAAATGTTGTACATTAAATTTATATAGAAAAGAAAGGAGTACACTCACTCTTTTTGCAAATTTTGTAGTTTCAAGGATACATTTATGGAGGAAAAAAATAAGCAACTTTTATCGGGTAAATCTTGAGGCATTTATCTAGATACTTCATGAAATAATTTTTTTTAAAAACTAATTAACTTTTATTATAAAATTTATTATAAATATTTCAATATTAGTGAAAAATTTATCTATATATACAAATTCGAAAAAGTTAAAATACTCCCGCGAGAGTAGACCTCCTTATCTTATTCCTGCTATATGTTAGCATCTCATCAACTTTCCCCCCCTTTTTTTGTTGAAAGACAAGGTATACGTGTTTATATAGGCCCTGTTTGACAAACAGTTTATGTAGGCCCTGTTTGACAAACAGTTGTTAGTTGTTAGTTGTTTGAATTAGTTGTTAGTTGTTAGTTGTTTGAATTAGTTGTTAGTTATTATCCATTTGACTTTGTTGTTGCGATTAGCTGTTTATAAGAAAGTATTTGATAAAATTAGTTGTATGTAAAAATGTGAGCATTGAATTTCTACTTATGCCCATGGTAATGTAATTATTTTCAATATATTTTTACAAGTGTTTCACAATTAATTACAAATTTATAATTATGAAATATATTTACTTTAATATAAATTTGTGATCTTTAACATTTTAGACTAATTATCATTCAATATCAACTCTGTTCAAACCCCTTGATTAATCTACACTATTAACATTTCATATTAATCAAATTATAGTGTAGAGTAATTATCATTTCATAGTAGTAGATGCAGAAACAATCCATCAATGATTCAAACCCCTAACCTCATGATACCCAATACCTAGATACTATCACTTTGCTACAATTACAAGCAGGGTCTTCAATGGCATATGCATTTCTATTCGTCGCCCCCTTTTTATTAATGTCGCCCACTTTTTTCATAATAATTTCCAATATTGCCCTTGACCCTTCACTCTCTAACTTCTCTCTAATTTTTCTCTCTAATAATAATAATAATAATAATAATATTAACAATAATAATAATATTTAAAAAATTTTATTTGAAAAAAAAATTAATCGAAAAAAACCTAGAAAACACGGTTGCCACACAAAAAATGCGGCGGCACCGCGATGGCTGCCGCACGTCGATCACGGCACCCGCCGCGACTTTGCCCTAATCGACGTGCGGCAGCGACCGCGGTGCAGCCGCATTTTTCGTGCGGCAATCGTATTTTCTAGGTCTTTTTCGATTATTTTTTTTAAAAATAAAATTTTATAAATATTATTATTAATATTGTTATTGTTAATGCAATTATTATTATTATTATCATTATTAATATTAAATTGCAATATTATTATTAATAAATTAACGATTTTTGAAATTCAACCTAAATTTAATAATAATAATAATAATTTTAACAATAATAATAATAATATTTAAAATATTTTATTTTTAAAAAAAATTAATCGAAAAATGCGGCAACCGTATTTTCTGGATTATTTTAAATTAATTTTTTTAAATAATTTTTTTGAATATTATTATTATTAATATTGTTATTATTATTACTATTATTATTATTATTATTATTATTATTATTATTAGAGAGAGAAACTAGAGAGAAGTTAGAGAGTGAAGGGTCAAGGGCAATATTGGAAATTATTATGAAAAAGTGGGTGACGAAAAACAAACGGGTTAATTTATAAGTAAGAAAATTGGATATGTATTTTAGGTTTTGGGGTTTTGGTAAGTTAAATTTTAAAATTATATTATAGGAGTGTTTGGCAACCAGTTGTTGACCGCTAGCTGTTTTTTGTTGTTCGTTGTTTTGTTAGCTATTTGACTTTTTGGCGGTTTTGTTAGCTATTTTGGTTAGTTGTTTGTATAAAAAGTATTTGGTAGAGTTAGTTGTTTGTAGTATAACCTTTTTGTTTGATTTCCAATTATACCTTTAGCTTTATTTTCAGTATTTTTTTAAAAAATTATGATTTTTAATTCATTTTTAGGTTTTTTTCCTCCATATTTCTAATCTTTTTTTATTGATAGGTTTTTTTTATTCCCCTCTTATTTGTGTATTCAACAAATAATCCCTAAAAAAATTTATTTATATTAATAGGCTAATAACTATATTGTTTATCAAATGCCAGATTTTCTTCAATAAGACTAAAATTTTTACTAATTTACTTTTACAATTTAATGTTGATATTTTATAAATTTTTATCCAAATTTACTTAAAAAATTTTAATTAATTGCAAAGATATTTTGTATTTGTACCCTGAATACGAACATGATCATAATCTACATTATAAACAACCAAAATAATTTGGATTGTAGTTTTGGTGGAAGATGGAAGAAAAATTAGAAAAAGCAAACTTAAATAATTTGGATGACAGTTTTGTAATTTTTATGAAGTGTTTGGTCAACATGGTAATTTAAATTTTAAACAACCAAAAAAGCCATTTACAAAAAGTTGCTCTTAGTAGCTTTTTACAAAATGACTTTTTGGGGTGAAAAATTACTACAGTTTGTCAACCCACCAAACACTCCAAATTGATTTTTTGAATAGTCAAACAGCCAAAGATCCCCAAAAAGTTAGGCATCAAACAACCTCATAGTGAACCAAATTGTGAAACTATTGGGTTGCACCGTCACCTAGTTGAGTGAAACCGATTAAGTGAATTGTCACCACAATCTAATGGTAGAAATGTTTAGACGTACTACTACAATCCAATTTGTGATACGGTAGTATGCTAAACTCCAAGTCATGAAATGTTAGGCCTACTAGAGTCCAATCGATTATACTTTGATTTCATCAAACTCTGTGGTTGTATAGTATAATAGTTTCACAATTTGGTGTATTGTGATATAATTTCAAAGTTCAATTTTGCAGAATTCCAAAGTGTAAGTATGGTGCATTGACGCCTTGACGGATCTAGACCTTCTGATTAGGGGGCGACTAGTACATTATTATATTCATACGATAAATATAAATCCATAATTTTTATTCCAAGTTAAAATAAATAATTTTTTTTATGGTGTTAACGGTGATAGTGGCTACCCTCAATATACATAGAGATTTTTTTTTAGTCGTATACATAGAGATTTGGTCGATGGATACATTAAGATTCAATTTTCCTTATAAATATGATGAAATTGGACGGCAGTACTAAAGACGAAGACCAGTAATTCTGTAGAAGTAGGATATAAAACCTGGTATAATTTTTGTCATATGTTACAAAATTCTTCCACTAATGAATTGACATATTTAAAGTAAACACGGAAGATCCACGTAGATTAGCATGATGTACCTTACCATATAATTTGTGTAAAAATCAAGGCACTAGTATTCGTATATCTTGTTTGCATACAACAAAGCCCGCTTTAACTTTCCTTATTTGTGTAACTCCAACTTTCTATCTTTCTTCCTCAAGAAATGCATCCAAAAATGTAGAGAAATGACAATAACAATAGCTTTCAATTTGATCCACCATATGTACTAGTACATATTACATACACCTGAAGCATGTACTCCGAATAGGGATGAGTGAACAATTACGCTATTGAGGGTGAACAACAAGTGGGTATGAGTGAACAATTATACTATGGAAAGTGAACAATAACCATATGTGGAGCACGTGCTCCAGGAGCATGTAATAAATTGCATGTACGTATGCATATATAACATCTGGGCAGATCCTAATTTCAAGAAACAAGGAATAGAACATTACAGAATGATTTGAATCGAAAATCGTGCATAAAAATTTCTTGCATAAAAATTATGATCATTTTATTATATTTGTGATTATAAAGAGAGAGACCATTACAACATGGTCATTTTATTATATACATATTAAAGAAAGATGAATATGATCAGAATTTAACAAATATTAGCACCACGATGTACTATTATGTTTATACTCTATAAACTTGCGGCATGTTTGTACTCAATGACTTTTGTTCAATTACTTCAATAAATACTATTACAATAATGTTTAACAATATTTGAAGGAATACTATTGGCTTAATATCAAATGGTAATGTTGTTAAAAATATTGACATATTAATGAACTATTTTATAGGGGATTAGGTGTGAGAGAAAATATATTACTAGTATTATTTTGAAATAGAAGAAAAGAATTTATGCAAACTCAATAAATACGAAAAGGACATGATTAAGATGCAAGAAAAGTGAGCACACCCTTTTATTTAAATAGAACGTTGGAAATAATTAAGACGCATCATGCACTATCATGCCATAGCGTCATAATACAACTCACCACATTTTACCGTAAATCATTACTTTTCTCTCTCCTCACTTTTCTCCTCTACTTTTTACATTCTCTCTCCTCACCTACTCCTCATACCAATAATCTATCACAATTCCACCACACCCACCACAATTCTACCACATCATACCACACCATACTGCAAAATACCGTAGGAAGGAACATGGCCTAAGATGGTCAAATTTACTACAGCTTGTCAAATAGAAACCTACTATATACTATAATATTATTATATTAGTAACAAAAAAAATGCAAAAATGATAGTAAAAAGATTAAGAACTTCAAATTAATCATACGTAATTTTTTTTCACGAAAATCATGTTTTGTATATATATATGTATGTATGTATGTATGTATGTATGTATGTATATATATATATATATATATATAGAGAGAGAGAGAATGTATCCATCGAGAACTAAGGGTTAAAATAAGAATTAAAGAACTATTAATTATAACCTTTAGATGATAGATGAATGGTTAAGATTAATTCTCCCCATGTAATTTAATTATCCTATTATAACAAAACCCTAAAATTATGATGATATCTTTTCTTTCGTTTCTCTCTCTACCTTCTCTTTTGTCCACTTCACCAGTCCCATCATCACTCAGTTAAAGCTTTAACCGTTTCCATTGATCAAAATTAGTTCCATTGATTAAAACTTTCATGTACGATTCAATTGCATAGGTTAGAGAAACCCCATTGGCTTCTGAGTTGATTAAGCCAATCGTATGGTGCTGAGAATTTTTCCTGCTTCAATAGCATCATTATTTCATTAATTTATTAATCTATTAATCGTATGGGGTTGAGATTGTATAGTGATTTGTGATGTTTTTAGTCTGTTGGCTTTTAATGACAAAAAAAAAAATCTACTCCATTATATGCTATATATTCGGGATGAATATTAAGAAATTAGAAAGATTTATGAAAACTGAATCCAAAAAATATTCCTTTATCTCACGATCACTGATGATTATAACAATTCGGGATGAGTGACGGTTATTATATTTAATAAAGCAATTCCATTTCTGATAGGAGCGATCGATATATTGGTTATTATAATAAATAATGCAATCGCAATTGATTATAACAATTTCAATGTCTATTAAATTATACTCTTATTTATTGCTGGTGGAAATTGATATAACCCTTCCCCCTCTTACTAAGACTACATAATGTCCTCACCACACCACCCCCCCCCCCCCCCCCCTCTCACGAAAGCAACAAATCAAAAGGTTCTATAGGATATTTCATTTTTTTTTTCCGGTTTGTGCCCCTCTTCTCTTCTACGAAGGAAAAGAAGCTAAGGAGGAATAGAAGTAAATCAAAGCCTGATATCCACTCAAGATGCGGGTAATATGGAAGAATATAGAAGAGTGAATAAAACAAAAAGGGTACTAAAGCCTGTCTTTTGCTCGGCAAAATAAATAGCAGTAACCTGATGGAGATATTGGTAGGAGTGAGATTGTCAAATAATTTTCCGAAATCTCATGATGCAACATGACAAATTTACACATTTATACTTTATATCGAAATTGATTAGGCGATGGTCTAAAAATTTCTTTTATTTCCTCAGAAATTATAAGAATATATAGTTGAATCCAAAGAGAACACCTTAATTTTAATGCGGAATCATGAACTAGACAAGAGAAACCATAGAGAAAGAAAGGAAAAACAAAGAGAACACCTTAATTTGAAGACTTTGATATATAACGTAATTGAATTAAGTGGAGAAATTAATCCTAACCATAATTTTAAGACTTTGATGAAGTTGACAAAAGAGAAGGTAGAGAGAGAAACGACAGAAAAGATATCATCATAATTTTAGGGTTTTGTTATATAATAGGATAATTAAATTATATGGGGAGAATTAATCCTAACCATTCATCTATCATCCAAAAGTTATAATTGATAGTTCTTTAATTCTTATTTTAACCCTTAGTTCTCAATGGATACTCTCTCTCTCTCTCTCTCTCTCTCTCTCTCTCTCTCTCTCTCTCTCTCTCTCTCTCTCTATATATATATATATATATATATATATATATATATATATATGGAACTAATCATATGAGCACGACCCTTTGGTGAGCATGTAAGCATGGTTGGATATTTAGCGGATATCAAGTGGTATTTTTGTGGATATCAAGTATTGTTTCCGTGGACATCAGGTATGCAAAGGGAAATAAAGATTTTGCTTGGTAGGCGTCAAATGTTGATGTCCAACCTTCATACTTAATGTTCACGGAAACAATACTTAATGTCCATCTTTCATAATTGAAGTCCACAAAAATAATACTTGATGTACGCCAGAAATCCAACCATACTCACATGCTCGCCAAAGGTCCATGCTCATATGATTAGTTCCCATATATATATATATATATATATATATATATATATATATATATATATATATATATATATATATATTAATACTTCAAATCATACATAATTAATTAAATTAAGAAAAGCATACATGCATAATACATATTATAAATAACTATTGAAATGAGGAAAACTCCATACCTTAGTTCAACAACATATGCATATGCACAGTAAGATAAGTCAAGAAATATAGAGAATTGTATAGTCACAGTACTATTTAGTTGATAGGACGATGTAGCATACATTAAAAAATGAAAATGATGTAAATTTATATGTGGAGAGAATAACAATTACTCATAAGCTTGTCATGTAAACACCCATTTTTCATTAAAAAAGAATATTATCAACAATTATTTCACTTTTGATACTATAATATCATTCACATTGCAGAAAACAATGTTGCTTTGGTTGTGTTCTGAAAGTTGTCTATCTGTCTGCTAGTTTGTGGTCACACGCGGATTTACTCTTTTACCTTCGAGTATAATAATGAAGGAGCCTAGCATCAAATGAACATTAAGTTACTAAACATATTAATTCAGACAAACATTTTAAATACGTGTCATATGTATACTTAGTTAGAGTAAATACAAGTCAGGTGTATTTTGAGTTCATGCAAATTTGACATTAAAAGTACAAGCTGGCGTATTTTGAATTCAGGTAAATACTTATACTTTTTGCTCAAAGAAGACAAAGATCAATTTAATTTTAGTACTCGAATACAATAATCAAAATATCAAGTAAAATTTAAGCTACTATACCTATCAATTAGGACAGATGGGTTGAATATAGGTGGGGATATATTTAGGTAGGGCAAATACAAGCTGGACATATTTCAGGTCCTTACAAATTTGACATTAAAAATATAAGTTGTCTGAATTTAGGGTTCAAGTAAACACAGATCAAATGTATTTAATTAACCCATCTGTTGGATTGGCCAGTTGACTAGTGTTATCCTATCAAATATTATTGGTTGGTGTAAGTTTAATACTGATTTTGTCATTATGTACGGAAAGAAACTTTTCCTTTTCCTTTTCGTTTTTTAAATTTGATAATATGTTTTGAAGAGGGAGAATACTTTCCTCTGAGTATTAGTTTTTTAATATCATCTTTTTAAAATTCTTTTATTCTAAGTCAGGCAAATATAAGAAGTAGAGAAGGCCCTATTAAAAAAAAAAAAAGAAGTGGAGAAGGATGAAAAAAGATTAAAAAAAAAAGTTGGGTGTTAAACTTCTTTAATATCAAGTTTGGCAAGTAGAAGAAATAGAAAAAGAAAAGAAATGATGAATAATTAATGTTGTCAATATTTGTTGAAATAAGATGTTTGAATTTGAATTTTAAATTCTATAGAAATGGAGGAAAGCAATTTTAATATATATATATATATATATTTTTTAGCAAAATATATCGTGGTTTAAGGAGTTATTAAAAAATATAATTCAATTATATTAATAGATATATATGGAGTCGTCTAGAACTCAATTACTTGAGGATTGGATATTGTGTTTAGCCATTAATTATAAGATTACTACAAAGCAGGGGTCGTAGCTAACTAGCCATACCATCTTTGGAGAATATATCGTGATGTATGTGCATGTGGAAAAGGAAACCAGATGCTCCAATTATTTTGAATGATCCATTTAATATTATAACAATAGAGAGTTCATTAATTATTAACTATATGGACTGATCAACATCAATAATGCGTTACTTATGCCTCTATCTTTCATCCCGATGTGTCTAATGTAGTAATGTGAGCTATCAGTAAAATATTCATGCATGTATTGTATAGTCTTTGTCACCCAAAATAAATATCGTGACCTAAATTTCAAATTCATGATTTTTCGTAGGGAGAGAATAATCCATTATATTAGCAGTAATAGGAGTATCATATTCATATCGAATTCCACGCGGAATACTTACTTTTTTATTGTTAGATTAATTAGTTATGGGTAGGTTTGACATGCATTTGATTAATCGCTGATTTCATTCCTTTGCCAAACCTTAGCGCTAGCTCCTAGGCCAAAAGTTACTAGCTAGGAATTCCAGTATGATGATATAGCTAGCATATACTGATCATCTAGCATATACTGTCTTCATTCTATACTAATTATCGTATTTGAAAATTGTGCAATCAAATTAATATTGAAACTCTGAACATAAATTTTTCGATATATACAATGACTTACTATATACAATTACTATCATTAAACTAGTAAGGAAAGATATTATATTAAAAATATAGTGTTTCCATTGTTAATATAATATTATATAAAAATTAACAATCAAAGAGTGACGACCGTGACAATCAACAAAATGATATTTTATATGAAACGGAGGGAGTATGACACAACTCATGTTGCCATATCTCTTCCTACGAAAAAATATAAAGTTATTTCAAATTATTCTTAGAGGACTCTATAGGATATGGCAAGTTTATTGATCTAATAAATATTTAACTATATCCAAGTTATTATTAGTAGTTTTAGGCAAAAAAAAAGTACTAGTAGATAGGCTAGTACAAAAGCAAATCGCTTTAGAGATTTCTTGGATAAAAATATTAGAATTAATACTTAAATTCAACTTTTTTTTTTTAAATATTGAAATCCAATAAAAGGCTAAAAATTGTATTAGAAATGCTACAAAGAACAACGTAACAAAATATCAAAACGACTAAAAAACAACGAAACATAGACCTAAACAGCTAAAAGATATAAAGCAAGCAATCAACATAAGAAACAACAACCACAAAGCCGCTTCAAGAAGAAAATAAACAATTATTTTCTTTTCTTTTCTGCTCTCCTCTTGAAGGATTCCTCAGCCGCACAATGCTTACCAATGACATTCATACCCCAAAAATTTCTCAAAACTGATCTCCATTGAGCAAGCTCCGCATCAATATCCTTGAAATCCTTGATCTTTCTAGGGGCTTCATTGGAAGAAGATTTAGCCTTACAAGTAGCATTCAAAACCCTCCTCCGATCCATTTAGATTTCACCACGACCTTATTTTTCTTCTTTCTTCTAACAACAACTTTAGAGGCCACCAAAACAGAATTCTTGAGGTCAAGTGAAAATTCGGACTCATAGTGAATTGGTAAATTGCCTTCACTATCATGATGATCAGGGCAAGAAAGCACATCTTGCATCAAATGCAGATTGGAGGAAACATAATAAGGTGAACTAGGGCAACCAGATGCACACTAGGTTGATTTAGACCTGCAAAGTCTATTTGAAACTGTCTGTTCAAAGTCCAAAGAGTTGAATAAATGACCACCTTGGGTATCATTAAGAGACAAGTAAGGTCAGGATTGATCCACATCAACCATATTAGCGTTATGAATTCAAATGAACTTGATAGATTCCATCCTCAAAGAAAGGAAAGACCTCTGTTTCTTGCCAAATTTTGCGCATGTAATGCTCAAGATGAGCCAATTGTATATCCAACCATTTAGGGATTGAAATAGCATTGAAACCCGCTTATTTCCACTTAAAATGAACAAACCCGTCTCTTATTATTCCCTTCCAAATTGCTAGGAATGTAGACATAAAAAACTACGTCGAATTTCACAAATAAATTCTTCAAACAAGCAACGTCAACCCTAATAAACAAATTTTCCACAAATAAAGAAAAGGATCCACACAACCCTTCTACTAGAATCAGAAGGTTATCCAACCACAAACTAAGTAACAAGGAGCATCAGGCTTACAAGCCATAGGCACAAGCGAAGCATTATTGGCTACATTTTCATTGGAAGAAAGCTTAACAACAACAGGTTTAGACACACATAACAACACAACTAACTCTTTGAGGATAGAAAAACTTTCAGTAGCCCTAGAAATGGGAATTAAAGACACTATATCTAAAGTGATCAAAGAATAAATGAAACATCTCCCTTCAACTCAGCACATCTAGATAAGATTGAAAGGTCCATGGCAATTAAAGGTAAAACTACCACAAAACAGTAGACCCACTCACACATTGTTGTGACTAGAAGAAAATGAAAAATGAAGGCCAAGCTAACACTAGGGATGCTAGTTGCGAAATGAGGACCAACAAGAATAAAGGAAACGAAAACCACTTGGCACCACCGCCCTGCGCTTGACACTAGCTCGCCACTGAGACCAACACCACGACAACCGAAGAAACTCTTGGAAAAACACCAGCAACCCACCGACAGCAGGTCAAGGTTGACTTGAAAGCGAACCGCTAATGAGTGGAGGCATTGACGAGGTCCCGCGAGCGCCCCCGATGACCAGAGTCGATGGTGTTCTTGACACAGGGTACTGTTTAGGGTTTAGGAATTGAGAGGGACGAGAGAGTCACTTGGAGTGCCTGGTAATTAACTTGATAGTATTAGTTGAACTTGTCTTGTTTAAATCATCGTAAAAGAAAAAGTTAGTTATCATATGTGTAATGATGCAGGACTTTACCTAGGTTTTAAGGGGGAGGGGGGTAAATCAGGCGTGTAGCTGCTCCCAGGGTTCGACCTCAGGACCTGTGGTATACCACTGTGCAACTCATACCAAATGAGCTAAGAGCTCATTGATATCTTGTTTATTTAATATGAATATTATTTATATAAGTTATCCCAAAACTTAAATTATTATGTCAGGAATCCATTATATTATATGCAAACTCTTAATTTTGAATTATTTTATATCATATTAAAGTATAAGAGGCCTAATTGAAGTTCCCTAAATTGCTTCATATCTTCGTTATCGGAATTAGAAATTCGTTGCCAATAAGCTATTGTGTGTTTTGTCTAGAAGTTAGATGTTGATCCTTGTTTACGTTCAATGAATCTTGAAACTTTGTCACCTTTTATATATATTCATTTTTAAGCCTAATATGTGTTAAAAATATAGAGAATTCATTAGTGTTCAATACTTATAGCATTATTGTCGGGTAAGTGGTCTTTCTTTCCCCTATAAAAGTTGTAATGCTTTTAGTTTGCTTTTCTTTTTTTGGCTATTAGTTGTACTTATATCTTTTAACTTCATTTACCTTGTATCTTTTAACTTCATCGACCTTAAACCTATGTAATTTTTAATAAAAAAAAACCAAAGAAGAAAAGAAATGTACTCCCTCTGTTGTATATTCATTGTCATAATTTTAATTTTCACGGTCTCTAATGTCGCTCTTTGATTGATAATTTTTTATAGAACTAATTAGGTTTTTACCCCTTGACGTTTTGCGAAAGTAGGATTTTATCCTCCAGATTTTGGAAATTAGGTTTACCCTACCTCAAGTTTAAATTCATAATTATTTTACCCTTTTTCCCGTGGAAGACAAAACTACCCCTGTAGAAGGGTGTAAAAGTATGAGATGACCCTAATTAAAAGTAACAAAAGACATATTTACCCCTCCCAAAAAGAATAACAAAGTGTCGCCTCTCCTTTCATAGTCATTAAGGTTGTCCTGCTCGAAATACCGGATGAATCAAAGAATGGAAACTCATATATTGAACGAAGATGAGGAAGGGTGGGTTGAGTTTAATTTGTCACGTGTGCAAATGGATTTTAAAATGGAGGACATTTGGTCAGTTCACATTAATGTAAACACTAAATTCATCTGAAAAGTATGCATTTAATCTTTAATACAAAGGTGAGGTGGGAATTTATTATTTAGTTTAAAGTTGAGGTAGGGTAAACCTATTTTCCAAAACTTGAGGGGTAAAATCCTATTTCCTCAAAACTTAAAGGGGTAAAAACCTAATTAGTTCATTTTTTATATAATGCGTTATTAACAATTGCAATATTATATTTTTATAATAGTATTTTTTGTTACGAAACTAATGATGGTATTTTTATAATAACAACTCATTGTATATTAAAAATTGACTGTACAATTTTCAGAAATGACAATTAATATATTTTTTTCGATTATTGCAAGCCAAAGGCTTAACGAGTTCGCAAAATACAGCAAAACTGCAATACAAAACAACAAGCAGCCCACAGCAAACGACACCTGCCTACGAAAAAACTACAAAACATAATCAATACAACACGGATTTACTACAACCAAAAACTTTTTCAGCCGGCAACGATCACAAAGGATCAACTTGACTTGGGTGAGTCATCGAGGAATCTCACGCCTATATCCTTGCCAATAATCCTTTTTCTGCGCTCAACCTTAGCATCAATATCATCAAGGATGTCATCTTCCAAGTTGTTTGCGCACCTATTCTTCATAGCCTTATGACCATCCTTTTTGCCAATAACAGCTCTACAAGTTGCTTCTCTGACAAGCTGCCGTTCGGATTTCATCAGCATGTTCTGTTTTCTCTTGCTCCTGGCTTTACCCTTCCCGACCTCAAGCATGAAATCTTCAATATCTACACATAAGTCGCGCTCATCCACATTATCAAAAGATCCAAGTGAGATACTATGAGATGACAATTAATATAAAACAAGGGAATAATCAATTAACATGTGAGTTCTTGTATAATAATTTATCCAAACCACTCTATGCATGTCAATTATGATGAATGAACATAGAAGGCATCTCTTTTATTTTTGCTAATTAATTATACACTACTAATTATGACTTTAATCTTGTTTAAAATCTCGAGAAGAAGGTTTAGTAGATCACCAATGACAACGTAGGCCGCGTTTGGCAGTTTTTTTTGGCTGCGCAATGCCAAAAGCCACATTGATGATTAGAGAAAGAAAGAAAGCAAAAGTTTAATTAGAAAGGATTAAATTACAAAAGAGGGAAGACAAAGAAGCTCACAATAATTGAGAGCCCAAAGCATAATAATCTCAATTATAATAATATCTCCCAATCCATCGCTATCACATTCAAAGTGGCCGAATTAAGTACCAAAAAACATAAACTAAGTTATGGGCATATACAAATTTAATAATGATAAAACGATGACGTTTCCTTAGTGACACTTGTCGATTTTAATATCCTGTTGGCCATGTCACATCCCCACTTAGGCCTTGTTATATATACCCTTGGGTGGGCTTTGAACAAATGTCACCACCACATAAGATAGTTTTATAATTAGCTACTAACTAGAGAGAGAAAGTGTAGAGAGAGATATGGAGGATTATTTGTTGATAGTGAGAGAGTACGATGAGAAGAGAGACAAAGAGGGAGTGGAGGAAATGGAAAGGCAATGTGAGTTGGGTGAACAAGGCAAACCTTCCCTCATTACGTGCCCTGTGGGTGACCCTCTTTCTAGACTTCGCCATGTTCCTACTCGCACCATGATGGTAACTATATTATTGTATCATGCACTAATATATGTGACTACACCATTTTAATGATCGGATTTTGATTTGATATATTTATGTTATTATGACATTCTTAATCACTTCAGGTTGCAGAATGTAGAGGAGAAATTATCGGAGTAGTAAGAGGGTGTATAAAAACTGTTACGAGAGGAGTTAAAGTCGGTGATTTTCTGCATTATGTCAAGCTAGCTTATATTCTTGGATTACGAGTTTCTCACATGCATAGGTACGTAATATTTAAGATTATATATACATCGTTGAAAAACTGTTTGATAAATAAAACTTACATTTAATATTTTACTTTTTATTTTTAATAATTAGAGGCCACTAAGTCATATTTATTAACCCAAAATGTATCATATAATATTTAACTAGAAGCTCGATGTAATTAGCTTCATGCACATCTCTATTGTTTTTCCTACACAAATGTATGCACTACGTCTAATACATATGCAAGATATTGGGGCATGCTAAACTCATAAAGCCATTAAGAATGAGCCATTATAAGTTGATTAGATAAAGTGGAAATGATTAGATTCTATATTATCATGCAAACATAAAAAGATTTGGAAGTTGTTCCGATCCTCTTATCTTTGGGAGACAATTAGACAAAATATATATGCCTTGTGTTAGCTAGCTTTCTTTTGTTGGCAACCAAATTAGATCCTCCTCATAATCAATTGACACATGCATGAAGATATTCACTTAGCTTTTTAGTTGCTTTAAGTTTTCTTTCGCCTCCTCCTTTTCTTTCAAAGCCTAACTTTTGTATTTGCTGATTATTAAACTATTAGGTTACAGTTTACAGGCATAATTCCCAATTCAACTAGTATAAAATTTGGTAGGGTGCCGTGAACATATAATAAGTTTTAGACTATTCTATTTATAAACATTTGCTATCTAATTAAAGTTTTTGTTTTTAAAGAAAAAGAAAGCAAACTAGATATGTGTATAATTTTCATAGAATACAATACATCCTTATTGAAGGACCCATTAGAGCATCATGCATATTCTAGAATTCATATAGGATACAAAATATATCAGTGATCAAACCATTCATTATGTAAGGTACAACTACGAAAAGAGGAAGAAATCGAGCGACTAGAAAATCCCCGCGCTTGCCCCTCATACATGAGACTTTTTCTATCTTTTTCCCGTAAGGTGACTCTTTACGCTGGAGTACGAAATAGAATAATCGAACACTTATCTTCAGCGGATCCTACGTTAGCCCCAAGACGTTGGTCTCTAACTAAAAAAGTAAATGCTTGAGCTTGAGAAGCTTCTGGTCCAGTAGATCCATAAAACTCACTCGGATAAGCATTATTATTGAACCACACAAAGCAACGACCCCATCTTATGAAACTTGAGAAGAAACCCGTAGAAGAAAAATAGAAGAAAAAAAAGTAGCTTAGAAAATTTACATGGGTAGTGATGTATTTGTGATATAAACATGACGGTTTTAGAATTAGAGTTAGAGAACTTTGATTTCAATTCTGTGTCATCTAGGTGGATAATTCATTTGATATTGTAAGTTTGTAACACATTCCATCGATTTTATTCTTGGATAAACTAGGGTTTAGACGGGATTCATGTACTATACGGAAAGGTGATGTTATGTGTTTCGCTTCAAGATATTTTTTAAATGTCTTATTTTTCAGTAAATTAATATTTATTATAACTTTTATACTAAGTTTTTAAATAGTTAAACATTAATTATCAATTGTAACATATGTTGGTTATGATAATAAATACAAATGATACCCTAATCGAATTAACCTCATCTATTAGAATATTAGACATATTTTACGTGCATTATGTAAATTTAAAAGTAACGGATAAAAATAATTTATATTTGGTATAATAGTTATAAAACTTAATCATATTATTTTTTTTCCTAATCTAATAAGTAATAATAATATGTGACAAGACACTTAGTACTGTCTTGCTCAAAGTTCATGTCATTTTCAGTAAATAATTCTTAAATATGAGCAATAAGTTTTAAAAACATTTAACTGTTAGCATCAACTTTCGCATTCTTTTCTATATGTATATTCTAGAAAAGAAAATATAAAGTGCCCAAAGAGAAAATAAATAGCATGAAAGGGGCATTTAAAATTCAAATATTTAATATTCAGTCCGAAAAATATATAATTAGACAAGTAGTTGGAATCATAGAAAGACATCTTTCTGAGTCAACTAAGTTTAGAATCCAAGTGGTCCTATGTTTTCATTATCAATAGCCTAAAAAATTCAGTAATATACCAAACTCATTACACAATATATACTTGCAATATATATATACTATCTTCCATTTTAATTTGCAGTTTAAAAAGTAACTCGACCAATAGTGTCCTAGAAACTTTTATTCCTCAAACCTTACTTTAAAGTTTTGCTCTTATATATCTGCCAAATTTTGACCAAGAATTTGTACCGTTATAATTAATTCACAATTAGTTAATATTATGCAGACATCTCCAAAGAACTAATATATCACTGGGCCAAAGCAATGGCATATTCACAGGAACATACCATTTTTTTTTTAAATTTTTTGCGTCTTTTTTCCGCTAGGTCCAATCCTGTCTTTGATTTTATTCATTTCACTGTTGAGTATAATTGATGCCGATTAATTATTCTTATCACTTTTTTTTTTGATTTAGGCAAAAAGGCATAGCGACCAAGTTGGTTACAAAATTGGAGGAATGGTTCAAAGACAACGGAGCTGAATACGTATACATGATGACTGACTGCTCAAATGAAGCATCAGTTAACTTATTTACCCAAAAATTCAACTATGTTAGATTTCATACACCAATAGTGTTGGTCCAACCAGTACATGCCCATCGCAAGCCTATCTCCCCCAACACTGCCATTGTTCGAGTGTCATCACAGCTAGCCGAGTCGATCTACAACCACATTTTTTCTGGGTCGGAGTTCTACCCTAAGGATATAAACTCGGTTTTGTGTAGCAAGCTTCATTTGGGCACTTTCATGTGTGTCCCCAAGAGTTTCTTACCCTTATGGGACACCCAAAAGGGCGTTTTGCCACCTTGTTTTGCCATAATGAGTGTGTGGAACACAAAGGAAGTTTACCAATTGCAACTCAAGGGTGTGTCTAAACTAACCCAAGCATGTTGTCATGGAAGTAGGGTTTTGGATGCCCATATGCCTTGGCTAAGGCTGCCTTCCATCCCTAACTTGTTTAGTCCCTTTGGATTCTACTTCTTGTATGGACTTCACATGCATGGGAAGGGCTCTTTGAAGTTGATGAAGAGTCTTTGTAACTTTGCACATAACATGGCTAGGGAGGATGTGACATGTGGTGCCGTTGTCGCTGAGCTGGCACCGTGGGACCCGGTTGCCGCGGCTGTCCCACACTGGAAAAGGTTCTCTTGCCAGGACTTGTGGTGCATGAAGAGACTAGGGAAGTATACGAATAGTGACGGCTCTCAATCGTCAGATTGGAGTACTTGCCAAGAATCTTCTTCGTCTATACTTTTTGTTGATCCCCGTGATTTTTGAGACTCTCTTTCTGTTGGGAAATCCCACATGGGAAAAGCAAGGGAAAACACATGGAATATAAGTTAAATGGGTTACTCCTCTTAACACCAATTGGTTTTAAGATGGAACTTCACTTAACTTGTCTCCCATGAGCCTTCGTTGAAATGGGTTCCCGCCTTGGATCTTTTCAATGCTACCCTTCATTTTCTTAGAGCTTTCCTTTAGATGATTAGCTAGTGGTTACTCCTAAGTTACGATGTAAAAAATGTAAATATTGAAATGAAAATCCTATCTAAATTAACATGATCTAAAAAGGGGATTTGTTGGCCCTCTTGTTAAACCAACCTTTTGGTAATTTATCCTTCAATTTGTCGGCCAAAAGTAATTGTATGCCGACTTCGCAATTGGAAAAGAAACAATCATCAAAATCTTGCATTGGTCATATCATTGGTCTAAACTTTAGTTAAAGCATGATTAGGTAATGCCAATAACATGAAACCAACCCATTCGAATATGGTGGCCTGATGATTAATGCTAATATGCAATTAACGACTCAAACAAGTGACACAATTAACACCATGACTTTTTAAAATACATTTGTGGGTGCCTTCACTTTTCAGCCACCAATAAATACTCGCTGCTTTATATTTGATTTGTCACTTATAAGTATTCTATGATCTTTAGTATTCTATGATCTTTAGTATTCTTTCCTAACTCATCCCTATATTTCTTATTTTATCGATCAATTATAACATTATATTTTATGATAATATTTTTTATTACAAATATTATGATAATACATTCATATAATAAAACATTTTATAAATTGAGAAATTCATGAGGTGTTTGTAGACACACTCCTATAGATGTTCAAGGGAATTAGAGACGTCACTATTAGGTGGGTTTTTGGGATTTCAACGTAGCATATAATGGGTTCAGGCTTGGAGAAAATTTTCACTAGATTGTTTTTTTTTTTTTTTCAAAACTCAGGTGAAAAAAACTACAAAGTAACCACAATAATAAAAATGATTAAGGGCAACAAAAATGATTCATTTTGGATAACAAAATATAATGCTGCCTTAATTGTAAATAGGATGAACAAATAAGTTTGTTGCCTTAATTATAAATAAGAGTTAATTTCTGCAATACGAATAGTGAAGGGTAGAGCATACTCCTCAGGTGGTTTACACAGTACTTGAGTTGAGTGAGTTGACGTTTTGGAATGGAAATCAATGGTTATCGTGATTTAGTAGGCAGCAAGACTCCAGATCAACGGTGCTAGACACTCTCTTCTGTAGGCACGACCCTCGGAGCAAGTTATTACTTGATGGGATAGTTTGAAGAATAAGCAGGCATGCTTGAAGACGGCGGGAGTGATGATGATGAGCTACGTAGGAGAAGCCAAGCAGTAAATGTGCGTTGCTTAGGGGTTAAACGTCTGATCGCATTAAGTCTAAGGTGAGTTTTTCTTCTATTTAAGGAAGGGTTTCGCCATGGCAGTGGTATCCAAGTACATTATTCCACCACATAAACGGAAAAAAAAAATACAAAAAATGGGATCTTCCCAATCGAGTGTGAGATCTTTCCTTTTTCCCTTCAATAACCCTAATGTCCCAAAGATGAATGATTGTCCTTTCATCA
Organism: Portulaca oleracea; assembly: GCA_029582165.1. NCBI lineage: Eukaryota > Viridiplantae > Streptophyta > Magnoliopsida > Caryophyllales > Portulacaceae > Portulaca > Portulaca oleracea. The sequence goes on along the minus strand of CM055882.1, from coordinate 18,791,810 downwards.
AGAAAGGGCCAAATGTAATCATCTCTAATGCCTCACCTGTGGCTTGTCAAGAATGGAACCTGTCGTTTTTTGGTTTAGTTGCCGATATGACGCTTTGGCAAGCGTCAACCCTAGAAAGTGAAATCAATCGACATTGAGCTTGAGGGGGGATGTGAAGGTGGAGGCGACAGAGGGCGACCCAATGCTGTTCAGAATCAGAGTAACATGCATGGAAGATGTGCAGGACCTCTACAGAGCCTAGAATGTGGCCATCGGAGGCTCTCTAGTCATCCTCAAATATTGCGGGGAAGGTGGAATCCCTGAAAGGCAAAATTTTCACATGACTCCTCTGTGGATTCAGCTAGAAGGGATTCCGTTTAAGCACAGAAGGCTGAGTGTGGTGAGAGGTCTTGCAGCAACGGTGGGTGAGTTTGTTGAAGCAAACTTCAGGGATGAAGTTAACACGACTAAGGACAAACTTAAAATGAGGGTATAAGTGGATCTGTCGAGGCCACTAGTACCTGGAGCATTTGTAAGTACAGATTCTGTTGAAAGGCAGTGGGTCAAGTTTAGATATGAAGGCATTTTAATATGTGCAAGAGATGCAGTTTGGTAGGGCATAGGATCGCCAATTGCAAGATGAACGTGGGAGAAACTGCAAGAGGCATCGTGCAAAGTGTAACACCCCCAGATTCATAATCATCAGATTGCAAAACTACTCAAAGAATTGCTTGCATGCATGTTTAAACTCTATAATCCACTTTAATCACTTCCTAAAACATACTCTCCAACCATAAATGTAAATTTCCAGAATTGATAACATAAAGGAAACCTTCATTTGAGTCCACCTTGAAGACATGCAAGGCAAAAACATCCCATAATTGAATTCCCTATTCATAAACCATCAAAATATCATGCATGTACAAATCTCAACAACCCAACATCAACTAAGTCATATTCGTTCAACCATAAGACCTTCTTTTATGAGGCATTTCATCGAACACTTGATGTGCATCATAATACAATAACAATCCATCTCTAGGGTAGTACTTTACTTAGAAATTAACATGCATATACTCTTGAACCTCAAATTACCATTGACAACAACATGCATCACCGAATTCCAACAATTGAACCTACTTCCATAGTTTCTTACTTGATTCACATAAATTTCAACCAAGTAATCACCTCAATAATCAACATGAAACAAGATTAAAATTTGCATTCTCAAAAACCCCTAAAATAATTAATTCTACTAAGAGACTTATAACAAGAATCAATTAACTTAATTACTCTGAGGGGGAAAACATAAGAATTTAGAGAATACCTTAGAAAATAGGAGAGAAGGGGAGGCAAAGAGAGACAGGCGTGAGAGCACGTCGCTGGGAACCGCCGGCAAACCTCGCCGGCCACCTCCTCCGGTGACCTAGTGTCGTCGTCGGCGTCTGGCCGGGCAGAGGGGAACGACGAGCAGTGAGCAGAGCACAAAGACAGGCAGAGGGTGGAAGAAGGAGAGAGAAAGTTAAAGTCTTGACCTTTGAATGAAAATTTTGAATCTGATATGGAAATTAAAAGAATGGGAGAGTATTCTATGGCTTTCACTTCTTATAAGGATGGCCCAAGTTGCTACAAAATATTGGTTTGTTTGGAAGGGAAGAAAAAAATAAACTAGCCCAAACACTTACTAATTTCTCCTTTTAACCCGATACCATTACTATGGGATTTCCGAATAAAATCCTACGAGAAATTTTGCTAAAAGAAATTCTATGGGTACTCGATTCTCCACTAATAATAATTAATTCAAAGGAGAAATTTTTAGACAAACAATATGAATACTAGGAAGGGTCGGTAATACTATTCGAGAGATATCTATAAAAATAAAAAACTACTATGGTGGAGGGTCGGTTGTCATTGCGCTGTTCAAGTCCTGCAAAACTCACGGTTAGACGAAAAGAAAAGCGCAACTTTGACTAACTAACTTGATTATTTAACTAAATTAAATGACCTTAGGGTCTAATTAACACTGGGTTATTACAGTCTACCCCCCTTAAAAGAAGTTTCGTCCTCGAAACTTATCGATAAGTCAGATCTGATAGTACCTCGGTAAGAAGGTAAAGATATTTCCTCTATTTTAGACTCAACCTTTGCGCTTTTCGTAATAGAACACAAGTACCTTATGCTATGAATGAACGCATGACACTTAAATCAAACTAAGCAACTACAAGCTTAGAATTAGCTAAAAGGATTCTAGTGACAACCATACCAGAGTTGCATGCCTCCTTCTTCTCGGTTGCACAAGCTCTGCCCACTTTACCCTCCTAAGGTGGAGGCGACTACCGATACTGGGTAGGCCTGCTGGCTCCTTGCCCTCCTACAGGCTTCGGCCTTCTAGGACAATCGCTTGCCCAATGGTCGGTGCTCCCACACCAAAAACAGTGGTTTGTACCCATCCTGCACTGGCTGGTAGTATGACTGTTCCTTCCACATTTTCTATAAGGTCCTCAAGGGGGTGGAGTGGGTGCAAGATGGTCCTTAGTAGGCGCTGGATTAGACCTCCTAAATTGAGTGGTTTCCTGCGAGCTTGAAATCCCATGATCATTGAACTTCCTCTTTGAGCTCCCTGAATTTGTGTGATCGAGTGTTTTCAACTCTCTCATGACCCTCTCAACCTCAGCAGCCCTCTCGTACATTTCCTATGCACTCTAAAATGTGTGCGCAACCAGTCGACTTCTAATGTAGGGCGCTAAACCACCATTAAACCTCGTCATTTTGAGTCGTTCTGAGGCTACATAGTCAGGGGCGAAGCGGGACAACTTGTTGAACTTAGCGGTATATTGTATTACAGACCACTCGGGATGATCTAACATTCTTAACTCCAGGAATTCCTTCTCTTTCTGACGTTGCATAGACATAGGATAAAATTTTGCCCTCAAACTTTCTAGAAATTCTTCCTAAGCTGGGGCTGAATCCTTATACTTGGCCTTTAAAGTCCCCCACCATATATCGGCTTCTCCAGTTAAATAAAAAGTTCCAATGGTGACCTTCTTCTCATTAGGTACTTCTACAACCTCAAAGATTTTCTCCATGCTACGGATCCATTCTTCTAGTTCCAACCGGATCACTTCCCCCAGAATAAGTCCTAGGGTTTCTCCTCGCTACCCTGTCTGCGCAATGATCTTCCTTATAATTATTCCCAACTAGAGGGCTAGGGGTAGGGATTCTTTTAAGTAATTCCTTAATGATATAACCATATGGGTCAGGATAAGGAGGTTGGTTCGGGGGTAAGGATGCATGGGAAGATCCTGAAAGAGACACGATGTTAGGGTCAATTTGAGGTCCTTGAAGTTGAAAAGGATTCACGTGATATCTCCCATTTCATCGCGAGGTGAAGAATTCCCTGAGCTCTGCGACATCTACAACATGAAACATACGGAACTTGTCTTAGTTGGGTGCTAAAAAAAACATTAAAGATCATAACTCCAAATTCCATAAATACGAAAAATCACCCGAACCGCACTTCCTCTTTTCATAAGATTAAACTCACATACTAAATTCATCCAAGGGGAAAAAAATTCACCTAAAAGAGTAGAACTCATCCATAAAATTCATCTATAACAACAATATAACTTCTCTAAAACAAGTAACCCATCAAAGTAGTGTACACCCGATAAATATAGAGGGAAAACAAAATAATAATGGGAGTCTTACTCACATAGTTTCATTGAACTGACTCGTAGTACATTCATTTCCTCATACTTCATCTCATTCCAAGGGTATTAGCCCACATCTCACTCTCTTCGAAACATAGCCTCCTTATTTCGACTCATAATATTCATTCTCCATAATTCCCATCAAATTATCAAATAAATTTCAACCTTCGTAAGCATACTAGTACCAATTGCTAAATATGTTTGAGAGACTTCAATTCACTAATCTTCATGCATAATTTTCTCCAAGATGCATAAGGGAAGCTTTGAGTTCAGTCCCGTGGCCGAAGTCTTTAGGTGCGAAGATAAATATCTTAAACTACTTTGATTCTAAGCCATATCGTTTCCTCAATCAAACCTCCTCTAAAGTAAGATACCTAAAATGGCAAGTGGCTCATGTCGTAATACCAAATGTCTAAGCATTTAGTGTATATCAATTACCTTAAAACCTTTGGATTTCTATGTAAATTTCGACAGAATTTCCTCTGTAAATTGGACTATCCCAAGTTATCGACTGTACAAATCAACATGCATAAGAACAATTCCCAATTTAATCCATACCATAGAGCCTCAAGCTCAACCAATTTCCCATCCACAATAGTATTTTCAACCGTTATCCCAAATTCTATAACAATTTACTTCAAATTTTCTAATTTCCCCAAGAACCTTCTTATATCCTGCTCTGATACCACAACTGTAACACCCCCAAATTTATAATCATTAGATTGCAAAACTACTCAAAGAATTGCTTGCGTGCATGTTTAAACTCTATAATCCACTTTAATCACTTCCTAAAACATACTCTCCAACCATAAATGTAAATTTCAAGAATTGATAACATAAAGGAAACCTTCATTTGAGTCCACCTTGAAGACATGCAAGGCAAAAACATCCCATAATTGAATTCCCTATTCATAAACCATCAAAATATCATGCATGTACAAATCTCAACAACCCAACATCAACTAAGTCATATTCGTTCAACCATAATCCCTTCTTTTATGAGGCATTTCATCGAAAACTTGATGTGCATCATAATACACTAACAATTCATCTCTAATTCATCAACCAAAATAACCCAATTACTAATCTAGGGTAGTACTTTACTTAGAAATTAACATGCATATACTCTTGAACCTCAAATTACCATTGACAACAACATGCATCACCAAATTCCAACAATTAAACCTACTTCCATAGTTTCTTACTTGATTCACATAAATTTCAACCAAGTAATCACCTCAATAATCAACATAAAACAAGATTAAAATTTGCATTCTCAAAACCCCTAAAACAATTAATTCTACTAAGAGATTTATAACAAGAATCAATTAACTCAATTACTCTGAGAGGGAAAACATAAGAATTTAGAGAGTACCTTAGAAAATAGGAGAGAAGGAGATGCAGAGAGAGACAAGCATGACAGCACGCCGCTGGGAACCGCCGGCAGACCTCACCGGCCACCTCCTCCGGTGACCTAGCGTCGTCGTTGGCGTCTGGCCGGGTAGAGGGGAACAATGGGCAGTGAGCAGAGCACAAAGACAGGCAGAGGGTGGAAGAAGGAGAGAGAAAGTTAAAGTCTTGACCTTTGAATGAAGATTTTTAATCTGATATGGAAATTAAAAGAATGGGGGAGTATACTATGGCTTTCACTTCTTATAAGGATGGCCCAAGTTGCTACAAAATATTGGTTTGTTTGGAAGGGAAGAAAAAAATAAATTGGCCCAAACACTTACTAATTCCTCCTTCTAACCTAATACCATTACTATGGGATTTCCGAATAAGATCCTACGAGAAATTTTGCTAAAAGAAATTCTATGGGTACTCGATTCTCCACTAATAATAATTAATTCGAAGGAGAAATTTTTAGACAAACAATATGAATACTATGAAGGGTCGGTAATACTATTCGAGAGATATCTATAAAAAAAAACTACTATGGTGGAGGGTTGGTGGTCGTTGCGCTGTTCAAGTTCTGCAAAACACACGGTTAGACAAAAAGAAAAGCGCAATTTTGACTAACTAACTTGATTATTTAACTTAATTAAACGACCTTAGGGACTAATTAACACTGGGTTATTACACAAAGATTCAATGAATGGAAGCGGTAAGGGTACCAGATCATCTCTTCGTTGGAGCCTTTCTACTCCAAAAAGGTACTTACTTTTCCCCCTATTGAGCCTTTCTTAACTACACACTTGTTCCGGGGAATTCCTGTTTTTATGAAGGTCAATCAACGTCAAATGCTGGTGAACAATCTACTCCCCGAGGAACCGGGACAAGTGATGGCAAGAGGGGGTCCGGTAGTTTCGGTGTTGGGGCAAATCATAGCACCGGGTGGGAATCCAAATGAAGCAGGGATCACCAGTGCCAACGTGCATGGGGTGCATGGGGGAATCTTGGCACATATTCCGGATTGCATGGATTGGGTTCCCACGATGAGGGGGTCATTTTCAACTGCAAGGACCACCTAGTGGGGCTGGATTCTGAGTCTCTACTCCAGCACCTGAAGAAGCAGGAGGGAAAGATCTTGTGTCGGGTCCAAGTATGACATACCATCTGGCTCCTGGTAACGTGCAAGTTCCTGGGATGCAAGGGACCCCACCTCTCCTGACACAGGCCCCACGTAATCTACCAGGTATTTTCACACCTCCGACATCTGTTCAACCGTTTTTACCTTGTCGCTTTCAGAATAAGGATAAGGGTAAAGAGGTAATTAGGGATGTCCCAACCAACCCCATTATTATTGCCTCACCTACTCAAGAGGGGTACAGCTGGGAATGCTTGATAAATACCCCCAACCAAGCAACAACTACTGAATCCCATTATGGCCAAGAAAATGAGCCTAATACAGGTTTGGGATTACCAACAATTCCTAACTCAAATACTATGGGAAAAGAGGTGGAGGTGATGTTTGTTGACAATGGCAGAGGGATAGAACAAGGGGCATTTCAACCATGTGAAGTGAATATCGGGAAATTGAAGATCAAGGCATTAGAGGAAGGTGAGCAACTACTCCAATTATCACTGAGGGTAACTATTGAGATAGGTTAGGGTCCGATGGACCTCGATGGTCAAGCTCAAGAGCTACAACAACAAGTCAGCGAGCACATGTCCAATGGATCTGACAATCGGGAGAGCATCCATTTACAAAAGAAGATGGGAAGCCAATCAGGGGGTCGTCGTGGCACGGTGAAAAATGTAGAGCTTCCGTTAGCAGGGAAGAGGGGGACGCACACATGGGGATTTTGAAAAGGAAGGCGGCTTCTTCTCCGGAACTAGGTAGTGTAGTCAATGGGAACAACCTCTATGAAGAGGTCTACTCCTAAATTGAAAAGAAGATGAAAAAAGTAGTGGTGGATTTGGATAGTGGGGGACACCAACAAGAGTCACAGAAGGGCCCAGAGGTGCAGAAGTGCAAGATTAAGGGAGAGGAGGGTGCAACTGGGCTGAAAATTTACCGACGACGGTCCGAGGCCAAGGGGGGCAGCCGGACAAGCCCCTCCGGACAGGCATGAAGGCCTGTGCTTGGAACTGCAGAGGGTTAGGTTCGGCGAAGACCTCTATAATTCCCTACATCCAATGGATGCTCCGCTTCTTTTACCCCAACCTTTTTTGCTTGTTTGAGTGTAAAACAGATCTTGATGTTGTTGTTAAGAAGCTCAGTCCTCTTAAGTTGTCTGTAGTGGGGGGGTAAGTTCTGTTGGTTTAAGTGGGGGTTTAGTTGTGTTTCAATATGCACCGTGTCAGGTGACTATGTTGTATGTTAGTGCCAATGTAGCTCTGTGTGAAGTGAATAAAATTGGGAGTATTTTGTGTTATTTTTGCTTTGTTTATGGACATCCAGATGTTCATAAGCGTAGGAATGTGTGGGAGGAAATTCAGCACATATGCGGCAAAGTATCACATCCATTAGTCATTTTGGGAGACTTCAATCAAGTGGAATATGTTGATAAAAAACTGGGTGGTTTGAGCTCAATCTAGGGAAGAATACTTTTTACCGAATGGAAAGCTCAAATGCAATTGCTTGATATCCCAACGTGGGGGTTAAAGCATACTTGGACAAATAATAGGAAAGACGAGGAGCTCATCATGGAAACACTTGATACAGCTTACTGCAACCACCACAATGTACAAAAGTTTCAAGAAGCATATGTTATGAACCTTAATTCCTATCCTCCTCTCAGATCATGGGCCGATTGTGTATCTAGATAAAGCAGAAAACAAAAATAGAAGGAAAAAGGTCTATCGCATTGAAATCTGGTCCCTCCAAATTGAGGAACTCATTGCTCTCCTCAACGAAAAAGGGCATGAAGGAGTTTCCAATGTAGGACAAGTCTTCCAAACAATCCGGAAGCTGAGCCAGCTAAGGGACTGTTGCAAACAGTGGTGTATCGATTGGGAAAAGAGGAGACCACATAACTTTGAGGAGGTGATTCATCAAACCCCTCAAGCCCAACTAGAACTGGAAGGGGTGGGCCTGGACAGTTCAGCTATCGCAGCATACTACCAGTCAATGTCAAAAGTGATGGAAGCAATTGCTCTTGCTTCTACCTATTGGGTGCAACGTGCAAAACTCAAGTGGAACCTGGAAGGTGATAGAATGACGAAGTTCTTCTTCAGACATTTCCTAGTGAAGAAACACCATTCTTTTATTAGGCAAATTCAAACGAAGGAGGACAAGTGGGTGGAAGAGGATGTGGAAATTATGGGCGAAGCAGTCACATATTTCAAAAATCTTTTCACCAAGCCGGAGAAAGCTCCCGTCTCGGTAGTAGATAGAACAGAACGCAAATTCCTCCAAAATTACAACAAGACGCTCCTCCCCCATCACATAACGACACTTACTCGACCTTTTCAGGAGGAGGAGATCTCCTTAGCCTTCCAACAGATGGGTGCCTTTAAAGCGTTGGGGCTGGATGGAATTCCTGTGGAGTTTTACAAAAAACTGTGGCCGATAGTGGGCCCTGAGGTTACGACTGCGGTTCTGCATATGCTTAACTCTGGGAAGCTCCTTAAGGAGATTAACTACACCAATATTACTTTAATCCCTAAGAAAGACAACTCGGAGTCTATGGGGGATTATCGACCCATTAGTCTGTGCAATGTGGCCTACAAATTGGTAAGCAAATGTTTAGTGAACAGACTTCGGAGGATTCTGAAGGGTATAATTGATGACACTCAAAATGCCTTTATCCTAGGCAGATTGATGAGTGATAGTTGCTTCGTTACTCATGAAGTACTTCATTACATTAAGGGGAATTGACAAGGACAAAAACTGGGAGCAATCAAGGTGGATATGCATAAGGCATATGACAGAGTTCGATGGGAATTTTTGAACAAGGTATTGGAAAAACTTGGGTTTCCGGCACATTGGGTGAAACTGATTATGGAATGCGTGATGAAAATTTAGGTATTCAATGCTTGTCAATGGCCAACCTTCTCCAACTTTCACTCTGGAAGCGGGGCTACGGCAAGGGGACACTCTATCCCCCTACCTCTTTATCCTGTGTCTGGATGCATCTAACCTCAAGATTGCTATGAACAGACGGCAAATTGCTGGCATAAAGGTAGCTAGAGGAAGCCCTGAGGTAACACATCTATTTTTTGAGGATGGCTCCCTCTTTCTCAGCGAGTTATTCGCCTTACATTGCCTAAATCTCAAAAATATCATTGATGAATTTCGCCTGATTTCAGGGCAAGTGATTAATGTCAATAAATCACATTTGATGGTTTCCCCAAATGTTACTGAGGAGGAGAAGGATGGATTGAGAGTCCTGTTTGGGTATCAAATGGAGGATTATTTCCAAAAATATTTAGGGATTCCACTTGTAGTGCAAAAGAATTGAACCACTCAGTTTGGTTTCATTATAGATGCTATCGAGAAACAACTACAGGGTTGGAAAGCTTCCTTACTCTCCCCTTCTGGCAGACTAATCCTCATTAATGTGGTATTATCGGCACTGCATAAACACATCTGGCTGATAAGGTGGATGCTCTGATGGTTAACTTCTTTTGGTTGCCAAGTAGTAATCGCAATGGCAACCATTGGGTGAGTAAAGAAACGCTTATGTCACCAAAGAGTAAGGGGGTCTTGGATTAAGAAGAACAGCTTAATGATACACTTCTCGTTAAACAAGCTTGGCACCTGGAGTATAAGAGAAACAATCTACTTGCAAGAATTTACAAGGCCAGATACAAGCAGTCTTCACCATTGGCGCTTGTTTCTTCTGAGCCAAAACGAGGATCCTCATGTCGGAACAGTCGTTGCAGAGCGGCAAAAAGTTTAAAGGGTGGAATAAGAATCAAAATCAACTCTGGGAAACAATGTTGCATTCTCACAGACAACTGCGTAGGATCGGAATCTCTGATTTTTAAAGAGGCTCAAGATCGAGCTATGTGGGGAAATAGGACGGGAGTGAGCTGAGAAGGGCTGGGGAAGGAGATTGGAATTTCAGGCTAGTTTGTCAACTTTTTACTGCTAATTCAGCTAGGGCAATCTTGGCGTATCCTGTGAGGGTTTTAGATGAAGAAAATGTCGTTTATTGGGGACTAACACAAAATGGGACATACCCAGTAAAATCGGGTTATTGGCACCTATGGGAGAAGGCAAATGAGAATGGTGCCTGGGGAAGGAAAGTATCATTACAAGAGGAAAGCAACTGGAAAAACATATGGCGCCTTAATGCCCACCCAAAGTGGAAGTTGCATGTTTGGAAAATCATCCAAAATGGTCTCCCTACGACAGATAAGAGGAGAGCATGGGACACCAGTGGCATTCTCCTCTGTACTCTCTGTGGTCAATCCTTGGAATCAACTCAACATATCTTCAAAGAATATGCACGGACTACGACTGTTTGGTTTGCTTCAAATCTGGGCATCATAAACCAGCAGCAGGTTGCAGTACCAATCAATACCTGGATCCACAACTGGCTAACTCTCATGTTCAAAAGGGGGGTGGAGGGTAACAAGATAGCCCAGGAGTTTCTGAGTCTGCTATGGAATATTTGGCTGAGCAGGAACAGGAAGGTTTTCAATAACTCTCTTCTAGGGGTGGCCATCGCAAACCTAAACCAAAACTTGAACCGCAAAACTGGTAAAACCAAACTGGTAAAAGCGGTTAACCGAATTGCTTTTTGTGTAAAAGCTATTAGGTTACCCAAACCGCTTTTACCGGTTTAGATTTAGGTTTAGGATTTCTCATAACGGTTAACCGCGGCTAACTAGTTTTAACCTTTAAAAAAAAACCTATTGAGTCTAACTGCCTTCTGTGAGTGTGACCGACTGTGCGTGCGTAGCTTCAATTAAAACCTGTGAATTTATTTTTTTAATTTTTATAGTAAATTTAAGCGGGAAATAACCCACATTTTTCCACCATATCTCTCAAACGTTATACTTGTCAATGAATGGATTGATGAATCATGAATGTATACTATAGGAAAAGCGAAACAGAGAGGGGGGGGGGGAAGTGGGAAGTGGGAACTGCTAACTAAGTGCTAACTATAATTATATGTGAAAGAACCCTAGAGGGGGGTGAATAGGGTTATAAAAATTTCTGCACAAATGCTCACTGGTAAATGACGTTAGGGTCTTAATCTTTTTAGAATAAGATTCAACTTAAAATAAACCAAAGTAAATAGAAATAAAGGAAAATAAAAGATAACTGAATAACCTCCTTTATTTCTTTGGAACAGAATGTAAACTGAATATGAACGTTCCTAAGGTGAACGTCCTTAGGGTTACAAGCAAACAGATTGTCGAGTACTTCGAACAAGATTTCTTGAAACACGCACCAACCATAGATTTGGTGCAAACACTAATCGATCCTAAGTCCGTCTAGGAATCAATTACAACAACACAAATCAAAACCTAAGTCCGTTAAGGAATTGATTACACTCAAACACAATCCTCACAAAAGAAAACACTTCTATCTACTCAAAGAAAGAATACAAAACAGAGCTCTCTCTGTTTTTCACACACACCCGATTTCTTCCGTGAAATCGTCAACTCTCTTCATTCTAGAGGTCTTCTATTTATAAGTGCAGTGCATGAGTAGAATAGAGACGTTTGAGTTTGACTCCTTCCTGATTCTTTCCTTTATCGTGATTTGCCTTGCTTCCTAATCTACGTTATCTCCTTGCAAGATTTCCGGAAAGTTTCAATCATATCTTATCATATCTTCTTTCCATTTTCTTGATCAATTGTTCCCTACAATAAAAATAGTTACAATTAACTAGTCTGGTTAGAAAAGGATAGAAAAAAACAGATATAAATCTTTCCAGAAATTTTCCAGAAAACTTCCCTATTTTCTGCTTTTATTTATTTTTCACGACAAAGCTTCTCGCCTGAGGTGAATGTCCTTATGATGCCTTGAGTGAAAGTCCTTATGATGCCCTAGGTGAATGTCTTTCTGCCTTCTTTGAGATTTCTTTCCTTGCGCATCATATCTTTTCTCGCTATGCAAATTTTGGCTTTCATTCAAAACTGATCCAATCGCCAAAGTCCTTGTCAACGTCCTTGAGGGGTTCTAACAATCTCCCCCTCTTTGATGAAAGGCAAAATTCATTCGCATCACTTCTCCCCCTTTTTGACTTTTATCAAAAAGTCTAGAGAGCTCCCCCTTAATATTGTGACCATCTCCAATAATCTGCAAGACTCAATGAAGTTGTTAGTCCTAAGAGAGGGTGATCCCCCTCAATATGTGCCATAAAAATAATCAATAACACTGCTATTTGAGTAGATCCATTTGTCAAGGTCCTTGATTCTAGGTCTGACAAGGTCCTTGAGGGGTTCTTATTGCTGATATAAGTAATGTCTTTGAGTGCTCCAAGCTCCCTTAAGCATCCACTCTCCTGGATGCTGAATATACCTGCAAAATCATTAGACACCCTTCCTCAAGCCATAATTGACATTAAATTTTGGTTCTTGACTACTAGTAACAACCATGTTAGGAGGTCTTTTTCCTTTTGGAACCCAAACTTGTACAATTTTAGAACGATAATGGTTGAAGTAGTGAGATTTACCATATTTGCTTTTGGGAAGAGATGAATGACCTTGATATCTTTTCCTAAGATAGTTGTATAGTTCTTGGTGCCATGAGTGAAATCTGTGGCCTTGGTACTGCTCATTAAGGTCCTTGTGTCGTCCTTGGTGTCTGGTTTTGATAGCTTGTCCTTGCGAGATAGAATGTCCTTGATGACAATTTCGCTCCTTAACAGGGGGCTTTCATGCCATTTTCCAAGGTTTTCTTGTTGCTCGGTTGCCTCAGTCAGAGACTTGTGACAATCATCAAGGTTGGCCTTGAGGTCTAGTATTTTAGCTTTGAGAATGTTGACCCTGGAGGTAAGCCCTTCACATAATTTCTCCAACTTCTCATTGGACTCTTTCAGGCCTTTGTTGGTTTCTTTTAGTGACCTAATCTCGTTTAAATGCTTGGTCTCCCGTCCAACAAACTTTAAAAGGCATTTTCCCTAGTACTTTTTAGGATAAGTGAGGAGATCATCAAATGTTACCTCCCTTGATTCATCCTCGTCATTGTCCTGGTAGTCATCATTGGCTGCACCAACTTCCTCTGTGTCGCTGGTGTCTTTTCTCATGATGCAATGACTAGTACTCTCCTCATCATCACTCCAAGTGGCCATTAGGGCCATATGATTTATCTTTTCTTTGTTCTTTCTTTGGTAGGGACAGTCCTTGATCAAGTGATCTGGGTCACCACAAAAAAAAAAAAAAACAAGAGAGTGAGTTAGCTCTATTATTTGATGAGTCATTACCTCTTTGGTTGATGCGTTTAGATGAAGGTCTTCTGGAGGTATGACTTTTCTTGTACGATTTCTTGAGTTCCTTGGCCATCAAGGCCAAGATCCTGTCCTTATCATTGTTGTTAGGACAAGAGATGTCCTTATGGGCTACTTCTTCCTTTTCATTTTGCTCTTCCTAGAGACGCATTTCGTGAGCAAGAAGCTTTCCAATGAGGTCATCTAATTGGAGGGTTTCAACATCGTGAACTCCCTCTATTATAGTGACCTTTGATTCCGAATTCTTTCTTGGAAGACATCTGAGGACCTTGTGAACTTTTTCTTCATTGGATTACGTTTTCCACAAGGACTTTAGATTGTTGACTATGACATTGAATCGTTTGTACATGTCCTTGATGGATTCTCCATTCTTCATTTTGAAGGATTCATAGTGCTTGACATAATTGTCGAGCCTTATTTTTTGAACTTGGCTCGTTCCTTCATATGTGGTCACTAAGGTATCCCACGCCTGTTTAGCTGTATCACAACCAAAGACAAATTCAAACTCAATAGAATCAAGTCCACATTAAAGGATATGTAAAGCTTTAACATTTTTATCCGCCTTTTCTGCTTCTTTGGCAGTATATTTGGATCTATCTTTGGGTTTCGTGATTTCTTTTTTTGTGATCATGGGGACAAAGTCTCAATTCTCAATTCTGTCCCAAAGGTCATAGTCTTGATCCATGATGAATGTCTTCATACGCTTCTTCTAGTGGGCAAAGTTTGATCCTCTAAATAATGGGGGACTATTTAAACAACGTCCTTGCCCTATATCACCATCTTTGATCACATCCATGATCTTTTCCACAGAGCGGTTAGTCTCTTCTTGAGTAGACATGCTCTGATACCACTTGAAAGAACGCTAGAGAGGGGGTGAATAGGGTTATAAAAATTTCTGCACAAATGCTCACTGGTAAAGGACGTTAGGGTATTAATCTTTTCAAATTAAGATTCAACTTAAAATAAACCAAAGTAAACAGAAATAAAAGACAATAAAAGATAATTGAATAACCTCCTTTATTTCTTTGGAACAAAATGTAGACTGAATATGAACGTTCCTAAGGTGAATGTCCTTAGGGTTACAAGCAAACAGATTGCCGAGTACTTCGAACAAGATTTCTAGAAACACACACCAACCACAGATTTGGTGCAAACACTAATCGATCCTAAGTCCGTCTAGGAATCTATTACAACAACACAAATCAAAACCTAAGTCCGTTAAGGAATTGATTACACTCAAACACAATCCTCACAAAACACTTCTTTCTACTCGAAGAAAGAACACAAAACAAAGCACTCTTTGTTTTTCACACACACCTGATTTCTTCCGTGGAATCGTTAACACTCTTCATTCTAGAGGTCTTCTATTTATAAGTGCAGTGCATGAGTAGAATAGAGACGTTTGAGTTTCACTCATTCCTGATTCTTTCCTTCATTGTGATTTGCCTTGCTTCCTAATCTGCGTGATCTCCTTGCAAGATTTCCGAAAAATTTCAATCATATCTTATCATATCTTCTTTCCAATTTCTTGATCAATTGTTTCCTACAATAAAAATAGTTACAATTAATTAGTCTGGGTAGAAAAGGATAGAAAAAACAAATATAAATGTTTCCAGAAATTTTCCAGAAAACTTCCCTGTTTTCTGCTCCTATTTGTCTTTCACGACAAAGCTTCTCGCCTGAGGTGAGCGTCCTTATGATGCCTTGAGTGAACGTCCTTATGATGCCCTAGGTGAATGTCCTTATACCTTCTTTGAGATTTCTTTCCTTGCGCATCATATCTTTTCTGGCTATTCGAATTTTGGCTTTCATCCAGAACTGATCCAGTCGACAAGGTCCTTGTCAACGTCCTTGAGGGGTTCTAATAATATGAAATTATGAATTGCTAACTGGGAGCTAACTAAGTGCTAACTATAACTGGGAAGTGGGAACTTGCCTTTTAATTTATTTTTTTTAATCACACCTTTTAATTTGTAATTACTTTGTTTTTAGGGTTTGGTTTAAGTTTTCTGATTTTAAGCTAACTAAGTGCTATAATTATGAATGTGGACCGAACCGTGTAAATTTCGGTTTGGTTTAAGTTTCTTGATTTTAAATACGGTAAACTTTTTCCAAATTGTGGTTTCGAGGTTTGGTTTAAATTTCCATATTTCAAAAGCGGTTAACCGTAATGTGGTTAACTGCATAATGCGATTTCGGTTTAGGTTTCCAAAATCCAAAAACCTCAAAAGCGGTCAACCGCATTACGGTTAAACGCGATTGAGGTTAACCGGTTTTGGCCACCCCTACTATCTTCCACCTATCCGAGAAGTTTTCAATTGGGTCAAATAGGATTTAATTAATTTGCTGGAATACCAAGAGAATCATACTGGTGTGAGACAACAGATTACAGGTATAAATCTAGAGACAGGTTCAAACATGAGGGGCACTTTCAACTAGTTGTTGGGAGAATGGGGGATTTTTCAAGGGAGTTATGTTAATGATGTAGCGTGGGATAGAAATTCGCTTCAGGGAGGGATAGGTTGGGTTCTGAAAAGGGGGACGACTAGTCTTGGGCAAGGATCAGCACGCATCTTGGCTCTGTCAGCGTTTCAATCGGAGCTACAGGCTGTGGAGGGAGTTCTGACGGATGCTAATCGGAGAGGTTTAAAGAGAATTCGTATTGAAACAGATGCAACTCAAGTCATCACAGCCTTCCGAAACCCTACTAGTGTAAACCCAATCTATGGCAATCTGTTAGGGACTTGTAAAACTCTGCTTTTAAATTTCGAATGTTGTGTTGTCACTAAGGTAAGTAGGGATGATGTTAAGGAAGCACACACTCTAGCCCAGAGGGCTAAGAGGGAGACCTTCCTTAGTAGTTAGAGTTCTGTTTCTGTTTTCTGTCTTCCCTTACCCAAAAAAAAAAGCTATTGTTGCAGATAAATATTGGGTTACCCTTGCTACACTATTTGAGCTACAAATTTACAAATAAGCAACCCAACACCTTTAAATACATTTCTTGTCCAAGTCTTCTTATTTCCAAGTCATCTTTCAAAGAATCTCATGCCTTCACATCCGATTTCTCTCTCTTTCTTTTCCAATCCCTGAGCAATTGCATTTTTGTTCTTATGCCTGGTGTCGTGTCCTCAAACTCAACCGCCTCACCATCACCACTGTGTCTTCTGCCAGGTGCTGTCGTGTCCTCCGCCTCATCATCCTCAAGTACTTCTGCACCGTCTTTCTTCTTCTTCTTCTTCTTCTTCTTCTTCTTCTTCTTCTTCTTCTTCTTCTTCTTCTTCTTCTTGCTATCGTACGTTGTTGTTGTTCGGTTTTTTTATTTTGAATTGGAGGAAGCTCGAGACAGGATTGAGATAATCGGAGCTTCCGCCATGTATCTCACTGCCAAGAGCTTCTTATTTCTGCCATTGTTGCTCCTCTACTTCTGATTTAGGGTTTCGTGATTTTTCTCATTTTCTCTATGTTGATTCTATGTGCTATGGTTCTAGTGATGTAAATGAATTTGAAATTTGATTGTACATCACTGAATTCTTAATATTACGGTTTCTCAATTTTAGAGATACGAATTGGAGTCGAAGATTTGAATTTTATTTGCAATTTTTCTCAATTTCTTATCATGTTTAAACATCACTTAAATCACTTCTTGATCTGGTGAAATTAGTCACTTTGGTTGTTCGGTATCAGGTTTCCTTTATGTGTGTTGTTTTCTTGTCAAGTTAACTTAGAGTACCATTTTATCAATTATCAAGGTGTGTCCATTTTCAAGGTTTAATAAATATGTAAATAATGGTGATAGTTAAAATGGGAAGGAGAAAGTATGCTCCCCCCCCCCCCTTCATTTATTTGCCCCAAAAGTTTTCTATTTTTCTGAAAGTAATAAAAAAAGGGATACTTTCGCTAATTATTAAAACTTGCTTTGAACAATATTGAATGACAAGTTACATGAAAATTCAATTTTATGTGTTTATAGGGCCACCTTGTTGTAATTAACACAACAAATGTTGATACCACTTTTGCAAATAGATCAGATGTAAATTTAATTTAATTTTCTTTTCTAGCATTAGTCTAGTACTTACGCAAATGGAATTGTAAAGGAGAATTCCACAAAAAAGTTGCTCCACAAAACTCAAAGCCTAAAACCTTAGAAACCATAAGGACTGCAGTGTAACCTGCTAGTCACACTAAGTATAGAGGTCTCTACTTCGAATCTCAATCCTTACAAAACGTTTAACACAGGTTATGCTAAGTAACATGTAATATCCTAGTTACATTAAGCCCATATGACTCCACTTCGGATTGCACCTCCATCCAATTTTGCAATATGGATTAGATCTACAGGTGTAATTTAACCTGTCGGTGTAGACACTGGATTTTGTCTCCTGTTTGTGTAGTATATTGTAACTTTTTATTATGTTTTAGTTTAGATTACGAATCAAATCAATTAATGATGTGATAGTATACGTCCTTACATCTCCACAAAAATCCCAAAAAGCCCTCAACGTTTCATCCATTTCTAATATTCGCATTAGTTAATTACGCGAATGGAGAATGTTTCGTAGGGTGAACTCCCCCGGCGATGCCTACAGACGGTTACATTAATAGCCTAACAAACTCGTTTTTGGTTCCATCTTCTTATCACGATTCAAGCTTCATGGTGTTAGCTTTGATTGTGTCTCCCTTAACAAATAATAATTGAGTTAGATATATACTCTGTTAACCATTATCCTTCATTATTTTAAGCACCCCAAAACCCATGTAAATACCTACTTCATCAAATCGAAATCCTTACCCCATAATCTCCTTAACGCATTAACACTACAAAGATTATTTTCGACACCTTCATTCAAAACTCAATATTGGGCAGAGTATTCAATCCTCGAGCTGGTAGAGTTTCAACCCCTTCATTCAAGTTCACGACCCACCAGACAGGCATACGGTGAGCTGCCTTCGAACCAACTCAACACCAGTTATCCGGTGTTAATTATTCACCCACAAAGCTGGTAGAGTTTCAACATTTGTCCAATGTTCATGCAACCTCAACACTAGCCACATGAAATCGTTTCCAAGTGTCTACCGAGTCAACTTAGTCACTTTGAAAGGTGGATCATCACTTCGAAAAGTGGTTCCTTCATCAAGTCTACTCGGTTGCTGTGAAAGGAGGCTTGTCACTCCGAAAAGTGGTTCTTTCATCAAGTCAACTCAGGCACCCCAAAAGATGGCTCACCGCTTCGAAAAGCGGTTCCGTAATCAAGTGAACTCAGTCACCCCAAAGGTGGTTCATCGCTTTAAAAAGTAGTTCCTTATTCAAATCAACGCAGTCGCTCCAAAAGGTAGCTCATCGCTCTGAAGTGATTCCTTCATCAAGTCAACTCATTCACCTCGAAAGGTGGCTCCGAAAACAGTTCCTTAATTAATTCAACTCAATCACCCCAAAAGGTGGCTCGTCACTCTGAAACGCGGTTTCTTTCATCAAGTCATTTCAGTCGCTCCAAAAGGTGGCTCTTTGCTCCGAAAGATGGTTCATCCATGAGGTTAGCCCAGTCAATCATCTTTTGATCAATACGCTCAAGATCATGAATAAGAGAAGTAAATGCATTCAAGTGTTGTTGGACATGGGTACCTTTGGCTATCTTAAAAGAATAAAGTCATTCCTTTAATTTATGTGTATTTTGTTGGTGATGCTCTTCGTCATGTAGAGTTGTTCCAACTTGTTCCATAAATCCATAGGTGTCTCCATGTCAAGAACCTCCTATAGCACATTCGATGCCAAACACAGTTGAATGGTTGGTAGAGCTCACTTTTCAAGATCATCAAAATTTTTGATAGCGTTCTTCTTCGCCTTCTTATCAACCACCCTACCAGCGTCAACCATAGAACTAGATTTCTTAAGGAACTCATTAAGAACTATCCACAATCTATTATGCAGCAATGTTGCCTTCATCTGAACCTTATAAAGGTTGAAATTGATCTCTCCATCAAACTTAGGAATTTCAACCTTCATGTTAGAACTCATCCTTGATACCAAAGCTCTGATACCACTTGTTAGTAAATATGTGTAATGCCCAAAGCTGGTTAATCCCGAGATTACTCACTAGTTAGCAAGTAACCCTGAGATTAGCGCAGCAGGATCTCCGACTTGGGGTATTACCGCCGTCCATGTAAGTAGACAAGGCAACCCAAAACAATCAACACAAACACCATACACAACCATACATACAACTTAAATAAATTCATACTGCACTTACAACTCCTTAACATCATAATCAACAACTCCAAATAAAACACAACTTAAGGTTTACATCCATTCATCAAAATATTTAAAACCATCCATTTTTCCAAAAGGGATAACTTCATCATCATCATCCAAGCGAGAGGGTTCTTATTCTTGTTACCGAATGCCAACCTTAAACTGGAATGGACACCTCAATTGCTACTTCGGACCTGAGAGCTTGTAGCCCTTGGGGGAAGTAGTTCCTAAAACAAAAAATAGAAAACTTCGCAAATGAGTTGGCTAGACTCAGTATACATACTCCTACAGTGTAAACTTTCATAGTTCATTTTATTTCGCGCATTTTGAAATTCTTTTGAAAATGGAAAACGCAATCATGTTATAAAAACCTTAAATAGCCAAGGAAAAAAATAACCATTATCATCATAAATATCGTCATCATCATCATCATCATCATAGACCTCAATATAGACCTCATCATAGACACTAGCCAGGTCGCATGAAAGATACTCGTCGACATTGAAAGTACCTCAAGTGCGGTTAGCACAATATAACAATAGACCTGATCATTGAAAGAATGAAAATCATAACTTTTCCATAAGTTAGACATCATGAAATCATCAGCATAAATCATCATCATCATCAAAACATGCTTGTTGAAGGGTAGACAATATGCGTACCTTGAGAGTGTAGGACCGGGGTCGAGTAAACTCGCGTGGGCAAGGATCTCGAACGTTGATTGGCAACGACCATGACGTGGAGGAAAAAGAGACATAAAATATGAAATTAGTTTTTGATTCAATAAAAAGGGAGCTTCTAAAGTAAGTAGAAAGAGTTTGGAAGTCAAAGATGGAAAATGGGAAAATTCAAATTTTTCTGCATTTCGTATTTTGGTTGTGCCTCCATGTAGAAGCCTCAGAAAATTCTATAATAGGACTTTCCGGAAATGGAAAATTATGTTCTACAACTTATCCGACATGGCTAGATGCTGAAAAGGCTTGGAAGGGCTCGGAAATAGGCATTTTATATTCTGGTTCACTACAAAATTTCCGGCAGTGAACATGGTGAACATGATGAACATGGGGGTTTTCGCGGATGTATAACCTCTTGAGTACAAGTTGGAACGGGGCAAACAAGTAGTCTATGGAAAGCTTGTGGATCATACTACAAGCCCAAATGGTTACTTTGGACTTTTAAAAACTTTAATACCTCCAAAAGTGGTCCCAAACAGGGATAACTCAAGTTCGTAATATAGTTTTGGGGGCTTCTTTAAGGGGGCATAACTTGAGTTCTAGACATCGGTTTTGGGGGAATTAAAGCTCGACATGAAACTTACATGAGAGGCTATCAAAAGACGTGATTTCTTTGGCCTCGGGACACTTAAGACATCATCATACATAGCCTTCATACATCCTTGCTCAACACACTTGTTTACAACTTAAGTTTGACAACTTGTTGTGAAACAAGATATATTTTGACATGTACTGCCTCAATTACATACCCAAATTAGTGAGTGTTCTCCTCTTTTACGTAAACCACAAGAGTAACCACCAAAGTGATCAAAACGTCACAAAGGTACCACTTTCAACATCACTTTTTCTGCACAATTCTTATGGTCTGAATTAGTAGAGAGATTTGGAGAAAGCATTGGACCTCTTCTACACCAAATTGGGAAAGAGATCACTCTGTATTAAGATACAGACAGTGTGACTGTTTACTATACAAAATTGAAGAAACTGTGGGAAGATATGAATGCATATTCTGACATTCCTATATGTGGGTGCACTAAGACTTGTGAGGCACTCAAAAAGATTCTGGAAATTGGAGAGAAGAAGAAATTGGTACATTTTTTAGTTCATCTAAATGATCAATATGATTCCATCAGAAGTCAAATACTTCTACAAGATCCTCTGCCAAGTATAAACAAAGCTTATGCTATGATTCAAAGAATTGAAAAACAAAGGTAAGTTTTTGGTAGTATTAGCTCTATTAAAGAATTTGTTGCAACCACAACTAGGCCTCTTAGAGAGGCAGACACTAGG
The DNA here is from genome assembly GCA_029582165.1 of Portulaca oleracea. Taxonomy (NCBI): domain Eukaryota; kingdom Viridiplantae; phylum Streptophyta; class Magnoliopsida; order Caryophyllales; family Portulacaceae; genus Portulaca; species Portulaca oleracea. The sequence continues at coordinate 18,770,056 of CM055882.1, read as the reverse complement.
GGTGTTCACGGGGCGGGTACCCGAACCGATTGGATAATTTTTCCGGGTACCTGAAAATTCGGGGCGGCCAAACCCTCGAACCGTAAACGTATCCGAAACTATCGGGTACCCGAAATTTTCGGGGCGAATACCGATTAACCAAAAAACCTGATTAATTATAATCATATGAGTTTCCAATTTTTATTTTTAATTTGTAATTATTAATTAACACTCCAACAACAAAAAATATTTCAAAAATGTTCTAAAACTGGGCCAGCAGAACCACTGGAACTGAGTTTCCATACGTTTTGAGTTTTTGGAGGATTTGGAATTGGAGCACTGAGCGCCAACATTAACATAAATTAGGGTTTTTTCTAGATTAAAATTTGGGCCTGAAAAAGTGGATTGGAGATTGGAAAAAGATAGGCAAAAATTAAATCTAGACGTAAATGTTAAAATTAATTTCGGGTAATTCGGGTACCCGAAAACGTCTAGGGGTCGATCCGTAATTGAACCGATTAACCGAAAAATATTCTGGGGCGGGTACCCGACCCGATTAAAATTGGTTTTTCCAGGGCGGGTACCCTATTTTTATGACCGGGTAGCGGGTTTCCGGATCGGGTTTTTCAGGGCGATTATTAATGAACACCCTTAGCAAACACATCAGGAGATTTCTTTTCAAAAGGAGAGGGAAGGGGGAAGGTTGATAACAAGAAAAACAAAGTTGCCTTGTACTGTACTTATTGCAAGAAACAAGGACATTCTATTGATCAGTGTTTTAAGTTGATTGGATATCCGAAGTGGTATGATAAATCAAGAATAAATAAAGGGAGAGTTGTTGGGAATGTTACTAACACATAAATTGAAATCACACCCCTGGATGATCAAGAAAACAGCAACACCAATGTCAATCAGTTGGATACAAGTATGATACAGACTTTGGTAGCTCAGGAGATGATGGAATGGATGAAGGGTAAGCAAGACTTTAGCAACAATGGGTCTAGTAGTGGCTCTGACTCAGCCTTTGCACAATTTGTTGGTAAGTCCACAAGCTTGCTCTCATTCTAATGTTGATTCTGCTGTTAATAGTGAAATCTTGAGTTCTTCAATTGTCGATACTGGAGCCAGTGATCATATGTGTTTCAATCCCAAACTCTTTTCTCATTTATCTCATATTTATAAACCTACCCTCATCACTCTACCTGATGGAACTCTCAAAAATGTTTCACAAACTAGTCACATGCAGCTTACCTCTCATTTAAACCTCAAGAAAGTCCTTTTTGTTAGGACTGTTCATATTCCGGTTCGGATCAGTTGATCCAAAAAAATCGGACCAAAAACCCCGACCAAACCCGGACCGAACGGTAATCGGTCCAATCTTCGGTCCAAATTTTTATGTTTTCGAGTTTCAGTCCAGGTCGGTTAAAACCCGGAAAAATCCAAACCGGGACTGGAAACCAAATTATTACAAAATTTAAATTTTAATCAAAAAAAATATTCATAATATTATAGGCATTAATCAAGCATATCAAAATATTATCACCCTAAAAAAAACATTATATTATAATTCAATGGCCCCTCCCCTTTAAATTAGAAAGATAAATATCCTGACATACATTCGTCCTAGTCTAACTTTGCATAAATTCATGTAGATAGTTGAAATAACCCTAGAGGGGGGGTGAATAGGGTTGTATAAAAATTCTATACTTAATCAACACAAATTGGTTAATAACACTTTTATAAACTGAATAAAACTTCTTTATTGATTGAATATAATGTGCTAAAATAGAAGGATGTTACAACTCGGCTCAATTGAGGATCGTGAGGTCCTCAACAGGCTTACGGGAGTAGAGGACTTCACAGATGTCTTCTGCACTTGAGGCCTCACAGAAGAAGCGATTGCAAAGGGGGAACAACCTTAAAGCGAGAACACTTTCTCACTTTAAATACACTATCTTAGAGGTCCTCACTAGAACACTCACTGGCTACAAAACTCACCACTCAATATAGTGGCTACAACTCAGAATATTATCACTCCAATATTCCTACAACTCGGAACTTTCTAACCAAAGTTCCTACTATGATTTTCTTGCTTGGAAATCTTGGTTTTTCTTGGAAGAGGTTGCTAGTAAATATATGCTTGAGAGCTCTAGACAGCAACGACTACTTTCCTTCAACAAAGATTGTTTCCTTTCTTGTATTGGTCTTCAATCTTCCATATATTTTGCAATTACCACGATTTTCTTCCTTTCCTTTTAGTATCTGAAAATGGTATAATCTGTTATAATATAAATTCAGAAACGGAAGGAATAGAATAAGATTAGGATATGGAAAAACTTCCCTGATTTAATTTTGACAAACAAAATCTTCGCACTGGAACTGGAGGTCCTCATTGCTGAATGCGGTGAGGTCCTCAGATAGCATTGAGATTCTTCATTCTACTTCCTTGATTGAAGATTGTTTCCTTTCTTGAGAGAGATTTTCAATCTTCTCATTTAGGCAGTTGTTTCTTTCTCTTAATTAAAAACTGATTTTATATCTTCAAAATCTCTTAATTAAAAAAATGTAAATAAAATCAGATTAGAGATTATGAGAAAGATATAGATCACTAGGGAAGATAAGGGATATTTATATAAAGGAAACTTCCCTGAATTTATATCTTCGAATTTTTTCTTTCAATCAAAAGTATTACGGATGCAATGGAGGTCCTCACGTAGACTGTAGTGGAGGTCCTTAGAGGGCAATAGAGTTTCTTCAATCTCCCCCCCTTTTTGTTTGAAAGACAAAATTTTCTTCGTGGTCCTTTTCTATAGATACACAGTACATAGTAGAGCAATGCAACAAACTTAATTCTCCCCCTTTTTGTCTTTCAGACAGAAATGAAACAGGAGAGTACAAGCACTAAGATGTGTTTCCAAAATAAAAGGAGGAAGAGCGAAGGAGAAGGAGGGATAGGAGGAAAAGAAATGATTAGGAAAAGAAATGATAAGGTACCCGAGAGGACATGCTGATGAGGACATCAAAGGTCCAAGCACGCAGCGAGTTGACGAACCTGGGAGGAGGAGAGAGACCACATGTAGGGAGGATGGATGATAGGACTCCCCCTCAATTTGACAGCTTGTGCATAGGTTGAGGTCCTCATGATAGAAGGCTCCCCCTCGAATGGTGCGTGTGGCGTTGTTTCGCGTCCTTCCCAATGTCTAAGATCTTGTCTTGGGTTTTGTCTCCAAAGGTCACTCTTCCATTCTTGTTGATTTTCAGTTTGTAGAACTTGGTTGGATCTCTGGTAATGTATCTGAGGCATACCTGCAATAGAGGACACCATACCTTTCTTGGTCTCTGACCAAGGATGAGATCTTTGCAATGAGGTCTTTGGGACCCAAATTTTAGTAATGCACGGAGGTTTAGTTCCTTTAGACAGGGGAGTTGGTGAGGTTCTTATTTTAATTTCTGTTGAAGGTCCTCTATGATAGCTTTCTCTGAGAGGCGGAATATTTGGGATAGGAAGGAGAGGTCCTTTGTTGGTATGGAAGGGAGGACTTTTGGACCGATAGTTTTTGAGAGGCGGTGTATTGGGTGTGGGAAGAAGAGGTCCTCTGGGAGGATGATTTGTAGGAACTTTGGTCCGAGGTTGAGAAGAGGGGTTGTGGAGACTGGTTTGCTTTAGTAAGGAAGGGAATTAGTGACTGCCTCATTGGATAATTGAGTGATGGTTTTATAGCAGTCTTTGACCTCAAGAGATAGTCTATTGCTTTCTGTGGACAGGAGGTCATTTTGAATGTTCAGGCTTTCTATGGCCTCATTGAGACTTTGAACATGGTTGGTAAGGTGCTTGATTCTTTCTATCAAGGACTTAGAGTATTTAAAAAGATGCATACACTTATGAGAATGATGTAATGGTGAAAGATTAAGGAGGTCATCAATGTTTACCTCAACATGAGATGAGGTTGGATCTTGATCCTCACTTGTGTTTGACATCAGACATACATTTGTTATTTCTTCTACCTCACTGTGGCCTTCATTGGAATCACTATCACTCCATGTTGCCATCATTGCCTCATGGTTATGTCGTTGAGGTCGACTGTTTCTCTTGTCTTTGTTTCTTCTGGCGTGAGGGCAGTCCTTCATAAGGTGTTTTGAGCTGCCACAAACAAAACAAGTAAATGGGCCAGCATCTTTTCTTAATGAAGACTTACCTTTTGAGGTTGCTTTTCTGTTTTGTCCATCCTTGATGTATCCTCGAAAGGTTGGATTTTTCTTGTATAATCTTTTGAACCCTCTAGCCATCATTGCCATTGTATCTTCCTCCTCATCATCATCTGACTCACTGTCAGATTTACATACTTCCTTGAGGGTAATTTCCTAGGGTTTTGAGAGGTCATTCAATTGGATCTCATAGGCCAATAGTTTTCCAATGAGTTCCTCCAATTTGAGGGCCTTGAGATCTTAAGCTTCTTCAATGGCTGTGACTTTTGGACCCCATTTTTTTCTAGGCAGGCATCAGAGGACCTTTCCAACTTGTTCCTCATTTTGGTAGGTTTTTCCCAGAGATATGAGGTGGTTGGTGATGTTGCTGAATCTTTTGAACATCTCTTCAATAGTCTCATTTTCCTTCATTCTGAAGGCCTTATACGTTTGGACAAGGATATCTACTTTGGTGTCCTTGACTTAACTTGTGCCTTCATATGAGGTTATCAAGTAATCCCAAACCTGTTTCGCAGTTTCACAATTAGATATACGTTCAAAATCATTCGAATTTAAACTGCAACAAATCAAGTTTAGGGCATGAGTATTTTTTCTCAATGGCTCCAACTCTTTCTTGGTCATTTCAGATCTTTTCTTTGGGACATCTTGACCAGCACTGTTCTTCTCCGTAGGAGTGGGATAATCTCCCTCGGTAACCACAGTCCAGAGGTCCTCATCTTGGTCCTTGAGGAAGACCTCCATTTGTCATTTCCACGACCTGTAGTTTTCTCTAGTAAGTAGTGGAGCTATTGTCCATGAGCGTCCTTGAGGAGCTTCATTTGTGTTGATAGCGGTCATGATCTTTTCCACGAGTGGTTAAACTCTTGAATTTGTGGACCCGCTCTGATACCTATTGAAATAACCCTAGAGGGGGGTGAATAGGGTTGTATAAAAATTCTGCACTTAATCAACACAAATTGGTTAATAGCACTTTTATGAACTGAATAAAAATTCTTTATTGATTGAATATAAAGTGCTAAAATAGAAGGAGGTTACAACTCGGCTCAATTAAGGATCGTGAGGTCCTCAACAGGCTTACGGGAGCAGAGGACTTCACAGATGTCTTCTGCACTTGAGGCCTCATAGAAGAGGCGATTGCAAAAGGGGAACAACCTTAAAGCGAGAACACTTTCTCACTTTAAATACACGACCTTAGAGGTCCTCACCAGAACACTCACTGGCTACAAAACTCACCACTCAATATAGTGGCGACAACTCAGAATATTATCACTCCAATATTTCTACAACTCAGAACTTTCTAACCAAAGTTCCTACTATGATTTTCTTGCTTGGAATTCTTGGTTTTTCTTGGAAGAGGTTGCTAGTATATATATGCTTGAGAGCTCTAGACAGCAATGACTACTTTCCTTCAACAAAGATTGTTTCCTTTCTTGGATTGGTCTTCAATCTTCCATATATTTTACAATTACCACGATTTCCTTCCTTTCCTTTTAGTATCTGAAAAAGGTATAATCTGTTATAATATAAATCCAAAAACGGAAGGAATAGAATAAGATTAGGATATGGAAAAACTTCCTTGATTTAATTTTTACAAACAAAATCTTCGCACTGGAACTGGAGGTCCTCATTGCTGAATACGGTGAGGGCCTCAGATAGCATTGAGATTCTTCATTCTACTTCCTTGATTGAAGATTGTTTCCTTTCTTGACAGAGATTTTTAATCTTCTCATTTAGGCAGTTGTTTCTTTCTCTTAATTAAAAACTGATTTTATATCTTCAAAATATCTTAATTAAAAACTGTAAATAAAATTAGATTAGAGGTTATGAGAAAGATATAGGTCTCTAGGGAATATAAGGGATATTTATATAAAGGAAACTTCCTTGAATTTATATCTTCGAAATTTGTCTTTCAATCAAAAGTATGACAAAAGTATGACGGATGCAATGGAGGTCCTCACGCAGACTGTAGTGGAGGTCCTTAGAGGGCAGTAGAGTTTATTCAATGATTAAATTTTAGCCAACATTGTATGTATTTATGTTTGATTACAAAACCTTAATATTATTATGTATTCTACCATATTATTATATCATTTTAAATTTTTATAATTCATTTTTTCCTAAAATTTTCCACCGTAGTTCCATATACAATAACGTATAATACAAAAAGAAAATGGAGTTTCTAAAAAAGGACATACATTAATTAACTAATCAATCATTTTACAAATTTTAATAGAAAATTTTCCAAAATATCTCAACTGGTCCAAACTAATCTGGGTTGGTCCGGTCCAAATACTAACTGGGTTGGTCTATTTTGAGACAAGTTGTTTCCGGTCTAGTCTTTGGTCCAAAGTTTTTGCTATTTTGGGTTTCGGTCCAGTCTGATCTGGTTCGGGTTCGACCCAATGAACACCCCTACTTTTTTGTTCCAGAATTCAAGTATAACCTCATTTCTGTTAGTCAATTGGTTACTGATTACAACCTATGTCTCACCTTTTATCCTAATACTTGTATATTCCATGACCTTACAACTAATAAGGTTGTTGCTATAGCCCCAAGAGAAGGTGATCTATACAAGTTACATTCAATAACTGATGAAAGGGTCAATGAAAGCTCTAGCAGATTCATACCTCAGTCTATAGATAAACCTAGATTTTCTTCTAAGCTTTCTTGTTTTTCATATAACGTTATCAATTCTACTGTTGATACTTTTCATGCTCGTTTTGGGCATACTTCCTTGTCAAAGATGAAACCCCTAATTGTAATATCCAAATTCTTGATAAATACAATTGTGTTGTTTGCATTCTTGCAAAATCACATAGATTACCTTTTAATATAAGCTCTATTACTACTCAATCTCCTTTTGAGTTGATTCACATGGATTTATGGGGGCCATACAAAACCACTACTCATTCTAGAGCAAATTATTTCTTAACCTTGGTGGATGACTTTAGTAGATGCACTTGGACTATACTTCTTCGAAGTAATGATCAAGCTGCTCATACTATCATTGATTTTTAAAAAATGATCAAGACTCAGTTTAATATGAAAATTCATCAATTCAGAACGAATAATGGTACATAATTGATCAATGCTACTTATTTGAATTTTTTTCAAGAAAGGAATTTTAATACAAAGATCTATGGTTAAAATTCCCGAACAAAATGGGGTTGCAGAAAGAAAGCACAGACATTTACTTGAAATGGCTAGAGCTATCATGTTTCAAGCTGGATTTCCTATAACTTTTTGGGGTGATTGTGTTCTTACTGCTACTCACCTCATAAACAAACTTCCCACGTCTGTTCTTCATTGAAAAAGTTCCTTTGAAATTCTATACAACAAAAAACCATATTTAAAAGATTTGAGAACTATTGGATGTCCTTGCTTCACACATAACACAGGCATACAAGACAAATTTGCTCCTAGAGCAACTAAGTGTGTTTTTCTGGGGTATACCACTGGTTTAAAAGGTTACAAAGTTCTTGATTTACAAACCAAACGTGTTTTACACAGTAGGGACATTATTCTTCAAGAGCACATTTTTCCTTTCAAACAAAGTTTGGCACCAAATATAAATACTGATGACACTCAGGGAGACTCCTTGTTTCCTTTACATGATCACTTTCCTGATTTTGAAGATTTTAATTATATTCCTCAAGCTACTGCACCACCTACTACCCCTAATCAACATCATAATTCCCCTAGTGGTCCACATCATTCTCCTCTTAGTTCCACACAAAGAGCTTCCACTTCCAGTCAATCTCATCATCAGCCTATTCCACACCTCAATCTATTCCTACATCTCAACCCTCATACTCTCCTTCTCCTTATTTGAGAAGATCTACTAGAATTAGAGGCCCTCCCGCTTGGTAAAAGATTTTACTTGTATAGGAAAACCTAAAACAAAAGCTACAACAGCTTCCATTACAACTTTGTCCCCTCATTTTTCTACACATGAAATACCACATCCTATTCTTGATCATTATAACTTTTCTCACTTTTCTTCCTCATATATGACTTCTCTGGAAAATGTATAACAAGTTCTTGAACCAAGCTCCTATATACAAGCTAGACAACATCTTCACCTCCAGGGAAGAAAGCTCTCTCATCTAATTGGGTTTACAAGACCAAGTTTAAGCCCGATAGGTCTATTGAGAGACATGAGGCTAGAATTGTGATTAGAGGCTTTGAGCAAGTCAAAGACAAGGACTATAAACATACTTTTTCACCTGTTGCAAAGCTTACTACAGTTCGTGTTGTTATACCCCTTGCAACAGCTAGAGATTGGTTATTTTTTCAGCTTGACATCAACAATGTCTTTTTGCATGGATATATTGATGAAGAGGTGTACGTGGTACCTCCGGTATCATAAAGCTACTTCTGGTCAGGTATGTGAATTAGTGAGATCTCTTTATGGTTTGAAACAGGCTTCAAGGCATTGGAACTTAGAACTTACTAAGTTTCCGATTAGCAAGGGATTTTCACAATGTAAAAGTGACTACTCACTTTTCTCCAGGAAGTTGCAGGGAAATATGTTTACATTATAGTTTATGTGGATGATATGTTGATCACTGGAGATGCTCATGGTGTTATTCAACAAATTAAAGCTTATTTACATTCAACTTCACTATCAAAGATCTGGGATTAGTTAAGTATTTTCTTGGCATTGAATTGGCTCGATCACTTGCTGGTATTATCCTCAATCAAAGAAAGTATGTCATAGATATTTTGCAAGACAGTGGTCTCACTGCCAGCAAGCCTGCTAGGTTTCCATTACCTAGAGGTCTCAAACTTGATGCTAATAATAGGTTCCTTTGTCAGATCCTAAGCCTTATAGGAGGCTCATTGGAAGACTCTTATATCTTACACTCACTAGGAATGATATATCCTATCAGTACAACACTGGAGTCAATTCTTGCAACATCCCACTGACAATCAATATCAGGCAGTTCTCCATGTATTGAGATATCTCAAAGGTTTAGTGAATAAGGGCTTATTTTACTCATCTTCCTCTGATCTTCAGCTCACATCATATTGTGATGCTGACTGGGGAACTTGCAGGATGACAGCCAAGTCCCTTACAGGATATTGTATATTCTTGGGTAATTCTTGATTTCTTGGAAAAGCAAGAAACAAAAAATTGTGGCCAAATAATTTGCTGAGGCGGAGTATAGGGCCATGTCCTATAACACCTCTGAGCTTGAGTGGTTTTAACAATTGCTGCAGAGTTGGGTGTCAATGTTTCATCGCCAATTTCACTTCATTATGACAATAAAGAAGCCATGTACAATGTAACACCCTCTTAATAATTTTTATTTCAAGTATAATTATTAATATTTACGAATCATGAAGTAATTTATATGTGATTTATGATAGCTTTTATGTGTTTTAAAGAAGCCCGATTTCGGATATTAGTATAAAACTAATCAATACAAAAAAAAAAAGAGCATGGAGCTAAAAAGCAAACAAAATTCAGCTTATGCTCATTCAAAGATTAAACAAATAAATAAATAAATTAGTAGGAATATGTAGGAGCTATGTAGAGGCTTTATTTTATCAAAAAAAAACAAAAAAAAGGGGAAACACTTTCCACCTTCCCGAAGAGGAGAAAAAATGCAGCAATCTAGTTGTTTTTTTTAATACAAATACAAGTTACAATATGTCTAATGATTACTCCTACATAGCCCCTATTAACCTTACTAAATCCTCCCAATATTTTGTCTAATATCACACACTAAATCAAGCAAAATCCATCCATTTTCTCTCTCCACCAGCTGAACCTCTTCTTCTTATTATTATATAATCCACATACACTCCAAATTAGTCCAAAAACATCCCCATCCCAATATTCCCCTCAAACACCAAAAAGAACCCCATTAAAGAATGGAAGAATAGAAGTAGAAAGAAGGCTTTGCTTCCAAGAAGTATTATTATATCTCTATAGTCCTTTTTAAGGTATTATACTATTTAAAGTTTCAGCTTTTATATTGGTCTAATATACAAAGAAGTATGAGTTCTTCTAAAAACCGAAAAAGGGGCTAAAACCACCTAAAAATGGCATTTTTTTCTCTAATTCGATTTTTAATACTTCACACTCATGGTTGTTAAAATCGCGATCCAGATCGTACGATCCTACGATCCTACGATCCAAAAATGACCAAACGATCCAACTCGTTCCTGGATCGCTACCTTGCCAGGATCGGTCAGGATCGTTAGGATCGGCTCGATCCTAATAATAGCCTATTTTTGTTAGAATGGTCACAATCTCCCTAGAATCGGTTACAATCGTACCAGACTTAATTAGGATCGTATTAGGATCAGTGAAAATCATGGATTTTTGTACAATTTTTGAAAAACAATGTATTTTCTAGGGAAACTTCAAGTTACTTATAACAATTTTACTTTATTTGTAGAATCTTACGATCCTCGATCTGATCCTACGATCCCGATTCTAAGGACCCCTATCGATCCTAACTAGAATCCCGATACTGACAACCTTGTTCACACTTAATCTAGGTGTTACAATAGTGTTACAAAAGTAAGAAAAACACCCCTTAGAAACCTCATATCAACCAGCCACCATGTAGGTTTAAAAAGAAGTATTTTCTTGCTTTAAACAACCGAGTTTTTGGATTTTTCGTACCTTAAATATCCTTATGATAAAATAATATTTTGGGAAAACTTTCAACATGAAAGTTGTAGTTTTAGATGTCTAGAAACCCACAAAAAAATTTGTTTGCAAAAAGGTTTAAGGGCAGTGAGTTATAGAGCAAAAACCAAACCCCTACCAGATTCGCGTCTATTCTGACATAGGTTCGGTTTTTGTAAAAACTGTACAAATTGGTAACTCTTAAAAATAAAAAAAAAATATAGGGTTAAGCTAGACTCATAAACGGAACTTTTCAAAGTGGAATGAACTTCAAAGCTTTTGTATAGAGGGAGAACGAAAATAAACAAAACCGGTTAAAAAACTGACTTTTCTGCCCAAAAATGCCTTTTGCTTCAAGTCTGGAAATGGGTAGTTTAGAGTTGATTCCTTCATGTTTCCACTAGAAAACCACTAGCAAAAGAGTTATAAGACCAAAAAGTTAATTATTTGTTAAAAGTAGCTTTGTTTGAAATTAAAAGTGAGTTGTCTTTTAATTACACTTTTACTAGAACCCAAGCAAGAGCTAGATTGATTTCTTTAAACTTCCAGCAGCCATACCAAGTTAAGAATCAACAAAAAAATCAGTTTTAGCAAAGGCTTTTACATGTAGGAGTGTGTACTAATTTTAGCTGATTAATATAATTTTCAAGATGCCGAAAATCCCAAGAAGATCAAGGTATGGAGATCATGATTTTCAGCCCTAATGGGCTATGTGTTGAGTGCCAAAGAGAGGGCCATAAAGGCTGAAAATCATTCCATTTATGCAAATTTTTATTTAGTTGATTATTTATATTTAATAAGGCTTATTTTTCATGTTTACATGCTATATGTGGATGGATGATTACCTATTGATGATACTAACTCTTGACTCTAAAACCATGAAAACAAATCCTAAAGACATTAAGTAGATAATGATGCTCCTTTCACATGATGATATTGTTGTTACCCTAGTTGTATGACAAAGTAGAACATGACCTTGGATTCATAACATGAAAATTTTAAGTTATGTCAACTTCATGTGTTCATATCATCATCATCATATTCATACATTCATGGCATGTAGTTGATGATCTTGGATCATCCTTAGTAAGTCCCCATAGGTGCAATAATTCTTTAAAAGTCCTACACATGACAAGAGTGATGGTCTCTAAGGCACACTGATTTTTATGGATATGTGGTTCTATTATTATTTTCTATGGTTCTCAAAGTCCCTTAGGCATATGACAAGTTTATGATAAGTGGTACCACTATGTAGGCATCATGGTTTATGAATGAGGATCCTCAACAAAGAAATCCTATAAGGGCTTCATGGACATCCAAATGCTTGATCAAGCCATTTTATGAGCATTAGGCACATAGGTCATGAGATCATAAGCATGCATCATGTTCTCTATGTATATGTTTATGAATGTTTTACATCTCCATACTTAGCTTTGGCTAATCCATGTTTATGTCCCCCTCTTAGGTACAATTCTTTCAAAGGAGACTTGATGTGAGGTGACCTTCAAGGATGAGGAGGCATGGAGACATAGGCATGATGATATGGGAACCAAGGGCCTATTGCAAGAAGCTTTAAATAAAGAGTTAAATTGACCAAGTATATGCAATTTCCACTTTCCTTTATGATTTGAACTCTAGTTTTATTTCCATCATTAAAAACTCAATGTACTTGTAATAGGAACTAAGGGATTAATGAGAAAGTACTGCCCCTCCCCTACTATGAATCACCTTAATATGGAATTAAATGGGAAAGTATAAGTCATGGGAGCATTATCATGGGAGTTATGTAGTGGGGATTACCCACCTTCTCCCTAGATAACTTTAAAGCCCCATTTGGCTTTGCTCAACCCATAAGATGACCTTAATAATAATATGGATTTTAAGGGAATTGTTGGAGTCATGGGAGCCCTTCCTTAGAAGTATTGTAGTGAGGATTACCCACCATACTCCTTAAGAAGATAAGCCCCATTTGGCTTCACATAACCCATAATATGACCTTAATAAATGAACTTAGACAAGAAAAACACCAACTTACAAGGCACTTAAAGACACATGCATTTTATGGACCGTTATGAATTACATGGACTCGTATGACATGGACGTACATGGATTATGATGGACATCATGGCATGTTGGACATACATGGACATTATAACCCAAGTACTAATTTGAAAATGAGACTAAGGCCCTGTTCGACAACAGCGTTTAAGAGAGCTTATAGCGTTTTGACCAATCTAAATGCTATTTTATCAAATTTTTAGTGTTCGGTAAAACAGCGTTTAGAATCAGCAAATAGAGTTTGATGCAACGTTTGAAAAAAAAAAATCAAACGTTACCCCTGTTAACGCCTGATGTTTGGCTTCAGCGTTTGGAATCCCAAATTCCAAAACTACCCTCAACTGTTACATATAATTACGGCCATTGCCATTAATATAAATACCATCCCATTGCCCATTCATGTTCCTCCAGCATCTTCAGTTCTTCACCTTGGAATTATCATCTGTAACACCACTTCACCTTTGGACATCAACTCCTGAAATTTGCAGATGAATCCCCACTGAAAACTCAAGCTCATCTCCAACTCTTCTCACCTCCACGATATTCAGCCATGAGACAAACACTTTAACGCTGATACCACTGAGATTTATGAGCCTTTTTTTTCATCTTGGGAAGTCGATTGAGAAGCTCTTGAATGAGCAGATTCAGTCTTTTGCATGCACCAGGCTCATCATCGACAAAGTTACTGCATTTAAAGTGTTAAAGTGATGAATTACCCAGATCAAAATCTGCACCAAGCTCATCACCCTTAATTTTCCCTAATTCTAAAAGCAGAGTAATTCATCACTAAATCTGAACATGAGTCCTTCCCCCCTCCCCCAAACCTAAAAAAATAGTTATAATAGTCATCTGTTTTCACCATCTTGATTAACAAGAATATCCCAAATTTGGTGTTTGAGAATAATATACACGTAAATAGTTTTGTAGTTGTGATGAATTTGCATTCCTTCAAACAAGTAAGATCTCTAGTAGTGAGTAAAAGTGATGGGGCATGATGTTTTATGTGTCTGTGTTCCAACCATTGGATGATTCAACCTTTGTGTAATTGTGATAAAAAAAACGCAACAAAGCAACTTTAATAATAATAATAATAATAATAATAATAATAATAATAATGTCCTTTTTGGTCATTCTAATATTTATTAGCTAATTCAACAGCTAATTTTACCGAACACGTATTTTATATATAGCTATTTAAACAGCTATCAGCTATATGCTAACCTGCAACAGCTATCAGCTACCTCATCCGCTATCCGCTATCCCATCCGCTATCCGCTATTGAATCTGCTATTTTTTTCGAACAGGCCCTAAGAATATTTCTCAGTTAAAAAAAAAAAAAATTGGTTCGTTACAGATTTGGTATCAGAGCCCGGATCCCCGGCCCGTCATGCCTTGCTCACCATGTCGCCTAATCCATGAAGCAACCACTCATATCGGTCACTTGTTGATAACTCTTTCACAATTATTATTTCCATTTGTTCCTAGGAATTTTTGTTTGCTTACTATGCTTTACTTTTATGTTTATTTTAGATCTTTCATACTCCATATGATGCACCTATGTATGAGGGAGAAAGGATGCAAGATTATGTAACTCGCCTTCTCCAAGCCATGATCCATGTTTACCAACTCGATCCAAAAACCCCACTCCAATACCGAACCTTTAGGTCTCAAGTTCTCCTTCACAAGTTACCCAATTCCTACCCTTCGTGCCATATGATGCACCTATGTATGAGGGAGAAAGGATGCAAGATTATGTACTCGCCTTCTCCAAGCCATGATCCATGTTTACCAACTCAATCCAAAAACCCCACTCCAATACCGAACCTTTAGGTCTCAAGTTCTCCTACACAACTTACCCAATTCCTACCCTTGGTGCCATTTCAAGGCCAAGTATCGAGACCTAGCCACTGGAAACTCCGAAAATCACCTCGTGCACTTTGTCTCTTGTGGTGGATCGTGGAGATGTATTGTGGGAGAACTTTGCTTGAGGGAGTTGTGTGAATGGATAGGATGGGGACCGCACTGCCTCCCCGCAGCTTTCCTGGAAGGGTTCGGAACCGGAGTATGGTCATTCCCAAACCCAACTACCCTACCTTACTACTATGAAGAAATGACCTATAACCCTATAGATGAGTTTTTTAAACCCCACTATGAAAGAACCAACGAGCCTATCTATGTTCCCTTGGTTAGTGAGCCCCCTCCCCTCCCTATAGAGGCACCACCTCCTATGGTTTTTGAGCCCCTTGCTCTTGAGGCTCCCCCTCCCGAATTTGGAAACCTCGATATCCTTGGCCAAACCATCCCAATGAACCCCTCTTGGAGTGAGCCTAATGCTAAGATAGTAGAGCAACCCATCCCTACTCTCCTTCCTATCAACTCAACACCCCCGGTAGAAGAGCCAACAGAAATGGACCTTATTACAATCCTAGAGTGGGAGTTAGGATTGGAATTGGGAGAATCAAGCACCAAGAGACAAAAGCAGGAGAAGTCTACCAAGGGATCCCAATGATCACGCATGAAGAAGGAAATTGGATGTTCGTAGTATTTTAGTATTTTAGTAATTATAATGTTATGGTGGCTAGTATACTTGTAGTAGGTTAAAGAGTTGTAAACTCTTAATTTTGTACCTCTAGGGAGTAACCTAACTACAAAGCTAGAAGTGTAAGACCAAGGCAGTATAGCTATGTCTTTTGTCCCTTCAATGAGTATATGTAATGATGAACTTTCTCTTATGAAATGAAAAAAAAAAGGGGTTTAACGATAAAGAGAGTTATGTCACATCTCAATATAAAGGATGTATTTTCTTTTCCTTGCAGTATGGCAAACAACGCGATCCAAGAACGATCCTTTGAGTCTGTTAGCCTCGATATGCACGACACCCGTGATGCCCAAGCAAGCCAAGAAAGGCCTGCCAACTTCTTTGAAAGGATGATGCAGGAAATGGCCAACAGGATCCAAGTGACTCCTACCCAAGAGGAGAATAATGAGAGACTAATGGAAAGAGTTGCCAAAAACAGGCAAGGCCTTACAAGGGTGAAATGGAGCATGTTGTGTTAGAAGCTTGGCTCCGGCACATGGAAAAGATTTTTGACATTCTAGAAGTACCCAACACCAAGAAAGCTGTGATAGCCACATTCTATCTAGCAGGAGAAGCGAATGTTTGGTGGGGCATCGTAAAAACAAAACATACCATCAATGAGTGGTCATAGGAAATGTTTGTAGAGGAGCTGAGAAACCATTTCTACCCTGTGCACGTGCGAAGGATTAAACAGAAAGAATTCGAAAATCTGAAGCAAGGGGGATCAAGTGTGATGCATTACATGAACAAGTTCAATGAGCTGACCCATTTTGCTAATGATTATGTGCCAAACGAGTTAATGAGAACGCAACGATTTGGGGAAGGTCTAGCACCTCCGAAGAAACTTGGCCTCACAAGGATGCACCACGTGCCAAAAGATGTACGAGAAGGCAGCAGAAATTTAAAGAGTTGAGAATGAGCTGAGGAAAACTTTTGAACCCCCTCACAAGAAAAGGTGGAATGATCGCAGAACTTGAAGTGCCTACAACAAAAAGCCGAGGAGGCCTGAGGGACACCCTCTACCAAAGAGTCCTCCAAGGTGTGGAAAATATGGAAGAACCAACCACACTACCCAAGAGTGCAGAGTTGGAACTAACAAGTGTTATTGGTGCGGAGGAATCGACCATTGGGCCTCCAACTGCCCAAAGAAAGGGAAGGGTCAGAACCAACCCAAAGAACCAAGCCAGCCCAAGGATGGATTTCGTCCATCGACCCCTGGAAGAGTCTATGCAAACACCAGCCAGGAGGCTGTAGCAACAGGTACGGTTATTACAAGTACCTTAAGAATAAATTCTGCAACCTTGAATGTATTATTTGATACTGGGGCATCACACTCTTTTACGACACCACAAGTAGCTCCACGTCTAGAAATGAGTGGTTATGAGAGACCCACGGCTATAATAGTAGGACTACCTAATGGACAACAAGTCCATTGCCACCAAGCGTATGTGGGTTACCTAATCAAGATAAAGAAGGAGTTCCCGGCCAACTTGGTAGTCTTCGGCCTCACGGAGTACGATGTAATCCTTGGAATGGATTGGCTTCATCAACATCGAGCTCGCATCGATTGCCAGAAGTATCGTGTCAGCATAGCTTGATAATCAAGGCGAGCGAGTCTACGTTCAAGGGAACCGACCCAGTGCGGGGCCAAGCATGGGATGTTCAAGGGAAACATCTAACCACGGATACCTATGGTTTCTAGAAAAGAAGCCCGAAATTAAGGAACAAATCCCTCATATCGAGGTAGTAAGAGAATATGAGGATGTTTTCCCTGAAGAAATCCTCGGATTTCCTCCAGCTAGGGAAGTTGAATTCCAAATAGATTTGGTGCTAGGAGCAGTCCTAATATCCAAAGCACCATACAGAATGGCTCCTTCAGAACTAGCTGAATTGAAGATACAGTTAGACGAACTGTTGAGCAAAAAGTATGTCAGGCCGAGCGTATCTCGCTGGGGTGCACCGGTTTTGTTCATCAAAAAGAAGGATGGAAGTTTACGACTCTGCATAGATTACAGGGAGTTAAATAAAGTGACAATAAAAAACAAGTACCCATTACCTCGCATCGATGATCTCTTTGACCAATTGAAGGACGCAAGTGTCTTCTCAAAGATTGATCTACGATCCGGGTACCATCAAGTGAGGATCAAGTCTGAAGACACCCACAAAACGGCTTTCCGAACTCGTTATGGACATTACGAGTTTTTGGTGATGCCATTTGGGTTAACTAATGCCCCTGCAGTTTTCATGGACTTAATGAACAGAATTTTCCATGAATTCTTGGATCAGTTCGTGGTAGTCTTCATTGATGACATCCTGATGTACTCTAAGTCTAGAGAAGACCACGTAGGGCATTTGAAGAAAGTCTTAGAGAACACAAGCTCTATGCTAAATTTTCAAAGTGTGAATTTTGGCTGGAAGAAGTTGCCTTCCTCGGTCACTTGATTTGCAAGGATGGAGTGAAAGTGGATCCAAAGAAGATTGAAGCGGTCTTAGTATGGCAAGCTCCGAAAAGTGTCACAGAAGTAAGAAGCTTCTTAGGCTTAGCCGGATATTATCGAAGGTTTGTTAAATACTTTTCTAAGATAGCCAGGCCAATGACGCAATTATTAAAGACCTCTCAAGCTTTCGAATGGACAAAAGAGCGTCAACAAGCCTTTCACACCTTAAAGAAAGGTTGACCACTACCCCTATCTTAACGCTCCCCGACCTGAGCTAGGAGTTCGACATCTACAGTGATGCGTCACATCAAGGATTAGGATGCGTATTGATGCAAGAAGGGAAGGTAGTGGCTTATGCCTCAAGGCAACTCAAACCTCATGAGCAGAATTATCCAACCCATGATTTGGAGCTGGCAGCGCTAATTTTTGCCTTGAAGATATGGAGGCATTATCTCTATGGAGGAAAGAGCAGGATCTACACCGATCACAAAAGCCTCAAATACATCTTTACCCAAAAGGAGCTCAATCTAAGGCAAAGGAGATGGTTGGAGTTGATAAAGGACTATGAGGTGGAAATTATGTATCACCCAGGAAAGGCCAATGTTGTAGCAGATGCCCTAAGCCAAAAGGTGTACTCCATGGGACAAGTCAAAATAAGCTCAAAGGTTCAACAAGAAATGGAACGGTGGAATATGAGCCTTGTTCCCGAAGGAGCTCTAGCCGCAATTTACACCTCTGAAGTGAAAATGAAGGAGGAGCTGAAGACGGCTCAAACCCAAGATGAAATATTGAAAGTCTTGATGGAGAGGATGGGAGACGAAATCGAGGATATTGATGGGATTTTTCGGTATAAAGGACGAATTATATACCAGAAGGTGGAAGATTCAGGGATAGTATTTTGAAAGAAGCCCATCAAACTCGATATGCCATCCACCCTGGTGGTACCAAGATGTACCAAGACCTGAAAAAGAACTAATGGTGGGAAGGTATGGAGAAAGATGTAGTCGACTTTGTCAAAAAGTGCCTCATTTGTCAACAAGTCAAGATTGAGCACCAAAGACCTCAAGGAGAGTTGCAATCTCTAGAGATCCCTACGTGGAAATGGGAGAGTATATCTATGGATTTTATAATGGGTCTCACTTGCTCGGCACAGAAAAAGAATGTCATATGGGTGATTGTAGACCGACTTACTAAGACCGGACACTTTCTACCTATTCATGAGACGTGGGGAGCAGCACAACTCTCAGAACTTTATGTGAAAGAAGTTATGCGACTACATGGAATCCCAAAGGATATAGTATCTAACCGAGATGCCCGATTTATGTCACATTTTTGGCAAGGGATGCAAAAGGCTTTAGGGACAAGACTCCTCTTCAGCAGTGCTTATCACTCTCAGACAGGCGGTCAAACAGAAAGAGTCAATCAAGTGGTTGAATATATGTTAAGGTCATGTGTCCTTGATTTTTGAGACAAGTGAGAGAAGTTTCTCCCTTTGGTGGAGTTTTGCTACAACAACAGCTATCATGCCTCTATCGACATGGCACCTTATGAAGCCTTGTATGGGAGGAAGTATCGAACACCCCTTGACTGGAGTGATTTGGCCGAGACTCGATTGATTGGTCCTGAAATGGTCCAGGAATTGGTTGAGAAGATCAAAGTGGTACGAGAAAATCTTGTTAAGGCCCAATCCCGACAGAAGATGTATGCAGACAAACGAAGAAAACCTCTCGAATTTGAAATAGGAGAAAAGGTCTTTTTGAAGGTCTCTCCTACCAAAGGAGTCAAGAGGTTCGGGAAAAAGGGGAAGTTAAGCCCCCGCTACATTGGACCTTTTGAAATTCTTCGAAAGAGAGGAAAGGCGGCTTATCAACTAGCCCTACCACCGGAGTTGCAGCATGTTCATGGCACCTTTCATGTGTCCCAACTCAAAAAGTATGTCTATAACCCCAAGCACGTCATCAGCTATGAGCATCTTGAAGTGCAACCCGAAGGTCTTGAGTTTAAAGAAGAACCCGTAAGCATCTTAGATCGCGAAGTGAAGAAACTACGAAACAAGACCATACCACTCGTTAAAGTGTTATGGAACTCCTTCGGAACGCAAGAAATGACTTGGGAACCTAAGGAAGATATGAGGAACAAGTACCCTCACCTTTTCGAGTAGGCAGATTGGTCAAGTTTCGGGGACGAAACTTCTTTAAAGGGGGTAGGATTTGTAACACCCTCTTAATAATTTTTATTTCAAGTATAATTATTAATATTTACGAATCATGAAGTAATTTATATGTGATTTATCATAGCTTTTATGTATTTCAAAGAAGCCCGATTTCGGATATTAGTATAAAAATAATCGACACAAAAAAAAAAGAGAGCATGGAGCTCAAAAAGCAAACAAAATTCAGCTTATGCTCATTCAAAGATTAAATCAATAAATAAATAAATTAGTAGGAATATGTAGGAGCTATGTTGAGGCTTTATTTTATCAAAATAAAACAAAAAAAGGGGGGAAACACTTTCCATCTTCCCGAAGAGGAGAAAAAATGCAGCAATCTAGTTATTTTTTTAATGCAAATACAAGTTACAATATGCCTAATGATTACTCCTACATAGCCCCTATTAACAAAGACGGACGTACGGTGGGGCAAGAGGGGGCAATTGCCCCCCTCTCAAAAAAAATTATTATAATATATTTAAAATGAATAATTGAATACAGACATACAATGATGATTCCTTTTTCTTTAAAACCCAAAGTCTCACTTTTTATTCATTTGTTCTTGTTGTAACATATCATCAAAGTCCCTCTGCATCTGTTGCATCACATGCGCAGGACCCCATTCCATCTAAACTTTTGACAAAAGTGATTTCACATCTTGCCACCTCATGGGCAGCCCTATTGGCTGTTCTTTTTACAAAACGAAAGGAGATGTATCAAAAGTATCTGCTAAATTCCAACAATCAGTCAAAAACACAACCCTGTAATCTCTAATCTCTTGTCTTCTCTGCAGCACTTGGACAACAGCCTGTGCATCCATCTCCAGATCTCCAACACCACATTCTTGTACCCCATCAAGCATCCGATTTGTAAACCCAGTCTCGCCGCAGTTGTGAGTATTTTAATATTCACTTAGTTTATCTAATTATTTCTTAGTTATGCTAGTTAAACAATTAGATTATTATTATTTGTCCTGTTATTCTAATTATTACTTAATTAGTTTAATTATACACTTGTACAGTAAGATACTAAGATAGAAGTATGTTGAACTATTAATAGATGAATTTTATAATTTATAAATATTGATATATATTTAATATTTAAATAATTACTGATTAGTTAAAATTATAATCTTGTATATTTTTATTTAGATATTTATATAAATAAGATGAAGAGGCAAACACAAGGCAATATTGATTTGATGTTTAAAAGAAAAAGAGAAGAGACTCGAGAAGAAACTATAGCAGATGCATCTACGTGCGAAAATGAACCAACACCGATTTAAGAGAGCGTAGGACACTTCTTTAGGAACTTATTTATAATACATAAACTTGATATTGTGTTTGCTTCATTTCATTTAATACCTAATAAATATAGTTGAATTATTTTTTTTAATGTAATATCTAGTACAATTATTGTTTACATATCTACAGTGTTATTTTTTATTTTTATAATTTATGACTATAAACTAATAAAGTTAACCGTCGAATGATTCGCCCCCCCCCCCCCTAATGTAAAACTCTGGCTTCGTCCCTGCCTATTAACCCTACTAAATCCTCCCAATATTTTGTCTAATATCACAAACTAAATCAAGCAAAATCCATCCATTTTCTCTCTCCATAAGCTAAACCTCTTCTTTTTATTATTATATAATCCACATACACTCCAAATCAGTCCAAAAACATCCCCATCCCAACATTCCCCTCAAACACCAAAAAGAACCCCATTAAAGAATGGAAGAATAGAAGTAGAAAGAAGGCTTTGCTTCCAAGAAGTATTATTATATCTCTCTACTCCTTTTCAAGGTATTATACTATTTAAAGTTTCAGCTTTTATATTGGTCTAATATACAAAGAAGTATGAGTTCTTCTAAAAAGCGAAAAGGGGGCTAAAACCACCTAAAAATGGCATTTTCTTCTTTAATTCGATTTTTACTACTTCACACTTAATCTAGGTGCTAAACTAGTGTTACAAAGGTAAGAAAAACACCCCTTAGAAACCTCATATCAACCAGCCACCATGTAGGTTTAAAAAGAAGTATTTTCTTGCTTTAAACAACCGAGTTTTTGGGTTTTTCGTACCTTAAATATCCTTACAATAAAATCATATTTTGCAAAAACTTTCAACATGAAAGTTGTAGTTTTAGATGTCTAGAAACCCACAAAAAAATTCGTTTTGCAAAAAGGTTTCAGGGCAGTGAGTTACAGAGCAAAAACCAAACCCCTTCCAGATTCGCGTCTATTCTGACATAGGTTCGGTTTTTGTAAAAACTGTACAAATTGGTAACTCTTAAAAATAAAAAAAAATATAGGGTTAACCTAGACTCATAAACGGAACTTTTCAAAGTGGAATGAACTTCAAAGCTTTTGTATAGAGGGAGAACAAAAATAAACAAAACCGGTTAAAAAACTGACTTTTCTGCCCAAAAATGACTTTTGCCTCAAATCTGGAAATGGGTAGTTTAGAGCTGATTCCTTCATGTTTCCATTAGAAAACCACTAGCAAAAGAGTTATAAGACCAAAAAGTTAATTATTTGTTAAAAGTAGCTTTGTTTGAAATTAAAAGTGAGTTGTCTTTTAATTACACTTTTGCTAGAACCCAAGCAAGAGCTAGATTGATTTCTTTAAACTTCCAGCAGCCATACCAAGTTAAGAATCAACAAAAAAAAATCAGTTTTAGCTAAGGCTTTTACATGTAGGAGCGTGTACTAATTTTAGCTAATTAATATAATTTTCAGGATGCCGAAAATCCCAAGAAGATCAAGGTATGGAGATCATGATTTTCAGCACCTAATGGGCAATGTGTTGAGTGCCTAAGAGAGGGTCATAAAGGCTGAAAATCATTCCATTTATGCAAATTTTTATTTAGTTGATTATTTATATTTAATAAGGCTTATGTTTCATGTTTACATGCTATATGTGGATGGATGATTACCTATTTGTTCGGTCTCGTTCTGAGCCGAATTTCTTCTCTTTTATAGGGTATATTTGTTTGTTTTAACCCCTATTTATATATAGATATAAGTATTTAGTGTTTTGTAGGAAAATAAGGAGTTAGAAGAAGTTTGGGCTTAATTGAAGGTTTTTAGGGAATCACGAGCTATTTCCCGAGTCAAACCAACTCAACCCGAGCCGAGAGCCGAGTCAAACCAAGTCAACCCGAGCCGAGAACCGAGTCAAACCAAGTCAACCTGAGCCGAGAGCCGAGGCGAAACCGAAGCCGGAATTTCCATGTCAAGATTGGCGCAAAACAGGGGAACGGTACAGACTCAAAGGTTTGAAATACGTGTGCCTTCACTCTTTGGGTCATAACTCCTTCGTTACAACTCCAATTGGTCTCAAATTTTGGGAGCTTAAAGTACACACTGAGAGCTTTCCATCGATATCTTATAGGTCTAAAACGAAGTTCGGATGAAGAAGTTATACGCGTTTGAAGTCGGCGGGGAAAAGCTGCCCAAAATCGCTGCTCGCCCGAGCAGCAACATGGCTCACCCGAGCAAGGCCACTGTCTCGCCTGCGACATAATGCTGAGGGACGGTGAATGTTGTGGCCAGAAGTGGTTCTCGCCCGAGCGACACTATGGCTCGCCCGAGCCACTCTGTCTGCGGAAAATCTGACGCGCGTGCTGCGATTTATTTCTAGGGTTTTGGGTTGTATTTCTCCTTCTTCTATAAATACCCACTTGTATTAATCTAAGTGAATATCAATTAGCCTAGGTAGTTTCGGAGTAGATTAGATTTAATTGCTTTCTTTAATCTCTCTTTAATTATTCTTCAAGTTTTCAATTGTTCTTCAGTGTTCTTCAAGCTTTCTTTGATTTCTAGCATTTGTATTCAACTTTCTCAAGCTTTCTAAATCTGTCTCAAGCTCTCTCTTTAGATCTTTTGGGAATATCAAAAAAAAAGAGAAAAGAAAAGAAAAGAAAAGAGAAAAAATAGAAAAATAGAAAAATAGAAAAAAAAAGTTATGGATAGTCCCCAATTCCCCCAATTTGAGCATGAAATATTTTGGAAGTATTTTGCTAGATTACATTATTATCGTGCTCAATGTGAAATGGCAATTTTTATGATACTTTAGATCTTTTGGGAATTGTGAATGAGGGTGTGAATTATGAGACCCGAAACCTTTTAGAATATTACGGGTTTTCCAGTTTAGGAGAAGAACCAGCATGGGAGTTACTTGAATGGTTGTTTAGGGATTCCTATGAATTTGAGCAACAAAGTGTTAGTCCTAGCTTCCAACCTCCATATGCACAACCCTCCGGGACCGAAATTGAACAATCATGTGAATACCCCGTGTATGTTGATGATCAATCTTATGATGGGGGATATGTGGAAAACTGTTATGATCTTTCCCAAAGTGCCGATGTTGAGTCTCCTTCTGTGTGCTCCTTGTGTGATTCGCCGTATCATAGTTCAATTTCTTATTTGCAAGCTACAGTGGCTTCCTTCGAGGCGGAAGTAGAAAAATTATGTGCGAACATGAATGAGTACATGCGTGAATTTGTCCATGAGAATAATCATAGGGTAGAAACTCCCTCTTTACAAATGGTTGATTCGAATGTTGAAATAGGTCATTCATCATCTTTGAGTCCTAAAATGCAAGTTGATTTTTTTGTGTATGATGAGGATGATGACTA
Source organism: Portulaca oleracea (assembly GCA_029582165.1). Taxonomy (NCBI): domain Eukaryota; kingdom Viridiplantae; phylum Streptophyta; class Magnoliopsida; order Caryophyllales; family Portulacaceae; genus Portulaca; species Portulaca oleracea. The sequence continues at coordinate 18,745,303 of CM055882.1, read as the reverse complement.
TTATAACCGACCATTCCTAGGACTACTTAGTAATTCCTTTAGCTCTAGCCCCACCTAGAGAGCATGAGGAACATGATGATTTTGTGTGTGATGATGTATAAATTGATGAACCATTGTCCACACCCTTGTCCATGCCTTTGTGTGAAGAAAAAGTTGTGATTGATGAATGCCATGATGTTTTTGATATAATTGAGCATGATCTTGTTGAGAGTGAAATTGAATCTGTTGTGATTGAATGTGTGCTTGATACCGATTTGTTCACTTTCATTGAGGATCATTGCATTAGTGAGGCATTAGTTACCCTTGTATGTGACTCCATTGATGTGCAATCTTGTGATGATGAGCTTGATTCTTTGGGGATTGATCATGATTGTTTGAACTTGGTTGTTGACAATGATACTTTTGATGATGACATGCTTTATGAGTCATTCACTATGAGTTATGACCCGGAGCCTTCCACTTTCACTTTTGATGTTGTTTTGAATAATGCACCTTTGTCTTTTGATGTTGATAGTTCTTCTAGTGAGTCTGATATTGATGAAGATGAAGATGTGCCTGTTTGTGATTTTGGGAGTGTTATGATGTGGTCTAACCCTCTGTTTTCCTTATCACCTATTGACGATTATGATTATTTGGATGAAAGTTGTGATTTGGAATCTGCGTTTGATGAAAATTGCATGGATATTGAGTTTGAACCATTGTTTGCATCCAAGTCTTTGCATGAGCATGTTCATGATTGTGTTGTATTGTTCCCTCCTGTTGATTTGTATACCCAATCTCCATTTACGAGTCAATGGGAGGATCCATTTGTCATATCTTCTTTCACTATGCCTAGGAAAGTCTTGTGTATTCATGCATTTCATCATTTCTATGACTTTTCTAAGGTATTTGATAAATTGTAAGGGCACTAATGTTTGTTTATGTGCTATTGCGAGTGTGCCCTTACCTACACCATTCTGAGATGCATGAGAGGATGCATGATTTATTACTCCGGGCGTTGAATGGTTCTGACTTAGTGCCCGATATCTTGAGGTGAGAAGGAGCGAGCTTATTGATAAAACACCTTCTATGTAATATCCTTCCTCACCTTTTGTGTATAATTAGTGAGTTGGTTTTCTTTTCTTCTTTTATTTTCTTTTTGTGTGTGTCTTTTTCTTTTATTTTTGGGGTGCTTGCTTACCTACTTATATTTCCTTTGAGGACATGACAACCTCTTTGTGTGGGAGTGGGAGGGTAGTATGCATTCCGGTTTTTTGAGTCCAAAGAAAAGGAAAAAAAAAAGTAAGAGTCGTTTTGTAAATATTTTAGTTTGTTTTCTTAGTTCATTAGTCCTTAGTGTCTTGTATAGTTTGTTTTCCATTTTGATCTTGCATGTGCACCATCACACATAGTATGCTTTTCTTGTTTATTCCTAACCTATTGTGTGATGTTCCTTGGATCGTGGATGGGGTATGCTTTTATTGAAGACCTCGAGGTAACCTCTTTCCACTCTCTTTATGTGAATATATCAATGATCCATGATGCATGCTTGATTTTCTTTTTGGGTGGCGAACCCCTTGAGTGTGAATGTTGGATCTATATTGTTGTTGGAGCCGTGTGGGCTCGGGTCGCCACCGCTTTTTATGTGATAAGTGTTTTGTATATATGTTCTTCTTGGTTTTCTACCTTGCTTGAGACACCCTTCTCATGATGAAGACATTATGATGTTTTGTGTTGGAGTGGGGGTGTTATTTTCCATGTGTCATGGGTAGATCACCTAGTTTTTGAGTCTTTGTTTTTGTTTTTCGTAGTTTGTGTCTAAAAATTGAAAACTTTGTGTGTGAAAAGAAAAAAAGGGGAGAAATGTTGTGAAAAACCCAAAAGTTGTTTTTCTTTTTGAAGATGTTTTTGTTCACAGTTGTGTAGATAGTTGTCTAATTAGTGGATTCAAGCAGTTAGAAGCGGCCGGTATGAATAATGATGGGTCTTAGGAAGAATTTTTGCCATAACTTATCTCTATTAGACCTCTACATGGAATGGGAAAGCGGAATCCTCAAATCTTACACGCTTTGACAGTGTCTTCTTACCTAAGTTAGACGGTTTTAGTTGTTCAATTGCTTAAGCTCTTAATTAATGCATTAAATAATTATCGCCCTACCGTCATGGGTTGGTTTGGGTGGATCGGCACCCTATGCCCCTTAAGTGCAATGACTCACGTATGGAGAAACCCAGCAGGGAGGGTAACCCTTTGCGAAGGTCGGTGCTTAAATCCCGCAAAACCCGACACAAACGCTCTAAAAGACACAAAACGAATTGAGTGAAAAGAAAAGAGCGTAGGTTTTGAAAAAAAAAGAGCGAAGCAAGAAAAAGAAAAAAAAGAGTTGAGCAAAAGAATGGAAAGAAAGAGAAAAGTAAAAAAAAAAAAGAGAAGAAAAAGAAAGAAAAAGAAATAAAAGAGCGAAGTAAGAAAAAGAAAGAAAAGAGAGGTTGAAAGAAAAACCAAGAGTGAAGTAGGATAGATAATCCCGAGCTTGAGCATGAGAAAAACTCTGATTGTCTGGTTTAGGATAGGAAGGACCGACTAAAGCCCACTTGCACATATGCACGAGGTGTTTTGCTCATCAGGAAGTGTTTTGGTTCAAAATCTCAAAGATTGGTAGTTTTCCAACCTTCATGTCTTAATTTGTTTATACTTGCTTCTTCCAATTGATTATTGAGACGGGTTGGGGAACTAGTTGCATGATTGGGGACGGGAATATTTTCTTTGCTTTTGTTTTGTTTCGGTTTTCGGTTTTCACTTCTTTTTCTTTCCCCTTTTTCTTTTCTCGTGGCTTTTGTGGGTATAGTTGCTACAAACCCTCACGAGACCTACCTCGTCCACCCGGGCTGCCGGGGGGTTTAAAGGGCTTGATGCATATGCTAAATGCATCCGCGATTCCTGCGAAAGTGAGTTAGGTTTTTAGATTTCCTTTTTAGTCCTTTTCTTTGTTTTTAGTTTGCTCGGGGAGAGCAAACCCTTGTGTTGGAGTGGTGTTCGGTCTCGTTCCGAGCCGAATTTTTTCTCTTTTATAGGGTATATTTGCTTGTTTTAACCCCTATTTATGTATTAGATATAATGATTTAGTGTTTTGTAGGAAAATAAGGAGTTAGAAGAAGTTTGGGCTTAATTGAAGGTTTTTAGGGAATCCCGAGCTATTTCCTGAGTCAAACCAAGTCAACCCGAGCCGGGATCCGAGTCAAACCAAGTCAATCTGAGCCGAGAGCCGAGGCGAAACCAAAGCCGGAAATTCCATGTCAAGATTGGCGCAAAACAGGGGAACGGTACTGACTCAAAGGTTTGAAATACGTGTGTCTTCACTCTTTGGGTCATAACTCCTTTGTTACAACTCCGATTGGTCTCAATTATTGGGAGCTTAAAGTACACACTGAGTGCTTTCCATCGATATCTTACAGGTCTAAAACAAAGTTCAGATGAAGAAGTTATACGCGTTTGAAGTCAGCAGGGAAAAGCTGCCCAAAAGCGTTGCTCGCCCGAGCAAGGCCACTGTCTCGCCTGCGACATAATGCTGAGGGACGGTGAATGCTGTGGCCAGAAGTGCTGCTCGCTCGAGCGAGACTATGGCTCGCCCGAGCCACTCTGTCTGCGGAAAATCTGACGCGCGTGCTGCGATTTATTTCTAGGGTTTTGGGTTGTATTTCTCCTTCTTCTATAAATACCCACTTGTATTAATCTAAGTGAATATCAATTAGCCTAGGTAGTTTAGGAGTAGATTAGATTTAATTGCTTTCTTTAATCTCTCTTTAATTGTTCTTCAAGTTTTCAATTGTTCTTCATTGTTCTTCAAGCTTTCTTTGATTTCTAGCATTTGTATTCAACTTTCTCAAGCTTTCTCAATCTCTCTCAAGCTCTCTCTTGTCTTCATTGAAGTGTTTTACAAGTTCTCTCTCTCTCTCTCTCTCTCTCTCTCTCTCTCTCTCTCTCTCTCCTTTCAAATGTCATTGTTGACTTGTTTTCCAAGCTTTATAGTGTTAGCCACAATCAACTCCATTTTTAGTGGGGAGGAAGGTCAAGGAACTCTAATTCTACTTACTAGTGAGAATTTGGGGGATTCTTAGTAATCCAAACCACAATTTCTTGTTTGCTCGGGGAAAATTCAAGTGTAGATTGAAGGTTTATTGAAGATTAGTCATCGAAGGTATAATTTCTCGTTCCTAATTTCGTTGTTCATTCATTGTCTTCATTCATGCCTTTTAATTGTTTTCATCTTTAAGTGCTTTGTTTATTGCTTTCTTTTAATTGCTTTATTTATTATTATCATGTCTAGGTTAGATTTAAATGCTTTCTTTACATAATTTACCACTTTCCGTACTTGAGAAAAAACCTTTACACAAACCGATTGCCTTAATCGAGCCTCACACCCATCCCTGAAGACCAACAACCTTAACTCATAAAACCACAAAAATTACAACCGAACACTATTGATGATACTAACTCTTGACTCTAAAACCATGAAAACAAATCCTAAAGACATTAAGTAGATAATGATGCTCCTTTCACATGATGATATTGTTGTTACCCTAGTTGTATGACAAAGTAGAACAGGACCTTGGATTCATAACATGAAAATTTTAAGTTATGTCAACTTCATGTGTTCATATCATCATCATCATCATATTCATACATTCATGGCATGTAGTTGATGATATTGGATCATCCTTAGTAACTCCCCATAGGTGCAATAATTCTTTAAAAGTCCTACACATGACAAGAGTGATGGTCTCTAAGGCACACTGATTTTTATGGATATGTGGTTCTATTATTATTTTCTATGGTTCTCAAAGTCCCTTGGGCATATGACAAGTTTATGATAAGTGGTACCACTATGTAGGCATCATGGTTTATGAATGAGGATCCTCAACAAAGAAATCCTATAGGGGCATCATGGACATCCAAGTGCTTGATCAAGCCATTTTATGAGCATTAGGCACATAGGTCATGAGATCATAAGCATGCATCATGTTCTCTATGTATATGTTTATGAATGTTTTACATCTCCATACTTAGCTTTGGCTAATCCATGTTTATGTCCCCCTCTTAGGTACAATTCTTTCAAAGGAGACTTGATGTGAGGTGACCTTCAAGGATGAGGATACATGGAGACATGGGCATGATGATATGGGAACCAAGGGCCTATTGCAAGAAGCTTTAAATAAAGATTTAAATTAACTAAGTATATGCAATTTTCACTTTCCTTTATGATTTGAACTCTAGTTTTATTTCCATCATTAAAAACTCAATGTACTTGTAATAGGAACTAAGGGATTAATGAGAAAGTACTCCCCCTCCCCTACTATGAATCACCTTAATATGGAATTAAATGGGAAAGTATAAGTCATGGGAGCATTATCATGGGAGTTATGTAGTGGGGATTACCCACCTTCTCCCTAGATAACTTTAAAGCCCCATTTGACTTTGCTCAACCCATAAGATGACCTTAATAATAATATGGATTTTAAGGGAATTGTTGGAGTCATGGGAGCCCTTCCTTAGGAGTATTGTAGTGAGGATTACCCACCATACTCCTTAAGAAGATAAGCCCCATTTGGCCTCACATTACCCATAATATGACCTTAATAAATGAACTTAGACAAGAAAGACACCAACTTACAAGGCACTTAAGACACATGCATTTTATGGACTGTTATGAATTACATGGACTCGTATGACATGGACGTATATGGATTATGATGGACATCATGACATGTTGGACATACATGGACATTATGAACCCAAGTACTAATTTGAAAATGAGACTAAAAATATTTCTCAGTTAAAAAAAAAAAAATTGGGTCGTTACTTACATTGCAGAAAATCTTGTGTTCCATGACAGGACCAAGCACTTACGGATTGACATCCATTATACTCGAGATAAGCTTCTAAAAGGTTTCCTAGCCACTCATTATGTTTCTTCTCATAATCAAATTGCTGACATTAAGATTAAACCACTGGGAGAAACACAACATCATTACCTTTCTTCAAGGATAAGTTTGTTGGACAATCCACCAAATCCACCTTGAGGGGGTATGTGGAGTATAGTTGTTCATGAAGTTAGTTAGTTTGTTATATTTTCTCTCATTTTCTTATTACCTAGCTGATGCATGTGTATATATATCCCTTCTTGGGGTCTCTGATACATCATTGAAATACATACAAATTTCTCTCTAAACCTCAATATTTCTTTATTCATATTTCACACATTATGTGTTATCTCTTTCAGCTTCTACACCATAGTTTGGCTTCCACATCTTCTCTATGGTGTTGAGAAAACCAAACCTATTGAACTTGTTTGACATCCACAAGTTCTCCAAAAAATATATTATGAGCTATCTCCTTCAACTTCGTTCTGCACCATGGTTTGGCTTCCACATCTTCTCCATGATGTTAAGAAAACCAAACCTATTGAAATTGTTTGACATCCACAAGATGTAGTGTTAATTATGAATTTTCTTCATTTAAAACATCATTAGCCCACTTGATGGTGGCCTTTACCTTCTACTTTGATCCTTCACCATTTTCCCCAACCTTCATGGTCGGAGACAATCTTTACAGAGTTTCTGAAGACACATGTGGATGTCCTAATTATAAGGGAAAACTTTCACTCGGGACACATTTGTTTAAAATTGGGTGAAATGAATTAATTATGTAAAGCGGAAAAACCACCAAGCAATTGATCAAACCACGTTAGTCGCATCCTAGACGTGCAAATGGCCTACCAAACCTACACATTTAATTATTACCATATTGAATATTGATGATATCAATCAACTTCCACTTGTATTTTTAAAAGTAAGTCAACATGTAATATGGCAATACTTTGGAAAATAAAACAAAGACTCATCCTTGCACATCTTCGTAGAAAACGTTGATAGATTCAAAATATAGAGTATCTTTTTATAAAAAAAAATAGGATTATTGAGTATCGATAATTAATATGAATTTTGAGTGCATTGACCAATAATAATACCGATAATTTGGTTGGATATTAGTAGTACCAACTATAGACGTATTTTCTAGCAATAGTACATCATCTATTTGGTAGGTGTGACTTAACATAAAGATGATGTTGCTCAATTTTCTGAGTTAGAGACTAAAGCAAGTTGAAAAAACATTAACGGCTACATAATTTTTTGCCGACTAAGTAACATTAACCAACTTAGCTAAATAATAATATAAAAGTAAAACTTTAATTATTTTTTAGCTAAATTGGTCAACATTGGTTGGTTCGCAAAAAAATAGTAGCAATCAACATTGTTTCCACTAGTTCCAACCTGACCTCCAACTCAGACAATTAAGCAACACGTCGTCTTTTTGTCAAGTCAAACACCTACCCACTCTGTGCCGTACTATTCCCGGGAAATAGTTCAATAATTTATACTGCTAGTGTCCAACAAAATTGTTGGTATTATTATTGTCCAATACCCCAAAATTTATATTATTATTCTCCAATAATCCTAAAAAATAATATAACAAATCATCTTAAGTTATTCAAGTGGTGCAAATTGAGTTCAAACCATATATAAAGGTTGTTCAAATTCAAAATGTTATCCAGTTATTGAAATACACACATTACAATAATATATCGAGTACTATATCAAATTTATTTCATGATAGATATGATGAATATGAGAAAACTAATATGCGAACATCTAATTATTATTCCCTTTGTCTTTAATTATTTATCGTCATAATTATTTTATCAAATCTAATAAATAAATGAAATATTATATGAAGTTTATAAATTGCCAAAAATACTTTTGAAAATACTTTGGAATGTGCCAAAAAGAATACTTCCTCCGTTCCATATTAATTGTCTTTTTGTTGACTGTCATGGTTTCCCCGTGTCACATAATAATTTTATATAACAAGTCATTGTATATATTGAAAAATTAATGATAAAATTTTCAATTTGACTGCACAATTTCCGTATATGACAATTAATATGGAACAGAGGTAATATTTATCAATGATAAAATGGGTATTATCATTACTAGAATTGTAAAAGTGAGGTGCTCAACAGTGGCCTTTTATTTGTTATATGAGCTAACTTCTTCGTCCCTTTTTATTTCTCAAATTAGTTAATTTTTATAATTTTAATATGACTGTTAATTATCAAAAAAAAGCAAGTAAAATACCTATTTTATCTTTATTAAATAAACTATTATTCCATTTTAAGGGTATTTCCAAGAATATTTTTGAAAATTTGCAATTTTTTGTATCTCGTATCCCGCGTTCATAGATTCTAAATCAAAATATAAATTTATAGTCGCCACCGGCAAACAATTTATAGATTCTAAATTAAGTGATTGAGAAGTGACATTATTGTTGTGGTTGCGAAAGTGTTTGTTGTGTTATTTATATTTGCTATTTGGTTATAACCTTTTTCTATTAAAGGTGGTCGTTTGATATTTAATATGCGGTTTGTTGTTATCTATAAATTTTAAAATTTTTAGGCTCTCAATAATCATAAGTAATTGGACAAATGAAAAAAATTAGGGCTTCAAACACATCCACGACCCTTTCTCGGCAATTTTTGACCAAGGAAAGTAGCCACAATTGGATTTTTCTCTCTTCAAGCTATGAAGACGAACAAAATGAAATTTAGAGACAAAAGCATAAAAACTCCTTGCAGAAGCGGAAGCCATGGAGACTGTAGTGGGAGGAAGTTTAACACAGAAAAGTGAAGCAAGGACAGCTCGACAATCCACTATCTTACTTTAAGACAAATTATTTATCCTTAGCAAAAAAAAAAAAAAAAAAAGAGGGATTAGAAGTCTCTCACCCTCTTTTTGAGGTCTACTCCTCTAGTCTGTTCCTCCTAATTTCTTTTTTTAAAAAAAGAGAATTTCTCTGAGTTAGTCCACACAGAGAAGAAGCTACAATGAACACAGGACCTGGTCTCTTCTCAGACATTGGCAGAAAAGCTAGAGGTACTACTCATAATCATATAATTCTTTAAATTCAAACCCGAATACCCCATGTCGAATTTCTGTTTCCAATTGTGGTGTTTCTCTGCTCTTTGGGGATAGGGGGTTAGTTTTGACTGATTGATTCAATTTTGATGAATTTCGCAGAAATTCTGTACAAAGACTACAGCTTTGAGAGGAAGCTCAGCATAAGTACCCAAACAAATAATGGGCTTGTATTGACCTCTTTCTTCTGACCCGTTTTCATTTTTTTGGATGCTATTTTGTGAAATTCAATGATGTTCTCAAGTATTTGAGCTTCAGTTCAAGCAAAGAGCATATATGGGTTGAGGATAGAAGTTTCTCTTGTCCTTTTGTAGTGCCCATTTCGGCATTTCTGAATTCAGACATTATGTGAAGATGATTTCTCAAATTTCAAAGTTTTTCGAAAAAGAATGATCAAATTTGAATGCTGGTAGATGTGGATATCTACTCACCCCCACCCCCACCCCCAACCCCCAAAAAAAAAAAAAAAAAAAAAAAACCCCACCCACCTAAAAGGGCAAAAAAGTTTGTCATGTCCTGCAAGTTTTATGGCTGGGTAGGATTGCTACAGACCATGATGCAAAATTGGGTTAATGTGAAATTTGCTTTATTTGCATGTGCAAAAATCGAAATGCTAAAGCTATTACCACATTATCCTAATATAGAATAAAAATGGGAAAAGTTTGCAAGATCAGTAGGGTATAGGAGTGGCACTATGTGAAATTCCTGCTATTCCTTGCTGTTGCTAAAGAAATAGCCATTTAAGTCATAATGAATCCTAATTCCTAAAAGATGGTGTACTTAAGCAAGAGATTTAGGGTGATGCTCAGACTTGGCCATATCAATGTAAGGGTGTTATGTGTTAGGCTCAAAGAATTGTCTATGAAATTTTCTTAGTTTAAGCTCACAATAAAGGGTCTGGTGTCCCAAGGTCGGATTCAACCTCGTAATATTGATATGCATAGCACATTTAAATTGAAGCAAATGAAGATTCCAAATAATTTAGCTGAGTCCATACTATTCTTAGACTATGATGCCATCTTTATCGGATGCTCTCTGGTGGAGTTATGCTGGAACTCTGATGTCTGCCATGTACAGCCCTGTAAACCAATGACTTCTGAAGATCCCATGTAATGAGGAATTGGCCTCTATTTGTCAAAATGTGTAGAACTACATTGATCTATAGTGTTTTTGCTGAATCAACTAAGTTTCCTGTTTTTAGAATCTAGATGATTATGGCTGTGATGAATTCTGAATATTTCAGACTGTTTGATGTAAGAAGTGCTAAAAAAAATCGAAGCTCTTAGGTTATGTTGTTTGCTTGCAGTTTGACCCCTGTACTCACAGCATTTTGTTTCAGCTTAGTGCCTACCAAACTGTGAATTGCTCAAGGGCATTAGGCTCTCTGTTAAGACTTAATGTTTTAGATACATTTGTATTCCGAAGAAGAAAAGGGTTTGATGGTGTGCTTGCTGAATGTTTTGATAAATGGGAACAATCATCTGGATAAAGTTGATAGTATCTAAAATCGAGTTTTTCATTGGTTTAGTTGGTGGAAGGGCTATGATAAATAGGCTTCTTTAGAAATCTGCATCTTATGACATTTGACATTGATGAGTATTTTGCTTCTCTCATTGAACTATTTTACTCCATCGTCTCGTGCCAATGCTAGCAAGAAACTTGTGTGTGTTAGTTGATTAGCCTCTAGCTGCTACTATTATGCCTGTAAACCCAAATTTTACTTGAGTGCATACTGAACTCAATGCTTCAGGTCTGTGATAGATATGTTCAACACTTCGACTTCTGTTTTAGTCTGTAAAGTGGAGATAATCACATTTCTTTTTGATTTTCCAGGCCATTACAGCAGGTACACTGCAAAAGGAAGGTCTTTCCATAGGTGATGTGGCTGCACAGTACAAACATAATAATGCAATTATCGAATTTAAAGTTGATACGTTGTCTAATGTATGTCCTTCCTCATATTCTCACTCACTTCTCCTTCCTATCTTTTTTTCTTCGTCGTTGCATGCTCCCTCTCACTGCCTTATGTTGCAGGTAGCAGCCACTCTTACCTTGAACAATGTCTTGCCATCTACCAAGTCAATAGCCTCAATAAAGCTGCCTGATTACAAATCTGGAAAGGTACATTTAGTCATCCTTTGGTTGGTTACTTATGCCAATACATATTGGTATACAAGCTGAAGTAGTTTCATGTGCTGATGGAAAACCTGACCAGAATAATTGAATATTGAACATGTCCCCCAACAAGTGAGGAATAAAGAAACCGTACTGGAGTCTTTGGTTCAAAAGAATTGAGGTGGGCAGAGAAGCATCGTAGGTACGACAACGTGACCACCACTTATCAGCCCTGATGGGGATTCTCCCCCAGTTTTATGGGCTATCTCCGATCTTGTAAGATTGGATAGTGGGTTGAACCACCCAGTGTGTTAAACCCCCCTCCCTACCAAATTAGAGTCAGCAAGTGATAAGCAGCTGTGTTCATTTTCTATGGGAAACCATACATCCTTTGAAATCAGAGTCACAGTCTTTTCCTAGTATTTGGTTTTTTTTTTTTCTTTTTTTGTTTATTGAGATTGGAACTTAGGCCCTGTTCTTTTGTGCGGCAAACTGGGTGCGGTAAATGGTATGGTATGGTATGACAATGTTATGGGAAGTGTGGTACCTTATGGTAAGATATGGTAAAATTTGTGATAAGAGTGATTGATGTGGTATGTGAGGAGAGAGAATGTGAACAGTAGAGGAGAAAAGTGAGGAGAGAGAATGTGAACAGTAGAGGAGAAAAGTGTGGAATGGTAATGGTATGGTATGGTATGGAAGGATTGTAGTAATTGTGGAAAAATATGGCAGGTGCCGTGTGGAACCGCACAAAAGAATAGGTTATCTGATATTTTCTTTCAGGTTTGGATTAGTTGAATTCTATTGCTACAATAGTTGAGTGAAAATCTTCAGTTTGTTGTTACAACCTGCAAAAATAGACTACTTGGCCAAATTCATACGCTTCCTTGTCTGTTCCATTCAGCTTAAGACTTGGTTACATTTCCCTTCTTTCTTATAGCAGTTTGAGTTACAGTACTTCCACGATCATGCCAGCCTTGGTTCATCCGTATCATTGAACAAGTCCCCTGTGGTTGATGTTTCAGCCACCATTGGCACTCGCACCGCTGTGCTTGGAGTTGAGGGAGCTTACGACATCTTTAGTGGTGAATTCACCAAGTATAATGTTGCCATAAGCATGATAAAACCAGACTCCACCACTTCATTTGTCCTGTAAGCCTATTGTCCTGGTAAACAGTAATCTGTTTGCCTTTCTATATTGACACTTTGAAGTTGGAAACTTTTATGCTTGCTTACAGACTGTATCGTGTTTAACTTTTATTTCTAACTTCTTTAGTATTCACAATCATCCAATATGGAAATCTAGCGTAACTGGTTTGTTTTTTGCTTTGTCATCCTGTTTGGAACACCAGGGCCGAGAGGGGTGACCTGATAAAAGCGTCACATGTATATTACCTTGAAAAATTGAGAAGCAGCACAGTGGTGGAGTTTGCTAATAGGTTTTCTGAAGAAGGGAACACTTTAACTGTGGGAGGATCATGCGCAGTTGATGAGTTAACCCTGATCAAGCTCAAGCTCAACAACCAGGGGAGTTTTGGAGCTGTTATTCAACACGAGTTCAGACCGAAGTCAGTGATGACGGTTGCAGCAGAGTTCGATTACAATTCTCTCGACACAAGCCCAAAGATCGGACTATCTCTTGCATTGAAACCTTGAGTTTTTATTTGTACAATTTAATGCAAGTCATGAGGGATAAAGCATGCAGGATGGAGATGGTTCTGTAATGTGAAACAATTTTGTAATTCATGTACTCTTTGCGTCTGACAAATGAAATGGTTCTGTTAAATGATATGAATGGAAGGTATTTGACGTGAAAACATCAAACCCTTATGTTAGATACATTGTAAACAAGATTCAGAATATTTTCATGTTCAACACCGAGACCGGAGTAAGATAATCAACATTTTGAATATAATACATGGTTGAATCCAAGCATATGGAATTGTACATCACTTTTCAAGTTTAAATCTTGAGCACCATCTGATAAGGAGGTGTTCGATATTAGCATCCATTCTGGTTCCTCTGCCTCCCCAAACAAGCATATGTGAAAGATCCCCAATCGACGAACCGTCCACTTCATGCACTGTCTTGAATCCCATTCTAGTGTAGAACTTCACAAGCTGCACATAACTCAGTATTTATTATTTCAATCTTTCCAAATGTAATCCCAATTACTGGAGACACAAACAAGAAATCCAAGCAAGGAAGAAAAGAAAAGAACCTTGGAATGGTAGAGATCAGTGTCATTGATGGCGAGCAGTTGTGCAGTTGAACAACCAGAATCAAATCCATGTCTAACAGCAACAGCTCCAAGAAAAAGACCCACTCCAAAAATTGACCTGTTGATGCTCATAGTCTCTCTACTCAATCTGATTGAATCCAAATGGAGTAATTTCCCATCAAACCAAACCCTGATCAAGCCCTCAGCTTTACCGAGCACCCTCTTTGTCTCCAAGCTGGTTGCTGTTATTCTGAAAAAGGGTCCAAGTGTTTGCAGCTTGACGTCCAGATTTTGGGCTCTTGATGCTTCCAAGATGTCCTCTATTGTTGGGATTCTGCCATTGTTGCTCCCACTTGTCGATGGTGAAGTTGATGATGCTCTTATTCTGCTTGGGAGAATCTTGATTTGAGTTGTGTAGGTGAACCTGCTGGGTTTCTGTTGAACTGGTACTGCAGTTTTGATTGTTGGGTAAATGGCTAATTTCTCCATTAGTTTGCGGACTCATTTCTGCAAAGTATCAACGTATGATAATGTCGGGGGAGAATTTGGAGGTCGGGTAGTGAAATGACACGTGGCATGCCCTGCACTTCTTGTTTCTGTTTGCCTAGATTGTACACGTTGTGTTCATTATCCAGTATCACTCCAGTTAATACACCTTATCAAATTCATTAGTTTAGAAACTTCTTCAAGGTATCATCTTCACTCTTAATTAACATGACATTAACTTTCATCCTTATGCAAATTTCAATATATAAGTAATTACGCTGGAAACATCTATTAATATTTATAATAATATTTTTATTATTTAATATTTTGTACTTTGGGTTTAATATGTTGGAAAAATATATTAATATGCTGTACTTTGAGTCTTTGAGGGGTGGACAATAATATATTGCATTGTGAAATTGTCGGACAATAATGCATCCGGAGCGATCCTAGCGGTCATTAACTCGGTTATGGTCTTACGTGGCAGGATGCGGAGTAAAAAAATTAAAATATTTGCTAAACCAATGTCACATAAGCAAGTGCAAATAAGCAAAAATGATTTTTGATTTTTTTATAAAAAAAATAGCACCGTTAGATAAGGAAAAATATGTACTAATGAGATGTTAATTTAAAAAAAAAAAAAAAGCACTTACACTTACTGACACATCATTTTAGTTCAGATTTTAATTTTTCCTACCATGTAGGACCACTACCAAATCTATTACCACCGACATTATTTAGGTACGCTAGTGCCCATACCCAACAGATTATTGTATATTAGCATCTAAATAATATATATATATATATATATATATATATATATATATATATATATATGAGAAATATTTAGGCCATTATTCTTTTATAAGTACTTACCTTATCAATCTTTGCTTAACCGGTCTTGCACTATCTAAAATATCTTACATAATATATATTTAAAATTTCATATATTTAATAAGTGATATGTCTTATATGATTTACATTGCAGGATCAAACTGGGTTATAAACGGACAGCACAATACCAAGGTAGGTGTCATACTGAAACTGAGTCCGAAACTGCACAAATTAAACTAGGAGCCTCATCATAAGAAATGACTATGTCTTGTGAGCAGGGACCAATCAACGGTGCCAAGTTCTAAGTATCTGCTCCTTAAAATCCAGGAAAGAATTTCAAAGTCAAAAGGGGGCTTTCAGAAAATCAAAATTCCTCTGAAATTCCAGGAGTCTGACATGCTTTGACAGTTTGACTTACATATTGAATATACCACAAACTTGGGAAATCTGTTGGTGCCTTACATACAGCTTTAGCTAATTTCATACCCTCATGCTGTCATATCGGCAATCGTCCTTCTAAAAGGCCAAGGTCCTGAAGTCCAGTTTGACACCTAAGTTCCAATCCCGGCAGTGCTTCTAAACAGCTCTTGGATCCACACTAGCTAGGAACATATGCATGAAAATTATCACTAATAATTCAACAGCTTCTCCAGTCAATAATATATACAGGCACACCCATTGTGTGAAGATTATGTGCAAGAGACTCATATTATACAATATACATCAATACTGGGACCGTTAAATATCCTTACTCTCCTTGACGAAAAATTTGTCAATTCTTAAGAATTTGCCTTGCTCTGCCGTTGATTTGCGCTTTTTATGGCTGCTGCTCTGGCCTACAATCTGGCGTTTATCCCAAGGCCTGACAAAAAAGTAGACTTAAAGCAGGTGAACGAAGAATTATAAACAAGTCCAAGTGAATAATTTCAGCATCATCATCCAACTCTGAAACAGGTTTAATTCCGAAGAATTATAAACAAGTCCAAGTGAATAATTTTCAGCATCATCGTCCAACTCTGAAACAAGTTTATCGGAATTAAGCCAAAGGGGGCCCAAGCAGGAAACAGTGGCTGTACGCTTACCTCTGCTTCACCCACTGATTTGTTACATGTTGATCTGGACACTCTTTCTGCATCCTCTCAGCCAGATGGAAGTCTGAGTGTTCTTGTCTTTCATCGACAAAGTCAGGAGGAAGTTCAATTCCACAAATACTACACTTGTAGCCATCAATCCACTGCAGCTCATCTTGCAAAGATGAAGAAGGCTCACCATCGCCCTGAAAATCAGAATACCTTGTTGCTTCACCAGGCTCTTGTCTGTCCACTGACTGCCGGACATCTGATTCATTTGATTTTGAAATACCCTGGCGACAAATAAGCTTTCTCAGACAAGAACTGCCGACTTTTCTACTAAAATTAAATCTAGAGGATGTCATAATAGCATTCACAAGTTAACTACGTGCAGGTGTATAGACATGACGTACTTCTGTTTGCATGTTATTCTGAGGACAATGGTCCACATAGGAAGCATTTTCACTTTTGCTGTGGATGCTGAGACTAAGATCTGATAATTGATCACTGTCAAACTCATCTTTATGAACATAATCAGTATTCAGCTCAGAATCAACATCATCACGATGGTTGTCTGCAGAACTACTAGCCTTCTCCCTCGATCCCAGGTTGTCAGTGCCAGATATGTTATTCCCAGAGGCATTTCCAAATATGATAAAGTTGGTAATAGATTTTTGAGCAGGATCTGATGGTGCACCCTTCTCTTCACTAAACTGAGAAACTCGCAGTCCTGTTAAAAAAAGAACAATTGAAACCATCAACCTTTATACCTCATTATATAATAACAAATGCAAATAATCACATGTGAATATAGCTTAACCTAGAGACTGCATTTGGTTCTTAATGATCTTTTAAACAATTGACAATACATGGGTCTATAATGGTGCTTCTAGAAAATTAACTAGTTGCAAGCAACTGATTGGAGTTTTAGTTTTCACCGTATTTAATCTACAAAAATCTCCTAAAAGTTCATTATTCTTCATGACTCTGCCACAGCATACATTTTCTTCTCGTCAATAAATTAATGTCTGCACCACTTCAGTTCTTCAGATTTATCATGAATTCAATCCTAAGCCTTCCTTTTTTTAGAATCATTTTAGTCCATAGTAATTTACATTATTTGTAAAGCATAGAAGCAAACCAAGGTTGAGTTCAGAAAACCTATCAAGAAATGTCTCCCTACCAATAAGTCTAACTGACGTAGGAAGTTCAGCTTTTAGCAGTTTTCTTGCATGACACAATATATCCTCACTTGAACATATGTACCTCTGCAATGTCACTGCTCTAGTTCGCACCTGGAAAATCAAAACCAAGAAAACCATGGAAGTCTAATTTTGTAACAAAGTAAATGCTGTTTGAGTTGGGTCAGAGAAGAAGGAAAAGTACCACTACATATCACACACACCACTGCAATCCACACAAAATCCCCAAAGACGATGTAACATAAGTAAAATAAGCACGAGTGCACAACAATTGTACAGCACAGGGATCTGCCAAGTTTTTAAGTAACTAATTGTGCTGCTTTACTGAATCAGACATGTTTCCCGTGAAACAAATGTACACATGCACTAATGCATCATCAAATGCTTGTCTGCTTTTGCATGTCAGATTTCTTCTCTTTTTATTTTCTTTTGGGGTGTGGGGGAGAAAGTGCAGACATAAGAATGCACCTCAAAAGATGCAGTTTTCAGCTTAAGTGTAAGTGTTCGCCCACGAAGACCTTCCTTTTGCAAATCAGTTGCCAGCATCTCTGCAAGTTCAGCTGCATGCAAAAAAGAAAAGTCATTCATTCAGTAACATTCATCAGAGTACTTCCAAAAAGAAATTCTTGACTATTGGGCCTATCCCTCATAAGCGCCCGGCAGAAGTCTTAAGCAAACAGCAATCCAGCAAGTCATGCATGCCAACGTGCGTCAATCCACAAACTAGAGGTATTTAAAAGACATTGCAACCCTCAAAGAGGACAGGAAAGTAACAAGGGGCTTGTAATAAATAAACATAGCAGAATGGCTGACATATGAAAGAAAATTCAGTAAAGGAGGGAATAAGAAAAGGGCACACAGAATGTTGTTCATCACAGATCTGGAGGACAGGAAGTCAGGTACACAACATAACTAACCATAATAGCGAAACACTTGAAAGCGCAAGTGAAAAGAGTATGAGAGACTTAAGAAGCTCATACTATTAAGTATCAACATTTCCATAAGAGAAAAAGGAAGTCGGAGAAGTGTGTGTGTGTTTGGGGGGGGGGGGGGGGGGACCCAACAAGACTTGGCTAATAAACCACTCACAAATGGCATAACCATTGAGGGGAGTCTGCAGGGTGTGCAGATTCAGGGTTGTGATTGTGAAGTGTGAACCCATATAAGAATTCTGATGCAGTATAACAATGAAGTATGAACTAACTTACCAAAATATCTTCATGTAGTTGGAGATCACTTGTAGTTCAATATAATCTTCATGTTTTCATGGGTACATTTTAGCTATACTTTATGATAGCCAAAATAAGGATATTTAGCCACATATTAGTGATATTTAATTAGGACAATATTAGGGATTTTTTATCCATTTTTTTAGTATTTGATATATAGTAGTTTTCGTATTATGGAAGGACTCTTACCTATATAAATCCCTCATGCATTAGGGATAAAGCAGCTTCAAATCATTGTTGAGAATTATTATAATTCAATGAGAATCTTGGGCTCTATGTGAGCCTCCTTCTTGTAGGAATTGCTTGCTGGGAATCCTATGGTCCTACCACACCCCTCTTGTAGGAAACTCATGATCCCTCATGTGTGTAGTTCAATTCAAAACTCATCATTGCAAAAGATGCCACAACATATCTAACTTGGATACAGCAGCAATCATACTCTAAGAACTCAACGTCAAAAGATTGACAATATGTAATGTTTGTGTTTAGGCTCGTAATTAAGCCTAAATATCATCTCATTACTAGGCTTTTTCGCCCGATCCCCTAATAAAATATTGTCTTATGGTTATTTTTACTCCTTTTAAGGTTCTTCGGTCCTGGAACATGTGAAATGGCAAAAAGATGTGGAAATAAAGTGAAAACGGCCAAACTCGGAGCATTTGGGTACATACCAGGGATAGTTCAGAAGCCCGGGAGAAAACCGAGCCAAGAATGGAAGAATTGGGCTGGTAATTAGGCCAAATCTAACCAAGAAAGGGCTCCAACAGAAGGTGGTCACGGTCGTGACTAAGTCCGCCAGAAAAAGCCCTCCAACAAAAGAAGGTCGCGGGGTTGACCTCAGCAACTCACGCCCGTGACCCCTGAAGAAAGAAGTCCCAACCTTTGCCTAGGTCACGGTCATGACCCAACTGGTTACGCCCGTGACATGAAAAACTCTCAAGAACATTCAAGAGGTCACGAGCATGACCTCAGCCTCTCACAACCATGACCGGATGAAGTTGTGAAGATATTCAAGAGGTCACGGTCGTGACCTGTCAAGGTCACGCCCGTGAATGAAGGAAGGTTTTCCATTCTTCGATGTTTTGGAGGTCACGCCTGTGACCTCCCAATCTAGCCGACTTATTTTGAGGCCAAAACGACTGTGTTTTTGGCCTATTTTTGTCATATGTATATAAACCATTTTTGTAATTTTCTCTTTTCAGCTAGTTACTATTAGAGTTAGCACAAACTTCTAGGTTTGAGTCTCTCTTTTCTTTCTAAACTCTCTTTTGTAGACCTAATTACATCATTACTACAAGTTAATCCTTTTGGTGATTTTTGGGTTTTCCGTGTTGGAGTTCTCTCTTTTGGCATTGAATCAATCAAGTTGGGTTCATCCCCAACCTTTTAGGTATTACTCTACTCTTTTTACTCACTATTTAACTTGCTTAATCTTGTTTATGCCTTTATTAGATAGGATAAGTTTAAATCTTCCCTTCCCAATAGTATCATGTTTATGATGATTTTGGGGATAATTATTCTAGATATTTTCATGATGATTGGCTAGTCTCTTAGGGGGTTAGGGGGTGATTAGGGCCCCAATAGGATTGATCCTTGGGTTAGCAAGATTAGATGATTAGTGAGGAAGTGAGCATATCCCCCTCCATCTTTCCTTGGTGAGGACCTTGAGACCAAAAGGAAATAGGTCCTTCTCATCCACCTAGGACTGAAGTTTTGGGTGGATTAATTAGTGTCCAGCTGACACTAGCATGAAGTTAGGCCTAATTAGGAGAGTTGCATCAATTACTACCAAGCTCCATCATGTACGGGAGTAATGATGGAGTTCGGTAAGTCAATCCATGTCGCCACTTGAGAGAGGGGACTTTGAGTTGGTCTATTGTGCAACTTTCATGCTCACTACCGAACATGATCATTTTAATCAACTAAACCCGAGTCTGATCCTTTGTTGGCGTTCCGATTGTTTCCCCCAAGCCCTTTTTCCCTGAATTGCTTGAAAGTCAATTTTTATTGTTTCCTTTGATCTGTTAGTAGCTTAGATAATTGTGACCTCTTATTTATTCCCTTTGCCACCTAAATTCCCTTTTCGAAACGATTAGAACTAGGCCCTTATTCTCTGAGGACTCGACCGGTTTTGTGTCACATTGCGAAAATCGAACAACTTGAATCTATAAGGGAAATAGATAATAAAGTTTGCCCTCTTGGCCTCTTGTCAAACCCAGAGTAATTTATATTTACCTTACCCAAAGTTTGTTGCAATAATTTTCACACCTCACCTTTGGGAAATGATTTTTGCCCAATCTAACCAATAGGAAACATTTTCATTTACCCTACCTAAAGTTTGTTGTAATAATTTTTACACCCCACCTTTAGGCAAAGATCTTTACCCTACCTCACCAGAGTTGTAGTTTTTAATTAACCCCCTCCTGTGTTGTGATAAAGTTTAGCTAGATTTTCCGATGAAAAGTTGTTGTTGTTATTGGAATGCTAATAAAATGATGGGCTTGCCCTCAATTGAAATAGATTTATTCTTCATCTTTTTTACCCCTCTTTTTATTCCTCTTCTCTTTATTTCAGATGCAGCAAAAGATCCCCTCTTTCTCTCTCTTCTCAAAACTTGATCCCACTACCTGATCTGTTCCCCTCTACATTGCTCTCGCCATTCAGAAAAGTATTAAAACGATCATGAATGCAACACATTCAAAGGTAAATAAGCCCTAAACAAATGCAAACAAACATCCTCTGTTTTCTAACCTCACAAAGCCTTTTTTTTAAAAACAAAAATCAAGCCTACTGGAAACACTAAACCCAGAATTCACAATGTTAATCAACTTTCTTCGAAAATACCTTAATTGTGCTTTTGTACTCCCAGGTTGGCGTCGCTCTTCAACAAACACACCCATGATTATCATCGCCAATTGGAGATTGTTCACTTCCTCAAACACGCACAAATTCACTAACACTTGCAATGTTCATGACTGAACATCAAGTCCTTGGTCAGGGATTATGACAAGGGCTGAGTTCTTGGTTACTAGTTTAGAGAGGACGATTCGTCTTTTAATTTACAGAGAAATTGAAGGTTTTTCTTCCAAAATAGCGTAAGGGGCAGAATCGTCTTTTAATTTACATAATATGGGCGTTTAACGTACATAAATAGGAGTAGAATCATCTTTTTTGGTCACACTTCGCCGGTTTTTATCATAATTAATCTATTTCATTATTTGTCAGGTAGGGTAAAAATCATTTCCCAAAGGTGGGGCGTATAAAAATTAGTACAACAAACCTCGAGCAGGGTAAATGTAAATTACTCGTCAAAAGCAGCACGAAAAATGGAAAAACTCAATCAAACTAATAATAATGGATGCAAAGGACACTATTGTGCACCATTTATGCCATTCACATCTTCCTACACTAAAAAATATGTTTTTGCATGCAAGTCAACTTATCAAGTCATATACTTGTATCGATTAGCATGTAAACTAGATAGCTCATGCAACTCAGCTGACAACCTCATACCGTTGTTCCACAGAACTGTCCCTTTTGCTGTTTAAACTGACCTTAATGAAACTAGTTATCATTACTTGACAACTTTAGGATTTGTTGCTAGCACTAGTTTCATTATTAGTTTCGTTAGGCACTATAGATTACCATTACTTTCTGCAATTTCTTTTCTTTTTTTCTTTTTTTTTTTTTTTTTGTGAAGGGGGGGGGGGCGTTGCTACATAGGAGCCACAGTGGATAGTACAATGCAAAGGAGTTGGAGAAACTGAACTTGAGAAATATTGAACACAGGGTCTCAGTCTTAACCACTAGGCTAGCACTAGTACAAGTGGAGGGCAGCCACAGACTAGAAGACTAGAGACCAACAACCAGTGGAAGCTGGACTAATGACCAACCTACTAAGTTGCAACAGGTTTTCTGTTAGAAATTTAACCCCCCCCCCCCCCACACACACACACACAAACACCAAACAAATGAAAACACCTGCAGTTTAACCAAGCAGCCAATGAAACACATAGACCTATATCAGGCACTTTTGGCACAATAACAAATCTGGGGAAATTCTGTGACAATGCTTAGTGGTGCTTGGTTGCTTATATCCTAAATGCCTCTTGGTCTAACCAATTGTAAAGAACAGCACTAATGGGGGAAATGCTTGCCCAACGATGAAATAAAGGAAAACATTGCATAGTTCATGCAACTACTTACAATCTAACAGGTACTAATTACCTAATTTCCCATACAGAAATGCCTCATCCTCAGTTGCAGGAAATGTTCTCTCATTGCTCATGCTCTTTCGCAGCCTCGCTTCTGGAGCATCTGTCCTTCCTAGTCCTAATGCGACAGAGAGAAAAAAATCTGTAGCAAGTTTGCACTGTGGTCATTGGATAACGCAAAACAAAAGCTTCAGGCATTATGTTACCACAGGAGTACAGGACTGACAGGCCAACTAAGGGCATCTGACAAATGGAAAGCAGACACAACTCATAAGACTTGGCATTTGAATACTAAACAGACATATTACATGTAACATTAATCAAATATAAAAGCATAAATTGAGCAATGTCCTCTTATTCATCATCGTACGAACTAGAAATTCATTTTCAGTTTAGGGTTTAGGGTATGCAATGCAACAAAAATCTAAAAGAGAATGACATGTTTTTATTTTAGAAGGGCAATATCAAACGCTGATTGCTTTGCTCCAGTTCAGAAAAATGATGACCTGCCATAGGGTGCCATGATATTCTCATAGTTCACTCCCATGGCATATAAAGTGCCTTAGCATAATGCATCCAGATCATGAAGTCTCAGTTCTTGCATGTCCTAATAGAGGCACTTCCGCGCAACTTATTAATACTCTTAATCTTCCTGGAATGACCAAACATAAATTGAAGTCCATCCTATTATCAATAGAACACACTTAACTACCAACAACCTCTGAACCATAGAGCACTGCTGTGCTGATCTAGTAACTACATAACAACTTTTAGATGTTCATTATAATACAATCAACATTCTATCACTTGGTTGCGAAATATATTTCAGGTGGTTTTCCATCTACACTGCCTAGCCTAAATGCAAGATAACATGTCTTCTGCTCTTTTATTTTTGTTTATTTATTTGAATGTTATACATTTAGGGAAAACGGAAAATCCATAGGTGGTAGATGCTAATTACACACCCAACCAAGAAGTCACTTTATGCAACTACAACCCAAAAAGCCATACAAACAAAATCAATTACTTCAATTGACAATGAACAACCCCCCCCCCCCTTAACAAAGTACGAACCCCTAACAATCATGCATTCAGCTAAGATACAACACCATCTATTTTGAGACAAAACAAATAAGTGAAAATAAATAGAGGCTTCAGAATTTTCGCTGAGAGAGCTGAAAGACATTTTTGTTCCATAAACATATTGACATAATTACGAATAAGTATAATAACTACTAGAAGATTTAGTTAAGCTTAACCTGCTGATGAATGCGAAAATAGTGCACAAAGGAAACCTCCTTTCTGAAGCATCTCCTCACATGTGCTAATTCCAAACACATCATGCAAGATATGCTCCGTAACCTTGCCGATACCTCCAATCTGCCATAAACAAGTATAACAAACGTTGATGTGCCACAAATCTGGAGTAACTATCTGATATTCCATTGTTCCACAATATATGCAAGTCCCTACTCCAGTTGAAGCAAGACTTCTAAACTGAAGAGGAGAAGTAGCAAGGGACACATTATGTAATTACCTTTCTTATAGGAAGGGAGGATATGAAGGTCATGACAGCCACTCGGTCATTGGGCAAAATGAACTGTCCATTGGGCTTGTTTATATCTGAACAAACCTGTGAACAAATAAACAGGATTAACACAGCCTCATTATGAGACAGTCAACCCAAAAAGGGGGCATCTCACAGCATTGTTGATGCAAACTGCAATTACATTTTCCAGAAAATATTTTAGGAATTTTCCATCCGCCCCTGTAATTTTACACTTACCAAGTTCAATTTTTAAGTTCACTTTCCACCTGGTGTATCCCTAAGATCTGTTAATATGTTAACATGAACATTAGGCTTCAAACTTGTGTCCAATCACACCCAAAAAAAGAAAAGAAAATGAGTACCCACTCACCAAAGAAAATCTGTTAATATGCCTCCAAATGAAAGCTTTGGTCTAGAAACAGAAGTTAACAGATGCTAAATTTAAACATGAAAAGAAACAAAACAAAAGCCTTTTCTTTTTGGTTATGAAGTCACGTTTGACGCCCATAATTCGCGGAAACATATTAACTGATTTAAGAGGTTCATCAGACAGAAAGTTAAACTAAAAAGTGGACCCAATGGCAAGTGTAGAAACAGAAGGTCGCCTGATGGACAATCCCATTATTAAATAGATCTCTTGAATCTATAAGAGATGTATTTTACAAGGAATAGATTATCTTTTTTTGCTGATTTCTAAGGGCTCGCGGCGATCAAATTGGCAATAAATTATTAGGTCCAATACCTACCCCCCCCCCCCCCCTTCTCTCCCTCCTAAAGTTAGCAAATTAGGTCCAAAGCTTCCCTTTAAAAGTTCAGTGCTGAATCGATCGAAACCGCAGAATTCTATTTCTCAATTGTTTCCCATTTGAAGCAAGACAAGCTATCACTGAGCAAAGAGAACAGTAGCTTATTAAAGGGCAAAACTGATGGTGAAACAAAAACCTTCAGCTATTTACAGTTATTTCCCCAATAAATACACCCCCCCCCCCCACCCAAAAACAAAAAACAAAAAACAAAAACCTTCAAACCACCAAAAAAAAATGAAGTATATAATCAATCAGCTACTTTGTGTGAAAGTTATTGCTTCGGCAGCTGAAACCTACATGCAAATGCAATATAATCACAAGATATTACATAAATGGAAGCATGAAATTTCACTAAATGGCCTGAAGCAATCTTTAGGAACCAAATCTAGTATGATACCAACAAGTCATGAATATATGGATAAACCATTCTTCTGCCTCATATAACACAAAGAAGTGAAAACTAATTTGTACTGTATTGAAACATACAAATCAAAAGCATTCAAATTTAAAGCTGCACCTATTTAGCATACAAAAAATAAAAAGAAACAAAAAAAAACAAATAAACCAATCAAAACACCTTAGCAAGCAATCCGTTTGGCGCCACTCCAGCACTACATGTAAGCCCAGTCTCTTCTAAGACACTTCTTCTAAGCTCTTCAGCAACCTATGCAGAACAAAATCAAAATTCAAAATGACGTCAATAAGAGGTTAGATGAACTGTGGAGACACTTTTCTTGGGAATAATAAGAATCAACGGAAAAGAAAATTAGAAGCAGAAAAAAGAAAGAGGAAGAGTGGAAAATATAGTATTAGGTACATGACTAGAAAAATGGTACAAGAAAAATTACAAACTCCATTGGTCAATGGAATACTTAATGTAGTGACAAAGTGTGCATAAATTGTTCGACATTGGCCAGCATTTTTAAACAGTTAAGCTGATGGAAAAACATTCCAAGAGAAGTGAGCTTCACAAGAAAGAGTTGTTAGTAAACTGCGGACAAACAGCTGAAGTATAACTTCTCTAACACTTTCATTCTTGTGTTTTATTTATTACTCTATTGCAATATGGGTGATGAGGTAAGATTGCACACGTTTGATCTCCCCAGACCCACACAAGCATGACCCACATTAGGAGTAGTTCTTGTTTGTCACACTGCTGATAGGTTTCCCATTTTAATATGCTTAAAACCTAACAATAAAAGAACAAGGAAGAACACACAATTAACAGGACAATTAGAGTATCGGAAACCAAGCTTACTTCATCAGCGCTCAAGCCTCTTTCTCTACAGGCCTCCGTTATATCAAGGTATGCTTCATCCAGACTGCCTGCAATGAAGTTGGGATCATATCTCCGGAAAACTGCAGATGGCAGATGCATAGTCAGGTTTAGAAAGGAACAAGCAATAACAAATGATAAATATCAGCAGCAATGCTCTAAGCAGGACTAACCTTCTCTAGTTAAAGAACTGTAATGGTTATATTTCTCAAAGTCAACAGGAACAAAGATTAACTCTGGGCACAGTTTCCGTGCAATGAAGCCAGGCATTGCAGCACGAACACCATATTTCCGAGCCTAAAGTTGGAGAAAAATCCTCAGATAAGAATATCAGGGACCTGGTAAATAAAGTTCCAAATTGCAGACGTTCATGAAAGGGCGCTCAGGTGACAGGCTAACTAGTCTCTATATTCAAGGCGACATATACACAAGAAAGAACAAAGAGAGTTTCATCCATGTTTCCTCTCATAATTCTACGACATATACCTCGTAATTAGCCGTGGAAATCATAGACAAGCTTCCAACAGCCATTGGCTTGCCCTTCAATGAAGGATTGCTTAATGTCTCAACAGCTGCATAGAATGCATCCATGTCAACATGAAGCCAAAGTCTTGACAAGTCACGCTTGGCTTCTAACTCTACAACTCTTCTATCAGCAACCTGTCAATCGCAAAACTCTACGTAACAGGAGTACATACAAAATTACATACTTCAGCCACAATTTGAGGTTTAAGGTGACACTCCGGCATTAGTGTTCTCTACTCCTATGACTTATATAAGAGAATATCTCAATAAAAAGAATTGAAGCAGCATGTCTGCCAACACAACCAAATTTTGTACGATGTTGAAGTCAAGTACCTTCTGATAATGAGATATCTCCGCAGCTGAGAGCTTTGCACAACGTGCACGCATGTGCTCGATTTTCTGCTTAATAAAGGCCTCCTTGCGTTCCTCATTTTCAAAGTACTTTGACCCTTTGCTCATTTCATACACTATCCTTTGCACTTTTTCCTTGTCAACTCCATCCATTCCTAGAACACCGCATGATTTATTAATGAACCTCCCCACAAGGAGCAAAAATGGAGCTTATAAAAGATTTCTTAGGGCCGAAAAAAGGAAAACAACGCTGGCATTAAACAGGCACTAAGATACCACCATGATACATTCCAACAATTCAAATTCATTCCATTTCCTTGTCTGACTGGATCCATTCCTAAAACATCATGTAATTTGTTAATAAACCCTTCTCAAACCTCACACGAAGTAGAAGGGCATGTATCTAAAACTTGTCTTAGATCGGAACAAGCCACCATAACCCTACTGTTATAGTACATTGTGGGTGCAGGCTGCCTAATTATTCAAGATTATCCCTTTTTATCCATCAAACCCATTAATTTCATTTCAATGGCGCCAGTTTCAAAGTATGCAAACCAAATGTATGCTTTTTTCCGAATCCCTGAACATACACCAAGTGGGACATATTTTCCACATTACTAACCGCTGCACAATTGAATACACAAGAGTTAAATTACATAGAGAAAGGGGCACAGAATAACTGGTCGTGATTAAACTCATAATCGGAATAAAATCAAAAGAAGATTGAAGAGGAGATGAGGGTGACAGAATGAGAGAATATGGATATATGAGCAAAGATATAACCGATCAGGCGTGAGATTTGAAAGGAAAAAGGAAAGAAGAGGGAGAGGGAGAGGGAGAGTGGAGCAGACCAGCTTTGGCGGTGGTGTAAACTGTGTGATATGACTGCCATGGTTTTGAGGTGGGAAGGTCGGTTGAAGATGAAGACTCGGCTTTCTCCATTGATGACCAAAATACAAAGGGAGAAAAGAAGAGCGCCTGAGCAAGAAGAAGAACAGAACCCCCAAGTTTGAGTTTGAGCCCCTGCACATCGGAGGGAAAGGGAAAAACCCGTGTAAGGACGCCCACGCGCTCCTTCCTTTTCTACCCCCACTAATGTTATTGTGTCACTACTAGTAATCTCCCTCCCTTGAGTGCTTGGATAAAAGTGCCACTAACGCCTGTCAAATTCATAGGTGAAAGATAATTCGATAAAAGTTAAATTTTTGTAATTTTTGTAATTTTTGATAAATTCTGTAACTTTTGGCAAATTGATGTCAATATATCAAAATTATTTTTTTTGTTAAGTTTGATAATTTTTGGTAAATTTTGGTAAATTTAGGTAAAAACTGGTAAATTTGGGTAAGTTATATTTACCGATGAATTTGACAAGGCCTAAATTAGGTAAAAATTGTAATTTTGTCATCCGAAAAAAACATGTATTCAAAATGTAATTAATCTTTGTTAATATTTACAAAAATGCTACTTTACGTGTTGTTTACCTGGTACAGCCGGTTGTGTTGCAGGTGAGGGTGGTTTAATTTTATAATTATACATTAAAATTTCTCCCCACCAAAATAACCTACCCTAATTAAATTCACCCACCCAAATTAATTACCCTCCTTTTATATTTTTACAGCATAAATTAACTGTCACCTTCCCCCTATTTCTTCATTTCTTCTTTTTTCTTCATCCACCATCTTCTTCACTGGGAAAACTTCCACTAGAACAGAGCTCCCTCTCCACTTCATCTTTTTCAATTCTGTGCTCAAAAATTGGGGCTTTCTTCTTTCTTCTTCAATTCTGACCCCAAAAAACTCTAATTTCAAGCCAAAATCTGCAATGACATCCTCTTATTCACCATTTCAAATATTAGGGTTTATGGTGAACTTATTAAGAGAGAATGTCGACCTTCCGCACCTTCAACACATCCAAATTCACTTCCCTGGGGGCGATTTTGGTGCCTGATGTTGATTTTAGGGTTTAATTTGTGGAAGAAAGAGAAATCAGAGGGTGGAAGTTGAAGAGGAAGATGAACAATGAAGAAGAAGAACGTTGCAAAGGGGGTGTTGCTGGGTTTTTTCAAATGGAGGGAAATCATGAGGGAGGAGTGAGAGTTAACTGTGGGATTAGTTAATTAGGGTTTTTTTTATTTAATTATATAATTATTTTACTTAATCACAAATTAATATATCGTTAGCCTGCTACTTTAGGTGGAATGAATGTTTCAGCCGGTTAAGTGGCAAAATCGTCCTAATTACAATTGATTAATGGCATTTTGATGACATGTTTTTTCAGGTGGAAAAATTACAATTTTTGCATAGTTTAGTGCCAGTTTTATCCAAGAACTCCCCTTCACTTACGGTCCGTTTGATATCTAATGGTTTGATATATAATGGGAGCAGGAATTCATAATGGAAAAGAGAATTCATAATGGGAATGAGGATAAGAATGAATTCATTATGCCAAAAAAAAATGAATGAATTTGTAAATTTATAAATTTCTTATTTATTAGATGATAATTCAAAGTAGAGTTGGAATTGAGAATCAATACACATTTGCTAAAATATTTTTGATTAGTTTAAATAGAGTGAGGTATTAATATAATGATGTAAAGGGACAGAGTATGCCGTTGGCGAGGTTTAGGACAAATTTGGGGAATCGTTATTAAGTGAAGTGTTAAGTTAGTTAGATGTTGACTTAATATAACAATGTTATTGTTTCATTGCTTATTGATTGCACGCTCTATTACTCATGAGGTGTGGAGAGATACATGAGATGACATGAGTGGCCGAGTGGGAGTGTTAAATTTTGGGCGGCTGCGTCGGTGGGCCCAACCCAAAGGCTGATGTAATGCCTCGACTCATAATTAGGGTATTACTCGTATTTTATCTTAATTAATCTTTATTAGCGGAAGTCTAAAACAATATTTGAAAATAATGAAACAATAATTATTTTACTTTAATTAGAGTAGCTTGAGTTTTTACATTTAAACAGTGTTGAAAGTTACAGTCATCGAAATATACCTGACTTTGCCGATAAAAGAGAAAAATCTCCCCTTTATGACTTGAAAATCTGATTTATCTAATTATAAATAAATAGCAATAGTATTAATATTAGGTGTAAACAAGTGACATAGTAATAAAATTAATGGATGATTTTGGGAATTAGAATTACCAATGTCATAGAGTCTTTGTTCACTCATAACCAGATAGGATAGTTCACTACATATGTTGAGATTGTTCACCTTGTATATCGA
The DNA here is from genome assembly GCA_029582165.1 of Portulaca oleracea. NCBI lineage: Eukaryota > Viridiplantae > Streptophyta > Magnoliopsida > Caryophyllales > Portulacaceae > Portulaca > Portulaca oleracea. Next base: position 18,715,178 of record CM055882.1, on the reverse strand, counting down.
GATTGTTCACCTTGTATATCGAGATTGTTCACTAAATATGTTACAATTATTCATCATGTAACTAGTGGTTGTTAATTGAAAATATTTCCATTGTTCACCATGTCATTATTTACTAATTCATTGTTTAGTCATTCACTCCTGCAAGTTCAAGTACATGTAATTCGATAAGTTCTAATGATAGAAATTTTGTCACATAAGAATATTATTTATTATAAATTAATTTCATGAGTGAACGATCTTAATCTTTCAAGTGAGCAAACAAGTTATGATGAACAATCTAAATTTTTCTTAGAGTAAACTATGTAGAACAAGTTCAGTAAACAATATAGTTGAAGTAAATGAACAACGCAGTTGAAGTAAGTGAACCATGTAGTTGAAGTGAATGAACAATCACATTAATGTCAGTGAACAATCCAATTCAATTTAGTGAACAACGTATGGTGAACAATGATGTTATCTTACGTGAACAATTCAATTTAACTGGCGCTGGTAACCAACAAATAGTTATTGATTTTTATTTTTTTTTTTAAAAAAAAAAAATTGACATGGTTGCCATGTCATCTCAGAGCATACAATAATTTGCATAGAATTACCAAGGAAATGAATTGGGCTGGTGGAATTTGGAAAAGCCCAATTTAAAGGAGGACAAATTATTGGTTGGGTAAAATAAAAATGGACCACTTTCCTTGTCCCCCTTCTCCTAACACACGACAGAGAGGGAGCAAGAGCAAGGAGTGGCTCTAACGAGGTTCTGGGAGGTAAAGAGTGGCGGCGGAGAGTGGTTCTCGGCCGTTGGAAAAGCCACAATCATCGAATTATACCTGAGATTGACAGATAAAGGAATAAATTTTTCCTTTATGACTTGAAAAAACAGATTTATATAAATGGTAAGTACGAGTTTAAATTGATGAACTTGGGTTGTGGGTGTGGGTGTTTGATTTGATTTTTGGGATGGTGGTTGATTGGGATTGAGATGGGTGTGGTGGATTTGAGTTCGGTTTTGGGTGGTGGTGGTGACCGCGACTGATGGTGGTGCTCAGTGGTTGTACCGGTGGGCGAAAGTGGTGTGTTGGTGGTGGAAGAAGATAAATGGTGGTGATTGGTGGTAGGTTGCGGCGGCAGTGGGAGGCCAAGAAGAAGATGAAATGGTGATGGTGGTGATGGTTGAGGAAGAGGAATCAGGTACGTGGGGGTAAGAGTTGGGTTTACTAATGGTATAATCATTTGTTCTTAGGCTATGTCTTATGGTGTTCTTGAAAATGAAGAACACATAGTACAAATATAGTACAAATAGTAATATTTTAATAGGTGGTTGGGTATGGGTATTGCTTATGGTGGAGTATGACATGAGGAATGAGGGAATGAACAAGTGCGCTAGGGGGTAATATTTTAATTGTATTATTTGATTCACTTATATATTTACAAGTTATTTATATGAATTAATAATATTGAATAAATTTAACAAAATATAAATAAATTTTCAATATTTCACAAATTATCAAATATAGTCATTACATAGTTAATTATCAAACTAATTAAGAATTTCACGAAATAAAACATCCAATTTGAAATTTAAAAAAACATTTAATTTTCATATTTATCAATTTTTATGAAAATTATTTATAAAATGAAAATTATTTATAAATTTCAAAATAGACCAAAATGGTTTTCAAAAAATCAATTTGTGACCCCCCGACTTTTGGGGTGTTACTTAACAATATTTTAATCCATTTAATCTTGATTTAGCGGAAGCTAATAAAAAGCCGATAGCGCTACGCCGCATTCCCAAGAGAGGGAAAACAAGGTTTTGGCGACGAAAACAACTATAATAAAATATATTTCATAAGAAGAAATAGAGATAAAACATAAATCGTTTAACTACTATGAAAATATTAAAACGTGCGAGTCAAATTATCTTGGTGAGCCGACTACTAATATTGAAACTTAAAACTAAATACTATGTGATGGCCTGATATGCTAATTGAGTTATCCTTGCCACGAATCTGCCCAAAATGTCCCGCTGATACCTAAAAACAAAACATTTGAAAATATGAAGAAAAAAATGAGTTCAATATATTCGACACTGTAAGTAAAAACATTTAAAAACAAATAATTTTATTGGGATCCAGTGTGAATTCTGATACGCCGCAAGTGCAGGGGTGTACGTGTACCAAGTATCAAGGTCGATCCCACAAGGACTTTGCTAACTACACACCAAACTAGCCTCTTATGTGATTGCTAAATCGATTGGGGTTTGTTTCGGATCAATCTAAAACTATTTCTATTCACTAGCAAATAACAAATGAAACCAATATTCACACAATATACGGGAATTGAATCTATATGAGAAAGACGTTCAGGGGATAAAACCTAAGTCACTCTATGAATCAAACAAGTGGATTGAACATGTAAGTCACTAATTTGGTACATTTTAGGGTCGATAATCGCATAAATTCTTTCGTAGCGAGCTTTTGGCAATGAAACGAATTGCTTAATAAAATCAATCACCTACTTTCGTGGTTATTTCAATTTTATCTAAGTTAAAGATCGAATTATCTAATGATCCCTAGTTACAAAATCCTCTATGTATAGTTCATTTTATAATTAGTTTATCCTATCGGTTCCGATTATCGAATTTCTCCGTTCGGTACTTCATTCAGCAATCTAATTCCATGTTAATGGTGCGCAAGCAAAAACAATGACATACATACTCAAAGGATAAATAAAATGCATTCAAATTAGATTAACAAACTTGTTCAATCTTACATTATTCAATCCATAAGAGAAGCTAGAAGAGTTTATCCCCCAAACTAAAAGAACTACTCACTACTCATGTTCAAAACATAAAACATATCAAAATCTACTCTAGAAAGCATGAAATCTAAAAGAAAGAGAAGTAAACTGAGATGGAAATCGATCTATGCTTGAATGGTATTCGGCGGGGACTTTTGCTCCTCCACTTCGATGGATTCTTGCAAACCGATCTTCAAAACTCAATAAATTCTCTATCTTCAACTAAGGATGAATGTGGATGGATTTGTGGAGGAAGGGATGGATGGAATATGCTGATGAAGATGATGGAAGGAGTGAATGATGAATGGAACCCGCCAGAGAAGCCATAATATAGCAATAATGAGCATATGAAACGACAAAGTGCAATAAACAACCCTCTTCACGGACCGTGTTGCCCCACCACGGTCTGTGGTGAACACAACCGTGATTTTTCTTCTCTTTGGACCTTGGCACGGTCCGTTCTGGGTCTTTAGGTGTCCGTGTTAGGGGCTGGCAGGTTTGAACTGAGCTGGGCCATGATATTTGGGCCATTAGGGAGGATTTCTTCCTTTGATGTGATTTACTTGACTCCAATGCTTGTATTTGAGCTTGATTTTATCAATATTACTCCAATTTCCGACAAAATTATACCAAACTCCAACCAAGCATAAAATATAGAATTCGAGTATAAAATTATACATTCATATCGATAATTACTCGAATTAACTCTAAATAATCCAAGATCACATATATATGAAATACACTATCAAATTCATTTTGAAATGAGGGAGAGGAGAGAATATGCTCAAACAGTTGTAGGTTATTATCTGAATGTTGAACTCTGCCCAGATAATATAATAACATAATGTAACAATAATGTTAAAATAATGCAACATTGGTTAGAACACTTATAAGATAAGTAACCGACATTGGGTAACACATAAATGAATTAAGCACAATATCGTTACTCATAAACAATAAACGATAGACAGTAAACAATGCACAATGAACATTGCGTGTAACGACCCCATGATACTAATCATCAAATTAAGCTAACGATCTACTTAACCCAATGATTAGTGCAGCGGAAAACTCACCTGAGGGTCATTGCTGTTCTTCACTCTTCAGTCGGACGGTCCATTTGATTTCGTCTTCCTCTCCATCACCCTCAGTCATGGCATCTCAAATCAATTGGCAACGGTAATGTTTTCATGTTATATTAAGCACTTTCAATTCTCCCTAAACCCTAAGAATCCTAATCGTTCAAGACTCGATCTTTTTCCCAATTTGATTGTGGTGATTGTATGACTGGACAAGGCAGACTATCGGCTGCCGATGTATTATTGTGGCGGTGGACTGCGGTTGCAAGCTGTGCGGCGACTTACAGTGACGGTGGTCCCAATCAACAACCCTTCGGTAGCAGTGGACCCAGGTTAGTATAATAGTATTACTCTGTAGTGCTGGAATTATGCTAATTAACCTTAAATTTTGTCATTTTTCTTCTGAGTATTGATTGATTTCAATGGGTTTTGCTTGATATTTTTGCCTTTTGGTGGGTTGTTTCCTGTTAGATTTTGTACCCACTTCTTCTGGGCTCTAGTCTCTAGGTACAGATGCTCTTCTGAAACTATATATTGCTCAAAACAAACCAGTTATTAGAGTTGTGAATTGTGATGATTTAATTCTGAGTATAATCAATTAAGTTTCTCTCCCTCTTTTTTCCCTCTCTTTGAAGTTTACATAGAGCAGTAGGAAACTAGAAATTGGTAAGTATTTTAAAGGGTGTATAAATTATAATATAATCATACTGTATTATTTGTATTGGATACTCATTTCATTGTGGCATATATATCAGTAGCCTTTTTTGGTGTTTCTTTCTTCATATTAAATATGATGAATTGGTAATCATGTATATGAGGTATCATGGTGAGATCCATGTGTCTAAGGCTTAGATGAGGCCATGTTGAGATCTGGAAGCCTTCTGCCTTCCATGATGATAAATTGACAGCCTTTTTTGGTTAGTAGTTTGGGTTTTGGCAGGAAAAGGTCGTCATGTGGTTATGTAGGATATGTTAGATAGTGTTTTAACTTTCAACTGATATGGTTGTTTTCACAGTTCATTTGGTTTACCTGAAGTAAAGTTGTATTAATTATAAAAAAAAATATGATGGCAACATGGTGATAGATTATCTATTATACTATTAAAACAAAACCCCAAATGTAAGAGGTGATGCCACGTGTCAAATTGAAAAGCAACAACCTATTAATAGCCAATACCATGTCCCTAGCTTTTCCTTTCATCGAAACATATTAATCCATTAAAAAACTAATTAATCAATTAATATAGCTTGAATAAGTAATCAACCATCACATTTCCCGTTATAAAAATGAAACGCTGTAGAATTACTCTTCAAAAGAGACAAATTCGTTACCCAAATCATTAAACCTCAAATCAAAACTACAGTTACAGTCCAAAAATCCTAATTAAACATTACAACTGTTGAGATTCTAAAATCAAAACTCTAATGGACAGTAGAAGAATCAGTCTTTCCAACAGCCACAAAGAATCATATAAAAATTCCAATCTTTCCTTCCTCTTGCATGTTGCTAGAAGAATCAAATTGAATACAGGGAAAATAAGAAATTGGATTGCAGAACAAATTAGAAAAGAAGGCTATGTTAAGAGAAGGATTAGGAAGGGGTGGTTACAGTGTAAGGCCAGCATGCTCTTGAAGAATACAAAATTCAACCATTTCTCTCTCCTGTTGGATCTGCTTATGATGTTCTTTCAATTTGCAGTGCTCGGCCTCGTGCTTCTACTCGGTATTCAAACAACTTATCATTGTTTCACTGTTTAAGTTTTTCTACTCTTAATTCACAACTTCATTCCTAATGTTTGATGTAACTTCAAAGTACAATTTCAACTAATCCTAATGCTATTTTACTTTCAGGAATCACTTTTATATTTTTTCAGAAATGCACAAGTTTGTCAGTTCTACCATGGCTTCATTCCTATTCAAAATATAAGGTAATATATTCTTATCTTTAATATCAAAAGTTCAAATTTTTTAACAATTTAACATTCTTCTCACACAGATTTCCAACATTTTACTCTTAATAATTAATAAAAGCTTTTGAAAAGAGAACTAAAGAATGAAAGGTCCTCATTTAGGGAAAAAATAATGAATTTTAATGACAAAAATGTAAAATAAAAATAAGAATTTGACTGGGTTAAATATAGAATGAGAGATTTCAATAGCATTTGCACTTTGTCCTTGATTTATGAACTCGAATAGAGATATTATAAATATTTATAATTTTAAAAGATAAAGTAAAAATTAGATTCATTAATTAAAGGTATGGATATTTTAATTATTGAAAAATATAAAATTGACAAAAAAAATAAGATAATTAGAAAAATTAACACTCTTTTAGGGACGACGGGGAGTGCTAACACAAAACTATCATAACAACTCATTTATCATTGCCAAAGATATTCAAACATCAATTCACATCCAAAATTTTATGAGAAAATGAAAAAGGAAGGAAAAAGATACATGCAATGGATGGATAGATTCAGGGGACAGGGGTACTCCGTACCTGCATGATCATCACCCGCGGCCACCAAATGCATGGAAATTGGAAATGATCAAGTCCTTTGAGGGTTAGATTTGAATTTCTACTTGGATGCTATCCAGTGCAAACTTGCATGCATTACATATGTATGACGTTGGGTGGTTGAAGACTAAGACAGAGTTTGAGGAAGTATTAATTGAACCATAGTGTGAAATCTATCATCTCCTGCTTCCGTCCCAAATTATTTGTCATATTACTTAATTTCTTTGTCGTAAAGTATTTGTCATATTTACAATTCCAACAATTATAATTATTTTTCTACTCTTAATTAATAAATTCATTTGTTTCACTTTATACTATTCCAACAACTATTATATTCAATTAAAGTAAAGAGATTCTGGATAAATTACAAACTATTCACATCAATTCTCAATATACATTGTTCTTCTCAAATTGAAGTAAATGGACAAATATAATGAGGTGGAGGTAGTACATCTTTCCCAATTACTACTAACAGGAAAAAAAAATGTAAATATATCCTTATATGGAAAACTTATTACTTTAAAAATTTAAGAGTATGGTGGATCATATCATACCAAAAAAAATAATGCCTAAAATAATTCACTGGCTGTGAATTTGGAACATGAGTTATAACAATGTTTATAATATATGAAAGTTTAACTAAATTTGTCTAAATCAACGTTTGATAAAATTTATCTAAATTTATCCGTATATGAATTTACCTTAACTTATTAAAATATATGAAAATTTAATTTTATCTCAAGTTACCCTACCCAAAAATTTGCCAGGCTCTAAATATACTACTTCCGTCTCTTTTAATTTGTCAAATACCTAACTTTCAACCTTTTTATTTGTCAAATTACTTAATTTCTACAATTCCAATAACCATAATATTAATTTTATATCCGATAAATAAGTTTTTCTTTACCTCATTCCAAGGAAATTTCCAATGTACTTTCAACATTTTTGTAAATTTTACACCTAATTTCTATGCTTATGGGGTTTGATGACTTAGCTTTTGCAACAAATAATTGGGGTTGTATGTAGCTGTAATTTGTAAACTTGAGCCAACTTAAAAAAAATACTCCCTCCTCTCAAATTAGTTCACATTTTGACTAAATTTTGATTGTTAATTATTCACAAATTACGATGAGTTACCATATAAAACTATATCCATTGCAATTTTTAGTAAAATATCTTTCTAATGACGGTAATTTCATATTGTAACCATTGTAACTTGTGAGTAATTAACGGTCAAAATTTAATCAAAGTGTCAATTAATTTGGGACGGAGGGAGTAATAAGATTGGACTTTCTCATAACAATAACAAATGCTTGACGAGGCAAAGATGCAGTGTTATCGAAGAAAGATACAGAGTCATCGAAGAAATCGGAACCGAACGTCAGTAAGATTAATATTAGTTATTTGGAAGTTGAATTTCATATCTATATTTAATAATAATTTAAGGTATTAGTATTAGTTCTAAGATTAGTATTAGTATGAAATGGAATAATGAAATGGAATATGTGTGTCAATCATTTGATAATAAGATTAATATTAGTTATTTGGAAGTTAAATTTCAAACAACGTCAAGATAAATGATGGAAAGACGTCAGTAAGTTTAGTATTAGCTCTAAGATTAGTAGGAGGACAACAACAATGATGAACATCAAGCACAATACAATAAAATGAAAACTACAATTCCATGAAAGAAACTCAAATACATATGATTTTCTATTTTAGATCATGGATATCAAAATATGCTTTAGTACAACAACTTTTTGTTTAATGAACATATCTAAGATGTGCTTGACAAAATAAAAAATGAAAACCTTTTTGTTAATTTCATATCGCCTATTCAACCAAACAACGAATTCAAAAGGGAAATAAACTTTAAATAAAAAAAAAAACAAAAACCGACCAATAAGACAAATTAACCCATGCATTGCATGGGTACAAACATTAGTTCTTTTATGATTATTCTTGAGTTTTTATACTTAATGTTATGGTGTAAGAGTTGTTACTAGTTTATGTTTAGAGATTTATAGTTATTGTAATACATACTTATTCTAAGTGTGAATGTTTTGATGTTATATTTCTATTTCTAATAATGAAAAATGATGGATTTTTGGGAGTATCATTGTACTTGCGAATATTTGCTTATTTTCTTAATATTAACTTGACAGCATGCGAATGTCGAAAATACTTTTAGGTAAGACTGTGACTATATTTTCATTTAAGCAGACTCGAACGAGAAATTTTCTCTTGCGATGCATTGTTGGACATACAAGAGCCGCATTTGATATCAATTTCAGGGGAAAAAGATTATGCTTTTACAGGTACACATCTTGATTGAATTCTCAGTATCGTTGTTTTATTGTTTAGTATGACAGAAGGGTGACGCGTTATTTTAAAAGGGTCCCAATCTATAAATTGGTATCTATGTTGCCCGGGGCCCCAAAATTGCCAGGAACGTGTTGAGTTGTCCCACATCGGTCTTTGACACCCATATTGTGGTGTTTATAATGGCTTGGGTGCCTCAACCTCCTAAGCTAGCTTTTGGGATTGAATTGGGATCAAGTCTATTATTTCACATGGTATCAGAGCCAGGGTCATTGATGTTGGGGCCGCGCCCGCAGTTGTCTGCGCCTCGTGGTGAGGGGGGCGTGTTGAGTTGTCCCACAATCGGCCTTTGACACCCATATTGTGGTGTTTATAATGGCTTGGGTGCCTCAACCGCCTAAGCTAGCTTTTGGGGTTGAATTGGGCTCAAGTCCATTATTTCACAGAACGGGTCTGGAGGAAGGTGGAAGAGGGGGTGGTCGAATGGTGTCGGGGTGGTCGTCACACAGAGGAACAAGAAGGAGCAGTAGCAACGAAGAAAAGAGAAAAGAAGAGGGAGGAGAGAGAAAGAGAGAGTGAGAGGATAGAATAAAAAAAAACTATTGCAGCTGATGAATAAGAGAGAGAATTTTAGGGTATTTGTTTATTAGGTAGGGGGACCCAAAGGCGATATTTATAAAGAGAAATTACGGTAAAATTAGTACAAATTAAACCTAGGTGTTAGTAACACCCTTCCAAATTTAATCTTTTCCTAAAACAATACCTTTCATTAAATACTTTTTTTACAAACTGATCCCAATTAATTTTAACCGATACCCAAAAAGTATCTAACTAACGACCGATAAAAATTCTAAGAGACTCACTCGCGGTCCTATAAGCTCCACGTGATAACCATTCATATAAATAAACGGAAAATAATGCACGTCAGAAATTTTAACGGTACAAATAATAACATTTTTCAGGGTTTTACAATATGTCCTTTACAAATAATGTATGTCATTGCATTTTATACGATTACTTTTGTTCCTACTAGTATGCCATCTTACATAACTATATTGAACAATCTACATACTCTTTCTACATTATTTCGCACCAGTGTCAAGTTCAATATATTAATCCTTAGATTTCATCTATTTATCTGTAACACCCTCTTAAAAATTTTATTATTTCGAGTATAATTATTAATATTTACGAATCATGAAGTAATTTATATGTGATTTATTATAACTTTTATGTACTTCAAGAAGCCTGATTTCAGACAATAGTATAAAAATAATCGACACAAAAAAAGAGAGATGAAGCCCAAAAGCAAACAAAATTCAACTTATACTCATTAAAAGATTAAAAAAAGAAATTAGTTTTCATAGTAGGAATATGTAAGAGCTATGTAGAGACTTTATTTTTATCAAAATAAAACAAAAAAAAGGGGAACACTTCCCACCTTCCTGAAAAAAAATGCAGCACAATCTAGTTGTTTTTTTTAATGCAAATACAAGTTACAATATGCCTAATGATTACTCCTACATAGCCCCTACTAGCCCTACTAAATCTTCCAAATATTGTCTAATATCACACACTAAATCAAGCAAAATCCACCCCTCTTCTCTCTCCATGAGTTGAATCTCTTCTTCTTATCATTATATAATCCACATACACTCCAAATCAGTCCAAAAACATCCCTATCCCAACATTCTCCTCAAACACCAAAAGAACCACATTAAAGAATAGAAGATAGAAGTAGAAAGAAGGCTTTTGCTTCCAAGAAATATTTTCCACACTTCTCTAGTCTTTTTCAAGGTATTATACTACTTAAATTTTCAGCTCTTACATTGGTTTCAATTTATAAAGAAGTATGAGTTCTTCTAAAAACTGGAAAAAGGGGTTAAATCTCCTTAAAATGACATTTTCTTCTCTAATTCAATTTCTACTTCTTCACACATAATCTAGGTGTAAAAGTAGTGTTCAAAATGTAAGAAAAATGTCCCTCAGAAACATCATAACAATCGGCTAACCATGTAGGTTCAAGAAGAAGTTTTACTTGCTTTACACAACTGAGTTTTTGAGTTTTTTCTTACCTTAAATATCCTTATGATAAAACCATATTTTGGAAAAACTTTCAACATGAAAGTTATAGGTTTAGATGTCTAGAAACTCACAAAAAAATTTTCTTTGCAAAAAAAAATATAAGGGCAGTGAGTTATAGAGCAAAAACCAAACCCTTTTCAGATTCGCGTCTATTCTGACATAGGTTCGAATTTTGTAGAAACTATATTAATCGGTAACTGCTAAAAACAAAATATAAATACGAGGGTAAACTAGACTCATAAACGGAACTTTTTCAAGTGAAATAAACTTCAAAGATTTTGTATAGAGGGAGAACGAAAATAAACAAAATCGTGTAAAAATATAGATTTTTCGCCCCCAAAACGATTTTTGCCTCAAATTTGGAAATGGAAAGTTTAGAGCTTAGTTCTTTATGTTTCAGCTAGAAAACCACTAGCAAAAGAGTTATAAGACCGAAGAGTTAATTATTTGTTAAAAGTAGCTTTGTTTAAAATTAAAATTGAGTTGTCTTTTAATTACACTTTTGCTAGAAACCCAAGGAAGAGTTAGATTGATTTCTTTAAAAATTCTATCAAGGACGGAGTGAAAGCAGATCCAAAGAAGATTGAAGTCGTCTTAGAATGGCAAGATCCGAAAAGTGTCACAGAAGTGAGAAGCTTCTTAGGCTTAGCCGGCTATTATCGAAGGTTTGTTAAAGACTTCTCTAAGATAGCCAGACCAATGATGCAATTATTAAAAACTTCTGAACCTTTTGTATGGACAAAAGAGCGTCAACAAACATTTGATACCTTAAAAGAAAGGGTGACCACTAACGTTATCTTAACGCTCCCCGACCTGAGCAAAGAGTTCGACATCAACGGTGATGCGTCACATCAAGGATTAGGATGCGTATTGATGTAAGAAGGGAAGGTGGTGGCTTATGCCTCAAGGCAACTCAAACCTCATGAGTAGAATTATCCAACCCATGATTTGGAGCTGACAACGGTAATTTTTGCCTTGAAGATATGGAGGCACTATCTCTATGGAGGAAAAAGCAGGATCTACACCGATCACAAGAGCCTCAAGTACATCTTTACCCAGAAGGAGCTCAATCTAAGGCAAAGAAGATGGTTAGAGTTGATAAAGGATTATGAGGTGGAAATTATGTATCACCCAGGAAAGGCCAATATAATGTTGTAGCAGATGCCCTAAGCCGAAAGGTGTACTCCATGGGACAAGTCAAAATAAGCCCAAAAGACAAGAAATGGAACGATGGAATATGAGCCTTGTTCCCGAAGGAGCTCTAGCCGTAATTTACACCTCTGAAGTGAAGATGAAGGAGGAGCTGAAGACGGATCAAACCCAAGATGAAAGATTGAAAGTCTTGATGGAAAGGATGGGCGATGAAATCAAGGAGGATAGTGCTGGGATTCTTCGGTATAAAGGACGAGTTTATGTACCAAAAGGTGTAGGATTAAGGGAGAATATTTTGAAAGAAGCCCATTAACGTGATATGCCATCGACCCCGGCGGTACCAAGATGTACCAAGACCTGAAAAAGAACTACTGGTGGGAAGGTATGAAGAAAGATGCAGTCGATTTTGTCAAAAAGTGCCTCATTTGTCAACAAGTCAAGATTGAGCACTAAAGACCTCAAGGAGAGTTGCAACCACTAGAGATCGCTACATGGAAATGGGAGAGTATATCTATGTATTTTATAATGGGTCTCCCTTGCTCGACACAGGAAAAGAATTCCATATGGGTGATTGTAGACCGACTTACTAAGACCGGACACTTTCTACCTATCCATGAAACGTGAGGAGTAGCACAACTCTCAGAACTTTATGTGAAAGAAGTTGTGCGACTGCATGGAATCCCAAAGGAAATAGTATCCGACCGAGATGCTCGATTTATGTCACATTTTTGGCAAGGGATGCAAAAGGCTTTAGGGACAAGACTCCTCATCAACAGTGCTTACCACCCTCAGATAGACGGTCAAACAGAAAGAGTCAACCATATGGTTGAAGATATATGTTAAGAGCATGTGTCCTCGAATTTGGAGACAAGTGAGAGAAGTTTCTCCCTTTGGTGGAGTTTTGTTACAATAACATTTATCATACCTCTATTGACATGGCGCCTTACGAAGCCTTGTATGGAAGGAACCCCTTGACTAGCACTACAACATGGTAACAAAAATAAGACCGTTATGAACGATCACAATTCAGCTTGAACGGTCGTTCTGGGGGGCGGGCGACCGTTCATTTGCGACCGTTGGCGACGGTCGCCTCTGAATGGTCATTTGTGGAACCGGGCGACCGTTCATTTGAATGGTCGCTAACTAACGACCGTTCATAAACGGTCACATATGCGAACGACTGTACCTTGAACGGTCGTTCACATCTGTTACCGTTTATGAACGGTCGTTATCAGTTGTGACCGTTGGTTAACGGTCGTTACTGAGCGACCGTTCAGCTGAACGGTCGCCCATTTTATTTTTTTTTTAAAATTTTTTTTGTCGAGGGTTTCTGGTAATATAATCTGTCCAGAATATATTTGAAGTATAAGTGCCAAACGGTCACAAAATGAACGGTCGCAAATAATAATATATATATATATATATAAATGAACGGTCGCAAACAGTAGCATATATATATATAGTCAACGGTCGCTAGTCAACGGTCGCAAAATATATTACATATCTGACAAGTTTTTAAAGTTGTCCTCAAAAACACTATGAAGAAGGGGGGTCATTAATGAAGTTAGAGGGAGAGAATTGACCACTGGAAGGCGTCCCCTGCTGCTGCTGTTGATTTTCTTCTACTTGGGACAATCTTCCTTCAAGTTGGCTCAACAGTTGTTGGTATTGGGAGACTTGACTCCTCAAAGACTGTGTTTCAACCAACATGGAAGCATAAGCAGATGGGGTAGGGGCGGCGGATGAGGAAGAAGAACCCTGACCATTGTGGCGTGCATAGCGGGCCGACCTTTCGTAGAACATGCCCGTTGAGGATCCCAGGCCATAGACAGACTGATTCTTGACTGAGAACCCACCAGCAACATTGTAGAACACCGCGTTGGCTTCCACAGTATTGGGCTCCAAGCCCGCTGCAGATACTTGCTCAAGATATTCATTCTGCAAATGATCAACATTAATGATAATTAGTAACCACAACTAAACGTAAAGCAAAGTGGTCATGTTGTTTGTTGTCAAAACACATTATCAATAGATGCCATAGTTAAGGTAATATAGGGAGAGTTACATAGAAATTTCGGCAGAGTTTCCTTTGTAATATGGACTATACCAAATTCATAATACAAAACATTAACCTGCAAATTACAATATAAACTCAACTTGTAGAATAAGGGGTCACATGCCCACTTCACCACAACGAACATTTGAACATATACAATCCTATCGAGCCACACGCTCGTTTCTAAACATAAGTTACACACACCCCATAATTTCCAACTTCCAACAACAATTCCAACACATACAATCAAGTTTCAATATACGGCCACACGCCAATTAATCCTATCGAGCCACACGCTCGTTTCTAAACATAAGTTGCACATTCCAACTTCCAACAACAATTCCAACACATATAATCAAGTAATAATATACGGCCACACGCCGATTAATCCTATCGAGCCACACGCTCGTTTCTAAACATAAGTTGCACATTCTTACTTCCAACAACAATTCCAACACATATAATCAAGTAACAATATACGACCACAAGCCGATTAATCCTATCGAGCCACACGCTCGTTTCTAAACATGAGTTGTACATTCCAACTTCCAACAACAATTCCAACACATACAATCAAGTTTTGATATACTGCCACACGCCGATTAATCCTATCGAGCCACACGCTCGTTTCTAAACATGAGTTGCACATTCCAACTTTCAACAACAATTTCAACAAATAAATTATTAAACTAATTTTAGAAGAAAATGACTTACATAAACTTTGGCCGCCTTCGGGTCAGTCCATTGCTTGTTGCCGTGGGCGTCTTGTTTACAATGATAGTGCTCTATGACGTCCGCGGGGGATGGATGGATCCCGTCACTAGCCTAGGAATATATTTAGAAACATTACATATATTACCTGATAATTTGTATTGATGAAAAAGTGAAAGTTAAAGATGATGGGAGGCGTACCAGTTTTCGCAAGTATTTACCGGTGGACATCGCCCCACCGTAGTGCTTATTCTGGTCCGGGGCTTTGTTCCGATTCGCCGTGTATGCCTCGACCCGACGCTTATAGGCCTCTTCCTCTCGTTTAGCCCACATCCTCGCCCGGATTTCATCTGACAAATGGGGGATTGGTTTGTTCCTTGGGGTATGTTTCTCCCGGTAGACCAGGCCCTTAAGGAGGTCGCTGAATTTGCTATGCCACATGTTGAAGACTTCCTGAGCCAGGTCCATTTCATATTCGAAACGTTGCTATACAATAACAATTAAAACAATTAAACACATATTTACTGTCCCATATATACTAACGAAATCCAAATAAAATAATTAGGTTCCGAAGGATTGTATTCTTACATAGAAATACGACCAATAAACCATTTTCTCACGATCTTTCATATCACCGGCACTAAGAGCCTCCCATTGGTAATGGGATTTTAGACTATCCGACACGACCTTAGTAACCTCAGGCATTGAGATCCTACAAGAAACGAGCAACAAGTGAGAGAGGCGCAATATTTATTAATTATTATGTATTGACTAAAATTAAAGTTGACATACCAGTCTTCCCCCCTAATGAGGGGGATTTTCAGGTCGGATGGGTCGATAGGATTACCGGGCTGGATCTTCCATAGAGGGGATGGTGGGGACGTGGCGTTTTCTTAAGCTGCAATATAATAACCAATAATTGACCGCACAAATAATGAATTTAAAATTAATTTACATTTGATGCATGCAGTGAGTAATCGAATAACAACCATGAAAACAAATTAAATTATAACCAAACAAAATAAAACAATAAAATTCTAAATTGTTAATCGTACAACGTAATAAAACCAAATGACAGTTCAAACAAAAGAACCTACACGTGCGACCTACTCATCATCATCATCACTAAGCAACTCCACAAATGCGGCATTTTCCAATGCTTCATTTCCTTCTAAATCATCGTCCTCCACACTATCTAGTATACCCCGATCTTCTCCTTCTTCATCATCACTAAATAGTTCGTCTCCCGAGCCATCTCGATCGTCAAGTAGGTCGAACTTAGCAAGTGATGGGGGGTCCACATTGTTGTCTTCCTGAAATGCTCCATCATGATCATCGAGTCCATCTATTGTTTGTCTTGCTTTAATTGTCAGTGTAGCAGTCCATGATGATCTATCCTTCTTGGTTGTTGGGTAATGGATGTACACCACTTGTGTAGCCTGAGATGCCAACACAAAAGGCTCATACACCCTATACCTCTTTGCTTGGTTAACGTCAACAAGCTTGTAATGATCATGCACGACTGCGCCACCTTGACCCGGGTCGAACCATTCAACCTTGAACAAGTGGACTTTGTATTCACTACTACGCCCAGTATAAATTAACTCAATAACCTCTTTCAAAATCCCGTAGAAGTCAGTTCCATTCACCCCTTTGACACACACCCCATAATTTGCATTCGTTGTTTTATTATCGGCATGGTAAGCATGGAAATTGAAGTTGTTAATGTAGAAATGAGCCCAAGATAAAACATCCTTCCTAGGGCCTTTCGCTAAAGCAAGATAAACCGTCTCCTTCACCGGATGACAAAACCTACAACGTTGTTTAATAATTGCGAAATTAATCTCATGTAACCTATGTTAACCAATAATTTAAAACCAAACAACTCAAATTGAATGTTAACCTTTCTTCTCAACCAACGGGGGAATTCTTTGCGATGTCTGTTCCATAATTCACCATGCGGTGTACGTGGATACAAACAGGCCATCTCTTCCTCAAATTGACTGAAATAAGTCAACATAGGTGAATATTCTACTGGATAAATAAGTTATTGATAATTGAAATGCTGATCTAATTAAGTTATGTTGTATATGTACCTTTCATATTCAGTCATTAAATTGGAGTTTGAAAGGACATATTCATGTGCAGCCTCATATTCTTGTTGGTCAAGGAATCTTATCTTCCCTGCAGCTGGAGAGTACCCAATGTTCGATGAAAAAAACTCAGGTATTGCTCCATTCCCGTCGGATGCATCACCCAACTCGGGGCATGAGTTCCTTGGAAGGTCCCTTGATTTTGTGTGCACTTCCGGTGCAAAGTATGCAGCACAAAAGTTGGAAATCTCCTCCGTTAAGAACGCATTACATATTGAGCTTTCAACGCGTGCCTTGTTGCCAACCTTCTTCTTCAAATGATGCAGAAATCTACAACATTTGACAACCACCACGCGTCGAGGAATGCGTTACAAAAAGAAAGGCGGGTCCTAAATGTTTAATAAAAATACACTACAAAGAAAAAAGGCGGGTCCTAAATGCAATACAAAAATTTAATTACCTTTCGAAAGGGTACATCCACCTATACTGCACCGGTCCACCTTTAGCTGCTTCATATGGAAGGTGTATTGGAAGATGCTCCATCACATTGAAGAATGCGGGAGGGAAAATCATCTCCAGCCAGATATGATTTCCGGTATGTTCATCTCCAACCGGACCATATCATCAACACTAACCTTAGAGGCACACAAGTCTCTAAAAAATTGGCTTAATTCCGTCAGGGCTTTCCAAACATTCTGAGGAAGCAACTCCCTAACGGCAATTGGTAACAACCTCTCCATGAAAACATGACAATCATGACTCTTCATACCATGTAATCTTGATGTGTTAACATCTACACATCTACCTAGGTTGCTTGCATATCCGTCGGGAAGTTTGAGGTCTTTAAGCCACTAACATAATGCCTTACGCTCCTCTTTACCCATGACATATGCAGCTCCACCTGTCCTTTCTTTATCAACACGGCGACGCTTACAGTGAGCGGCTAGGTCCTTCTTAGAGTTGTCATCATTTTTTGTCTTTCCTTTGAGGTCCATGATGGTGTTCAACACCTGCTCAAACACATTTTTCTCAACATGCATGACATCTAAGTTGTGTCTAATTAGCAGGTCTTTCCAATACGGTAGCTCCCAAAATATGCTCTTTTTATGCCAATTGTGACATTGAAGATAGCCGTCAACATTGCCTTGTTGTTGAGTAGATGTTGGCAATCTTGACACTTGTTCCCAAAATTGGCTCCCATTAAGGCGAGGGGGTGGAGGTGAATGTTCTTCTCGATTTTTTTGAAAACGCACTCTTGTTAGTACGATAAGGATGGTCTATTGGGAGAAACTGTCGATGACAATCAAACCATGACTGTTTCCTCCCATGTTTCAGCCACCGTGATTTTGTTTTGTCCATGCAATATGGACAAGCTAGCTTACCTGCGGTGGTCCACCCAGAAAGCATACCGTACGCTGGAAAATCGCTTATTGTCCACAACACGGACGCTTTCATTCTGAACAATTCCTTCAAAGACACATCATACGTGTCTACACCCTCCACCCACAACTGTTTCAACTCGTCTATTAACGGCTGCATGTATACGTCCAAGTTTCCTTTTGGACTTTTCGGACCAGGAACAAAGAGCGTGAGGAACATGTAAGACTTCTTCATGCAAAGCCACAGAGGCAAATTGTAGGGGGTAGCTATAACAGGCCATGTAGAATAAGTTTGCTCGAAACTACCGAAAGGGGCGAAACCATCCGTGCACATACCCAACCGCACATTGCGTGGTTCCGATGCGAACTCTTTGTGAGTGGCATCAAAATGTTTCTAAGCTTCACCATCACACGGATGAACCATGTCATCGTCCCCTCAAACATTTGTTGAGTGCCACCTGTAGGGCCCGCGGCCCGGAGGGCACGGTCCCCCACGGAAGGTCGATTCGACGTAGGGTTGCTTATCTTTTAAGGGGCGAAAATAAAAAACTTAAACTTTTCACATAACTGATTTTTCGAGGGTCGGATAAAAAGAAAACTAAAAAAAAACGAAAATAGGGTCGGAACCACGCGGATTCTCATACCCACTTCACCTAAATGCACCCGGGTCTGCGCGGATTCCAGGGCCATTTAGGCCAAAACTTCGCCCGGATCCACGCGGATTCGGGGTCAGTTTTTGGCCGAGATGGTTCCTGGATCCGCGCGGATCCGAACCATTCTGGGTCGAAAATTTTCGGTGAGCAGAAAAACAGGAAAGAAAAAGAAAGAAAGAAAACAGGAAAAATCGGGCCGAGACAAGCGCAGATCCGCGCGGATCCGTTGCTCGCCCGAGCCAAAAAACGCTTCTTTTCAGTAAAAAGAAATAAGGAGTCGCCAGTTAATTTTTTTTAAGTAAAATTAACAAAACTTAAAAATTTTGACTCCGGTCTCGAACCAAAAAAACAAGTTCGGGGGTAAAAATGCCGGTGTAGGGGGATGCCCTTGCACCGCCCGCCGAAGCGGCCCTTACTAGGTCGGGTTACATTAGAAAGAAGAAAAAGAGTAAAAGAAAGTTGTCACAAAATTTACTAAAATAACATGCAATTCAACAAAAGATTCTAAAGTTCACAAAAAATAAAACGAAAGAAACAAATTACATCGGGCGGGGAACTAAAGGACTACATTGTTACATCTTTTCTTAAACCGGGAAACAAAACAAAAAAACTAAAAAAAATGAGTAAAATGAAGCGAATTATACCCCGAATCCAATGCAGATCGATGGGAAAATGGGTCGCCGGGAACTGATTCGGATCGGATGTGAGAATTCAGAACAGCCGAGAGAGATTTGTCGAGGAAATCCGCGCGGATTTCCTTATGCTTCGTCGGGTCGAATTTTGTGTTCATCAGTGTTAAAATGTGAGTGCCCAGAAAAATCTCCGCGCCGAATACAAAAATTGCCAACCTCTGCTCCGGATCCGCGCGGATCCTTAAATAGACTCCCAAAATTGGCAACGGTTATCGACGGTTGGTGACGGTTGACGACGGTTGGCCAGTTATCGACAAATCCGCGCCACCCCCGCACAACTACCAGCAGTTGGTTGACTGGAAACTGCAGTTGGCTTGACTGGGCAAAATCCGCGCAACTCCAACTGGGTCGGGTGATGAATCCGCGCAGATTTTCGGATTCTATTTGAATTCGGATCCGACCCAAAATTTGAACCAGCCTTGGTACCCGGCACCAAAATCCGCGCCACCCCAGTCAGGGCCCAAAAAGTGAAATCTGCGCGGATTCAGTCTTCTTGGCCCAAACCAGTGAAATCCGCGCAGACCCAGTCTTCTTTGCCCAAACCAGTGAAATCCGCGCAGACCCAGTCTTCTTGGCCCAAACCAGTGAAATCCGCATCTTTTGGCTCAAAAATTAAGAAATCCGCAGCTTCATTTTCTCGACCCCCCGGACTAGGCTGAAAATCCGCTTGACCCATTTTGGTGTCTACAGATAGCCCCCACTTTGACTGAGTCTGAATAAGACGAAAGTCAAAGTATACTCTTGTAGTCAACTGGAGGTAGTCCAAATTTTGTTGACTTGACTTGCTGGAAATTATCCAGGCTTGAGCGATCCAAGGGTAGCTTGGTCTTCCGACCGGAGGTAGTCCGATGCTGATTGATTGCTGGATGTTGTCCAGGCTTCAACTTCCAAGGGTAGCTTGAAAGATATCCGGAATTTGGTTTGTAGCTAGCTTGACTGCTGGATATTGCCCAGGCTTGTTATGCTTCTTCTAAAAAGGATAATTTTATAAGTATTTTGATTTGCAAAGATAAGAAACACAACTAAAAAAAAGTAAAGTAATAAAATAGAGAATGAAAATAAAGACGAAAAAAAAAATAAAACAAGAGAAAAACTAGTAAAGAGAATACTCCCTCAGTTATTTGTCTTTTACTCTCATGGCATTAAAGCCACTCACTCACCTCACAACCACTCACTCACCTTACATTCACTCAATCTCTCTACACTCATCCCCTATCACTCACTCCTTATCTCCTCACTCTCTCTCTATCATTCACTTATCTTGTCATCTCCTCACTCTCTCAACTCAAACCTATCCTCATTCTCCATTCTCTCTACCGCAGCTGCGCCAAGCTCAACAGCCAAGAGACACCACCTTCGGGCAAAAATCCGCGCAACACTAAGCAGGCCTACACCTTCCAGCAGCCAAATCCGCGCAACCCTGAGGTAAATCCCGACTGCATTTCTGTTTTTGCTTCGCCCTGAGAAATCCGCGCCATCCTCGGGTAACTGGGTAAGCTCAAAAATTCTGCATTATTACTGAAATCCGCGCAACTCTTGTTTGAAAAACCCCAAAGCTCAACATTTCCTTAAAACCCAGCAGATCCGCGCCATTCTTCCTTTAGCTGAAAATTTTTGCTCATATCTCAGGCAAATCCGCGCAACTCTTGTTAGTTTGGAGCCATTTTCGTACACTTTCTTGAGCTGAGTCTGTGAGCTTGCTTGAGCATTCTACTCAGTTCAGACCTAAATCCGCGCAACTCAGAAGAAAAAGGTATGTTTTTGCAAGTTTCAAGTCTCAAGTATCCACCATGCATATATGTAGAAATTTGCTTAATTTCTTGCATTTTGTTGAGTTTGCATGAATTAGCTCGTACATGTGTTTGGGTAGAAAATCTTGTGTTGAAATATTCAAACCCATGCACTTATTATGAAGTCTTGAACTTAAACTTGATTAAGTTTTGGACTTGTTGGCATATCATACGAATGTATCTAAAAACTTGGACTGACCTAGCTCCAAATCCGCGCAACTCTATCAAAATGAGGCCCAGAAAATTTGCCCCGAAAACCTAGTAAATCCGCGCCACCCTAACTGGAAACGGGCCCAAAAATCTCGGCCCAAAACGCCTAGAATCCGCGCAGACCCACAAAAACGAGCCCAAAATTCCTTAGCCCAGAATCCGCGCCAATCCAGTCGGATAGGCCCAAAATCACTCGGCCCAAAATTAACTCGGTCCAAGATAAATCCGCGCCGATTTAATCAAATGGGCCTAAAATGTTCGGCCCAAATACGCGCAAGTCTATACTGCTTGACTTTGTTGACATTTCTATACTGCTTGACTTTGCTCGGGTATTGCATAATCTGATACTTGAGTTGAGCCTTTTGCAGTACTTCACAATGCCGACAACAAAGCCAACAAAATATCACCCCAAGAAGGAAGCTTGGGCAGCTGACTTAGCCCAGAAGGGCAACATGAGCCGAGATTGGGCCGGCCCCCATCCGTGGGACGGTCAAGATCTCCTCTACTGTCGCGACGTACATATCTCCCACTTTATCACCCAAGTCACGGTATGTTACTTTCTTCACTAATTATGGCATTTCGAATTCTACTCAGAGATCTCATTTACAATTTTGCCTTGCAGGCCGATAACATCCAAGCCTGTGGGGCGATTGGTAAAGTGATGAGACTATTGGATGAGCTGGAACAATTGGGTTTTCCAGCAAAAGATACAGTCAGGGCAGCTGGTTTTAACCATTTCCTCAATGCTCTGCATGCCATGCGCGAGCCTACTGGCCATTGCGTAGTGCGTGCGTTAAGTGAACGTTTTTGGGACACAACCAACACGTTCCACTTTCCGGAGTATGAGATGACTATAACCCCTCTTGACTTTGCGATGATTACGGGGTTATCTTTCTACGAGTGCCCCTACAAGACTGATGACTGGGCCATGATAAAGCCCAACAAATAGCCCTATTCGCCCCATGGGCACCATACACGACACGGAGTTTCCGCTACTCCGTTCTTTTCGACGAGGTCCTGAAGGGCAACTTCTGGGACGAAATGTACACTGATGCACAAAGACGGCGAGTGATACTTGCCATTTTCCTGTGTACTACCATCTTTGCTGACCGTGGTAGTCGTGTATTCTTCCATTATCTAGGTAATTTAGCAGACCTAGATAATCTCTCCAACTTAGTCAGTGCGGCGACTACACTTGTCTCTTCCGGGACTACGTTCGGGTGTGCGAGTCCCTAAATCCAAACTCGAGCGTAACAACACCTATCTTTCGGCTTGGAAAGTCATCGAGGTATCTCCTTTTCCCTTGCCATCTACCTATCTTGTAGCTTGAAAACTAACTCCTACTCTTTGCGATATGGTTCTACGAATACTGAGGGCTGTCTCCCAATCTAAAGTCGGTCTGTCTTTCCAATCGCCTTTGGGGCGCGATGATTTATCGTTAGAAAACGTCGTGTAGAGCACTGAACTCTTCCGAGGCATCTTGAATAATCCAGACAGTATGACCTTTCCTTTGCTTCCAACCTGACTTTAAAACTATCAAGCTCACCACTAACACATGTTTAGTGTGCTTTGGACCCTTGGGCGGCTTATGAGGTTACGGAAGATCAACTTCCGGACCTCGATACATTACAGGATATCAACTGTAGAAGGATCTTATTTGAAGGCCCTTTTACTTTCATATGGTATCATGCGGAAAGGGTCACCCACCAATGCATGCATGTATGGCCTCATTGGTACCACCAATCCACCGCCAAGATGTTCTACCCCGCCTTGACTTCGATGAACTTGAAGTCAATCTCATGGGGATTCCCATTGGAAATTTGCTGATCATGGGGGCCAACTATGCCGCATCCATTCGACCACGCCTCATGGGACGCATGGTGAGCACTGTAAGAACTCCTTGCAATTTTCACCCTTATGTTGTGACTAACCTTGGTTAATTTGGTGGCACCGAACACCAGATCCCTAACCCACTAGGTTTCGCACGTCGCCGTAGAAAGCGCCCGAGCTCCTTTGTCCTCGAATGTACCCGGTAAGACTTTTAGTTCCAAAATAATGAATACCCTCCAACTCTCCATCCAAGTATTTATTCTTATAAAAGAAAATCGCTAGTGGAGTCGGAGCGACCATGGAGGCCATTGCCCTTATATACTACCGCGATGAAATTCAAGACATGCAGAGACGATATCGGCGTCGAATGGGTTTTGGGCCTCGACGTGGTGGAGGTCGTGGTAGAGGACAACCACGAGGAGGAGGTCATTACCACCACCATGGTAGGGGCCAAGGAGGTCACGATGCTGACGATGACGATAATGACGATGACGATGATGATGACAACAACAACATGGGCGGTGACGGGGCTATACCCATTGCTTTCCATGCATACGATGATGACGGTGAAGAAGAGGGAAGCAATCACGACATCGACTTGGGAGGAGGTGGTTTTCATATGACACCCGGCGCAGGCCCTTCAGGTAGCAGCGCAGGTCCCTCAGGTAATAGCGGCGGGATGACTACCTATGGAACTCAGTCTCATGGCTATGTTCCAAGCATTCCCCTCATTCCCGAGGATGATACCGATCACTCCATCGGGTCTTCCAGTACTATGAGCTTTGCTGGTGCCCGAGGGTCGTCCCGAACACGTGCTTATGGGAGGTATATAAGTGAAAGTGATGCTGCTTCACAGGCCTCCGATACTTCTATGCTGGATCAGATGTTCGGCGGTATGTCCTTGTCACAAGGATATTCTGACTACCCACAACGGAGATGGTCAGGTGACTTCCATCAAACACCAGTGGATTTCAAGGAGAATCAACCTGAAATCCCTGCACCTACCATGCCTTCTTCAAGCAACAGGGGTTTCTTTGACTCTGCTTCGTCATACTTTCTGGGTAAAGAGGAACCGGTCAAACAGGAATATGGTGATGATTGGAGCTTAACCCCGGTTTTGCAAGCCCCCGTTTTGCAAGGACATTATCCGGGTTCCTTCCACGTGGACGAATCTGGACGGGTTCACACATATGATGCTCCTGGCTCTTCTCAGCAAGATCCACCTGGCTCTTCTTGGGCGGCCGAAGGATGGGGCTTCCTTACCGGACAGAACCCTACTCCTCAATCAGGTCAACACTTTGGCTCATCAGGCCCTGACTATATAGACTTAGTATCCGATGAAGAAGATAATTGAGGGGGAAACCATGTATAGTGCTTAGAGGGCTTAACTTTGTAAATTTTAACTTATCTAATTAATGCTTGTCATGAATGCAATGCTTATGTATGGACACTCTTAATTATTTATCTGATTTTATCTATTTTAAAATTAAAAAAACCCAAAACTATATGCAATGCAACAAAAAAAGAAACAGGAGCGGAGCTTTGGTCAATAAGCGAATTCCATAAACTATCAAGGACAATTAAGTTTTTACAATACTCCAAAATAATTCTCGAACAGAACCGGGAAATATACAAATGTTATTACTAAAACCAAATGCGATCCCAAAAAAAAACAAGAGTCAGCGCAGCCCCCAGCGTTGGGCCTAAATCCGCGCCACTCTGCTGTCGGCCCAGATTAATTCAAGCCTAAATCCTACCAAAAATCCGCGCCAGTCTAAGACCCGGCCCAGAAATCCGCGCAATCCCCTACGGCCCAGAAATCCGCGCAAACTCAGTCAGGCCTAGAATCAAGCCCAAATCCGCGCCAACCCTGTGATACATTCGAGCCAGGATTCTTCAAAAATCCGCGCCATTCCCATATGATCAGAATCTGCACAAGTTGAGTCCTGTTTAAAATTAGCCAGCAAATCCGCGCAGACTTTGTATCGGATTGTAACCCCCAGTTAAGTCTTTGGTTCCGGTCGAAACTAGTACTGCAAAGCTCTTGTGGAATTCCGTCGCACCCCTAACTCCCGCACTATAAAATCTGCGCAAATTCTCCCTAAAACTCACACCTTCCCTCCTAGCTTTTGTGCTTCCAGCCTTTATAGAAATCCCCGCAATCTCTTCTTCCCTTCCAAGTATGTCTTTCCAGAAAGAACTCGACCAATGGATTCTTTCTCTTTCATTCGCTGAGAAAGAGGAGTTGAAAAGATACAATCTGCACACCCTAATTAGCCTTAGGCAAGTAAGGCTAATGTGGGATTTCCTTAGAGCCGCCTCTGAATTCTGGGACCCTGAACTCCATTTGTTTAGGTTTGGGGAAAAAGAATTGTGCCCTCTCCCCGAAGAATTGGTGATATTAGGTTTTAAGTTCACCTCTACACCAGTCATCCCCACTTCCTCCAAAAATACTGCACCACGGTACACTTCCCTCTTAGGTTTAGAGAAGGATGATTTGGGGAAAATCTTAGAGGGTGAAAGAGTGAATTTTCCGCCCTTAATTTCCATGTTCAGAAGGTGTGAACACATTGAACGTAAAGTTAGGGCCTTAGCCCTATGCTTATTAGGAAATTTTTGTTTTTACCACGGCGGCACAAACAGCGGTCCTGCTTCTTTGATCAACATCAGTGAAAGCCTCCGCGACGACCAAAACCTAGCACCGATGATAGTAGCTGAGACTATCCTGTGCCTGGATCGGCTTTATAACGTATCTGAAGGCGAGTTTTCAGGAAGCCCCCTGCTGCTTCAGGTAAAATATTTCTAAAACTCTGCGAAATCCGATGTGATTCGCATACCATCTGTTTACTGTTCACAAATCTGCGCGGATTTCTGTCCCTAAAAATCCGCGTGAACCCCTTTTACCCCGGCATCTAATTTTTCTTCTTCTTTGCAGATATGGTTAATGGAGCATATCCGCTTCTTAGCGCCTCCGAAGAATGAAGCTACCTTCCGGATGACCCAATTTTGCCAACGTGCCCGCAAATACAAGGAACGTTCGACAGACAAGTGGTTGAAATGGTTCGTCGAAGAAATGATCATTAAGTGGCACATTACTTGGTGGAGAATAAGAGAAGTAGTCACTGTCGACCATCGATGCCCATTCGTGAGACTTGTGGGCTTAACACATACAACCTATTACTTCCCTGAGCGAGCCAAGCGTCAGATCAGAAGGAAACAATGGATCCCCTCTCTAGACTGCATCCCACCTAGTCCTAGAGTCATCACCAACGACGCCTCTAAAGTTCGATCTTGGCAAGACTACTGGATGAACAGACCTACCCTCGCTATTCCCTCAACAGGAGGAAGCACATATGTATCTATGGCGTATCGCCAATGGATAACAGAGAAAGATGCTACTATCAGGAAACGGCTAAAAGAGCAGGAGGGAAAAAGAATTGACCCACTGTCCACTAGGACTCGACCTCCAACTACTACGACGCGTCCTAGAGAAAGGCCCGTGGTAATTAGAGAACCTAGGCCTGAAGACACTCCTCGTCAGCAAACTACAGTAACAACTGGGAAAGATAAAGAGAAAGCCCCCAGTGACTCGAATATCAGGAAGAGGCCAAGAAGAACATCCTCACAGGGTGAAGGGTCAAGATCTAGTATTGCTCCTGAAGCTGAGAAGAAGCTTAAACAGGACTGAAAGACTGATGCTGCTTACCTTTAGATTTACATTTTTTTTTAGTGTGTTCTGAGTTTGTTTGTTTTTTTTAGATGCTGATGAACGATTTGAGTAGCAAATTGTAAATTCGCATGCTCTTTCCTTTAGACTTTAAATTTATCGGAAATAATAAAATCGTATTTCGCGACATTTCCCAAAATTTTCTATTATATATGTAAAATTCGTACGAATTTCTGCACATAGAAAATTTAATTCCCAATCGAAACAATGTAAAATCTGTACAGACTTTTGCATTACGAAGGAAACCTAAAAAAAAGAAAGAAAGAGAACAAGAAAACAAGCCGAGAAAGGTGAAATCCGCGCAAGTCTGTCCCAAAACTGCTCGAGGAAATCTCAACTGAGTATTTTGAGTAATACAGATTCGCGAGAATTTGAAAACAAAAGGAAGTCCAATTTAACGTGAATCCGCGCGGATTTGTCCCAAATTGCTCTTAAACTGAGTATTTTCAGGTCAAAACATAAATCCGCGTAGAATCGCCGAAGAAACTTTGGCCCAGAAAATGGAGGAATCCGCGCGGATTTGGCCCAAAACGGCTCCATATTAGAATACGAATATCTTAGGCTTGAAAGGAGAAAACCCGCGCGGATTTCCTTAGTTGTACAAAATTATGAGTGAATTTGTATAAAGGTCAAAATTATATACAAAGCGGGAATTGAGCCCACAGAAATCCGCGCGGATCCTGTGAGGGTTCAAGACCCGGTATGGATATGAACCGGGAAAACCTAAAATCAAAAGGTCCAATTTTGACATCTAGAGATCCTCGAAGACCTCCTGGAATTTGTATTTTAGAAAACTCGAGCCTTATGTTTTATTTCAAGTGCCATTGAACCTGTGAGAGTTCAATGTTGCTTTTAAAATACAAAGTCAAAATTATGGAAATTTCAATTGGTGAGGCCGGGCTTTTCAGAAAAGCTTCCTACGTATCCACAATGTGCGGAATCAGGCCATCGTAGTTCAAGAAAAGTCGATTCTTTGGACAAATGGGCGATGTGATTCTTACAAGGATAGTTGCTGGTTTTAATTACCAGTTGCTATGTCCAATTTACCCTTTACGCATAGAATCTCTTGAGTTGATCCAAATTGGTCAGCTGAACATAATCCTCTCCTTCTAAATCGACCAATTTTACTGCTCCCCCCGGAAGAATTTCCTTTATAATGTAAGGTCCCATCCAGTTGGGCCTAAACTTTCCCCTCGGGTCCTGAATAGGTGCCCTTATCTCCTTCAAAACCATGTCACCCTCTCCAAGGTCTTTAGGTTTGACCTTCCTATTAAATGCCCTGGACACCCGATTTTGGTATATCTGGACATTGTGCATGGCTCTGAGCCTCCTCTCGTCAACATTTACCAACTCCTCATACCTAGCCTTAGCCCAGTCTGCTTCTGGAATCTGACTCTCCGCTATGATTCGTAATGAAGGTATAGCCACTTCTATTGGCAAAACCGCTTCCATTCCGTATACCAGTGAGTAAGGTGTTGCTCCTGTGGATGTACGAATGGAAGTTCGATAACCCCATAAGGCAAAGGGTAACTTATCGGGCCAGTCCTTATAAGTCGAGGCCATCTTCTCTATGATCCTCGTGAGGTTTTTGTTAGCTGCCTCAACCGCTCCATTGGTCTGAGGTCGATATACAGATGATCTATGGTGTTGGATCTTGTATTTCGCTAACAAATCCGCTGTCTCCTTTTTGAAGTGAACTCCATTGTCACTTATCAACTCATGTGGAACCCCATAACGGCAGATTATGTTTCTAAGTATGAATTTGGCTACGTGCTTAGAAGTTAGCTTTGCATAAGATGCCGCTTCAACCCACTTTGTGAAGTAGTCAATGGCTACAAGCACATACTCATGTCCTCCCGTTCCTTTAGGAGTGACCTTTCCTATGATATCAATGCCCCAAACTGAAAATGGCCATGGCGAAGTTAACGTAGTCAAAAATGATGGAGGTTGGTGTTGCAAGTTCGCATAGATTTGACACTTGTAGCACCGTTTTACATAGTCATGACAGTCAGCCTCCATAGTCGCCAGTAATACCCCATCCTTTGCACCTTCTTGGACAACATCCGTTCATTCATATGCGGGCCACATTCTCCCCCATGAACTTCCTTCATCAAATTCTGAGCTTCACTCTGTTCTAAACAAAGCAAATTGATACCCATGTCCGTCTTCTTGTACAACTGATTCTGAATCAAACAGTACTGCGACGCTAAGAGTCTAATTGCTCTTTGTGATCTTGTGGTAGAATCCTCTGGGTAAACTCCTTTGGTGAGGTATTGGTAGATGTCGTAATACCAACAAGTCGAGTCTATCTCACAAACTTCCGAAGAATAAACGTAAGCCGGTTGACTTCTTCTCTCTATGCATATCGGCATAGACACAACTCCTCTCGGGATATATAGCAAGGATGACAGCTTTGCTAATGCATCAGCTAACTCATTATGCTCCCGAGGTAAATAAGTGAACACTATTTGATCAAAGTATTCTGCTAAATCCCTTACATAAGCTTGGTAGGGTGCCAAAGCTTCGTTCTTCACCTTCCACTTATTGCAAACCTGGTTTATTATAAGGCTCGAATCACCAAATATCCTTATGCACTTTATGTCCATTTCCACGGCAGCGTGCATGCCAATGATACATGCTTCATATTCGGCTACATTATTTGTCGCCTCAAAATCTAGCTTCACGGAAATAGGAGTATGTGCTCCTTCGGGTGAAATCAGAATGATTCCTACACCATATCCGCTTTGGTTGGAAGCTCCATCAAAATACATTTCCCATGTTTCTTTCTGTGTTTGAAATACTTCTTCGTCGGGAAAATCTAACTTTTCTTCACTGGCCTCCTCAACAGGTAAATCTGCCAGAAAATCAGCAACTACTCTTCCTTTTATGGCTTTTTGTGGAACAAATTGTAAGTCGAACTCCGATAACATAACCATCCACCGAGCTACTCTACTATTGATCAGTGGCTGCTCCATCAGGTACTTGAGAGGATTCATGAAAGCAGTCACATGCACGGTGTGAGCAAGCATGTAGTGACGTAATTTCCTTGTTGCCCAAACTAAGGCAAGGGACAATCTCTCAATGTTAGATCTGGGTCTCATATTCTAGAAACTTCTTGCTTAAGTAGGAAATTGCTCGCTCTTCGCCATCGTATCTTTGAGCTAGCATAGCCCCCATTGCCGACTCAGTGATTGTTAAGTACAACAATAAAGGCTTTTCAGGTACTGGTGGGACTAAAACAGGCGGATTAGCCAAGTACTCTTTAATCTTGTCAAAAGCTGCTTGACATTTTTCATCCCACTCAGATTTGACCCCTTTCCTCAACTTCTTGAATATAGGATCGCAAATCATGGTTAATTTCGAAATGAACCGGCTTATGTACTGCAAACGTCCGAGGAAACCTCTTATCTCCTTTTCTGTCTTAGGCGGTGGCATTTCCTGTATCGCCTTGATCTTTGCTGGATCGACCTCGATTCCTCTAGAGCTCACTACAAAACCTAATAACTTGCCTGACGTCACCCCAAAAGCACACTTCTGAGGGTTCAACCTCATCCCGTATTTCCTCAGCCTATGGAAGAATCTTCTAAGGCTATCTAAGTGCGTGTCACGTTCAACGGATTTGATGATCATGTCGTCTACGTAAACCTCTGCCTCTTTATGCATCATGTCATGTAGCAATGTGGTGGCTGTCCTTTGATAGGTCGCCCCTGCATTTTTCAACCCAAATGGCATCACTACATAACAGAATGTACCCCAATGTGTGATGAACGTCGTCTTCTCCATATCTTCCTCTGCTATCTTAATCTGGTTGTACCCCGAATACCCATCCATAAATGACAGAAGAGCATGCCCACAGGTGTTATCTACCAAAACATCAATATGAGGTAAAGGAAAGTCATCCTTAGGACTGGCCTTATTCAGATCCCTAAAATCTACACACATCCGTACTCTCCCGTCCTTCTTAGGAACCGGGACTACATTCGCTATCCAATGTGGATACTCCGATACCCTAATGAAGCCTACCTTCAGCTGCTTCTCTACTTCCTCCTTAATCTTCAATGCCCACTCCGGCTTCATCCGTCGAAGCTTCGCTAAGCGGTTTAGCGTCAGGGTAAAGAGGAATTCTGTGTTCAGCTATCTCTCTGTCTATACCGGGCATATCTTGATATGACCAGGCAAAGACATCTACAAATTCTCGTAAGAGAAGAGTAAAGTGCTCTTGCTCCCCGATAGTTAAAAATTTCCCAATTTTGGTTAATTTAGGCTCCTCAGGTGTACCGAGGTTTACTTCTAAAGTTTCTTCAATTATAGAAATCCGGTTTTCGTGTTCTTCCACGGCTTTTAAAAGATCTTTAGGAAGTTCAAATTCAGATTCGTTTACAGCATCTTGGTTATTTTCATTAGAGGCAAAGCAGTTCAGGGATGGGGGGAAAGAAGAGTCATAAGCAAATGAGTTCATTTCATTGAATTCAGAAACAAGAACATCAACAGAAGACTCGACAGACCCTCCAGAAGTGGATGCAACAGACTGATTAAGCTTAAAACCTGACTCTAAGATAGACTCAGAAAATGGAACAACAACAGGATTGACACTAGACTCGGACCCAAGCACTGATTCTCCTAAAGCTAACACAAACTCCTTGTCTCCTTTGGCCGACACCCAGGTGACTTGCTTGGTTTCCTGACCCCATGTAGCGATGAGCTTAGTAGGATCGAAATCCATGCTTGATAGGGCTAAGGAAAGTGCCTCCACAGGTTTCTCCTCTCTCTGTGCCTCTTGACCGAACAACATTCCAAAGATGTTACTCCCTGCTAGATGAGTCCATTCTAGTGGGGTCCTGTTCTCCCTTGCCGGTGTGAACAATTCCTCTTCGAGTAGCATGCAGTCGTTGAAGATCTCTAAACCTGGAACTAAAATGCCCTTGCTCTTCAGATAGTAGGGCTCCGGAAAACCAAAGTAAGGGAAATGATCTCCTTCCCTCATGAATCGGCCATTAGCGTGAGTGGATACGCTTATGCTATAAAGCGGTATTGGCTCACCTCTCCTAATTCTCCTAACCTTCTTAGCTAATCTCCTCTCTTCCTCTGTTGGAATGTAGCCTAAACCGAAGTGGTAGCTCCCTCCTTGAGTCAAGGGAAAAGATGTAGGCCCTTGAGCTCTTCTTCCCAAAGGTAAACCGGGAAAGTATCCATGTCGCTTCAAAATTGCGTTCACCTTCCTGTTAGAATAAGGATCGAAGTCCAAGGGTGCTTCTTCCTTCTCCAAGGTAGCTACGATATCGAAATGATGGAACTCCTCGTCCTTAGAGTTGTGTTCTACCTCAATCATAGGTTTCTTTGAAGTAATCACAGCTGCTAACTCCTCTCCTTTGACTGTTACCACCTGCCCCTTAACCATCATCTTCACCTTCTGATGTAGAGTAGATGACACCGCTTGTTGTGCGTGCAACCAAGGGCGTCCTAACAAAAGGTTAAATGATGCCGGAATGTCCAACACTAAGAACTCAACATTGCTAGAAATTGTATCCATAGTAATTGGTAACAGAATTGAACCCAAAATTCGTCTAGGAGTGTTGTCGTAGGCCCTAAGTTGAATGGCCTGCTGGGTAAGCTGATGGGATTGAATTCCCAGCTTCTGTGCCGTCCTCCATGGACAAATATTCACCGCAGACCCGTTGTCCACCAATACTAAGGGTATCACTTTACTGGCGCATCCAACGGTCAAGTATAAGGCCTTGTTGTGTGCAAGACCTTCCTTGGGTAAATCCTCATCACCGAAGGTTATAGTACTCCTGCCAGATGTGACAAAAGATACTATTTCCTCGGGTGTAGTTTCAGGGGATACTTCTAACTTGCTCAAAGCCTCAATTAGGGCTTGCCTGTGTTTTTGTGATGCTGCCAATAATTGCCATACCGTAACATCCATCTTCAATCTCTTCAACTGTTTTAACATCAAATCCTCCTCCGGAACGGGGACCACCACTTCTCCTACCTTCCCCTTGTCTTGAGATTGGACTTGGGAAGGGCCTCCTTGATGATTATGGCGTCCTGACCTTGTTAGGAAAGTAACATCCGAAGTTTTGACCTCTCCGGACTTTGCTGTTCCCCAAAAGTCCTCGTCTCCATCAGAATCCCAAAAGTTGTCTGCGGCCTTCTCAGCATGAGGCTCACCATAGACATCTTCTTCATCACTAACCCATAGACCATTGACTTCGTGGTCCTCCGTGAAGTAACGCGTGATGTAAGTTGACTTCTTTGCATCAGTAATGAAATCCGAGGGGTCCCACTCGCATTCCTCAAACACAGCGTGTATATGCAGTGTACCTAGTGGATTGTTTGTGTTGCTAGGTTTTTGTGCTGCCTTCGGTAAGGGTAATTGCTTTGATCTGAACATCTCCTCCATCCTGTTCTTCAAAGTAAAACACTGCTCGGTATCATGCCCTCGAGCCCTATGGTACTTGCAGAACTTGCCGGCGTCCCAATTCCGTGGCTTCTCTTTTGGCTCCGGCCTTAAGTCGGGAAGGGTAATCATTCCCTTGCTTAAGAGACGCTCTAAAGCTTGAGCGTACGTAGTGTCTATAGGGGTGTATTCGGTGTAGCGTTGTAGGGCATTCACCTCATTCCCCTTGTTGTTGGATGCCGATGGGCCAGCCGACTTCCTGTTAGTATAGGTGTTCTTCCAGCCCCCAGTTACAACTCCCTTAGCAAACTCACTTTCTATCTTAGTCCCAGCCAGTCTTAATGTAGCGAAATCTTTAAGGGGTTGAAACCTCAAATGAGCGTTGTATGATGGTTGTAGACTTCTAATAAGCATATCTACTTGGTGCTCTTCAGATGGTCGGTCCACCATTTGAGCTGCCTTTGATCTCCACCGAGCAAAGTAGTCAGAGAAAGATTCTTTCTCCTCTTGCTTCACTAATTCCATGTCCCTTAAAGTGACTGGCATGTCTACATTGTAGGAGTACTGATGTAAGAACTCCTTGCAAAGCAAACTCCATTGTGTAGTCTTAGCCGGACTGAGAGTGTTGTACCATTTCATAACATCTGGACCCAAAGTCCAAGGAAAAATAATGTGATAGATGTCTTCCTCTACTCCCTTCAGTGTCATAGCCCCCAGAAAGTTCCTCACATGCTGATGCGGGCTCTCAACACCGTGGAACTTAATGTCTGGCATGTTGAACTTAGGGGGAAGCCTTCCCCGAGGCACCGGTGTAAAACCGACATCATCCATAAATTGATTGTTGAACAAAGTAGATTCTTTCAACATCTGCTCGATGCGATCTAGTCTCGAGTTTGAAATCCCGTGGACTGATCCATCTTTCTCTCTACCAGACTGTTCTACTTCACCCGTGGGAGGATTTTTCACATTTGAGTTCTTGGCCTCTTCCATAGCGTGAATGACGGCGTCGATTCTCTGATTCTGTGCCTCCAGCTGAGCGTTCATCGAAACTTGCATGTTTAAAATCACATTGGTTAATTGCTCCAAGTCAGTGTTTGGAGCTGGTGGTGGTGGTGGAACAGCTTCCTCCCCATCATCACTGTGTGGTTGACCCCCGCTGCCGTCATCATTTGGGTTTGACATGGTTTCAGATGGATCAATCACTAAACTCTCAACTACTCCCTCAGATGCTCCTTCGTCAGTCGCCTCTGGATTGGTTACCTCAGATGATACCCGGTCTTCGTTACTGTCGTAATGAATGTCGAAGGTTTCCAAACGCCGGTTCGTCCGTTGATAAACCCGAAACCAACCTATCCTGTCCTGAAAAGGTGGAGGAATTCAAAGACTCAGCTCAACGCCCTCCTAAAGACACAACATGCAATGGATGAAGAATTCTATTTGAACTCCGAATAATCGAACTAAAGCTCAAGACTATATGCGAAGCCCGAATAAAACTCTTATGCAGAATGCTGACTCAGGCCCGAGATAACATGTTTAAACCTTATCGGACCGAATCCAGAAAGAGCTCAGGCCTCTCATAAGGGCTAAACATATTAATCTAGCGGACTAAACGAACTAGAAACTCATTTGGACCGCCCAAAGGGTAGGCCTACTCACAAAATTCGCATGGATCTCGTGAGGCCCAACGACTTTAGACAGCCCAAATGTATTTCAGACCCAAAACACCAAGATTCTATGCAAAAAGGAGAAAAAACCGACACAAACGACGACCCAAAAAAAAAAACAAACACAAACGACGACCCAAAACGACCTCAATCTGGGTCGGGCAGCCACCGAGCTCCCAGGAGTCCGCGCGGATCCACTGGGCTTGCGCCCAGTGAGGTCTGCGCGGATTTTCTGGGCTCAAAATTACTGCCCAAGCCCGGATTCCAGCCGAACACAAGATAAAAAAAAGAAAGAAAAAAATGACCGAGCCCCACAGAAATCCGCGCGGATTTCTGGGCTCAGGCCTATTATCGGGCCTGAATCTGGTTAAACAAAAAAACAACAAAACCGGAAGAACTTGGACCACATGTGACCCGACCCAACCTGGAATCCGCGCGGATTCCCTGGGTCTGAATCCAATGTGGGCCAAATTCTAAGCCCAGACACTGACCTCCCTCAGTTTAGGCCTGCCAGTAGTCGAGCTTAACTGAAATCCGCGCGGATCTCCGGCTCAGGTCTACTGTCGGGCCTAAATTGGGGTCCGACACAAAAATAAAAGACTAAAAAAAAAAAGACTTTATTATTTTTTTTCTAAGCACTACTGCATGGTCTCGGGTTCGAAGGTAGGGAAAAACACATAGCATACAAATGCAGTTCAATCCTAACCAAGGCCCTACGTTTAGAGTTTAAGGTTTGATTTACTAACGCCTCCTAACTCGTGTCCCGGGTATTTGGCCTCCATGGGGTGCATGGAAGGTTAATACCCCCGGGTTGCTCCTTTTAATCAAGTGGATTAAGGAGTATGGCACGAGGGGGAAAAACAACCACCGGCTCGGTGAAGGTCTAAGTGGACCCACCTGAGTTGAATGGTTAATGTTTTTCCCAAAATGGTAAATGAGGATTTCCTAAACGGTACCTTGTGTGCCCGACGAAGGGGAAGGCCCGTGAAATGCAAATAATGCCTAAAGTAAAAAAAAAATGTGACAACTTTTTTTTTTAAAAAAAACTAAACCCGACTTTTCAAGTTTTTACCCTCTTATAAGTCCCCAGTGGAGTCGCCACTGTAGGGCCCGCGGCCCGGAGGGCACGGTCCCCCACGGAAGGTCGATTCGACGTAGGGTTGCTTATCTTTTAAGGGGCGAAAATAAAAAACTTAAACTTTTCACATAACTGATTTTTCGAGGGTCGGATAAAAGAAAACTAAAAAAAACGAAAATAGGGTCGGAACCACGCGGATTCTCATACCCACTTCACCTAAATGCACCGGTCCGCGCGATTCGGGGCCATTTAGGCCAAAATCGCCCGGATCCACGCGATTCGGGTCGATTTGGCCGAGATGGTTCCTGGATCCGCGGATCCGAACCATTCTGGGTCGAAAATTTTCGGTGAGCAGAAAAACAGGAAAGAAAAAGAAAGAAAGAAAACAGGAAAAATCGGGCCGAGACAAGCGCAGATCCGCGCGGATCCGTTGCTCGCCCGAGCCAAAAAACGCTTCTTTTCAGTAAAAAGAAATAAGGAGTCGCCAGTTAATTTTTTTTAAGTAAAATTAACAAAACTTAAAAATTTTGACTCCGGTCTCGAACCAAAAAAACAAGTTCGGGGGTAAAAATGCTGTAGGGGATGCCTTGCACCGCCATGGCGGCCCTTACTAGGTCGGGTTACATTAGAAAGAAGAAAAAGAGTAAAAGAAAGTTGTCACAAAATTTACTAAAATAACATGCAATTCAACAAAAGATTCTAAAGTTCACAAAAAATAAAACGAAAGAAACAAATTACATCGGGCGGGGAACTAAAGGACTACATTGTTACATCTT
Organism: Portulaca oleracea; assembly: GCA_029582165.1. NCBI lineage: Eukaryota > Viridiplantae > Streptophyta > Magnoliopsida > Caryophyllales > Portulacaceae > Portulaca > Portulaca oleracea. The sequence goes on along the minus strand of CM055882.1, from coordinate 18,678,170 downwards.
TTCTTAAACCGGGAAACAAAACAAAAAAACTAAAAAAAATGAGTAAAATGAAGCGAATTATACCCCGAATCCGCGCAGATCTGATGGGAAAATGGGTCGCCGGGAACTGATTCGGATCGGATGTGAGAATTCAGAGCAGCCGAGAGAGATTTGTCGAGGAAATCCGCGCGGATTTCCTTATGCTTCGTCGGGTCGAATTTTGTGTTCGTCAGTGTTAAAATGTGAGTGCCCAGAAAAATCTCCGCTCCGAATACAAAAATTGCCAACCTCTACTCCGGATCCGCGCGGATCCTTAAATAGACTCCCAAAATTGGCAACGGTTATCGACGGTTGGTGACGGTTGACGACGGTTGGCCAGTTATCGTCAAATCCGCGCCACCCCCGCACAACTACCAGCAGTTGGTTGACTGGAAACTGCAGTTGGCTTGACTGGGCAAAATCCGCGCAACTCCAACTGGGTCGGGTGATGAATCCGCGCAGATTTTCGGATTCTATTTGAATTCGGATCCGACCCAAAATTTGAACCAGCCTTGGTACCCGGCACCAAAATCCGCGCCACCCCAGTCAGGGCCCAAAAAGTGAAATCTGCGCGGATTCAGTCTTCTTGGCCCAAACCAGTGAAATCCGCGCAGACCCAGTCTTCTTTGCCCAAACCAGTGAAATCCGCGCAGACCCAGTCTTCTTGGCCCAAACCAGTGAAATCCGCATCTTTTGGCTCAAAAATTAAGAAATCCGCAGCTTCATTTTCTCGACCCCCCGGACTAGGCTGAAAATCCGCTTGACCCATTTTGGTGTCTACACCACCTCATTTGCTCTGCTGATGTCTTAGTCAAGTATAACCTTTGCAACCGCGGACCGATTGGAAAGTATATGAGCTCCTTGTGGGCGATCTTTTTACCCTTGTTCGTTGTCCGCACATATCGATCAGCACCGCAAAAGTTGCAACTATCAAGCATGGAGTTCTCCTTCCAAAACAACATACACCCCTTTGGACACGCGTCGATCCTCTCATGCGGAAGTTCTAAAGCTTTAAGTAACTTCTTCGACGAGTGGTACGTGTCTGTCATTTCATTAACAGGGGGCAAATGTCTTTCATGAGGGCTAGCAGACTGTCTACGGCTTTGTTAGGGAGATTATACTCACATTTTATGTTAACAAGCCGAGACACTCATCGACAACCGCGATTCGCAACCTCATACAAAGGTCGTTTGGACGCTTCTAACATTTCAAGAAATTTTTGCCCTCCATCTGTCGGCTCATTCTCTATTGTGTCGAACACGTTGGACGATAAATCTCCGATGGCATCCGTGAGCATTTCTTGCATTGGGTCTAACACATCAGTCCTCGACGACCCTTCAATTTGGTTCGACGTTTGGTTGAGGATTATGGCAATGGGAGGCACGTACACCTCACCGTGACTCGTCCACACAAAATAACGTGGTACGAACCCATTTTTGTACAAGTGCACCTTAACATTGTCCTCACGTTGGTGTTTCATGTTTTTACACTTTGAACATGGACACCTAAGTACTTTATCCGATTGGAAGCTAATGGTTTGTTTAGCAACCGGCAAAAATTCTTCTTTCACCCCTCTAACAAACTCTTTACTAAGATACCCCTCCTCATCGATTCTCTCATACATCCATTTCCTAGTATTTTTCATTTTGTTCAAAACTGCAAAGTTGACCGAATTAGATTTCAAAGTTGTCAATTTATGCATGTCAACACAATAATTTGCTAGGTGAGCTCACTTACTTATAACAACCAAAAGCATCCAAACTCAAGACTTTTCTATGACATCTACAACTAAGCTATATATGTCAATAGTCAAGAGGATAATGTTATTACCCGATGAGAGTGTGATTGTTCCTGATAATTTATGGCTGAAAAAAACTTTCATGAGTCGTACCGACTCTCCTTTTATTTGTCTAGTTCCCAAAAAATAGTGCAATCTCAGCAGTGAAATTGCGCGAGGTCTATAATGCTATGGGAGTTAGAAGCATCTCAGATTCGATACAATGCAGTGTTTCCATTGTGCAACCTGGTGGGCAGCAAGACAAGGCGGGAATGAGAGAGAAGCTTATAGTAAAAGGTCTAATAGAAATACAATTTCTATTAGACCTTTTACTATAAGCTTCTCTCTCATTCCCGCTTGTCTTGTTGCCCACTGTGCACAATGGAAACACAAGATTGTACCGAACTGAGACGCTCTAACTCCTACAAAGACTATAGACCTCGCGCAATATCACCGCCGAGATGCGCTACTTTAAGGAACCAGACAAAGAAATTGGAGAATCGGTACGACGCATGAAAGTATTTTTCACCATAAATTATCAAGAATAACCACACTCATGGACACTAATGTAACCCACACTCGACCACTTTTAATGACATCTACAACTAACATACTAGAACTATAAATTACCCTACTTTCTAATAACTACCAAAAGCATCCAAACTCAACACTTTTCTATGACATCTACAACTAAGCTATATATGTCAATAATCAAGAGGATAATGTTATTACCCGATGAGAGTGTGATTGTTCCTGATAATTTATGGCTGAAAAAAACTTTCATGAGTCGTACCGACTCTCCTTTTATTTGTCTGGTTCCCAAAAAATAGCGCAATCTCAGCAGTGAAATTACTGTTGAGATTGCGCTACTTTTTGGGAACTAGACAAATAAATTGGAGACTCGGTACGACTCATGAAAGTATTTTTCAGCCATAAACTATCAGGAACAACCACACTCTCATGGACACTAACAGAACCCACACTCGACCACTTTTTATGACATCTACAACTAACAAACTAGAACTATAAATTACCCTACTTTCTACTCCAAACAACCATGACAACTAACCTATTTACTAATACTAAACTGGTTGTTGAGTACTTAAGCTAGCAAAGGGATGTGACATAGTTATTTATAACTCATGTCTTCATTTGGGGTTATGAATAATTAAGATAGCAATTAGTTTGGATACGAAACAAACTTACGCTAACAACTTCAGAGATTAACTTAATTAAAGGCATGTCTCTAAACTTCAATTCACCCTTGTTGTGATGAACAAGTTGTCTGAGTTATATGTACGAGAAATCCAACAAGGGTCAATTACATTTAGAGGCTTGCCTTTAATTAAGTTATCCAACAAAGTTGTCAGTCGCGTAAATTCATTTCTAATCAAACATAATAACTAACTAATTTACTAAAAACTACCAAAATCATCCCAACTCAACACTTTTTTCTAATAATGGTAGATTTCCATGTCGTAGATTCAAATAAATTTTAAGCGTGCTAAAACAATTATATACAACATAACTAACTAAACATTCTTTACACATGTATTAACCTAATCCATACTAATTTACGCATGCTCATAATTTATACACATAAACATACAATTAACAATTTTCATAACTAAAACAATAAATATTACAAAACATTACTAACTAATACAAGTAACATACAATTAATACAAAAATCCAATAATAAAACACAATTAACACAACAACATACACATAAACATACCATTAGACTAATTGACAAATTTCACCACATACCTAACCTAATTAACATACAATACTTAAACAGTAATATAACTAACCTAATTAACATACAATTTCACAACATATCATTAAACTAATACAACTAACATACAACTAACACAAAAATTAACCGAATAAATACTAATTATTCACTCAAATTATTCACAAATACTAACCTAATTAATGCATGCTCATAATTTATACAAATAAATATATAATTAACAAAATTGACAAATTTCAAATAATTTACCGGAGAGAACGACGGCGGCAGTGAGCGACGGCGACGGCGACAGCGGCGCGGACGGTGAAGGCGGGACCAAAAAAGTGGCGGTTCCGGGTCCGATTTGCTAGCAAGAGGAAGTGCTTACGTTGTTATTAACCGCCAAAAACTTAGAAGAATTGATAAGGAGGGAGAAGAGGAGGACTTACCGTCGTCGGTTCCGGCGGAATGTGGCGGCAGGCGGCGGTTTCCGGTCCAATTCGCCGGCTAGCAAGAAGAGGGAGAAGAGTAATTGGATTTTGAGAGTAAGAGTTGCGCAATTGAATGAGATTGGAGCCGTTCGACGGTATAAAAAGGCGAACGACCGTTCATTGAACGACCGTTCAATTGAACGGTCGCTGAGACCATCGATAAAATAAGCGCCGTTCATAGAACGCATCGTTCAATTTAACGGTCGCTACCTAGCGACCGTTTAATTGAACGCTCGTTCCTGTGAACGACCGTTTCTTTGTACGGTCGTTACCTAGCGACCGTTCATTAACGGTCGTTTATGAACGGTCGACCGGCTCTTTCTTGCGACCGTTTATTAAACAGCCGCTTGAAACGGTCTTATTTGGCCTGCCATCTTGTAGTGTAGAGTGATTTGGCCGAGACTCGATTGATTGGTCCCGAAATGGTCCAAGAATTTGTTGAAAAGATCAAGTTAGTACGAGAAAATCTTGTTAAGGCCCAATCCCGACTGAAGATGTATCCAGACAAGCGAAGAAAACCACTCGAATTTGAAATAGGAGACAAGGTCTTTTTGAAGGTCTCTCCTAACAAAGGAATCAAGAGGTTCGGGAAAAATGGGAAGTTTAGCCCCCGCTACGTTGGACCTTTCAAAATTCTTCGAAGGAGAGGAAAGGCGGCTTATCAACTAGCCCTACCGCCTGCGTTGCATCATGTATATGACACCTTTCATGTGTCCAACTCAGAAAGTATGTCTACAACCCCGAGCACGTCATTAGCTATGAACATCTTGAAATGCAACCTGAAGGTCTTGAGTTTATAGAAGAACCCGTAAGCACCTTAGAACGCGGAGTGAAGAAAGTACGAAACAAGACCATACCACTCGTTAATGTGCTATGGAACTCTTTCAGAACGCAAGAAATGACTTGGGAACCTTAGGAAGATATGAGAAGCAAGTACCAACACTTTTTCGGTTAGGCGGATAGGTCAAGTTTCGGGGATGAAACTTCTTTAAAGGGGTAGGATTTGTAACACCCTCATAATAATTTTATTATTTCAAATATAATTATTAATATTTATGAATCATTTAGTTATTTATATGTGATTTATTATAACTTTTAGGGTTATTGGATTCTAATAATACGAACTTTGGGCCATATAAGACTTAATAATATGAACTTTCGATTTGATTCTTAATAATACGAACTTTGACCCCCTGTTGGCTACAGTAACACGCCACCGAGTTAGGGATTATTTGACTCGCCGGAAACATGAGTTGGCAGGCAAGGCATGTGTTCCCTCTTGTTTGACCCTGCCACCTCAGCAGTTGACCAAAAAAATGTCATGTCAGCCCCCCTCTCTATTTCTCTCTCCTCTCTCCCCCCTCTCTCTCCTTTCTTTGTTTCAGATCTCCGATCCAGCCCCCCCTTTCTCTCTCCTCTCTGAAAATTGTGAAAGAGAGGGGGGGCGGCTGGATCGGAGATCTGAAACAAAGAAAGGAGAGAGTGAGGGGGGAGAGAGGAGAGAGAAAGAGAGAGGGCCGATACGGCCTTTTTGGTCAATCACGAGGTGGGAAGGTCAAACAAGAGGGAACACATGCCTTGCCTGCCAACTCATGTTTCCGGCGAGTCAAATAATCCCTAACTGGCGGTTATCAGAGCCATAAAGGTCAAAGTTCGTATTATTAAGAATCAAATCGAAAGTTCATATTATTAAGTCTTATGTGGCCCAAATTTCGTATTATTAGAATCCAATAACCCTAACTTTTATGTACTTTAAAGAAGCCCGATTTCGGACATTAGTATAAGAGATATTGGATGACAATATACTGGCCTTTGGGGGTATTGGATTGTAATATACCAACAATATCCATGACCTTTATACTTTCATGAGATTATTGTACCAGGGGCTGGTGACTGTTTAACTCGTCTTGATTTTGACGTGACAGGCGGAGGAAAAATAATTGGCCAATGCCCAATATCCTCATTAACCCCTCCATTTTTCTCACTAACCCACGTTAAAAAAATTGACCCTAACACAATGACTAACGGGGTGGCGAACCGGTCTTCATATGACGTGAAACACAACCAACCAATGTCTTTTGGAGAGGAAATGGGAGCTAGGGTCTATCCAAAATCATGTGGATGATGGAAATCCACCTATAGAACTCATAAACACACCAAACTAATTTTTTTAGGGTTTTGGGATTTAAGGAGATAAGCATGAAATTGAAAGGATATGAACAATTGTAAAGAGTACACACTCGCCCAATTGAACTAAGATGTTCAATCACTTGCACGATGACCTTCCACAAGCACAGCTCCATTAAACACCAAAGAAATCTCACAAACAGTGGAGGAAAAACACCAACTCATAAAGAAGAGAAATCGCCAAGCAATTTCCACCCAAAGGATTTGCTTTCATTGATCAGGGTTTGAAAACCCACAATTACAAACTCTCGAAAAGAGAGGATTTTTTAGTCTAAACTTAAAAACTTCATAAACTTAAACTAAGGAAGGGGAAACATGTATATATAAAGGAAAGGGGGAAAAGAACGCGTATCTGCTGGAGAAAAGGAGGAGGCGCTGGTGGTGTCTTTTTGACGCTGCCAGCGTCTCTATATAACAAAGGAAAAGGGCGCTGATGGGGAGGCGCTAGTGGCATCCATGAGACGCTGCTAGCGTTTCTGGGTAGCTTTTCCTGCCGACTTCTGACTCGTGTAACTTCTTCATCCAGCCTCTGTTTAGATCCATAATATATCGATAGAAAGCTCTCAGTGTCTACTTTAAACTCCCAAAATTTAAAGTCCATCGGAGATGTATTGAAGTAGTTAAGGTTGAAAGAGTGAAGGCATATGCATATCAACTCCCCAAGTTGACAATGCTCGGGAATGGTCTGATAAAGACCCTAGAAGTCATCCTATGGCCCGTGGTCTTCATAGAATGAAACATCACTCTCCTTGACAACCCTATTGACCCCCCAAGGACCCAAATCCACCATGAAATGGACATCGAAACTGGGTTTGACTCGAGGAGAGGAGAGTGTAGCTTCACATGAGCCGGTGACCATAGATGAACCAAAAGTGAATTGATCCCACACGGTTCATCTTGTATTATGGGTTAGTGAGAAAAACTAAGAGGTTAGTGAAGTTATTGGCTTGGGACCATTTTTTTCCCCTTCGACAACCATGTTAGCGCATTGATCACCGGTTCTCCGTCCGCTTAGTTACTGTTGGTATAATAATGTTATCTAGGTATAAAGGTCAGAGATATTGTTGTCCAATAGTAAAGGTTGGTACAGGCCCGGCCCTGGGGGTAGGCCCAAGGGGCCACCGCCCAGGGCCCACGAGTTTTAGAAATAAGAGAGTGAGTTTTAGGGGCCCCAGCCAGCTGAAATATGTTTTAACCCACTGTCCATAAAATTGCAGGCTCAGTTCAGCGCGACCTTAGCCTTTAGTATTATATATTGATATGGGCCTAAGGCCCACGATCTGTTTGCCTTAATATCTATATATAATATAATAATTATTCTTGATATCTCATAGAGAAAGGGGATGAGAATCAAAGGCAGTTGGTGCTACTGCTAGCTAGGTTTTCTGCCGCAAGTTGAGATTGGAGAACAAAATTGTCATCCTCAATATAATTTGGAGGTTTTATAATTTATATATATTAGTTTTTCATTTTTTGGTGAAAATTACTTGTACTAGTTTTATATGTGACCAGTAATTTTTACTTTTTGAAATTCGAGTCTAGGAGTTTTATGGTGTCTATGAATAGTACCGGAAAGTCAATGATTAGCTAGTATACTAGCATTAGTTGATGATGATGATGATGATGATGATAATAATAATAATAATAATAATAATAATAATAATAACAACAACAATAATAATAATAATCTTTAATCTTTCATAAATAATAAATTGAACGTTTATGAAAATATTTCCAACCCTTATTTATATACTTTCACATTCACTACCGATTTAGGGCGTGTCAAATTTATGGGTAACCTTAGTTTAACAAAATTTACCAGTTTTTACCTAAATTTAACAAAATTAACCAAAACATATCAAAAATTACCGAAGTTAAAAACAAAAAAATAATAATTTTGATATATTAGAATAAATTTGCCAAAAATTACCAAAATTTAACTTTTACCCAACTGCCTTTTACCAACTAGATGGCTTCTAATTCAAATTTCTATATATAATAGTTTATATATTGTATTTCGCATCAATATATATTAATCTTTATGTTTATAAGATTTTAAATTATAAAATTTAAAATGCGTAATATTCATATTAATTATTTGAAATTTATCCAAAATAACAATTAGGAAATTATGACATTGAAATATCCATAATTATTCAAATTGCTTCATGAGTCATGACAATATATAGATTAATCCAATACATCTGTCAATGAATTATGTCATTAAAATTTGTTTGGGTATGCCTAATAAATTTTGTTATTTTCACAGTTTACACGTTTTAATTGTATTTGAATAATTTAATCATTAGTCAATATTTAATGGATTAATAAAAAAAATATGTACAATGAATCGTTTCAACAAATATATGAAAATTAATCCAGGGATATAACTCAATAGATAACTTCCAAAATGTGCCACTTATAATATGATAAAGCAACAACAATTACTTCATAGTTAAATTACTTGTTTTTATAATATTTTAGTACCATATTATATTTTAACGCATGCATGCAAAAGATATTAGGCATCAAGGTTAATTAATAATTATGTACGTTAGGTTTAGATATATATAACTTATTGCAAAGATAAATCAAGCAGATTTTTTCGTGTCTCTTTCCTTGAAGACCGCTCCCGGAGATAGGCTCAAGGGACGATTGTTCAAGGTTCACAATTTATTAAAAAAAAAATTGTCTTAATTTAACTGCACAATCGAGAATATAGATGGTAGTATTAATAACCTAACATTTATTTTATTTTATTTTATTTTTGTTTTTTTTAAAAACCCAACATACAATGTACATAAAGTGAACTGAGAATTAAAAAAAGATTTTATATGTAACTTTGTCAACCAAAAAAAAAAAGAGATGGGCAATTAAAAGGGCCCCAATCTACATATTGATCTACTATGTGCCTAGGGCCCCAAAAATATCAGGACCGACCCTGGGTTGGTATATACAATGCAACACCCCCAAAGTCTGGTATATTATCATCCAAAAACCCTTAATATAAAAATAATCGACACAAAAAAAGAGAGCATGAAGCCCAAAACCAAACAAAATTCAGCTTATACTCATTCAAAGATTAAAAAATGAAATTAGTGTTGATAGTAGGAATATGTAGGAGCTATGTAGAGACTTTATTTTTATCAAAATAAAACAAAAAAAAGGGGAACACTTCCCACCATTCCGAAAAGAAGAAAAATGCAGCACAATCTAGTTGTTTTTTTTAAATGTAAATACAAGTTACAATATGTCTAATGATTACTCCTATATAGCCCCTACTAGCCCTACTAAACCCTCCAAATATTTTGTCTAATATCACACACTAAATAATCAAGCAAAATCCACCCCTCTTCTCTCTCCATCAGTTGAATTTCTTCTTCTTATCATTATATAATCCACATACACTCCATATCATTCCAAAAACATCCTTATCCCAACATTCCCCTCAAACACCAAAAGAACCCCATTAAAGAATAGAAGAATAGAAGTAGAAAGAAGACTTTGCTTCCAAGAAATATTTTCCACACTTCTCTAGTCTTTTTCAAGGTATTATACTACTTAAAGTTTAATCTCTTACATTGGTTTCAATTAATAAAGAAGTGTGAATTCTTCTAAAAATAGGAAAAAGGGGTTAAAATCTCCTTAAAATGACATTTTCTTCTCTAATTCGATTTTTACTTCTTCACACTTAATCTAGGTGTAAAAGTAGTGTTAAATATATAAGAAAAATGTCCCTTAGAAACCTCATAACAATCGGCTGCTATGTAAGTTCAAGAAGAAGTTTTACTTGCTTTACACAATCGAGTTTTTGAGTTTTTTCTTACCTTAAATATCCTTATGATAAAACCATATTTTGGAAAAACTTTCAACATGAAAGTTATAGGTTTAGATGTCTAGAAACTCACAAAAAAATTTGCTTTGCAAAAAAAAATATAAGGGCAGTGAGTTATAGAGCAAAAACCAAACCCTTTTCAGATTCGCGTCTATTCTGACATAGGTTCGGATTTTGTAAAAAATGTATTAATCGGTAACTCTTAAAAATAAATAAAAATACGAGGGTAAACTAGACTCATAAACGGAACTTTTTCAAGTGGAATGAACTTCAAAGCTTTTGTATAGAGGGAGAACGAAAATAAACAAAATCGGGTAAAAAACTGATTTTTCTGCCCCCAAAATGATTTTTGCCTCAAATATGGAAATGGAAAGTTTAGAGCTAAGTTCTTCATGTTCTAGCTATAAAACCACTAGTAAAAGAGTTATTAAAAGTAGCTTTGTTTGAAATTAAAAGTGAGTTGTCTTTTAATTACACTTTTGCTAGAACCCAAGTAAGAGCTAGATTGATTTCTTTAAAAATTCCAGTAGCCATAGCAAGTTAAAATCAACAAAAAAAAAAACTATTTTTCATTAAGGCTTTTACATGTAGGATTGTGGTACTAATTTTAGCTAATTAATATGATTTTCATGATATCGAAAACCCAAGGAGATCAAGGTATGGAGATCAAGATTTTCAGCCCTAATGGAATATGTGTTGAGTGTCTAAGAGAGGGCCATAAGGGCTTGAAATCATTCTAATTATGCAAATTTTTATTTAGTTGATTAATTATACTTAATAAGACTCATGTTTTATGTTTATATGCTATATGTGGATGGATGATTATGTACTGATGATACTAACTTTAAATTCTAAAACCATGAAAATAAGTCCTAAGTTCATTATGTAGATAATGATGATATTGTTGTTACCATAGTTGTATGACCAAGTGAAACATGATCTTGGGTTCATAATATGAAAAATTATAAGTTATGCTAACTTCATGTGTTCATATCATCATCATCATATATTCATACTCATACATTCATGACATGCAGTGGATGATCTTGAATCTTCCTTAGTAAGTCTCCATAGGTACAATGGTTATCTAAAAGTCCTAAATATGACAAGAGTGATTGTCTCTAAGGCACACTCATTTTTATGGATTTATGATTCTTTTATGATTTTTCTATGGTTCTCAAAGTCCCTTGGGCATATGACAAGTTTATGATAAGTGGTACCACTAAGTAGGCATCATGGTTTATGTAATTATGTATGAGGATCCTCCACAAAGAAATCATATAGGGGCATCATGGACATCCAAGTGCTTGATAAAGCCATTTTATGACCATTATGCATATAGGTCATAAAATCATAAGCATGTGTCATGTTCTTTATGTATATGTTTATGAATGTTTTACATCTCCATACTTAGCTTTGGTCAATCCATGTTTATGTCCCCCTCTTAGGTACTAGTCTTTCAAAGGAGACTTGATGTGCAGTGACCTTCAAGGATGGGGACTTGGGGAGGCATGGGCATTATGATATGGGAAGCATGGGCCTATTTCAAGAAGTCTTAAATAAAATCTTAACTAAGCATATGCGATTTCCACTTTCCTTATAATTTGAACTCTGGTTTTATTTCCATCATTAAGAACTCAATGTACTTGTAATGGAAACTAAGGGATTAATGAAAAAGTACTCCCCTTCCCTTACTATGAATCACCTTAATATGGACCTAAGAGAGAAAACTTAAGCCATGGGTGCTCTTCCATTGGAGTTATGTAGTAAGGACCACCCACCTTACTCTTATGGCAAGATAAGCCCCATTAGGCTAGCTCAACCCTCAAATTGACTTTAATAATATGGACTTAAGGGGACTGTTGGAGTCATGAGAGCCCTTCCTTAGGAGTATTGTAGTGAGGATTACCTACCATATTCCTTAAGAAGATAAGCCCCATTTGGCCTCACATAACCCATAATATGACCTTAATAAATGAGTTTAACATGAAAGAGGCCATCCTGAGGAACTTGAGACATGTGCACTCTATGTACCTTTATGGACAACATGGATTCCTATGACATGAACGTACATGGATTATGATGGACATCATGACATGATGGATATACATGGACATTATGAACTCAAGTATTAATTGGAAAATGAGACTAAGAATATTTAAAAAACTAAAATAAAATTGGGTCATTACATTATCTATAATGAATTTGAGACTACAAAAATTAAATATTCTTAGACTTCGTCTATTTTTCACCGCCTAATAATTAAAATTTTAATTAATTAATAATAAATACATAAATATTAAGATCATTATACACTAAAATGATCGTCATACCATTAATTTTGAGTTTTATTTATGAATGACTTACACTAACTTTATTGTTTGGGTTTATGTTTGTGATGTATTTTTCAGTCTTTGGCTTCTTTGTTGTTTATTTATTGTCATTTTCAGGGGCTACACTAACATGCAAGTTGCATACATTTTTACATTTCTACGGCACCCATGCATTTCAATTAGCGATGATAGTCATATCAGAGTTCAAAGCGAATCTGCACCGATCCAAAGCAGAAAATCTAATCGAAATCTAACGAAAAGAAATCTGAATTCGAATAAAAAAGTCTAACTCTGACTATAATTGGAGCGAATATGGAGGTGACCACCTCCAATCTGATTAGGCCCGATGATTAAGTCCGATTCAAACAATAAATATATTAAAAAAACTTGAAAGTGAATTTAAGAATTAATGGGAGAATTTGAAGCTTAGTTTTTTTTGTCAAGGAAGGGCATTATCATGCAAACATGTTATGGCGTTGCTTTTATTATACACTAGTACTTAGACCCGTGCGCTACACGGGACGCAAGTAAACTATATATATTGTTGAAAATATTACTGATGCTATATTTTAAAAGATAAAGAAAAAAACAATATTGAAAAATAAAAAGAATAGTTTTCTTATTTAAAAGAATAAAAAAAAGAATAGTGCATATGAAAAAAAGGAAAATAAAGAAAGTCATCAATGCATTAATACACACGTTAATATTACATGATTCTTTTAAAAAAAATAAATAGAATCAATTATAGGTTTCCCAAAATGCCCTTATTAGAATCCACTTATTTCAATCATCACTCTTTGTACCCAGAAATATATATATATGATGATGATGATATGATATATGATATATGATATATGATATGTGATGCATGATCGAGCTAGTGTTTTTCTCTTGTTTGTCTTTTGAGTTGCTTTGTTATGTATGATAAAAATTATATCAAGCGATCATTGGGTATTTTTTATAATTAATCGCACATTAACGCGTAAGTATTTGCTAGTATAACCAATTGAAAAGTAAAGGAGTTTGGCTAATTAAATTAAATCAAATCATGTATTGTAATTGAGATTAAAATTTTAATTAACATGGTAAATCGAGTTTAGAAATATCGGTTGTTACAGCTAAACTAATTAATTAGTTAGCCACAGCCTATATAAGTATAGGTTTGGGGGTCATCATATATGCATGGAATAATATTTTATATTAGCAATACACTACCGAGTCTATGAGGCAGAAACTCGGTTTGATGATGATGTGGAGGGTTGTACTTAATTCTTGATCCTTTGTCACAAGTTTTTTGCACAAGATGATAAAGTTTTTTTGTCAATATCAATATCATTTTACTCCATTGTTTAATGCATAAAGATTAATGTCAACACAGTTTCTTAAGTCAATAGTTTATATCAACAAACCCTGTTGCCAGCTTATACGAAAAAACTTGTGAGAAAGGATTAAGCATCAAGCACAACTCTCCACGTCATCATTAAACTGAGTTTCTACTTCATGAAATCAGTAGCCTATTATTAACACAAAATTTCTCAAAAATTCATAGTACTCTCATTCAAGAAATTTATTCATACTATTATCGTTTTTAGTTTTCGTTGGTTCCTTGAAAACGATACATAAAATTGAGGGGAGGGAGTATTAGAGAAGAAGTCCAAGCGAAGAGGGTGACTGGCAGACAGTGAGACGCTAAAAGCGGTATGACGTATGAGACTGAGCTCCTCCTCCACGTTTCCCCCCCGCTCTCTCTATCCATCCCTATGTTCTGTGATCTCCCGCCTTGTGTGTCTCCCAATCCAAATCATGGGAAATGCTGGTCACGTAGTAGCTGCTCTACTCGAACCAGTCAATCTCATCATCTTCCCCACTTCCTCCCTTTCTCCACATTCAATTCAACACCCTCTGACGAACAAGTCTCATCATCGCAACGCAGACATACACACACAGAGACACAGTCAGAGATAGCGATAGAAATAGAGAGAGAAGCCCAAGATGAACATGGTTTGGTTAAAGCGCTGATTTCCACTATTATTATTTCAAACACCCCAATTTACATGTTCTTTAGGTACGTCCCTTCTCTGTTTTGCTTTGACGCTTTTTGGGGGGTGTCAATCTCTACGCTTGTCATCTAAGATCAACTCCTTTTCGCTGTCTATGCAATTTGAATTTGGGTCAAATGTCGCCGCTACTGCTAAGCTTGTTCGATGGATTGTGCAGAAATTGGTTTAATAACAATCTATGCCTGTAATTTCAGATATGGATGAAGGTTCTACTGGGAACGAGGCATTTCATGCTCGCATTCAGCAACTGGAGCAAGGTTTGCTAATCAAATTTAGTTTCGGTTATCTGCAGTCCCCCACGGTTATGCTTGAGGATATTTATCATGTAAAATGCTAGACTAAATTAAATAATGATGACAAGTTTAAGTTGGCAATTATGAGATACTTCATTGTGAATTTGTCTTTTGAATGAGGATTTCGTCAGAAGCTTGTGTTCTGTAATTGTAATCAGAGGTTTTGTAAGAGTTTGTGCATGTCAAGATATGAATGCATGCTTTGTGATTTGACCATCACCTTAGAGGTTGTGTATATTATGTACCAAAAATGGTCAGAAGTAGGGATTAAACATTGAAACAAAAATGCATTAGCTGTAATTGTTGTTCATCTGACACGGTTTAAAGTGAGATGTTAAAGAGCTATAATTAAAATTTGAAACTTTCCAATTTAAGGGACAAGAAGCTAATATTGTGAGTACGTGATTGTGGTGAATGCTTCATTTATTTGTTGAGATTGGATTTGTTTATTTTCTCATGAAAGCGCCCACTTTATAATTCCAAACAGTATTTTTGATTCCCTTGTCAAACTCTAATCTGTAGTTCTTCCAAAGTCCAGGAATTGACTGAAAAGTACAGTAAATAAACTGAAAACATGTACAAAGGAGGTACCCTGTAGTCAATTGACATAGGTGCACATTGCAGCAGACTTGCCTTCCTTGTCAATGCTCTTAGCCCTGTTCAGAAAAGTATAACCAATTAGTCTGTGGTTCCAGATGAGCCATTGTTCTCTTCTTTATGTGTATCTAAGTAGTATTCATAGGGAATCTACAACAGAAAATGCCCATTCATTGTTTTATGTATAGCACATGTGGCTCAGTTCTGTATAGCTGTGTTTATTGATTTGTATTATTTTTACTTGTTTGGCAGAGCGAGATGAATTGCGCAAAGAACTTGAGGAGTTGTGCATGCAGCAAGCTGGTCCCAGCTATATTGCTGTTGCCACTCAGATGCATTTTCGAAGGTATGATGAGGGTATATGTGATCAGGTGAAGCTGAAGACAAACATATAATTTCTTCTTGTCTGTGTGTAGTTTGGGTTGGGAGATTAAAATTCTGATGTACTAAGGATGCACTTTGTTGGTCTCTTAGGACTGCTGGTTTAGAACAAGAGATTGAGAACTTGAAGAAGAAGTTGGAGTCTTCTTCCAAAGAGAATTCTGACCTCAAATGGGAGCTTTCTGAGGCCAAGAGGATTGCTGTGAGTTTTGACTTCTCCCTTTATCCCTTAATGTCACCTCTGTTTGATGTGTTCTCATTCTACTTGTTGACATTCACTTATGTCTTACCTTCATATTTCAGAGGCATCTAGATGAACTTCATAAACTGGAGGTCACAAAGGTTTCACTCTCTCTCTCTCTCTCTCTCGCGCGCACACACACACACACACAGCCCCACACTCACCCACACACGCGAAGACGTGTCTTTTGACGGCTTTTGGTGTTATACATAGTCTGTGGTGTAGCTTGAGCGCTTAATATTGGTTTGCATACTGTTCGATTCCACCAGATATTGTTGGGAATGCTCATAGCCTCAACCCCTTCTATTATTGCCCTGCCCCTTCATTTTAAGTGACTTGCTTAGTAGCATAGCCCAATCTTTGGAAGCCTACATTAGAGTAAAGAGGTGTAACTATTTAGTGACACAAGTTCCTATACCTTGAGACCCGATCCGTTACCAGAGCAATTCATGATTTTATTAGTATTGTTATCTGTACTTTAGTGGAAACTAGTTTTGTTCAGCCATGATAAGTAATATACGTATACTAGTTTCTTGCTGTGGGACAATGGAATGGAATTTCTACAAAATATTTTCACACACACACACATATATATATATATTCACTTATATTTTGTAGTTGGTAATTTCTGTATGGGATTGAGTATGAATGAGCGATTATAACTTATGAAGCCTATTAAACATTTAAAATCTGTAGCTCTTGTTCACACTTCACTGTGCACATTATGCAGGTTCGACAAAGAGATATTGTGTGCTATCATTTCTTTTCATTCTTTTCGCTGTTTTAAAAATTCTTGCGAAGTAGGTTTAGGCGATCTGGGACTTGGAATGTATATTTGACTGCTCTAATCTCTTCTACTACTGTCACAGAACATAAAATTAGCTAAGCAGCTTGATGAGATTGTCACTACTGCATCTGCATCTGTTAAACAGCTTGTCTAGTGTTGTTTGTTTATGAAGCATGTTCTCTGGTTGATTGCAGGCTATGAAGGCTAAAGAAAATGAAGATATACTATCTCAGAAATTGAATAATGCTGAGAAAAGGTATGTGCTAATCATGTCTTATTTATTTATTTATTATTTTTTTTTGGGGGGGGGGGGGGGGTTGCTGGGGTTGTTTAAAGAGGAGACGAGGCTTCCTTATCAATTCAGTTAAGCAACACTGTACCTTGTTTCTTCTCTATCTTCTAGTCATGACCTCACCTTGGGTTTTGGATCATATAGGAAAGCTGGCTTGGAACAAGTGATTGAGAACTTGGAGAAAAAGTTGGAGTCTTGCGTCAAAGAGAACTCAGAAATAAAACAAGAGCTTTCTGAGGCTAAGAGGGTTACCGTGAGTTTTGACTTCTTTTTAATATCTCTTTTGTTCAATATGTTCTCATTCTATCCTTGATGTTACTAGTGTCTACTGTGTATGCCTGCTTATTTCCAGGAGCATCTGGATCGACGCCATAAACTGGAGGTCACAAAGGTCTCTCTCTCTCTCTCTTTCACACACACACACACACGCACGCACGCACTTGCTTTATGATTGCTTTTCATCATTGCTCTTAGAAGTAGACTGGATCGTGTCGGGATCTGGTCCAAGCTTTCACGTATGAGGATAAGCCAACGGTTCAGCAAGCACCGGTAGTTGCACTTTCTTGTGATGCTTATATCGGGGATTTCGACGAGAACATGGATAGAGGAGCTAACCGGCAACACCGTGCTAAGTACGTTCACCCGCATGTTCTCAAGAATCGTTATACCTTCAAGAAGAGCGGGGTGGTTAGCGTCAATTTAGCTTGGCTAAGACGAGACGTCCATTGTCAGGGTCCAAACTTCTCCACGGATGTTTCGAATGGCCGGGAAGAGATTCGAGACTTGTCAATAGCCACGAGGGCCTATGGGATATTGGGTCATCCCGAGATGTCATGAATATTTGGCATCGTGGTTCGGTTGTGAGCCGGGTGAATAAACACATGGTAATAATGGTGATCAAAGGTCCGAAATACTCGTGCCTTCACTATTTGGGTCATAACTGCTTCAATACAACTCCGATGGGTCTCAAATTTTGGGAGCTTAAAGTACACACTGAGAGCTTTCCAACGATATCTTACGGGCTTAAAACGGAGTCCGAATGAAAAAGTTATGCGCGTCTGAAGTCGGCAGGGAAAAGCTGCCCAGAACACTGTCGCGCCCGAGTCAGCTGGTGACTCGCCCGTGACAACTGTCTGTCGCGCCCGCGACCCCAGTCAACCAGCGACGGATGGTGGTAGACAGAGAGCAGTCGCGCCCGTGACTGTCTGCGACTCGCCCGCGACACTTCCCTGTGACGCGTGTGCTGTTTCGTTATTTTTGTTCTGTTTTAACCTAATTTCCTGTTTAGTATAAATACCATGTTTAGCATTCTTTTCCAACAGCTTTTGATGATTAAGAACATGCTATTGCATTGGTTAGGGTTTCCTTAAGTTTTCTCCCAAAATCTAGATTACTTTATCCAATCTATTAGTGGTGTTTCTAGTAATTCCTTTATTGATCATTTGGTGGATGTTTCCTTTATGATGGTCATGGTGGGGTGTTAGGCTTTGGTGGTGGACTACCTTTATCCAAGGTCATATCCAATCCCATTAGGTGTTCAAGGTTATTGATATCGGTTGATTTTGGTTATTATTCTTGTTATTATTCAAGTTCAAGGCTATTGTTGAGAAGTTCAAGCATGGGTGATTGAGATGTTCATCTTTCTCCCCTTATTTTATTGTTCATAGATTTCTCTCATCTCATCTACAACTACAACTCAAGCTAAGTCATCAATATCTCCCACCGCGCCACGCTCCATAGACTGACACACTTTTGGAGAATTGTACAGATAACCAGTGAGATATCTGTTTAAGAAAAGGATGTTCAGATAGTGTAACTTAATCTTTTCAGATCTTGTTTATTCCTTAACGGAATCCTTTTTGCCCCTTATATTTATATTTGTTTATCGTGTATTTGTGTGTATTGTGGGTGGGTTGTGGGTGGGTTGGGGTGGGGGGGGGGGGGAGGGGGAGAGGTTATAGTCGAGTGGGCAAGAATTTTCTGTGCACTATTCTTAGTCTGTATGAGCAACATTCTATCTGCATATGCTTGAAAGAACAAATCCTGATTGCACTTTATGGCATTCTTGGTGTTGTCTGATAGATTGTTAGTCTAGCCATTGCATTCCTTATTTTTCTAAAACTCTTTTCACATACCACTAACATGACTAGATGAAAACCAATCTAATAAGGTAGCATTCCCTCTTCTAGGCCTTTTTTTTTTTTTTTTGGTTTTTTGGTGGGGAGTTGGCTGTTTGGGGGGGGGGGGGGTGTTTGACATGCGAGATCATGCCTCGACAAAATTGTAAAGGGGCTGTTCCTTGGGAAGATCTGGAGATATTTACAACTGTTACACTTTTACTTTATAATAATAAAGGCGAGGATACTTTTTACAAGACATTTTACTTTAGGCCACTATAATCCATACAAAAAAGTTTTCGTAAGTATTAATCCACATTTTGTTTCTTTTGGGGGGGGGGGGTGTTCTCACAATAACTGTGACTTTTGACCTTTTTTGGGTCACAGTTTTCCGATTTCGACCCATAATTTATCTAAGTATATAAAACTGCCACCATTGGATTAACCATAAAAAAAAAGGTCAAAAGCAACAATTATTGTAAAATGGAGACCAGTATCTAATAAAAGTTCCTGTTGTAGCACCATCAAATGTAATTGCTGCGCAATGATTGCGTACATCTACCTGCTTTTGTATTTGTAATTGCTTTATTGGATCGGGGAACTTATTAAACCTCAAGCATGTCTCTCCTATTGATAATTCACCGTGTACGTCTCTAGAATTTGAAAGAGTTTACCCTTTTTATTAGTATTTATTCATTCATTTTTTTTATGAATATCTTTTAAAATTGGTTCTGGTAGGAATCATGGAATGTTTCATTGGGCTGCTCTAATCTCTTTCATTATTGTCACAGAAGAACGAAGTAGTTGAGCAACTTGAACTTCTACAAGGTGTTGTTGCTACTGCATCTGCTGAGCGTGATCATGCAATGATGGAGGTCTCTCTCTCTCTCTCTCTCTCTCTCTCTCTCTCTCTCTCTCTCGTTCACACACGCACACACATGCACCTGCTTTTGTACTTGCTACTACTTTCCATCATCTTTCTCAGTTTTGGTGACAGATCTGCTCATATTTTAGAAGTAGAATTACATACTTATATGGAGTTACCTACATTAATTCTGAAATTTCTGTTCTGGGCCATTTGGACGTTAGATCATGTTAATCTTTTAAGCTTTTATATTCTACATGAATGGAACGCTATTAAAAAGGAGGTAGCCAAGTTGGGTACCACCAACATCTTTCGAGCTCCTCACCAAGGTTTGGCCAAGGTTCAGACCTTGGCGGAAGCAAATAATTTCCCTTGTGTGGTAATCATTGGGTTGGTGGCCCTGGCTTGTCATGGGTAGCTTGGTATTTACCCCTTGCCCTTGGCCAGTGGAGCTTACTGTTGGTTATCTCTGAGACGGGGCTAGTGGATGGGCATACTTACCCTTCCTGAAAAAAAAAATAATTAAAAAAATATCAGTTCAACACTTGAACCCCTTTTCACATGGATGCTAGTGCTTTTTATAGTAGTGTTTTAGGCCACAAAGAAGCCGGGTTAAAAGAAGGGGCTGCTGTGGATTTCCCTAGAACTTGGCATACTGATTTCTCAGTCTATATTCAAGAAAGGATGCTGAGCACTAGTGAGCAGCATTCAGTTTGCATATGCTTGGCAGAAAAATTCTGGTTGCTATTTTTGTCTTGTAAAAGCATGCCATTACAGGTGTCCTGTGAAAGACAGATGGTCTGTGTTTCCAAATTTCTGAAACTCCTTTCAGATATTTGTTGTAGTTGTACTAGTTAACTTTAGACTTGAGAAAGACGCAAGTTACTTGATCGAATAAAGATCAATCCTGTGAGCTGGAATCCTTTCTAGGCCTTTTTTTTGGGGGGGGGGGGGGGGGGGTGGAGGGGGAGAGGGAGTAACATGTGTGGATGTGTTTAGCTATTCCTCCATTGATATGTAGAGGATCGATTCCCTCGGGAAGATTTAAAGGGTGTTGATAGTCTCTTCTATAACAACTCGTTAGGATATTTTAGCAAGGCATTCTCCTGTAATCCAAAGCCAAGAAATTTTCTCATACTGTACTATATATTCACTAAAAGGGGTGGGTTGTTGGCAATTGATTTTGAGTCGTTTAGACAAGATCAAATCTCTTGTGAATTTTGAGGTCAAGAATGGGTGAAGGGCGTTGTTTTGGCATGCTATGTGGTACGGAGATCAAACTCACAAGGATATATTTCCTGATCTTTTTAGGATGACACATTTTGACATTTAATAGAATGCTATAGTGCAACAAGTGGTTCGGTGTAATGGTGATCAGAAGTTTTGAATGTTACTTTTTTTTTTTAATCCCAAAGAGCGCCTTCTTCCTTGGCAGATCTCCAGAGCCACTTGGCCTTGTGAGCTTCGTTCATTGCACCAAGAAGTCTTGTACTACCTAGCCCATCTTACACGGTTCAGGAAAAAAAAATCCTTGTACTTTACCCAATTAAAGTCAGTTTCACTTTCTTTGTTAGATAGGAGAAAGTGTCATGATCTTCTTTAAATGTTCCAGAATGCTAGCCTGCATGGTGAGCGATAGCATGAAATAAATAGGGACACCTATAAATTGCAACATAGAACACATTGCAATAAGGTTAGTCTACCACCTCTAAAGAAGCGTTGATTTTCACCCAGGTAACCTCTTATGGCACTTCTCCAACTAGCGGCTGCCACGCAGCTTTGTATTTAAGAGAATCTCCAAGAGGAAGACCAATGTAGGAGTATGGAAGGTGGTCAACCCCGCATCCAAAAATTGTGCTTGATGTTCAACATAGCATGCGTTAACTAAATGAATAAGGAAACAACTGTAATGGGTAGAACACTTACATGAATAAGGAAAAGAATACTCAGATGTGGAAATGGATATTTGACCAATACAGAGTATACAATGGTTATGGTTGAAACAATCTTTAGGCCTGGGAATTGTAGTTCCTTTGTCAAAGCAAGGTTCCATGTACACGCTCATATTAAAAGCTTAACAGTGGCTTTTGGTGTTACATATTGTCTTTTATGTCATATGAGGTTAGAGGACTCCATTTTGTTTTGCGCAATGGTCTTCAAATGTACCCCATTATTGTTGGAAATGCTCATATGCTCCAACTATTAGGATTTTCAGGGCGTTGTTACCAGTCAAACAATAATAAAGGCAAAAAGTAAATAAAGATTCTACACAAGGAATTAACGTGGAAAAGCCCAAACTGGGAAAAAAACCACGAACAATGCACTATCAGAGGATTACAATAGTGTTTCAAAGATTCCCAGACCTCCACAATCTCTCACAACCTCCCTAGAGTAACAACCTAAGAACTCAACACTCACAGATGAGCCTCACACAACTCCTTCAAGGACACAGAGATTACAAGTCAATCTCTTGTGGTCAGATGAAACGCTTTCAATTGCATACCAATAAACCTAACACCTAGGCTCTATTTATAGTACAAGGCTAAGACAGTTATTTAGGATTAATAGAGTCATTGTAGCCAAGGAATTACAAAAAGTGGCGGCTAACAAATCAACAACTTGATTCCCACTCAAACTCTTCTACCTTGCTCCTCAAGACACAGAGACCGACCCAAAATTGGTCTCCACATTCAACCCAACACCAACCCCATCTATTGTTGTCATCCATTTCAAGCAACTTGTATGGATCCCTAGAAGCCTAAATTAGACTATAGAGGTGTAACTAAGTGGTTACTCTAGTTTTCACCCCCTAATCCATTACTTGATTAATTCATGATTTTATAAGTATTGTGGTCTAAACCTTAGTGAACTAGTATTGTTCAACCAAGATAAATGATGGCGTGAGGTATATTTGATATAGTGCTAGTTTCTACTGTAGCGACATAGAATGAAATTTGTATGGCATATTGCATGCTTGTATATGCTGATTGCCCTATGAGATGAAGTGGTTATATAACTTATCAAACTTCATATCCATCTACACCTTTTGTATTAGCAGCAAATAGAGATGTTTATGTGGCTAATTATTTGGAGTATGCATCGGGCACTGGTATTTTGTCTACTATTCTGTGCGAGATGGTTTTGTTAAGGTTGAAGCTCTTTTTAGTGTTTTTTTTTTTAAAGTTTTAAAACAAGCTTAATCACACTAAACTGAGTGAGGTTTCAAAAGACAAGGTGAAAGTGAGTTTGGACTCTGAAGGGGAGTGTTCACAGTTAAATCCTATTATTTGAAGCTCTTACATTGTGTATCATCTCATCAATTTCTAATTAAAGAAGGTTCTTTGGCCCCGGTTAACCTATGCTATATGTGAAGCTCAAGAAGGAACTATTGGATCAATTTTTGCTTCAATGTGATTTTGCTAGGAACTCGAGGTGCTTGCTTTTAATTGCTTGGACATTTCTTGGGTTTCTTCTAATTCTGTCATAAAAATCTTTGGCCTAGGAGGGTTATTGAAGTAGGAAAATGAGCAAGACATAGGCATTGACTTTTACTCTTGTGTTTTTTGAAGCATTTGGAGAGAAAGAAACCGAAGAGTTTTTGAGGGAGATAAAACTTCTTTACAGTGCTTAAAAGATATTTTTGTTACGACACTATACTTTTGGAAAAAGGGAAACTTTTTCTCTTCAGCTTTTCATGTGACTAACTTTGTATACAGCTTGTGTATTGAATGTACACCGTCTTTTGTAGGATACTATCTACGCATCCATCCTTGATCCTTTTTTTTTGTATATATAATATATAGTTTTCCTTATTAAAAATACTTCAAATTCATCTCTCTCGTTGATAGTTTACTCTGCATATGACTCAGATTTGGGAAAGAGAAAAAGTGTGTTATCTTTTACGTCATTGTTTAGATTCTTTTAAAATAGGTTCAGGAGACCAGGGACATAGAATATATCATTTTCCTGCTATAATCTCTTTTATCATTGTCACAGTACATGGAATTAGTTCAACAACTTGAACTTTTCAATGGCTTTGTTGTTGCTGCATCGGCTGAACGCGATCATGCAATGGTGGAGGTAACACTCTTTCTCACAGCAGATAACCTATTAAAGTGCTTGGCTAGTGCTGCTTTTTGATAAGGAGTGTTGTCTGGTTGATTGTAGGCCGGAAAAGCTAAAGAAAATGAAGATATGATGTTGCAGAAATTGAATGACGCCGAGAAAAGGTATTCGTTAACTGTGCCCTTTTGGAAGAAGGGTTTTTTTTTTTGGGGAGGGTATGAAGAGGGCCAATCTGATCCCAAACAAGGCTTCCTGTATCAACTGCAAAACCTTTATACCTTTATCATTTGAGTTAATTAGCACTGTAGAATCTTTTTCTTGTCTATCTTAGTCATGAGCTCAAGTTGTCTTTGGGATCATATAGAATAGTGGATCTGGAACAAGAGATTGAGAACTTGAAGGAGAAGTTGGAGTCTTATGCCAAAGAGAATTTACATACAGAAAAGGAGCTTTCTGAGGCCAAGAAGATTCTTGTGAGTTCGACTTTTACCGAATTTTGTTCAATTTCTTCTCATTCTATCCTTGACTTTACTCGTATGATGTGTATACCTTCATATTTCAGAGCATCTGGATCAACTCCATAAACTAGAGGTCAGAAAGGTCTCTCTCTCTCTCTCTCTTCCTAAAGCCTACCGCATACAAAAGTCAGATCTTATCTTTGTGATTAAATGCATACTACGAACAATAAACTAAATTAATAGTTGTATGACTGACATATGGTATGAAATGGTCGAGACAACCTTTAGGGAAGTGAATCGCACTTCCTGTGTCGGGGCGGGGTTTATCACCAGGGTCATAATGTCATGTACTCATATAAAAGCTTAACGTCATGGTTCTGTGTTGTAACTTGTCTTTTTGATTTGGTTGGATGGAATGCATATTGGTTAGCACAATGTTATCCAAATGAACATCATAATAGTTAGAAATGTCCTGAATTCCGATCTATGGTTGTCCTCTATTTCAATTGACCTACATAATGCAATTTCTGGAAGCATAACTTAGACCATAAGCTATTATGTGCGCCTAGAGTTTGTGCTTTAGGTCATATGCAGTGAACAATTAGACTATTGAGAGTGAACAACTTAGTATATGCAAGTGAACAATTACCCTATTTGGAACACGTACTCCAAGAGCATGTAATAAATTGCAAACTTAGACTAAAGCAGTGTAACTAACTAGTCATTAACGTTTTCATTCTTGGATGCACTGCCTGTGCAATTCTTGACTTTTGAGTTTGTCATGTAAAACCTCAGTGAACTAGTTTTCTTTAGCTATGAGGGGTTGAGGTATATACTACGATATAGTAACATTCCTTGTTGTAGCACCATCGAATAAAACTTCTATGTAATTATTGCATACTTTTATCCTGGATACATTTGTAATTGCTTTATGATATTGGTGAACTTAATATACTTAAAATACATCTCTATTATGATAGTTCAATGTACATAACCAGAGTTTGAAAAGGAGTGTATCTTTTATTTACTTATTTTTTTTATTTTTGGATTATTGGACGCCAATAATACCAACTTTGGGGGTATTGGAGACTAATAATACAAACTATTTTCTTGGACACTAGTAGTACCAACTATCGACCTATTTTCCTCCAACAGTACACGATCGAGTTATAGTTTTAACTCACCGGAAAGATGACGCGGCTCCATGATGTGTGATGTGGAAGGCTAGAAAATGTTGACGTGGACGCTAACATGCCTTCCATGTCACATATTATGGAGCCACATCATATTTTCGATAAGTTAAAACCATAACAATTCGACGGTGTACTATTAGAGGAAAATATGTCAATAGTTCGTACTGCTCGTGTCCAAGAAAATAGTTTGTATTATTTATATCCAATACCCCCAAAGTTGGTATTATTGATGTCCAAAAACACTTTATTTTTTAATTGTGAATTTATTTAAAATAGGTTCTGGTGTGGGATGGAATGCATCATTTAGCTGCTCTAATCTCTCTTATTATTGTTACAGAACACAGAAGTGGTTGGGAAACTTGAACATTTACAAGGTGTTGTTGTCACTGCATCTGTTGAACGTGATTTTGCAATGATGGAGGTTTCTCTCTCTCTCTCTTTCTCTCTCTCTCACACACACACACACACTCACACAACTGATTATCCTACAACTTGTCTGGCACTATTTATGTGAATAAGGTGAATGCTATCTGGTTGATTGTAGTTTGTGAAGGCTAAAGAGAATGAAGATTTGATTTCTCAGAAATTGAATGATGCTGAGAAAAGGTACGACTCAATTGTCTTTTTTCCCTTTATTTTCCCATCCACTGGGGTGGGTATGGAGAGGCGGATCTATCGCCTACAACACATCTTATATCAACTCCGAAGGCTTTATCATTTGATGAGCTAAGTGACTCTTTAATATAACCTCCCAGGGGAATCACATTTTGAGCGCGATCTGGGGGATCCAGATGTAGGCAACCTTCCCATGAACTAGAGTTCTTGGAGAGGCTTATTCCCGCGAATCCACAAAAGCATTTCAAGAACCACTTTGAAAAACAGTTCGGGCACAAAAGAAATTCTGAAGGAAAACCTTTGAAAAGTTTGAAAAACCAAGAAGCCAAGAAGGTTGCAGCAGTATTGATTTGCATGCTTGTGTGCTCCATACGTGTAAGGAAGAGCTAAACATACCTGTACAACACAATCAAATAGAAGGCACAAAGCAACATACCAAAGAAGAGTACATTACCCTATTGGTAACCTTGTCCTACTACCTTAATTCTAGCCCTACAAACGCCCCTATTTAGTGCCATGTGCTACAATAAGCCTAGATTCTTCAGGTCAGCTCTAATCACCTCTCTCATGGACTTTTTAGGTCTCCCACGTCCCTGACTCCCAAGGGTATCCTAATCTGTTCACACCTCCTAACAAGGGCATCCTCACTTCTCATAAGGACATGTCCATACCATCTCGGTCTAGTTTCTCTCAACTTATCCTCGATTGGTGCTACCTCTAGTTTAGCTCAGCAAATGTCATTCCTAATCCTATCCAATATAGTATATCTGCAAATCCACTTCATCATCTTTGCTACGTTCAACCTCTCGCAATGTATCTTCTTAGTTGCCTAGCACTCAGCTCTATACAACATTGCTGGTGTAACTACCCTACGGTACACCTTACCCTTAAGTTTTAGCGGAATTTTCCTATCAAACGACACTCCTAAAGCTGCTCTCCACTTTTGCCAACCAACCGCAATTCGATGACTAATATTGTCACTAATTTCTCCATCACTTTATAAGATCGAACCTAGGTATCAAAACTTCTCCATGCATGGAATGACCACCCGTCTAGTGGTAACTTCTTGATGTTGGTTCTCATTCTCAAGCCCAATAAAATGACACATTATATATTCCGTCTTTGACCTACTCACTCTAAAACCTTTAGACTCCAATGTATCTCTCCAGAGCTCTACCTTGTCATTGAATCTTTCCCTCTACTCATCTATAAGCACTATATCATCTGCGAATAACATACACCACAGTAACTTGTCTTAGATCCCCTTACTCAACTCATCCATCACCATAGTAAAAAGAAAAGGGCTAAGCTCAGGTCCCTGGTGTAACTGATATCTATTGGAAACTCTCTCGTGGTTCCTGCCTCTGTCCGAACACTAGTTCTAACACTATCGT
Organism: Portulaca oleracea; assembly: GCA_029582165.1. Taxonomy (NCBI): domain Eukaryota; kingdom Viridiplantae; phylum Streptophyta; class Magnoliopsida; order Caryophyllales; family Portulacaceae; genus Portulaca; species Portulaca oleracea. The sequence continues at coordinate 18,650,436 of CM055882.1, read as the reverse complement.
ACATGTCTTTAAGTGACACTTGTAATGTCATTTATTTTAAGTGAGAGGTAAATGAACATATAGATTCTCATCCAATGGGAGCCTGGAAAATTTGGGACAAGGTTCTAGGTGGAGTGTTCATGCATAAATTAATGCATACCTTCTGAAACATGTGAAAATGGTGCCATTCATATTGAGTTAGAGGTCAACGAACATGTTTATTGTGATGCAACAGGTTCTGGTTGTGTGGGAGGTTTAGGAGAAGGGTTTAGGTGGGTGTTGACTGTTGAGTAATATACTGGACTGTATAGTGATATGTGGGCCTAGCTATAGAAGGGAAACAATGAGCACTCTGGTTAAGTTTCTGGTAACTTTGGAAGCAAGTAGAGGCACCACGAAGGCAGTTGTTCAAGAAGTTGGGGTTCATGAGGTTGAAGGTGGTACATCTATATGTGTGGGGATCTTAAGATAATCAATTAGAATATGAGGGGTTGAAGTGCCGTATAAAGCTGGGAAATGTAAAATGGTTGCTTCGTAATTACTTTTGGGATACTGCTATTCTTCAAGAATCCAAAATGGAGGATGTTAGCCATTCCCAACATTTATCAGTAGTGTTTTCTGTGGAAAATGACAGATCATTAAGATGTGGTGGTGGTTATGAGTAGCCTATGTATGCAGACAAAGCTAGGCCTAGCTCTTTGTTGTTGTACCTTTTTGGTGCCTCCTTTCTCTGAAACAGTGGGGCACTATCTTTGTTTTGCGGTGCTCTTTGGCACCTTGTTTTGTTGCTTTTGTTATTTTGGGCTCCTGCCTCTAACGATAGAAAAAAAAAATGACAGCCATAGTAGGTTGTCATACGACATTTGTCACACCGCTTAGGCGACAATCAAACCTGAGTATTCCTGTTGTGTTAAGCTTTGCATATAGTTTCAGTTAGATGCGCATGGCAAGTAATAGGTGTTCCTCTTAACATCAGCAGTTATAATAAAGGTTATTAACACCCAACACAGAAGCCATCAAAAGATAAGCTTACGTCTACAACTATAAGAAAGCAACCTCAAAGCATTTGAACATGGCAAGCCTAAACCCCATCAACACATAACTTGTTCTTATATATATCAATAAGCCCTTTCCAAAATGCAGTTGATGCCCTACAGTAACAAAGCCCGTCTTCTTACAGAAATTTCAGTTCGGTGTAGAACCTAAAACTTTCTGCTACATCTCTTGGATCAAATGCCTAGCAAATCATCCTAATTGTTAACACAATCCTCCTTTTCCTGATTCTTTGCATCCTACAAAGTGAGGCCAAGCATTATTTTTTGAACTGTAATTCATGATTATTGCATAGTCTCAATCAGAGAAGAGGCTGTGAGTGATGGGCCGAAGGTGGCCAATGTCCCCCTCGACCTTTCGCATATGAGCTACTTTTTGATAATTTATTATCATAAATTAGATAAAATTGAGTTGATTTTAAACCTCCCCAATTTAATCAGAAAACTCCACCATTGTTGTGGACAATCTGCCTTGTGAGGAACTTGCTGAGGGAAAACAGACCACATTAAACTCACCCCAAACACCACGGAATATCCCACTGAGACCCACCGGGAGGGGGGAGGAGATGAAGCTCCTCAGAAAAAGAGTGCCTTACCCACAAATAATTGTCATATATAGACTTAAACTTACACCAAACTGAAATAAATGCAATGTGTATCAACCATCTCTACAACTTGAGTGTCCCAAATGATAATTATAACCCCAGAACATTAATAAAAGCAGTAGCCTAGATTCTTGTTCTTGTTCTATTTCTGAATCTCACATTCATCCATCCTTCGAACATTAATCTCAAGCTTTCAGCTTGCCCAAGCTTGTGACCAAGATTCTGCATCATCTCCTCGCATATGTGCCTAGCAAAATTGCATCTAAGCAAGACGTGGCTGTCTATTTCCCCAGGATCTCCGCAGGAAGGGCACAAATCTCCTCCTCCCTTACTATCCCTTTCTTCCTTAGGTGATTTCTTGTGTTGGTTCCCAACAAGGCTGTCCACATGATCATCTCAACTGTTGGTGGCGCAATATTTTTCCATACAAAGCCCACCCAAGAGTCGGCTTGTACTCCCTGGAGTGCTAATTCTTCAGCTTTCTTCACAAGTGCTCTAACCGAGTATTCTCCTTGGTTCCAGGACACCTCATCTCTAACATCCTTCTATGGGCTGATGGTACTCAATCTCGCAATCAATTGCTGCTCAGTCTTTATTTCTTCCATAGGTATGCTCCCTGATCCAGCATAGGGTTCATCTCCACACATTGCCATCATAGCATCCCATCTCCCCTAACATTATTCTTTTCTGTATTGAGTTGCTGTAAAGGTTAGGGAACTCGTCTCTGAGCACCTGCTTCCCCAACCCAAGGATCATCCCAAAGTCTTACTCTCAATCCATCGCATAGGCTGATTCTGAGACCTCCTTTGAAAGCTTCTTGTGCCGCCTACTTGTTGGTCATGATTTTTCTAATCTCTCCCCAAGGATTTGCCACCTTCCTCTTGTGTATGGAGGGCAGTAGCGCGCTATCCTGAGAATTTATAGCTTTGATGACTTCCCTCCACAATACCCCTTCTTCTGAGCAGTATCTCCACCACCATTTCATTAGCAGTCCTGCATTTTTCATCAGAATGTCGCCCACTCCAAGGCCCCCTTTGTCTTTGGGTCTTTTAACCACGTCTGACTTCACTAGTGCGTTGGCCTTGTTGTCTTGCTTGCCACCCCACAAGAATCTCTTTTGGATTTTGATGATCTCTTTGGCCACTGTCTTAGGTAACCTGTATCGAGAGAGGTAGTATAATGGTAAGCTATTCAAAATGTCTTTGAGTATTACGTGCCTACCTGCCCTAGATAGGGTGTTCGCTTTCCGGCTTTGTAAGCGGTTCTGAAGCTTCTTGATAATGGGATCCCAGACAGCTTTTCTTCCCATGTTTGATCCCAATGAGAAGCCGACATATGTGATTGGTAGCTCGGCTGCCCTGCATTGTAGTTCCAGTGCTCGTTGTTGGGTCCATTCTGCTTCTTTGCCCAGCACCACCAAACTGGATTTTTCATAACTTATAGCCAAACCTGAGAAAGCCTTAAAGGTCTGCTAAGCCCCTTTAATGTTCAGGAATTGGTCTTCATTTGCTTGGCAAAATATTAGGGTGTCATCAACAAATTGTAGGTGGGTAATTCTCCCCTGTTCCTCCTACGGTAATGCTGCTCCAGTAGCCCTTTTCAGCTCCATTCTAGAGCAATATGTTCAATGATTCTGCCAGGATTCTTAAAAGAAATGGGGAGAGAGGGTCCCCCTATCTGAGTCCCCTCGCCATTTTGAATGGCTTGGTTGGGGTTCCGTTTATTAAAATGGAAATGCTTGTTGTTCGTATGCACCTCCTCACCCAGTTCAGCCACTTGTTCCCAAATCCCATTTGGGTCATTACGAATTCAAGGGCATCACAGTCCACCATGTCGGAGGCATTGTGAAAGTCTAGTTTGAAAAGCACCATGTTCTTGCTTCTTCCTTTTCTCATAGCACACAATTTTATTTGCCTTCCCTCAATAAAAGATGTTTGTGTTTCACCAATCAGCTTTGGCATGACCTTCTTTAATATGTTGCAGAGAATTTTGGAAATCACTTTATATAGACTCCCAACCTTACTTATTGGTCAATTTTCCTTTATGTCTCTTGCACCAGATTTCTTGGGTATTAGTGTCACCTAAGTAGTGTTTATCATCGGTGGGAATCTTCCCTCATCAAAGAACTCCAGTATGAAGTCAGTGAACTCGTTTCCAATGATTGGACTATGGCTGTCATTTATCATGCATTATTGTTTCCTTTTCCGGGTAAGAGGGGGGGGGGGGGGGTGGGGGGGTGGGGGGGAGGGGGGAGGGTCTATACCATGATTCTCATATTAGTGAACTTTTGCTTGTCAATTTGGGAATTATGCCATGGATTGGTGGTACTCCACTATTATTGTCCTCTAAGGAATTTGCCCTTTTTTTAAAAAAATAATTTATGTGGTCTTTCTGCTATTGATTTATTACGGCTTTTGACCTGTATCCACTGTGGTACCTCTTTCTCGCTTTCATCCTTGTTTTAAGCAGGTTACAAGAGCTTACTTTAGGATCTACCAAGACACAGGAGAACCTGATGAGTCTGCAGATTAAGCTGGCCAAGCAAGAGCAAGAGATGGACATTCTGAGAAAGGTAACTGTCCTTGTTCTGCCTTAGATGGTTAACCTTATTGTAACTACTTTGAATTGTTAGTTTGCATTATGCATTTACAGTTGTCCTGTGTATGTGATTATAGACCATGGATAAGTTCTACATCATCCGGCAACATGCTGGTAGAGGAATTCAGGAAGAGGAAAGAGGCTGGCATCATGAAAATGACGATGTTGGCTGAGATGAGAAGTGTGCATTGCTTTCTACTGATCCTCCAGAAGTTTGGAGTTTCAATGCTCGTCAGGAAGCTTTTACTGTTGACTATGTAGTGAGTTGTTATTTTTGTTTTGTTTTATATTACTATCTGAGACACCTGCCAAAAGTATTACTGTTATTTTAAAAAAATTTGACTTGTTTCTAAAAAAAAAAAAGAAAAAAGAAAAAAGAAAAAAGAAAAAAAGAATTGTCCCATAAGCACTATACAGAGAGTCAAAGCAGAAATAATTATGATCCCTTTCCCCCTTTGATAGGATAAGTAGGTTACATGAGTAATCCTTTGGGTTTGTATGTTTACAGGACTAAACATCCTTCTTAGATGGGGAATTGATTAGATGTGAGATTGATTGGGTCCTCAGTGGGAAAATTCTGGAGGATTCCATTGGATTAGCTTCTTTATGGTTTAAACTTTATTTGGTGTTTGGTTGGATGAAATTGTAATGCGATGTAACGAAAAATGATTGCATTACCATGCGTGGTTGCTGAAAATAATGCGTAATGTAATCACAAGTGTGTGATAAAATTGATCATTTCCCATGAATGTCTATGTATGTGTGTTTGAAAGGGAGCGGAGGAAAGAGAGGATGTGTATGTTTAAGATAGATAAGAGAGAGAGAGAGAGAGAGAGAGAGAGAGAGAGAGAGAGAGAGAGAGAGTAGAAAGGGTGTGTGAGAGAGAGAATGGGTGTGTGCGTTGGGGGTGTGGGGTGGGATGTGGGGGGATTGGGGGATGGGTGTACTCGTGAGAGAAAGAGAATTGATATATGAGGTATTTTTTCATTGTAATCAAAATGACAGACTAGTAGGTGTTATCATGATTGCATTAGTTGATGTTATTTTGTTTATAATGTAATTTTGTTTCCAAGGCATAGTTGTAATGCAAATAATATCGCGATAGCATTGCATAGTTGATTGCATCCAATCAAAGAAGCCCTTAAGATTGACCAAGTATGTACTGTATGTTCTCTAGTTTATGTTACAGCCTTACAGGTGTTGATTGCTGAAGCATGTGTAGAGTCACTTGTGCACGGCCTTAGAATGAGTTTCACAGTGTTGGTCTAGTTCCTTTTACGGAAAAGAGTTTATGTTGGATGAGAAGTGAGTAACAAAATGCAAGCAAACATGACGGGTTTCTGAAAGCATGAATTGAATTTTCATCCTGCCACAAGTTACTACAGAAATTGAAGCTATAAGTGGAATTTCTGCTGGAACGCCAGCTTTTCCAGCACTAGAAAGGTGTTTGTGGCATGGGACAGTTTTCTATTCCTGAGAAAATTTATGGATGTGGATCAATACATTGGGCTTATGGATTAAAGCTTATCGTATGAAACACATTTGGGAGTTCGGACATTGGGAAGGAGCCTGATATATTTGTTGGTGGCTGTGGATGGAAAGAAATCGGAGAGTTTTTGATGGGCTCGCAGTGCGTATTCAATGGCTGAACAATATATATTACATACACTCAGAGCATATACTCCATAGTGGATAAGTGGCCATGACTTTAATCCTTTGGAAGGGTGTTGGTTCCACTATTGCTGTCATTAATTTTTGTGGATAACCTATTCTGAGGTTTTAATGGCTTTTGTGAGATGCATTTTCATCTTCTTTTCTTTTATTTATGACATATTCTCTTTTTTCTTGTAAAAAGAGAGATTTTTGTAAGGTCCATTTAAGTGGTATATGTCCATATTTATGATCTCCTCCTCAGACAGGTTGCATTGCACGAGCAGTTGGAGACCTTAAAATGCTCTGTTGGTGACTATCGAGACAAGCTACAAATGGTGAGAACCTATTTCTAACAAGTTTGAGTCCCTATCAGTTATTTTTGTGAATCTTATGGCTTTAATTATAGATGTGAGGTTATTTTCTGTTAAGTTGTGTTTTAATACAGAATTTGTATTTCTTACCTCATTTTCTTTATTTCTTTGCCTTCACCCCCATGTTTAATGATTCCATGTACTCGGCATGTAAGATATTGGAATAAGTGTCCTTCCATTTCCAATTGAATTTTGTGTAGAGCTGTTGCACTTCAGAACTTGTCAAACATACTGCTGTCATACAAGTCAGATGGCAGCAAAGAGAGGCAAACTGATGTTTAAAATGATTTGTTTAATTCGATAGGCCTTCCAGATGTATTTGCCCTTATAGTTGCCTTTGCTCTAAGCAGATTCTGTTGAACAAGCTTTTCACAGATGGGGTATCATCATTACGTGAATACCACACTCAACAAAGGATTCAGATCATGGATCTACTAGATGATGAAAAATCCTATCTGCGGGCAGTCATTGTCAGTATTGAGGAAAAGCTTGGAGACTTGTCTGCAGACGGTGGCTCCCCTGTGGTTACTGAGGTTTGTTTTCCCATGGATGCTCATGTTGTTGTGTCGGTTATCCAAAATGATTCATTTTCCGTTAATGTACCTCCATTTCCGCCGAAGGACCCCAACACAAACAAACTTATAAATGGCCACGTGTGCTTTCGCACGAAGGACATGATGTTATCCTACGTGTTCATTTTCTATTATATTGTTAATAACTCCTTTTGGGTTGTAGTTAGCTTTCGTAGCATCTGTGGAGTCTCTTTTACATTTATGTATATGAAATATTTCTTGTTTCTCACCCCATCTCCCACCCAGCAGACACAAAAGGTTTAGTTCTGCTTTCTGCTATAGCCAAACTACTGAATACTTGGTAGCAAATAAAAATTTTGGTATGATCATGCAAAACTCTCTTTTAGCCTTTTTGGTTTCACTTTTGTATTCCTTTCCACCCTTCCACCACATCTAATGAATGTAATGAGTTAGAATTCATAAATGGTTATAGGCTTCTAACCTTGCCCTCAAAATCCAGGAATTTCTCTCATTCCAAGTACATGACCAAACTGTCGAAGGTATCAACTTCTACACACTTAGAATCGAACTCTTCTTCAATCATCTTCTCAAAGCCTCTGGAACACTTCTTAGCCCTTGAGATTGCACCCAGCTAGCCCCCATTAATGAAAATGACTAAATGTTATAAAGCGGAAGCCCATTGGCAATGGATTATATGGTGGATGATAAGCTCTTCCTCCCCAAACCACAGAACATCTCCAGGGCAGGTTAATTTCTCCTATGAAGCATGTCTTTGGTGGGAATCTTTCCTTCGATAGCCGCCTGAGCAAGAAATGATGCTTTGGTAGGAGCTTTAGACTTCCATGTAGCATGATGTGGAACATCAATGGGGACATTCCTCTTCTTCTTCTTCGCAGCAACCCTTCACAGTGAACTTGCCACTTGTGTGGAGAGGCCAAAGAATCTGATCATTGCCATCAAAAGCTACCTCAAAATTAGCGTGCAAAGCCAGGATATTTACCACTGCCATCCTGAAAATATGAGGGAAATAATACCTGAGAGGTTGATATACACCAAACATCATATCAAAACAAGACCCGAGCCCATTTTCCACTTTAAAATGCACCATAGAACGAAACTTATCAAAGCACGTACAATAGATTTCCAGTAACTTACCCATGGGAAAAAGAGTACTTCATACTCCACTAGTCATACTTACAGTCTCAATCACCTTTCTCCACAAAGCATCTCCTTCCTTAGCAAACCTCCGTAACCATTTTTCTTTAAGAGCTCCATTAATTTCGTGAAGATGTCCAATACCAAGACCGTCCTGTTTGTTGAAAATGGACACACATGACACATGCCATATACTTCCTAAAACAAATCGCTACTGGTGAATGCCTGATGGTATTATGTAGTCTTCAAATCAAACATTTAAAGTCCACATTACTCAAAATAACTGACCAGACAGCCATAAACTTACTCTCAAAGTACAAGAAGACTTGCCTATATTGATGATGCTTATTAGTAGACTCTACTTCGAACATCATCTAGCAGCACCCTTCCGTTACCAATAACTCATAATTCAGACTCCACTGGTTCCCTATTCAAGTCTTCTTGTACTTTGAGATTAGCATGAATGAGATGATGTTAAACACTGACAATCTGCTTCCCTATTCGAGTCTTCCTCTGAGATATTTTCTGTGCGCATTTGCAGGTTACAAGTAGTGTGCCACATGTTCAATCTGCTGACTCCTCCAAAACCATGACCCAGGCTCTGAAAGAGAAAGTAGTGATCTTTTAAACTTTTTCCAGTATTTTTGGTATTTGGATCTTAGCATATGCCTATTGACCTGAATATTAGGTTTCGGCTTTATTACTTCTATCACAGAAAGAAGAGAAGCATCTTTTGGATGTCCGCATGGCTTTGCGAGGAACTTTAGAAGAACTCCAGAGGAACCTAAAACAAGTAAGACGTTTTTCTTTCTTTATGATTGTGCTGATGTTAGAATCTCACTGACAATATAGATGCACTATGGCTTCTGACATATAATTTCTTTGTGTTCTTCTTTCCCTATTCTGGATATTGAACTTTGACACTCAAGATACTGAAGAAGTTTTAACTTTTAAAGAGCCTTGGGTAGGTGATTCTCGTGTTCCCCATGGATGGAAAACTAGCAATTGTGTTTGCTGTGCAGATATTTATGTCGACAACAGTTTAAAGTGGGGCTTTTTATAAAATTTGGGTGCTTGTTTTCTATCTTAGCTTTTTCTTTTTGGTGGTGGTGGTGGTGGTTGGGGGGGGGGGGGGGATTCTTCCATACCTGTAATTAGATTTGTCGTGCATGTCCCAGGTGGGTGCTCTAAAGTCTGTAATCACAAACTGGATTTTGATTCAATGTTTCTTCAGAGTACCTTGGAGAACCTATATAATGTTGCTTTGCTTGCTTGCATAACTTCATCAGCTCTAATTTATAGTGTTTGTTACAATCCAATACCACTTCTTGGTACCTTTTCTGTGCACTATCATATTTGCAGGCAACAGAAGAAAAGGTAGATGCTCTTATGGAACTAGCAGAGGTGAAGCAGGAGTACCAGCTGTTACTCGAGTATGATTTCTTCAAATCCTATATCCCGGCTATTCTGTATCCATATTTCCTTAATTCCAGGTTGTGTAATGTTTTAATGGTAGTTTGGTGTTAAGTTATGGATGAGTGGATGGTAGTACATTGAGTTAGATGACAATCTGCCATTCCCCTTTTCGAGTCAGCGATCTCCAAGTATCTGCCAAAGGTTTTGAGAAGAATAAGTTATGGACAAAGAGTGTCTTATAGATGGATACTTCTTCCACGTTTAGCCTTTATCGTTTCTATTTCCTTGGTAACAGCTACATCCTTGATGACTTCACCAACTTCTGCTGGCTTAAATTATGGAATAAAAGTCAATTTCAACGCGTGCTCTTTTGTGACTGGTAAAGCCACCAAACACATAAGGAATCATCGTCTTATTCCTTCTCCATTTCCGTCTATACTTTCACTGACTCCCCCTCCCCTGAAGTTTCTGTTAGAGCCTCTTTGTCATGGACTGCTAATATAGATGGACATGGACTTTTTAAAGATGCTCCAAGCACCTAAGGAATTTGTTGGGATTCGCCCACGAGTAAAAATGTCCCACATCGAAAAAGTAAAGATAAAGGACATGGTATATAAGTCAAGCGGACTACTCCTCTTAACACCAATTGGTTTTAAGATGGAACGTCACTTAACTTGTTACCATGGGCTTTGATTGAATTGGGCTCATGCCTCGGACTTCCCATTGGATTGTAATAATACCTACTTTTGGCAATTGGACAATAATAATCACTTTTGTACTTCACTGGTCCCAAAAAAAAATAAATTGAAAGGTCATGAAGTGTAGTTATTGAAAGAACTTTTAATTTTTTTGAGAATCCGAACAATTATTATGATATTTAAAAGGAACAAAAGGGGAAAATTAGAAAAATTAGAAAAAAATCGAAAAAAATTGGAACAAATTTGTAAATTCACTAAAAATCGTGGAAAAAGTGTTATGCTAAGTTTTGGAGCAAACTCAAGTCAAAATCTACGATAGTTAGAGTATACATTTGTTGGTGGTCCAAAAGAATGCTTCCATATCTTCTCTTTGAGGTTTTTTAAGTTTTTTGATTTTTCTAATTTTTTTTTCATTCCTGTCCCTAGAAAGGTTATAGAGTGTAGATACTAAAAGAATTTTTAAACCTTCTTTTTTCTTGAGAATCCGAAAAATTATCATGATTTTTTTAAGGAAATGGGAAAATCATACAAATTAGAAAAATTGAAAAAAATTAGAGACAAACGTTGTAAATTCACTAAAAATCATGGGGAAGTTTTGCGCTAAGTTTTGGAGCAAACGTAAGTCAAAATCCACGATATTTAGGGTATACACTCGTTGGTGGTCCAAAAAAATACAATATTATATTTTTTGAGACCATTGGCGTACAAGTAGGGATTATTATCTTCTGATTGCCAAAACTAGGGATTATTAGAATCCAATTTTCCTCCTTTGAAAGAGAGAGTGATTACTCCATGTGCAAGCTATTTTCTGCTAACAGTCCCATGTCAATTCTCCAACTGTGTCAGCAGTGTTACATCTCTAGCTCTTTGTATCATTGTTTGTTCCCATACCTGGCATCCCCTTTCAGAGCATACGTTGTGAACTTGCAGGAGAACCATTGAGGAGAAACAGCAAGGTCTAACTGGCTCCCGTGAGAGAAGAGAACTCACTGCTGAGAGAGATTGGAAACTCAAAAAGCTGCTGAGGAGAAAAACTTCTTTGAAACATTGGTTTAGTGCCAAAGAAAATCTTCCACCTGTAGTGGATCCTGTCGTGGGGCCGGAGAGATCTTTGACCCGCGGTGTATCTATTCTCAGCATGGATGATGCAAGGTCTATAGCTTTTATTGGTTCGAATCAATGGGTTTGAGTCTTCTATCAGAACATGTTATCGTTTAGTTATCTTGGCCAGCAGTTTGAACATTTAGCATGCAGGTTGCAGATTGAAAATGCAACTCTCAAGGACAATATGCGAAGTTTGAATTGCTTGACATCCAATATTCATAATCTCAGACTCTGTCTTATGCAGGTGATTCTTTAAACATAATCCCTTATTAGTCCTGTCTGTAGAACTACCGATATTGATTCATAGTTCTTATGCTGGTCCTAGGTCGAGTTTTGTCTGCAGCCACTTGATTGCATTGCCTCATTTACTGAATTCTTATATTCGCATTAAGCAGCCCTAGTTTTTAGTGCTTCACTGCTTTGCATTCTAATCAGGCAAATGGCTGTGAACAGCACTACACCGATCTCTGAATCATTGGCCCTCTGTTCTTTTTGTGTGTAAGGTTGGGTTGGGTAACTTTACCTACCTTTTATACTTACCGAACATTCCTGTGTTTACCAAAATTTTATCCAAGCTTCTTCCGAAATTTATCCAACCAACCTTCCCATAATTACCCAAATTTACCAAGCTTCCTATACTTACCCAAACTTATCAATCATACCTGACCTTACCCCCAGAAAAAAAAAAAGAAAAAAAGAAGCAGGCGAACCTGTAACCAGGGATTCTAGTATCTGAACATGTTTCCACAAACAATTGTGTCTTTGAGGTTTAACAACTTGAGTAGCTACAACCAGAATATAGCTCATACTTGCTTTAGGAGTTGCTCACTCTTTTCCTGCTAAGAACTAACTTCATTCAAAAAATTTCTAGGCCAAAGAGACATCTGTATCTGAAGACACGAATAATGACACAATAAGACTGCTTGAGAAGATCATTTGGGAAGCAGAGTTAGTAAAGAATGCACTTGGCACCCCCATTTGGTCAGACGGAGACATAGCTTCATCTGGAGCTGTCATTGTCGAGGGGGATCCTCAAGGCTCTGACAAGAAATCAGATCCAGTTTTAGCCGCTGGGCTAGAGATGGTAGAGTTGCTGATATTAGCAGCTCAGATAACTAAAGAGAAGATGGGAAATGAAGAAAATGAAACCCCTACCACTTACAGGGAACCGAGAAACCATTAGGTGGTTCATAACATGTTTTTTGTTCTTTATTCCTCAGAAGAATTGTCCTGTTGAATAGTTTTTCCTTCCCCCCCCCCCCCCTTAAAAATAATTCATTGCAAGAAATTGTAACGGCTTCATTGTAGTGTGTCATCATGACTTATAAGAACTGTCATCAAAGGACAACTCAAGTGGGATTTCCCAAACTTTACAACAAAGTAAGGGTTCAATCCCATTAGAGGCACAGAGAGCTGACTCCATCACTTTTTCCACCCTTGCATTTCTTTTTTGGACTAGGGTGTCCCCATGAATTTGTGGATTATGGTATCGGCTTATGGGTGAGAAATTAAGAGAACTACTAGGTTCATCTCTCATCAAGGGACCTTTGAGGCTATGTATGAAATATTCTGTTTTGAACACCTGCCGATATACTGTTGGATGAGTTTTATACATATTTAATAATATATGAACTATGTGATGATATCCATTGGTTGTAGTCAAATTATTATATATTAAGTGTATAACTATTCTTTGGTTGATAGAATTTTTCAAGTCTCGTTGAGGTAGAATAATTTTTTTCAAGTTTATAGTCATCATTAGTTCATGCAAAAAAGACTTGTGTGAAATATACACAATATTTTAGGTTGGACACTTCACTTCAATGTAGGTTTGACTCAAAATGGGTAACCGAAAGGAACTTCCATTCAAACAGAAACATTGTCCTCCTACAAGTGGTCTGACATCCAATAAGGAGGCCTCAAAGACCAAACACATTTGTTATTAGCTGCTAAACATCGGTGTGCAATTCTGTATTCAACTTGATTTCTCATCCTTTCTTTCTGCTCGAGTTCCTCGACATCCAGCCTCTTCTTCAAACTTGAAAGTCATTCAATATGGCAACTCCAGTTGCTTGACGGTGCCCTGTGTCCTTCATGCTTTTGGTTACTGCTAAAGCATCAACTTCAAGTGAGATGTCCCTTAAGCCAAGTTTAGCTGTTGTCTCTGGTGCAAACACCACAACTCTCATCTCATCCACCTCCGCCGTCCAGAAAGCCATCTTATCCTTTCCATCTGCCCACAAGATCTGTCCCTCCGCATCCTTGGCAATGTAGTTGTCCACATCAGTTTCTAATTCCTAGTTTGATCCTGTTCAAAAGTAAGGGTGTAGGATGGGAATTACTTGAATAGTCAAGAGAGCCGCAGGTGCACTTATTCCAATTTGATTTATATGCCAATTGTATATAACCGTAGGATAGAACTCTTGCTTCATAAAGAGGAGACTTATCAAACTCTGTAGCTTGAAATGTTGCAGACATATCCAAAGAAGGTTCTCTTGAATAGTGTTAGGCATAATGTAGGGTTTTCTTAAGGTATCTTAATACCCTCCTAATGGCATGCCAATTGTACTTATTAGGATTACTAGTGTACCTATTTAATTTGCCTATTGCATAAGCAATATTTGGCCTCATACTTGTCATGGCATATATCAAACTACCAATAACCTTGGCATATATCAAGTTCTTTACATCTGCAGTTCTCCAACACCTTTTTGATGTAATGGGATTGTGAAAGGCTAATACCATCATTATTCATAATGATCTTAATGCCCAAAATCACATTTGCTCCGCCCGTGTCTTTCATAGCAAACATGGATGAAATAAAACTCTTGGTTTTCTCAACTTGTTCCACGTCAATGCCAAAGATCCACATATCAGCAACATATAAACATATAATGACACCATTTCCATTTTTAAACTTATAGTACACACACTTATCAGATTCATTGATGAAAAAACCAAAATAAAGCACTACTTCATTAAGCTTTTGATACCATTGTTTAGGAGCTTGTTTTAGACCATGTAAAGATTTAACTAATTTGCATGCTTCCCTTTCTCGACCTTTGAGAATAAAGCCTTCGAGTTGAAGGATATACAATACACCTCTTCCTCTAATTCACCATTTAGAAAAGCAGTTTTAACATCCATTTAGTGAATTACAAGCTTATAGATAGATGCTAACGCTATTAGAACTCATATAGTCATTATTCTTGCTACCGGTGTATAGACATTAAAGTAGTCTATACCATGTCTTTGTGTTAAGCCCCCAACTACAAGTTGGGCCTTATACCTTTCTATGATACCATATACTTTTCTTTTCCTTTAAAAGATCCATTTAGAGGTAATGGTTTTACCACTTCATGGAGGATCAACAAGCATCCAAGTATTGTTCTCCCTAATTGGGTCCATCTTTTCTTGTATAACCTCCTTCCAAAAGCTGGCATCTTGTGATTCCAAGGCCTCACTAAAGGTCCTAGGATCACACTCAACGTTATGAACGTAAGAGATTTGACTGTAAATCTTATCCCTAGTCCCCTCTACTAAGTAGAGATAGAAATTACCCCCCATGGTTTCTCTTTTCTAACTCTTTTACTTCTTCTAGGTTCAAACATTTTCATGTTGATCACTAGATTCTTGTTGACTTGGAACCATGTCATAAGAGACATCATTGGATCTTGGTATTGAATGAAACCTTTGCTCATCAAAAGAGGCATCAATGGACTCTATAACGATATTCACTATTACTAGCTCATTAGGTTCAATCACCATGAACCTATATGCCTTACTACTTTGAATATGAACAAGGAATATACTTTAAATACCCTTTTCACCCAACTTTCTTTTCTTGGGTTCAGAGACCTTAACAATGGCCCGATGTCCCCAAACCCTTAAGTGACTTAAGTTTCATTTATGTTTGTTCCAAAGTTCATAAGGACTTTTAGAATCCCTATAAGAGGGAGTTTTATTCTGAATGTAGCAAGTGGTAAGCATTCCTTCTCCCCAAAGCCCTTCACTTGAACCCTAGTTAAAAAACATCCTGTTGGCCATTTTTTTGGAGATCTATTATTGCTTTCAACCACCTCATTTTGTTAAGGAGCATAGGGCGCTATCACTTGATGAACCATTCCACTGTCTTGGAAATATTTAGGCTCATAATATCCTCACCTCTATCCGGTCTAAGCTTTAATGAAAGATTCACAATGCAATTCACTTTTGGCGTTATATGTTCTACACTATTAAGTGCTTCATCTTTTGATCTCAAGAGATAGACCCCACAACATCTTGAATGGTCGTATATGAAAGTTATGTAGTGCGGTTTGCCACCGATGGTAGGAATGGCGGGAAAATGTCCTACATCATTATGAATGAGGTCAAGCAATTTAGTTTCCCTCTCAACACATGGAAATGATGCTTTAATTATTTTGGCTATCATGACACTTCCTAATATTATCATCCACATGAGGAATTAGGTCAAGTCTAAACATAGCTTGCATTTTCTTAAAGTTCACATGCCTAAGACGATAATGTCATAAAGAAGTAGGGGAGCAAGGATGCACATACGTACAATCAGAAATCACTTCATTAACATTAGCAATAGTCATTGTACCCAACATTAAGCTTAAGCATGGTCCCACTAGCATAGACTTTGCCTACAAACACCCCACCCTTAGAAAGTACATAGTTGTCTCCATTGTAAATTTGGAGAAATCCATGCCTACTTAATAGAAACCCAGAACAAGGTTCTTACTCACTTCCGGGCCATAGCCTACATCCTTAAGAGTGAGTGTCTTCCTAGACGTAAACTTGGTATCCACTTGATCAACTCCTTAAATTTGTTGGGTTAGGTGGTCTAGTCCTAACTAGGCCACAAGAAGAGGTGGGCCCGATCTAATCGGGACCACCCCGATTAGGGGCGGAATAGAAATCCTAACTATTAGGAATCCCACCTAATCTAAACTAAACTAAACCAAAAATAAATAACAGAATTGAAAAGATAATAGGGGATTAGTATTACCTCGTCTTTAAATACGATAGTCTCAGCCGACCTTGGACTCTTGAACGCTTCGGACTCCAAAAGGGACTCCAAGTAGAAGATTCCAAATAGGAATCCTCCTCAAAAGGTCCACGTAGCACCTTTCGGCATGACTGCTAGAGCGTTTCAACCCTGATCAAATCAAGGTCAAAAGAGTATGTTGATCGTATCTTATACAACTTGCCCTTCCTTCCTTCCTTTGGTAGGTTTTGATAAACCTCAGTTTTACCGCCTTAAACCTCGGTTTTCAGGTTGTGTTTTGGGAGTATTTTACCTACTTTGACACAAATTTCACTCAGGTTAGCTCATCCTCGCTTGTTGTAGCTAAAATACTTAACTTTGTCAAGTGTAGGTGAATTTTGGGCGATTCACGGCGCTTTAATGATCGTTGGGTGAAAGATGAGGAAGACAGGATGAAAAGAGTGTGTGAAGAATCCCAACGGAGACCTCTCCAAGGGCGTAAACCCAGGCGCACGCCTGTGCGCCAGTCCAGAATTTCCAAAATAGGCACACACCCAAGCGCACGCTTGTGCACATTGCCAAAATGCAGTCTTATTGTTTTAATTAAAAAAAACAGTGGTTATCATTGGTTAATTAGCAACAACTATTCTAGGGTTTTCATAGAAGCTGTTTCTCTCAACTTTAGAAGGATCTACTTGCTTTTGGATTGAAGAGGATTGAAGATTATAGCACTTTGGAATCAAATTAAGTTAATTTCAAGTTTTTGGTATCAATTTCTTCTTTCTCTCTTCCTTGTGTTTGTGATTTGTTCATTGTTCATTAATTTGCTTTTTGTTTCACCATGAATATGAGTGGCTAAATTCTCCAACTTGGGTTGGGGATTTGCCACTAGTATGCCTTTTTAATTGCAATTACATTTTCCACATTAATTAATGTTTAAAGATCGAATTTCTATCAAGTTGTTAATTGTGGTTGATGTGAGGCTCGAGAGAGTCTTATCTTGTGCTAATTAGGGTTTATGTTACCTTTGAGAAAAGGAATTTAGGCCTAATGCAACTTGTTTAGATGATTACAACTTAGATATGAGAATAATTTAGGTTGTCATTAAGGGAGAAATCGGTACCTTGTAATTCTTTTGCTTTGGTTTGTGTGAGAACAACAACTAATGCAATTGAGTTAGCTTAATGACCTTCGAGAGAAGACTTAGATGGTCTAATATGAATTGATTCCCTAATTCGATGCGTGCATGATTAGTGTAAGGTTTATGATTCATGATGTTTGGCATGCTAGTTGGGGATTTCCTTGCCCGAGGTTGTTCCCTTATTGTATTTTCCCTTCGTGTTTGTTGTTTTATTGAACCCAAATCATTCACCTGATTTTATGCTTCAATCTAGAGGACACTGACCAAGACCTTTGTTAGACCTAGCTCCCTGAGATCGACAACCGTACTCCTTGTAGTGCAACATGTTTCTTGGAAAATCACCCTGAGACTCCTAAAACCGGGAAACCTTTCACTTTCAAAGGAAAGGTTTCGTGGTATCCCTTAAATCTCAAATAAGTGACTAGCCTTTACAATGGCCACTTGGGATGGAAAGACAAGGTTTTCCATCTCAAGGGGACCCCCTTATATAGGTGAGAGAAGAGGGGAGGGGAGGGGAGGGGAGGGGAAGGGCACAAGTCTCGATGTGGGACGCGCCTCCTGGGCATCACCATGGACCATGGTGAGCAGGAGATTCAGAATCTGCTTCCCAAGAGGGCACCATGGACTGTGGTGGCCCCTGTCACCCTCCGTGATGCCTTCTTTTCACCCCCTAGGGGTTTTCTGACCTCCCCAATTCAATACTCTATTGATCCGACCCTCTTTCCAACATACTCTTGCATTTGGGTACTGACTTATGTGACCCTGTGGGATCAACTGGCATGGCTGTGCTTGAACTGTTCAATCACTAATTAATAGATCTTTTAACAAAGACGTTAATCACCGTGCCATATTGGCTTGAGTACTCGGTTGTATTTGAACATTGTTGGGGCACTCCCAATGTAATAACCCAAAGAAAATCACCCCTTATTACCTATTAATTAGTTTAAATAATCAAAGTTAAGAATAAATCACGATTAATTAAAGCGCGTGCTCCACTTTTTTTTTTCCCATCTAACTAAGTGTGTGTTTTGCAGGACTTGAATAGTGCAACGATCGACAAGTACATCAATCTAAAATTTATTTCTCTTTGTTAATGAATCCCTTCCGTTAATTCATAGTGTTTTTGATAGTTTATGTTTTCTATTCCAAGATCAATTTATCGAGTCTTCCTTTATCCAATTCAGTTTCATATATAATTATAAGAAGCTTCGAGGAAGTATATGAGTGTACTTATTTAGGTTTCCATGAGTTCTTTTAATATTTTACGGTATACCGGGTTTAGGTAATTTTGGGAAATTGGGAGATATAATTACAAGAGGGAAGATTAAATTGATCAATTTCCCCATTTGGGCCCACGTTAGCCGGCCTAAAAGAGGAGGGAGCAAGAGTTGGGCCTTGGTTTTATTAAGGTTATAGTATGGTGGTATGTTATTTTGGAAGATAACATTCAAACACTCAAGCTCTCACTCTTGTTCTCCCTCTCACTTGTCCCTTCGGCTCCTATACGCCCAGCTGTCGCCGCCTCTTCCGGCCACCACCAGCCGCCACTGGAGTTTTTCTCGGCCACCCTCCGGCCACCGTCGCTCCCTTGCATCCCCATCATCACCTTCCTTCATTCTCTCCTCTTGCAAGAGTAATCTCATCCCTCTTCTCCTCTTTTTTCTTTATTAAAATCATAGATAGAATATGATTTTTAGAAGGTTTTTATGTTATTTTCAGAGGTAATCTATTGGTTTTTATGTTATTTTCAGAGGTAATCTATAGGTTTTTATGTTATTTTCAGAGGTAATCTATTGGTTTTATGTTATTCTTTTCATTTCAATATGACATGTTGAAGTATGAGTACTTGTTTATATGGTTTTATGCATTGAGTAAGTTCAACAAAATAAAGCATCATACTTAGTTATTTATGAGTACACAGTTTACTATTTTTTATGCCTTGTAAAGCTTATGTTGTTCTTAAGTATCTTATTATTTACTTCAATACTACATGTCATGATAAAGTTTAAAAGGAGTTATATGGCTCTAAGGACCAAAGTAAGGCTTATTACGTAAAATATCTTAGTTAAGTCTGCAAATACACATCTTCATGTTTAAACATATACATATATGTCACGTAAGTATTTTTGGACTGGTTATTTCTTTATGGTAACAAGTATTGATTTTGTTAAGGGTTTCAAGAGGGAGTTACTATGCATGTGCGAGTTCGTCCGAGAGTTTATGAATAGTTTATGTCATAGTTGGGTCTTATAAGAAACCCAATAATAAGATACAAAGCAATACATGTTTTCAAGTTTTCACACATAAGTAAAGGCCCCGCCCATGTAATCTTGATTGAAGCACCCCAAGAAAATCGCGTCTTCGTACGCATCATGTTAATCGCGCCATAGTGCACCCTAAGGAAATCGTGTCTTAGTACACACCATGCAAACCGTGCTTTAGCGCACATCAGGATAATTTGTGTCATAGGTGTACCCCATGGAAATCTGGCCATTATAGGACATTGTCCACCATCCGGATCTCCCGATCGGTCCGGGTATGTGCATACGGAGGCTTAGCTGATGATCGCAAGTAGGGGACTTTCAAGATAATAATAGGGCAACCAAGTTCTTAGTAGCTTAAGTTACCCAAGTCATTGGAATCAAAGTAAAGCTTTATGAGTCACATACCAAAGTTTATGAGTCTCGATTTATGGGGATTTAAGGTCATGTTAGGTTATGGTTTTATGTGTATTTTATATCAGGTTAGGTATGCTGCAAGTGTATGTTAAAACTATGTTGTGATTCAATATACAGGTGAAGTCATATTTTGCATACATAGGTTAAGTTATGCTTATATTATGTAATTGTTTTACTTTTATTTATTTATGTTATTTTATGTTGTTTTTGAAAGGTTTTGGAACCACACTAATAACTAAATTAAAGTTCGAATGATTCTTACATTATAGGAGTATACATACTGAGTTTATCCCACGTTTCGAAGTTTTATGTTTTCGTTTTAGGGTGCCCGGCTAAGAGTAAAGGCAGGACACCGGATGGACGAACCCTTAGGCCACGTAAGTCGACGAAGGTGAATTAGTAGAGAAATATGTCTTGTAGTTCAAGGAGTTGCTATTATGGTGTATTGTTTTGCATTCAAATTATGCGTTATGTTGTGAAGTTGTTATGTTAAGTAGGTTGTGATG
Organism: Portulaca oleracea; assembly: GCA_029582165.1. NCBI lineage: Eukaryota > Viridiplantae > Streptophyta > Magnoliopsida > Caryophyllales > Portulacaceae > Portulaca > Portulaca oleracea. The sequence continues at coordinate 18,629,954 of CM055882.1, read as the reverse complement.
GGTTGTAATGTGTATGTTGGATAAAGTTATGGATGTGTGTTGGGATGTAGTTGGCCTTGTCTATCGTTGATAGACGACGGTAATGCCCTCAGGTGAGTTTTTTCGCTGCGCTAATTATTGGGTTAAGTAGATCGTTAGCTTAATCTGATGATTAATATCCAGGGGTGTTACACCCAACAATCTCCCACCTGTCCCACAAGTGATCAAAATACAAATTCCCTTGTCACTTTAATGTCTCTAATTCGGATAAGGTAAGCGCAAGTCTTCCTTATTTAGCCCGAATGTTTCTCGATCTCCGAGTTAGACTTAAAAACAGATGATCAACTACTGATCCATCTAGGCTTGGCCATGCACTTTCCAATCTAAGCTCATCGAGTGGCCTATGAGACATGAAACCCTCAGAGAGGATGGGCAATTTCATCCTGTTCAACTACAAATCACTACATGATTGAAAATAACCCGGACACCGCCCACTTCACCTCCTTTTACGAAAGGTTTCGGACGCGCTCCAAAGTCACAACGAACCATGTATGAAGTGTAAAGAACTTAGGATTTAGGAATTTCTTTGAGTTAGTGAGAATTCTTATGACAATTACAATAACTTAAAGAATTTCTCACCGTGGTTCAGTTCAATAAATGTTCTCCAACACTTAACCCATGTGATTGAGTTTTGACATCCAATGTCCCTATGTTCATGAAACTCAAAATCACATCAATCCCACATGCTAATTGCTTGCAATAATCATTTTCCCAACATGATGGTCCAATTAGGAGCTCGGTCGACAGTCAGTGGCAGATCCAGACATTAATCTTAGGGGTGTCCAATATACTTGTTATTACATAAGTGCTTTTAAAAAAATAAATAAATAAAAATTAAATAAATAGCAATAAAAATAGAAATAAATATTAAATGACATATTCACAAGCTTAACAAAACTTCACATCAGCATATAATATGTATGCCGACCAAATAAATTGAAATTTCACATAAACTAAATATTTATATCTTAAACTTATACTGATACTCAATTACCCAATTCATTAACTTACACTTTTTGTTTGTAAAAAAATGATTTGGTACTCCCTCCGTACCAATTAATTTGTCCAGTTTACTATTTCACGGTCTTCGATGCAACACTTTGACCACTAATATCACATTTTATCTTAGCAACACTAATAATATTGTATTCAGGTAAAAATACTTTTCATCACAAATCTAATAGTGTGGTAGTCTTGTATAATAACTCAACATATAATTTGATAAATTAACGATCAAAAATTTAAAATTTTGACATAATTAGTCAACTTGGACAAGTTATGTTATTTGGGACAAATGGAGTATTATTTTAACATTTTTGGCATCTTTTTTACGGTGTCCACTAGCTCCAATTAGGAAAATTTCTTCGGAGTAATATTAGATAATCACAAATTTTTCTTTGGCTAGGGGTGTCCGGGGTTTTTTGCATTTTGGACCCTGAAATTTAGGGTAATTTATTTTTTAAACCCTTGATTTTATTATTTATTTTTTAGACCCTAAAGTTTATGGGTTGAATAAAAACGGACCTTAAAGTTTGTAGGTTGAAAAAAAAGGTCCGTGTACTGTTTTTCTTTTTCTTCCCATGTTTGAATTTATCTCCCGATTAGTGTCAAACTTCAAGACTAAGGTTAAAACTAACATTAAAGCTATAATACACCTTGCTTATTCATGTCGGAACTAATTAGACCCTAAAGTAACATGGGTCTAAGTAGTTCCGACATGAATAAGAGAGGTGTATTACAACTTTAATATTAGTTTTAACCTTAGTCCTGATGTTTGGCGCTAATCGGGAGTTAAATTCAAACATGGGAAGAAAAAGAAAAACAGTACACAAGCCTTTTTTTTTTTTTCAACCTACAAACTTTAAGACCCTTTTTTATTCAACCCATAAACATTAGGGTCCAAAAAATAAATAATAAAACCAAGGGTTTAAAATATAAATTACCATATACTTCAGGGTCCAAAATGCAAACAACCCACCGTGGACACCCCTGAGCTCCATACAAATCCGCCACTGTCGACAGTTCCAATTTCACCAAATAGGGTTTCACAAGAACAGACATCATTTATTCTTCCCATTTTGGAACAACCTAACCTTTTGAACGTTTGTTCAATTCTTAACCTCAATTGAACTGAACCGTTAGAGTTTTATTGATGAATAAAATGGCTTTACAACTTGTGAACCAATGTAAACATGAGAAGTAAGTTAACCGCATTCTCCAATAAGGTTACAACTCATAGGTTGTTCATACAAGAGTATTAAATATCGCGCATTCTCTAATACGTCTCATGACCTATTGCCTTAACATAACCGTTATGTCAAGTTAAACATAACCATTACGCTTACCAAGCAATATGGGTTTAGATTTTGTGACATTCACTTCAAAATGAACCTTGCACATATAATAATCACTCATCACGAACAACATTCGAGTGATGTAACTTCCAAGGGACATTTGTGTCTAAACACATTCTGCGCCCTAGGTTGCTTAGCTTGAGCAAAGGCCTTAAAAAGAAAACCAAGCTTCCACTGCGCAACACTAGGTACCAAGTCCTTTAATGAACTCCTTCATCCACACAATCACCAAGGTAGCTTCCCGAACAAGCCGAGATGCACTCTGTTTAGGCTTGGTTTTGAGCCTAAATTCATCTCTTTCTCTTGGAATTTCCTCGTTCCCATGAATAATTATGGCTTTTTTTATGCTACTTTTCTTCCCTTTTAGGTTTCTTCGACAATAATGTGCTAATGGAAGAAAAGTGTGCAAAAAGAGGAAAAACCGGGACGAATTCAAGGATAGATGAGACTCGAATGCCAATCACGAGGAAACATGGCTCAAGAAAATCGAAGACTAGAGACAAGAGAGGCCTCATGGCCATGACACATTGAGTCACGACCGTAACAGAGCTCTCCCAAGGCCAAGGAAAGGAAAGTCAAACAACCTCGGACAGAAGGGGTGTCACGGCCGTGACAGGCCCCCAGAGAGGAGAATTATGGGTTTTAGACAGAATATACCTCATGGTCGTGATAGACCCCGTCACAGTCGTGACACCCTGTTTCCGCCGACTTATTTTCGGGGCCAAAACGACTGGTTTTGCCTCATTTCCTTCATTTTACAAATAGAGAAACTCGTTGTTTTCTTCAGCAACTATTCATTATTAGGTTTTAGTCTCTAGTTCTAGGTTTTAGCTTATAGTTTAGAGTTTTAAGGTAGGATTTTAATTTGGGTTTACTCCTTTCTAATCTCTAGCGTAATTCATATTTGTTTCTTTGAAGAATCAAGATTTATCATTGCCTTTGGTTATCATTATTGTTTTCTTTACCTTTGGAGCATCAATTAGTACCAAATTCTAGTAAATTCCTTCCTCTTCTTCTACTTTAATTTCAGTTTTCAATTAGTTTAATTACTTGTTTGATTATCTTGCTTATGATTCTTATTTGCTTTGATTAGAATTGCCATGTTAGCTTTTGCTACAATCCTATTGAATGTTAAGTTGATTGTTGAAGTAGTGTGAGTCTTAATTATGTGTTGCTAGTTCCCTTAGAGTTAAGGGGTAATTAGGTCCCCTACTAGAGGATTAGACCTTTCTAATCTCTAGCGTAATTCATATTTGTTTCTTTGAAGAATCAAGATTTATCATTGCCTTTGGTTATCATCATTGTTTTCTTTACCTTTGGAGCATCAGTTAGTACCAAATTCTAGTAAATTCCTTCTTCTTCTTCTACTTTAATTTCAGTTTTCAATTAGTTTAATTACTTGTTTGATTATCTTGCTTATGATTCTTAGTTGCTTTGATTAGTATTGCCATGTTAGCTTTTGCTACAATCCTATTGAATGTTGAGTTGATTGTTGAAGTAGTGTGAGTCTTAATTATGTGTTGCTAGTTCCCTTAGAGTTAAGGGGCAATTAGGTCCCCTAATAGAGGATTAGACATGGATTAGTTGATTAGGATGATCTATGAGGTAATTAAGTTGTCCTGCCTAGATTTCCACTCAATGTTGGAGGATTTTGGTTTGGAGAGGTTATGAATCATTTCCAAACATTGAGTTGAGAATCTAGGGCAGAGTAATGGGTTCCTAATCCTAACTTTGGCGAAAGGGATTTTGGAATCGATTAGTTTGGGTCGCGCTCGATACTATTAAGGACCGTTATACATGGGAGTGATGATGGACTTTGGGAAGTATGCATCAATTTACCACTCGGGAGAGGGAAATTGATGCTTGTTTATCCATGCAATTCGGGCTTAGGTTTGGTTGAGTGGTTTCGGATGATTTGATGAATTGTTTAGCACTTCCTACAATAGCTCTCCATTAGATGTCAATGCTCTTGATGTCGAGAGGTGATAGATTATCTCTCAACATAAAATTGGAGGGTTATAGATGGATTAATTGGGCGATAGTATACATTGGCATGTGATTAGTGTTTGATTAGGAGAATAAGGCCATTATGTTATCTAGAAACCATCCCTGAATAGTTGTCGAATTTAGAGTGTAAGCATCGAATCCTAACTCTGGGGGATTCAATGCTAATTCATTCGCCTAATTCCTGTGTTGAATAACTTGCCTAGGAATCATTCCTAAACCTCTTCACTGATACGTTTTCTCTAGTTAGGAGGCCTAGTAATACCCCCGAGATCTTTTCCCTTTTTAATTGTAGCTTTTCATTTGATCTTTATTCCAATAGTTTACCAAATTCAAAAACCTCGAACATCAAAGCCTAGTTGGTGAGTGCTCGATAGACACTTAGGTTTGGAAGCCCCAACTCCCTATAGAAACGATAATTACACCCGCACTATGCTGTGATTGAACATATTTAGACTTAAAATAGATTCCCTAAGAGGAATCCTATTAGGAACGTTTCCAAGTTACAACCTCTTCTGTTGGACGTGATCTGACAGATTCTTGTAACCATCATTATTTGTTATGTGTTTGGAACGTATTGGGATGAGGCTTGAGTCTCACTTTTCATGGGCACCAAGTCTTCCCCCACCATTTCCATGAAAAACAAGATAAACGACTTCAAGGTTGGGGATGGGATCCATTTTAAGGTGGACCCGGGGCCTTAAAGGCAAACTCAAACCATCTTTGGGTGTGGTATCCACTTCAAATGGGACCCCATACCATGGGATAAGAGCTACGGGTCCTCATCAGGACCTACTTCGGGCCTTTGAGAGGGTTCGGAGTCCTTTAGCAAGAATTAGGGATGGCAATGGGGCGGGGAATCCCCGAACCTGTCGGGGTCCCGCCCCGCTCTAGTGAAAAATCCCTGCCCCCATTGGGGATAGGGACGGGACGACAACGATTTTCAAAAATCCGCTCGGGGACGGGGAGGGGATATGGACAAAATTTTCTCCATCCCCGTCCCCAATTTCCCCGCCGGGGTGAATTCCCCGTCCCCGTCCCCATCCCCGAATGCCCATCCCCAAAAATGTTAAAATTACCAAATAACCTTTATTCAAATTTAATATATATATTAATGGGAAGGACAAAGTAGTAATTTTCCAATTTATTCTCACTTGTTGATGTATTATTGTTTGATTTTGATGTATTATTACTTAAGCAACTTAAATTCGTTGTATTTTGAACATGTTAAAACCCGGGTTCGATTAAAAACCGGATCCGATTAAAATTTAGTTAAATTTAGGATAGTTTTAAAAATCCCCGTTGGGGATGGGGAATCCGCGGGGATGGGGATGGGGCAAGAATCATTCCTCGAAGTGGGGATGGGGACAGGGATGGGGATGAGTTTTGGGAGCGGGGATGGGGACGGGGGTATACTCCCCCATCCCTGATCCGTCCCGTTCCCATCCCTAGCAAGAATAAGCGGAAAAGGGTCAACATGGGTTGTTGGAATGGATGTGCCTTAACTCTTTAGGTCATAACTCCTCCAATACAACTCCGATGGATCTCAAACTTTGGGAGCATAAAGTACACACCGAGAGCTTTCCATCAATATCTTACGAGCCTAAAATGAAGCTCGGATGAAGAAGTTATGTGCGTTTGAAGTCGGTAGAAGAAAGCTGCCTAGAAGGATGTCGCACCCGCGACGCCTGGGTTCGCACCCGCGACCTCCTTCTGCCAGATGCTGACCGCTGCATCCAAAAGGATGTCGCACCCGCAACCTTCCCCTGCCTGGCTTGCTGCGACGCGCGTCTTTGTGTCCAAATACTATGTTTTGTTTTAATTTTCCCCATTTGTCTAAATACCCCTCCCCTTAGGTTATTTTGAGGAGATCATTCAGATTATGTTTAGTGATGCTTAAGCATTTGTAAGGGTTTTCCCCTTGTTTCTCTCAAACCTTGTTATCTTTATCCAAGTAATTTTGGTGGTGATTCAAGTCATTCCTTTAGTAATTATTGGTGGAATTTCCTAGATAATCATGGTGGGGTGTTAGGCCTAGAGTTGTGGTTCTCCTTGCTCAAGGTCATATCCAACCTTTGGGTGTTCAAGGTTATTGTTCTTGTTGAATTTCGAATCCATTCATTCACTCAAGCTATTCTCATCATCCCGCCACGACGGAAACGCTCCATTTGGTATCAGAGCTATTGTTTTCATTTAGCTTGAGTTTATTCATTGTTCATACTAGTATTGTTCTCTAGTGTTATCTTTTGTTGGATTTGATTGAATATTGGTGTTCCCCATTCCATGTGCCTCCAAGTGTGTTGGAGAAGTTGTTATTGCTATTGTGTTTGTTGATTTTGGTGCATATTGGAGCTTTGAGGTGAAGTTGGAAATTAGTGCACGGAAGGTGTTCGATGAAATGTCCAAGTGAGAAAAACACAAAGAATCCTTATCCAAACATTAACCAACTACAAGAAAACCCCCAAACTCCACAAAAACATCCCAAACACATACCGTCCTTCACCCTTCCCTCGATATGGATGGAAAAGTTAATTTCGATCGAGAGGAACCAAGCCACCGGAGAAGTCCTCGAGCTTTAGATATCGAGAACCGATTCACCACCATCGACGAACGATTCACCTCCATTGAGAATCAGAACTTAAATATCGAGTGGACTCTTAAAAACCTTAAGGTCCAAGTGAACAACTTGGCCCAAGAGTGTCAAAGACAACCCCTAGATGAACGTCGGAGGCCCGCACAAAGTCCTATCCGTCATCCTCCCTCCTACGAGTCGAGTGACGATGATAGAGGCTGATTTCGACGCCATCGTCGACGGGAAGCGGTTGAGAAGCCTCCGTGGAATGAAATCTATGATATTGAAGCCATGTTTCCGGAATTCAATGGCTTCACCGGCTCGGAAGACTACCTTGAATGGGCCCAAATCTTGGAGAGAAATTTTGAAACTAAGGGGTATGGTGATGAACATGCCTTCAAGGTTGCTCGATCGAAGCTCACCCAGGTTGCATCCCTTTGGTTTGAGAATGTCAAGACACATCGAGCTAAAGAGGGTCGAGCAAAGGTCACTTCATGGGCACTGCTTAAGAGATTGATGAATCGACGATTCTTGCCTAACACTTACAAGCGAGAGGTCCACCATGAGTCCATTTCATCACTTGATGGGCATGGAGAAATTAAGCAAGCAAAGGTCGATCTAATGCCTAAGAAGGGAGCTTCCCGTGGTCCTTGTGAGCATTTTAACAATGTTGTTGAAGCTTCGTGCCAAGAGGAGGACGAGAACCTCGACCTTTCTCTTCCTCTCACCCTTGTTGAAGAACCCAAAGAAGAAGCACCTTCATTCATCTCACCGCCATCAATTATTGAGTCTAGCGACAAAAAAATTGACTCCATCATCTCTTATGGCTTGACTACTTTTGACCTCCCTATTGAGAAGAATGAGGTAACTACAAACCCACCTATGAAATTCATTGACTCATGTTTGGATGTTGGGTGTTGCGATATAAAGTTCTTGGGTGAGTCGTGCATGATCTTTGGGAGACATTGGTTGTTGATGATGTTTGTTGGCGTGTGTAGGACCCCAGAAAAAGGTGACCCTTTTTCCGCGATGCGCTACATTGGTGATCGGGAGCCGAATAAGGTTTCTTAATCCTTAAATAAGGATAATTTTTTTATTTTCGAAATTTGTTTTCGAGGTGATGAAACTTTATTTATTTACAAATCAGTTTTTTATTATTTAAACTATCCGAAAATTACACAAAAATAATCTCATAACAATTTAATTCCGGACCAATTGATAAATCAGGGCCCAAGAAGTGAGCGGGCCACCAGAACTCATCAAAATCCACCTAGGCTTTGACGAGTCCTGGGCCGGACCTCTCAATTTCAGGCCCAGGGAGATAATGGGTAGAAAGTAGTAAAACCCGCCTAGGTTTTACTAATTTCTGGCCCTTTTCCCCTCGGACCAAGCCTATGATTATCATTGGACAAAAATTAAATTTTCTTAAATTAATTTTGAGTAAGAAGTCGAATACTTTAAATAATTTAAACGAATTTATAAAATTGTTTAAAGAGTCGCCAGCCGATTTAAGGAATTAGGACAAACCATAAAATAAAAAGAAAGACTCCGGTCTAGGAACCCGATTTCTAGATTCGGGGGTAACGTTACGAATTCGAGAGTTATAAGAACTCTCGAATCCGCCTGTTATAAAACAGACTTTACTAAAATCAACATTGAAAAGAAAGAGAGCGGGGAGAAGTTTGATTAATTTCGCGGAAATATTTATTCAAATCATGCAATATAACACAATGCGGTTTTTATTTTTACAAAATATGTATAAGCACGGGATTAAATAAAGGATTACATGATTAAACACAATAATTTAAATAAAAGAACCGAACCTTGCTTGAGATGTAGCGACGACAGATTTGATCCCTTGAGTTGCCCCTTGTCTTGAAACCCGACTAAGATGACGTGGGTGGTGTAGGAAAAAGAATGGTATGAAGTGGTGGTGAATATGATATGGATGATAAAAATAAGTATAATACGGATGTGGTGTAGGAAGGTGATTTTGTGATAGAAGTGAATGAGGGAAGTATAATATGGAGATGATAGGAGGATAGAATAATGGTAGGAGATGAGGAGAATTTGAGAGAGTTGAAGTATAGAGAGTATTATATGATAGTAGTGGTAGGTGTTGATGGTGAGAGTTGATGAAAATGAAGGTGAGAGTAAGTGTATTAGATGATGATTGTTGGTCAAATGAAGGTGGAATGGAGGGGGTATTTATAGGTGAAGGAGTGTGAGATTTGGAGGGAAACCATGGGTAAAATACCCCAAAAATCACGTCATCAGAACCCAAAGCCTAGGCGGGTTTTGGGGTGGTCAAGGGAGGTCAAACACGTGTGCTATGATCATAGGATTGCATGCATGCAGATTGTAATTTTGGCGCCAGAATCATCAAAGCCTAGGCGGGCTTTGAGAATATTAGCGCACGGATTAGTGACGTGGCGCTAAACGGCGTCGCTCCGCTTCTCTCTTCAAAGCCTAGGCGGGTTTTGATGGTAGTAGCACGCGGATCAGTGACGTGGCGCTAAACGGCGTCGCTCTGCTCCTCTCTTCAAAGCCTAGGCGGGTTTTAAGACCCCTGGGCCGAGGCACTCTTCTGGGCCAACTTCTGCATGGGCCTGCAAATAGAAGTTAAAACCCCAGTGGGTTTTAATAATAATTTGCGGCCTGTTTTATTTCTCTTGGGTTCGGTTTATTGATCTTTTGAGCCCAATGACCCGTTTCACTTGGCCCATCTGTCCTATATATTTTTGATGAGGCGGGATTATACCCGTACAAATTCCGGTGTCTACAGAGAGCCCCCACTTTGATCGAGTCCGAATAGGACAAAGGTCAAAGTAGTTTGAGGATATGACTTTGGTTTGCAAAGCCTGGGTTGTTGATCTTGGGCGAGAATGACGCCTTACTTGTTATCGGGCACGATGCCGATGGTTGATGGAATTTTCTAGTCTTTCCCAGTGTCGATTCCAGTCTTTCCCGGTGTCGGTTCCAGTCTTTTCCAGTGTCGGTTCCAGTCTTTCCCGGTGTCGGTTCCAGTCTTTCCCGGTGTCGATGTTGATGATGGTTGACATTTTTGATGCCGAAGGACTTCATCAGGCGTGTTGCTGATGGCCTTGGGGGTCGAGACTTCATCGGGCGCGATGCCGATGGCTCGGAGATTAAGACTTCATGGGGCGCGATGCCGATGGCTCAGGACTACATCGAAGCTCTGCTGATGGTCCGGAATAATGATGATGGCAACGATCTCTTGTGCGGTAGCTGAGTGATGGTGGTCCCATTGTCGGCGACCTGAAAATCCTGAGAAAATCGAGCATTAGTTTTATTGAAATAAAATGAAGGAGATTCGATTTTCACCTGCGGGCCGCAAAGCCTGAGTGTGGGCTCCGACTGTGGGCCGAGAATTTGGGATGTATGCGCTACAAAACCTAGGCGGGTTTTGACGTCCTTCATTGGGCTGTGTCCGCGTCTGGACCGCGTCCTCTGGGCCACTTCTTCTGGGCCAACTAAACCTAGGCGGGTTTTGTGCATTTTTTTTCTTTTTTTTTTTTCCTCGTGAAGGAATCAAAGTGGGGTCCGTCCCACTTGCGGTCATGAAGAGGCCACGTCGCCATGCCTTTCTTTTGAGTGATAAAAGGATAACCTTTTGGATTTTCGACTAATGAAATGTGTTTGGCATCTCGAGGAGGTTACTAAAACAAACAGCTCACGTTCACCCACCCTTTCTATAAATTCAATGCATTTCTCTCATTTCCTTCACATCTCATTTCCTTCTAGCTCATCCCTTCTCTCTCTAGAAAAGAATCCTTGTTCTTTTGAAGTATTTCTTGGGTTTGAAAAGATGCAACCCCAAAGTCACAGAAATCCACCTCTTCCTCATGCGGTGACTTGGCCTCAAGAGTGGTCTTCGCGACGCAACTTTGTTCCCGGCATGGAAATGGCTCCTTCTGATCTCGTCGTTGAATCTTGGAACCATGCTTGGTTTTATCGTTCCCATGGCAAGGTAACCCTTTAAACCTTCTTCTTGTACTTAGTTTAGCGTAAAAATGAGCAAGCATGAATTTATTTTTCATACCTTGTCGATTTTTAGCTATTTTAAGTATACATGTTAGGATGTAGAGTGACACATTTATTTTTTGCATTTTGACCGAAAAAATCTGTAAATTGCTTTGCAAAAATGGACCAAAAATATTTTGCATGCGTTCTAGGCCAATTAACTGAGTGGCGGCCCACTAGGCGGAATAAAACCTAGGCGGGTTTTATGTCCGACCTATTTGGTCGTTGCGCGTTCTGGGCCGTCTAACTGGGCTTGGCGGAGTCAAACCCTAGGCGGGTTTTGACCCGCGCCTTCTCTTTTTTTTTTCTATTGGGCCGCTTCGTGGGCCTGTTTGAGTCAAACCCTAGGCGGGTTTTGGACTCAATTTTCCCCAATTTTGTTGCTGAACCGGCTCGGGCGGTGTCATTTGGACTTGTTTGTTTGCTTCAGGGCCGTGGTTGTGAGCCCAGTGTTTGTGCTAGGTCCAGCTTGGGCCTGTGATTTTACGCTTTGAGCCCCCATTTAAAATGATGTGTTGGAATTCTGCCCTCAGGAGGATAACCTGAAAACTCCCGGTGCCCTAAAAGAGCCACTTAAGGCAACAAAATCAATCCCGGGGAATTTTGTCCAAGAGACTTTAACCGCGGCGGGCTTCATGCCTTTCTGGAAATGCTCGGAGGCTTGGAAGAAAAGGACGTTCCGCATTATTGGTCGAGCGATGGCGGAGAGGTTGTGGGATTCCACTAACTCATTCCACTTCCCCGTGAGTGAGATGACAATCACACCTAAAGATTTTGTCATGATCACCGGTCTTCCTTGGGGTGGGCAGGACGTGGTCTTCGACCCAGATGTCCCTCCCGTAGTTCCGGATTTGCTGGCTCTGGTGTCTGCGCGTTTGGGACGACGCCAAGGTCTTTGTAATCTTGCCTATAAGCACTTTGAGCTGACCATTCGTGATGCAAATTTTCAAAACCTGCCTCAAGAGCAACGCCGCTTCAATTTCTTGGCGTACATCATTTCTACCACCCTCTTTGCCAACCATGGGGATAATATTTCCTTGACCTGGTTTCGGAATCTCCTCAACTTTGATAATATCCGAAACCTAAACTGGGGCAAGGCGTCCTATGCCAACTTCATCCATTGGCTCCATCGTGGCGTTCGTCTTTCGTTGGATGCAGATCCGATTTACCTCCTTGTGAAAGGTGCTTGAGGTATGTGCTTGAACCTTCTCTTTTTAATGTACTTATTCATCTTTCGGTCCTCGTTTGACATATTGTGCTTGCCGTCGTGGGTGTATGAGTACATTTTGGCCCTAGGAATAAGGCTAAAGAAGAACAAGACGGTGCCGGAAAATGAACGCTGGACCATTGAGGGCATACATGATAAGAAGTACAAGTCGGGGTGTCTTGACCTCATTCGCAGCATCTTGGATAACTTGCGGTCGGTATCTCCTTATTCCTGGCATCTTTTTCCCATTTTTCTATGCCATACTTAAACGCATCCTTCTTCTTGTAGGATCAAATAAATTGGCGTCCTTGGGCCGAATTCTACATCAGAGGGTTACCACAACCTCTGGATCGGGTGGAACACAACACCCGTCTTCGTCTCCTGGTTGAGGGGCCTTATGGTTATGTGTGGTATTTAGGGGAGAGAGCCTCGAGGCAAATTTTGGGAGGTTACCTTGGCCTCATTCCCCTGGATCCTCCAACACACATGTTTGAGCCATGGCGGGTCGACTCGAGCATTTTGGGGGATTTAGTTCGAGGTCAAGCATTTGACGACTTTGTGCACAATGTTCCCCAGGATCAATTCGATGAAGAGTTCCAGCGTTATCTTAGTAGTTTGGCTCCTCGAGTGGTATGTATCTTCCTTCTTTGTCCTTGTCATGTTTTGGCCACCTTCTAACAGGAAAGTCTGCAGCTGGGACCTTATGCTAAGGCTGCCGAAGTGGAGGTTCCACAAGAGAGACGAAAGATCGGTGGCTTCTTGGATGTGGAGAACAGTAGCGAGTGCTCTGCGCTTCAAGAATTCGATCACAAACCGGTAAGACTTTGTTTTATGTTGCCTCCCTTTTATCCCAAAGACCATTTGTGAATGACCCTTCGTCTTGTTATTTTCCAGCCGAGATAGGCTTTTCTCCGGCAACTGACTAAGGAGTGGAACACCATGAGGAAGTTCATTGTTCAGGGCTTCATCGGTTTGGGGAGATATCAAGGTGGTGCTGCCGGAAGAGCCGATATGGAGGCCGATGTAGAGTATGTTCCTAGAGAACCACCTCGACGTTCCACTGCAGGTGCTCCTCGTACAGAGCCCCCACGTCGCTCTTTAGTTGGGGAATATTCTTCTCGAGGTCGATCTCGGGAGGAAATTGGGGGTCTTCTCGTGCTCCTCTAGCAGTTGTACCAGAGGGTCAGGGCAAAGGAATTCTGATCGAGGGTCAACATTCCACTGGATCCCATCGTAGTAGATCCGGTAGTAGAAATCGCCGCCCTTTGAGTATGGAAGAGGACATGGCTCAAATGTCCTTGGAAGAGCCACTGGGTCATGGGGGGTCATATCACAGTACTGGATATGGTGGTGATACTCAGCCCCATTCTTACTGGGTGGAGGATGCTTCCGAATCAAGCGCCACTCACCGGCCTCCTCCTTCTCGTCATACCCCAGCTTCAGTGCGCTCTGCTCGTCGTGGCCGGGAGATGGTGGTGAGCGATCGTGACTCAGGTGCATCCGTAGGGTATCCTGGCAGTCAAGCCCTAGCGGATGACGCTACTTCACGTCCTGCACCTTATGATGCTTCATCTTTTGGTTCCGGTTCTGCAGGATGGCCTATCCCTTCTCCTGAGATGGGTCCGTCATTGCCCGTGGGTTCCCAAGAGTGGATCTGCTTCTTCTGGTTGGCCCGTCCCCGGTTATGGAACTGGTCCGGTATGGCCTACTCCATCTGTTGAATGGCAGGTTCCTGATCATTCGTGGCTGGCTGCTTCGCAGGAGCATTCTGTGTCTTCACCATCGAGTGTGCATCCTTCGGAAATGCCCTTGACTGGGCCATCGCCTCCTGTGCAAACTACTCCTGGACCTGATTATTACTCCTAGGATACCTATTTTGGCACGACCAGTACTTCCAACGCGGGAGCTTCAAATGCAGGGGGCAACTTGGCGGAGGATAGCGGCGATTCTGGTTCCCTGTGGTGATCACATTTATGCAATGCAAGACTCTCTCTTTTTTTTTTTTATGCAAGACTCTTTGTAATATATTTTCTTTATTTTATGCAAAACTCGAACTTGGTATATGCACAACTTTGACGCTTTTATTTAATGCAATTTTGAATGATTTTCTACATGATGGGATTAATTTCAATTAATCCCGCTTCCCCAAAAAGAAAATAAAAAAAAAGAACAAAATCTTAAGTGTCGGAGATAGCTCGAGCGAAAATTTCAGAACTGGACATCATTGGGTCGATAATAGAAACCGGAACATCAAAAACACATGAATGGGCCAATTGAAAGCAAAACAGAGAGGCCCAAGATAGGTCTTCACGCAGATGGGCCATGGAAACCGAAAGCTGGGCCTGGACCGCTTAAAACCTAGGCGGGTTTCAAGTGGCTGAAGAACTGGGCCTGGGCCGACTGGCGCGCGCGTGTGTTGGCCTGTCGAAATTATAACCCAGGCGGGTTATAATAGTTTTTTTGTTTTTTTTCTTTTGCTAGCCGTTGAAGAAGGGCTTGAATCATGGGATATGATGGCAACGGCTATGAGACTGCTTGCTAGCCGATTTGTTCCATTTTGATCATGGATAAAGGTGTATAAATACCTCATCCTTTGCACATGGATATCACTCATCATCTTCAATTGCATCTTCCATCTAAAAAAAAAGCTACCTAAAGTCACAAAAATCCTCTTATCATGGCTTTCGAGAAGAAGCTCGCTACTTGGATGAGCACTTTGTCAAGAGACGAGAAGAAAGAGCTCGGGAGAAATAGCCTGACAAGATTTCTAAGTCTCCGACAAGCGAGAGTCAATCATGACTTTATTCGAGCGGCAGGAGCTTTTTGGGATCCGAAGATGCATGTTTTCCGCTTTTCCTTGAAAGAGCTATGTCCGCTACCCGAAGAGTGGTCGTCTATTCTCGGGACGAATCATTTCGCACGGCCGACATCACCTCCAACTGTTGCCGACAACACCAATCAGTACAAGGAGTTGCTATGCCTTCCGAACCGAGTCATAGGAAGCGCACTATTCGGTGATAAGGTACATTTCCAAACCATTGTCGAATACTTTCAATCGCCTGACACATTGGAATATGGTCCCGTGATTCGAGTGCGAGCACTCGTATTATGTCTTCTTGGAGAATTTTGCTTCTATCACGGCAGGCGAAGAACCGGGCCGACGGGCCTAATTCAGATTGTTGAAGACATGGCTCGAGGCTTTAATCCAGTGTCGTTGATGCTAGCGGAAAATATGATGGGCTTAGATAATCCGGATCCAGAATATGAGCTTCGTGGGAGCCCCCTACTTCTTCAGGTACACTTCTTCCTTCAGCCCATTTTTTTTTATCATTTTTCAAACCTGCCTACTGTTTGTATAACCTAGGTGGGTTTTAGTTTTTTTTTCGTTAGTTTGGGAATAATTGGTATGCAATTGTAACCCGTGCTAACTTTCTGGACAGATCTGGCTGATGGAGCATTTGGGCCTTATTGAGGATCCTCGTAACCCCTCGGCACTTGCAAATTATTGTCAAAGGAGGCGCAAATATACCGAGCTCCGACCGGTAACTGAATGGACCGCCTTTCTGAAGGAAACTCGTGACATCACATGGTGGATCGAGTGGTGGCATGTTCCTGAATATGTGACCAGTGACTATCGCAACGCCTATGTATGTATCGCCGGCTTGACACACATGACTTTCTATTTTCCGGAGCGGGTATTGCGACAGATGGGCCGCAAACAGACCATCCCCGAGCGGCTATGTGCAGCCCCCGAGCAATTGAAGCTTCGCGGTTCGGTGATAGAGTCTTGGCTGAAGTACTGGGCGAGAAGGCCGACCCTTAAGGCTCCATCAAAAGCACATGTATCAGAGATTGCTGACGTTGGATATCACGGATGGCTAATTGCAGCTGTCGAGTCTCGCCGTGCTGGAGAGGCACTAAGAATTCGAACATCCATGAGGGAGAGACTAGGTCCTCGTTCAACGATAAAGGATCGTCTCGGTGCGAAGGTGACGGCAAAGGACCGGCTTGGTCCGAGGGTGGAGACACGGAAACCACAAAAGCGAGCCTATAAGCCTAAAAACAAAGAGACGGACCCAAATGAGCCTAAAGACATGGAGATTGACCATGAGACCACTGGTGACGTAGAGAAGGTGAAACAAGATTAGAAGATGGATGGAAGCGAAGGAACTGAACTGCTTTGCTAGAATAAACTTTTTTTAATTATGCCTTTTGAATTTTCTTATTTACAAGCAGTGTACTTGCATTTTATTTATTAATAAAAGAAGAAGTATTGTTTACAATCATTGTGTCCTTGCAAACTTTATCTTTCCTTCTTTTTATGAGCATATATTGAATATTGACCAAGTGTCTGAAAATTGGTTTTCCAGTTGCTTGGCTATATTAAGCATAATATCGCTTGAGTTGATCCAAATTTGTGGGTTGAATCATATCTTCTCCATCCATAGTGGCAAGTCGAGTTGCTCTTCCCGGCAAAATTTCCTTAACCATATAAGGACCTTTCCAATTAGGTGCAAACTTTCCCCTTGGGTCTTGTATTAGTGCCCTCATTTCTTTAAGCACTAGATCACCTTCTTGAAGTGAACGACTTTTCACCTTTTTATTAAAAGCGCGAGTGATTCTACTTTGGTACACCTGAACATTATGCAACGCCCTTAATCGCCTTTCATCCATCAACATTAACTCCTCGAACCTTGCCCTAGCCCATTCCGCTTCTGGCAATTGGCTTTCTGCCACTATTCGTAATGACAGGATTGCTAACTCGATCGGCAGGACTGCTTCCATCCCATACACTAATGAATATGGTGTTGCTCCTGTGGCAGTTCGTATAGAGGTTCAGTATCCCCATAAGGCAAATGCTAACTTGTCAGGCCAATCTTTGTAAGTTACAACCATCTTCTTCATGATTCCTGCCACCGTTTTATTGGCCGCTTCTACAGCTCCGTTGGCTTGAGGTCGATATGGTGAAGACCTATGATGCTAAATTTTTGTAATTGGTGAGCAAAACTTCTACTTCCTTTCGAAAGTGACTCCCATTATCACTGATGATCTCATGAGGCACTCCATATCGGCATATAATGTTCTGAAGAACGAATTTGGCCATTTGCTTGGATGTGAGTTTGGCAAAAGAGGCTGCCTCTACCCACTTAGTGAAGTAATCAATAGCGACCAAGATGTATTCATATCCTCCTGTTCCGATTGGGTGTATTTTCCCAATGATGTCAATACCCCATACCGAGAACGGCCATGGAGAGGTCAGCGTCGTCAAATATGAAGGAGGTTGATGCTGCAGATTGGCATACTCCTGACATTTGTGGCATATTCGAACGAAATTCAAGCAGTCTGCCTCCATAGTCAACCAATAGTAACCAGCTCTTTGAATCTTCTTCGCTAGCATGCGCCCATTCATGTGAGGCCCACACTCTCCTCCGTGTACAGTAGCCATAACTTCCTTTGCACTTTTGGCATCGATGCACAACAAATTGATGCCTGTAGGTGACTTCTTGTATAAACGATTTTGGATCAAGCAGTATTGCGCTGCTAGAGACCTGATCACTCGTTGTCCTCGAGCATCTAACTCAGTCGGATATTCTCCATTCCGAAGCAAATTGTATATGTCGAGAAACCATTCCTCAGTCTCCTCTTCTTGTGTTTCCATGGCACAGACATACGCGGGTTCAGACTATCGTTCGACAAATACTGGTAGCTGGAGCGTGCCTGATGGGATGGATATCATTGAAGATAATTTAGCCAGAGCCTTAGGCCAGTTCATTATGATCCCTAGAAATATATTGGAAGCTGATCTTCTCAAACTGGTTAGCAAGTCCCAAAAGCTTCTGCTGATAAGCCAAGAGGCACTCACTCCAAACCTTCCACGCACTCTTAGCCTAGTTGATGATGAGGCTAGAGTCTCCAAAGACCTTTATATGGCGTATGCCTAAAGCCAAGGCAGCTTGTTCTTGATGCACGCTTCATACTCCGCAGCGTTGTCAATGGCATCAAAATCCAATTTTACAGATACAGGGACATGTGCACCTTCTGGAGATATTAACAGGACTCCTACTCCGTAACCCATTTGGTTAGAAGCTCCGTCAAAATACATTTCCCAAGTAACTTCATCGGTCAGGAACACATCTTCGTCTGGGAATTCCAAGTGAGTGCTTGGAGGCTCCTGTGATGGTGAAGCAGCCAGAAAATCTGAAACAACTTGCCCTTTAATAGATTTCTGGGGTAAGAATTGGAGATTGAACTCAGAAAGCATGACTGCCCATGGGGCGATGCGGTTGTTGATGGTTGGTTGCTCCATGATGAATTTGATGGGATTGTTCTCAGCCTTAACTTCTTGGTGGCCCAAACTAATGTAAGAGCCATTTTTTCTATGTCTGTGTATCGACTTTCGTAGTCTAGGAACTTCTTGCTCAAGTAGTAGATGGTGCTCTCTTGACCTTTTACCTTTTGAGCTAGCATAGCCCCATTGCTGAGCTAGTCACTGTAAGGTAAAGGAGTAGAGGCTCATCTGGTACTGGCAGCATTAGAATTGGAGGATGTTACAGATACTCCTTGATTTTATCAAAAGCAGCTTGACATCGATCATCCCATTCTACTTTGCTTCCTTTCTTTAGCTTCTTGAACAAAGGTTCACAAGTCATGGTGAGCTTTGAGATGAACCTACTGATGTACTGGACTCGTCCCAAGAAGCCTCTTATCTCCTTTTCTGTCTTGGGTGGTTGTAACTGTTGGATAGCCTTGATCTTTGAAGGATCAACTTCAATGCCCCTTTGGCTGACCACATAACCTAATAGCTTCCTAGAGGTAACACCGAAGGTGCACTTTGCTGGGTTGAGCCGCATCCTGTATTTGCGAAGTCGCAGAAAGAACTTGCGGAGGTTAGGAATATGACCCTCCCTTGTCTTGGACTTAACAATCATGTCATCGACATAGACTTCTACTTCGACGTGCATTATGTCATGAAGTAGGGTATTGGCAGTTCTCTAGTATGTTGCTCTGGCATTTCTGAGACCGAAAGGCATGACGACATAACAGTACGTTCCCCATGGCGTAGTAAAGGAAGTTTTCTCCATATCTTCTTCTGCCATTTTTATCTGATTGTAGCCGGCATATCCATCCATAAAAGATAAAAGCTCATGTCCGCAAGTGTTATCCACTAATACATCGATGTGGGGTAAAGGGAAACTATCCTTGGGACTAGCTTTGTTAAGGTCTCGGAAGTCCACACACATGCGCAGTTTCCTATCTTTGTTAGGTACTGGGACAATGTTAGCAATCCATTCAGGGTATTGGACTGCTTTGATGAACTTAGCGTTTAGCTGCTTGATCACCTCTTCTTCAATTTTCTTAGCCCATTCAGGTTTGATCCTCCTAGCCTTTTGTCGAATTGGCTTTGCATCGAGGAGCAAAGGTATGGTGTGCTTCGCAATTTCCCTGTCAATCCCTGGCATGTCCTCGTAAGACCATGCGAATACATCCACAAACTCCTTGAGAAGCTCTGTAAATGCCACTCGTTCTTCTGCTGTGAGTGAACTACCTAACTTCAACTCCCGAGGTTGTTCTTCCGTGCCCACATTTATGGTGATGGTGTCTTCCAACACCGCCATTTTATGAGGATGTTCATTAGAAAATTGTTTTAAGGGTTCATTAAATTCCAGATTATTACTAGCGCAACAGTTCAAGGAAGAGGGGAAAGAAGAATCAGAGTAAGCAGAAAGGTTCATTTTATTGAATGCAGAAATGAGTACATCGCGAGCAGACTCAAGACCAGACTCACTTGACTCTAGACTCTTAGGACCAGACTCTATGTCCATAGGAACAGACTCTCCTACAGATAAAACAAAGTTATTCTTCTCAGCATCAACCCACGAGACCGTCTTGACTTCTTCTTCTTCAGTGATCATCAGACTTGGGTCAAAGCTTGGGTTGGATAATGCAGCACTAACAACGTCAGCTTCAGACTCTTCCTTAACAGCTTCTTGTCCGAACAACATGCTAAATATGTTGCTCCCAGCAAGATGAGTCCATTCCAATGGTGGCTATTTGTCCCGAGCGGGGATAAAAACAATAGCCATATTAATGGTGCAGTAATTGAAAACTTCTAACCCAGCAACTTGAACTCCCTTGTTCTTCAGGTAGTATGGTTCAGGGAACCCATAGTAAGGGAAGTCAGCACCTTCCCTAGCAAACTTTCCATTTAGAGTGAGTGGATAGGGTTTCACTTGGAACAAGGTAGGAGGATTGTCAATCCTCTTCTGCTCAGTTATGGCTATCTTAGCAAGCCTAACTTCCTTCTTAGTCGGTTTGTACCCTAAGCCGAACCTTCCCTTCTGCTTAAATGTCTTGAACACAGGAGGAATCTTGTTTTTCGGGTTTCTTCCTAACGGCATCCCAGGGAAGTGTCCTTGTCTCTTGAGTATAGCATGCACTTTGGAATTTGAGTAAGGATCGAAGTCAAAGGAGGCTTCATCCTGGCTCAAAGTCGCCACAAGTTCAAAATTGTGAAGTTCTTCGTCCATAGAACTGTGTTCCACCTCAAGGGTTTCTTGTTCTGGAGTGAAGACAGCATTGATGGATTCTCCCGAGATAGTGATAACTTGTCCTTGGACCAACATCTTTACCTTCTAGTGTAAGGTAGATGCTATAGCATTGCATTCATGAAGCCATGGCCTCCCTAGTAACAGATTGAAGGAGGCTGGGATGTCTAGCACTACAAACTCCACATTCCGAGTGATACTGCCTGTAGTGATGGGCAATATTATGGACCCAACCGACTTTCGAGGAGAATTGTCATAAGCCCTTAGTTGTACACCATTTTGAGCCAAGTGTTGTTGCTAGACTCCCAATTTCTGTGCCGTCCTCCAGGGGCATACATTCACAGCTGAGCCGTTGTGGACTAAAACTAGAGGGATAGTCTTGTTGGAACATTACACTGTAAGATAGAGTGCTTTGTTGTGGGATGCCCCTCCCTGAGGCAGATCTTCAATCCCAAAGGTGATAGCCTCTTGGTGGGTAGTCACATGAGCAACTAAAGATTCAGGAGTTGTCATGGGAGATACTGTTAATGCAAAAAGAGCATCCATCATCTTTTGTCTATGTGCTTGTGAGGCGCAAATCAGCTGCCAGATAGTAACTTCAGCTCTGGTCTTCTTGAATTGTGTAAGGAGGGGATCTTCAGGCGGAACGTGATTGTCGTTGGTAGATGAAGAGGACCGGGTTCCACTCTCTCCCCTAGAGATCTCTGCCAAGCGAGCCGCTCCGACCAACTCGAACCTTGAGTTACAATTTCCGAGAACTTTTGGAGTTGGGAGGCTAGTCTCGGCCATCCAATGGATGGGCCCCGGGGCTCCTTGGGGGGGCCCGCTCACAACACCAACCCCGGAGGCCTCGGGACTGGACCGGGCCGTCTCGAGAACTAGAGAATAGAAGGTATCGGGGTGCGAGTGCTTAAAAACCCGGGAACAATAAACTCAAGGCACGGACGTGGCATCAGAAAGCCTGCTCGCCCGAGCCACACATTGGCTCGCCCGAGCCAAGCTCCTGCTGGATGTCGTCGTGCGTGGACTTGGTGTCTTACAGCAGGGTGTCGCGACCCAGTGAGACTGCTCGACCGAGCCACCCTTTGGCTCGCCCGAGCAGCGCTTCTGCCAGGTCTTAGTCGAGCACAACACGCGACCAGATGGCCTGCTCGCCCGAGCAAGATGTTCGCTCGCCCGAGCAATCGTTCTGTCGCGCCCATGACCCAACTTTGGCACGAGGCCAAAGCGATCGAGAGCCACCCATCTACTCGCCCGAGCCACTCTTCTGGACGGACGCGAATTTTCGTTATTTTTGCCTTGTTTTAGCCTAATTCCTTGTTTAGTATAAATAACTTGTTATCTCATTTTTTCCAGGCAGCTTTTGATGATTATGAACAGGCTTATGCATTGGTTAGGGTTTCCCTAAGTTTTCTCTCAAAATCTAGATTACTTTATCCATTGATTAATGGTGGTGTTTCTAGTCATTCCTTTATTGATCATTTGGTGGATTCTTCCTTTATGATGGTCATGGTGGGGTGTTAGGCTTTGGTGGTGGAATCTCCTTTATCCAAGGTCATATCCAATCCCTTTGGTGTTCAAGGTTATTGAAATTGGTTGATTTTGGTTATTTTTCTTGTTATTATTCAAGTTCAAGGCTATTGTTGAGAAGTTCAAGCATGGGTGATTGAGATGTTCATCTTTTTCCCCTTATTCTATTGCTTATGGATTTCTCTCATCTCTTCTACAACAACAACTCAAGCTAAGTCTTCAATCTCTCCCACCGCGCCACGCTCCATTTGGTATCAGAAATTGTTATTGCTATTGTGTTTGTTGATTTTGATGCATATTGGAGCTTTGAGGAAGAGTTGGAAAGTTGTGCACACAAGGTGTTTGATAAAATGCCCAAGTGAGAAAAACACAAAGAACCCTTATCCAAACACAAGCCAACTACAAGAAAACCCCCAATCTCCATAAAATATCCTAAATACAATCCGTCCCATACCTTTCCCTCGATATGGATGGTCACGATGATTCCGATCGAGAGGAATCAAGCCACCGGGGTAGCCCTCGACATCGGGCTCTCGAGAACCGACTTGCCACCCATGGCGAACGGTTCACCTCCATCGATCGCACTCTTAATGCCATCATGGTACGGTTGGACAACCTCGTCCAAGAGCGTCCGGTTCCACCTCGAGTTGAACGTTCGAGGCGCGCACAAAGCCCTAACCGTCTTCCTCCCTCTTACGAGTCGAGTGACGATGATAGAGGCTCACTACGACGCCATCATCGACGAGAAGCGGTTGAGAAACCCCCATGGGATGAATTCTATGATACCAAGATCAAAATTCCGGAATTCAATGGCAACACCGACCCCGAAGATTATCTTGAATGGGTCCAAATCTTGGATAGGTATTTTGAGGCTGGGGATTATAGTGATGAACAAGCCTTCAAGATTGCGAGGTTGAAACTCACCAAGGGTGCATCCTTTTGGTTTGAGAATGTCAAGGCACAAAGAGCTAAGGAGGGTCGAACAAAAGTCACCTCATGGACAAAGCTAAAGCGATTAATGAATCGACGATTCTTGCCTAGTACTTACAAGCGAGACCATGAACTCATTTCATCACTTGATGGGCAAAGAAGAAGAGAGGATTCCTCCCGGGAAAAGCCATTCCATTGTTCCCCACTAACGGCCTTTACGTCCCAAAAATGTGTCAAATGTAGACGTGTGGGACATGATGCCTTGCAATGTCCGACAATGGCTATGGTTGAAACTTGGGTTGAAGAATCCTTTGGTGTGGAAGAGCATGCAAGCGACACGGTAGAAGAGGTTAAGCAAGCAAAGGTCGATTCCTTGCCCGACGAAGGAGCTTCCGTTGAACCTTGTGAGGCTTCCGAAGCTATTGTTGAAGTTCCAAGCCAAGAGGTGGTTGAGAACATCGATCTTGCCCTTTCTCTTATCCTTGTTGAAGAGGCCCAAGAATAAGTTCCTTTGGGTTTATCATTGCCACCAACCAAGGAATCAAACAACAATGGCGATGACTCCCATTCCCTTCCATCTGTGGGCACCCAAATTCTTCTCCATGGGAAGAATAAGGTAATTGAAGACTCTCCTTTGAAATTTATTGAAACATATTTGAAAGATGGACGATGTGGTGTAGAGTCTTTGGGTGAGTCGTGCATGATCTTTGGGAGACATTGGTTGTTTGATGAAGTTTGTTGGCGAGATAAGTTGCATTATGAGAATGTGAAGCCCCCGGTTGAAAATTCCCAATGTTTTGAGTTGCATACTAAGAATCTTGGTGTCCGTTTGGTGTTTAGTGGCGAATTTGGAATTGAAGATGCCTTGATTCTAGTTCAACCTAAGTTTTTAAGCTCTTCAATTGTGTCGTCCTTTGATGAATATTGCTCGTATATTGGTCGTTGTGTCATGAACTCGTTGAATGGGTCATATATGTTATTTGGTCGACATTGGTTGTTCGAGAAGTCTATTGGGATGTCGAATCCGTCTTTGTTCCTTACACTCTTGATGCTTTCACTACCCCGAGGCCATGTTGATGCTTTTATGGTCCTCGTTTGGTATTTCCTACACCGTGTCCTTCCCATGCCTTTGAAACCACCATTAACCCACAAAAGGAAAACCTGGGTGGGAAGTGAGTTGAGGAACCTCCTATCGAGCGAAACACGGGGTGAGTGTGCTCTTGGTGAGGGCAAGCGATCCATAGCTTTGTCTTTACCGGGCTGCAAGGCTAGTGAGGTTGAGCGATCCTTAGCTCCACAAAAATTTCCAACCTCCCTCCCTTGTCCTTCACCCTTGCCCATAACTCCTACCGAGCGCCGCATAGAGTCTCCCAGTGTTGAGCCATGCTCAATCGCTCCCGAGCCTCGCCATGGAGTTGAGCTGCATGAGTCCAAGTCCATGATTACTCACCCGAGTTCCATTACTTCAACATTGAGATTGAACGAGGAAAAGGTTATTTCAATTGGCCTTAAACCCGAGCTCTCATGTGACGAATTCCTTGTTGCTTTCAACAAGTTGATGGGTGCTAGCCATGTTCGGGTCCTTCGTGATATCGACTTGGCCCCTCCTTTCCACCGGAATTGCTACATTTTTTAGAAGGACGGGTTGTTGAGTGTCACTCTGCTTTGGCTGTTGGAATACTTGCTCTTGGGTCTGCATGGATACCAGTTAATTTTGAACCCCCAAGAGTTGTGGACAACTCTTTTCAAAGAAGGGGAGGATGAAGAGGACCGGGTGCCAATCTCTCCCCTAGAGATCTCTGCCAAGCGAGCCGCTTCGACCAACTCGAACCTTGAGTTACAATTTCCGAGCACTTTTGGAGTTGGGAGGCTAGTCTCGGCCATCCAATGGATGGGCCCCGGGGCTCCTTGGGGGGGCCCGCTCACAACACCAACCCCGGAGGCCTCGGGACTGGACCGGGCCGTCTCGAGAACTAGAGAATAGAAGGTATCGGGGTGCGAGTGCTTAAAAACCCGGGAACAATAAACTCAAGGCACGGACGTGGCATCAGAAAGCCTGCTCGCCCGAGCCACACATTGGCTCGCCCGAGCCAAGCTCCTGCTGGATGTCGTCGTGCGTGGACTTGGTGTCTTACAGCAGGGTGTCGCGACCCAGTGAGATCGCCGACCGAGCCACCTTTGGCTCGCCGGCGGCGCTTCGCCAGGACTTAGTCGAGCACAACACGCGACCAGATGGCCTGCTCGCCCGAGCAAGATGTACGCTCGCCCGAGCAATCGCTCGCGCCACGACCCAACTGGCGGCGAGCAAAGCGATCGAGGCGGCTCGCCCGAGCTACCCATCTACTCGCCCGAGCCACTCTTCTGGACGGACGCGAATTTTCGTTATTTTTGCCTTGTTTTAGCCTAATTCCTAGTTTAGTATAAATAGCTTGTTATCTCATTTTTTCCAGGCAGCTTTTGATGATTATGAACATTCTTATGCATTGGTTAGGGTTTCCCTAAGTTTTCTCTCAAAATCTAGATTACTTTATCCATTGATTAATGGTGGTGTTTCTAGTCATTCCTTTATTGATCATTTGGTGGATTCTTCCTTTATGATGGTCATGGTGGGGTGTTAGGCTTTGGTGGTGGAATCTCTTTTATCCAAGGTCATATCCAATCCCTTTGGTGTTCAAGGTTATTGAAATTGGTTGATTTTGGTTATTATTCTTGTTATTATTCAAGTTCAAGGCTATTGTTGAGAAGTTCAAGCATGGGTGATTGAGATGTTCATCTTTCTCCCCTTATTCAATTGCTTATGGATTTCTCTCATCTCTTCTACAACAACAACTCAAGCTAAGTCTTCAATCTCTCCCACCGCGCCACGCTCCAGTAGCCATTGGTGTAGGATCAAAAACGGCCACTAGGGTGGTGGTGTTCCTGTTTGGTCTCGTTTCGAGCCAAATTCTTCTCTTTATTAGGGAGTTTTTATATGTTCTAACCCCGTATTTTATCCGAGTTATGAGATTTTTGTAGTTTTGTAGGAAAATAAGAGAGTGACCTAAAATGGAGCCAAAACGGAGCAAAAACTCACCAAATAAGGGGTGGAGGCAGAAGGGTTGCTCGACCGAGCAGCATGTTGGCTCGCCCGAGCAACACCTCTGGAAGGTCAGCGAGAATTGCCGATTGATTTTGAGCCAAGAAGAGAAGAGACAGAAAGCTGGCTCGCCCGAGCAACATACTGGCTCGGCCGAGCCATGCTTTTGTACAACGACCGTGGAAAAGTTCGAAAAATATGGCTAAGGCAATGAAGAAACAGAGGGCCAGCTCGCCCGAGCAAGGGCCCTGCTCGACCGAGCTGAGCTTCTGAGCTGCCGAGGAGAAGTTGCCGAGGAACAAGAAACACGCGACCAGAATGCTTGCTCGCCCGAGCAGCATTCTGGCTCGCCCGAGCCAATTCTGTTTTCTGCGTACAGGCTGGAAATGAGATGCTGCGTTTTGTGCAACTAACTTAGGTTATTATAAGAGCCTTAGCTGCGATTCCATTGGATGTACAATTAGCTGAAGTTTTAGTTTGTAATTAGTGGTTTTAATGATTTCTTAATTAAGCTTTTACTTTCTCTCTCTAAGGGTTTTCTCTTGCCTTGTTCTCCAAGTTCTTGAGATTTTGAATGTAATCAACTTTTCTTCAAGTAATTTTCAGCATCCCTTTGTCTTCATTACTTTATGCTTAGATTTCATTGAAATTTGCCATTGAAGGTTCCTAGATTAGCCACAAACAATCAATCTTTTAGTGAAAAGGGGGATTAAGGGCCACAAATCTTACTTAGACTGAAGATTTGAGGGTCCTTAGTAACTTAATTCACAACTTTCTATTTTGTTCGGGGAAAGTTGCAAACGAAGGTGAAGAATGAAGAATGGAGATCGATTTTGACTAGTCATCATGGGTATGGACTACATTCTAATCTTGTTTTGATTAATTAGTTGCTATTTAATTGCTATTTGCTTGCTTTGATCTTAGTGGTAGTTAGAGTTTTATTAAATGTTCGTTTGATAAGCTTATAGATTTCTTACATTTATAGTAGTAATTACTTGTCTGATTGTATTCTTTTTAATGGTCATGTTTAGTATCATGATTAGGGATAGTTTAATCGCTCAATTTTCATACTTTAATGTTTTCCACAATTGAAAACCTCTAACAAGCCAAAAACCTAGACAAACCTCACACCCATCCTCGAGTTCGACATCCTTACTTATAAAACCACAAAAATACACAACCGAACAATGGCGCCGTTGCCGGGGATGGCGTTATTTGGGAGCAAGGTTGTTAGGATCGGGATTCTAGTTAGGATCGATGAGGGCTTC
The DNA here is from genome assembly GCA_029582165.1 of Portulaca oleracea. Classification (NCBI taxonomy): domain Eukaryota; kingdom Viridiplantae; phylum Streptophyta; class Magnoliopsida; order Caryophyllales; family Portulacaceae; genus Portulaca; species Portulaca oleracea. Next base: position 18,602,384 of record CM055882.1, on the reverse strand, counting down.
CGAGGATCGGGTCGAAGGATCGGATCGAGGATCGTAAGAGTCTACGTACAAAGCTATTTTACCATCTATAAACTCATTTTCACACTTAAAAAGGTCTAAATCAACATAATTTTAGCAGATTCGTCAATAAATAGCCCCACTTTCAGTGTCATAAGCATCTACTCTTTACTTCGATCGATAATCCTGATCATTTCATGCTACTTAGTTTACCAAGATTCAAAATTAAACATAAATGAGAATTTGTTTTCAAAGTTACTGAAACATAACATCATGTAAAGACTAAAGATAACAATAATACTAAATTTTTATGTCATGTGAACACCATGATCATCTGAATTGTAGCCGAAGTTGCTATCGCCATTATCGTCAGTGCCGACAGTGTTGTTTCTATATATTTCATTATCAAAGTGATCAAACTCGTCACCAACATCTTCAAAGTCACCATCATCTTCACCTTCTCCACCAACTCCATGAGACAAGGTAGCATCCACATCATTTGAACCAGCACAAGCTGAGGCTGGGTTTGTACCATCCACCACTTGAACATCATAATCATCATTATCATCACTCACCTCATATGCTTCCACCGCACCTTGACCAAAAATATTTTTCATTAATATACTGTATTGCTAGTTTCTAACATATAAGGCACCATATTTATATAAATAATTCTAAAGGAAAATCAACTCACATGCATTTCTTATGTCTTCAACATTCACTCTCCCAGAACCTTCATCCTCAGATGCTTCTCTAGCTTCCCTACGAGCTGCTCTATCAAGCACACCAAGCCATTCTGAATCAGTTGGTAAAGTAGGTGGTTCTTGTTCAGTGTCCACTCATCATCGGATGGCAAATCATCTAAACTAATAGGAGGCTCGGTGGATTTGGATCTCTTTGCATTTCTTTGTTGTAGCTTCAAATTATACATAACAAAAACAAGATCGTTCATCTTTTCTTGATGAAGACGGTTTCTACGCTTTGAATGCACCTAGTAGGAAAAAAAAACTCATATCAGTTCTTATAAAAACAAGTAATCTTTGACATTAATAAAATGAGAAAGATAATTTAATTTACCATCTCAAATGCACTCCAATTTCGTTCGCATCCAGATGAACTACAAGTTAGGCTCAAGATTCTTATAGCGAACCTCTGCAACTCAGGACATTCATCCCCATATGAATCCCACCAATCAGCTGCATGTTATTAATTAAACATATAATAAGTAACGATAGTGAGCAACAAGCATATATAAATGGGGCAAACCAACTAAATATAACTAACTATCCTGGGCTTTTTTTACCCCTTGTTTGTACTGCTATTGGCATTCCAAAAAGACCCTTAGAATTCTTAAAGGCATCCATTTGCAAGTCAATCTTCAACCTCTCTTCAGCATCAGGAACCATTCGATGAAGACAATTGTATAGTCCTATTTTAATATCTGTATTAGCCTTAAAATTTGGACTATAATGAAACTGGGGGTTCAAGTAATAGGCTGCAGCATGTAAGGGCCTATGTAATTGAGCTTCCCAACGGTCATCAATTATCTTCCATACAGGCTCATAGCTTCATGAAAACATGACACAATTCAATAAGTAAAGACACTAAGTTGAGAATGTGACTTCAAAGGGAATATGACACTTGAGAATTGAGAATAAACTTACAGTCGTTGCACACTCCTAAAGTTCTCTTTAATTTGATCCTTTGCTCTATCCATAGCTTCATAAATAAACCCCATGGGTGGGTTTGTTTCTGAATCTACCATACGAAGAACTTTGACAAGAGGAAGTGCTCCCTTCAAACATGTAACAACATTTGGCCAAAAGGCACGAGTGTCAAGTACTATCCTTGCAATAGCTTTTCCATCCCTGGTTTTCCCAAACTTACTCTCTTTCCACTTGTTAGAGGAGAACATTAATAACAAAGGGCCCTTTTGCTCATTTAGGCATCTTAAGGTCAAGTAAGAAGTTGCAAAACGAGTAACCGCTGGCCTTATAAGTTCTCTACCTTTAGTGAATTCCCTCATCCAAGTAAGAACCATGGTCCTTGAATAAATATAAGTGGTTACCCTTTTTGCTTTTGCAATGGTATCACCATAAACCTTAATCTTTTTTTCTAAATCTTCCAACATTAAATCAATACAATGAGCAGCACAAGGAGTCCAAAACAATTGTTTTCTCTTTTCCATTAGTTTTTCTCCTGCTGCTTTATAATTGGAAGCATTATCTGTCACAACTTGAACAACATTCACCAACTTTCTCTACAATAGCATCAAGCATTTCAAACACCTTATCAGCAGTTTTTGAAATTTCTAATGTATCTATCGAGGATAAAAAAACAGTTCCCCTTGGACTATTGACCATGAAGTTACATATGGAACGCCTTTTTCTATCCGACCAACCATCAGACATTATAGTGCAACCGGTTTTCTTCCATTCCAATTTATACTCCTCAAGCAATTCTAAAGTATTTACTACTTCTTTCTTCAAGAAAGTAACCCTAAGCTCATGATAAGATGGGGGTTTCAATCCTGGACCATACCGTGCTACTCTATCCAGCATAATAGCAAACTCAGGGTTATTAACCACATTAAAAGGAATGGCACTAGTGTAAAAGAATCGAGCAATTTGTTGACAAACATCATCTCTTTCACCCCTCTTATAGCAACGATTAAGTGTCACTTGTTCACCATTTTTTCATATAAGTATCCATAGGACCTTTACCCCTCCCATTTTTCCGACTTTGAACTTCTTCAATTGACTCATCATCTATGCCAAACATTCTCCTTTTTTTCAATTGGGACTCTTGTGTTTTGACTTCTAATAGTTTTAGAAATTTCTCTTGAACATCCTTAGGAACTTGTAAACATGGCTCAACATTTTTATGAGTGCCAGCAAGATGATGCTTGAATCTAGATATACCTCCAAACCGAGTAACATTACAATACCGACACCTGACCTGCTTTGGATCATTGTTCATCTCATCACCATGTTCCCAAACGGGATCATTCCTTTGACCATATGCTGTTTTACTCTTCCTCTTAGTCTTCTTAGAACCAGAACAAGAAGCCATATCTGATCAAACACACAAAACAATATTACCATACACATTTATTATTCATTTTATTCAAACAAATACATGAAACATCAAGCATCACAGTGAGTCAGTGATACAATATCACTATTTTATTCCAAGTCTCCAATTACATCCAAATATCCAATTGATTCCAATAATAATTCCAAGTTCAAGATTCATTTTAGTTACCATAGTACCACTACCATACACATCCAAACAAGAAGCATTTAACTATTCAATTAATCAAGCATAATGAAGCATAACAATTCTCAACATCACAAATCACAGATTCACAGTATTAGTGTATCACACTCACACATTCACACTATCACAAATTCACAATTATTATTCATTTTAATTACACAAAATGATAACACACATTTCACCCAACTTCAAAAAAACTATAATCTGCAAATTTTTCAAATTTGCAATAACAAATTAACAGTTAATAATAATCTTAGTTCTTACTTCTTACTTTTGCAACTTTGCAATAACGAGCAGCAGCCCCCAAGGCCCCAAGCAGGCAGCAGCAGACTAGCAGTAGCGAGCAACGAGCCAACAACGAGCGAGCGGTGACCCAAATGACGAAAGAAGGTGACCCAACGACGAGCAAAGAAGAATACTCACCCAAAGAGCAGCAGCAAGCCTTGAAGAATGAAGAGCAGCTGAGCAGGAGCCAGGAGGAGGAGCGTTGAGTGTGGAATGAAAACCTAAAAAATCAGCACAAGACAGAAGTGCAAAACGGCCAAACCCAGAACCCCATCTCTAATTCTATAACTATTCTTTCAAAAATTATTCAATTTGAATGTTTTTTTTTTAAAAAAAATAAAGCTTCTTTAATGGGCAAGTGGGTTAGGCAGTTGGGCACTTGTGCTGGAGAAAGTAATGAAGAGAACCAAACACCTTAGTCCCCACATGCCCCACACGCCTACAATAAAAAAAAGGCCCATTCAATTTTTTCCCTTCTAGGATCGCAGGATCGTTATGGATCTTACGATCCTATGATTTTTTGCGATCCTGGACCGATCCTGATGCGAGTCTGAATGGTGGTCGATCCTAGTACGATCTGGATCGTGAGGGTATAATTGGATCGTAAGATCGTACGATCCACCGATCCGGATCGCGATTTTAATAACTTTGTTTGGGAGTTTAGAATTGGTTTGTTTGTGCATAGTGTGAATAGTTTAATTGCTTTTTTTATTTAGCATCAAGTTTAAAAATCACTAAAAATTAAAAAAAATAGAAAAACCAACTAAAAAGGAGAAAGTGCGTCATTCGATAGGATGGGTTCGAATACCGGAAACTAGTAGACTGGTTAGGGTAGAGAGACCTTTAGTCGACCTGCCTAATATGGGTGAGGAAGGGCCGAGGGTTACCTTGAGCGACCAGCTCTATCCATCTTATGACCCGCCTCCATCGTGTTTTGTGTTACCGACCCTACCTCAGGGAGTTACCTTTGATCCCAGACAGTATCATACCTAGAATCTACCTCTTTTTGCTGGGACGGGGTTGGCGCTTATCTGGACAGCAGAGTATAAGGAGTACCTTAGTATGGTCACACAACCAGGGGTACCTTTAGATTATGTTCTGTTGAAATATTTGCCCTTCGCCCTGCGAGATTCAGCGAAGAGGTGGATGTATAGTATTAAACCGGGGTCCATAAACTCATGGGATAGTTTCTTAAAGGTATTTATGAAGAGGTATTTCCCAAATTCTATGGCAGTTCAAATGAGAAATTCTATTTTGAAGTTTAGACAGGATAAGAGGGAGCCTTATTGGAAAGCTTTTGAGCGGTTCAAGAATCTTTTGTCTCAATTTCCCCACCATGGGTTTGACCTAGTGAGATTGTGCTAAATAGTGTATGAGGGGGTAGATCAGGAAACCCGAGTAACCTTAGAGTCTATGTGTCAAGGGGGATTTATGGACAAAACTGCAGAGGAAGCTTGGGATTTTTTGGAGAGTATGTCAGAAAGAGTAATGCAATGGGGAAACACTAGGGATGAGTCCATAGGAGCACAGTTGTCCAATGCACGGGGAGGGGTTCACACGGTGAGTGAGAGTACTGGGTATGAAGCTAGGTTTGCTTCTTTAGAGAATATGATAAAAACCCTAGCCCAACAGCAAATGGCATCTACTAAGACCCAGCCTTGCGTACAAGTGAATTCTTTAGAGCAACCCATGTCTCCGAACCCTCAATCCTCTTTGGTTTGTGCTTGGTGCCAAGGACCTGACCATGTATATGCTAACTGCCCTTTGTATTTGCAGCATGTGTCGTCCAATGTGGAAAATGTTAATGCTATGTTTAACCAGTACCGGCCCTACCAATTTCCTGGGATGCCAAAACACCCCTTCTTGTCTTATGGGCCGGATAATCAAAATGTTTTGAGGCCACCGATGCACCAAGGAGGAAGTTTCCAAGGAAACCCACCTCCTCCTCACCAACATCAAACCCAACCAAGACCACCGCCTCAGGCTGCTTATCAAGCACCACGAGGGCAGACCATCCATCCCCAGATTGCCCATACCCGACCTCCACCAGGATACCAAAGTGAGGACAAGGGGGATAGGAAGTATAAAGAGTTAGAGTCTGGTTTGAGTAGGGTTGAAGATACGATGAGTGACATGGCAAAAATGGTGAAACAATTGAATGACAGTGTAGCTCAACTTATGATGTCTAATAGGGATAGGGGAACTTTTCCTGGACAACCGGAGGCGAACCCTAAGGGGAAAGCTTCTAGTTCGTCCTCTTGTGACCCGAACCATGTTAGGGGGCTTAATGTGGTGATTACTCTTAGATCAGGAAAGGAAGTAGACAATCAGGTCCAAGAATTACTTTCAGACTCGCCTAGGAAACAACATGTGAGTGTTGGACCTTGTGATAAGCTAGTGTCAGTTGAGGATGAGCCGTATGAGGAAGAGAGGTTGACCAACTTAGGTGACAACCCAAGTCCTAAGACCTCACCGAGAGTGCTTCCTGATTCCAGTCCTGTTCAACCTGTGGCGTATAAGCCTTCCCCACCTTTTCCTCAAAGGTTGAGGGGAACTAAGGACCAGAAATTTCTTGAAAAGATTAGGGAGACTTTTTCTCAAGTCAAGGTCAACATTCCCTTGTTGGACGCTATTCAGCAATGTCCTTCTTACACTAGGTTCCTCAAAGAATTGTGTACAACGAAGAGAGCAACTCAGGTTCCTAAGAAGGCCTTTTTGGCCTCTAATGTGAGCTCCATCTTGTCTAGTCAGGTTCCAGTGAAATACAAGGACCCAGGGTGCCCAACTATTTCCATTACCATAGGAGACAATCAGATTGAGAGAGCCCTCCTTGATTTAGGGGCAAGTGTCAACTTGCTACCTTTACATGTGTATGAGACCTTGGGGTTGGGGGAATTGAAACCTACAAGAATGGTTCTCCAATTAACTGATCGGTCTACGAGAGTGCCGAGGGGAGTAGTTGAGGATGTGTTGATCCAAGTTGGAACCTTTGTCTTCCCTGTAGACTTTGTTGTGTTAGAGACAGCTAGGGTTCAGAGTCCTCGTGACGAGATTCCAGTCATTTTAGGTAGACCCTTTCTAGCCACATCTAATGCTTGGATTAATTGTAAAGATGGGAGAATGAAACTGACTTTTGGGAATTTGACTATGGAATTGAATATTTTTGACCTACAGAAGTCACCATTAGGACATGATGAGCAAGAGTGTAATGTTGTGAATTGGATTAGTAACCTTGAGAGTGGTAACCCTTCTGATCTGGATGTTGCCCCTAGTGTGAGTGATCTTGTTGAGTTAGGATTCGACCAGGACTGTGTAACCTCACTGTGTGATTCTGATGTGTTTGACGGTGAATTGCTTTATGAATCTTTGTTTGCCTCTCAACATGTGCCTGACATAATAGAACATGAGCCACCATCTTCTAAAACCCTTGAACTTAAACCTCTTCCCTCTGAGTTAAAGTATGTTTTCCTTGGCCCTAGTGAGACTTACCCAGTTATTATAGCTTCGAACCTAGGAGAGGACCAAGAAAACAAACTAGTCGAGGTTCTTAGGATAAACAAAGGGGCTTTGGGATGGACGCTTGGAGACATCAGGGGGAATAGTCCATCTATTGTGCAACATAGGATATTTTTGGAAGATGATAGTGTGGCCCATAGGGACCCTTTAAGGAGACTCAACCCCCAAATGAAGGATGGTTAAGAAGGAGATTCTGAAATGGTTAGACAACGATATCACTTACCCGATTTCTGACAGTAAGTGGGTTAGTCCTATACATGTAGTCCCTAAAAAGTCCGGGTTGACAGTTGTGGAGAATGAGAGGGGCGAGTTAGTGTCGACCCGCATTCCATCGGGATGGAGAGTGTGCATAGATTACAGAAAACTCAATAAGGCTACGAGAAAAGACCATTTTCCATTACCTTTCATGGATCAAATGTTAGAAAAACTGGCGGGGCATGACTTCTTTTGTTTTCTAGATGGCTATTCGGGGTATACTCAGATTTCTATAGCCCCATGTGATCAGGAGAAAACTACTTTTACATGCCCATTTGGTACGTTTGCTTTCCGTAGGATGCCCTTCGGACTTTGCAACGCCCCCGCCACTTTTCAGCGGTGCATGGTGTCTATATTCTCGGACCTTGTTGATGACTGTGTTGAAATTTTCATGGATGATTTCTCAATATTTGGCACCACCTTTGATGATTGTTTGTTTAATTTGAGTCGAGTCTTGAGTCGGTGCCAAGAAAAACACTTGACTTTAAACTGGGAGAAGTGCCATTTTATGGTACGAAAGGGCATAGTTTTGGGCCACGTGATTTCAAAAGATGGAATCGAAGTGGATAAAGCGAAAATTGACCTAGTTAGGAATTTGACCCCCCCCCCACCTGTGGGAAGGAGGTTAGGTCCTTCTTAGGACATGCTGGGTTTTATCGTCGATTCATTCGTGACTTTAGTAAGATTGCCAAGCCCCTTTCTGCTTTGTTGGCCAAGGAGGTGACTTTTGATTTTTCTGATGAGTGTTTGAAGGCCTTTAACACACTTAAAGATGCCTTGATATCGCCTTCTATTCTCAAACCTCCCACATGGGGGGAACCGTTTGAGTTGATGTGTGATGCTTCCGACTATGCTATAGGTGTGGTCTTAGGACAACGAATTGACAAAAAACCTGTCGTGATTCACTATGCAAGTCATACTTTGAATGAAGCACAACTGAATTACACGGTAACTGAGAAAGAGTTTCTAGCTGTGGTTTATGCATTTGAGAAATTTCGGGCTTATTTGTTAGGATCTAAGGTGATTGTGTTTACTGACCATTCGGCGATTCGCTATTTGATGGAGAAAAAAGAGTCCAAACCTAGGTTGGTTAGGTGGGTGTTGTTACTTCAAGAATTTGACTGTGAAATCCGTGATAGGAAAGAATCTGACAATCCAGTAGCGGACCACCTTTCTAGGATAACGCCTGAACATGCGATAGAATCTCCTATAGATGCTTGTTTTCCTGATGAGCGCATTCTTAGCATAGGAGTAGAACCGTGGTTTGCTGACATTGTTAATTTTAAAGTCACGGGAGAAATGCCTAATGATTGGAATAGGCATGATAGAGATAGGTTCCTTTACATTGTCAAAAATTTCATATGGGATGACCCCTATCTGTTTAAGTATTGTCCTGATCAAATTCTTAGAAGGTGTGTTCCGGATGAGTCTATCATGGATGTCCTTTCGTTTTGCCACGACCAACCTTGTGGGGGACATTTTAATGGGAAAAAGACATCATATAAGGTCTTACAAAGTGGATTCTATTGGCCTACCATCTTTAGAGACGCCCATAACTATGCCCAGAGCTGTTTTAGGTGTCAGAGTTTGAGTAAAATCTCTAGAAGAAACATGATGCCCTTGCAACCCGAGATCTTTGTGGATGTATTCGATGTTTGGGGCATTGATTTTATGGGACCATTTCCTACCTCTTTTGGGAATGAGTATATTCTTCTAGCAGTGGACTATGTGTCAAAATGGGTTGAAGCAATTCCGTCAAAAAGAAATGACGCCAAAGTTGTGACTAGGTTCCTTCGAGAAAACATTTTCTCTAGGTTTGGGGTGCCTAAAGCCATCATTAGCGACCAGGGGACTCACTTCAATAATCGTTCTTTTGCGGCTTTGCTTAGGAAATATTCTGTTGAGCATAGAATGACCACCGCCTATCACCCTCAATCAAATGGCCAAGCTGAGGTTTCCAATAGGCAGATTAAGCAAATTCTTGAAAAGACAGTGTCAAAGAATAGGAAAGATTGGTCCACCAAATTGACCGATGCTTTATGGGCCTATAGGACAGCTTACAAGACTCCCATAGGAATGTCACCGTATAGAGCAGTCTTTGGGAAACCTTGTCATTTGCCAGTAGAGCTTGAGCATAGGGCGTGGTGGGCTTTGAAAGCCTTGAACCTTGACCTGTCGGCAGCTGGGGACATTAGGAAGTTGACCTTGTGTGAACTAGAGGAGTTAAGGAGAGAAGCATACGAAAATGGGAGGTTGAGTAAGGAGCGATCGAAGGTCTTGCATGATAAAGTGATCCTTAGAAAAACCTTCGTTCGGGGGCAGAAAGTCCTCCTTTATGACTCACGTTTGCACTTGTTTGCGGGTAAGCTGAAGTCCAGATGGACCGGCCCGTTCATTGTGACCACTGTGTTTCCCTCGGGAGTAGTTGAAATCAAGGACCCCTCTAATGCATCTGTGTGGAAGGTTAACGATCACAGGTTGAAACCCTTTTTGGAGCTCCCAGAGAAGGTGGATGTGGAGTGTGTAATATTCCATGTTCCATCTATTGATTGAAGAACATTGAAGGTAACATTCTTGTATATATTGTAAATTAGTTCATCTTTCTTGTTTGTTTCTTTGTTTACTTCTCTTAACTATGCACTAACGAGAAGGAAGGATCATTTATTGCTCACATATATTCACCATTTCATGGCTTGCATATTCAATCTCCATTTACAAGTCATGTGATGATTATTTGAGATCTAATCAGGTATTATCCTTCTTTTTCTTTGGAGTTAGTTGGTGAGAAGATTCTTTTTCATTCTTTTTGTTAGATTTTTGATTTTTATTCTTTTAGGGTGTTTGTCTTCCTTTATTTCTTGCCACAATGAGGACATAGTGTGGCCTTTTTGTGTGGGAGTGGGGGAGCATGCATGCCGGCTTTCTTCTCTTTCTTTGAAAAGTTTTGAAAAAAAAAGTACCAAAAGTTTTTGTTAGATTTTAAGTGTTTCGGGTTTAAGGGTGTCCCGGGAGGTTTTTGAGTGTTTGAGAGTTTGAAATTATTTGAGGTAGAAATGAAAATACTTAGTTCTTTTGAGAAATTTTAACTCTTTGAAGTATTGGCCAGGACCACTGCTCGGGTGAGCGAGGACATGGCTCGGTCGAGCACACTCACTGAGGTAGCTTCATGAGTAAAGGAGAAAGAGAAGGCAATACTTCCAGAAGCACCGCTCGGGCGAGCGACATCCTGGCTCGGGCGAGCCAACCGATTGAGCCTAAACTGAGAGTGAGTTCTGCGTCAAGGCAGGCAGACGACAGAAGAGCTGTTCGGGCGAGCAACTCATTTGCTCGGTCGAGCTTGGCAACTGAAGCGCCAAAAGGAAAGAGTCTGAAATGCACGCCCAGTCGTCCAGAAGAGAAGCTCGGGCAAGCGTGTCTGCTTGCTCGGTCGAGCAGTCGTTCGGACGCACTTTTGCGTCAGAATCCTGCTCGAGCGGCGGAAAGTCGGCTTCGAGCGAACGTCGGCGAATCTTTTACGGGATTATTTATGCGTTGTTCTCTCTTTTTTTTTCAGTTTTTTTCCATTCGTTTCTCTCTCATTTCTCTCCCTTACTTCCCCAAACCCTAGCATTCAACCCTAACTCTTGAATCTTTGCTATTTTCTTTGATTTCTTCCAGATCTTGGTCGGATTTTATGCCCTAATTGTGCTGCTGCTGTTGTGCGCGGGCGAGCAGGCGAAATCCCAACGCTGCTGCTGCGGTTCGTCGGTCGCTGTGCGAGACGTGCGTGGGTGGTTCTGAGTTTTGGGGGGAGAAAGACTTCACCAGGTGCGTTTTGAGGTCTCAAGGTACGGGTTTTGCTGTTTGTGCGTTTGTCACCAGAGTGCTTACAGCTGTGTTTGCTCTTTGCCCGATTTGTGTTTGCCGCTTGGTGTTTGGTGCTTATTTGGGAGGTAACATTCACAATTAGTGCTTCAAAGTTTGATTTCAAAGTTAAATTGGGTGTTACTTGTGATTGTTTCTCAGACTTAGGGCTTGAGTGTTGTGTGTATTGGTTGCTATTTGGGGATTCTTGAGTTGCTAGTGTTGTTTTGAAATTCAAAATGGTTCGATCTAAGAGGGTCCGCACCGATGAGGAAGGTACACCTTCACCACCGCCCGAGTCTTCATCGGCGGCGGTGGATAAGGATCGTTACAAGGCCCAACCGCCCACGCTTCTTCGGGCTGAACCGGAATTGCGAATTCGGTTCAGGGATGAGCATCATCGAGAGAAGTATGAGCTTTATCAACACCGGAAACTTTGTGCTCCGGATGTATATGATGAAGCCACAGTGAAGAGGGTGTATTGTGGCCCCAGTTTTGATTTTATCATAAGGACCTTGGGCTGGGAATCTTTCATCAAGATTGACGCATCTCTTTACGATCAACCAATTCTTGAGTTCCTCAGTTCTTTCCAAGTTGAGGATGTTGATACACGCCACGCTAAGTTCCGATATAGAGTGGACAACAAGGAGAAAACTTGCACGGTGCAAGAGTTTTGTCAAGCACTTGGGTTACCGGCGGATGGGCTTTATTATAAAGAGAGCGTACACTTTGATGAACAATCCGCCATGAAAAGTCTTACTTGTTGGCGTCGGAAACACCAGGGATCAAATGTCCTAGAGGATTGCTCCTTCTTGACCAGAAATTCCAAGTCTCGTGACTTGTGCAACTTGGCGATTCGAATCTTTCATCGAATAGTCTCAAGTTCGGTCTTCGGAAGAGATGATGGGAGGGCGAATGTGAGGAGGGACAATTTGTTTGTCATTTTTAACACCCTCCAAGGGAAGCGGGTGAACACGGGGTCTTGCATTTTGCATTGCTTCAAAGACATTACCTCTAAGCACCTTACCTCTACAATTGGAATGGGGCATATTATTTGCCACTTTTTGATGAAGCAACATTTTGGAGGATATATCCACAGGTTCACCCCGCGATATTTTCCCGACCCCATCGACGGTATTCGGTTGCAACGCATGGGTATCCTTGAGCACCACAACACAAAGCATATCTACAAGCATGGCTCGGATAAATATGCAACTTCCATTCATTTGGACCATGAGCGAGCCGCACGTTGGTTAGATGTGACCAATCAACACAACTGGTCTTGCGGCGAAAATCCATGGAGCACCCGTCGAGTTGGGGGTCTCGATGACCCATTTGTGCGCGAAAATGTGGAAGAAGAGGGGGAGCCGGCAACCCAGGGTGAGGCTAGTGGTAGTAATTCCCAAGAGATTACGATGGGGCACTTAGCAAGCCGATTGGACCAATTGAGTGTTGACCTCCGCGAACAACGAACTTTGCTACAAAGCACGCACAACTTGATGGAGAGTCAACAGGAACTCCTTCGTGCGCAGCAATCAACTCTCGAACGGCACGAAGGATATTTTCAGCGCTATGACGAGTACTTCCATCAGCAAAATCAATATTGGAGGGATTGAGGATACTACCACTATGCTATAGCCGACCATTCTCTAGCGCCGCCTGACTATGTCAACCAGTATTACCCAACTTACTTCCCCTACTATCCGTACCCTCCTCCGGGAGGTAATGAGCCGTAATTGTGAGCATTCCGCACTCCCCCCTTTTATTTTGCATTAGATGTGTGTTTTCAATTTTGAGATATACATGCGTGAGGGGTTGTGTGATGTTCCCGGGCAGTGGCGAGGCATTTCACCCTTGATTCCCGCCTCATATAGTGAGATTCGGGGTTGAGGTTAGTAAGTGATCATGTACATGTGTAAATATTTGAAGTTTCGTTTTCTGGTGTTACGTTCGTGGATCGAGTGCTGGGATGTGCGTTTACTTGGCGACCCTCAGGTATCATCCTTTAACCATCCTTCTCATTGTGAATATATTGACGATCCATGATGTATGCTTGATTTTCTTTTTGGGTGGCGAACCCCTTGAGTGTGAATGTTGGGATACTATTGTTGTTGGAGCCGTGTGGGCTCGGGTCGCCACCAATTATTGTTTGTTATGTGTTTGTTGTGTGTTTTTAGGTTTTCTACCTTATTTGTGACACCCTTCTTCTCACAATGGGGACATTGTGAAGTTTTGTGTGGGAGTGGGTGATACTTCCATTTTTCATGGGTAGATCACCTAGTTTTGAGTCTTTATTTTCGTTTTTCGTAGTTTGTGTCGAAAAATTTGAAAAATTTTGTGTGAAAAGGAGAAAAAAGGGAGTGAAAAACCTTGAAAGTTTTCGTTTTTCGTTTTGTTTTTGTTTTTCCTTTGTTTCTTGGATTTCATTGTTGAAATCAGGAAGCCGTTCTTAATCTTCTTTGAAAGAAACCGGTTTGAGCATTTTCGACCCTAACTTGGGCGATTGTCATGACTTACCTTAATTGGATTCATTTCATCAAGTGTCTAGTGAGATCCCATTTTCTCTTTTTATGTTCTGGTTGAAACTGGGAGATTCTAGGGGTTCATATCCGAGCTTGTTTTCTAAAAAGAAAAAGAAAAAAAAAAGAAGAGAAAAAGCAAAAGCCAAAGCAAAAGTAAGAAAATAGCAGCAAAATTAAAAAAATTTGACTAAGTGGGGCGTGTCGGCTTTACGACATCAACCACCATACACTTAGCCAACCTACACGGGCCCGGTATCAGTGGTACGGCACGGATGCCCCTTTACCCTCCTCCTATATCGCTTTTCGACAGAGAGGCGAATGGAAAAGACCGTGTTGGGAGGGTATACCCCTTATATGGGCCGTCCAATTCCCGAAAATAAGGCTAATACCGACATTAAAAAGAAGAAAAAGTTTGAAGTGTTAATAAAGTGAGGGGCTCTTCCTTGCATCACCTGCGGCCCTCACCAAGCCAAGGGCGACCAAATGCGGGGAGGGGCAACTCTTTCCTTTCCTTTGTTTGTTTCGCTGTTTTGTAAGCTCGGGTGTGAATCTTTTGGGTCGTCCGGGATCGATCAGAACTGTTTAAAACTCTTTTAAATGGGATTAAAACTTTACATGAGGTGTAAGGGATCAAAAACTTCTAAGATTGGCAGTTGTTTGAGTTAAGTGTTGTGAGATGCTCATAACGGTTCCTTTTGGAGGATTAATACCGTTTTTCTTAATTGAAACGATATGATTCATTGAAACGAGCAGTTCTCTTTATTTTTTAAACTTGTTTTGTTTTTTTTCACTTTCCCTCTTTCCTTTTTCTATGGCTTTTGTGGGTATAGTTGCTATAAACCCTCACGAGATCTACCTCGTCCACCCGGGCTACCGGGGGGTTTAAAGGACTTGATGCATATGCTAAATGCATCCGCGATTCCTGCGAAAGTGAGTTAGGATTTTTAGTTTCTCTTTCTAGTTCTTTTCTTTGTTTTTAGTTTGCTCGGGGCGAGCAAACCCTTGTGTGGGAGTGGTGTTCGGTCTCGTTTCGAGCCGAATTCTTCTCTTTATTAGGGAGTTTTTATATGTTCTAACCCCGTATTTTCTCCGAGTTATGAGATTTTTGTAGTTTTGTAGGAAAATAAGAGAGTGACCTAAAATGGAGCCAAAACGGAGCAAAAACTCACCAAATAAGGGGTGGAGGCAGAAGGGTTGCTCGACCGAGCAGCGTGTTGGCTCGCCCGAGCAACACCTCTGGAAGGTCAGCGAGAATTGTCGATTGATTTTGAGCCAAGAAGAGAAGAAACAGAAAGCTGGCTCGCCCGAGCAACATATTGGCTCGGCCGAGCCATGCTTCTGTACAACGACCGTGGAAAACTTCGAAAATATGGCTAAGGCAATGAAGAAACAGAGGGCCAGCTCGCCCGAGCAAGGGCCCTGCTCGACCGAGCTGAGCTTCTGAGCTGCCGAGGAGAAGTTGCCGAGGAACAAGAAACACGCGACCAGAATGCTTGCTCGCCCGAGCAGCATTCTGGCTCGCCCGAGCCAATTCTGTTTTCTGCGTACAGGCTGGAAATGAGATGCTGCGTTTTGTGCAACTAACTTAGGTCATTATAAGAGCCTTAGCTGCGATTCCATTTGAGATACAATTAGCTGAAGTTTTAGTTTGTAATTAGTGGTTTTAATGATTTCTTAATTAAGCTTTTACTTTCTCTCTTTAAGGGTTTTCTCTTGCCTTGTTCTCCAAGTTCTTGAGATTTTGAATGTAATCAACTTTTCTTCAAGTAATTTTCAGCATCCCTTTGTCTTCATTACTTTATGCTTAGATTTCATTGAAATTTGCCTTTGAAGGTTCCTAGATTAGCCACAAACAATCAATCTTTTGGTGAAAAGGGGGATTAAGGGCCACAAATCTTACTTAGAGTGAAGATTTGAGGGTCCTTAGTAACTTAATTCACAACTTTCTATTTTGTTCGGGGAAAGTTGCAAACGAAGGTGAAGAATGAAGAATGGAGATCGATTTTGACAAGTCATCAAGGGTATGGACTACATTCTAATCTTGTTTAGATTAATTAGTTGCTATTTAATTGCTATTTGCTTGCTTTGATCTTAGTGGTAGTTAGAGTTTTATTAAATGTTCGTTTGATAAGCTTATAGATTTCTTACATTTATAGTAGTAATTACTTGTTTGATTGTGTTCTTTTTAATGGTCATGTTTAGTATCATGATTAGGGATAGTTTAATCGCTCAATTTTCATACTTTAATGTTTTCCGCAATTGAAAACCTCTAACAAGCCAAAAACCTAGACAAACCTCACACCCATCCTCGAGTTCGACATCCTTACTTATAAAACCACAAAAATACACAACCGAACAGTTCCTATTGTTATGGCGGCCTGATCTAATGAGAAATGCTACATCATCTGATGCTGGCTCATCCGTCTCCATCCATTCCATCTTAGAGTATTCATGTTGCTCATCGTCATCACTATCCGAAACACCATGAATGGATAGGTCTTCATGAAAGCCAAACACCTCGGGGATAGGTTGACCCATTTCAACAATCAAAGTGGAAGGATCAAAGCCACGAACTCCATGAAAGATAGCATTCGTATGTTCGGGCATCGGGTTGCTTTGATTGTTAGGCTTCTGGGCAGCTTTTGGCATGGGTAGCGTCCCGTCTCTTATCATGTCTTCTATCTTGTTCTTGAGAGACCAGCATTTCTCAGTATCATATCCTCGGCAACGATGGTAGAGGCAGAATTGATCCAAGTCTTTTCCTCTTGTTGCTGACTCTTCTCTTGGAAATGGCAGGACCAAAAAACCCTTCTTGACCAACCGATCAAGAGCTTGTGAATAAGAGACGTCCAATGGTGTGTAAGTCTCATATTTTGGTATGAAAGGCCCCTTGCGCTGGATAGAGTTAGTTTCCATGACCTTCGGAGGGTGGCTAGGTGCATTAGTGGCCCTCCTGTTGGAACTAGACCCCTTCCATCCAGGCGAAGTAGTCTTATCATTATGCATCGCCTCTAGTTGGACACAGATGTCCTTCAAGTAGTCAAAGTCTTTGATGACGTGGTATCCCAAGTGCTTGGATAAATTGCCTTTTAGCCCTTGCTTGAAAGTAGACAGCTGTAGGCGGAGAGGAATCGTCTCATTGATGTGAGACAGCTTGGTATGCCATCGCCCAAAGTAATCCAGGAAGGATTCGTCATCTCGTTGCTTCATGGTGGTCAAGTCATCCACCGTAGCTTGCTTCCTCTGGATGCGACTGTAGTGATTAATGAAGGCTTTGAACAGTTCATTTCAATCAGCCTTAGTTTGAGGTGGTAAAGCGTGATACCACACCTTGGCTTCGCCATCTAGAGTGGATGGGAAAACGGTAGAGTATAAACCGACATCAATCTGGTTTAATGGTGCTAGCCTCATGAATTCTTCGATGTGATGAACTGGGTTCTCAGAGGGTTTGAACCTGATGTTTGGTACCTCAACTTTGTCAGCTATCTTCAGAATCGGCTGAACAGGCAATGGCACTTCCAGATATTTGTCAGCAAAGGCCGGCATAGTGCTCATTGCTTTGGTAAGGCTTTCTAATTTCTGTTCGAGGGCCTTAACAGCAGGGTCCTTTATGAATTTAGATGCCTCAGGGGTAGTGACCTTTGTCTTGGATATCCCAATTCCTCCAGAATCTTAGGATGTCTTGATGATTTCAGGTTCAGACTCATATCCCTGCATTTCTTCATCGTCTTATTCAACATTCAACCCTAGTTTGGTATTGGTTTTAGTAATGGCTTGCAGCATACCGTCCATCACTTGTTACTGTTCACTCAGTCTTTTGCCTATCTTCTGCTCTTGTTCTAAGGTATTGACAAATAACATACCTTGCATTTTGGTGTAGAGGTCATCCAAATGCTTCGTGATGTTGGCTTCGCTGCTCTGGACCGGGACCTCTTGGAATTGTTCTCCATACATGATGCAGTCACGGGTTGCAGATAGATCGTAGCAAGGGTTCAGAATCAAACGACCTGTTTGTGGATCTCGAATGCGGGCTTGAAGTCGATCACCAATGATGTCTACATGGAAATTCAAAGTCAAGACACTCGATAACATTCTCCGACACGTTCTACCCGATGCATGTATGACCTAGATGACTTATATGATCCTAACCAACTCAACACATATATGTTGACATAGAGGACTCACCCACTTTTTGGGAGTGCATGGCCTAACTCTATATGGACATAAAAACAGAACACTATAAAGGGCCGAATAAAGTCAATATAGCGAGCGGGTCATAAGTTGACAGGCTTTAGTCAGTGTTTCTCAATTCGGATGGGCCCAATCCACTGGCCGACCGTTTTAAGGAGAATTCGTAACTTGGATCAACAACTCAGACAGCTCAAACCATATTGGCTATTATGCGGACTAGAATAATGTTCAACAAGACCGACAACCCACTTTTTTTCTTTTTTTTTGACCTTTTCTTTTTTTATACTTTTTTTTCTCTTTTTTTTAACTCAGGGAAAATATGGATATTGTAAAGGACTGGACAAAGTCAGCAATAAGCGAGTCATAATCAATTTATGGGCTTAATTGACAAATCTGATATGGGCCTAACAACGGGCCGGCCATAAATGTCATGGATTTATTAATTAAATCGATAAATTAATTTACTCAAGCCTAATGACTATTATGCAGTCTAAGACGCTATCCATTAACTTTGTTAGGGTGTGTTTGGAGAGAAAAGTGGAATGAGTTGGGTATGGAATTTGATATTTGGAGGGTTGGGTATGGAATTTAATTCCAAAACTTAAGTTGTTTGGTGAGACATGGAATGGAATCAAAATAAAAATAATTAATAATAATAATAATAATAATAATAATAATAATAATAATAATAATAATAGCCCATTAGCCCCTACCTCACCTCTCTCCTAATCCCTCACAGCCTACTCCCTCACCATCCCAACCCTTGTCATTTTTCCCTCAGCCTCCAACTTCTCCCTCACCATCCCAATCCCTCAGCCTCCAACTTCTAGCCTCAAGCTTCTCCCAGCTTCAGCCATCTCCACTGGGGCAGCTCGACCACCTTCCTTACCCCACCTCACTCGCTGACATCGGCGCCGGCCGTCTTCCTCATGCACCGCCATCGCCGGGAAGTGTATAAGCTCGTCCAACCGTATTCGGTCCTCGGCGATGTCCATCCCCCCAAGCTTCTCCAGATCTAGTCTCCCCCGACGCCGCCGGGAAGAGGCGAAATCCGGCGGGGTGTGCTGCAGCGGCGAACTGGTAGTTCCAGATCTAGCGTTTTCTTGAACCCCATTGTTGGTTGTAGAGAGTTTCAGAATCAAGATAGAATGGTTGGGAGTATGAATCAACGAGGAAGAGAGTGGTGGTCAGATTAGCAAGGGAGAACACAATAATTATGTGAATTCCACCGGAATCAATTTGAAACCCCCCAAAATTGGGAGGGTTCTAATTCCACCCATTTGGGAGGGATTGGAATCCCTCAGGTATTTTAATTCCATTCCAAAATAGGTTCACCAAACATAAAAAATAGGAATTAGAAACCTGAGTTATCTAATTCCATTCCTTTTCTTCTCTCCAAACACTCCCTTAGACTTTTAATTAATTTTTTTTGGACCTTTGTTAAGAGAATTTCATAAAGGGCCATATAATATCATCAAAGGTGAGTCAATTTTTATTTATTAATCAAGATAATCAACTTCCAAACATAAATGGGTCCTTCACTAGGGCTAACCAAAATGCCTTTGAGTTAATTATATTAATTAATAAATAATCATTTTCTCAACCCAATGAATTTTATATAGACTAATACAAAACCTCAAAACTAGGGTCGACTCTTTACAAAAAAAAAAAAAAAAAAAAAAAAAACAGAAAAGGGGAGGGATACACATAGCACATAACATACACATGAAGGGTACCCTAAACCAAGGCTCTAAATTCATGGACTTTTCTTCATAACATAAGGTAAGCAGTTGGGGTATTTCTCAAAGAACTTCAAGGAAGCTCTCGGAGTGTGACACCGGGAGAGGAGCGACCAAATGCTTAGAGATGTAGAGTTCATCCCCATAGTAGTGGCCTCCCGCTCTCAAGGGAAATCCTAGGTAACTTAAACCGTCGCCTTTGTACTAACGTGTCAAAAGACCCGATTAGTGGCCCGGTATGCAAGGGATGCCTAAAAGAATAATAAAAGCACGAAATAAATTAACTTCTCCCTTTTACACATTTCAAATCAATTTGATTTTTTCAAGTTTTACCCTCTTTTTAAAGTTTAAGTCCCCAGTGGAGTCGCCAATCTGTAGGACCCCGGGAAAAGGCGACCATTTTTCCGCGATGCGCTACATTCGTGATCGGGAGCCGACTAAGGTTTCTTAATCCTTAAATAAGAATATTTTTTTATTTTCGAAATTCGTTTTCGAGGTGATGAAACTTTATTTATTTACAAATCCGTTTTTTATTATTTAAACTATCCGAAAATTACACAAAAATAATCTCATAACAATTTAATTCCGGCCCAATTGATAAATCAGGGCCCAAGAAGTGAGCGGGCCGCCATAACTCATCGAAACCCGCCTAGGCTTTGACGAGTCCTGGGTCGGACTTCTCACATCCAAGCCCAGGGAGATAATGGGTAGAAATTAGTAAAACCCGCCTAGGTTTTATTAATTTCTGGCCCTTTTCCCCTCAGACCAAGCCTATCATTATCATTGGACAAAAATTAAATTTTCTTAAATTAATTTTGAGTAAGAAGTCGAATACTTTAAATAATTTAAACGAATTTATAAAATTGTTTAAAGAGTCACCAGCCGATTTAAGGAAATCGACAAACCATAAAATAAAAAGAAAGACTCTGATCTACGAACCCGATTTCTAGATTCGGGGGTAAGGTTACGAATTCGAAAGTTATAAGAACTCTCGAATCCGCCTGTTATAAAACAGATTCTACTAAAATCAACATTGAAAAGAAAGAGAGCGGGGAGAAGATTGATTAATTTCGCGGAATTATTTATTCAAATCATGCAATATAAAACAATGCGGTTTTTATTTTTACAAAATATGCACAAGCACGAGATTAAATAAAGGATTACATGATTAAACACAATAATTTAAATAAAAGAACCGAACCTTGCTTGAGATGTAGCGACGACGGATTTGATCCCTTGAGCTACCCCTTGACTTGAAACCCGGCTAAGATGACGTGGGTGGTGTAGGAAAAAGAATGGTATGAGGATGGTTATGAAATGGTGGTGAATATGATAAGGATGATAAAAATAAGTATAATATGGATGTGGTGTAGGAAGGTGATTTTGTGATAGAAGTGAATGAGAGAAGTATAATATGGAGATGATAGGAGGATAGAATAATGGTAGGAGATGAGGAGAATTTGAGAGAGTGGAAGTATAGAGAGTATTAGATGATAGTAGTGGTAGGTGTTGATGGTGAGAGTTGATGAAAATGAAGGTGAGAGTAAGTGTATTAGATGATGATTGTTAGTCAAATGCAGGTGGAATGGAGGGGGTATTTATAGGTGAAGGAGTGTGAGATTTGGAGGGAAACCATGGGGAACATACCCCAAAAATCACGTCATCAGAACCCAAAGCCTATGCAGGTTTTGGGGTGGTCAAGGGAGGTCAAACACATGTGCTATGATCATGGGATTGCATGCATGCAGATTCTATTTTTGGCGCCAGAATCATCAAAGCCTAGGCGGGCTTTGAGAATATTAGCGCACGGATCAGTGACGTGGCGCTAAACGGCGTCGCTCCGCTTCTCTGTTCAAAGCCTAGGCGGGTTTTGATAGTAGTAGCACGCGGATCAGTGACGTGGCGCTAAACGGTGTCGCTCTGCTCCTCTCTTCAAAGCCTAGGCGGGTTTTAAGACCCCTGGGCCGGGGCATACTTCTGGGCCAGCTTCTGCATGGGCCTGCAAAGAGAAGTTAAAACCCCAGTGGGTTTTAATAATAATTTGCGGCCTGTTTTATTTCTCTTGGGTTTGGTTTATTGATCTTTTGAGCCCAATAACCCGTTTCACTTGGCCCATCTGTCCTGTATATTTTTGATGAGGCGGGATTATACCGGTACAAATTCCGGTGTCTACAGCGTGATAAGTTATATGATGAGCATGTGATGTCCATGATTGAAAATTCTCTATATTTGGAGTGGAATGCTAAGAATCTTGGTGTTCGTTTGGTGTCTAGTGGAAAAATTGGGTTTGATGATACCTTGATTCTAGTTCAACCAATGCTTATGAGCGTCGTTTGTGTCATCCCTCAATGAATATTATTTGCAAGTTGGTCGTTGTGATATGAACTCTTTGAATGGGTCATACATGTTATTTGGTCGACATTGGTTATTCGAGGATTTGTCGTTGATTGAGTGCTGTTGGAAATTTGGTATGCAATGTTTATGGAATTGTGTGTTGAGTGAAGATCTTTTACTTGGCTTTGATTGCATGAATCCCTTAAACCCACATCAAAACAAACCTTGGGTGGGAAGTGAGTTGAGGAACCTTCTCATGTTAAGCGAAACACGGGAAGAGTGCGCTCTTGGTGAGGACGAGCTACCTTTGGCTTTGTCATTACCTTGTAGCAACCCAAGTGAGAATGTGAGTTCCCAAACACCACAAAAATTTCCTTTTCCGTCCCTTAACCCCTCACCTCCACAAAGCAAGCCTCCAACCTCCTTCTTTTATTTGGATGATGGATATATAGTGGGTTTCGAAGCTTGTTGGGTGCCTCGTGTGATTGTTCATGGCGATCGGGATGTTTGGAGTACTAGGGTGTCAAGTTGTGGAAAGGACCTCGATTTTAACTCCCAATAGTTGAGGGCAACTCTTTTTCAAGAAGGAGAGTATGGAACGTATCGGGATGAGGCCTGAGTCTCACTTTTCAAGGGCACCAAGTCTTCCCGCACCCTTTCTAGGGGTGAGCGGGACCAGGATCCCGGTAATTTTCGGAGGTCCCGATCCCGATCTAGGTTGTAACCGGGAGCAAAGTTTTTCTCCCGCTCTACCTCCTGGTTGTGACCGGGACCAAAGATTTGCTCATGCTCCCGATCCCACTGGGACCGGGAAATCGACCAGGAAATTTTTAGTCCCGATCTCCTAATTTTTTTCGCCAATTATTTTAATTTATTTCCCTTAAAAATCAACATAGATTATATAAATTTTCTTTAATTTCACAAATGTGAGTGTCGATTTGTTTACATAGCCACTTTTTCCCAAATTAAAATTACGCAATATCTAATACATAGCACTTTTTTCCAAAAAAAATATGCTAAGTTTGAAATAGTGATAAATAAATAAATCTAAAGAGCGAACACGAATTAAATTACACAAATTTATCAATCATCATGAAGTCACTTGATATATATATATATATATATATATATATATATATATATATATATATATATATATATATATAAACTGGGAATCGGGACCGGGACCAGTAAATAGGGTTAAGTCCCACTCCTGGTCCCGTTGTTGACCTAGAATTTAATTTTAGACCCGCTCCCACCGGGACTGAGATTTTGGGACCGGGACTTGATCAGGACCGGGATGGACAGGGATTGCCGGAATTTTGGCTCACCCCTAACCCTTTCCATGAAAAACAAGCAAAACGACTTCAAGGTCGGGGATGTGATCCATTTCAAAGTGGACCCGGGACTTTGGAGGCATACTCGGACCATCTTTTGGTGTGGTATCCAATTCAAATGGGACCCCAGACCATGGGAGTGGAGCTGCGGGTCCTCATCGGGACCTACTTCGGGCCTTTAAGAGGGTTCGGAGTCCTTCGGCAAGAATAAGCGGAAAAGGGTCAACGTGGGTTGTTGGAATGGACGTGCCTTCACTATTTGGGTCATAACTTCTTCAATACAACTTCGATGGGTCTCAAATTTTGAGAGCTTAAAGTACACACCGAGAGCTTTCCATCGATATCTTATGAATTTAAAATGGAACCCGGATCAAGAAGTTATGCGCGTTTGAAGTCGGCAGAAGAAAACTGCCCAGAACGACGTCGCACCCGCAATCTCCTTCTGCCAGATGCTGACCGCTGCATCCAGAAGGACGTCGTACCCGCGACGCATGGGGTTGCACCCGCGACGCATGGGGTTGCACCCGCGACCTTCCCCTACCTGGCTTGGTGCGACGCGTGTTTTTGTGTCCAAATGCTATGTTTTGTTTCAATTTTCCCCATTAGTATAAATACCCCTCCCCTTAGCTTGTTTTGAGGAGATTATTCAGATTATGTTTTGTGATGCTTAAGCATTTGTAAGGGTTTTCCCCTTGTTTCTCTCAAACCTTGTTATCTTTTAGTGATTATTGGTGGAAGTTCCTAGATAATCATGGTGTGGTGTTAGGCCTAGAGTTGTGGTTCTCCTTGCTCAAGATCATACCCAACCTTTGGGTGTTCAAGGTTATTGTTCTTGTTGAATTTCGAATCCATTCATTCACTCAAGCTATTCTCATCATCCCACCACGAAAAAAACGATCCAATGTCAGGCAGCGATGTAACTCTTTACACATTTACCATTTGTCATCTCCAGAAAACTAGTGACATCTCTTCAGTTTTTATTATGTTCTTGAGTGGGTTAAACACAATAGTCCAACATTTCAATCCAATTTAAATTTGACCACTCAGACTGAAGATATTTTGTCTTGGACAACTCAATACTCACAATGACATTCATAACTGATTCTATTGCCAAAGAATAGATCAGCTTTCACATCCACTCTTGGGATTCAGATGTCAGCTACATCCTACTATACCAAGTGATGTATTGATGCCATTATGGATCAAATCCCGTTCTTGGAGTTCCGCTGAACTATTTCAGCAACTTATCATCATAAGTTGTTTGTTCAAAATAATTAAATACATGGATCTAACTCCATATAACTTAGCTCCAAGATTGCATTGAGTATTATCCAGGTCCTTTCAAAATTGAAAATCCATGTACCTTCAATCACAAAACATTAGGTTAGGAAATTCATTTTCAACTTGGAGTATGTCACCACATACGGGACCAACCAGGACAAACATGCTCCCACTTGATTTCATGCAAGTACAAAAATATCTAGATTCTTCATAAGATCAAACTCTTTTGATCACTTAATCAACCATTGATTTCAAACTCCAACCTTTTTGCTAAATATCACAACTAACAATCATCGACTTAAGGACCTTCCCAACATTTTGGGAACCTCAAAACTTTTGCGACATGTCACATACATTGTCTCTGGAATTCCTTGAGTTTTTTATCAACCAAACTCTCTCTCAAACGTCGACATGCTAAATTTACAAATAAGCAGGATTTATAACAGGAAACTACAAAGTGAGCAAATAACAGCCAAAAGCTTAAAAGTAATGCAAGTAATTGGTAATTGGGGTTGTTTGCATTTTGGACCCCGAAATATAGGGTAATTTATTTTCTGGACCCTTAGTTTTCAACGTTAATTTTTTGGACCTTAAAGTTTATGGAGTGAATAAAAAAGGACTTTAAAGTTTGTTGGCTGAATAAAGGTTTGTGTCCCATTCTTTTTTTCTTCTCATGTTTGAATTTCTCTCCCGATTGGTAAGCTTAAGGACTAAGGTTAAAGCTGATATTGAGGCTATAATATACCTCTCTTATTCATGTCGGAGCTACTTAGACCGAGGGTACTTAGGGATCTAAGTGGCCCGACATGAATAAGAGAGGTGTATTATAACCTCAATATCAGTTTTAACCTTAGTGTATTATAACATGTCGGAGCTACTTAGACCGAGGGTACTTAGGGATCTAAGTGGCCCGACATGAATAAGAGAGGTGTATTATAACCTCAATATCAGTTTTAACCTTAGTCCTTAAGTTGGCGCCAAGTGGGAGATAAATTCAAACATCGGAAGAAAAAGAAAAATTGTACATGAGCCTTTTTTTTCAACCCACAAAATTTTAAGGTCCTTTTTTATTCAGCCTACAAACATGAGGGTCCAAAAAATTAACATTCAAAACCAAGGGTCCAAAAAATAAATTACCTTACACTTCGGGGTCTAAAATATAAAAAGCCCCAACTATGTGTAGCAAAAATGCAGAAGTGAGCAAATAACTATACCAATGAATTTTCATAGTTACCAATTACTAAATATACTTCACAGCTCGCTTAGTAAAACCAAGGAGAGATGATTTAGCAACAGTTTCTTTTTTCCTTCTTGGTTTTCCAAGAAATGAGAGCATCTCCGAGAAACACACAGCAACCGGTGAGTGATCTGGCAGAGAATTTACACGCCCCCCAGCCAGCATCACATTAGGCTCGAGGAGACAAGCCATGACCAGCAGGGTAAAATAAACCCATGTTGACAGTACCGTTCAAGTAACAGAGGATATGAAGGGCTGCATCAAGGTGTGGCTGTCGTGGAGACTGCAAGAACTGACTGAGGTGTTGGACAGTATAGGACGCATCAGGACGTGTCAAGGTGAGGTAAAGAAGCCTGCCAATTAGCCTTCGATAAACCTCAGGATCTATCAATAAATCACTATCATAAGTAGAAAGCTTGATGCCCTTAGGAAAGGGAAAAACACTTGGTTTAGCTCATGTCATCTCGACATCCATGAGAGTGTCAAGTAAGGATGGTAATGGGGCGAGGAATCCCCGAACCCGTTGGGGTCCCGCCCCACTCTGGGGAAAAATCCCCACCCCCATTGGGTATGGGGACGTGGACGGAGACGATTTTTCAAAATCCGCTTGGGGACGGGGCGGGGATAGGGACAAAATTTTCCCCATCCCCGTCCCCATTTTCCCCGCCAGGGAAAATTCCCCGTCTCCATCCCCGAATCTCCGTCTCCGAAAATTTTAAAATTACATAATAACATTTATTCTAATTCAATATATATTAATAGCAAGGATAAATTACCAAATAACCTTTATGTTACTCTGATTCACACTTAAGGAGGATGTATTATTGTATTTTTTTTTCCAAATAACACTTGTTGATGTATTATTGTTTTATTTTGATGTATTATTGCTTGAGCAAGTTAAATACGTTGTATTTCGAACAGGTTAAAAATCGGGTCCGATTAAAATTTGGTTAGATTTTGGATAGCTTTAAATGATCCCTCGTCCTCGAAGCGGGGATGGGGATGGGGCAAGAATCATTCCCCGAAGTGGGAATGGGGACGAGTTTCGGGAGCGGGGATGGGGACGGGGATATACTCCCCCGTCCCCGATCCGCCCCGTTGTCATCCCTAATGTCAAGGATGTACTAGCGTTAATTCAATGAAGTCCCAGAAGAAGACCTAGATATGTCAACTCCAAGGAAATACCTTGCTAAGCCGAGGTCCTTGATCGTGAAAGTCAAGTGTAGATTTGCCTTCAAACTCTGAATTCCAAGAGTGCCACTTCCTGAAATAAGCAAGTCATCAACATAGACAAGGACAAAAGTGAACAATCCAGCATCCCTAGTGAATAGAGAATAATCACTTCTTGATTGGGTAAAACCCTGACTGAGCAAGAATTTGGTACGTTCCAAATTCCATTGGCGAGAGGCTTGCTTGAGACCATATAAAGGCCTCTGTAATTTACAAACTTCCCCAGGTTTGACATTAAAGTATCCCTCAGGAGGGAGCATATACACTTCCTCATCCAAATAACCATGAAAGAATGCATTATTAATGTCAAGTGGGTACAAGGGTCATCTCTTGTCCTTGGCCAGGGCAATAAAAAGCATCACATTAATAAGCTTAGCCACGGGGGGAAAATGTGTGCTTATATTCCTTGTCCTTGACTTGTTCAAAGCCATGAATAACCAACCGTGCTTTGTGTCTCTCCACAGTACCATCGGGCTTGAATTTGGTTTTGTAGACCCATTTGGAGCTAAGACCCTTCTTACTAGTCTGCAAAGTAGTAAGACACCAGGTTTAGTTCTGCTCAAGTGCATATAATTCTTTGTCCATAGCCTTCACCCATTGTGGGTGTTGTTTAGCTTGATTGTAGGTACTTAGCTCTCGAGGTGTAATACGGAAATGAGAGAAGCTACATAGGAAGGTGAAAGATGTGTCAGGTGACCAAAGAAGAACAGAGAAGAATACCGTGGAGAAGAATGAGCAGGCATGATAGAAGAAGCGGTAACTATTGCAGGAGGAACAAGAGGCAATGATAATCCTTCATCCAAACTGGAATTGACCTGTATCTAGTAAACTGTCTAAGAATAGCAGCAGGAGAAAGAGGAGAAGAAGAAGAGGATGAGGGGATAATGTAACGAAAAATTTGATGAAGACCTGGAAGTAGAAGTAGGAGAAGAACCAATGTCTAAAGAGGAAGGTAGTGAAGAAGCAAAAGGAGTAACATCGTGAGTGAAAGGAGAGGACAAAGGAGGAACATCATCAACAAATGAAGAAGGTGTAATAGAAGGCGCAACGACCTGAGGAGATATTGTTAAAGGATTGAGGCAAAGTACTGGTGGGTGAGTGAAAAGGAAACATATTTTCTGAAAATAAGACATCTTTGTTGTGGAATATTTGAAAATTAGCTAAATCAAGAAGCTTGTAACCTTTGAGCTCAAAGTTTAACCCAATAAAATACATTGTCTAGCTCGTGGCTCAAATTTGTCAACAATGGTATTTATTTTGGCAAAACATAAACACCCAGTGACTCTGAGAGTAGTATAGACAGGTGCTAGGTGGTTTGTTATAAAGAATTTCAAAGGAAATTTTCCAATGTAAAGTTTGCATAGGAAGTATATTGATCAGATGAATGGCTACAAGAATGCATTCACCCCCAAAAATATTTTGGAATTTGCATGAAATCATATAGCTCTAGTCATTTCTAGAAGATGTCTATGTTTTCTTTCGGCCACCCCATTTTGTTGTGGTGTCTTGACTATAGATCGTTGGTGAAGAATGCCTTTCTCAGCAAAAAAATATGGACAATCTTGATTGATTAACACAGTACCATTATCACTTCTGACCATTTTGATTTTAGTTTGAAATTGATTCTCAACCATGGTATAAAATTGTATAATAGCATGTTTTGTTTGTGATTTATTTTGCAAAAGTTGTGTCCATGTAGTATGTGAAAAATCATCAACTAAAGTAAGAAAATAATAGGCACCAGATATGGTAGGAATTTTATTAGACCCCCAAATGTTCATGTGCACAAGTTGAAAGGGATGACTAGTTTTGATAGCATTTTTATTGAAAGGTAACCGATGCATTTTTTCCATTACACAAGTTTCACAAGAGAAATTAGAATGTCAGTGTTCTATACATCAAGAAATGTGTTGCAAAGTGCTAATAGATGTATGCCTTAGAAAATGTGAGTGTTCTGTAAGCCTATGCACTCAGATTGCAAGGCAATTCAGGCTTATTGTTGAATTGGACCAAAGGCAAAACCTAATGCAATTCTGTTGCATCTTGATGATAGTTTTGATATCATTAAGGGACAGATCCTGCTTATAGATTTATTGCCTAGTGTCACCAAAGCTTGCCAAATGATGGAAAGGATTGAGCGACAAAAGAAGATCACTGTTAATATGATAGTAGGAAGAGAAATTGTTGCTGCTGCCATTGGGAAGAACAACACCTTTCCTCAAGAAACTGATAACTCAACCGATTTGTTAGCTCGAGTACATGGAGGGTCGAACAACAACAACAAATTCAATAAGGATTTCAAAAATCAAAGTCAGAAGCAGAATAAGTTTTGTTTTCACTATCGCGAAAATGGCCATATTGTTGACCAATGCTTCTTAATTCATGGCTTTCCC
Organism: Portulaca oleracea; assembly: GCA_029582165.1. NCBI lineage: Eukaryota > Viridiplantae > Streptophyta > Magnoliopsida > Caryophyllales > Portulacaceae > Portulaca > Portulaca oleracea. The sequence goes on along the minus strand of CM055882.1, from coordinate 18,572,945 downwards.
AAATGGTATAAAGGCAAGAAAACTGTAGCAGCTCAAGTTTCAGCCACACAGCATGATGAATCAGTTCAGGATGAACCTCTAGGGATAGTTGAAGCTTGAAGAAATTCTACAAGTTCTTCAAGCTCTTTGGATTTACACGCAGTTGCACAAGAGGTTCTGAGGTTGATGAAAGGCAGGCAGTCAGAACAACAAGGGAATTACAATGGATTTGCTAACCAGGTGATTCTTCTCCAGTTTTTACTCATTTGTTGTGCCTTGAGTAGTAGTTACAAAGGTGCCTGAATTGTTGATACAGAAGCTACAGACCATATGACCTATGAACCTTATTTTTTCTCAAACCTTCACAACCTGCCTCACCCTTTGACCATAACTTTACCTGATGGCTCCCTTAAGAAAGTCACCCAAGCTGGGGATATTCTTAGCTCTGATACTATGAAAACAGGGAGAAATATTTGGAAGAAATTTGTGATACTCTATTATGATCATATATCTGTACCAGCTATTCTAGCCAACTATATATAAATACAGTAGCTAAGCTATGTAACAAACTATGTGTGACCTGGCAACCTCTAACCGCTAACAATAACTGTAACAAACTATGAAAGGCTATGTTGTACATTTGCTATATTGTACACTTAGTTTAGAATGCAGATCACTACTTTTTTCATACAGTTAGCTTAACTTAGGCTCTGCATTGCTCGTTCCCTAAGTGCGGTCACGAGGGTATAGAGGGATCCAGGTAACTATGCTTCAAGATGAAAGGTGCCTGATTGATGACATACAAATGCATCAGATTGCATATTACATACACCTTTGAAGTTTTGTTTCCAACACAAAAAATGCTGTATGCACCTCTAGATATTAACACATATGACACAGATGAGGTGCTAATTGATGCACAGCAAACACAAGAAAGAACATCAATCTCTAAATGATTAAGGCAGCACAGAGATAGAAAATAGGATAATGGCACAACGAAGGCTCCGTATTTGGTCCAGTAGCATGAATCCCACTTTGGGGGAGACAGGTCCCTAGTCAAACTCTCGGAATACACCAATCAGCACCTATTTTGCTGTCTGTGAATAAAGAACATAGAAACAAAGAAAATGATGTTAGATCTCAACAGTCACAACCAAAGAGCAACCATTCAATAAAATCCCCAAAACAGTCAACTGAATCACCACAGTGGTGTTAGATCAGATTATCACAACTACACCAAGCAGATAAATCCAGCCATACAATGCACAGATGGGAAGAAAGAAAAATATGTAAATTAAAAGGTAATCCACAGGAAAAAGTAACATGCAACCTGTGCTTGATGTCAGGGGACTAAAAGAAGTCCCACATTAAAAGAGGAAATGGGGGAAGGTGGGGGTCCTCGGTTTATAAATGTGGGTGCACATCCTATAAATACATCTTTTGCAGAGAGGGTAATAGCACCATGACACTAATACACAACCAAAAAGCAACCAATCAACAAAATCGGATCAAAGAGTCGAAAGTTCGGTCCAAGATACACACAAACATGACGCCAGAAAGAAACAGATTTGATTAAATAAAGCCAGCCGTTGAAGCACCAATTCACTGTACCAAGGACAGAATTCTAACAGGATCGCTAGGACCACGCAAACAAATTATTAAAAGTACACAGCAGCACAAGACGCAGGAAGACAAACACAGCAGGGCGTTTGGTCTACTGGTATGATTCTAGCTTTGGGTGAGGTCCAGAGTTCAATTCTCGGAATGCCCCCAACAGTATTGTTTTTTTTTTCTGTCTATGGATTGCAAGATGGTTGAATCATTAAAAGAAAATTTTAAAAAAAAAAGTGGAAATACGAGAGATATGGCCTTCTTTCCTGCACGTCAACAACTCTCATGGTCCACCTTCATGGTTTATAGGCTTTCACTATTCCCTTTTGGTAAGTTCTAGTAAGGGATCACTGTGCACAAAGCCTCCCAAAAAATGCAATCTCTCAAATGCCAACTCTCAACAGGAAACATGGAACTACAGCGAAAGCTAACCCTTTGACCAAAAGAATGTCGGTCACACAGGAACCAAAGACAACGAAACAATATCATGCACAGTAAATGACATGCATCACAATCAGCTTTGTTTTCAAGTCATCATCTTCCACCCAAGATAAATACATACAACTAAGCCAAATTCTTGACAAGCAAAAGAGCTATTCCCGATTCGGCATTTGGTCTAGGGCAAGGGGTAGGATTCTCGCTTTGGGTGCAGGAGGTCCCGGATCACCAGAATGACCATCCAGAAGAGGTAGGTACTATTTTCTCACTTGATCATTTTCCCGGATGCAACGTGCGTGGTAAAACCCCATTTTGAGTGTGCAGAAGAACAGCAGACAAGGGCATTTGGTCTAGTGGTATGATTCTCGCTTTGGGTGCGAGAGGTCCCGAGTTCAATTCTCGGAATGCCCCAATCAAAATTGATTTTGCATATTCATCGAGAGATGAAATCCTAGAGACGAAAGTGGCATTACATGGGGAGCAGCTTTGTTCTTTGTTTTGTTATTTATCTTTCTTTTTGGCTCTTGTCAAATAAGCATGTCCACACACATGGACATTTTTAATTCAATTCTATTTAGGGATTAGTCACCAATCACAACCTCCCTCAGAAAGTCAACTGTCATCTGGAAACATAGAATTAGGGCCAAAGGAAGACAGTTTTACAGGCACACGATGTCGCTTTGGGTGCAAGAGGTCCCAAGTTCGATTTTCGGAATGCCCCAGTGTCAAGAATTTAGTTCTCTCTTTTTCCAGAATGTCTCATTTGAAGAGTCAGAAACCATTATGAATATATGAAGAAGATATCAAATCACTTCCCGCATATAAAAATACACCATGGAATGTAAACACACCAGTCAAAAAACAATTTCAATGAATAGAAAAGAAAGGAAACCGACACCCAAAAAAGTCAACTGAATCGCAGCAGTGATGTCAGATCAGATTATCCCAACAAACTGCACCAAGCAGATAAATTGAACCATACAATGCACAGATGTGAAGAAAGAAACAAACATGAAATTTAAAAGATAATCCACAGGAAAAAGTTAGCATGCAACCCGTGCCTGTTGTCAGGGGACAAAAAGAAGTCCACATTAGAAGATGAAATCTGGGAGGGTTGGGGGCCCTCGGTTTATAAATATGTGCGGCGCACACCCTATTAAGACGTCTTTTGCAGAGAGGGTAATAGCCCCGTGACACTAGCACACGCACACACAAAAAAAAAAAAGCAACCGTTCAACAAAATCGGTTCAAAGAGTCGAAAGTTCGGTCCAAGATACACAGAAACAGGTTTGGTCAAATAAAGGCAGCCGTTGAGGTGCCAATTCATTGACAAAAGCACAGAACTCGAGCAGGATCTTCCAGGACCGTGCAAACGAATTCATAGAGCACACAGCAGCACAAGACGCAGAAAGACAAACACAGCAGGGCATTTGGTCTAGTGGTATGATTCTCGCTTTGGGTGCAAGAGGTCCCGAGTTCAATTCTCGGAATGCCCCCAACAGTATTGTTTTTTTCTGTCTATGGATTGCAAGATGGTAGAATCCTATTAAAAAAAAAAAAGAAGTGAAAATACAAGAGATATGGCCTTCTTTCATGCACCTCAACAACTCTCATGGTCCACCTTCATGGTTTATAGGCTTTCAATATTCCCTTTTGGTCAGTTCTAGTAAGGGATCACTGTGCACAAAGCCTCCCCTAAAATGCCATCTCTCAAAACGCCAACTCTCATCAGGAAACATGGAACTAGAGCGAAAGCGAAACCCTTTGACCAAAAGAATGTCGGTCACACAGGAACCAAAGACCACGAAACAATATAATGCACAGTAAATGACATGCATCATACCCAGCTTTGTTTTCAAATCATCATCTTCCACCGAAGATAAATACATACAACTAAGCCAAATTCTTGACAAGCTAAACAGCTATTTCGAGATTCGGCATTTAGTCTAGGGCCAGGGGTAGGATTCTCACTTTGGGTGCGGGAGGTCCCGGATCACCAGAATGACCCATCCTGAAGAGGTAAGTACTATTTTCTAACTTTATCATTTTCCCGGATGCAACATGCGTGGAAAAACCCCATTTTGAGCGTGCAGAAGAACAGCAGACAAGGGCATTTGGTCTAGTGGTATGATTCTCGCTTTGGGTGTGAGAGGTCCCGAGTTCAATTCTCGGAATGACCCAATCAAAATTGATTTTGCACAATCATCGAGAGATGTAAATCCTAGAGAGGAAAGTGGCAATACATGTGGAGCAGCTTTGTTCTTTGTTTTGTTATTTATCTTTTTTTTGGCTCTTGGCAAACAAGCATGTCCAGGCACATGGGCATTTTTAATTCAATTCTATTTAGGGATTAGTCACCAATCACAACCTCCCTCAGAAAGTCAACAGTCATCTGGAAACATAGAATTAGGGCCAAAGGAAGACAGTTTTACAGGCACACGAGGGCATTTGGTCTCGCTTTGGGTGCAAGAGGTCCCGAGTTCGATTTTCGGAATGCCCCAGTCTCAAGAATTTAGTTCTCTTTTTCCATAATGTCTCATTTGAAGAGTCAGAAACCATTATGAATATATGAAGAAGACATCAAATCACTTCCCGCATATAAAAATACACCATGGAATGTAGACACACCAGTCAAAAACTTTTCAATGAATAGAAAAGAAAGGAAACCGACACCCAAAAAAGTCAACTGAATCGCAGCAGTGATGTCAGATCAGATTATCCCAACAAACTGCACCAAGCAGATAAATTGAGCCATACAATGCACAGATGTGAAGAAAGAAACAAACATGAAATTTAAAAGATAATTCACAGGAAAAAGTTAGCATGCAACCCGTGCCTGTTGTCAGGGGACAAAAAGAAGTCCCACATTAGAAGATGAAATCTGGGAGGGTTGGGGGCCCTCGGTTTATAAATGTGTGCGGCGCACACCCTATTAAGACATCTTTTGCAGAGAGGGTAATAGCCCCGTGACACTAGCACACGCACACTCAAAAAAAAAGCAACCGTTCAACAAAATCGGTTCAAAGAGTCGAAAGTTCGATCAGAGATACACAGAAACAGCCTCGGTCAAATAAAGGCAGCCGTTGAGGTGCCAATTCATTGACAAAAGGACAGAACTTGAGCAGGATCTTCTAGGACCGTGCAAACGAATTCATAGAGGACATATCAGCACAAGATGCAGCAAGAGTGCAAGACAAACACAGAAGGGCATTTGATCTAGTGGTATGATTCTCGCTTTGGGTGCGAGAGGTCCTGAGTTCAATTCTCGGAATGCCCCCAACAGCATTGTTTTTTTCTGTTTATGGATTGTAAGATGGTTGAATCCTATTAAAAAAAAAAGTGAAAATACGAGAGATATGGCCTTCTTTCCTGCACGTCAACAACTCTCATGGTCCACCTTCATGGTTGTTTAAAGGCTTTAACTATTCCCTTTTCGTCAGCTCTAGTAAGCGATCACTGTGCACAAAGCCTCCCACAAAATGCCATCTCTCAAAACGCCAACTCTTATTAGGAAACATTGAACTAGAGCGAAAGCTAAACCCTTTGACCAAAAGAACGTCGGTCACACATGAACCAAAGACCACGAAACAATATCATACACAGTAAATGACATGCATCATACCCAGCTTTGTTTTCAAGTCATCATCTTCCACCGAAGATAAATACATACAACTAAGCCAACTTCTTGACAAACTAAAGAGCTATTTCCAGATTCGGCATTTGGTCTATGCCAGGGGTAGGATTCTCGCTCTGGGTGCGGGAGGTCCCCGATCACCAGAATGACCCATCCAGAAGAGGTAAGTACTATTTTCTAACTTGATCATTTTCCCTGATGCAACGTGCGTGGTAAAACCCCATTTTGAGCGTGCAGAAGAACAGCAGACAAGGGCATTTGGTCTAGTGGTATGATTCTCGCTTTGGGTGCGAGAGGTCCCGAGTTCAATTCTCGGAATTCCCCAATCAAAATTGATTTTGCACAATCATCGAGATATGTAAATCCTAGAGAGGAAAGTGGCAATGCATGGGGAGCAGCTTTGTTCTTTGTTTTGTTATTTATCTTTCTTTTTGGTTCTTGTCAAACACGCATGCCCAGGCACATGGGCATTTTTAACTCAATTCTATTTAGGGATTAGTCACCAATCACAACCTCCCTCAGAAAGTCAATTCTCATCTGGAAACATAGAATTAGGGCCAAAGGAAGACAGTTTTACAGGCACACGAAGGCATGTGGTCTCGCTTTGTGGGCAAGAGGTCCCGAGTTTGATTTTCGGAAAGCCCTGTCTCAAGAATTTAGTTCTCTCTTTTTCCAGAATGTCTCATTTGAAGAGTCAGAAACCATTATGAATATATGAAGAAGACATCAAATCACTTCCCGCATATAAAAATACACCATGGAATGTAAACACACCAGTCAAAAAAAAAATTCAATGAATAGAAAAGAAAGGAAACAAACACCCAAAAAAGTCAACTGAATCGCAGCAGCGATGTCAGGTCAGATTATCCCAACATACTGCACCAAGCAGATAAATTGAGCCAAACAATGCAGAGATGTGAAGAAAGAAACAAACATGAAATTTAAAAGATAATCCACAGGAAAAAGTTAGCATGAACCCGTGCCTGTTGTCATGGGACAAAAAGAAGTCCCACATTAGAAGAGGAAATCGGGGAGGGTGGGGGGGGGGGGGGGGGTTGGGGGTCCTCGGTTTATAAGTGTGGGCGGCGCACACCCTATTAAGACGTCATTTGCAGAGAGGGTAATAGCCTAGTGACACTAGCACACAAAAAAAAAAAAAGCAACCGTTCAACAAAATCGGTTCAAAGAGTCGAAACTTCAGTCTGAGATGCACAAAACCATGTTGCCAGACAGAAACAGGCTCAGTCAAATAAAGGCAGCCATTGAGGGGCCAATTCAATGTAGCAAGGACAGAACTCGAGTAGGATCTTCAAGGACAATGCAAACGAATTCATAGAGGACACAGCAGCACAAGACGCAGCAAGACAAACACAGCAGGGCATTTGGCCTAGTGGTATGATTCCCGCTTTGGGCGCGAGATGTCCCCAGTTCAATTCTCGGAATACCCCCAACAGTATTGTTTTTTTTCTGTCTATGGACTGAAAGATGGTTGAATCCTATTAAAAAAAAGAGCGAAAATACGAGAGATATGGCCTTCTTTCCTGCACGTCAACAACTCTCATGGTCCACCTTCATGGTTTCTAGGCTTTCAGTATTCACTTTTGGTCAGTTCTAGTAAGGGATCACAGTGCACAAAGCCTCCCACAAAATGCCATCTCTCAAAACGCCAACTCTCATCAGGAAACATGGAACTAGAGCCAAAGCTAAACCCTTTGGCTATTCCCTTTTGGTCAGTTCTAGTAAGGGATCACTGTGCACAAAGCCTCTCACAAAATGCCATCTCTCAAAATGCAAACTCTAATCAGGAAACATGAAACTATAGCAAAAGCTAAACCCTTTGACCAAAAGAATGTCGGTCACACAGGAACCAAAGACCACGAAACAATATCATGCACAGTAAATGACATGCATCACAACCAGCTTTGTTTTCAAGACATCAACTTCCACCCAAGATAAATACATACAACTAAGCCGATTTCTTGACAAGCTAAAGAGCTATTTCGGATTCTGCATTTGGTTAACGGCCAGGGGTAGGATACTCGCTTTGGGTGCGGGAGGTCCCGGATCACCAGAATGACCCATCCAGAAGAGGTAGGTACTATTTTCTCACTTGATCATTTTCCCAGATGCAAGGTGCGTGCTAAAACCCCATTTGGAGCGTGCAGAAGAATAGCAGACAAGGGCATTTGGTCTAGTGGTATGATTCTCGCTTTGGGTGCGAGAGGTCCCGAGTTCAATTCTCGGAATGCCCCAATTAAAATTGATTTTGCACAATCATCGAGAGATGTAAACCCTATAGAGAGGAAAGTGGCAATACATGGGGAGCAGCTTTGTTCTTTGTTTTGTTATTTATCTTTCTTTTTGGCTCTTGTCAAACAAGCATGTCCTGGCACATGGGCATTTTTAATTCAATTCAATTTAGGGATTAGTCACCAATCACAACCTCCCTCAGAAAGTCAACTGTCATTTGAAAATATAGAATGAGGGCCAAAGGAAGACAGTTTTACAGGCACACGAGGGCATTTGGTCTCGCTTTGGGTGCAAGAGGTCCCGAGTTCGATTTTCGGAAGGCCCTGTCTCAAGAATTTAGTTCTCTCTTTTTCCAGAATGTCTCATTTGAAGAGTCAGAAACCATTATGAATATATGAAGAAGACATCAAATCACTTCCCGCATATAAAAATACACCATGGAATGTAAACACACCAGTCAAAAAAAATTTCAATGAATAGAAAAGAAAGGACACCGACACCCAAAAAAGTCAACTGAATCGCAGCAGTGATGTCAGATCAGATTATCCCAACAAACTGCACCAAGCAGATAAATTGAGCCATACAATGCACAGATGTGAAGAAAGAAACAAACATGAAATTTAAAAGATAATCCATAGGAAAAAGTTAGCATGCAACCCGTGCCTGTTGTCAGTGGACAAAAAGAAGACCCACATTAGAAGTGGAAATCGGGGAGGGTAGGGGGGGGGGGGGTTTGGGGGTCCTCGGTTTATAAATTTGTGCGGCGCACACACTATTAAGACGTCATTTGCAGAGAGGGTAAAAGCCTCGTGACACTAGCACACACAAAAAAAAAAAAAAGCAACCGTTCAACAAAATTGGTTCAAAGAGTCGAAAGTTCGGTCGGAGATACACAGAAACATGTTGCCAGACAGAAACAGGTTCGGTCAAATAAAGGCAGCCGTTGAGGTGCCAATTCATTGACAAAATAACAGAACTCGAGCAGAATCTTTTGAGACCGTACAAACGAATTCATAGAGGACACATCAGCACAAGATGCAGCAAGACAAACACAGCAGGGCATTTGGTCTAGTGGTATGATTCTCGCTTTGGGTGCGAGAGGTCCCGAGTTCAATTCTCGGAATGCCCCCAACAGTATGGTTTTTTTCTGTCTATGGATTGCAAGATGGTTGAATCCTATTTTAAAAAAAAGTGAAAATACGAGAGATATGGCCTCCTTTCCTGCACGTCAACAACTCTCATGGTCCACCTTAATGCTTTATAGGCTTTCACTATTCCCTTTTGGTCAGTTCTAATAAGGGATCACTGTGCATAAAGCCTCCCACAAAGTACCATCTCTCAAAACGCCAACTCTCATCAGGAAACATGGAACTAGAGCGAAAGCTAAACCCTTTGGCTATTATCTTTTGGTCAGTTCAAGTAAGGGATCACTGTGCACAAAGCCTCTAACAAAATGCCATCTCTCAAAATGCAAACTCTCATCAGGAAACATAGAACTAGAGCAAAAGCTAAACCCTTTAACCAAAAGAATGTCGGTCACACAGGAACCGAAGACCACCAAACAATATCATGCACAGTAAATGACATGCATCACAGCCAGTTTTTTTTTCAAGTCATCATCTTCCACCCAAGATAAATACATACAACTAAGCCGATTTCTTGACAAGCTAAAGAGCTATTTCGGATTCGGAATTTGGTTTAGGGCCAGTGGTAGGATTCTCGCTTTGGGTGCGGGAGGTCCCGGATCACCAGAATGACCCATCCAGAAGATGTAGGTACTATTTTCTCACTTGATCATTTTCCCGGATGCAACGTGCGTGGTAAAACCCCATTTTGAGCGTGCAGAAGAACAGCAGACAAGGGCATTTGGTCTAGTGGTATGATTCTCGCTTTGGGTGCGAGAGGTCCCGAGTTCAATTCTCGGAATGCCCCCAACAGTATTGTTTTTTTCTGTCTATGGATTGCAAGATGGTTGAATCCTATTAAAAAAAAAAAAGTGAAAATACGAGAGATATGGCCTTCTTTCCTGCACGTCAACAACTCTCATGGTCCACCTTCATGGTTGTTGATAGGCTTTCACTATTCCCTTTTGGTCAGTTCTAGTAAGGGATCACTGTGCACAAAGCCTCCCACAAAATGACATCTCTCAAAACACCATCTCTCATCAGGAAACATAGAACTAGAGCGAAAGCTAAACCCTTTGACCAAAAGAATGTCGGTCACACATGAACCAAAGACCACAAAACAATATCATGCACAGTAAATGACATGCATCACAACCAGCTTTGTTTTCAAGTCATCATCTTCCACCCAAGATAAATACATACAACTAAGCCGACTTCTTGACAAGCTAAAGTGCTATTTCCGAGTCGGCATTTGGTCTAGGGCCAGGGGTAGGATTCTCGCTTTGCGTGCGGGAGGTCCCCGATCACCAGAATGACCCATCCAGAAGAGGTAAGTACTATTTTCTAACTTGATCATTTTCCCGGTTGCAACGTGCGTGGTAAAACCCCATTTTGAGCGTGCAGATGAACAGCAGACAAGGGCATTTGGTCTAGTGGAATGATTCTCGCTTTGGGTGCGAGAGGTCTCGAGTTCAATTCTCGGAATGCCCCAATCAAAATTGATTTTGCACAATCATCGAGAGATGTAAATCCTAGAGAGGAAAGTGGCAATACATGGGGAGCAGCTTTGTTCTTTGTTTTGTTATTTATCTTTCTTTTTGGCTCTTGTCAAACAAGCATGTCCTGGCACATGGGCATATTTAATTCTATTCTATTTAGGGATTAGTCACCAATCACAACCTCCTTCAGAAAGTCAACTGTCATCTGGAAACAAAGAATTAGGGCCAAAGGAAGACAGTTTTACAGGCACACGAGGGCATTTGGTCTAGTGGTATGATTCTCGCTTTGGCTGCGAGAGGTCACGAGTCGTTTTCAGAATGCCTCAGTGTCAAGAATTTAGATCTCCCTCCTTTCACAACCTCTCATTTGAAGAGTCAGAAACTATAATGTATATATCACGAATACATCAAATCATTTCCCGCATATAAAAATATAACATGGAACGTTATCACACTAGTCAAAAAAAAATAATGAATAGAAATGAAAGGAAACTGAACCCTAAAAAAGTCAACTGAATCGCAGCAGTGATGTCAGATCAGATTATCACAACTGACCTTACAATTTTCACATTGATCCAAATGACGTGATATTTAAGGACTGGTCTTTGCGCGGAATGTAAATAAGGTCAGCCTTGTACATTCATCCAAATGACGGTGAGATATTGAAGGAATGGTCTTCGTGCAGAATGTAAATAAGGTCAGCCTTGTGGTTAAGTCATTGGCTGTCTTCTTATTTCAAGAAAACATTCAGTAAAGATATCCGACATCAACAAAACACCATGACAACGACACAAGATCTGCTGTCCCACTTCTTTGCATGTCTCTTGTTGCTTTACAATTCGTAAGAGGAACCACCTGATCCCTCTTAAAACACAGGCACAAATGTGCAACACCCTCCAATAAAAATAAAAAAAAATAAAAAGAGCAAAACAGAAAGCCAAAGACTCAAAGCCTACCAGCAGACCTACACTTGTGCATATTTAGTTATTTACTGAAGGGGAACTTACTGACATGGTTGATTAACACAAAAATGCAAATAGTTGATCAAAAAAACCCTGTGCCCAACTAATTCTGGAACAAAAAAATACCTAAATATAAACTACTTCAGTGAGCCATACTGTCAAGAATCAACTTGCACACCAGTCCTCACACAAGTGGGGGAGCACTTCAAGGACACAAAATTTAGTCGTTTGATTACCATGAATGATCAAAGCTAGTACACTTCAAAAGTCCAAACCAATAACATCATATAAACAGTAAACGATATCATGGATCTTGCAGAATAAAATCAGCATGAAATGGTCACTGAAATGACTTGAGTAGAATAGAAACTGAAACAAAAATTTCCAGACGTTATACATCAAAAAGAATCAAGCAAGACCAGGAATAGCCATCGCACTGGCATCCCTTTCTAACCTAGACAATTTAGTCAGCAAAAAATATCAATGTTTCAGATACAGTTGACAAACATCACACTTAAGATATTAAAATACTAGTTAAGTAATAAGGAGAATTTGACACACCTTGTTTCCAAAGCCGATAATTTTGACGGCAATTTGTCAGAATCCACAACCCAACTCCCCGTGTTCTGGCAAATCAAAGAGCATTGTCTCTCCACCCTCAGAATCAGGCGAAGCAGACTTAATAATCCTGACGTAAACGTTCACGACCCCAAAAGAAACCCTAATTTCGACCTAAACCAAATCCAAAGTATGAGTATGCATGTAAGTGACCGAATCGATGATCCTGACGCAAAGAAGCAGTGACAGAATCCGGCGATAGGTATTCCAGGAAGATTGAGGCGGTTAGAGAGAAGGATTGAAGCACTGCCCTTGTTGAGTTGTGGAAGTTGTATTGCCGGAGATTACGTGCTCCGCCCACGATGTCATGGTTCGCGAAATGCGAAGTCAGGTAGTGGGTAGTGTCACCAATTCGCGCTTGCAGTTGCAGAGTACCCTATGACGTCATCAAGGGTAAACCCACTGCAGATTAACCGTGCAATAGTAAAAGGAGGAAATTCACTGCCTAGGATGACAACTGGGCAGGTTTAGGGCTATGACTGGACCTAGTAAATGTGTCTCTGAGTAAGTACAGGCCGAGTTAATATTTGGTTTATTAAATTTTGGGTTATCGACTATAAAGGATGGCCCAGGAAATCATTTTAGAGAGAAGGATTAGAGGGACAATGGAGTCCCAATTTATAATAAAAATGAGGCCCACGTCATTGAGTTGGCAATGATATTTTTTTTTTTTGCAGTGTTTTCCTAAAGATTGAAGAGGAGAATATCATTCTATCAACTGCCATTCTACATTAAGGACGGAGCCGCATGCTTTTTCAATATCAATAACCTTTTAACTGGTACAGCTATTATTTCTCGGATTCGATAACATCTTTTATAGCATTATCATATTTTATGACAAGCGTTTCTGGTTTTCTACAAGGTGTGAAGAGATGAATGACCTTGATATCTTGTCCTAAGATAATTGTGTCGTTCTTGGTGCCATGAGTGAAATCTTTGGCCTTGGTACTGGTACTGCTCATTAAGGTCCTTGTGTCGTCCTTGGTGTCTGGTTTTGATAGCTTGTCCTTGCGAGACATAATGTCCTTGACGACAGTTTCGCTCCTTAATAGGGGATGAACTTTCATGCCATTTTCCAAGGTTTTCTTGTTGCTTGGTTGCCTCAGCTAGAGACTTGTGACAATCATCAAGGTTGGCCTTGAGGTCTACTATTTCAGCTTTGAAAATGTCAACCCTGGAGGCAAGCCCTTCACATAATTTCTCCGATTTCTCATTGGACTCTTTCAGGCTTTTGTTGGTTTCTTTTAGTGACCTAATCTCATTTAAATGCTTGGTCTCCCGTCCTGCAAACTTTAAAAGGCATTTTCCCAAGTACGTTTTAGGATAAGTGAGGAGATCATCAAATGTTACCTCCCTTGATTCAACCTTGTCACTGTCCAGATAGTCACCATTGGCTGCACCAACTTCCTCTGTGTCGTTGGTGTTTTTTCTCATGATGCAATAATTAGTAGTTTCCTCATCATCACTCCAAGTGGCCATCAAGGCCATGTGATTTCTCTTTTCTTTGTTCTTTCTGTGGTAGGACAGTCCTTGATCAAGTGATCTGGGTCACCACAAAAAAAAAAAAAAAAACAAGAGAGTGAGTTAGTTCTATTATTTGATGAGTCGTTACCTCTTTGGTTGATATGTTTGGATGAAAGTCCTCTGGAGGTATGACTTTTCTTGCACGGTTTCTTGAATTCCTTGGCCATCAAGGCCAAGATCCGGTCCTTATCACTGTCGTTAGGACCATAGGTGTCTTTATGGGCTACTTCTTCTTTTTCATTTCGCTCTTCCTGGAGACGTAATTCGTGAGCAAGAAGTTTTCCAATGAGGTCATCTAATTGGAGAGTTTCCATATCGTGAACTTCCTCTATTACAGTGACCTTTGATTCTCATTTCTTTCTTGGAAGACATCTGAGGACCTTGTGAACTTTTTCTTCATTGGAGTAGGTTTTCCCAAAGGACTTGAGAATATTGACTATGACAGTGAATCGTTTGTACATGTCCTTGATGGATTCTCCATTCTTCATTTCGAAGGTTTCATAGTGCTTGACATAATTATCAAGCCTTATTTTTTGAACTTGGCTCGTTCCTTCATATGTGGTCACTAAGGTGTCCTACACCTGTTTAGCTGTATCACTACCAGAGACAAATTCAAACTCATTAGAATCAAGTCCACAGTAAAGGATATGCAAAACTTTAACATTTTTATTCGCCTTTTCTGCTTCTTTGGCAGTATATTTGGATCTATCTTTGGGTTTCGTGATTTCTCTTTCTGTGGTCATGGGGACAAAGTCTCCCTTCTCAATTCTGTCTCAAAGGTCATAGTCTTGATCCATGATGAATGTCTTCATACGCTTCTTCCAATGTGCAAAGTTTGATCCTCTAAAAAATGGGGGACTGTTTAAGCAACGCCCTTGCCCTATGTCACCATCTTCGATCGCAGCCATGATCTTTTCCACAGAGCGGTTAGTCTCTTCTTGAGTGGACCTGCTCTGATACCAATTGAAAGAACCCTAGAGGGGGGGTGAATAGGGTTATGAAAATTTCTACACAAATAATCACTAGTAAAGGACGTTAGGTTCTTAATCTAGTTAGATTAAGATTCAATATAATGCAGAAGTATGATAAAGGACAATAAACATAAACTAAATAACTTCCTTTACTATACTGAAACATAATGAAGCAGAGGAACCTAAAGTGAATGTCCTTAGGTTGTACACAGAACCAAGCGCCTTGCAGAGGACGCTTCTAGTTTTCTGGAAAACACCCACCAAACTCAACTTTGGTGTAAACACTTGATCGATCCTAACTCCTTCTAGGAATCGATTACAGGAGTATCAACCAAATCCTGAATCCGTTAAGGAATCAATTACACTCAACCTCAATCTCACTCAAACTCGGTTTTCTCACTCAAAAGAAAACTCAATCAAAACGAAGAACACTCTTCTTGTTTTGAACACCCGATTTCTTCCGTTGAATCGTTGATCTCTTCCATCCTTGAGGTCTTCTATTTATGTTGCTTTCAGTCGTATAGAGCCGTTGAAGGGCTGGCTTCATCAGATACTTTCCTTCCTTCCAGTTTGATAACTTCCTTAATCGGCAGCTTCCTTCTTTACTTTGATTATGGAAATCTTCAATCATATCTTTCTCTAAGTTCTTGATTAATTGTTTCCTGAAATAAGAAAGGTTACAATTAATTAATCTGGTTAGAAAAAGGATAGAATAAGATGTAAATCTTTCCAGAATATACTCCTTAAACTTCCCTGATATTTTGCTCCTTTTATCTTTCACGACAAAGCTTCTCGTCTGGGGTGAACGTCCTTGTGATGCTGTGAGTAGACGTCCTTATGATGCCCCAGGTGAATGTCCTTCTGCCTGTTTTGAGATTTCTTTCCTTGCGCATCATATCTTTTCTAGCTATTCGAATTTTGGCTTTCATTCAAAACTGATTTAGTGTCAAGGTCCTTGAGCCTGAGTCCATCAATGTCCTTGAGGGGTTCTAACACACTATATGGTCCTATTGCTCGGTGTTGAACAGTCGAGTGGTCCAAGATTTGTGGGTTAATCTTTGGTTATTTCTTTGGAACAGGATAGCATAATAGATGAGAGATAGATGGTCAACAAATGTCTAGTTTTGAACTAGTTTAGGCCATAGTCTATGCTAACAATAACGTACGACAAAATTCTGAATTTGATCATAGAAGTTGAGATAACTGTGAGCAAAAATATTTCACGTAAGTGGAAACTGTGGTTCATGGGCCATGCTTGTCACTTGTAGTTTACCTAGAGCTGGCAAAAGTTTGGTTGACCTAAATAACCGTTGATTTTTCATCCAAGCTTTGATAGACCGACTTAACTGAAAATTCAGACACAATATAGATTTAGCTCTGTTCGAATGTCCAACTTATCAGAAAAATCAGGCAAAACAGACGTCAATTTTTCATCCAATAACATCAATCAAATGGGCCATGCTTGTAAAGCTTACTGGTGATTATTCTGTTATAGCTGCTTAACATTGTGTCTTTTCATTTGTTCATTGCAGTGTCGTTATCGGCATTTGTATTCACACTAAACCTTCCAGACTTCGGTCCTAGAACCGCTCTTCCTCTAAGGTTTCTAGTCGGCCTCGTCGTCCTTGTTCTTGGCTTGCTTTCGTATGCTTAGAGGGCGGCAATGGTTTCGGCAAGTGCAACCACTTGAATGAATGGTTGATGGGGTGAATTGAAGTGGTGCACTTGGAAATAAATAGTTTCAGGAATGTTAATGTTATTGTAGTAATTCACATCACATGTAGTTTGTAGAAAAATGGTGTTTGTTTTAGTGAAGAGAGGTGGTGATAAATAGTATTGCAGCATTATGTGTCCCTTCAAATTGAGGGGTAGTTACTAGTTATTGGCTAGTTGCCAATAAAAACAAAAAGAAAAAAACTATTAGAAATTCATTCATGAGAAGGATGTGTGTTTTTCAATACATATTACATGCATACACCTCGAGTACGTGTTTCAGGGTATTTATAATGAACAATCATAATAATAAGGGTGAACAATCGCAGTATCTGGAGCATATGCTCCAAGCGCATGTTATAAATTGCCAATACAATGTACTATGGGGGTGTTGGATAATAATGCACTGAACTTTTTTCTTGGACAATAATATACTATACTCTGGGGGGAGCTGGACAATAATGCACCTGAAACGATTTTGGCGGTGGCTAACTCGGTGACAGTCCTACGTGGGGAGTTCAGGAACAAATAAATTAAAATCTTTACTAAAATAATATTATATGATGCATTGTCAGCAAGTGCAAACGATATTTAATTATTTTTTTCAAAAATAACACTCCATTACTCCATATTTCGCTAACGTAAACGGTGTTTTTTAATTTGTTTACAAAAAATAGAATTCATTTGTTTATTTGGACTTGCTTACATGGCATTAATTTAGTAAATATTTTAATATGTTTTGCTCCTAAATCTACCATGCAAGGTCATCACCGAGTTAGCCACTAACGGAATTGTTTCAAGTGTATTTTTTGGGTTTTGTGGCCCAGTGGATCCTCGGTGGGGTCCAGAACGAGAGAAGAATCAGCAATAGAGAGGAGACGCTGCAGCATCAAAAACAACGCTACTAGCACCTTTGTTCATGAGACTCTACCTGGGGGGGGGGGGGGGATTTTCGACGCCACCAGGGGGTCTTACCCACCACCAGCGTGCCTTGCATAAGAAACACTGCCAGCGGGGGGACAGACGATCCCAAGGTCTGGTCCCTATATTTTTTTCTTTTGCGGCGGCGACTTCGTTTATCATTGTTATTTTTAGGTTATTGTATTTTAACCTAGTTTCCTTCTCTCATTATTAGTATAAATACTATACTTGTATCTCCACCTAAACTACACCAGAAGACACCAGAGCAAGGGAGAAAATATTGAGAGGGAAAAATGTCTCACTAATATTTTCGATCCCAAGTGAATCCCGAGAGAGAAAGATTGACAGTTGTGAGGGAGAGACATTCGTGTTGTAATCTCCTTTGTTGTGGATCGCATCACACCCTGTGATAGTGATCAGGTTGTACTCCTCCTTTCTCATAGTGGATTGTTTTCTGGTTGTCGCTATCCGTGGGTTTTCTCCGAGTTCTTCGGTTTCCCACGTAAACCTTGTGGTTGTATTCATTTATTGCGCTTACTTATTTTGTTTCTGAATTTTGTCGTAATTCCTGTCATCTCAAATTTATTTTGCTTCCGCTGTTACCTTGCTATATATTTTCTCTAACAAGTGATATTAGAGCAAGGGGGAGATGACTTCAATCACGAAGTGCGAAATTCCAAAATTCGAGGGAAGAGGGAGACTGTAGTTGAAGGCGATCCTTGATTCAGCATGGTGTAAGGGATGTTGAGTATCCCTATACGGAGAATGATGTAATGATGAGCGACGAGAACTTCAAAAAGGGTTAAAGAAAGAGAACCAGGGCAGTTTGAGTTCAAGGTGGAGTACGTTGCTGCTTAAACAATTCAGGTTGATGAGCCTGATGTTCCTCATGTGGAGGAAGAATCGTGCATGGCAAGGGATCGTCCCAAGAGGGAGATCAGGAGACCCCCACAGTATACTGAAGATTGGGTGCACAAGAAGAGTCATGTAGAGAGTGACTGTTGGAGAAATCAGAAAGACCAAGAGCAGGGTAGTAAGGATAACTGTACCAAAACTGGTACAACAAACTGTGTTGAGGTTAACAGTTGCAGTTACGAAACAGAAGATGGTGTCCCAAAAGCGCGCAGGGGTTCCATGGTTTGGATGAAGAGAGTCAAGCAGGGCAGCCTATACACCCTACAGGGGTCTACAGTGACGAGAACTGCAAAGGCAGTCTTAAACAACACAAGTGGTCTCAAATAGGCATCCAGACAGCGGTATGTGATGTTTACCGCTTGAGTGCCCTCCAGGGCTACGCCTTGTGGAGGAGTGTGTTGATAGCGACAGTCAAGATGTTTAGCTAGACCAATGGCTCGGATCATGGTCCAAGGTGGAGTTGGGTTTTTTGGCCCATTGGATCCTCGGTGGGGTCTAGAACGAGAGAAGAATCGGCAATAGAGAGGATACGCTGTCAGTGTCAAAAACAACGCTACTAGCGCCTTTGTTCATGAGGCGCTACCGGGGGGGATTTTCGATGCCACCAGGGGGTCTTACCCACCACCAGTGTGCCTTGCATAAGAAACACTGCCAGCGGGGGGACAGACGCTCCCAGCGTATGGTCCCGGTATTTGTTTCTTTTGCGGCGACTGTTTCGTTTGTCTTTGTTATTTTTAGGTTATTGTATTTTAACCTAGTTTCCTACTCTCTTTATTAGTATAAATACTATACTTGTATCTCCACCTAAACTACACCAAAAGACACCAGAGCAAGGGAGAAAATGTTGAGAGGGAAAAAGGTCTCACCAATATTTTCGATCCCAAGTGAATCCCGAGAGAGAAAGATTGAGAGTTGTGAGGGAGAGACATTCGTGTTGTAATCTCCTTTATTGTGGATCGCATCACACCCTATGATTGTGATCGTGTTGTACTTAGGGTTGTTCATCGGTCCAGATCGACCGAATCGGATGAATCAAGATCGAACTATAATCGGGCGGATCGAGGATCGGACCGATGAAAAAAATTCGGTCCGGGTCTGGATCGACCGTAATAGACCGAATTAGGGGCAGTCTGCTATCATTTTTTGTGTGAACTAAACCTGTACAAATAGTTTAACATACAAACTAATACTTAATTCGAAAATTTTGCGGGACTTTTTGAAAAAGTTCAATACTTTAATAAGTCCTTACATAATCATTAATAAGTTGATGACAATTCAAATCACAACGTACACAAATACATAATAATAAAACTAGAAAGTAACGAGCAAGTTCTTGGCGTAGTCTTCACTCTTGAGTCTTAGCATCCTGCAATCTTGGCATCTAGTCTTGGCATACATGAACATGAGTACATAAATACATGATTTGCTTGAATGTTGATGCCTTGATGTCCACTCCTTGCATAGTCAAAGTTCAAATTAGTCATTAAACAGTTGAAAAAATATATTATTGGCAAACATAATGATGAATTGATAATTAAGCCGATGTAATAAATAATAAAATTACCTTAAGCAACCGTCAACTTGTCAATAACATCTATCACACTATCCTTCTCACTAATGCTAGCAACATCTAAATTACATTATTAGAATAAAAACAAAAGATCAAATATTAGAATATGCAAACAGATTAATATCATAATAATGAAAGAACTCAAAGAAGTATCATCATAAACTCATAATTTCACAACAATAACCTTCAAAGTTAAAAAATTACCTTTCTCCACGTCTTCTAGATCGTGCAAGGTCTCATCAACATCTTTGATCCTACTACTTGGCCTAAGCCAATCTTGAGCACATATGAGGGCTTGGACCATCCTACATACAAGTCGCAACTATAATAAAACAAAAATCAATCACTTAGTAAAGTTAATACAAATATTAAAGTTACATAATATCTAAAACGTAAACAAAATAATCTTTGGAGATAAACTTGTCTTAAATGAGTCCAGATGGCGTCCTCCGACACTAAATGCAGACTCTGATGCAACTGTCGAGACGGGCATAGATAGAATATCATGAGCCATACTAGCAACAACAGGATATCTAAGTCCATGTAGTTTCCAACATCCTAAAACATCATTGTTGGCTAATATATCTTCAGGTGCTTCATTTAAGTACTTTTGCAAGTAAGTCCTTGACCCACCATCCTTCTTTCGATCCCTCAACAACTCACCAAAATGGAATCACCTCCCATAGTTGGAGTACTTGAGCCACTTACATTCGAATTGTCCGTTGACAGGGCCGCAAGCGCACGATGTAAATAGTAGGCTAGCACGTCAAGATCGATCCCACAGGGACTCAATTAGCAGCACAGAAAACTAATCTCTATTGTGATTGCTAAGCTAATCAGGTTTTGGTTTTGGAAGATTTTAGAAAACTAATTAAACTAATAGAGCAGGGAAAAATAAATCAAAGGTTCTAATCAATAGAGAAAGACTTCTAGGGAGATGCTAACCTAACAACGAGTTCAATTACTAAAATCTAACCTGCACAATCATACATTCAAGAATGAACACCTCTGAATTCTATCGCCCTTTCGATGCTAAATAGAATTATTCTAAACAACCTAATCAACAACTTTCGTGTGGTTTTTAGGTTAAACAGAATTGAAGGTCTCAAAAAGTCAGGTTATCTAATGATTCCCTAGTTCACTACTCCTTTTTCAACTTTCGCAAACCTAGGTAGACAGGTTGGTAGTCAGATTACCCTAATTAGCCTTTTAGTACTTCTTAGGTTAATCTCTAACTCATGAGTATTCGAGGGCTCAAAGAACACACATGAACATGAAAAACACAACCTTCTATTGATTCATAACAAGAATTCATGCACAAACTAATAATATTAAATCAAACTACATTGTTTCGGGTTGCAAAACCCTAGAATTCAAAGAAACTATTTGAAAGAACCCTAGAGGGGGGGGGGTGAATAGGGTTATGAATTTTTCTGCACTAAAGATCACAGAACAAAGGACGTTAATACCTTAATCTTTTCAGATTAAGGTTCAAAATAGTTTAGTAATAACAATCAAATAAAGGACAATAGATATCAACCGAATAACCTCCTTTATTGAGATGAAACTGTTTGTAACGGAAGTGACCTAAGGTAAATGTCCTTAGGTTCACTTAGAACCAAGCGTCTTGCTAAGGACGCTTCTTATTTGTTGAAAGATGAACACCCACCAAAGCCTTCGTTTGGTGTTAACACTATTCAAATCCTAAGTCCGTCTAGGATTTGATTACAAGAGTCTAACACAGTTCTAGATCCGTTAAGAACTTGAAAGCACTCTTGACAAGAAATCTCACATACAAAATCACTCAAATAAAAACACAAATCTGTTTGATACACCCTATTTCATCCGTGGAATAGTTGATCTTCCTTGAGCAAGGTGTCTTCTATTTATGCATCTTCCAGACGCAATAGAGCCGTTGCAATTTTGGATTCCTTCCTTCTTTGTGTTGGATGATAACTTCCTTAATTGATGTTTCCTTCTTGGTCTTGATTCAGAATATCTCCACTTCAATCTTTTCTTCTATTTCCGATTAGGTGTTTCCTGAAATAGAGAGATCAATTTGTCATTCTTAATTAAAAAAACAGCCGGCTAAGAATTTCAGAGAATCAATTGAGAGATACTTCCCTAATTTGGTTTTTGCTCTTCTTTGGTCTTTCACTTCAAAATATATTCCCTTGCTGTTGTTGGCCATGACGTTTGAATAAACGTCCTTGATCCGTCCTTGATCCTGCATAGGTCAATGTCCTTTGCACATAGGAGGATCTTTCAATCTCCCCCTTTTTGAGTGAAAGACAAAACTCGATGGCAGTGATTTTAAGCAAAAACAGTATATGCAGCATGTAGAGAGTTTAGCTAGAAAAACATGCATATTAGTAGATAGTAGTTTTTAATTACAAACCCAAAATAGAATTCAACAGAGCAAGCAAAAGAAGTAGTTCATCTCCCCCTTTTTGGCTTTCACCAGAAAGGAAACAGGAGGCATGTTTGGCACAAAAGTTTTTTAAAATTAAAAAAACTTCAAGGAAGGGGGACATGGGGATTGTGTGCATCAGGAGTGGGGTTGGGGTCAGCAACAGGAGAAGTGCATGGAGTGGCGTAAATGGTTGGAGGAGGCGGCAGGGATGAGATGACATCTTTGAGAGAGGTGATGGCAGAGTAGAGAGATACATGCACATTCTGAAGGCCTTGGATTTCTTGGTGGAGGGTGAGGACTTCACTCCTGAGGTTGGAGACTTGGATCTGCAGACTGTCCTGAACGTCCTTGGCAGCGGCAGTAGAGGAACTCTCATGAGCAGCCTTTATCTCATCTGAATGAAGCCAAGTCCCGTCTTCTTGCTGTTGATAGCCCATACTCTTGAGAAGAGGAATGCCAATGTTTGAGACATGGACAGGGACTCGTTCTGAGGCAGGTAAAGGGACCACATAGGCAAGAAAGACCTTGTTGAGAAGGTTGCAGTAAGGCAAAGGGCCAGATGTGGAGGATGCTGCCCGGATGAGGTTGGTGATAACAATGTCACCTATCTCAGGGTGTCGGTCATTCAGGATGTTCAGAAGGAAGTAGGCGCAAGCTTCATTTAGAGTTTCTTTGTTTGAGCCACGGGGTAAGATTGTGCGAAAAATGGTATAGTACAGAAAGCGAGCCTTAGAAGTCAAGGCAGTGTATTGAGTATTTTTGGTTTCGGAGGGACGACCATACAGTTTCAAAAGTTCTTGCTTTGGGTCAGAGGGTAAAGGGAGAGGAGATTTGGCTATGCTGGGAGAGAGATTCAGAATTTTTTCAACGAGATTTGCAGAGAGAAAGATGTCAATACCTCAGACTTTCGAGTGAAGAGAAGTTCTTCCCGGATTGACCACAAGATTGGCAAAAAATTGGTGACAAGGGATGGGTAGACACCTTGATCACAGTTGAAGAACGATTGACAGCCGATGTCTTTTAGGGTCGAAAAGGAGGGAAAGGCTTCAATGAGGGAGTCTAAGTCGACAGTATCACAGCACAGCAGTGGTCGTTTTGAAAAAAGTTTCAGGCGTTGGGAAGGTGTGAGTTGAAGAGTGGAGGTGGAGGATGGTGGAACCGGAAGTGCATCAGATGAGGAACTGTGAGAGTTGGTGGAGTCGGGGGGAATGGGGGAGGATTTACTGGATCGAGTTCGTTTGGCAACCCCATAGGAGGTTGTTTGTTTGATGGCAGGTCGCTTTCCCATGGTGAAAAGTGAAGATATGGAGGGATGAGAGGGATAGAGAAGGTTAGTGGGGATGGATGAGTGAAAAAGTGTGAGGAGTGGGGTCGGTTAAAATAGGAGGTGGAAAGGGCAGAGGGGGAAGGTCGGATATGGGGAAGGAAAAAAAGGAATGATGAGGGAGTACGGTTACCGATAAAAGGAAAGAGGGGGGATTGAGTGTGACAGTTGGGAGTTTTTATTGTGATTTGATGGAGTAATTAAGAGGTTTCAAAATCCATAAGAGGGAAAGTGGAGGACGGATGAAAAGGATAGAGAGAAGTAGTTATAGAAAGAGGAAATAACTTCCAAAAAACAGACAAGGATTGTTTGGAAAGAAAAAAATTGAAAAGGGAAGGGGAGAAGTAGATAAAGAAAGGAGAGATAAACTTCCAAAAAATAAGCGGGGATTATTTGGAAAGAAAAAAATTTGAAAATATCAGTTACCCAGAGCAGTTATAGAGTGAACTGTCCGTATAACTGTTTGCCAGGAATTTATATGAGAATGCTCAATGTGGTTCCAGGACAAGAGTGTCAAGGTCCTTTATGAGCAAGAGGATTTTAGAGGACATACCTGGTGGGTGAGGTCCTTTGGCTCCCCCTAGACAGATGAGCCCTGACTCCCCCTCAACTAGGCACTCGGTTGAAGCATGCCAAGCTCCCTTCTGTTCGTGATCAACTGCTCAGTGGGAAGGGGCTTGGTGAAGATGTCGGCCAGTTGTTGATGTGTGGGTACAAAGTCCATAGTGATATGGCCCTTGTCCACATGATCTCTGATAAAATGATGTCGTACTTCAATATGCTTGGTGCGGGAGTGCTGAACTGGATTTTTGGTAATTTGAATTGCACTTTGATTATCACATTTGATTGGAGTGCTTGAAGTTTCGATGCCAAGGTCCTTTATCTGTTGCTTGATCCACAGGAGTTATGCACAATAAGCACCAGCAACAATGCACTCAGCTTCTGCTGTGGAGAGGGCAACAACATTTTGCTTCTTTGATTGCCAGGATATGAGTGATAGACCTAGCATTTGACATCCTCCTGAAGTGCTTTTTCGATCTGTTCTTGATCCACCAAAATCGTCGTCTGAGTATCCAACAAGATGAAGGTGGTTGTTGCTAGGATACCATAGCCCAAGGTCCTTTGTGCCTGCAAGATATCTCAGGATCCTTTTGACAACAATCAAGTGAGATTCCTTGGGGGCACTTTGAAAACGTGCACACACACACACACACTAAACATAATGTCTGGGCGACTAGCAGTTAGATAGAGAAGAGATCCAATCATACCTCGGTATTGTTTGTCAGAAATGGCCTTACCGTTTTGATCATGATCAAGCTTTATGGTGGAGGACATTGGAGTGCTACAGTGCTTGACATTTTCAAGCCCATATTTCTTTAGGAGTTCTTTGACATACTTACTCTGATTGATGAAGATGCCATCTTCATGCTGCTTGATTTGCAGGCCAAGGAAGAATCTAAGTTCTCCCACAAGGCTCATTTCAAATTCCTTGCTCATAAGATCAGAGAAGTCCTTTACTAGGATTTCATTAGTAGCACCAAAAATAATGTAATCTACATAAACTTAAATAATAGTGGAGTCCTGACCTGAGGTTTTGATGAACAGTGTTCTGTCTATGAGACCTCTTGTGAATCCATTTCTTAGAAGAAAGGAGCTTAGTCTCTCATACCAAGCCCTGGGAGCTTGTTTTAGCCCGTAAAGGGCCTTCTGAAGTCTAAAGACATGAGTATCTGGATTTTGTTGTTCAAATCCTGGAGGTTGTTCCACATAGACTTCTTCCTTTAGATATCCATTGAGGAAGGCACTTTTTACATCCATTTGATATAGCTTCATGTGAGTTGATGCAGCGTAGGCAAGGAGTATCCGAATGGCCTCTAGTCTTGCTACTGGTGCGAAGGTTTCTTCATAGTCAATGCCTTCTTCTTGGTTGTACCCTTTGGCAACTAGCCTTGCCTTGTTTCTTGTGACAGTGCCATGTTCATCTAATTTGTTGCGGTAGACCCATTTTACACCAATGACTGGATGGTGTTCTGGTCTTAGGACAAGCTTCCATACTTTGTTGTGCTCGAATTGGTTTAATTCTTCTTGCATATCTAGGATCTAGTTGTTGTCCTTTAGCGCTTCTTCAGGTCCTTTAGGTTCAATATGAGAAACAAATGCATGAAAGGCACAAAAGTTTCTAAGAGAGGATCGAGTTCTAATACCTGTTTCCAGACCTGAAAGGAGATTGTCAGTTGGATGAGCAGGTTTGAACCTGAAGGTCCTTGATGACTCCTCGGTGTTCTGCTGTGCAATATCAGCCATTTGAGGAGTTTATGTCAGTGAAGGTCCTTGTCCTTCACTTGAGGAAGGTTCTTGTCCTTCATTTGCAAAAGGTTCTTGTTCTTTATCATGTGGAGGTCCTTGAGCTTCATGTTCCTCATGTTCTGAAGTTGATTGCATGGTGTCATCAGGAGGAGGTTCTTCATTTTGTTGCAGAGGACCTTGATGAAATATACGAGGGGTGTCCTCGTCATCATCTTGAAGAATCTGGAATTTGATGGAGGACCTTTCTAATGAAAAGGTGGAAGTTTCATCGAAGACAACATGAATTGATTCTTCCACCTTTTTGGATGCTTTAATGTAGACTCTGTAGGCCTTGCTAGATAAGGAATATCCTACCAGAATTCCTTCTTCACTTCTTGACTCAAATTTGCTTAAGGCCTTCTTGCCATTGTTATGAACGAAGCATTTGCATCCAATGGCCTTGAGGTGAGCTACATTTGGTGTTTTACCCTTGAATAGCTCATAGGGTGTCTTCTTCAGGAAGGATCTTATGGTACATCTGTTGAGAATATAATTTGAAGCATTAATAATTTCAGCCCAAAGAAAAAGGGTTAGATTGTTCTCACATATGATTGTTCTGGCTATGTTTTCCAGTGTGCGGTTCTTTCGTTCAACCACACCATTCTGTTGTGGTGTCCTTGGGGCAGAGAAATTATGTGTAACCCCTTCTTGATCACAGAAATTTCCAAATTGATCTCGATTATCAAACTCTTTTCCATGATCTGTTCTTATGGACACCAGACTGAGTCATGTAAGGACCTTGAGTTGCCTGTATAGTTTCTCAAACTCTGGGTAAGCCTCTGTCTTATCCTTCAAAAATAAAACCCAGGTAAATCTAGAATAATCATCAACAATGACTAGTATATATGAACGTCCTCCTAGACTTTTGTATGGAACTGGTTCACAGAGGTCCATATGCAACAGTTCTAAACATCTAGAGGTGGTTACTTGAGATATAGGTTTGAAGGAGGTTCTGGTCTGTTTGCCTCTAGTACATGCATCACATACTTTGTCACAAATGAAATTTTGAGATGGTAGTCCTCTAACCAAGCCTAGGTGTTTTAGCTTTTGAAGGGTTTTCATGTTCATATGTCCCAATCTACGATGCCATAACCAGATTTCATCTGATGTAACTCTAAGACAGGTGAGGTCCTTTGTCATATGATCACTGAGGTCAATAACATACACGTTGTTCATCCGATGACCTCTAAGGACTATTTCATGAGATTCTTTTTCTACGACGCATGAGTTCTTATTGAACCAAACTTTATAACCTCTATCACAAAACTGAGAAATACTTAAAAGATTATACTCTAAACCTTCTACATAATATACATCGTTTATACAGTTGACTGAATCCTTACCGACCTTGTCGACTCCAAGGATCTTCCCTTAGCTTTTGTCTCCAAACGTTACCTTCCCACTTCTGATGTCCTTGAGTTCTCTGAATTTGGTTGGATCTCCAGTCATGTGTCTCGAGCATCCGTTGTCCAAATACCAGAGGTCGTTGTGAGCCCTGAGACATACCTGCACTGAAGGACATTATACCTTTCTTTGGACCAGGAGGTTTATGAAAAGTTTCTTTGTTTGGGGGAACAGGTTTGTTGTTTGGCTTCTTTGGAACCCACTTTGCTTTGGTTCTTGGTTTTGGTATAGGTGTGGGTTTATGAGGGGGTAAGGTTTCTGGTTTGGTTCTGGGTGAACCAGGTTTATCTGTAGAGGTTTTCTTCTCAGGATTTATGGTAGAATGAACTTGGTCTATTTCTTGATTGAGAATGGAATTCAACTCTTTTCGGTTCTGTATCATTTCATTTCTCATGCTGACATTATCAGAGGTAAGGTTTTTGATTATCTCCAATTGAGTTTCTATGGTTTTGGAGTTTGTTTCAGCAATTCTAGTGAGATATTGTACTTTGTCGGTGAGGGTTGCAATGTAATCAAGCAGATTGAGCAATCTTGGTTTCAAGTTATGTAGAGGACATTTCAGAAAGAGATTTGTAAATACCTCATCATCGTCATCCGTCTCTGTTTCATCTGCTTGTGTTTCTGTAAGGTCCTTTGCCATGAGACAAAGATTTGCGATTTCCTCGGACTCACTTTCACTTTCACTGCCTTCACTTTCACTCCATGTGGCAACCATGGCTTTGCTGCTCAATCTTTTTCCTCTGAAATCGCTTTGTTCCTTAACTTTCTTCACGTGAGGACATTCCCTAACCAAGTGATCTGTTGCACCACTAGCGAAGCATTTATATTCATTATCATCCTTGGTTTGAATTTTACCTTTGGGTGAAGGTCGTTTGGAGGATGATTCTCTTAGATAGCAATGGAATCTGGGATTCTTTCTGTATAGTCGTCTGAAACCTTTAGCTAACATGGCCATGGTTTCTTCATCATCATCCTCTAATTCTTCTTCTGGTTCCTTGGTGCTTTTGAGGGCAATGTCCTTGGTCTGACTGCCTTCAGACAGTCGTATCTCATGTGCAAGAAGTTTGCCAATCAGCTCTTCAATTTTCAAGGTCTCTAGATCTTGGGCTTCTTCTATTGCCATTACTTTTGGTCCCCACTTGTGCCTAGGAAGACACTGAAGGACCTTGTTCACTTGTTCTTCATTGGAATAGGATTTTCCGAGGGACTTGAGATGGTTGATGATTGCACTGAATCTTTTGAACATTGACTCAAAGGACTCATTTTCTTCCATCTTGAAGCCTTCATACTTTTGAACTAGTATGTTGACCTTGGTCTTCTTTACTTGGTTTGTTCCTTCATAGGTTGTGACCAAGTAGTTCCATATCTGCTGAGCTGTATCAAAATTAGACACTCTTTCAAATTCATTAGAGTTAAGACTACAAATTAAAATATAATGTGCATGAGTATTTTTCTTTGCTCGCTCTTTTTCTTCAGCTGAATACTCAGATCTTGGTTTATCACTTGTTGTTCCATCTTCAGCAGTCGTCTGGGGAGTAGGATAATTTCTTTTGGTGACTACATCCCAAATGTCCTCATCTTGATTTCTCAAGAAGATCTCCATTTGGCGCTTCCAAATTCTGTAGTTGTCACCTGTCAGTAAAGGTGATCTGTTCCATGAACGTCCTTGACTTAAGTCTCCCATGTTGTGATCTCCCATGTTCTTTGCCACAGAGCGATTAGTCTCTGAATTTTCAGTGGAC
The DNA here is from genome assembly GCA_029582165.1 of Portulaca oleracea. Lineage (NCBI taxonomy): Eukaryota > Viridiplantae > Streptophyta > Magnoliopsida > Caryophyllales > Portulacaceae > Portulaca > Portulaca oleracea. The sequence continues at coordinate 18,543,987 of CM055882.1, read as the reverse complement.
CAGGCTCTGATACCATTTGAAAGAACCCTAGAGGGGGGTGAATAGGGTTATGAATTTTTCTGCACTAAAGATCACAGGACAAAGAACGTTAATACCTTAATCTTTTCAGATTAAGGTTCAAAACAGTTTAGTAATAACAATCAAATAAAGGACAATAGATATCAACTGAATAACCTCCTTTATTGAGATGAAACTGTTTGTAACGGAAGTGACCTAAGGTAAACGTCCTTAGGTTCACTTAGAACCAAGCGCCTTGCTAAGGACGCTTCTTATTTGTTGAAAGATGAACACCCACCAAAGCCTTCGTTTACTATCAAATCCTAAGTCCGTCTAGGATTTGATTACAAGAGTCTAACACAGTTCTAGATCCGTTAAGAACTTGAAAGCACTCTTTACAAGAAATCTCACATACAAAATCACTCAAACAAAAACACAAATCTGTTTGATACACCCTATTTCATCCGTAGAATAGTTGATCTTCCTTGAGCAAGGTGTCTTCTATTTATGCATCTTCCAGACGCAATAGAGCCGTTGCAATTTTGGATTCCTTCCTTCTTTGTGTTGGATGATAACTTCCTTAATTGATGTTTCCTTCTTGGTCTTGATTCAGCATATCTCCACTTCAATCTTTTCTTCTATTTCCTTGATTAGGTGTTTCGTGAAATAGAGAGATCAATTTGACAATCTTAATTAAAAAAACAACCGGCTAAGAATTTAAGAGAATCAATTGAGAGATACTTCCCTAATTTGGTTTTTGCTCTTCTTTGGTCTTTCACTTCAAAATATATTCCCTTGCAGTGGTTGGCCATGACGTTTGAATAAACGTCCTTGATCCGTCCTTGATCCTGCATAGGCCAATGTCCTTTGCACATAGGAGGATCTTTCACTACTCACTCATATTCAATGAAAACACGAAACAAGTTCAAAACATCATGATTAATTCTCAAGACAAAGACAGAAATCGAAAATAAATATAATTGCGAAAAATACAACCGTCGTGTCTTTCGATCTCGGGGTGGAGTCTTCGTCGCGAACGTCGATAATTTCTTCCCGATTCTTGATCTTCGTCCTCTTTAATAAATCTTGCCTTTGGTCTTGATTAATGAGGAGGAGTAGATGAATAATATTCAAAAATAGAATGAATGATGGATGATAAAGAATAAAAACTGCTGCCTTTACTTGCTACACACGACCTAATTTCACGCAAAGGACAGTCGCCACGGACCGTGGCTGCCACCACGGGCTGCCCGTGGTGTGCAGTGTCCCACTTCTTTCTTGTTTCCTTCACCAAAATGAGTTGGACACAAGGAGCTGAACCGCCACGGATCGTGGCCACCACCACGGGCTGCCCGTGGTGGCTGCTGCCCGACCATTCCTTGCTCCTTTCCATCCCAAATTTGTACCACGGTTTGGGTTTGATATGTAGAGGTCCGTGGTGTATTCACTCTTGCCTGAAGTTGAGAGAAAGTTGGTGTTTTGGCCTCAAAACCTACAGATTCATATCAAAAACAAAAACACCAAGTGTAGATGGGAAACTGCAATAAAATTCAAGGTTCATGATGGAGCCCAAGAGGGGGGTGAAGTTCACAATTAAGATCTACACACTAGGTAAGGACGTTAGAGCAAACTTCCTTGGTTTCAAACCAAGGATCAAAACACAGTGTAACTGAAATACCTCATTAGATTTATAACAATCAAAGAACAAGTTACACTTACAAAACAAAACAAGAAGTAACAGCCCGAAGGCGGTTACTTATAGGATCACTGACCAAGACTGAATGTCCTTGAGTCAGCTACAGATAAGGGTCGTCGTAGGAAAAACCCTAGCGGCGATTTAGAACATGATGGATTACATTGAAGCACAAACTCACACAACCTTAGTTCGTCAAGGCTCTGCTACACACCATCTCTCCACCACATGTGGACACAACGAATGCTCACCAAGGTCCTTGGCAATACCTTCACCAGAGTTCCTTTACTGGCTACCTTCACCACCGAACCATTGGTTACACACTCGGAGAAATCCCACCGGATTTCTTACTCCGCGATTACTTCCGTGGAATCGCCTATCTTCTCAATTCTTCTATCGTCCTTTTTATAGAGGCCTTTGGATGCTTGGACTTGAGTCCTTCCAACGGTAACTTGCCTTATGTGTTGATTTCTTTCCTTTTATTGCTACAATAATCATGATTGATTTTCCTTTATTTGTTTCCTTTTTATATCTCAAGAATCATGCCCATAATAAGATTATATAATATATAATCAAAACATATATATTATATACACATAATCTGAGTATATAATCAGAATATATATTATACTCAGAATATATAATCAGATTATATAATATAAGGCAACTTCCCTTTTCCGGATTTTCCCTTTCATAAAAACCGAAGGTCCTTCTTGGATGCGCGGTGAAGGACCTTGACCTTGTCTTCAACAATCTCCCCCTTTTTGATGAAAAATAAAATTCAGCAACAATAAATCCTTTTTCCCTTTTTGGATTGTCACAAGGTCAATAGGGAATCTCCCCCTTGATATAACATCTAGTATGCTTTAGAGGTTGTCTAGAAATCTGCAACACTTGATAAACTTGTCAGTACTAAGAGAGGGTCCTCCCCCTCAATTCATGCCATAATTTAATATGATCAATGAATGGTTTACAGATGACATACCTCAAATTTTGTGCCGGATGAAGGACATAAGGATTATGATTTAACCTTTTTTTTCCTTATCAGTGTCCTTGTAGCAAAATGCATCTATGTCCGTGACTTACCTTTTTGTTTTAACTATCCCCCGTGATCTTTTCCACAGAGCGGTTAGTTGGGGAGTTCATCGGTCCGGGACTGGACCGAACTAGACCGGACCGAATTGGACCGAAGACCGAATAAGGGCCTGATCTGGACCGAGGACTGGACCGACCGAAAAAAATTCGGTCACGGACTGGACCGACCGAAATGGACGGAATTAGGGGGCTGAATTTGAATAATGTTTACAATAATACTCAGGAAACTAACTTTGCTAGTTAGTATGCAGTCTACGCAACACCATTGAAAAGTAAAACAACAATAATGTGCCTTCATCAAAGACTAAACATCAACATGACAACATCAAAGATATGGTTACAGAACTTCATCAAAGAACACAACAATGCTAGTTACTATGCTGACACTCGCACAGCCACTGGCCACTGAGGCACAAAAAATTAGAATGTATCTTCACAATGTAACTTCAACATCAGCAACAACATAAACATCATACACTTACACACGCACATGCCGAAGATCTAAACCGAGCTTCCCCAGATGGCTAGATCTGAACTGAATGTGAACGACGCCGGAGAGACAAAGAGAGTCGAGTGATGGAGACGGCGGAATGTGGAGGCTGGAGAGCGGAGGTGAGGAACAAAGGTGTCGACTGCCAGGACTCAGGAGGTTCGATTGTCCGAGGAGATGGTTGGGGACCTGGGGTGAAGGTAAGGTGGGGACGAGGGCAACTTTGACTTCGATAACCAGTGGCGACTTCGGCGACCTTGACTGCCAGGACGATGGAGGCTACAGGATGAGGAGGTGGTTAGGGTGGCTGGTGAGGACGGGCGTGAGGCAGAGGCTCAGACAGGGTAGAGGGAGGTGGTCAGGCGAGACTTCAGACTGGGAGAGTGGGAGTTTTTTGAAAATGAAATTGGGTTTAGCTGCACATTTGGGACTTCAGGCAGGCGCATACATTTACTATCTTATTACTTAGTTACTCGCATATTGAGGAGAAAAAACCCTAGGGACTATTCTACTTCGGTCCTCGATCCAGTCTTCGGTCTTTTAGTTCGGTCCGGGGACTAGACCGAAGACCGAAATTCAAAATTTTTTGGACCGAAAATTCGGTCCTTTCAGTCCAGTCCTCGGTCCAGTCCGGTCCAGTCCAATTTTCAGTCCGAACTGGACTATGAACACCCCTAGCGGTTAGTCTCTTCTTGTGTGGACCTGCTCTGATACCACTTGATGAAGCCCAAGAGGGGGGTGAAGTTCACAATTAAGATCTACACACTAGGTAAGGACGTTAGAGCAAACTTCCTTGGTTTCAAACCAAAGATAAAAACACAGTGTAACTAAAGTACCTTATTAAAGTTATAACAATCAAAGAACAAGTTACACTTAAAAAACAAAACAAGAAGTAACAGCCCGAACGCGGTTACTGATAGGATCACTGACCAAGATTGAATGTCCTTGAGTTAGCTACAGATAACGATCGTCGTAGGAAAAACTCTAGCGGCGATTTGGACCATGATGGATTACATTGAAGCACAAACTCACACAACCTTAGTCCGTCAAGGCTCTGCTACACACCATCTCTCCACCACATGTTGGCACAACGAATGCTCACCAAGGTCCATGGTTATACCTTCACCAGAGGTCCTTTACTGGCTACCTTCACCATCGAACCATTGGTTACACACTCGGAGAAATCCCACCGGATTTCTTACTCCGCGATTACTTCCGTGGAATCGCCTATCTTCTCAATTCTTCTATCGTCCTTTTTATAGAGGCCTTTGGATGCTTGGACTTGAGTCCTTCCAACAGTAACTTGCCTTATGTGTTGATTTCTTCCTTTTTATTGCTACAATAATCATGCTTGATTTCCCTTGATTTGTTTCCTTTTGTTTCCTTTTTATATCTACAAGAATCATGCCCATAATAAGAATATATAATATATAATATATAATCAAAACATATATATTATATACACATAATCTGAGTATATAATTAGAATATATATTATACTCAGAATATACAATCAAATTATATAATATAAGGCAACTTCCCTTTTCCGGATTTTCGCTTTCATCAAAACCGAAGGTCCTTCGTGGATGCGCGGTGAAGGACCTTGACCCTGTCTTCAACAGTTCACACATAAAATTATCCCTAATTCCCTATCGAAAACTCCTAAAAACATAGTCATGAAACGCAGTTATCAAATCCCCCCATGCTTACTCCTTGGAGATTATTACATTTACCCTACCTGACATATGTGGAAATAATTTTTGCACACCCGACATTTAAGAAATAATTTTCACCCTACCTGGCATTTAAGTGATCGAAAATTTAAACCACCTATGATATATTATAATGGTTTTTTGTGGGATTTTCCGGCAAGTATTAAAAAAATGAATAGGAAGTGACATGTTTACCCTTGCTATTAATTCATAGTATTTTCAATTAAAAACGAAATTACCTATTCACCCTTATAGAAGACGACAGTGAGAAGAGTGGAGTGATATATTTCTTTTTTAGATCGACAGCCTTTTCCCCTTTTCCCACACAAAACAATTGAAGGGTTAGTATTGTCATTTCAATCGCAATCTTAAGGGCAATTTGGTACTTTCACATAATTATATAGGGGTATTATTGTATTTTTATATCTCCAATGACAAGTTACTGGAATTTGACACAAAAAAACACTTTCACTAAATGTCAGGTAGGGTAAAAATTATTTCTCAAATGTCGGGTGTGCAAAAATTATTACCACATATGTCAGGTAGGGTAAATGTAATTATCTCTACTCCTTGCTTGTCCCCAAGCAAGTACAAGACTCAAAACTAGATGAAAGGACTTAAAAAGAAAAAGAAACCTACTCACACACCTCCTCCAATAAAAGGGCAATGTAAGAAAGCCAAAACAAGCATACACAAAGAGACTCCCTAGCGAGATTAAGAATCAAATTGAGACAAAAATTGATGTTCGAAATAGAATCACAAGTCAGGAAGCAACACAGCTAATCCATCACAACTTAAATGGAATCAAAATTCATTCACATGTTTGGCGATCTAGTTGGGATCGGTAGGACCTCACTTTAGGGTATGTGGATCACTCCCCTCGTGTGTTTGCAAAAGATATAATGGTTCGCTCAAAACCTTTAACCAATGAAAATAACCTACCATAAGCTTGACAAGACTCTCGATTCTCTACCGCTATATACAATATGCACAAATGTCAATCATAAGGATTTTTCAAGGGTTGTAATGGGGCTTAGGTGTAGGGTAAGGAGGGAAATCATTTGGGAAATGTGGAGTTAAAGAGCCAAGGACCTAAAGAGCAACATTCCCAATACATATAGCACAAAGCCTCTTACATCACATCGTAATGAAGCATAAATACCTTCCCCATCGAAGCGAAATAACGGAAGAGTCAATATAAGCAAGAAAACCACCATGCTATTCACCTTATTACTCAAAACGTCTCTTTTTTTTCTTTCTTTTTTTACTTTTCATTCCTTTTTTTTTTGTGGTGATAGCATAGATACATAAAGAAGAACTCATTTCCTTTTAACCCAATTTCAACCTCAAATGAAAAGAGGGGATAAATAATGGTTATGAGCAATGCTTCCCTCATCAAGTAGACTAGCCAACAAAGTCATCATACCAATAGACTACAAAAACTGCCCCCAACTGAATTCTTGCTCCACTAACTTGGCTAAAGGGATAAGAATTAAGAACATGCCAAGGGTGCGCAATATAGGTGAAATAAACAAGACAGGAAAAACTGCTCAAGGGCTAGCAAAAAGAAGTCATATTGTCAGGTGGCTTTTGGCTATGTGGCTTCAAATTGGGCCTCAATCATATTAACACAATGCAAAAGTCAAATGCAGTTTCAAAGAGAGTCAAATCAAGTTCTAGAAATGCAAACACGATAAGGTCATACTCAAAAGAATATGAGACTATAAAAATGATAGTCTTTTAGGCTCAAGAAGTCTCACGGGTTAACCTACCACAATCACTGCAACTAGTTCCTTTGATGTACCAAACATAGGAACTTCACTATCATGCATTGGAATCATTCAAGACTAGATGAATTGCAAACAAGACAAGCAACATAAATCAAACAAACAACCAAGTCTCTCCTATCATCCACATCAAGCCAGAAAAAATCCTAAGTATACGCTAGCGAAGATAATCCAAACACACACCTTAAAGTACTCAACAAAGGAGGGTTTTCGCAATCAAAACAAAATGAAAAAAAAAATTAAAAAAAACCTAATAAAGCAATTAAATGCTTAGGTTACCTCCCAAGAAGCGCTAGTTTAACGTCTTCAGCTAGGCGAAACTCTACTCAGTCCGGAGAATGCTCCACATCATAGTCAAACTCTTTTGGAACACCATCAGCATGTGTTCCCTCGGCATCTCGAAGTCGAACCCACCAGCAAGGGTCGAACTGCTTTCCTTCCTCAGCAATGGAAGGCATCTTAGCATCAAACCTGTAAAACTTTCTCAACCAATCCTCACAAGCGGCATAAGGCCTGTCCTTGGTGATGTTAGACTCGGGTTCAATAACTTATACCCAATCCGTCACGTCACCAAGTACATGGCTCTCAGGAGATACATCATCAGACTCATCATTCCCAACCACATCAACACCACAGCAAGAAGAAACATCATGAGGAATATGTTCACGAAATAAATCAAATTCAACCTCATGTTCCCTAAACTTAAAACTCATCTTCCCCTTTTTCACATCTATTAAGAACGCAACAGTGGCAAGGAAAGGTCTTCCCAAAATAATTTGGGTACGGGTGTCATCGGCCATATCAAGAATCACAAAATCCACAGACACATAATAGTCTCCTACCTTAAGAGGAAAGTCCTCTAAAATACCCATGGGGTACTTAACAGAACGATCAGCCATTTGCAGTAACAAGAACACCAACAGAATGAAACAGGAAAATCAAGAAAATCAAAGAAAAAGAAAGAAAAAAAAATAAAAACAGCTTAGTCAACCTAAGAGGGTTCGTCTACCGGCTGCTAAGGACAGAGTCCCCGACAACGGTGCCAAAAACTTGACAGGGCCTCAAGCGCACGGTGTACGTAGTAGCACGTCAAGGTCGATCCCATAGGGACTCAATTAGCAGCACAGAAAACTAATCTCTAATGCGATTGCTAAGTTAATCAGGTTTTGGTTTTGGAAGATTTTTGAAAACTAATTAAACTAATAAAGCAGGGAAAAATAAATCAAAGGTTCTAATTAAGAGAGAAAGACTTCTAGGGAGATGCTAACCTAACAACGAGTTCGATTACTAAAATCTAGCCTGCACAATCATACATTCAAGAATGAACCAACAATCGACAACCTCTGAATTCTATCGCCCTTTCGATGCTAAATAGAATTATTCTAAACAACCTAATCAACAACTTTCGTGAGCCTTTTAGGTTAAATAGAATTGAAGGTCTAAAAAAGTTAGGTTATCTAATGATTCCCTAGTTCACTACTCCTTTTTCAACTTTCGCAAACCTAGGTAGGCAGGTTGGTAGTCAGATTACCCTAATTCACCTTTCAGTACTTCTTAGGTTAATCTCTAACTCATGAGTATTCGAGCGCTCAAAGAACACACATGAACATGGAAAACACAACCTTCTATTGATTCATAACAAGAATTCATGCACAAACTAATAATATTAAATCAAACTACATTGTTTCGGGTTGCAAAACCCTAGAATTCAAAGAAACAACTCACTCATATTCAATAAAAACACGAAACAAGTTCCAAACATCATGTTTAATTCTCAAAACAAAGACAGAAATCGAAAAGAAATATAATTGCGAAAAAATACATCTGTCGAGTCTTTCGAACTCGGGGTGGAGTCTTCCTCGCGAAGGTTGATAATTTCTTCCCGATTCTTGATCTTCGTCCTCTTGAATCAATCTTGCCTTTAGTCTTGATTGATGAGGAGGAGTAGATGAGAGTTTGTTTTTTAATGCCTTTCTCTCTTGAGGGGTGGATGAATAATATTCAAAATTAGAATGAATGATGGATGATAAAGAATAAAAACTGCTGCCTTTACTTGCTACGCACGACCTAATTTCACGCAAAGGGCAGTCGCCACAGACCGTGGCTGCCACCATGGGCTGCCCGTGGTGTGCAGTGTCTCGCTTCTTTCTTGTTTCCTTCGCCAAAATGAGTTGGACGCAAGGAGCTGAACTGCCACATTCCGTGGCCACCACCACGGGCAGCCCGTGGTGGCTGCTGCCCGGCCATTCCTTGCTCATTTCCGTCCCAAATTTGTACCACGGTTTGGGTTTGACATGTAGAGGTCTGTGGTGTATTCACTCTTGCCTGAAGTTGAGAAAAAGTTGGTGTTTGGCCTTAAAACCTACAAATTCACATCAAAAACAAAAACACCAAGTGTAGTAGGGAAATTGCAATAAAAATCAAGGTTCACACATAAAATTATCCCTAATTCCCTATCGAAAACTCTTAAAAACATAGTCATGAAACGCAGTTATCATCCGTAGTTGGCATACTCTCATCACTGAATTTATTGGACAATTGCAAGTACTCATCAAACAAAGTTTCATATTTCTCTTTTGTCTTTATAGCTAAAGAGTAAGCCTTTTCTTCACCAAACACCTTACGAAGAGCCGCCTCAAGCCGTGTACTTTCACTCTAGGGTCAAAGATAGGAGCAATAAACACTAGGATTCATTTTGTCAGGGTCACCATAGTGCTTTTCATATTTCTCCCTCATCATCCTAGCCATCTCTGCAAAGTTTGAAACCCTAAGCGTAGACACACCTTCATTTTTATTCTCCTCATCATCACTACATCAATGTATTCAACTTCTACTTACAAACGAGTCAACATTTTATGAATAGCCACAATCTCAAGAAAAAACATATTGGAAGTCATATAAGAAGTTCCAGACAATTTCAAAGTAGCATTCTAGAACACCTCCAAAAAGATCACTAAGTTTTTTACTAGTTTCCAATCATTGATATTGGGAGGTCTATTTATTTCTTCATCTTTGGAAAGATCGGCAACAAAGTATGGGTCTCTTTGAGCATACAAAAAAAATACATCCTCATACACTATAGCGGTGCTAAGCATCTTGTAAGTGGAGTTCCATCTGGCAGGAACATCAAGAGACAAGGATGCTTTGCACTCAATCTTTTTGGCTTGCACACATTCTGCCCATCCAGTCATCCTCATTGGCGATTGCTTAATGAACCTCACAGCAGCTCTAACCAGTTTCACAGATTTCCCAACCACCTTCAAACCATCCTAAACAATCAAATTAAGGATGTGTGCCATACATCTAACATGCAAAGAAATCCCCATTAGAAAAAAGATGGTGACCGCGATGCTTTAAATTCTGAACAGGAGCTCTACATGCACACTATTGCTCCCAGCATTATCCACAGTAACCGTGTAAAAAAAAGATGCTAGACCCCAATCATCCAAGCACTTCTCAAGGAATATCCCTATGTCATCCCCTTTATGACTAGAAATTGTACAGAAACTTAAAATTTTCTTATGCATATTCCAGTCATAATCAACAAAATGGGCAATCACAACCATATAGTTAATCCTTTGAAGAGAAGTCCAAGTATCAGTAGTAACACACACCCTATCACATGATTTTGCAAGAAAATCTTTCAATCTCACCCTCTCATTTACATATATATCATAGATATCTCGTGCAATAGTAATGCGTGAAGGCAAGACAAGTTGTGGACAAGCTTTGGCCATAAATTTTCTAAACCCCCACATTTTCGACAAATCTAAATGACAACTCATCAATTATTATCATCTCACCAAGAGTCTGCCTAACAGCAATCGCATCAAATACCCATGGTTTCAATGTCTCATTCTCCTCATCCCCGACTTTTCCAAACACCAAAGTAGTTTGTGTAAGAGACTCTGATTGTTTACTTTGGTTCATGGGGTTGTGTACACAGCTCTTATAATGTCTGTTCAAATTTGTTGTGCTATTTCTAACAGTATGGGCTTTATATTCTTGAGGACAATATTTGCATACAGCTTTCTGCAAAATACCATTTACCTTGATTTCATGGAAGTGCTTCCAACATTCAGACCTCTTTTTTAGAGTCTTTCTTACCATTTATGGCCCTTTGTTGTTGCTTGGCTCAGGTACTTCAACGTCCTCCTCCCCGTTATGCTCAGTGTCACTCTCATCCCCTTGAGTACCTCCTTGTAGTCCCACATCCTCCGTTTCCTCTTCAGTTGGAGCTCTTCTCTTTTTGGATTTGGGGCTCATCTAGCAAAATAAATAAATGTACTAAATAATCCAAATAAGATATAACCATTATATATAAAATAGTAAAGTCTAAAAATAGCAAACATACATTTCGAGACCAAGATGAAGGAGGCTCCGTGTTGACCTATAGCATTGAGTCTATTGTTTACACAATACACCTATTAAAAAAACACACAACATTCATGATTTAGATGTAGAGGTAGCACAAGCTATATAAATTAAACATCATAAACATCACAGATTCACTCATTCACATATCACAAGATTCACTCATGCACTTATCATGTAATTATTGATAATAATTTGTATATTAGGATCAATATATAGATATTCTTTATGAATGTTAGATTTTATGGGCGACTTATTTGACAGGTATTTATAAAATAATTCTGCACATCTCATATGAAAAGTACATGACAACATCATCAAACATCTTCAACTGTAATATTAAATATGTTATTTACTAAAATAATCTAAACTTCTTTTTTAGAGAAATACTTTTGATTTCTGAAAGCTAGTTGATGATTTAAAATATGGATTTTACGTATAATCTATATCATTCAATGATTCAATAGATTCACATATTGCTTCAATGCTTCATATACATAAGCTCAATATTATTAACATATATTTCATATACTCTTTTTTTGAATAAAGATGAAACATCAAGATTCAAGATTAGGTCTGAGACTGAACTTAAACATTAAACAAATATCAAGAATAGATCTAAACTTAAACATCATAACAATAAAATGAAAAGAATACATTGAACAAACATCATAGCAATGAAATAAAAGAATCCATTGAACAAATAAAACAATAGATCTGAACTTACCCCGATGATGTCTGTCCGAAGTTCAACGTTCTTCCAAGTAGGAAAAGTACCAACGAGACTTCGGCGGCGGTGAAGGCGAGAAGCGATGCGAGAGCGGTGAGAGCAAACAGTGAGCGAAGCTGCCGGTAACGGTGAGAGCAGACAGAAAGAAGTTGCCGGAGGACGATAGAGAGAAGTTGTTGGCGAGACGATTAAGAGTGAAAGTTGCAGCCAAGACTCGACAATCAATAGAACCAGAGACGGCAGAGACTCAGAGAGGCCGAGAGGGAGAATGTCTGAAACTCTGAATGTGGGTTTTGATTTTTGAAAATTAAAATTGAAGAGTGATAGTGTGTGAATGAAACTGTGAATGAAAGAGGTTAGAGGCGCTTAGGGTTAGGGGGTAGACTGTGGAGAAAAAATTCAGCTTGACTAAAAAATTAAAAACCCTAGGGAGTATTATTGTTTGGTCCTCAGTGCACAATTCGGTCTTTGGGTTCGGTCCAGTCCCTGGACCGAAGACCAAACTTTCATATTTTTTGGACCAAGGACTGGACCGAACTAAATTCGATCCAACCAGTCCAGTCCTCAGTCCAGTCCGGTCCAGTCCATTTTTCGGTTCGGACTGGACCATGAACTGCCCTAGTTGTACTCCTCCTTTCTCATAGTGGATTGTTTTCTGGCTGTCGCCGTCCATGAGTTTTTCTCCGAGTTCTTCGGTTTCCCACGTAAACCGTGTGGTTGTGTTCTTTTATCGCTCTTACTTTTTTTGTTCCTGAATTTTTTCGTAATTTCTGTCATCTCAAATTTATTTCGCTTCCGCTGTTACCTTGCTTTATATTTTCTCTAACAGTATTATTGTCCAACACCCCCAAAGTATAGTATATTATAGTCCAAAAAAAAAAGTTCAGTGCATTATTGTCCAACACCCCCAAAGTACAGGGTATTAGTGTCCAATAACCCTTATTTGTATTGCTCTTAGCGTTTTAGGGTTCCAATGTACATGAAGATAAAAGGTTCATGGTGCCATCATCTCAAAAGAAACTGACAATTGGATTTATTTCCTTGTGGAATGCTAACGTTATTGGTGAATATCATTCTATGCATTTGGTTTAGAGCTCAAAAAAGAAAGTCATCAAAATCGCTGCTAGATTTAAGTTTAAGCAAGATCACTTTCCTTTTTTCTTTATGATTACATTTCCCTTACAATAGTGTTAAATTATATATTGTACATGTACATGCACAGATACATACACACACACACACATATACACGCAGACACACACACATACACAAAATATTCTAGCATTCAATCTGATGAAATGGTTGTGGCAAGAATTTCATCTCAACACTAATTGCAATACCTCATCATTTTCAATTTCAAATTTGATAATGGTCAAAACGTGTTGACGTCCATGTATGGGATTGCAACGGAAATAAGATTTTTTACATTCTTCAATATCTATCATTTTAATTAACTTTCTATTTTCTATAAGGATTTTTGGACGCTAATATACTCAACTTTTGGGGTATTGGACACTGAACTTTGATTTTGGACAATAATGCACTGAATTTTGAGGAGTGTTGGACAATAATGCACACGAAACAATTTTAATTGTGGCTGACGTGGTGGCAATTTTACGTGATAGAGCTAGAAGATGAATAGGCTAAATAATATCTAAATTTAACATGCCAACTAATTTACAGAAGCAAATGTGATTTTATACAACTACAACAACAATATCTCGATGAAAAAACGTTTAAACAAATGTAATTTTATGGTTTTTCTACTCTTTTCAAAGTTAATTCTCTTTGCTTATGTGTGGATTAGCTAACATGTCATAAATTTAAATATTTTTGGATCAATTCATCTCCTCTACGTGCTATGTAGGATTTCCACCAAGTCAGTCACTATCCAAATGGTTCTAACTGCATTATTGTTCAACATCCTCCAAAGTACAGTGCATTATTGTCCAATGTCAAAGTTCAGTGCATTATTGTCCAATACCCAAAAAGTTCGGTATATTAGCATCAAAAAACCTTTTCTCTAATATCAGGGGCAGATCTATATACATAGGAGTGGTGTCAATTGACACCACTAATTTTTTTTTAAAAAAATATGTTTAGCAAAAAAAAAAAAAAATAAAATTGTATATATACAATTTGACACCATAGAGGATAAGAAAGGAACATTAGCTCACTAGTCCGCGCGTGTAAGGAATAGGGTGAGATGACGAACAGGTCGCGGGGTTCAATCCCCCAGTATTGCACTTTTTCGATGTTTCCAATTTCAAGCAGGCGGTTGAGGCATATTTAAATAATAGGCGCCGACTGTTCAAATTTAATTGTTCAGCAATTCAATTTTAACCCAACAGGCCCTTTTTTTCCCCTGGAAACGCTACTATGACTTCTCATGGCGTACAAACATAAATTGTCAACTGTTGTGCTAAAGAAACTATAAAGGCTATTCTTGAAGAACTTGGGGATGGATACTTTTCAATATTAGTTGATGAGTCTCGTGACATATATAGTAAGCAACAAATGGCTCTTGTTTTGAGGTATGTTAGTATGTGTGCGAAACAGGGGTTATGAAGGAGCGTGTGGTTGGTGTTCAACATGTCACTGATACAAGTTCTTTGTCTTTTAAGACAAAAATTTAATCTATACTTTCTATGTTATCATTGAGTCCTTCTCGAATACGAGGCCAAGGGTATGATGGGGCTAGTAATATGCGTGGTCATATCAATGGACTTAGGAGCTTGATTATGCATGGTAATATAGCATTATAAATCAAAATAAATATTAACTTGAAAGCAAGATATTTAAAAAATGTCTTGTACGAAGATTCATATCACAACCCAAGATAGAAAATACAAAAATCTTCAATACAATAAAAAGACACTTATTTATACTTTTTCTTGATTAATTAGCGTAAAAACACTTATTTATAAATGTCTTTGACTTGCTTGTGTGAATTATATATATATATATATATATATATATATATATATATATAATAAATATTAGTGTATTTTCAATCTTGTTTGTTTGCGATCTCATGAGGGATCAAACGGATCGGAAGGCCTTTTTCTGGGGTAGGCGACAAGCGAACTATCATCTTTTCATTAGGAAGCAATTTCTCCCACTTAAACCTTTTCACTAAGTTGTGCATGAAAACCAGTATCTACAATCGTGCGAACTCCTTTCCTGGGCACATCCACAAGCCTCCGCCAAATGGCACGAATGTATATGGAGGCGGTCCATTTCCATCATACCGAGTTGGATCAAACTTCTCTGGATTTGGGAAGTACTTGGGATTCCTATGCGTTGAGAAAGGACTCCAATGAAGCTGGTCATAGTCATATGACAACAACAACAAAATAATGGAATTAGAAATTAGATCTTTCAGGTCATGTTTTTGTGGAGGTGTTATTAGTCAAGCAACCTTTGGTCTACGAAGTTAGGTAGTCCTATACATATCTTCTTCGGACATATACTAGAGAAAATAGAAGACTTAGGAACAAAGAAAAGAAAAAAAAAAGAACTAATAATTGCTAGAACTACCAAGCTACATATATCAAAGACTACTTAACAATTTTTGTGTTAAGAGGATAGTAAAACTATAAGTTTAATTTAATTAGATAAAAATAGACGATTGGAAAAAAGAAGTTCAAAAAATTTAGTAGAATTAATGGTTGAATTTTATTATGTACATCTAAATGGAATCACATGATATTGCGTTGATGATATCTTCTCATTTATATGTACACATAAGCATACATTTCAATTCCATCTGTTAGTAATAGTTTTTTTTTTTTAAAAAAAATGAAAGATTGGGAAAAATAAATTGAAAGAACTGGGTAGAGTTAATGGTTTAATTTCATTATATATATACATGAGTACGTGTTTAAGTACACATGCACCCATACTTCGAATCGACCCACTAGACCTCTATAATAGAGTAACCTAACTGGCAACATTCGATCTAAGGGGAGAACGGAAGGTAGTAAAGTAACCACCCATAGCGAAGTATGTTCCATCAATCCTATTAAGCTTTACACATGGAAAATATTTTTGCTTTTATACTAAGGCTACCACTTCTTTGATGTGTGTGTATGATTACAACATGAATACTCCCTCTATGAATCATCTAAATCTCTCCCTCTATAAATAACCTGAAGCTCTGACCCTTGCTTTCAGTACTTTTCTTATGAAGATCATGCAACTTTGAAGGGGGGGGGGGACTTACAATTGATTATGGTTGATTATAATTAGAATCACAACTTGAAAACATTGAGGACAGGGTCAAGGATGTTGACGTCATGGTCAAGGTCATTGAGGACATAGTCAGGGACACTAACGATTGGAATTATTTTGAGTGAAAGCCAAAATTAAAGTTGGTTATTATCAATCTTTCTAATATATTATTGTTTACTTTATTGTGCAGATAATTTGATAATAATGATATTAGTTCCTAATCATTTCCTAATTATATTGTGTATGACTGTTGTTAGGAAATGATTGAAGAAATACTTTTGGAAGATCACATGATATCTCAAATTGACATCAATCAATGGAAGCTATATATTAAGGCAACTATCATGGAAGGAATCCATGATATTTACGAAAGAATCACGAAGCAATCAAGATTCAGTAGATAGAGTAGAAAGGAATAAAGTGTGATGATTATTCTCATCAATGAATCACGACATGCACATACAAGACACAAAGAATAATATCATATATGGAAATGATTATACTATGATTACAAGGATGTTGGCAAGAATAATGGTAAAGACTCCCAAGAGGCTAGTGCATAGTCAAGGTGAGGAAGAAGCTTTATATAAGACATTGTTTGTTCATAAATTAGGATGAAAAACTCTCCACTCTAGAAGAGAGGACCAACATAACTCCATATCTGTTATCTTCTTGCAATTGTGTCCATGCTAGCTATTAAATTATCTTATTCATAGGGGACTTGTATTAAGTGACTTGGCAAACTCACTTGGGTTGCTAAGTATTGTTTGATGCTTAGTGAGTTGTAGATCAAGGTTGTGTTGCTTTGCTTTAGTTTTGTAAGTTTGCCTTGGAAGAACTCAAGCGAATCGAGTATAGTTGTAGATTAAGATTGGGCTGCCTTGATTGTGTTTTGTAAGCTTGCCTTGGAAGAATTCAAAGGACCTGAGTATGTTCAACCATGTTGAACTTCTTAAGTGAAAAAGAAGTGAAGCGGTTCAAATCCTAAGTTAAGATATGCTTAGAACGTAGCCCTGGTTGGAAGGGTGAACATCAACTAAATGAGTATTGTCTTCTCTGATTTTGTCATTTAAAAAATATTTTTATACCTTGACCATGGCTATTCTT
This sequence comes from Portulaca oleracea, assembly GCA_029582165.1. Lineage (NCBI taxonomy): Eukaryota > Viridiplantae > Streptophyta > Magnoliopsida > Caryophyllales > Portulacaceae > Portulaca > Portulaca oleracea. The sequence continues at coordinate 18,526,769 of CM055882.1, read as the reverse complement.
GGTTGAGCCAAGTACCTTGACTCATGAGTTTGTTAAGTTTTGTAGCCTTGACTCAATTTTAGCCAATCACCTTAATCAACCCCCTCTAAGGTGCTTTCAATTGGTATCAGAGCTGGTCCACCATAGAAAGGGCTTCAAGGCCTTGATGAAAAGATCATGAGAGATTGTGGAAGCAACAAGATGAGTCAGGGACGTTGAAATAGTCAACAGTGAGGACATTAATATGGCAAGAATTCGAACATAGTTCTAATGTCCTTCCTCTTACATGAATTTTGAGGTATGTCATCTATAAAGAGTTCATTTACTTCATTTACTCATGGCATTAATTGAGGGGGGAGACCCTTTCTTAGTATTAAAAAGGCTGTTAATTGTTGAAGGATCTTAAATATCCTCAACTATCTTAGATCTGCATTAAGGGGGAGTTTCTATAAGCTTTTTGATAAAATTCAAAAGGGGTAGAATGGGCATATTTATTGCTAAATTTTGTCTTTCATTAAAAGGGGAAAGATTGTTAAGACAGGGTCAAGGACGTTAACGGTATGGTCAAGGACGATGACGACACAGTCAAAGACACTAACGACTAGAATTGTTTTGAGTGAAAGCTAAAAGTCAAATTGGCTATAATCAATCTTTCTAACATCATTATTTACTTTATTGTGCAGATAATTTACAATACTAATAATACTAGTTCCTAATTATTTCCTAATTATATTTATGTATGATATTTTTTCAGGAAAGGATTGAAGAAATATTTCTTGATATAAGTCATTGGAAGCAATTATGGCAACTATCATGGAAGGAATCCGTGATATTTACCGAAGAATCATTGGGTAATTAAGTACCATTGACCATTGTTGTATGGAATAAATCAAGATTCAAATAGAGTGGAAAGGAATCAAGCGTGATTGTTCTAAACAATAAATCATGACATGTGTATACATGAGGCAAAGGAACATATCATATATATGTGAAAAAGATTATGCCATGATTACAAGGACGTTGGCAAGAATAATGCTAATTGCTAAAGATTTCCAAGCGGCTAGTGTATATTCAATGTTGGGAAGATGCTTTATATAAGTACCTTGCTTGTTCATAAATTAGAGAGAAAAACTCTCCACTCTACAAAAGAGAAGCAATGTAACTCCATATCTATTATCTTCTTGTAATTATATCTATGCTCTTAAATTACCTTATGCAAAGGGGACTTGTATTAAGTGAGTTGGGAAACTCACTTCGGTAGCTAAGTGTTGTTTGAAAAGCTTAGTAAGTTGTAGATTAATGTTGTGTTGCCTTGATAGCATTTAGTAAGCTTGCCTTGGAAGAACTCAAGGGAGACGAGTGTGGTTGTAGGTCAAGGTTGTGTTGGCTTGATTGAGTTTTGTTAGCTTCCCTTTGAAGAACTCAAGGGACTCGAGTATGTTCAAGCACATTGTACTTCTTAAGTGAACAAAAAGTGAAACTGTTCAAATTTTGATTGAAGAGAAGCTTTTGTTCGGTGACGTAGTGTAACATCCCAAAATTTTGAGGTTATACTAGTAAAAATAGTAATATTAATAATTTTGGGAAGTAAAACAATTGTGTAAATAGTAATAGTTGTAACATAATTAGCGTGGTAAATAATAGTAGTAGTATGATAAAAATAATGATGTTAGCAATAATAGTTTTGTTACTTGATTGTCTAATGATAGATAATAAATAATAAATTACTAGTAGTGTAATAGTACTAGTATTATTGATAATAATAGTGGCAGTCATTGTAATAAATAAATAAATAAATAAATAGCATGATTGTTGATAGCATAAGACATAGGAATAGTAAATTATGCTTTTGGTGCTATACATCATACATTACTAGCAAAAGCACAATCTTTTTTAAAAAAGTTACATTTAAACTAATCCTTTAATAAAATTGTGTTAATCAACCTTTTGTTAGCCAAGATTAATGCACCATGCAAGGTTATCATAGATTAAATGGCAATGTCATCAATGAAGCCTCTAGAATAATCATTAGCATTTTATTGTCTAATTCTACTCACCAATCACGTAAATCAAGTTATTATCTTTACCATATATGATTAACATAATTCTTTGCCATAATTACCTTGCCTATGTTACTCTCTTTGTCCCAAAATATTTGTTTCCTTTGATTTAGCACACATTTTAAAGAAAATCAACAAATTAATCTCAATTAACAACAAAATACTAATAATACCCTTAGTTTAAATTCAAAACTACTATTTATACTTTTCCCTCTTATATTCAAATATTTTTAAACTTCAAACTAAAGGTATTTTAGTAATTTCAATAAAATAATACTTTCCATTTTAGGAAAATTGACATAATTTTGAGACATCCAAATATGGAATAGTGGACAAATAAAATGGGACGGAGGGAGTAATTCACAATAATAGTATAAATACCCCCCCTTGAAGTGACTCTTAGTGCCATACAACACCTAAACATATCCTTACACTTACCTAGCTTATTGCGTCTCTACAATCATTTGTTGTCTAATTGATCAAACCCAGTAGACCGACCCTTTCCTTGATAGCAATTAGGAAGCATAAGTGGGTGTATTAATGGAGTAGTAATAACAGAGTGATCGAGTGTTCTTTCAATTCAAGGTACAGTAAATGTCAACCCATTCTCATAAAATTATACTATTTTACTAAACTTATTACTGTCTATTGGATGTTTACAGCATCGTTACTATTACTGTTATTGTACCGGTGATCACCTGACTATTGTTTGCGCGCCTATCGTTATTATCTGCTTGCCTATTGTTTATTTGCGCGCCTATCGTTATAACTGCACGCCTATCGTTTATTCATGTGTGCTTATCGTTATTGGTATCGTTATTGTTGGGCTATCCATAGACATTATTGTTCCCTCACCCTCATTTTGAACTAAAATGAATTTCTAAACTGGTTTACGTGGTTGAGTTTGCTGTACTGGGACTCCGTTCTCACTTTTAAAATTGTTTTATGTTTTCAGGTTGATCGTAACGTATACTTGGAGGTTAACTGTGTGACATGTTTACCTAGAGTCTTCTATATAGTGTTATCAAATGAATAGAATAGTATCATATGAGAAATAATTAACTACAGTTTGTAAGAGGTTTTAGTTTTACATTTTATTTATCGAACAATTTAGCCGGTTGATTATTAATAAAATGAGTTAGTTTTATAATTACTGATACTGTACTGGCCTTGCATGTCTCTAAGACATGCGGCATAGCGCCCCATTAAAATGTTATTAAATTAATTATTCGGCCTAAAAATCTCGGGGCGTTACATGTAACCCTGATTGGAAGGGTGAATATCGACTAAATCCTTAAATATTATCCTCTATAATTATCCCATCATTTAAATTTTGTTTTTGTACCTTAACCTCCGCTATGCCAAGGATCTTGAATGACGAATTTATTAATTTTTGTAGCATTAACTCAGTTTTAGTCAATGAACTTAATCAATCCTCCTCTAAGGTGCTTTCAACTTACTTTCAAATTTCTCTATAATGATTCATTGTCATCTCAAATCTTGAAATATCTCATCCCTAAAGGGGTGTGTCTCCTCATCACATTTGTATCAACATGTCATTCAAGAATTTGTGTTGCTCTATGTACATGGTAATTGTTGCATATTTGCTTTGTTCAATAATATTGTTTAATATCTTATCAGAGTTTTAAGATAAATTTTACCAAGGTTGACGATGATTATCAAAATATGTACAAAATACTTTGGTTAGAAATAGATTTTTGTAATCAACCATCTCTTTAAAATAACTTAACTCATATTATGTCACATAAATTGATTTCTCAAAATGTGGTTGTTTTATATTTTTACTTTCTATAATACCTTGTTTATATTATTATTATTATTATTATTATTATTATTATTATTATTATTATTATAGTCAACACCAAAATAATTACTGTTATTTGCACCAAAATAATTTAATTCAGAGTCCAAATCAGTCAAGGATTAGTGATACTTTATGGTTTTCTTAATTTTAAAATAAAATCTGGATTGAAAATAGAAAAAAAATAATTTTCTACGTTGTGATTGGCCAATTCCCCTACAATCACTCCCGTGGTTTTATTTCGTGGGACCCACAATGATTTATATTATAATATATAATATATTATTATTATTATTGTTATTATTATTATTATTATTATTATTATTATTACTACTACTACTGTTATTGTTATTATTATTATTACTGTTATTATTATTATTATTATTGATTTCCTAAAATGCTCTTATTTTAGAAATTTTTATTTTCTATAATGCCTTGGGTTAGGTAATGATGGTGAAGTTAATTGTTATTATTATTATTATTATTATTGTTATTATCTTCCATCATTTTTATGTAACTAGGGTTATAATATATGAAAATAAATAGCATTAATTTTTCAATATTACTAATATTCCTTAAATTTATAATCGTTTCATCATCCAAGGAAATATTAGTTTTTCCAATCGTATGCCACACCTACCTCTTGTATATGGACATGATACAATTCAACTATAAGGGCCCTTTAAATGTACTTATGTCCATTTAACTAATTCCTTTGTTTATGCTTTCTATTATTGTAAGTATTTTCTTTTCATTTATATATATATATATATATATATATATATATATATATATATATATATATATATATAGGGAGATGATCATATGAGCATGCTAGTAAGATGAGCATGTGAGCACTACCAATATGGACCATTGGATGTTGATCAATGGATGGGAAAAAAGGAGGAGTTTAGATTTTTTTTCCAACCCTTTTCTATCAACTCACGTGAGGCTTTAGTAAAAAAAAAAAGGAAAAGGAGGGATGCATTAATAACTTCTGCGCATGATCATCATTCTCTAAAACTGATATTTCAGTTTTCAAAATACTCTCATTCACAGTGAACGTTCATCTCCCATCTCATTTACAGCCATACTCGACGGCGACGGAGGACTGAGGAGATAGTTTGGACGGCGATTGATCGACCGGAGGAAAAAGATTTGGCGACGAAAATCATTGTCCGACGACGATAACCTAGAATTTCAACCTTGCTCTATAGGTATGCAAATTAGGTTTTGTAATCCTCCATCATATTTTTGTTTCATTCATATGCGAATTAGGGTTTATTTCATCCATATGCGAATTAGGGTTTTCATCTGTATGCGATTGTAACCCAGAATTGTAACCCTAATTTCAGTATAAAAATATCCAAAGGTTCAAATTTTCCAGTCCAGAATTTCAAGATTGCCTTGAAATCTTCAGAAACTTGAAATTTCGAGGCAAATGGATGACGAAAGAAGCTCCACGGATGTATGATTGATGAATGTCCACATTGTGATTCATCAATGTTCACAGTTGATTTGTTATGCCGTGTTGATTGGTCATGATTGATAATAGTTATACATATATGTGGTGATCGATGTTCACAGACAATAAAGGAGTGATCCACAGTGTGATTTATGAATGTCCACAGTATGATTCATGAATGTCCACAATGTGTTTTATGGCGCGATGATTGATCATTATTGGTTGTAGACATGCATATAACAAATGGAGTAATTGTGGTGTTCGTTAAATTAATGATCAATAGTTGACAGTGATATTGTTTAATGTTCATAGATGAAAAGTTTGATGTTCACAATTATTGTTTTGCTTATATTGAATAAAATGCAAGTGGTGTCCACACTGGCATTGATTAATGTTCACTATGAAAAATGGTGTTGTCCACACTGACATTATTTAGCTGATGGTTGTTCAAATAATGATTAAATTGTGCACAGTGACATTACTTGATGTCCACAAATGAAAAGTTTGGGTCTACAATATATTTCAATATGGGTGGGTTTGTGGGTGTGGATTACACAGTATGATAATGGTGTATTATGTACGTATTGGGCACAATGTGGTCCACGTTGTTGGTCAGTTGATTTGAATGTACGAATTTCATAAAGTCTGGTGTCCACAGTCATTGTTGTGTGTGTACTCAATGAAAATGGCGACGTCCTCATTGATATTAATTGATGTCCATTGTGAAAATTGTGATGTCCATACTGACATTGTATGTTTTTTTATAAAATGTAAATGGTGTTTGTTCAAATAATGATAAATTGTTCCTTTATAAAAGTTCTTATATGTTTTCTTATTTTTTTCCACTATCATTGTAGGCGGACCGATTGGAGGCATTGAGGAAACGCTACTGTCACGACATAATTATGCATGCAGATAACTAGTTGAAAGACCAAGTGTTCAGCAAAGCATCCCATTGGAAAGAAACCAAAGCACTTGTGGATGGTTAAGTGTCAGATGTGAATTACGTAGTAGTTTGTGTACCATGAACTTGTGGATGGTTGACTTATGATTGTAATGAACAAAAGTTTGATTGGTGTTGAAGGCTTTTTCTTGCACTTTGTATTTCAGGAACCACCATTAGCGATGTATGATACTATGTTAATACTTGACGCATTAATGATGGATGATGTCTGCAATATTAGTTGAATTTGTGCACAACAACATTAGTGGAAATGTGCACAATAGATAAACATGTAAACCCTCACTGTTTCCATTAGGAATGTATGCATGTCCACGCTCTAAATGCGTATTGTCCACATTGTCACGAATAGATGTCCACAACAAATACCTATATCGTCCTTCTAAAAAACTCTAACAAATGTCATATAGAACTGTCAATAACATGAGTGGTGACAATGAAATTATGCAATAAAATTAAACCTGTATCATCATTTCTGATAATTCTACATATCCACAACTAATAATGTCATATAAATAATCTAAAAAATGTCAATTAAACTGCATGTCCCACCACTATTAAATTTCATGCCAATTAAATTTATTATAACATGGGGATGTCAATCACACATCGATAATGAATGCATGTTCACAGTTTAAAGGTGTAATGTCCACGTTGTCACTGTTAGATGTCCACAATTTATACGTGTATCATCCTTTTTGGTAATTCTAGATGTCCACAACTAATAATGACATATAAATAAACTCAAAAATGTCAATTAAAATACATGTCTCACCACTATTAAATTTCATGCCAGTTAAACTGCTTATTACATGGGGGTGCCAATTAAAGTCCATGTCAATCACATATCCATCGCGATTTGTTACCTTATTGCCCATAAGGCATACATTATACATGTCATAACTTTTGAGAAATTAATGAACCTATATGAAAGTGCATGTCACTAAAATGAATTTAGAAAAATATATATGCATGCATATAATATCCACAGTCAATACATACATTGTCCTTTTTCAAATTACGATATGTCCACAATCCAAACACCAAAAATGTCCATACTTAGATTGCATAGTACGATATTGAAGTTTCATTATTCATACTTTACATCCTGTTATTATACTTGATGTCCATGTTGATAGAACTTGATGTCCACTGCTATTATTTTTTAATGTCCATAACCTAAAATGATGGATGCTCTCACTCTTGACAAATCAATAAAAATATATCAAGTGCACGCACATGAGATGAGTGTCCACATGATTGGGTATAATGCATATGAAGAAACATGTTGTCCACAGCCCATATGCGCATTGTCCTTTTTAGTAATACTTGATGTCCACCATCCAAACTGGATGCCCATCACTATTTATAAATGAATAAAATTACATGATGATTTCTCCTGTCCACAGCCCACATGTGTGATGTCCTGTTTGGTAATACTTAATGCCCACAGTCTAAAATGATGGATTCCATCATTTTAGACTGTTGATGTTCATTTGTGAAGAGTGAGGGAATCCATCATTTTAGACTATCGACATTAAGTATTACCAAATAGGATATCACGCATGCGGATTGTGGACATGGGAATTCACCATGTAATTTTATTCATTTGTAAATAGTGATGGGCATCCAGTTTGGATTGTGGACATCAAGTATTACTAAAAAGGACAATGCGCATATGGACTGTGGACAACATGTTTCTTCGTATGCATCAAGTACTATTAATATGGACATCTGATGTTATACTTGACCTTCAAGTTGGTAATGTTTGATGTCCACTACTGTTATTCTCTGGATATCTAGTTAATACTTGATGTCCCTTGTTGTTAAACTTGATGTGCATATTGATAGAACTTGATGTCCACTTCATGTAATTCCAAGGCCAAGTATATCCCAATCCTTCTTTCTCCTTTGTAATGATTCGTCGACAAAGTGATGTCTGTCAAACAGAGACACTCCCAATCTTTTTTTCCCTTCTTCCTCCTTTATGAAACAGTGACACTGTCAATCAAAGAGATATGAAATGGAGGAATTTGCAATTGGAGAGGCAAACATAAATCGCAAGCAATTCAAAAATTGAATGAATTAAACCTTCAACCAAATAAATATAGATATAGAATGAGAAATTGAAATTGGGGATATGAATCTTTCGCCGTCGAGTTCGTCTCTCGCCATAGATCTACCTGAAAACTTTCCTACTCGGTCGTCTCTCGCCGTCGAGTTCATCTTTCGCCGTCGAGTCCGTCGACTTCGCCGTCGAGTGTGGATGAGTATGGGAGATGAGTGCTCAACCGAGTGTGAATGAGTATGGGAGATGAACAGTTGAGTATTGAAACTTCAATTTGTCCCGACGTTTTGCCCTTGCATGCGCCTGCTGAGACCTTTTTCCTTTTTTTTCTTTTGTTTTCCAATGTTCTCATCATTACCATCAGCCGCCTTTCACTTCCCAACACAGCAAATGCATTCCCCTTAATTTTATTTCCCTCACCCTCTTTATAAGTCACGTGAGTTCATATACAAAAGGGCTGAACAAAAAAATCTAAAGTCCCCTTTTTTCCTATCCATTGATCAACATCCAATGGTTCATATTGGTAGTGCTCACATGCTCACCTTACTAGCATGCTCATATGATCATCTCCCATATATATATATATATATATATATATATATATATATATATATAGACACACTGGGCTTTTGCTTCTTGCAATTACTATTTTGCTTTTTATGATTGTGATGGAGTGTTGGAATTTTGGTATTTCAAAAATACTGGTATTATACTACCCATTCTCTGTTGAGATTGGTCTGAAGTTACTAAGTATTGGCTTCTGGCTGTGGTTGTCATAGGGTTCTTTTCCTATACTAAGGAGAAACATTCCTACTCAGTTGAAATGCTGGCTGCTAATTTTCATCTGATTTCATGCATTTTTCAGTAGCTGATGGTCTCTGTTTAATTTGTGAGTTGCCTCTGTTCTTCAATGTGCAATGAGTCGAATTGGTGATGTACTGGGGATGCAATGATGATGCCGATTCTGCTGCGGAGATAGACAGACGTGAAGCTTGCCTTTGTTTATTCTTTTTCTGGTCTTTTATTCACAAGATACTAAATGTAAGGGCAATGTGGGTATTTTATATATGTTTCACCCCATTTCCAATGGGTCATTGGACTTCTAAATTTTGTTAATTAGACAATTAATCAGGGACAGAGGTACTAATTATCTTCCATGATTTTCTAAGCTAATTAAATGATATTATTATTATTATTATTATTATTATTATTATTATTATTATTATTATTCTAAAAAGGCTTACATAATGATTAATGTATGAGCTTTTTAGTCACGAGCGCATCTATCTATAGAATTATTATTAGTTAGTCCTATATCGATCTATTTATCAAGTTAGAGCTATAAATATTTTTTTGGACACATACAAATGAAAATATGGGGGTTTGGGAAATATATAAGGGGGAAAAAAGAACTCATGTGTATTTGGTTTACTTATCTCAATAGACCCGAGACTATCTAATAATTTACCGACTATACATAGTATAGATGCCAGGTAATTAAGGAACTAAAAAAAGATTGTTCTAATTAAGATTACCTTCCATCCTTTAGGAATAGTGTAACCAGCGAAGTTGATATCATCCATAGCCTCCCTAAACACACCGGGTGATGGAGGCGACAACCTCATAACTTCACATGCTACATTCCATGAATATTTCATCTTTTGAATGTCTTCCCAGTTCAGCAACTCCCCCGGTGCCTTTGATTTCGCAATCTCCATTTGTTCTGCAATGATCCATCAAAGGAACTAATTAGTGGGAATTTGGAACTTGAAAGTATTACAACTATTTTCTTTGATTGACCATGTTTGGCCTACATTTTCAGACTGTTTTTATGACTCTTAACCATCTTACATTTCTTCTAAATTACTAATAAAGTGAAATATATATTATTTATTTATAAGTGTTTTTAAATAATTCTAAAAGTATGTTTCATTATTTTCAGGGTTTCTACAACTTATAAACAATTTAAACATAGTTATTTATTTATATTTATTTCATAAATTTAAAACTATGTATAAAATATGGATTTTCTACTATGATTGATAAAATTAGGCTATTATTATATTTTTTCACCTAGCTAATAAATATTATGTTATTATAATTGATAAATAAATATAATTATTAAAGAAAATATTAATACAAGTTACAAAAATGTGAAATATGAACAATTCAAGATGTTTAAGAACCAATTGAGTGAAGATGGTTATCATGATCCTTTCGATAAATGTATTCGAAGAAAAAAAACTTGATTATGCAATGATAAAAAAAAGAATATTTACCAAAAATATACGATCCTTTCTTAAATGGATCGTATCGTGGACTAAAAAAAATTATTTTCATCCTCCATTAAAAATGAAACTGCAATAAAAAAAATCGGATAGATGGATGCATACAATATACATACATATATACATGCATGCATGCATACATACATATGTACATTCAAAAATGTGTGTGTGTATGCATGTATGAAGATGTGAATTTATGTGGTACACACATGAATGTAGGTACATACATGCGTGTTTAAAGAAGATAAAGGGAAAAAAGGGAATGGACTAGATATACCTCGAAAAACCTCATCATAAATGTGAGGAAGCTCAGCAAGGTACTTAGTTACCACAGTAATGGTAGAACTAGTCCCATCTGCCCCAGCAACAAGAAGACCCATGATACCTTCGACAATAATCTGGTCACTTAAGAGAGGATCCCCATTCTCGTCAACCATACGCAGCAAAACAGACAATAAGTCCTGGTCTGGACCTGACTTTTGCATGGCTAAATCTTGCTTTTTTTTGCTTAACAATGGTCTTCAACTCCTCTCCTAAGACCTTAGCTGCTTTAATTGCCTTGTTGAATGGGGTCCCTGGGAAGGCTATAGGAATGGAGATGATGCCAGATGCTAAGACATGGAAGGTATCTGCAAGACGTTCTACGTGATCAAGTTTCTCAACACCTATGAAAAATTGACTTGCTAGCCAGAATGTGTACTTTCTTACTAAGGGGAAGACATAAACCTCATTTTTGCCTTCCCATTCATTGGCGAAATATCTCTGAGTTATGGCGTCCATGATTTTTATGTACCTTTGGAAGGCTTCAGGCTTAAAGAATTGGGAGACAACCTTTTTTATTGTCATAGGTACATCAACTTTACCGTTATTATCAAAGCCAGAAGGGAAGATTTTGGTAAGAGTAACTGGCCACCAAGGTCTAACAAGGTTTTTCTGACTGAAAAAAATGAACTTGTTGCCTGCTGGACCACAAAGGAAGGCAAAAGGTTCCCCCAAGATGCTCGTCTTAAAGCATTCTGGGGAGTGTTTGATCATTCGATCATTGACAAACTTATGTGGATAGCCTCTCCGAATGTTTAAAACAAACTCTAGGGTCTCCCCTACAACAGGCCACCCTGTCTTGCCTGGTGGTTGTTTCACCTTTGGCTTCTGCCAAAGGATATTAAGTGACAAGAAAAATATGACAAGAAATACAAGGATTGCATAGAGAATGGAGAGCTCCATAGAGCTGCTTTTTTTCTTTGTTATTTCTACGCAAGTGTTTCCTATGTAGGAATGTTCATTACAATTGGGACAGGAGTGGTATATATATATGAGTGAGAGAGATACACACATACATACATGCATGCATGCATACATACATCTATAGAAAAATTGGATTCTAATAATCCTTATTTTCACAAATTGTACAACAATAATCCCTACTTTTATTTTGGATTCTGGTGAGAAAATAAAACTGGATTGTAGTGGGACCCCGCCGAGTCAATTGATGGTGACTCGGTGGTTTGTTGATGTGTATCAATGAGTGTCTGTTGATGATCCTTTTATGCATTAGACCTTCCATATGGCGTCCATGTCACCCACGAAGTCCATGTCATCCTCCCTCTTCATCCTGTTTCTCTCTCTTTTTCCACAACCACCACCCGATCACCACCACTGCTGACTTGCAGTCGCCGCTAAACCTGTCGGAGTTGTCGGTAGACAGTGACAATCTACGTGGCGAATCTACCCGTGGTGGTGGTTGCTGGTTGCTAGTATAGAGAGAGAAGGGAAGAGAACCCTTTTCTCGATCTCTACACCTACAACCACTGCCCATCACCTCCGATGACCCGTCGTCGCCGCTACACCAGCCAACAACTCCGATGGACAACGATCACCAACATGGCGGCTCTAGTAGTAGTGGTTGGTGGTGGTGGTGGTTTGTATAGAGAGAAGGGAGAGAAGGGTTCTCAACCCTTCCCTCTCTACAGCCACAACCATCACCCACCACCACCACTAGAGCCGCCACCGGGGGATGAAATGAATTTTTTGGGTGACTTGGACGCCACGTGGTTGCTCAAACACTTAAAAAATTAGTCAACACAAACTCCACCGTCCACATCATCAAATTATCGAGTCACCACCAGTTGACTCAAAGATGTCCCACTACAATATAATTTTATTTTTTTTAGACAATCAGAATTCAAAATGAAAGTATGGATTATTGTACGTTGTATAATTTGTGAAAGTAGTGATTTTCATTATTGGGAAATTCTACCATAATTGAAAATATTTTTAGCTACGGTAGTTGAAATAAATCCTTGCCATTAGATTTAAACTGATAATCTCATCTTGTTTTTGAAATGTATTTCAGTCGGTTGCCAAGTACCTACTACAGTACTACCTAGCCCCCACTCTTTTAAACTTTTTCTTTAAAAAATCTAATTTCTCGATTAAACATCAACCCCACTATCCATGCTCTCCTTCTGTCTCTATCCTTTCTCTCTCCTCCCTAACTCATTTTCATCTGCAAAATTTCTCCATATCAAAGCTTTCCCTGTCATCCATCTTTGAAGACATATTCAATTAAGCATTAAAAATTTGGTTCTTGACACACAAATAGAAAAATGCAAGAAGAATTTTTTTTTACCAAGTTAGAAAAATGGAAGAAGGGAAATGGGAAATGGTTCCTGTGAAGTGTGAACCATCATTATTTACTACTTCAAAGGATTGCCATTGACGTCTTACTCACCACTTCACCAGATAACTAATTTACATTGTAAATCTGGAAATATATGCAGAAAAGTTTCAAATTTTTACTTAGATTTTGTAAAATATCTAAGGTATGATTTATTTCGTTCATATTTATTGGGTCACCGGAAACAATTCTCCAACTTTTTCTTTAAATTGATTACCCTGAAAGCTTTGTTCTTCCAAATTGAGAATTTCTTCTTCATATGACATTAAGTTCTGTACTTCTTCCAAATTGGTCTTGCCCCATTTTCTGTTTCATTTTTGAAGAACAAATTCTATATGATTCATAATTTGAATCTCGTCATCTTCAAATTATCAGTGAAATTCTTAAAATCCTATGGGTTTGGCAAAAATGATCGGGGGGAGAGAGAGAGAGATAACAGAAGAAAGAAGACACAAGTAACTGGCTCGGATAAGATGAGAGGAGCGGAGTAGCTAGGGAGTTGATTTTAGCAGGTTACAAGTTACTGCTTTAAATGGTTCATATTCATTCCTTTCATATCAACGACTCACATTTATCAACTACCATAGTTTCAACTATGGTAGAATTTTCATTTTTAGAATACAATTTTTCCTACATATATCTATGTGTGTTTGTGTGTTAAATTTTTGCAATTTTTGGTAAATTTTGATAACTTTTGTCAAATTTACCCTAATATATCCAAATTAAATTTTTTTTTATTTTTTACTTTAATAACTTTTTGTAATTTTTGGTAAATTTAAATAAAATTCTATCCAACTCGATTTACCTATCAAATGTGATAGACCCTAAGTACCATTCCATCAAACTCATGTCTGAAAGCATGGTTTTGACATATTAATATGATTGTATTTAGCAGAGAATGTAATAGACTATAAAAGTTAAATTCCAAATAACATGAGAAACATACTTTTAGCCTAACCACAGTTCTTCAAACCGCACAATGCAATTAACTGAACCTAAATGTCACCAACTGAAATAAATCAAAGTCTGCTCACTGTTGCCCCTCATTGGTTCATATGGTAAATCAACTTGTGAAAAGATATTTGATTCATCAAATTCTTCATTTCATGGTTTGATACCCAGGTGGACTTTCTCAATGGTGTGCTTCTGTCTGCTGCTGCTATGGTCTGACTGTAATTGTCACTTTCTGCTGAGTGTGGTCAACGTACTGGCTCTGGTGGGTTTCAACTGTTTGCAAGTGTGTTGATATCGTGGTATTTGTTCTATTGGTAATTGCAGTAGTGGTGTTTTAATTTCTCTATTTCTCTCCTTTGAAATCAATCTGAGTTATAAACTCTTTAGTGTGCTCTTTAGCACCTTTTATTTGGTTTGAATAAAAGGCTCTTTTGGCCGCTACTTATAAAAAAAAAAAGATATTACGATTTCAAAGCTTAAGTTTTTAGTTGAAATGATTACTTACAAATGGTATTAGAGTTGGGTTGAGTAAGAGGTCTCAAGTTCGAATATCAACAACACATGCATATTTGCACAAAGTTAAGGTATCTTTGCAACATTCATAGGTCAAATCCAAAGGACTGTGTAAGAGGTCTCAAGTTCAAATATCAACAACACATGCATATTTGCACAAAGTTAAGGTGTTTTTGCAACATTCATAGGTCAAATCCAAAGAACATACGCGTGAAGAGAGGTGTTATATTATAAAACTTTGTTTTCATTAAGTTTTCAACCATCAGTTTAAATTTTTTATATCTATATATTTTTTTTCTTGGCAGAAGGGAACTTGTAAAAAAGAAAATCAAGAGATTTGTTTGTTGTCATCACCCTAGTGGCTAGGACATGATCTTGTCGATGCTATCTTTATTGACTTCCAGGTCACAACAGAAAACAAACTCTAATAAAGACTCTTAATGATTTTGTTATATTGTACATTAATTTGTGGTACTGGTCATGGTGGAACAGATGCTATGCTTAGTGGGTGGTTTGCATAATGGTGTGGGAAAATGATAGACTGACTCACTGAGTCAAAAACTCAGATGAGTTGGCAGCTGATTTGGCTCTTCCCTCCTCTCTCTCCTCCTTCTCTCTCCTTCCTCGGTAACCACTCCCTTTCACTCCTTCTTAATGACCTCTTTTCCCCCATTTCCTCCTTTCTCTCTCCTTCCTCGGTAACCAGCCTCCCTACTTTCCTTTTCAAATTTTGAATTTATTTCCCCCATTTCCTAAAAAATGGACGAGCTTCTTCTTCTCCTTCCTCTTATTCTCGCCATTAAATTCTTGTGAACCCTCCTCAATCCGTCATTAAACCCAGCTAAACCCCCAATTAAAAACCACTTCTTTCTCTACAAAAAGCTCACATACTTTCTGGGTTGAGTTGTGTTTTTGAGTTCTTAATTACTCCCTCTTCTATTGTTCCTTTTTTTCTGAATCAGCTCCCTTCGGCTTGCCATTGAAGGAATTGTGAGGTATGTTTTCTTGTGTTGCTCCTCCCCTCTCTTTCGTTTGAATTTGGAATTCTGGGTTGAAGAAATTCGAAGTGCAATTTTAGGATTAGGGTTTCAATCGGGAAAAATCGAATTTTGAAAAATGGAGTTTGTGATTCAATTTTGTTGCTGCTATTTCTGAATCGATTCAAAATGGGGGAAATGGGGGAAATCGATTCAAAATACATATGAAGATGTCATAAGCTTTGAAACTCTAGTCTGATTCAATTTTGTTGCTGCTATTTCTGAATCAATTCAAAATGGGGGAAATCGATTTCAAATACAGATGAAAATGTCCGAAACGATTCATGAAACCACAAAAAAAGGGAAGGCTTCCTCCAGAAGATTGACGAGGAAAGTGCAAGTGGGGAAATTTAGTTAGACTTACATTCGAAGCAGAAATTCTAGCTTTTCCCATTCAATCTTTCCTGTACTCTCTCATCCTCGAAGGTCCAGGGTGGCAAAGAAGCCTATCTACAGGGTGCTGGTGAAATTTGTGGGGAGCTTTATGCTAAACTGGACCGCCATCAGAGGACACAACTTGGGGGTTACACTGATGAAAAGATGTATGCCTGATGTGTTTGGTTGGTTATATACACTTAAATTTTGATTGAGCAAGATCTCAAAATTTGTTGTTGTGTTGGGATGTACATACAGAAAAATATTTGATTCAGAGTTACTAAATTGTTGTAAGATCCAGCTTTGATGATTGTTTCATATCTGCCATCGGTCAAAGATAAATCATCTAATTTCATTCTGCATTTCAGATTTCTGACAAAAACTCAGAATGTATACATTAGAATTTGATTTCCCAATTGCTAATCATACCAGATCAGAGATTTGATGTTAGTTTAAGAGCCTAATGATAGTGCAATGAATAACTGTATAGTGCACTGCTCAATATAAATAACTGTATATGATATCAGTAAGCCATGAAAAGAGTTGATTAAATTAAGAACATTACAGCCTGACGACAGTGTTGTCCGAATTGCAAGTGACGTGAAACCAAGTGCAGGGGTTCACCAGTGACCGAACTTGAAATTATGGCCCAAACTGATGATGCTATTATTCATAATTTGGGTGATTTCATCGATTTTTTGAAATTACTGAAAATCCTTGAAACTGAAGGCTATGTTAATCCTATTATACACAGTTTTGGTCAGATTTGAACACTGATTACTCAAACTCATCAATATCCATGCTTGATACATCTCTAAATTAAATACAACCATTTGAATGTAAGTCTAACTAAATACAACCATTTATAAATTGCAATATACACTTAATCTGCTGACATTGAATACTTGTACCAACAGCATACAAGAACAACAATTTGTCTCCCAAATCATACTTACAAGTACAACAACATACTTAACAATTTCCTACTTACAAACTACAATAATCAACACCACTATAAGCAGGACCATCAAACACGCTTGCCTATTCTTGATAACTTCTACATCCTTTTTAAGTACTCCAATGTGATTCAACATTTGTCTCTGTAACCTTGAAACCCCTTCACTCAGCAGGTTCCCATCGACAGCATCTTCCCAATTAATAAATACATCGCACCTATTGCATTTGAAGTAAACTCTTCCTGGGTTATCCCTTGATCTGGACACTTTCCTTGTACCCTGAAAATGACATAGTTGACATATGTCCTTGCCAAGCTGATCTTGCCCATATGTCCTTGTCGAAGAAGAAGAAGCCATTATCCTGCATAGTTGACATATAAGCATCAATTTCTGCCATGTTTTATTTGTATGATGAAAACAAGAATACACTGAACATTGCATAACAGAGAGTGGCACCCAATCTTACGAGAAAAATCACCATAATGCATCTCTGTCTTACTTGTTCAGGGACAGGGTACAGAACATCAACAAAAATTAAGAAAGTGACAATTTCAGAAATTTTCACTCAGGAGGGCTTTTTTATTCTGTCTAAGATTCTAGATTACCAGCAGAAGTAGCAAAAAAAAATATACAATAATACAGATTAGCCTAGGTCCGATCCATCTTTGCCTTTCGTGTTTGCATAGGTGATCAGTAATCAGTAAAAAAAACAATTCCAGCAAAGTGCACCTAAAGGAACAATAAAAGGTGAATAAAACTCATGACAGGGAATAAACAACTCACGAGGCACGGAAATCTACGCCTGCAGGTTTAGGGAGTTGTATGAAGTTTCGGCAATACAAATCAGTTGCAAAAACAGTCTGCATATAAGAAGAAAATTGGACTACAATGAGATGAGGATGAAGTTTGATAAACAAAAGCTCCAGGAGAAAATAAAACAATTCCAGAAATCGGACTGATAGTTAACAGCAAATTCCAACAACTTACAGAGAGATATTGAAATAGCCTGCCTAGTCTTGGGCTTCAAATAGACACCACCAGTGATATATGATGCGTGCATTAAAATGATAAACATCACCATGATCGACACTCAAAAATTGCTAGTAATTGTGTAAACACAGGTGAGGGGAAAACAACATGAATTACCTGCTGTAAAAATGCAGAGTGCTGTGCTCCTATAACACATGAGTCAATTGGAACCTGCCAGCATATCAACATGTCCGATTCATATTTGAAGGCAAAGCTTATATGATTGCTCAAGTGGATTGAAACATTGAGTTGATCACTGATGCTATTAAAAGGTTCATTTCAAACACAAGTAAACAAACCGAACAATCAATTTTGAAGACTATTGAGTTTAGCACAATCGTTTGTATGTATGAAGTCTCACAGTTCAACCTGAGTAACAAACACCTCATTCACTATTTGAATCCCAAAAACATGCCAAAACTTTCAAATGAGCATTCTATTCAATGGCTAACTTGGCTAATTGTTAAGAGCTGTGAGTGTTCATACATACATACTTTCAAGCATCCAAAGTGAAGAAAACTGTTAAGAACTTGAGACAGGATTATATATCGAAAGAGCCTTACCCCAAATCTACTGCAACTTCATTTGCTAGCTGCGCAACATCATGCCTCACCAGATTATCTTGCAAATAACATAAACAACAATGGCAGTAGTTATCAAAACAACCAAATTCTGTTTTGACATTGGCATTCTTAGCATCAGTATTAATTTTAGCATCAGTATTAGCATCAGTATTAATTTTAGTAGGACATGTCTTAGTTAAAAGTTTAATACAAAAATACGATGGATCTTAGCATCAGTATTAATTTTAGCATCAATATTAACTGTAATCACACAAGATAACCCCTCCTCCCTGTCCTCCCTTTCTCCTGCAACACCCCCCCCCCCCAAAAAAAAAAAACAACAACAATAGACACCCAAGGATCTTAGCATCAGTATTAATTTTAGTAGGACATGTCTGGATATAGGTCTATTCTGATACAAAAAATAAATACTTCGGAACTAGATATTATGATATAGGTATGCTCCAAAACAACAACAAAGATAAATACCCAGTTCTTGTTTCACATAAAAGGTCTGTCTTGAAAAACTACAGCAATTAAAACTAAATTTTTTTTCCCGTTAGAAAAGGTAGCTGTTAGAAATTGTTCATCTTCAAAGGGTATAAATTGACATCAGTTCAATCAATTAATGATGGAAAAAAAAATCCACTATTACAACATACATCCCAATTTCGGTAGTACAATCACAAGAAGAAGAAGAAGAATAAGAAGACGTAGAAGAAGAAGAAGAAACCCAGTTTCCGTAGTACAGTAAGTAGTATGATTCTACATTCATCCCACTTTCAATTTTTGGAAACCAGTTTCGATTAGGGTTTTCGAAAACAAATCAGTAAAAATCAAAATCAAATTGGAAATCAAATATGTAAAAATCGAAATCAAATTGGGAATCAAATTGGTAAACAAATCGGTAAAAAATCGAAATCAAATTGGAAACAACATTTACCTCGTAGAAACCCACACTTGTTCTCTTCTTCTTCGTTTGCTTCGTCTTCTTCTTCTTCGTTTTAGGGTTAAGATGAAGGGGGGTTTCGATTTTTATGATTTCGTTGGGTTTCGATCAATTCAACCATGATAGACGAAAGGAGATGGTTGATGCATGAGAGACGAAAGGAGATGGTTGATGGGGGTTTCGATTTAGGGTTTAGAAGAGCAACAGATAGGGGAAATTGTGGGATTCCAAATGATTTAGGGTTCAGAAGATGAAAAGCGCGGCAATGGAAATTTTTGTGGCAGAAGATCTTGACCATCCAATCTATTTTGAATCTGACGGTTAAAATTGATTTGTTTTGCCATGTCAGCAATCTGTGTGCATGTCTATAGACCATTAAATATAGAGTGCATGGATTGACAATTTTAAATATAATTAGATAATTTTAAATATAATTGGACATTTTTTATTAGTGTTATTGCAATGAATGTAGAATATAAATTTTTAAAACAATTAATCTTTTTCTTGTAAATAATTGTTAACAAATATATTCTATTGTTTCTAATTACTATAAATTTTATTGTCATTTTCATTAATTTTAATGACATCAATTTTTTTCATTAGTGTTATTTTGCTTGCTATTTTAATGAATGTAGAGTATATTTTCAAAATAGTTTATTTTTTTATTTTAAAAAAATACCTACAAATATATTCTATAGTTTCTAATGAATATCAACTAGTGCTATTTTTTTCCAATGACTTGAATAAATTGTTTTCTTTATTAATTTCTTAGTATTCTTCCCTAATTTTAATGATGTCAATTTTTTCATGCGACTTTAGTATGAAAAACGTATAATATATTTTGTAGTTTTTATAAATTTTACTTACTAATGTGTTTCTTTTCATAGTGTTAACTTGTAAGTTTATAAATTTAATAAATATTAGAAGCTCCGAAAGATTCCACGAAGAACCTGGCACGACAAACGAAGCACTCATCAAGAGGATAATGATGGTCTGTTCAAAATACGGCACGTTCAAGTCAAAAAGTGCAGATCCAAACCGATCATCCAGTACTTCTGTCACCGGGTGTGGTTTCAAAGTCACTGCCACGTTCCAACAGCAAAGCGGAAAATACAAGTTGACTACAGTCGATACAAACCACAACCACGAGTGCAACCCTGCAGACATAAAATACATGCGGAACTACAAGTTCATAAGTTTCGAGAATCAGTTGAGGATGATAAACAACGACACGGCCGGCGTGCAAATATCCAAGAATTTCAACTCAATTGCGGTACAACACGGTGGGCATGATCAAGTTCCGTTCGATGAGAGAGATTTTCGCAATGTTATCAGTAGATCAAGGAGACTCGCATTGCAAGACGGCGACTTCAGGGCGATGATGGAACATTTTAATGAGATGATGTCCGGTAACTCTAGTTTTTTCGTCACGTATGACACTGATGATGTCGGAACTCTGAGGAACGTATTTTGGGCGGATGGAAGGAGCAGGGCAGCTTGCGAGGACTTCGGGGACGTGGTGTCGTTCGACACGACTTATGTGTCCAACAGGTACAAGATGCCATTCGCTCCTTTCATTGGGGTTAACAACCACGGACAGTCCATCCTGCTCGGCTGTGCGCTGTTGGCTGGAGAGGAAGCCGATAACTTCGTCTGGCTGTTTCAGACGTGGTTGACGTGCATGTCGGGGAAAGTTCCGATCGCGATCATAACAGACCAATGCCAATCCATAGGTTAGATTCAATTATTCTGTTATATTTGTTTATACGTACTCAAGTTTCCCCTGTGCATCTCACTAATTTACGTTAAATTTTATATGTGCAGGCAAGGCTATCGCAAAGGTATTCCCGAATGCACGACACAGATGGTGCATATGGCACGTGATGAAGAACGCAAAGAAGCATCTATGCAACAGACCAGAGGGAAAAGATATTCTTCGAGGGCTCAGAGATACTCTTTACGATTCACTTGATGCCGATGAATTCGAAGATAAATGGAAAGAATGGGTTGACACGTATGACCTGCACAACTCCAACTGGTGCAATGACATGTATGCTAAAAGGCATAAATGGGTGCCTGTATACTTCAAGGACGAGTTCTGGGCAGGAATGTCAAGCACACAAAGGAGCGAGGGGATGAACTACTTCTTCAAGGGATTCGTGAATGTCAATACAACTCTCAAACAATTTGTGGAACAATTCGGATTCGCACTAGCAAAGAGAGTCAGAGAAGAGGACAAGGAAACGTTCCGATCAAAGGATAAACCGGTCCAATGTAAATCGTGCTTTGTATATGAGCATGTATTCCAGAAGTTATACACTTCAAAGAAGTTCGTTGAGTTTCAAAACGAGGTGCAAAACCTGATCTACGTAGTGAAAGCGGATAAGATACACGACGAGGATAAGACGTGCTCTTATGAGGTCACTGTGAGGAAGGACCATGCAATATACGAGCCGAAAGAAATCACAACCAGGCGATCCAAGTTTATCGTCAAAGTAGATAAAGAGACCCTAGAAATGAAGTGTGACTGCAAGAAGTTTGAGTTCAAGGGAATCTTGTGCTCCCACGTACTGCGTGTTTTCACTGAGGAGGGGCTTGATTACGTTCCGGAGAGGTACATTCTGGACCGGTGGAGGAAGGACCTTCCAAGAAAACATCTCACTATCCAAGTTCCGTACTACCAACTGCATCGGGCTAAAACCAAAGAGGTTATCCGATTTGAACAACTGCAGAGTGCGTTTGAGTCTGTTTCTACACTGGCCGTGATGGATGACAAAATGTTCAAAGCGACGATGAAGGCTCTTTTCGAGTTGAAAGATAAGGCACCATCCATTATTGGGGACCGTGATGGGCTCGTGACCCGGGTCATTGACAAGATCGGCAGAGCGTACGGTAGGCGGCCTGCTGGAGAGGGAACTTCCCGAAGGGGTACGAGCGCCAATGCCAACGACTCTGTCCCCGTGAACGACCCCGTCGATAAAAGGGGTAGGGGTAGGAGACAGATAAGGAGAACCGGTTATCATAATGAACAACCTCGTAGCAGAAGGAGAACACAGCAAACGCCACCGACATCCAGTGTTCATCAAGGCTTCCAAATGCCACCTGGATCAATTGTTCAACCAAACTTCCAACTGACACCTGGAATTGGGTATCAAATGCCGCAAGGTTCTAACGCTCCAAACGGGTTCCAAATGTACACCCAGCCGCATGTCGTGGTAAACTACACCGTAACTAATCCTCCTTTTCAGCCTACGTCGGTAAGATTATTATTTGATATAACTGCATTGTGTCTATATTATACATCAAACATATTATAATCTTAACGATGAATCATTTCGCAGGGTCAGGGTCAAACATCTCATTTCAACCAAGGAAGATGAAGAAGAAGATGGCGGGTTTAGGTAGAAGATTGGGGAAATAATTTCAAATACCTCAATTTTGAATGATCCAAAATCAAACTATACCAATCCAATTAGTTCTTTGTTCTTTGTTGTAGCCAATTCCTTGCTTTAGCCATTTCAATTACAAACATATAAGCAATATCATAAAGATTGTCTATCAATTTTTGTTTGGCTTTTCGGGTCCATTTTTACGATTTTAAATATATTATATCTCATATTAACAAATAATAATAATAATAATAATAATAATAATAATAAGAACTTTGTGATACACGAGTGATTAAAATTGTAAACATCATTTTCAGAGCTACCAAAAAAATAGGGGACCTTTGAACATGTGGCACATCAAAAGAAAGTGTTTACCTTTGAATAAATTTTCAGTAGCATGTGCAAAAGTAAGACGATACATAATATGCATTGCATATCGAAATCAATCATTTCACATTTAAGACAAATTCCATCAGAAAAGAAGTGTAAAACAAAATCTCATCTAACCTTCTCATACATATCCAAATTTACTCAAATTTATATTTTACTCAAATTTATCCAAATCATCTAATTTAGACATGCATATTTTACCATCTATCAAGCTAAGCTTCTTGCACTTGCCATCTGTTTCTCTGAAAAATATACTACACCTACGGCCTACTGTGCAGTTTTGGTCATCTATATGGCACCGGGTTATTTCAAAACCAGGGCTATTCTTTTTCCCCCTTCAACAAAGGATGACAAGTTTAGTAAACAATTCCTTGCAAGAGTTGATACCGATTGATTCAATAATCAATATAAAGAATAGTATCGTAACACTTCCGACATTAGGTTTGCAAACATTGAGAATCTTTCATAACACAAGTGAAAGACAACATTTTTCTATTTTACCAACGGAAATTCTGTAAATTGATCAATCTACGACACCTTTCTCTGCTCATGGAGGCTTCAGTATTGGTATACCAGTTGGGTTTGAATGTCTCCCAACAGTACCAACTATAGATCTGCAAAGACCGGGAGGAGAAGTCGTTGCAACCTGGGAAAAGTAAACCCACCTCCAAAAGTAGTTGCTTCTACTACCTTGGTATCTCTAACTCTAAGGTCCTTGAGCAACACTGAAATCTGAGTCATCTTCCTTGGTCAGCTCAATGATTCTCCCCTCCATTGATAACTTCTTTCATAAAAGCTCAAAATCATACAACATATGGATACAATCTCTCCAATGAAACGTCTTTGCAGCTAATAATAATGGGCAAAATTGATGAGCTCTTACAAAAAGCAGGGGGCAACCTATCCTTTATTTTGATACATATGAAATCGCACTGTTAAGTTAAGCATTGCTGAATACCTGCTTTCACTTCCTTTCTGAATGAATGACCCCCATTTAATGGAATGTTTCCACATAAAACAAGTATGTCATAAACTCCACTTCTTTTAGGGGTGTATACGACATCAAACACATGAGCTAGTGAAGTATCTGCAGACTAAAATCATCGGGATTAAAATTTGCATTAGTTCCAAACATGTGGGATGTTGACACAAACAAATTAGCGCGTCAATTAACTAGGTTATGAATTGTACTTACACTATCATTTTGGTTAGCAGATGGAGCAGACGCTGCTTCTAAATTGCCCATAGCATTGTAGCTCATGTGCAAAGGAGACATAGTCCCTGTATTCAACACACATCTACTCCTGGGTCAGTCAAATAACACGACATAAATTGACAACTGAATCATGTGCAGGCTGTAAGGATCGAGATTGAAATATAAGCAGCCTTCATTTCACTAAGCATAAATTGAAGACTAGGTCACATAACAGCATGTTACAGGTTTCCACTCTGCCCGTTCATCCCCATCCCTCCCAACAAGGAATACACGCTTACAGTCTTCCCTTTCAAAATTCAAACCACCTTACCCAGCAAAACCATGTCCAGTAGTACCTGCAATCACACAAGCATTAGAGTACAACAATTATAAGTAAAAAGGCTGAAATATCAAAATTCAATTTCTGAGATAACTTAATTAAAAAGGCTGAAATATTACAAGGCATACCTAAAAAAAATAAATAAAGAAAAGCAAAAAGGATTAACAAAAAACAAATTTAAAATCAGCAACCAAATTAATTGATAATTTTAATTTCAGACAACAAATTAGTTTTCTCAGTTTTCTCATCAGACAAAATATTCACATCAGACAGCAAATTAATTGTTAGAACACCAACAGCCACTAGGATTTCCCTATAAATACTTATAGATCTTGTTCCAATTATCATCACTTACAAACATATTTGTTTCAACCATTCTCAAACAGAAACATTCAAATGGAGAGCCCTTCCTCTTCCCTAAAGACAGCCACAACCACCAAAACAGAACCAACCCTCAAGAATGAAATTGATCATCCAACCGATTCTGAAAGAACCATAAGCCATTCACCAATGTCTGTTTCAGTTTCAGCTGTGAAACTAGAAAACCCCTCACCAACTCCCTCACCAACTCCCTCACCTATGACACCCAGGTCTTCCAGAAAAACTGGGAGACGTAGAGCTGCTGCGGTACATCCATATGAAATGCAGTATGAACAACTGAGGTCAGACATTCAACAACTTTTCAAGAGGATGAAAACAAATGGCAATGGGGCACTACTCAAGAAGATGATTTGGGCAAATGAGGACGTACTGGTTGACCTAGATATCATCTACAAACAATGCGACGAATCTAATACTAGTCCAAGGAACTGGAGTTGCGCTAAGCAACTCCACCCATATACTTCCCCACGAAGTATTCTGGGGCGAAAGAGGAAGGTTGAAGAAGGGTGTTCTTCCTCTGTTCCTGATGGAACAGAGATCATCAACTTGGACTGAAGAGGAGTCGTAGGAAGATTTCAGATCAAGGGTTTTACTGGTGGTGTTTGTTTTCGGAATTTCTAGTTTGTTTTCTGTTTTTTGAATTGAGGATCGTAACTTGTTTTTCTTGTGATGTTTTTAAATTCAAGTCAGTAGTATGTTGTTTACAGTTTAATCTATTATCAATGAAGTTAGGTATTTTGGTTTAAGCTTTCGTTTTTTATTCTTTCATTTACTTTCAGATGAAGAACCCTAAATTTAACAACCCAGAAAACATTATAAAGCCCAAAAATTCAGATTCGACCAAAACATAGAGAAATTTGAACAAAAACCCAATTGAACAAAATAAAGAAGAAAAACGAAAAGAAGAAAATCCAAAAAATTGAACAAAATCCAAAAACAATTGAACAAAATAAAGAAGACAAAAAAAAAACGAAAAGATTGGACGAGGACTGTGTAAATCCTAAAACAATTGAACAAAATAAAGAAGAAAAACGAAAAGATTAAGCCTAAACAGATAACAACACCCTAAAAAAATGAAGACAAAAAAAAAACTTATTTTCGCCGATGCCATCTTCTACAGGAGAATTGGACGAGGACTGTGTAAATCCTAAAAAATTGAACAAGACATAGAAAATCAGATTCGACCCTAAACAAAAATTGAACAAGAAAACTAAACCCTAAACAAGAAAAACGAAAATTGAACAAGATTGTGTAAATCCTAAAAACTAAACCCTAAACGAAAAGAAAATCCTAAACCCTAAAAATTTGAACAAGAACGACAGATCAAAAAAAAAATTGAACAAAATCAACCCAGAAAGATTAATCCTAAAAACAAAAAAAACCCTAAAAATTGAAGAAAAAAGATGAAACTTATCTGAATTAATCTCCGATAGATTCATCTCCGGCGGTGGTGAGTCCGTTGTCTGAATATGAAGGTGGTGGTCAGTCCGTCGTCTTCATCTCCGGCGATTCCAGCCGTGTTCCGTCGTCGTTTAAGCCGGATTAGGGTTATGGTTGTCGACGGTGGTGGTTGAGGGTGGTCGTTTGGATGAGATCTGGAAGGGGAGATGGTGAGTCGAAAGCTTTCCAGATGAGAGAGGGAGATGAGGGAATCAGGCGTGTCTTGGAATTGAGGGAGGCGTGAGGGAGGGTAATTGATGGAGGCGGCTCTTGGAAATGATGGAGGCGTGGATCAGATTAAATGGGGGAAGGGGATTAAATGGGAAGGGCGGCTCCTAGGGTTTTTGTTTTCCAGGGAATTTGTTGGCATCCAACTCAGCTGCCACGTAGGCTGAGTTAAAACTCACTGAGTCACTCAAGCTTTTTCCTAATGGTGTGGGGCTCTTTTGCTGGCTTGCCAATGCTTGAGAACCCATTTTCCAATTAAAGCAAGCAAGTATTGCTCTACTGCTCTTTGCCACAATCAGTTTGGGTGAATAATAATAAAAAGGACAATGATAACCATCTTGACTCAAGATGGTTCTTAACCATTTTGAATTGTTCATATTTCACATTTTTGTAATTTTTATTATTATTTTCTTTAATAATTATATATATTTATCAATTATAATAATATAATACTTATTAGCTAGGTGAAAAAAATATAATTATAGCCTAATTTTATAAATCATATTAGAAAATCTATATTTTATACATAGTTTTATATTTATGAATTAAATATAATTAAATAATAATTTTTAAATTGTTTATAAGTTGTAGTAACCCTAAAAATAATGAAATGTACCTTTAGAATGATTTAGATATACTTACATATCATTTTATTAGTGATTTAGAAGAAATGCAAGATGGTTAAGAGCCATCTTATGTCAAGATGTTTATCATTTTCGTAATAAAAAAACTCTTATAAAACCTACCAACTAACGCCACATATATAGGCTATGAATTTAAACCTAGCAATTAATGACTTTGGTAGTTGCATTGATTATTATGAA
This sequence comes from Portulaca oleracea, assembly GCA_029582165.1. Lineage (NCBI taxonomy): Eukaryota > Viridiplantae > Streptophyta > Magnoliopsida > Caryophyllales > Portulacaceae > Portulaca > Portulaca oleracea. The sequence continues at coordinate 18,498,886 of CM055882.1, read as the reverse complement.
TTTAAAACCTAGCAATTATTGACTTTGGTACTATTGGCTTGGTTTACAGTTAGTGGTAAGTACTCGCTATTTTATGTCACATTTGAGTTTTAGGAAAATTTTAATAAAATAGTAATAAAAATGATGATTGTATTTTAAATGATAAAAGTAATAGATAAATTTCTGTTTTGGTTATATACTTGCTTGTATTGGTAATGATAAAAGGAAGAGGTAAATTTAGAAAATTGTCATTAATATTATATTGAAATTGTAAAGTAACAGATATCATGGAAAATGAAAAGTTATCTAAAGTTAAAGATATTGAGGAATGGAAGAAGTAGTAACTACTTCTACTTACGGCTTGTGCGGGGTTAGGTATATCTTTTAATCTATCTAAAATTATTTTTAAAACTATATTATAATAACTTTCAATTTTTTCTCAAAAAAAAAAACTTTCAATTTATATCTAATAATTAATATTATTGAAAAAGATTTGTATTATAATATAAATTTTCGTAACGTAAGTATATTTTAATACTAAGTTAAATTATATGGTTTCAACAACATATTAACAAAAATATGTGCACGTAGCTTGCAATACATTTTTTTTGGTGTTTGACAAATATTTTACTATACTTTCTGATCGATGATAGGGTGGGAAAAAGACCAGGAAATTTGCATGTCAGAGGAAAATTTTCAAAGACCCATGATTAGGGGCATGGGAGTGGCTATGGATCTGATTCTTGGTGGTTATCGATCTTTCAATGCAAATAAGTAGGGGGGCAGGAACTGAGCAATATGACAACAATGTTTTGGATGTGGAGAAGGCTCAAGAGACATTACTTCCAGGGGTGCACAATTCAAGGAAGAGCAACAAATTTTGGGTGATAGAGGCATGGAGCAATTGAGGAAAGCAGGGAATCAATTGCATAGCTGCATATTTGCAAATTTACCTTGGTCATTTGTCTTTTGTGAGAGTTTTGAAATTTTATCTCTTTCAATATGGTTGTGTTGCAATTGTTGGATGAGCTATGATCCTTTTTTTTTCATTTTGATTGAATAAATCTTAGTTAAAAGGCTGCTAATCATAAAAAATAAAATATCAACTTTGTAATCATTAATTAGTGAAAAAAAATTTAAAAAAATTAATATTATATATATCAAAAATAGGTTCAAATTATGTTTATTAAATAAAATGTGTTAGATTTTAACTATTTTTACTTTTCATTAATCTTCTTATAGAATATATTAATTTTATTATAATTTCACTTTGAAAATTATTGATAAAATATTTTTTATACGTAAGTGTTTTATATGTAACCATGTTGATGATTAATTCAAAAAATGAACAAACGATGATGATATTTATATTTTCTTTGCATTTTTAATTTTAGTAAAATGCAACATATTATGTTATAGAGTTTTAATTAATTAATACGAAATTGATTTGTTAGAACCCCTCAAGGACATTGATAGACTCAGGCTCAAGGACCTTGGCGACTGGATCAGTTTTGAATGAAAGTCAAAATTCGAATATCCAGAAAAGATATAATGCGCAAGGAAAGAAATCTCAAGAAGGCAGAAGGACATTCACCCAAGGCATCATAAGGACGTTCACCCATGACAGCATAAGGACGTTCACCCTATGCGAGAAGTTTTGAAAAGCGCAATCGAAATAGGGAAGTTTTCTGGAAAATTAATATCCAATCTTTCTATCCATATTTCTAGTCAGACTAATTGATTGCATCTACCTTGATTTGTAGGAAATAATCAATCAAGAAATTGGAAGGAAGATAAGATTACAATTTCCGGAAATCTCATAAGAAGGAAAGAAGATCGGAGCAAAATTGGAAGGAAAGGCAAACACAAAGAAGGAAAAGATCAAGGAAGAATCAGCCCCCAACGTCTATATTCTGCTGCTATCAGTACACTTATAAATAGAGGAATTGAAGATTGAAGAAGTTAACGATTCCATGGAAGAAATCGGGTGTTCAAACAAAGAGTGTGTTCTTGTGTTTGAGTGAAAGTGTTTGGAGTGTTCTTGTGTGAAAAGTGCTATCAAACTCTAAACGGATCTAGAGTTGTGTTAGCTTTTGTTTTCGAATCCTAGACGGAATTAGGATTCAATTCGTGTAAACACCAAACTGTGATTTGGTGGGTGTGATTTTCCAGAAATAAGAAGCGTCCATTTGCAAGGCGCTTGGTTCTCTGTAACCCTAAGGTCCTTTACCTTAGGTTATTTCAAACGTTTGTCAATTGACTGAAATAAAGGAGGTTATTCATATCATACTTATTGTCCTTTATCTTAGTATCAATTATTAACTTGTGATGAACCTTAATCTGAGCAGATTAAGGCACTAACGTCCTTTACTAGTGATCTGAATTTGCAGAAATACCCTATTCACCCCCCTCTAGAGTTCTTTCAATTGGTATCAGAGCTTGGTCCACTGAAGATTCAGAGACTAACCGCTCTGTGGTAAAGAACATGGCTGGGATGGAAGATGGTGATATAGGGCAAGGACGTTGCTTAAACAGTTCTCCTTTATTCAGAGGATCAAACTTTGCACACTGGAAGAAGCGTATGAGGACATTCATCATGGATAATGACTATGACCTTTGGGACAGAATTGAGAATGGAGACTTTGTCCCCATGATCACTGTTAGAGAAATCACGAAACCCAAAAATAGATCCAAGTATTCGGCCAAAGAAGCAGAAAAGGCGGATAAAAATGTTAAAGCATTACATATCCTTTACTGTGGACTTGATTCTAATGAGTTTGAATTTATCTCTGGTTGTGATACAGCTAAACAGGTGTGGGATACCTTAGTGACCACATATGAAGGAATGAGCCAAGTTCAAAGAATAAGGCGTAACAATTATGTCAAGCACTATGAATCCTTCAAAATGAAGAAGGGAGAATCCATCAAGGACATGTACAAACGATTCACTGTCATAGTCAATAATCTCAAGTCCTTGGGGAAAACCTACTCCAATGAAGAAAAAGTTCACAAGGTCCTCAGATGTCTTACAAAAAAGAAATGGGAATCAAAGGTCACCATAATAGAGGAAGTTCACGATGTTGAAACCCTCCAATTAGATGACCTCAATGGAAAGCTTCTTGCTCACGAAATGTGTCTCCAGGAAGAGCAAAATGAAAAAGAAGAAGTAGCCCGTAAGGACATCTATGGTCCTAACAACAATGATAAGGACCAGATCTTAGCCTTGATGGCCAAGGAACTCAAGGAATCGTGCAAGAAAAGTCATACCTCCAGAGGACCTTCATCCAAACGAATCAACCAAAGAGGTAATGACTCATCAAATAATATAACTAACTCACTCTCTTGTTTTTTTTTTTGTGGTAACCCAGATCACTTAATCAAGGAATGTCCCCACCATAAAAAGAACAAAGAAAAGAGAAATCACATGGCCTTTAGGCCACTTGGAGTGATGATGAGGAAACTACTAGTCATTGCATCATGAGAAAAAACACGAACGACACAGAGGAAGTTGGTGCAGCCAATGATGACTATCCGGGCAGTGACAAGGATGAATCAAGGGAGGTAACATTTGATGATTTCCTCACTTATCCTAAAAAGTACTTGGGAAAATGCCTTTTAAAGTTTGCAGGACGGGAGACCAAGCATTTAAATGAGATTAGGTCACTCAAAGAATCCAATAAAGGCATGAAAGAGGTGGATTTGGTACCACTACAATCCAATTTTATTTTTTTTGGGACCACCAGAATACAAAGTGAAAGTACGATCCGCCATTGTCCAATTGGTGAAAGTAGGAATTATTAGAATCCAATTATCCTATATATATATATATATATATATATATATATATATATATATAGGGAATAGATAGAGTGAGAATGAGTTTTTGGTGAGAATGAGAGAAGAGTCTTTAATAGCCATTAGATCATATATCAAGGGTCTATATTAATTCATCCTTTCTCCTTTTTCTTTAGGTGTATCACGTGAGTTTTGGATGGGAAAAGAAAAGGAAAAAGTGATTGTCTTGCCTGGGAATTCAACACTTGCTTGGGAATTCAACACATTCTCGAGTACCAAAAACCACTCCTGGAAACATTGCTCCATGTTATCACAATTTGTTTTGCTTAACCGAGTAGACAAAGAGCATAGAGGGAGACGAACAGGCGGGAGAAAGTGGTGAGGGTTTGTGTGGTGGCCGGCGACGAGTGAGCTTTAGGGTTTTCGACGGCGACGAGTCGTGGGAAGCCGGCAGAGAAAGCGGTGGAGATCGGCGACTGTTCTGCAGCGACAATCATGGCTTCAGATGAAAAAAATGACCATGAAAGTGGGGCAGAACATCAGGCAAGGTTAGAAAATATATTATGCTAAAAGTTTGTTAATTTATGGTGAAAACCCTGCAATTTCGAACAAAATCATCTCTTGTTTGGGCACATATCTGTTCATCTTTGGTTAGGGCTGATGAGTTTCCATCGTATGGGTGAAGGTAGGGGAGAATTTGTGGGAAGATTTCGTTTTTTGTGGGCGTGTAACTGGGTATGGGGTCAGAGGTGGGGTGGTGTCATATTCATGTACATCACAGTAGATTATGATGTGCATGACAGTATGTTTGCAAAAGGTCATAATCGTGTACATAATCGTGTATATGCAGACCAAGGTTGCTTTTGTGTACATTACAGTAGGTTATGATGTGTGCATATTGAATATATACTAGAGAATGTACATTATGGTCGGTGATGATGTATAAGATGGATATACGTAATGTATATTTGACATATAATTAGATAGTGGCTGATAGTTTATCGATGTACTTTGGAATTACACTTAATGTATGGTGAATAAAAACTATGATGATTGGGTTTGATGTCTTTTGGTGTAATCATGATATTCAGATTGTTTCCATTTGATTATGCACAATGTCCATTATGTTGGAATTGAAGTCTATTTTGCAAATTAATAATGTGTTTTAAACTTAATGTCCATTTTGAATTTCATAAGATGGCAATTTGTTTTCAACTTAATGTTCCTCTTGTTTGAACAAGAGTGTAAAGCATCTTATTAAACATGATGTCCATTTGGTTTCAACATGATATCCGTCTTGGTTTGAACATGATGTCATTTTGATTTTATGATGATGTCCATATAATTTGAACTCTTTGTCCGTTTTGTTTACACATGATGTCCATTTTGTTAGAACATGATGTCTAGTTGAATATGCAGAGTCGCCCGACAGGTGGATGCTGAGACGAAATGCATGTTTCCTACCCCGCAATAAGGTGAAGGGATCGTATTTGCAAAGGCTACCCATTGGAACCGAACAAGGACATTCGTCCCTTTCTGATGATGGTGTTTCGTTGTACATTAATGATTAGAATTTTAGGTCATCTCTCTCATTGGCTCTAGTTATATGGCATTTTTTAGAATCAGAATTGTGTAAAATAAGTAATATATTGTCTTGTAATTTTTGCGATACTTTTAATGGATGTTCATTTTTCTGTCAATAAATGTCCATTTTCCTTTTAATAGATTTTTATTTTGCTGATATTGGATATCCATTTTGATGTTGATTATATTAGATATTCCCACATCAATTATTAAAATGTCAATTATTGAGTGTCCTTTTTAACTGTCATTTGATGTCCATTTTGATTTAAATTGATGTTCATTTTACTGATAATGGATGTCCATTTGATGCCCATTTTGAGTTCATCATGGCTCCTTGAGGTGATAGGGTGATACCAACAAACATAGCCGAAGAAAAAGGAAACATGATGAGAAAAGAAGCGAAAACGTTGTTACTTTTGGATACACAATCCCACCAAATAAAATTCAGACTTTGTTTTTGAACGAAATGGATGGACATCAACAATAAATATATTGACATCAAGTAATAAACATATGGACATCAATTGACAATGATAAACATTCAGTCTTAGATAGATTGACATCAACTAATAAACATATGGATATCAAGTAATGAAGATTTAGACATCAAGTAATACAGATATGGACATCAATTAACAATTATAATCGATTGATGGAATGAAGCTTGTTTATTATTGTTAATCGATGTTCATATGTTTACTACTTAATCTTCATATATTTATTAGTTGATATACATCTCATTGTTAGTTGATTTACATATGTTTTTTTATGTTCACATGTTTATTATTTGATGTACATATGTTTGTCAATGTTAGTTCACAACCTTTTGAAAGAAAAATCATGCAATCATCCACAATCGGCCATGGATATTGGTGGGCGGGCTGTGATGGGGGGTGAGAGTAACATAGCAATTACAAAATCTTGATGTCCACACTTGTTATAGTTGACGTTCATTCTGGGATGCCATGGGCTGTGATGGGCGGGCTGCGATGAAGTGTGAAGTTCGAAAAATGTAAAAGTTTAACTTAATGTTCATCTTATTTAACTTGATGTTCAATTTATTAGATGTCCATTTTACAAAGGCTATGCAGTAGGACGCCAAGTTAAATTGTAAAAATGGACATACATATGAAAATGGACATCCATTATATGTAAAATAAACATCTATTATCAGTTAAATGAACATCTATTAGTAATAAAAACGACAAAATTAAATACATCCACATCAAAATGGACGTCCATTATCAGTAAAATGAACATAAAGTTAAATCAAAATGGACATCAAATGACAGTTAAAAAAAAGACACTCATTAATTGACATTTTAATAATTGATGCGGAAATATTTAATATAAGCAACATCAAAATGGACATCCAATATCAGAAAAATGAAAATCCACTAAATGAAAATGTACAGGACAATCTGTTACTTATTTTACAGAATTCTGATCCAAAAAAAAAAATGTCATATGACTAGAGATAAGATATGGCCTAAAATTCTAATCATTAATGTACGGCGAAACACCATCATCAAAAGGGGGCGAGTGTCCTTGTTCAGTTCCAATGGGCAACCTTTGAAAATACGATCTCTTCAGCTTATTGCGGGGTAGGAAACGGACATTTCGTCTCAGCATCCACCTAGACATCAATCACATCATGATCAAACAAAATGGACATCATGTGTAAACGAAACAGCCATCGAGTTCAAAATGACCATCATCATAAAATCAAATTGACATCATGTTCAAACCAAGATGGATATGGTGTTGAAGCCAAATGGATATCATGTTTAACAAGATGGATACCATGTCTTGCATTTTTGTTCAAACAAGAGGAACATTAAGTTGAAACCAAATCCCCATCTTATGAAATTCAAATGGACTTTAAAATTAAAACACATTATTAATTTGCGAAATAGACTTCAATTCCAATATAATGGACATCGTGCATAATCAAATGGGAACAATCTAATTAAATATCATGTTCATACCAAAAAGACATCAAACCGACCCAATCATCATATCATATCCAAGATGAACATTATGTATAAACCAAACGAACATTAAGAATAGCCCAAAAGTTCATCACATATAACCCAAACAAACATCGAGCTCATACAAGATATGCATCACTTCCAACAAAGTGGACATCAATTTCAAATAAAATGAACACTCTTATTTTGTCAAATAGACATTCAAACAAACCTGAGAACACATCGTTATGTTCAAACCAACAAGATATCAATTCAAACCCAATCATCATGTCATATTCAAGATGAGCAGTACGTACGTATGGGCATGATGCTCACACAAGATGGACATTAAGTATAAACCAAAAGGACATAACATTTAACCCAATAGGCATGGTGCTCACACAAGATGGACTTCACATTGTATCAAAACAAACATCACATTTTCACGGAAAGAACAGCAAGCCTTCACCAATAGGGCATCTCCCACTACCCAAATCATCAAGTACACATCACATTCGTGTACAATGGATAACATGATCAACCTATATGAACATCGTGGTGCGAATGGATGTGCATTGGGTTCGTGCCTACAATAATAGCATGTATAATGGCTCTTGCGTCAAGTGACCAACATGTACTACTCATATGAATTAATGAGAAAGCAATGATTCAATCCCAATTGACAATTACAAACACTGAATTCATACCATTGACCTTCTATCTTTCAATTATAAACCCAGAAAAATCTACAAGAACAAGCCAAGAATACCACTGACAATTACAAACCTAGAAAAATATACTACTAACCTTCTAAAAACCCTAATTTTTTGTCCCAGAAACAAATGTCTAGCACGTACCTTGAACCCCGAATTCATAAACTCAAAAAACAGAAACTTACCTGACGCAAATCAACTCTGCAACTATGCGTTGGTTGCTGGATCTTCCTCTCCAAACCTAAGCAACAAACATTCGCCCCAGCTTTCGACCATTATCAAACGCACCGTGAATTTCTTCGATAATCGTCACTCCTAACTGGTAATTTCTTTGAATTTTTGTTACTTGGAAAGATACCCAGCGTTGTTTTTTTTTTTCTTGGAACGAATTGAAACAGGGAGCAATGTTCTCCAGGAGTGGTTTTTGGTACTTGAGAATGTGTTGAATTCCCAGGCAAGTGTTGAATTCCCAGGCAAGACAATCATTTTTTCTTTTCTTTTTTTCCCATATCCAAAACTCACGTAATACACCAAAAGAAAAAGGAGAAAGGATGAATTAATATAGACCCTTGATGTATGATCTAATGGTTATTAAAGACTCTTCTCTCATTCTCACCAAAAACCCATTCTCACCCTATCTATTCCCATATATATATATAGGATAATTGGATTCTAATAATCCCTACTTTCACCAATTGGACAATGGTGGACCGTACTTTCACTTTGTATTCTAGTGGTCCAAAAAAAAAATTGGATTGTAGTGGGATATTTTCAAGGGAATCATAGATTTTGTGTTACATTTGATTCAAAACTTAGTATAACACTTTACAATGATTTTTAATGAATTTACAGCGTTTCTCCCAATTTTTTTCATTTTTTTACTATTTTTTACGATTTTTTCACTTTTATTATTTTTAAAAAATCATAATAATTATTCGGAGTCTCAAAAAAATAATTTAAAAAATGTTTTAGAAACTACAATTCATTAACTTTCTAGGGGTAGGAACGAAAAAAACAAAAACAATATAGTGTATGAATGAAAAAAATAAGAAGAATGTGGAGGTGGATTTGGTACCACTACAATCCAATTTTATTTTTTTTTGGACCACCACAATACAAAGTGAAAGTATGGTCCACCATTGTCCAATTGGTAAAAATAGGGATTATTAGAATCCAATTATCCTATAAATATATATATATATATATATATATATATATATATATATATATATATATATATATATATATATAGGAATATTGGATTCTACTAATCCCTACTATCACAAATTGTATGGCAATATTCCCTACTATCATTTTGGATTCTGGTGGTCCAAAAAAAAAAAAATTGTATTTGTAGTGGGACAAAATCGAGTGTATACGCCAAATATCATAGATTTTGTGTTGCATTTGATTCAAAACTTTGTATAACACTTTACCACAATTTTTAATGAATTTACAGCATTTCTCCCAATTTTTTTCAGTTTTTTTTCAACTTTTTATGATTTTTTCAATTTTATTTCTTTTGAAAAATCATAATAATTGCTCGGAATCTCAAAAAAATAATTTAAAAAATGTTTTAGTAACTACACCTCGTTACCTATCTAGGGGTAGGAACCAAAAAAACAAAAACAATATGGGGTAGGCATGGAAAAAATAAAAAGAATGTGGTGATGGATTTGGTACCACTACAATACAATTTTATTTTTTTTTGGACCACCAGAATCCAAAATGATAGTAGGGATTATTGCCATACAATTTGTGATAGTAGGGATTATTAGAATCCAATTTCCCTATAAATATATATATATATATATATATATATATATATATATATATATATATATATATATAGGGCGTTACAATATGTAAGCATGCTCTTATTGTGAGCATGTAAGCATGATCCATATCCACCATTAGATGCAAATCTGATGGCTACTGTTTTTTGGAGACTTAAGATTTTTTTTCCCAGCAAATCACGTGACCTTCCCCTTCAAAAAATGCCTTATTATTTCATGTATGATGTGCGTGATTTTTGGGAGGATTTAAGATCCCAAAATAACAGATGGATGCAATAAGATCTTGTCCAATTTGGTTTCATCATCATCAAAATTTGGTTTCATCATCATCATCTTCATCGTCATCAGAATTCAAACCAAAGACAAACTCCAACTCTATAATTCTTCATCGTCATCATCACCATCACAATCATCATCATCATCACCATCGCCATTATCTTGTGAGAAGCCCTTTCTTCTTCCTTTTTTCACGAGGATTTTCAGAATCATCATCACCATTGCCATCATCGTATTCCTCTAACATACTCTCTCTGAGTGGAAATTCAGATTTTCAAAGTGGAAATTTAGATTTTCAGAGAGAGATTGTGAAATAGGGGTTTTGGATTTGCGGTGAAATTTGAAGAACAAGGACAATTTTGTGAGTGGAAATTCATATTTTCAGAATTTTTTTTGTGTGGAGAAAATTGGGATGTTAGGGTGTTTTGATAATAGAGCGTAATTGGAAGAGGTTGAATTGAATGTCCATATTAGTTGCATCAGATGTCCATATTGCAACGATGAGCTATATGAATGTCCTTTATTAGTTGTTAACATTAATAATTGGGACAACACATTTAGTGAATATGGTCATCATAGTAGGAACGGAAGAGGAAGATGGTTGCTTTGAAACGTTTAGGTCATTAGATTTGATATTGTTAAGGAGAAGCAACACAAACACAAGAAACGAGGGGGATGGAAAGGAAGAGACAATGGGCTATATGCATTTGTTTTTATTTGTTGTTCAAAACAACAATGGACAACATAGTTACTGATATTGGTCATCAACAATCAGTGAAATGGACATCAACATGTGACTCCAATTGATTCATTTAGAGATGGGCAATGGAGACCATACTTGTGTTGGTGTACATTTTAGTGAACTTATCAAAATTAGTATTTGACGATAACAATGGACAACACAGCTACTAAGAATGGTCATCAACACATTTAGCGATGGACAATGGACACCATACTTGTGTTGGTGTACATTTTAGTGTACTAATCAAAATTAGTATTTGACAATAACAATGGACAACACAACTACTGAGAATGGTCATCAACTCATTTAGCGACGGGCAATGGACACCATACTTGTGATGGTGTACATTTTAGTGTACTAATCAAAATTAGTATTTGACAATAACAATGGACAACATAGCTACTGAGAATGGTCATCAACACATTTAGCGATGAGCACTGGACACCATACTTGTGTTGGTGTACATTTTAGTGTACTAATCAAAATTAGTATTTGACAAACAATGGACAATACAACTACTGAGAATGGTCATCAACACATTTAACGATAAGCAATGGACACCATACTTCTGTTGGTGTACATTTTAATGTACTAATCAAAATTAGTATTTGACAATAACAATGGACAACACAGCTACTGAGAATGGTCATCAACACATTTAGCTATGGGCAACGGACATACTTGTGTTGGTGTACATTTTAGTATACTAATCAAAATTAGTATTTGACAATAACAATGGACAATACATCTACTGAGAATGGTCATCAACACATTTAGCAATGAGCAATGGATAACATACTTGTGTTGGTGTATATTTTATTTTAGTATACTAATCAAAATTAGTATTTGACAATAACAATGGACAACACAGTTAATGAAAATAGTCATCAACACATTTAGCAATGGGCAATGGACAACATACTTGTCTTGTAGTCTTGGTGTACATTTTAGAATACTAATCAATTAGTATTAGACAATAACAATGAAGAACACAGTTAATGAGAATGGTCATCAACACATTTAGCGATGGGTAATGGACACCATACTTGTGTTGGTGTATATTTTTATCTAACATTTTTAGCCGTTACATAATGGACATGAAAGAGCTATAAGAGACATCATGCTGTAAATCCTAAGTTGAATCATAATGGACAACATCATATGGTCCGAAGAATGTTACATCATCGCCAAAATGCCCCCGTTACAAACAATGACCAACCACCATGTGTGTTCACCACAAAAAAAAAAAAAACGTTCATACACGTCACTGTTTGATACTTGGAAAATCAAAGACAATTTAGTGTATGCATGATGGTGGTAGATATCCTTGAAAAAATCTAGGGGACAAAAACATTGGGGGGGGGGGGGCAAAACAATATTGTGCCCGCACTATTGGTTGCAGTCATCCTAGGCTCGCGTCCGGGTGGAAACGCCCATGTTTATTCCAGTACATCGCCTTCTTCATCACTTGTTCCTTCACTTGGTTGCCTTCGTATATTGCCCCTTGCATTGTTCTCCGGGCATTCAACATCAACCCCATCAGTGATGACATCCCCTACAACATTCCGTTTCGGTCGTTGACCGGGGACAGGGGGCAATCCGTCTTGTCCGATACCACAGGTGTGGACTGTGCCAGCTGAGGGCTTGAGTAGGTAAACCCAACATCAACTTATAATTAATTAGCAGTTTACCTCCAGGGTCATTGTAAATGTTCTTTTCATTGGTGTCTATTTATAGTAATCATTGGTGGTAGTTGCATTGATTATTACGAATCTAAAACTCAGCAATGATTTTGGTACATCTGGCATGTGTATCTACAAAATGAATTTATGGTCCGTGTGGCATTAGGTATATAGTCTTTGATCTATCTAAAATTATCATTCAGTATAGATTATAATAACTATTAATCTATCTTTAATAATTAATATCATCGAAAAAATTGTACTATCATATATTTTCAAAATATAAATAAGTTGTAATACTAAGTTGAATTATATGGTTCCAAAAGCATCTATATTAACTAAAATATATGCACGTAGCTTACAATAGATTCTTTGTAATCACTACCTAGCCCAAAAAATATGAAAACATTATATATATATATATATATATATATATATATATATATATATATATATAGTGGCAGATCTAGAAATTCATTTTAGGGGTGTTCAATATACTTGTTATTATATAAGTACTTTTAAAAAAATAAATAAATAAAATATAAAATAAAAATAAAAATAAAAATAAAATTATATATTTACAAGCTTAACAAAATTTCACATCATCATATAGATATGTCAACCAAATAAATTGAAATTTTACATTAACTAGATATTTATATTTTAAACTTACTAATACTCAATTACCCAATTTGACTTACACTTTTTGTTTATAAAAAAATAATTTGGTACTCCCTCCGTCCCAATTAATTTGTCAAATTTACTACTTCACAATGTTCGATGTAACACTTTGACCACTAATATTTCACATTTTACCTTAGCAAAATTAATAATATTGTACTTAGGTAAAAAAATTCATTACAAATCTAATAGTGGTAGTATTGGATCATAACTCAACATATAATTTTATAAATTAACGATCAAAATTATAAAAAATTTGACATAATTAGTCAATTTGGACAAGTTATTTGGGACAAATGAAGTATTATTTTAATGCTTTTGGGTTACTGCTAAATTGGACACCGCTATTATATTTTTTGGATATTTTTTAATGGTGTCCACTTGCTGCAATTAAGAAAATTTCTTCCGAATAATATTAGAAAATCACAACTTTGTTTTTTACCATGCAAGTCCGCTCCTCTATACATATACATATACATATACATATATATATATATATATATATATATATATATATATATATATACAAAATTATATTTGCTAAATAAAAATATATATTAACTTTTAATTATTTTTTATCTGTCATTAATCCTCATGTAGTATATGCTAATCTCATAATAATTTCAATTTGAAAATTGTTGATAAAATACTTTTTAAAAGTAATAATGGAGTGGATTAATTCAAAAAAAAAAGAAGAAAAACTGATGATAACAAATTATATTTTCTTTGCATTTTTTTTTTTATTTTAGTAACGTACTCCCTCTTTTTTTTTATTCTCACCTTGGTAATTGTGTCGAAAACTTTGACCACTAATATCTTAATTTGTACAATTATTCATCATACAAAATTGATATTGTTAGATTCGTTATAAAAAATACTAGTAGAAAAGTATAATATCGTATATTTTTATAAAAGTATTTTGTGTGAAATTGTTGATTAAAGACGCATCTCAAAAAACGTGAAAGGCAAATAAAAAAACGGAGGGAGTACAACATAATAAGTTATAGGGTTTCGATTAATATGAAATTGATTTAATATTTTAAAGTTGATTTTAATTCTAATACTCCCTCTTTTTATATTAATTGTTATATATTTGACCGTCACGGTCTCTAATGTCACTCTTTAATTCAAAATTTCTTATATAATATTATATTAACAATTGAAATATTATACTTTTAAGATGATATTTTCTGTTAAGAATCTAATGGTAGTAATCTTATATAATAGGTCATTGTATATATTGAGAAATTTATGGTCCAAAGTTTTAATATTTGGCTGCACAGTTTCCAAATACGACAATTAATATGGAACGAAGGGAGTATGTTATTAAATTATGGTGAAGAAAAGGAAAACAAAAGTGATCTAACTTTAATTGAAATAATTATAATTATCATATGTCTTTTAGTTATCATTAGTTATTCAGGTTTGGAAATAGGTTAGGATCAATCAAGACTCTCAAATTTCACCATCTAGAGACAGATTTCTCTGTGGATCTTGGTTGATTGCTAAGGAGAGGATCTTGGTTGTGTGGGGCTGTTTGTGCAAACTGTGGGGGTTACTTGTGCAGTAATAGTCGATTTTTAAGACTTTTTGTGAAGTGGCTTCATACCTTGTGTCATACCAAAAATCTGATCTTATGTATGGGTTTCGTTTTTGGAAGCTTTTCTTTTGGGTTGAATTCTGTTTGCTGATGCTCCTACATCAACTTTAGGTGCATTCTGATGTATTCTGCTGCTTCTGATGTTGGTGTTTTGCCTGGGCTGAGCATCCTTGGTTTGAATTTCTGTCATATGTAGTCTTGCTGGACTGTGTTGCTCCTGTTGCTGTCTTAGTTCTGGGTCTGTCTTCTGTGTTGGGTAATACTGAGTCATTTTACTGCTGCTACTATGTCTTCTCGGGGCTATGTAATTGCTGCCACCGCTCCTTTCAAACTGGGGTTGAGTAATTACTGTTGCTGCTGTTTTCGTCTTGGTTAGTGCTTCAATGTTGGTTGCAAGCTCAATCTTGTGGCTGTCCTAATCTGATGCAGCCCAAGTTCTCAATAATTATGCAATGCAATTCAAGGCCTCGATGTTTGATTTCATTTTCAGCTCTATCTTAATGGGTGTTCTATTGTTGGTTGTTCCTCAAATGAAACACGCAGAATCATCACAACGAAAATCAAATGATGGTAAAGGACAATCGTGGGTGATGCAAGTTGTAGAACGGGGAGTATGTATTAGATCGTCTAGCTGGAAGGAAAAGTAGTCTCAATCGGTGGATCATCTTGCAAGGAATCTTCAGCAACAAACTTATATTAGGTGGTATCATTTTTCATTAGGATGTTGCTTTTATTCTTGGGACGGTGGGTTCCTCTGTTTTTGAGTTTATTTGTCTTACTTTCTCATGTCAGACTTTTTGTTGGGTGGCTTTGTTGTTGGTGGAAAACCTTTTTATTGCTCGCTTTGCTCTTTTGGACTTGCGACTTTATTTGAATTAAAGGGTCTTTTGACCGCTAGTTATCGAAAAAAAGAGACAGATTTCTCTTAGGAGATTTGATATATATATATATATATATATATATATATATATATATATATATATATGGTCAATAATGAATATTGAATAAAAATGAGCATGTGAGTATGAGAGACAATAGCCATTGGATCTTAAATTTAAGGTAGAGATAAAATGTGGGATTTAGCCTTTTTTTTTTTTTGCTTGGGGGATGACAAGAAAAAGCATTAAATGCGGCATGTGGAAAGGGTTAGGCGTGTAAATGGAAGACTAAGAGCCACTTTGCATTGGTATTTTGCACACAATGAACGGATGAAGAAATACTTGATGTCTCCTAATGAAATATTTGATGTCCCCAAATGGAAAAATTTGATGACCCTTGTAACATTTTGATGTCCGCAATGAAAATACGTGATGTCCCCAATGAAAAACTTTGATGTCCGTTGTAATATTTTGATGTCACCAATGAAAATAAGTGATGTTTCCATGAAAATAGTGATGTCTCCAATAAAAATATTTGGTGTCCCCAATAAAAATACTAGATGTCCTTTGTAATATTTGATGTCCCCCATAAAAATACTTGATGTCCCCATAAGAAATACTTGATGTTCCTAGTGTAAATATTTGATGTCCTTACTTAAAGTACTTTATGTCCGCAATGAAAATACTTGTTATTCCTTGTATTATAAGTG
The DNA here is from genome assembly GCA_029582165.1 of Portulaca oleracea. Lineage (NCBI taxonomy): Eukaryota > Viridiplantae > Streptophyta > Magnoliopsida > Caryophyllales > Portulacaceae > Portulaca > Portulaca oleracea. Next base: position 18,482,480 of record CM055882.1, on the reverse strand, counting down.
ATTGCCCCCTATTGGGGACATCAAATTTTTACCATGGGAACGTTAAGTATTTCCATTGGGGACATTAAATATTTCTTGTGGGGACATCAGCTATTTTCATTAGGGATATCAAGTATTAATGTAAGAGGCAATCACTTATATTACAAGGGACATCAAGTATTTCATTTGAGACATCAAGTATTTCTTATGGGAACATCAAATATTTTCACTAGAGACATCAAATATTTCTTTTGGGGACATCAAGTATTTTCGTTTGTGACATCAAATATTACAAAGGGAAATTGGAATCTAATAAACCAACTTATAAGTGTATTTGGAAATAACGAACCAACCTACAACTTTTATTTTTGACGAACTGACATTTATACATTATTTTTTCCAACGAAGCACAACCAAGTCCAACTCGTCAGAAGTATGACGTGGCGGTGCCAATGGTTTATGTGGCAGTTGTTTAAGCAAAAACAAAAGGGAATTTTTTTTGCTTAGTTGGATTGAATATTCAACAATTTTCATTTTTTTGAACTCTACCTCACCTCCCCTCCTCTCTCTCTCTCTCCCCCTTTAGCCTGACCCCCCTCCCCCTCCCCCTCCCCCTCTCACACTCCACCCCCACCGTCTAGAAATTCCAAGGAACGCCTCTCCGCCCTCTGCCTTGACTATTGCTCCAGCACCGCCACCTCCTCCTTTTCCTCACCCTCCTCCTTCAACCTCTCTGATAGCAGAATCTCCGCCCTCCTTGTCGGCCAGCCCCCCTTCCGCCGCTCCAGATCCGCCGCCGCTGGCTCCTCCTCCATCCCCTGCTTCGACAAGAAAAATTTGTTGCCAGAGATTCCTAAAACCACCAGCAAGACGCTGTCGATTTGAGTCGTGTTCGGGTCAAAGAAGGCCAAGAGGAACAAAGACAAAGACATGCGTGGGGTTGATGAGAGGGTTAAATTGGATTTTGAGTTGATTTTGAATTTCTAAGGTTTTGGAGGGGTTTGGGGATGATGGTGGTGAGAAGTATAGTGGTGATGGAATTGAGATGGCGGAACAAAATGGGTGAGGGTGGGGGTTGATAGCGATAATGTTGGAGGGTTTGGTCAATGTTGTTGAGTGGTAATGGTGGTGGTGGTTGTGGTGGCGGAGGTGGTGGGGGTGGGGGTGGCGGTGGCGGTGGGGTGTAAGAAAGTGAACCGTATCGGGTTCAGAATCGGGTTTGGTGCCAAACTTTCATAGTCGGGATTGCGGTTAAAGATAAGATGAATGAAATCCCGACCCGTCATTACCGGACTAAAACCGCTCACCCACTCGTTTTTAGGAATCGTTACACCTTCACAAAAGGAGGGGTGGTGAGCATCACACTATCGTGGCCTCGACGAGCCATCCTTGTTGGAGTAACGAGAGGCTCGGGACTTGTCAACGACCTTGGAGGCCTCGGGACCGGATTGCGTCGTCCCGGGAATGAAGAGCGAGGTGGTATCAAGTCTCGGAAGTTACCCAAGTTAATAACTTGCAACGGGGAAGGCGATCAAAGGTTCGAAATACGCGTGCCTTCACTATTTGGGTCATAACTACTTCAATACAACTTTGATGGGTCTCAAATTTTGGAAGCTTATAGTACACACTAAGAGTTTTCCAACAATACCTTACGGGTCTAAAACGGAGTCCGGATGAAGAAGTGGAAGGAAAAAATCGCGCGAAGATCGTCTCGCCACCGCCTGGTGACTGGCTCGCCCTTCGGCTGGCCCCGTGCGCTGACATCACAGGTTCGCGCCGCACCCCTCCCGGCTAGCGACAGCGCGCCATGACGACGATTGGCGATTGACTCATCGTCGAGCCCGGCTCCGCCCGAGCCATCCTTCGCGACGACGCTACTGCTTCGTTATTTTTGTGCTTTAACCTAATTTCTAGTTTAGTATAAATAGCTTGTTTAGCTCGTTTTTCCAGGCAGCTTATGTTTATGAATGATTTGCTGATGCAATGTTAGAGTTTCTTCCTTTTCTCTCCCAAAATCTTGTTCTTACTTTATCCATTTGTTAATGGTGGTGTTAGCAAGTCATTCCTTTATTGATTATCTAGTGGATTACCTATGATAGTCATGGTGGGGTGTGAGGTCTAGAGTTGTGGATTACCTAGCTCAAGGTCATATCCTTCCTCTACTATTCAAGTTTTGTTCGATTGTTGCATCAAGATTACAACTCAAGCTAAATTCATCAATACTCCCACCGCGCCATGCTCCACTTGGTATCAGAGCCCAAGGTTTTTCATCTAGCTTGAGTTTTTTTTCATTGTTCTTGCTTGTGTGTTCTCTAGTGTTGATTTTTGTGGATTGTATGCAAATATTAGTGATCCCCATTCCCTTTTCAATCCAAGAGTATTGGAATACTTTGTATTGTGTTTGTATTTTGTGTTTTTGATGCATATTGGAGCTTTGAGGAAGAGTTGGAAAATTTGTGCACACAAGGTGTTCAATAAAATGCCCAAGTGAGAAAAACACAAAGAACCCTTAGCCAAACACAAGCCAACTACAAGAAAACCCAAAACTCCACAAAATTTTCCCAAACACATACCGTCCCTCACCTATTCCCTCGTTATGGACGGAGAAGTTAATTCCGAGCGAGAGGAATCAAGCCCCCGGAGTAGCCCTCACATTCGGGCTCTCAAGAACCGACTCACCACCACCGTCAACAATCGGTTCTCCACCCTCAAGCGCAACATGGAAGCACTTATGGCACGGTTTGACAACCTCGCCCTAGAGCGTCAAGCTCCACCACAAGTTGAACATCGAAGGCGTGCACCAAGCCTTGTCTGTCCTCCTCCAAACTTTGAGTCGAGTGACGATGCTAGAGGCTCTCCTCGACGTCGAATTCGTCGGAACGTGTATGATCAACCCCGTCGTGACGAATTCCAAGACATCAAGATCGACATCCCCGAGTTCAATGGTTCCACTGACCCGGATGACTACATCGAATGGATCCAATTGATGGATAGGATCTTTAAAACCAAGGAGTATGATGATGAGAAGGCTTATAAGATCGCGAGCTTGAAACTCACCAAGGCCGCTTCGCTTTGGTTTGAGAATATGAAGGTACAACGGGTTCGAGAAGGAAAGACAGGGATTTCTACTTGGACATGGCTTAAGCAAGTGATGAATCGCCACTTCTTGCCAAACACCTACCGACAGGATGTCTTGAGGAAAGTGTATACTCTTACCCAAGGCAAACGAGCCGTCGATGATTACATTTTGGAATTCGAGAAACTTCTTATTAAAAGTGGCCTTCAAGAGCCGGAAGATCAAACCATGATGCGTTTCTTGAATGGTTTGGACTCCACAATTGCTAAAAGGGTTGAGGTCCAACCATATTATTCCATGGATGAATTGTGTAGTTTGGCTCTCCGAATTGAGCGAAGAAGAATGGAAAGGTCCAACACCAAGCCCTTGTCTAGACCCGTCTACTCATCATCTAGCCGACCTCCTCCAGATTTAAGCACTCTGAAGTCTAGCAAGACACCCAAGTCCACACCAACACCAAGAATTGACAAAGGAAAGGGACTTGCTACGGAGACTCCAACGGAACATCCTCGACGAACGGAAGGTCGGAAGTGCTTTAAGTGTCATGGTTATGGCCATTTTCAAGCCGATTGTCCAAACCGTCGAACTTTGACACTCCAAGAGGTCCACGACATCGATGATGAGCTTCGAAAGGCTCAAGAGGAACCCGAAGTGTTGGTAGAAGATGCGAATACTAGTGATGATGAGGATGCCGCTCACATTCCCCCCGTGCGTGGAGGCGCACTTGTTGTGAGAAGAGCTTTGCAAACCCAAGAGACTCTTCTCGACAAGGCCCAAAGGGAAATGTTTTTCCAAACGCGTTGCTTCGTAGGTGGAAAAGTGCTCACTCTTGTCATCGATGGAGGAAGTTGCATGAATGTCGCATCTACCACTATGGTCGAGAATCTTGGCTTGCCTCTATTGCCACACCCTCGACCCTATTCACTCTATTGGCTCAACGATCACAAGAGCATCAAGGTAACTAAGCAAGTCTTAGTGAATTTTTCTTTTGGATCTAACTATGATGATTCCCTTGTTTGTGATGTTGTCCCTATGAGCACGTACTTGTCACATTTTATTAGGTCGACCATGGCAGTATGATAAGAAAGCGGTGCACCATGGGTTGAACAACACTTACACATTTACCCATAAAGGCAAGAAGGTCAAACTGCTTCCTATTTCTCTCCAAGAAACCGAAACTTCCAAAGCCGGGATGGGTAGTGAGTTGAGGAACCTTCTCACACCGAGCGAAACACGGGAAGAGCGTGCTCTTGGCAAGGATGAACCACCTCTTACTTCGTCTTTGCCTTGTAGCGAGCCTAGTGAGGTTGAGAGTTCCCAAGCACCACATAAATTTCCCTTACCGCCCCTTAACCCTTCACCTCCACAAAACAAGCCTCCTTCTACTTTCTTGCATATGGATGATAGGTACATTGTGGGATTTGAAGATGGTGGGTCGTCAAGCATGATTGTTCGAAGCAATCGGGAAGTTCGGAGCTTCATGGAGACAATTGATGAAGAGTGCTTCGGTTTTAACCCCCAAGAGTTTAGGCAACTCTTTTTCAATAGGGGGAGTATGAGCCGTATCGGGTTCAGAATCGGGTTTGGTGCCAAGCTTTCATAGTTGGGATTGCGGTTAAAGATAAGGTGGATGAAATCCCGACCTGTCATCACCGGACTAAAACTGCTCACCCACTCGTTTTTTAGGAATTGTTACACCTTCACAAAAGGCGGGGTGGTGAGCATCACACTATCGTGGCCTCGGTGAGCCATCTTTGTTGGAGTAAGGAGAGGCTCGGGATTTGTCAACGACCTCGGAGGCCTCGGGATCGGATTAGGTCGTCCCGGGAATGAAGGGCGAGGTGGTATCAAGTCTCGGAAGTAACCCAAGTTAATAACTTGCAACGGGGAAGGCGCTTAAAGGTTCAAAATACGCGTGCCTTGACTATTTGGGTCATTACTCCTACAATACAACTTCGATGGGTCTCAAATTTTGAGAGCTTATAGTACACATTAAGAGTTTTCCAACGATATCTTACAGGCCTAAAATGGAGTCCGGATGAAGAAGTTATGCGCGTTGGAAGTCGGCAGGGAAAAGCTGCCCAAAAGACTGACTCGCCTGAGCCAGCTTTCTGTCGCGCCCGCGACATCCTAGGTCGCGCCCGCGACATCGTCCTGGCCAGCGACAGCCCATGGAGGACAGATGACCGACTCGCCCGAGTCAGTTTCGGCGCGCTCGAGCCATCCTTCTGCGACGACGCGCTGTTTCGTTATTTTTTTGTTCTGTTTTAACCTAATTTCTAGTTTAGTATAAATAGCTTGTTTAGCTCGTTTTTCCAGGCAGCTTATGTTTATGAATGATTTGCTAATGCAATGTTAGGGTTTCTCCCTTTTGTCTCCCAAAATCTTGTTCTTACTTTATCCATTTGTTAATGGTGGTGTTAGCAAGTCATTCCTTTATTGATTATCTAGTGGATTACCTATGATAGTCATGGTGGGGTGTGAGGCCTAGAGTTGTGGATTACCTAGCTCAAGGTCATATCCTTCCTCTACTATTCAAGTTTTGTTCGATTGTTGTTTCAAGATTCAAACTCAAGCTAAATTCATCAATACTCCCACCGCGCCACGCTCCAGAAAGAAAGTGAAAGGAGAGTGGTTCTTTTTTTTGGGGGGGGGGTTCAGGCCAAAAGAAACAGAGAGAGAGAGAGAGAGAGAGAGAGAGAGAGGTGGAATTTTAAAAAAAATGTTGATTATTAAATCCAAGTCAGCAAAAAAATATGTCGAATTTTTCCCTTTTTTACTTAAACAACCACCACATAAGTCATCACCACCGCCACGTCATATTTCCGACAAGTTGGAATCGGTGGTGGTTCGTTGGAAAAAATAAGGTATAAAGGTTCGTTCGTCAAAAATAAAAGTTGAAAAAATTGGTTTGTTATTTTCAAACACACTTATAGGTTGGCTTATTAGATTCCAATTTGCCTATTACAAAAGGACATTAAGTATTTTCATTAGGGACATCAAATATTTTCATTCGGGACATCAGGTATTTACATTGGGAACGTCAAATATTACAAGGGAGATTAACTTTTTTCTGATTGGGGACATCAAATATTTCCATTAGGTACGTCAATTTTTTTTATTGTTTGCTCTTTTTCTATGGGCACGTCAAGTATTTTCATTAGGGATATCAAATATTTCTTGAGGGGACATCAACTATTTTCATTGGGGACGTCAAGTATTTATGTAGGAGACAATGCTTGTTTGATGTTCCATATTGATCGAATTTTATCGGCTGCTGGGAAAATCGATGGCTTTCCAATGCAGCCGTCCTTAGCGCCCCTTTTCCTTTTTTCCCTCTTGATTCATAATCATTGTGTGGTTGTTCAATCGCCCATGCAACATTCAATAATATCTTTGATTTTCCCTAGGCCTAATTAATGTAGACCTCATGTGATATTGTGTCAAGTTGGGCAAAAAAAAAAATAAATCTAAACGACATAATTAATCTAGACCCTTGATTGAATATCCAATGATCATTATGATTAGTGCTCACATGTTCACTTTTCTCCAATGGTCATTTGATCACCTCGCTATATATGTATATTGTTATTTGCAGTACAATGTTTAGTTACATTTTGAACATTGTAATCAAATTACATTGCAAACAAAATAACCTCTAATCATGTAATTGTGATAACACTAACTTAGCCATGTTATTTTGATTACAATGTTAAAAATACAATCTCATATTATCATATATAACTTGTATGTTAACATAAAACTTCACGATTCAATTTATTTTTGTTTTGTTTTCTCACAAGCTCTCTTTCGCACTGTCATCTCTCTTTCTCTGGGCTATGTGTAAGCCAACAATTATGATATTGAAAGTAAAATAATGATCATATTTGGAGCACATGCCCCAGGAATATGTATTAAATTGCATTCTTGCGCACCCATTTAAATTTCTGTCGCATACACACTCACTCACTCTCTCTCTCTCTCTCTCTCTCTCTCTCTCTCTCTCTCTCTCTCTCGTGCACCCATTTAAATTTTCATTGTACTCATCTCTCTCGTCCCTCCCTGTAATAATCCAAGGAAAATTACGCCTTAATACGTGCTAATTAGCTTAAGTAATCAAAGTTAAGAATAAATCAGGAATTAATCAAAGCGCACGCTCCTTTACTTTTACTATTCAGTGTATGTTTTCCAGGACTTGAACAACGCAACGATCGACATCGATTCAGTTCTAATTTTTTTTTCTTTTCTTCTTGAAAATTCGCTCCGATGACTCCCATGATATTCATGATCATTTTAGAATTCTTTTTGCGGAGACCGATATTGTTGGGGTCCTTCTTTTATTTGAATAATTTAAGAATAATTATGAGAAGTTATGAAGAGGTATATGTTTATATTTATTTGAGGTGCCGTCAATATTTTACGGTTATATAAATTTAAGTAAATTGGAAATTTGGGAGATATGAGTATAAGAGAGGGGAATAAAAATTGATAAAAATTTGAGGTATTTGGGCCTTGTTGGGCGGCCACCAAGGTAAAAAGGAGGGAGGAGTTTTTGTTTTGGGCCTTATTAGTATTGTGTTAAGATATATTAGGAATTAGAGGGAGTAATATAACTGATTTCAAATACAACTCCCTCCTTCCTCACTCTTGCTCTCTTCTCTCATTCGTGCCCCCTCATCTCCCCAACCCCCTCCATGTTGTCCGCCCTCTGCCGCTAGAACAGGCCGTCGCCGGCGCCACTTTCCGGCTGCCTTCCAGCCGGTGCACCACCACCACACCTCCACCATCATACTTTCTCACTTCACTCTCTCTACTCTTGCAAGTGTAAACTCCTTCCTTTACTCCTCTTCTTTTCTTATGGAAATCATAGTTAGAATATGATTTTTAGTAGGTTTAATGTTGTTTTTAGAGATAATCTTGTGGTTCTAGTAATTAACAAAGGTAGAGTAAAGGAATTCAAGTTTCAAGGAAAGGATTTGGGTAAGTTATAATGATTCTTGTATATGTTAGTGTTGATTAAGTGAAAGTCATGCAAATAATGAGCTTGCATGTAATTTTAGTAGATTAATCCTCTGTGGAAGAAAGAAAACTTGATTTAAATGATGTACATGCTTGTAGATTAGCTTTAGAGTAAGTAATATGAGGTTTCTAAGTGGTGCATGTTAGTTTAAGTATTGGGTTTAGGAAATAGATGATGTAGTGGCCTGACATGGACTTAAAATGGACTTTAATTGTAGGTTTCAGGGTGTTTCAAGTATGAAAATTGTACTCGTGAAAGTTAAATTATGTTTTAAGAGAGGTTTAGGCTAAATCACAAGAGTTCAAGTACGCATGTCAATAATTTACTAAGAACATTACAATCTGGTTGGTAATTGGTTTTTCCAGAAGATGAGGGATGTGATTTTGTGGTATTTTATGGCATGAATAGGTAGACTAAAGTGTTAGCTAACACTCGGTTTTCTACAGCTCGTCGTTTTGACAAGTATATTAGAAGTTATGGCCAAAACTGTGAGGTTGCGTGAATGCGTAAACTTTTGACGTCAGCTTAAAGATGGACATTTTTCGAAGGGTTAGAGGTTTCTATGGTTTAAAAATTGACTATAAAGTTGTAGGGAACATTCTGAGATTTCCAGAAAGGTTTGATATACAACCGTAGGATATCGGGAGAGGGAGTTATGAGCTTTTATGTGAGAAGCAAAAATCTGAGTTTCCAGAAAATGCTTTGTGGCAGCCTCTGTTCTTGGCTAAAATTCGACCCTCTCCCATGCTTAGATCAAGTGGTGGTCAAAATAATGATTGGAGTATGAATCACGAGATTTCTATAGATAGCTTATAGGCCCTAAACCGATAAGTGTAACTCGAGTTATGGCTCTCCGAAAAAAGTATAGTTAAGGTACTTATTTTTCTGGGCAGCTCAATGAAATGGGAATTTGATCCTTCTTAACCACGTCCTTGACCTTTAGGTGAACTATAAAGTTGTAGTGAATGTTTCAAGCTTTCCGAAAAGTTCTCTTATGCTTTGATACGATGTCTTTGGAAGGAGTTATGACCTCTTTAGCGCGACTTAGGAAATTAAATTCATTAGTTAGTCGCGAATGATTTATTAAAATTATTCCTCCATCCTCCCGTCTAGGTTGAGTCCTAATTCATGTTCTCTTTTCTTTTCTAAGTCCCTACAAGAGATTGTTGCTCTCCAGCTGTTCAAGTCTCTACTCATCCCGTGTTTGTTTCTAAAGCGTCAGGTAGACGTGTACTACTTAATTTTTATGCATTCTTATATTTAATCACTCTCGATTTATATCAAGTTCATATGCTAAATTAGTATTTATGTACTTTGGTCAACATTCAAGATTTACGTCTGAAATGATATTCTTCTCATGGTTTTGTTTTTATGTACTATAAAGAGAGTTATCAAGTCGCCATGTGATGACATTATAAATTTATACTATGTCATTTCATGTTATAAAAACCATTTTTAAGCCTTAGTTAGAAAAAAATCAAGAGTTTACCTCTCTTTAAAAGTTTTTACGAAATTTAAACACCAATCAAGAAGGGCAAGGAGGGTTCTTTTAGTTGTGGTTAAGTACGTTTATGAAATTCAGGATCCACGAGTAAAGTTTCAGGATTTCTAAAGATTAATAAGGCCCCGCCCATGACTTTTCGTGCTTTAAAGCACATCAAGAAAACCCGTGTCTTAGTGCACACCATGTATATCGTACCCTTGTGCACCCCAGGTTATTTATATTCGTGCCTTAGTGCACCCATGGAAAAATATAACTTAGATGCACACCATGGAAATCTGGCCAGTATAGGATAATTATCCACCATACAGATCTCCCAATCGGTCCGGGTATGCGCATACGGAGGCTTAGTCGATGATCGCAAGTAGGGGCAATTATACGATTATTATTATTAATGTTTTTCTTACGAAATAAATCAACCAAGTACCGGAAATTCTACTTCCACACTTCTTAAGTCAAAGGAAAATGATTTTGAGGATGGACACCAAATCTTTTAAGTATGGCCCTCTTGAAACGTTTCATTTTCATTTGCACTTGGTAGTAAAGTGTTTTTATGTTATTTTCCTTCCTTTACTTACTTATTAACTTGTTCGGTTATTGGTTACTCAAGAGTAATCAAAGTGAGGAGTTCATTATGTTGGTATTATAGTTTGGCCCAGTTTTGCTAAATCGAGTTGAATATGATTATCTTATAAGTATACTTTACTTATTTCTTCTTGACGGCCTTACTTTTAATGGTGTAAGTAACGAAGCTGCGCTTAATTAAATTGCAAGCTTTCTTTATTGAGTAAATCTCATTCTTGAGTTTCATGTTTTTTTAGGAAGCTCGAGAAAGGGCAAGGGTAAGCTCCCGGACGGGTGAAATTCGAAGGCTTCGTAAGAGTGGTTCATGCGAATTAGAGACTCTTTTTGTGGACAGTAAAAGTTAGAGCTCCTTTGGTGGCTTGTGATCCTCTAAGTGTCAGGGTATTGTCCTAAATGGATGTATTTGATGATTATGTATGTATAAGGTTAAGTGTCTTTGATGGTTTGTATATCCGTGAATGTCATGCTTTTTTTGTGTTGGGGTTTAGTTAAGCCTTGTTCATATTTAATGAACGACGGTAATGCCATTCGAAAAGTATTTCCGCTGCGCTAATCATTAGGTTAAGTAGGTAATTAGCTTAATCTGATGGTTAATATCCTGGGGGTGTTACATCCTCCCCCCCCCCCCCTTGGAAATATGGGGTAGCACGGTCACTTGCACAATATGTGGGATAACTTGGGTAGCTGGGAGTCGAGAGTCAAACTCGTCTCCCTTAAGGCTTGTTCACTAGACCACAAATAGACTTAAGGGTAAAACCTATCCTCTTGTAAGCAAAGTACAAGATTTCTCAAGTACTCTCAAGAAGTGCTGTAGTTCAACACCTTAGGAGTTGTGTTGAAGCTATCTAGGAAGATAGAAGGAGAAGTTGAGGTGTGTTGGATGAGTGTCAGTATTTATAGGAGTTGGAGCATTCAAACTTATTCAAATTTATTCAAACTCGACAATCAATATAACATGATTTGAGGATTTTGTCTATAGGGTTTTGACCATCATTAAAGGTTAATCTTAACTAAGAATATTAGTCAAGAATAATCCTAAAAGATGTCCCTACGAATTAATGTCCAGGGTAAACACAAGGGATTTTGAAAAAGAACTCAATTGAGCTCCAACACAATCGGTGTTAGCCTCAACACGACCCGTGATGACATAGCACGGTCTATGGTTGACCCAGGGAGTCATTTTCTAACTTTCTTGACCCCAACATGACTCGTGTCATAGCTGGCACGGTCTGTGTTGGGTCCATTTCACCTAGTAAGCTTGATTTTGACCTTCCCAATCAACACCTAGCATATAACTTAGTCCCTTTAACCTCTTAACTCTTGAAATATTCCAACACCCCCCTCTCTCTCTCTCTCTTTCTCTCCCTCACATCCATTTTTATCTCTTTGTCTTCCTCTAAATCTTTCTTCTTTCTTATGCACACATATTTTTCTTTTTATCTCTCTAACAATCTTGAATCGAACCCTTTCTCTCTCACTCTTTTAACGGTATTTCCCTGAAAAGTTGTCATTGTATACACATTTACTATCACACTCACACTCTCATATATAACAAACTTACAAAAATGAATATGATTAATTTATTACATTGACCATACATACACATTTTCTTTTTTTAAGTAACCAAAGATAGTAAAACAATCACTTTTTAAATTACATTACATAGTTGATTACATAATTTAAATAATTTCAATACAATCCCATTACACTACACCAAATCAAACAATATGTAAGAAGTGCTAAAAATGAACACCCAAAAACAAAGGACTTGTTGATGAGGCATCAGAGCAAGGCAAAACATGAACATTTGGTCTATAAAATAGCTTTGGGTGTGAAAGTGAAAGGTCCCCATTTCATTTCTCAGAATGCCCCAAGTTGGATTGTTTCTCTCAGAATGCCCCAGGTTGGATTTTTATCAGAGCAAGGCAAAACAACGTCGACCTAACGCCCTAGCATAGCCTTTCCCGCAATCCTATTATAAAGGAAAGTGAGATATACAAAAAGGGGCATACTTCTTTCCTGCTCTTCACAACTACTAAGATCTATTTTCCTGCATCTAATAAATATTCAGCAGACATTCTCCCTCAAAAACTAAACTCTCATAAAGAATGTCAAGAGCGAAAGGCATAAGATTAATTTGACACAAATAATTTAGAGGAATAAGAACCAAAGGCGGACTGTCTTGAAGGCAGACAAGGGCATTTGATCTAGTGGTATAATTCTCGCTTTGGGTGCGAGAGGTCCCGAGTTCGATTCTCGGAATGCCCCAATTGAATTCATCTTGGTTTTTTTCCTCTCTGAATTGAAGAATCAAAAACCATAATTTCGAGTAAATTATATTTATCCTACATGAGGTTTGTTGTAATAATTTTTATAGACCACAACTTTGTGAATAATTTTACCCTACCTCACCAAATCTGTAAGTGTTTTTTACCTTACCAGAAGTTTGATGTGATGATTATGACACATCCCACCTTTATGAAATAATTTTTTACCCTACCTCATTAGAGCTTTAAGTGATTTTTACTTTACCTGATGTTTGTTATAAGTGTTACTCTATGAGTACTTTTTATTCATCACTTTTTATTTTTTCATAGTGGATAGCTCAGATTATGAAATGTATGAATTGAAACTATGTATTGATTGGGGCTAATTGAGATTGTTTTGTTTATTTGCTTCATTTATTACGACAGAATATAAATATTTTCTTATCGATTTCAAAAACTCGTTTAGTCTTTAATTATACATGTATTACTAATAAACAAAAATACATGAATATTGAGCGGATTTAGCCATTTAGGGGAAAAGTCTTTAGCAGTTGCTCGTATTCAATGGTAGTATGGTGAGGTCAGCGCTCGACATGTAAAAGGATATCGAAATAGTTGACATGGGATACAGTTGCAACTGAAGTAGAGGAAGTAGATCCACATTTTGGCGGAAAAATCTATGATGATGAAAGGATTTAGGATAGATCGAAATGATCGACAATGGAGAGGGGAGTAAGGGAGGATTGAGAGGTTAAGGAAGGGTTGGAGCGTACATGATGGATACTAGGATTACACTTTGAATTGCTTCTTGTTTTGTTCCTATGATGACATTCCATGACATTCAAATGTTGTCTTCGAACTCTAGATCTTCAATAATGATGATGAAATTCAAAGATTTAGATCTTCAATAACACTTACTGTATACCTCAAATTAGCGCTGGCAAATATTTGTCCGACCCGAATACCTGAATTTGTCTGACCCGAATTAAACCGGGTTTGGTCATCAATTTTTTTGTCCGAATTTTAAATTCGGACAATTCGGTCATGTCCGGTTCAAAAATCGGTTCGGGTTTGGGGGAAGAAATTCGGACGTCCGAATTTTGTGTCAAATTCAAATTAGGATAAATTCGGATGCATTCGGACAGTGTCTGAATACTAAAATTCGGACAAAATATTGGAATTATGTATATATTTAATGTAAATTCGGGTTTTGTTATATTCGGACAAATCCGGGTTCGGACAATTCGGGTTCGGGTTTGGACACCAAAAAATGTCCGAATTTAAATTTCGGACAGGGTTTGAGTTTGGGGATTTTGTCCAAATTGTCCGAACCCGATTTTTTGCCAACGCTACGTCAAATAGAGTAAAAATCACTTACAACTCTTATGATGTAGGGTAAGTTATTTCACAAAGGCGAGGTGTGTAATAATTATTACAGCGAACCTCGAGTATGGTAAAAAAACACTTACAATTTTGGTGAGGTAGGATAAAAATCGAACATGAATAATTAGGGATGACAATGGGTCAAATCTGGGTCGAGTATAAGCGCACCCGGGCCTGGACCCATTTATTAGTGCTGGACCCAAGCCCACCCAGATGCATCAAATCTGAAGAAGTTGGATCTAAACCCAGACCCATGGGATCCATCGACCCTTGGATTTTAAGCAAGTCCTAAAAGGAACCAAGGTTTACTGGTTTTTACTATTCTATTTTATCCACGGACCATTCAGCACGCCCCACTTAAAATGCCAATTCTCATCAGGACACATAGAATTAGGGCGAAAAGTTCACCATTCTATCAAAAGAATGTGGATCATAACATTCTTTGTTTTCAAGTCATCATTTTCCACCTAAGATAAAAACATTACTGAATCCATTTCTTCAATGCTAAGAGCCATTTCAGTCAGAGAAGGACATTTGGTCTAGTGGTATCATTCTCGCTTTGGGTCAGAAACCATAATGTCTATAGCAGGAAGACATCAGAAGCATTCGCCACATCTATAAATAGAACAATGAAATATAAATACACCAGTTTAAAAAACATTTAAATGAAAAAAGAAAAGAAAAGAAAAGAAAGTGACTCCTAAAAAGTCGACTGAATTACAAACAACGATGTTAAATTAGATTATCACATCAAATTGCACCAAACAGATAAATGCAGCCGTACAAATAAAAGGCACAACCAGCAAAGTTTGCAACAATGCTGTACGGAAGTTATCCACATTAAAAACGTTAGCATGCAAGTTGTGACTGATGTCAGGGGGCAAAAACAATCCCAGAAGTGGTAATAAATTGCTCAGCCGGAGAGGAGGGGGGTGTTCTCGGTTTATAACATGAGTGATGCACACTCCATGAAAATGCATTTTTGGGGAAAGGAAAATGGCCCTGTGACACTAAGTACACAAACCAAAAATGCACCATTAGACCGGGTCAAAATATGCACAATCATGTTCCCGAACAGAGATAGGTTCGACGGAACAAAGGTAGCTGCTGAGGTGCCAAGTTCATTGTAGCAAGGACATAATTCGAATTGGATCTGATAGAACGGTGCATACGAATTCATACAGTACACATCACCACAAGACTTGGAAGACAAACACAGATGGGCATTCAGTCTAGTTGTATGATTCGGTGTGAGAAGTCCTGTGTTCAATTCTTCCTCCACTTCAACAACTCTCACGTTCCTCCATGGTCTATAGGTTTTTACTACTCTTTTCTATTAAATGGTCTGATACGTTTCTGCCCTTGCACTTTTGGGACATTAGGACCCTCCCGAGTGCTTCTAAGGGGACTCCGGAATATCTGCACTAATAAGAGGCGAGGAGTATGTCATTCCATCATTATGGGGACAAACAACGGTATTTCAGTCATTTACAACCACGGCGGATCAACCCGAGATTGTTTGGGCCATTTTCACCTTGAAGGGTATTTTGGACATTCACTTCATGCATGAGAAGAAGGGACAGCAAATCCAAAATTGGAGAATGAAAGAGAAAACAAACCGGCACAAACGACACGCAGGTCTCACAAACGACACACTCGTGTCGTCCTCAAGTCAAGAATGAACCAAATAATGATCAAGGGTCACGCCTGTGTTGTTCCGAGACACGTCGTGACCTACATCCCAAGAAGGGAGAGTCACGACCGTGTCCTGGAATGACACGTTTCTGACTCCTCAAGAGCGTTGTTTTTTTCGCAAGAAACACCCGTGTCGCTTCTGACACGGTCCGCGCTGACTGTCAGAATTTAGGACATGCTCGTGTCCTTTGGAGACACGCCCGTGTCATCTTCGGCAATCACGGCTGCTTTGGTTTTTCTTATTTCCAAGGGATTTTTCCCTTAAACTTTGTAATTACCCCCTTGCCCCTCTACTTATCCAGATGTACCCCTCTCATTAGAAATTATGTCTATATTTTAGTCCTGAGGGTAATTAGTTGGTTTCTTGGGGAACATCTCGACCCTTTTCCTATATAAGCCAAGTTATTAGAGTTGTAATGAAACTTTTGTGATTATTAATGATGAATGGCACTGGGTATTTACAAACCCTTTTCAAATGTTAATCTTTATCCATGGTGGTCTATGGTGGTGCTTTGATTCTAACCTTTAGAGAATAGTTGGTGGTCTCCTTTATACTACTTGGTGATTGAAGAAGAGTTCTTGAATGAGTTCTGATGATTCTTCTCTATACATTCATCTTGGAAGGCTTGAGTTTACTTTGGTGGAGATTCTCCTTTGGAGGTATTCAAATCTTGCTTGCTTTATTTCTTGTGTAGTTAATCCCAAAAATAACCGAAATTGCTAGTTTTATTAGATGATTTCTATGATGGGTCTTTTGAGTATTCATGGTCGTTTGTGATCCTTAGCCTTTATACGAAGCATAGGGTTTATTGAGATCGTGCATGGGTCATTTGGTATCAGAGACTTGGCTTAGAACTCATTCATTTTGATTGGAGTTTGAATATTGTGCTATTTATATTGGCTATTTCTGGGCTGTGTTTGAGCATCTGATTCGTCTTGGTTTAGTGTGAAAAATTGATGCTTGTTTCTTGAACTTGGTAGCTAGATGAGTTAAGAGAATAGGGACATAATTTTTATCCCTTAGGTCCTAGTATTTATTGAGTTTTGGATTGATTATCTTAGGGTGTGCTGAATTTTATGCCCAGAATTTATAACTTTGTTTCAGGATTTTGATAATTTTAGCATGTTTTTGGTTGAGTATTGATGTAATTTTGGTGCTTATGTGAATGGATTGGAGTTGATTTGGATTGCATTGGAGTAACTATTGGTGATTTCAGTATCTTGGGATATTGTGAAGGCGCTTGTTTATTCCTTGAGTGTTTGATGATTGATTGATTTGTGGGACGAATTTGGCGTATCGGCTACTTCTATGCGAGGTGATCACTTGGTGCTTGTTCTTGCCATGGTGATTATTAATTGAACTTTTGGTCCATTCCTATTGCTAGTAACACCTCATCTTCTCTCTCAAGGAAGGGTCCATAAGTGTAGTTGAGTACATCAGGGAATTCGACTAACTAATGATGAGATATGACTGCCAAGAGCCCTTGGAACACTGATGGCACGATTCCTCAACGACCTTGACTACAAGATAGCCTCCAAGGTCAAGCTTAAAAGCTTTTATTGCCTCAATGACCTTTATAAATTGGCTACTCTAGTTGAGGAACAAAGGAGGAAAAGGGGTATTTCCAAACCCTTCACAAGGGAAAGCCACATCGCTATGGAAGTTGACTCTCCTTCTCCTATGATTCCTGACCACCTAAAAGGCCCAAGTTCACTATTGAGGATCACCTCACTCCCAAGGATCCCCTGAAAAGGTTGGAGGGAAAGAAGTGCTTTAAATGCCACGGGTATGGTCATTACCAAGCCGATTGTCCCACCAAAAGGGTAATGACCCTTCAAGAGATTAAGGAGATAGAGTGGTCCTAGAGGAGATCAAAGAGCAAGAAGAGGAGTTGGCTAGTTATCAGGAGACATGTGAGAACATCATCAAGATCCATGCTGACGTGAGAGAGATGCTTGTGTTGAAGAGGTTACTACACTACGATGAAGCTCCCTTTGACCATTGTCAAAGGGAGTTGTTTTTTCCATTCACGATGCACTGTTGGAGGTAAAGTTGGAAAACTAATCATCGACGGATGGAACTGCACCTACGTCGCCTCATCCTACATGGTGGAGAAACTCAATCTACTCCACACCCTCGACTATAGTCCCTCAAGTGATTAGGTGATTGTGAATATATAAAGGTAACCAATCAAACCCATATCAATTTATCAATTGGCTCTACTTACAATGACTCTATATTATGTGATCCGATGAGTACTTGTCATGTGCTTTTGGGGGAGGCCTTGGCAGTTTGATAGGCGTGTTGTACATGATGGCCGAGCCAATACCTATCCATTCACCCATGACCAAAAGAAAATCACCTTGTGCTCTTTAGCTCTACAGCAAGTCAAACATGGGGTGGGTGGTAAGAAGAAAAACATTCTAATTTGCGAAACACGGGATGAGTGTACTCATAGTAAGGACAAGTCATCCCTAGCTTTTGTCTTTGCCATGTGGCAACCTACGTGAGAAAGAGTGTGCCCCAACACCACAAATTTCTTCCCTTCCCTGCCATTGTCCTTTATCCTAAAACCTCGACCCTCCTCCCGGATTTTTCTTCAATGATGATGGCTACATAGTAGGGTATAGCTAATGTTGGGACCCCCACATGATTACTTTATGAAGGAGGATTTGGAGAGTTTTTAAAGAAATCTTCGGGTTTTGACCTTCCTTTTGAAGAGTTCAGTCGGCTTGTGAATGTTAGAGATGGCTAGGTGGACTATACTGAAGTGCACTCCCTTCCTCAAAACTTGCTACACCTTTCAAGGAGGGGTATTGAGTATAGCACTATCTTGGTTGAATGGAGATCCTTCTCTTGGGATGCATGGGCTTGTAGACGCTGAATTTTGTATCGATTTTATTTTCTTTTTTAGCGTTAGTTTTAGAAAATAGGCTAACCGATAAATGGCACGCAAGCCCCTCACCCACCTAAACCCGAAAGAGAAAGGCAAAAGCCCAATACCAGTGCAAACCCGTGCAGGTTCGGTGGGCGGAGCTCGGCTCAACCCATAGAACCGTCACGGGTTGATGGGCGGAGCTCGGCTCCAACCCACGTAACCCGCTCCGTTCCTGGGCACAAGGCCCGTCGCTGCCTTCAGGAACCCGTCCGGGTCCTTGGGTGCCTTCAGGAACCCGTCTGGGTTCTTGGGTCCAAGGCCCATCTTCACTCACGTGAACCCGTCTGAGTTCGATTGCTCTCTTTTGGCGCGGCGACTAAAATCCTAACCCTAGAACGCGCCCCCTATCCCCACTCCACTATAAATTAAACCCTTCTTTCCCTTCCAAGGACACGAGAATATACTAGGAGTATTGACACTAGTATATTCTCTCTCTCTTCCCCCTTGCATGCTACTTCACCAAAGGTTAGCATAGTTGTTGTAAACATGTAGTTATTTATCGTTTTCGCTCTTTTTATTTTCATTATTTGCATGACATTAATGATAAACTCGTGAAATTCATTCAATTCCTCCCTCTTTTTTAACCTTTCGCTTTAATTTAATTCTAGTAGAGTCTATTCGTTGAATAGGCGGGTTTGGTGATTTTTAATTGTCAAATTCGTAACCTTACCCCCGAATCCATCTCTGGATTCGCAGGCTGGAGTCTATATTTTATGGTTTGTTGTTTTTCTCCTAAAATTCAACTGGCAACTCTATTTTCGTGTCTTGGCGTTTACCCCTTTTTTATGATTTTTGTGACCTAATTTATGATTAACGCCAAAGGTAATCCTTCCATGAACCCAGGCGGGTTCCTGCCCTCTTTTCACTCTCCCTTTTTCGTCTTTTATTCGGCAGAATTCGCAAATGGCGTAAAGGAACCCGGCTTGGTTCCTCAAGAACCCAGACGGGTTCTTTGCTTCTTTTTTCCTTTGTTTTCCTTTTTCGTAGGGTTTTGCAGTTAAGAAACCCGTCTTGGTCCTTCTGAACCCAGACGGGTTCCTGGTTGTTTTTCCCTCCTTTTTGTTTTCTTTTTTTTTTCTTCTTTCCCTAAAGGTAAACCTCGAGCGCTAAATCGTTTTATATATGTTAATTCGAATTTATTCTTAAAAGTTCAACCTTATTTAAGGATAAGCAATCCTAGTCGGCTCCCAATCACTTTTAAGTAGCGCCGCGAAAAGGTCCATCGGTCGATTTTTTCGGTGTCTACAGATTGGCGACTCCACTGGGGACTTAAACTTAAAAAGAGGGTAAAACTTGAAAGAATTGAATTTTAGTGTTTTTTGAAAAAAAAGGAGGAATTGATTTATTTCACATTTTTATCATTTTTTAGGCATATTGCATACCAGGCTACTCTTGGGCCTTTATGGCTGGGGAGCACAAAAGCGTTGGTTTAGGTTTAAAAACTAGGAATCAATCCCGAGAGCGGGATGCACTTACATCGCCAAGCATTTGATCTCTCCTCTCCCCGTGTTACACTCTAAAGGTTTCCTCGAAACCCAAAGAGCAACACCCCACACATTCTTCCTTGAATTCCATACAAGGAAAATGCACCGGGGCGAGAACATGTGGTACCCTATTCATCTCCCTAAACCTAGAAAAACCTTGAATCTAAAGCCATGGTTAGGCTCATCCCGCATCTGTATGTCATGTGATTTAATCCTGTAAAAGTCGAGTCCCAGTGTCTAGCCCATTCATGAGTCGGGAGTCGTTCTAGTCCGCGTAGGAACATGCGAGGTGCGTTTTGGCTTATCAGAAACCCAGACGGGTTTCTGGCCTGTCAGAGCCGACCCATTCGTGTCAATTGTCCGTCAGTGTGGGTCCAGCGCGTCAGAAACCCGGACGGGTTCTTGGCCATCAGGACTGGCCCATCTGCTGGTAATTGACGGAACGGGGCCCAGTTAGAGGAAGAGGAACCCAGACGGGTTTCTAACCCAGTCTGGCCTTCTCTCTTCTCTTCACGGACAGCCCAATGCCTTGCTGATGATCCTATTCGGCCCTTTATGATATTCCCTGAGTCTAATCCCCATTGCGTCCGTTACTTGAATCTGAGCCCGAAACCGAAAGCGATCGTGACTCGATCTAAGTAAGGACCCAATAGACGATTAATATTGTCAGTCCGCATACTAGGTCCATGTAGAGTTAGGACATGCACTCCCATAAAAGTGGGTGAGTCACCCTTGTGTCAGCATATAGGCGTCGTGTCCATGTCCTAGGTTCATATAGGTCCGCTAAGTCATGCATGCATTGGGCGGGTGGCGTAAAAGTTCTTTCGAGCACTAATCAGTTTCCATGCAGGCAAGATAACAGACCATCTCCGAGCCCGCATCCGTGACCCACAAACCGGCAGGCTTATTCGCAATCCCAATTACAGACTGTCGGCTCAATCCAGTGAATCCACCATGTCAGGATCTCCCAACAACAATCTTTTTGGGGAGAGTTCTGGTGACAAGCTACCTGATGGGCTATATGAGAGGATACAGGAAGCAATTGCTTTCTGCATGGCAGATCAGGAGGACAGAACCAATGAGAAACTGGAAAAGAAGTTCAATGAAAATCAACAAACTATGAATGGCGTACTGGAAGCCATTAAACAGATCAACAAAAAGCTCGGCATCGGACTTGAGGAAGAAGAGAACTATTATGACACCGAATCTGAGGCCGAGGCAGATGATGGGGTTGGAGAAGGTCACCCCAAGTCCAAAAATGGAGGCCCAAAACCTAAGTCATTTGGTGAGGTCAGATCCAAATCTGTACTAAATAACTCTAGAACTTCGGAGGACCCTTACGTCAAGAAACTTGAGGAGAAAGTTGATATGCTCACCAGAAGGATGATGAAAACTGATCCGACCTTCACCGACCCCTGTATGGATTTCGCCATCCCCAAACATGGTGTATCGAGAATAAGGGACAAGGTTGAGGTACCAAACATTAAATTTAGACCCTCTGAAAATCCATCGCATCACTTGGAGGAATTCCTGAGGCTGGCTCCCCTCCATAAGGTAGATGAAGGTCTCTACACCACAGTCTTCCCTTCCACTCTAGAAGGTAAGGCCAAGGTATGGTACCAAAATCTACCCCAGCAAGTTAAGACCAACGCAGATGAGTTATTCAGAGCCTTCATAAGCCATTTCCGTCGCCTGCAGCAAAAGGAGGTCACTGTGGATGATTTAACTTCCATGAAACAAAAGGAGGATGAATCGTTCCTCTCTTATTACGAACGATGGCATTCCATGCTATCTGAAATCGACGAATCTGTCCCCTTTAGGATGCAACTAAGCACTTTCAGACAAAGCATTCACCCTCGCATCACGCGACATTTCGGCTTTCAGTCCATCAAAGACTTCGAAACTTTGAAAGATTTGTGCACTCAAATTGAAGCTGCTAACGATGAGAAGAGCACGCAAGACTTTGGTTGGAAAGGATCTAGCTCCAACAGGAGGGCTACTAGCACACCTAGCCTCCCTCAGAAAGCTGTTGAGACTAATTCAATCCAACGGAGGTCCTACACCCCGAGGTATGACTCCTACCACCCGCTGGACATGTCCTACGCCAAGGCATTGGAAAGACTGGTGAAAAAAGGGGATTATCCAATTACCCTTGCCGACGCCTGAACCTGAAATTAAGCCTCCAAAGTGGGACGGAAACAAATACTGCAATTTCCATCCGAGACGGTGTTATTTCCCCACCAAACCCACCTCGGAAGCCTACTACGGCTTCCCAGAACCGCATTATCTGAAATCTCAAGGATCTGGTGGCGGGATTAGAAATCTTCAATGACTGTGCTGTCACCACGACCGCTACATTCATCCCGCCCAGGAGGAGCCGTCCACCTTTGGAATGGCTCACCTCGCTGGAGGTGGCATCTTTGGAAAGCTCTTCGAACAAGAGGCCCACAAGGAAGAAGCCATCGACCCAGTCATCGCCGCACTTTCTAACCCGAGCTTTAATCCAAGTCTGCTGATCGGAGAAGATGGCGGCCACCATGAGATCACCTGAAGAGAATAAATTCACTGCATGCAGTAGGATAGTCATCCCCAAAGGTTATAGAGTCGAGTTCTAGTAGTCCTAAGTTGGTGGGGTAAACCAGTGCATTGATGTACCCATTTCTGCATTTAATAAGATGAACATTTCTGCTTACTCGAGCTATTGTGCCCTTAAAAGAACAATCGACTGGTTAGGCCAAGCAACTAGAATGCCTCTCTCTAGACACTTGGCTTTAACCCAGATGAGTTTAATGTGGAATATGGATGAAGAAAGAGCAACGACAGTTTGAGAGTGTTGAGAAACCCAGATGGGTTTCGTGGCGAAGTTAGAATGCGAAGATCACATGCGTAGACGGGTTCCACCGACCTAACACCACCGCCAGACGGGTTTTTGGGCTCAAATCGCGATTTATTGCAAACCAGAACCTGGGCGGGTTTAGGCCTGTTACACCGATCCCCAAGCGAGAACCCACGGGTTTTTGGACCCTTCTGTCACAATTTCCAAGCCAGGAACCCAGACGGGTTCGTGGGCCATTGTACTCCCTTCCTCGGCCCATCTGCTGTAGGCCAAAACTCCTTTCGGGCTCTCAACTCGGGCAGTTTTCCATTGGACCCGATTATGGTTGCGATGCGGGTCCACGAGTTAATTATGCGTCTTCGCTAGCCCTGAAACTGTAGTTCGAATTTACTTAATCTTCTTTTTTTTGGGAAGTGGGAATGATCCCACCATGCAGGTCGCATATTGCATTACATAAGTTCCACGTCTCCCATCATGTAGGTCACATATTGCATTGCATAAGTTCCATGTCTCCCAGCATGTAGGTCGCATATTGCATTGCATGAGCATCATATCAGTTTTAGTCATAAGGTTAAAAAAAATTAAAAAAAAGAGTCCATGACCTTTTTCTAAAAATTGACCTTTTTCCCGGCTTAACTTGCTTCACTTAGGAAAATCTAGATGAGATCTCAAAAGTTTTCAAAAACCTTTTCTTCAAGTCTGCTGATTTTGAGACAAATTATAGAAGACGTATCTGGCTGCTTTGACTATCTTAGAAGGTATAAATGTGCGTGCCGCAAATCTTTGGGCTAAGCTTAGTTGATTGAGCCCGTCCCGTGAGTCCACATTGCCTAAAACTTGAATTGATTACTTTCATCAATTCCATGATCCCTTGAGCGACTCACCCATTAGTTGCATCTCTAGAACTTGTTTTGCATCTTGCTTGAGACTACATGTTTGCATAGCACACTGTGACAAAGTGATTAAGGCATTCAATTTTCTTAAGCTACATAGCCAAATAGCCTTCCCTGCATTGTATTTACCGTTCTTTTTGCCCCGCCTAGCCTTTGTTCACCCCTTTTTTCATGATTGAACCCTGACAATACAAGCCTTAGCCTATGATATCCAGTACCCCTTGAGCCTTGCTTGGTTGGAAGAGAGTCTGTCATTTTTGGAAGGAACAATTGGTTTGGTGTGAGCAAAATATGAAGTCTGGGAGAATCTGAAAGTCCCATATCTTGAGCGAATTTGGTTATGCTGTTCAAAGTCGAGGTTGTAATAGAAATTTCTTCTCCCTGATCAATCAAAAAAAAAATCAAAAAAAAAATCCAAAAAATAAAAGGGCGGTTAGGGAGATTCAACTTAAAGTCCAGAAAACTTTGACTCGGTTGTATTCGGTTGAGATGTTTTAGGATGGAAGGTGAAACGCTTTGCATACATTAAGTGAGAAGGAGAGTTTAGAGGATTTCATTGAAAATCAATCCAAGCATGGCTTTTAACTCCTCATTCCCAAACTTTACCGCTCCTTACCCTAGCCTAAGCCCCGTTACAACCCGAAAAAGTCCTTTTGATTGTCACTTGTGCATTGCATACCAGTAGTGGAGAGCGAGGTTCTTACCAAGCTTATGGTAGTTTGCTTCTATTGGTTTGAGCATGAGAGAAACTCACATACATATTCAAAATTGAGTGTTTGAGTGTTCATTCCTTCCTGTGTGAGGTTCGCTCTTTCTGGCTAGCTTACGTCCATAACCAACCGCGCATATTTGCATTGTTCTTCTAACTGTTGGAGGACTTATGCGTCTGAGTTACTTGTTCTCTCCCTTAAGATTCAAAACTTCTTCCTATCTCTTTCGAGTTTTGATCTTGTCAGTTAATCTTTGTGCTTGCTTGTTAGTTCGACTTTGTGTTGATCGAAAATCCTTTATCGGATTGTTTTCAGATTATATAGAAAGTCATAATCGCATTGCATAACACCATCATTACATGAGCATTGCATCAACGATCGCATTAGTACATAAGTATAGAAAAATGCATTTAGTAGATCATTGCATAGCATTGTCCTAAGTACATAGCAAAGAGTCGTGTATAGTATATCATAATAACCCTGCAGACCCATCGTTCTCGATCGTCATCACGCGGACCTGCGGTCGCCACCGCCACTAGCGTTATCACTCTATGGACCCGCTTCCACGGATCCGGTAAGTGTCCCATCGATTGTAAGAGGAGACTACCATCTGTATCGCTACAGAGCGGATAGGTGCGACTTCGGCACTTTGCATTTTCAGTGACGCCGCTTAGAAAAAATTCAATCGAGTTTCCATTAAGCCGGGGGCTGTTTGAATCCAAAAAAGGAAGCAAATCACTACAGCAACCATCAATTGACTCCCAGTTTAGCAAGAGTTAAATCAAACTGCCACTAAATCGGGGCTATGCGACAAGCAAGGGACGAATCGGTGAGCGATGCGCTAGGTCCACAAAGTCCATCATGGAAAAATTCAAGAAGGCAAGTCACTATGACAACTATCAATTGACTCGGTTAGCAAGAATCGCCACTAAGCTGGGGCTATGCGACCAAGCAACGGGATCGAATCAGCCTAAAAGCCAGGACGAAAGACAGGTGTGGGCCTTCTTTTATTCCATCCGCCGGGCCTTTTCACCTCCGACTCACGAAAAAACAGGAGAAGAGCCCAACACTTGACCAAACCCAGACGGGTTTGCTGGGTCGAAAATAAGCAATCGAGGCTGTTTTCGAGCCCAATGCGACTTGATGCTCAACTCGAACCCATTTTCAAGACATAAACTGACAGGTAAATTCTCTGACTCACTTTGGATTTCAAATAAACTGATGCCTTCTTTCTTTCTTTCTTGCAGGACAATGCGCGAAATACAGCGGCCGTCATCGGGCCCTAACAATACATGACACCATCAGCCGTCGCCGGGCTAACACGCGACATTTCTCCACCAGCGGCCGTCATCGGGCCCTAACAATACATGACACCATCAGCCGTCGCCGGGCTAATACGCGACACTTCATCAACAACGGCCATCATCGGGCCTTCACAATACGACGAGGGCCAGCATCGGGCCTTCACAATGCGATAGCGGCCATCATCGGGCCTTCACAATGCGATGGCGGCCATCATCGGGCCTTCACAATGCGATGGTGGCCATCATCGGGCCTTCACAATGCGATGGCGGCCATCGTCGGGCCTTCACAATGCGACGAGGGCCATTGTCGGGCCTTCACAATGCGACAAGGGCCATCATCGGGCCTTCACAATGCGATGAACATCACATCTACATCGGCGCAGGACCCAGCTTCCAAGCGTCAACAGCGGCCATCGTCGGGCCTTCACAATGCGACGAGGGCCAGCATCGGGCCTTCACAATGCGATAGCGGCCATCATCGGGCCTTCACAATGCGATGGCGGCCATCATCGGGCCTTCACAATGCGATGGCGGCCATCATCGGGCCTTCACAATGCGATGGCGGCCATCGTCGGGCCTTCACAATGCGACAAGGGCCATCATCGGGCCTTCACAATGCGATGAACATCACATCTACATCGGCGCAGGACCCAGCTTCCAAGCGTCAACAGCGGCCATCGTCGGGCCTTCACAATGCGACGAGGGCCATTGTCGGGCCTTCACAATGCGACAAGGGCCATCATCGGGCCTTCACAATGCGATGAACATCACATCTACAACGGCGCAGGACCCAGCTTCCAAGCGTCAACAGCGGCCATCGTCGGGCCTTCACAATGCGACGAGGGCCATCATCGGGCCTTCACAATGCGATGAACATCACATCTACATCGGCGCAGGACCCGGCTTCCAAGCGTCAACAGCGGCCATCGTCGGGCCTTCACAATGCGACGAGGGCCATCATTGGGCCTTCACAATGCGATGAATGTCATATCTACAACGGCGCAGGACCCAGCTTCCAAGCGTCAACAACGACCATCGTCGGGCCTTCACAATGCGACGAGGGCCATCATTGGGCCTTCACAATGCGATGAATGTCATATCTACAACGGCCAGACCCGGCTTCAAGCCAGCGGCCACGCCATCGTCGGGCCTTCACACGCGACGAGGCCATTGTCCGCCTTCACAATGCGACAAGGGCCATCATCGGGCCTTCACAATGCGATGAACATCACATCTACATCGGCGCAGGACCCGGCTTCCAAGCGTCAACAGCGGCCATCGTCGGGCCTTCACAATGCGACGAGGGCCATCATTGGGCCTTCACAATGCGATGAATGTCATATCTACAACGGCGCAGGACCCAGCTTCCAAGCGTCAACAGCGGCCATCGTCGGGCCTTCACAATGCGACGAGGGCCATTGTCGGGCCTTCACAATGCGACAAGGGCCATCATCGGGCCTTCACAATGCGATGAACATCACATCTACATCGGCGCAGGACCCGGCTTCCAAGCGTCAACATCGGCCATCGTCGGGCCTTCACAATGCGACGAGGGCCATCATTGGGCCTTCACGCGATGAATGTCATATCTACAGCGCGGGACCCAGCTTCCAAGCGTCAACAGCGGCCATCGTCGGGCCTTCACAATGCGACGAGGGCCATTGTCGGGCCTTCACAATGCGACAAGGGCCATCATCGGGCCTTCACAATGCGATGAACATCATATCGACATCGACGCAGGACCTAGCTTCCAAGCGTCAACCAGCTTCAGAACAGGCTTCTGATTCATATCCAGGATCATCAAGACTACTTTGATCATCGTTTTACTCAAACTCGATCAAAGTGGGGGCTATCTGTAGACGCTGAATTTTGTATCGATTTTATTTTCTTTTTTAGCGTTAGTTTTAGAAAATAGGCTAACCGATAAATGGCACGCAAGCCCCTCACCCACCTAAACCCGAAAGAGAAAGGCAAAAGCCCAATACCAGTGCAAACCCGTCTGGGTTCAGTGGGCCGGAGCTCAGCTCCAACCCACAGAACCCGTCTGGGTTCCTGGGCACAAGGCCCGTCGCTGCCTTCAGGAACCCGTCCGGGTCCTTGGGTGCCTTCAGGAACCCGTCTGGGTTCTTGGGTCCAAGGCCCATCTTCACTCACGTGAACCCGTCTGAGTTCGATTGCTCTCTTTTGGCGCGGCGACTAAAATCCTAACCCTAGAACGCGCCCCCTATCCCCACTCCACTATAAATTAAACCCTTCTTTCCCTTCCAAGGACACGAGAATATACTAGGAGTATTGACACTAGTATATTCTCTCTCTCTTCCCCCTTGCATGCTACTTCACCAAAGGTTAGCATAGTTGTTGTAAACATGTAGTTATTTATCGTTTTCGCTCTTTTTATTTTCATTATTTGCATGACATTAATGATAAACTCGTGAAATTCATTCAATTCCTCCCTCTTTTTCAACCTTTTGCTTTAATTTAATTCTAGTAAAGTCTATTCGTTGAATAGGCGGGTTTGGTGATTTTTAATTGTCAAATTCGTAACCTTACCCCCGAATCCATCTCTGGATTCGCAGGCTGGAGTCTATATTTTATGGTTTGTTGTTTTTCTCCTAAAATTCAACTGGCGACTCTATTTTCATGTCTTGGCGTTTACCCCTTTTTTATGATTTTTGTGATCTAATTTATGATTAACGCCAAAGGTAATCCTTCCATGAACCCAGGCGGGTTCCTGCCCTCTTTTCACTCTCCCTTTTTCGTCTTTTATTCGGCAGAATTCGCAAATGGCGTAAAGGAACCCGGCTTGGTTCCTCAAGAACCCAGACGGGTTCTTTGCTTCTTTTTTTCCTTTGTTTTCCTTTTTCGTAGGGTTTTGCAGTTAAGAAACCCGTCTTGGTCCTTCTGAACCCAGACGGGTTCCTGGTTGTTTTTCCCTCCTTTTTGTTTTCTTTTTTTTTTTTTCTTCTTTCCCTAAAGGTAAACCTCGAGCGCTAAATCGTTTTAAATCTGTTAATTCGAATTTATTCTTAAAAGTTCAACCTTATTTAAGGATAAGCAATCCTAGTCGGCTCCCAATCACTTTTAAGTAGCGCCGCGAAAAGGTCCATCGGTCGATTTTTTCGGTGTCTACAGGGCTTGAGGGATGCGATGTCTTCCTACCGTCCGAATTTGTTGACTAATCCTCACCAACCTGGGGAGAATGATACATTTTCGCCCCCACACTTTTGGGTCGTTAGGACCCTACCGAATCCCCTTGACTCCAAAATATCGACACTAATAAGAGACGAGGAGTATGTCATTCCATCATTTTTGGGACAAACACCAATATTTCAGTCATTTATAGCCACGATGGATCAACCCGAGGTTGTTTGGGCCTTTTTCACCATTAATGGTATTTTGGACATTCACTTTATGCATGGAAGAAGGGATAGAAAATCCAACATTGAAGAATGAAGGAGAAAACAAACTGGTACAAACGACACGATCGTGTCACGCAACGACACATTTATGTCGTCCTCGGGTCAAGAATGAGCAAGTAATGATCAAGGTTCACGCCCGTGTCATTCCGAGACACGATCGTGACCTGCATCCCAAGAAGGGAGGGTCACGATCGTGTCCCCAAATGACATGCTCACGTGTCCTCAAGAGCATTTTTCGCAAGAAACAGGCGACACGGGTTTGACATGCTAAGAGCTAATTCAGGGATGGGTATTTGGTATAGTCAGGCATGATTCTCGCTTATGGTGTGAGAAGTCCCGCGTTTGATATCCAGAATGCCAGATCAAGGTCATGCGAGGACTATTTTCTCACTCAATCATTTCCCCGGATGTGGTATGCGTGGTAAAAAACTGTATTGAGCTCACAGAAGAATGTCAGACAAGGGCATTTGGTCAAGTGGTATGATTCTAGCTTTGGCTGCCTCAGGTCAAAAATTTAAATGAAAAAAAAAAGAATATAGCCCCCAATTGAGTCAATTGAATTACCACAGTGGTATTAGTTCAGGTTATCAACTTATCATAGCAAACAGATACAAGCCTATAATTCCTGCTGTAGAATACAGAAGCAAAGTAAATGAACATGTAACCATGATGCCATAACCAGCACAGGGTAAGATAATATCATCTAATATAAGGCAAATCTGAAAGGTCTAGTGTCCAAGCATTGTTTACTTATTGGAGGCAATCATTTGGACCGCATACCTGAAGCAGTTTCTCAACGGCTTTCCAGTCTAATTTTCATCTCTTCATTAAAACTGCTCCATTTTGAGTGCAGTACTGCTTGTATTGATAGAATAAATTGACTAGTTTGTACATCTGCAAGACTTCCACTTCAATAGAAGGCAAGCAGAACACATGACAATCAAATTCTACTATATCGTTCCAGTCTTTTCACTTCACACAAGAAGCACATAGACTCTCCAATCAAATTGCAATATCAAAGCTAACAACATGTGTCCATTCTCTACAG
The DNA here is from genome assembly GCA_029582165.1 of Portulaca oleracea. Taxonomy (NCBI): domain Eukaryota; kingdom Viridiplantae; phylum Streptophyta; class Magnoliopsida; order Caryophyllales; family Portulacaceae; genus Portulaca; species Portulaca oleracea. The sequence continues at coordinate 18,452,341 of CM055882.1, read as the reverse complement.
ATCCCACTCACACGAATGGGTAAAAGAAACCAATCCTCATGCAAAGTTTTTTCTTTTCCTTTTTCCTTTTTTTTGGGGGGGGGGGTGTACATCACTTCAACCTAATTGGGTTGCAAGTAATGAATAATGCTTAAAAGTTACAAAAAGAAGTAATAGAATAGAGAACAAGAATGCTATCTTACTCAAATCTTAGAAAGTTCTATGAAGTCATAAGCACCAAGGTCAGCTCCGTTGTTCTGGCTCGCATGCTATCTTTCTAGACATTGTAAAATCAATTTTGTGCAACTTTTTTATATTGGATTGTATGGGACTTACCAACATGCCTCCCTGAACTGTCTTTTGTCTCTTTTCTATGGGGTACTAGTCAACCGTAGTTTGTCAATAAAACCCCACCAAAGGTAAACTGAAAAAGAAAACACTTAGAATCGCTTTTTGTATGGATTTGGATGAGGATTACAATATTACTGCTTTACTGAACGCTAAAGCAATGTCTAAGAGCAATTTTCAATGCCTCCAATTTCACTTATCTTACCACCTTTGGCTCTTCATAATTGACCCAACAATCCTCATCCACCCAAATGATTTTGAGTACTTAAGGAATGGCCTTCTTAGAAAATGAAAATAAAGTCAGGTTTGTATTTAAGTCATGGGCTGTCTTCTCTTCTAAAGAAGCCTTACCACTGAAGATATCCAACATCGATCAGCAAAGCACTGACAACAACACATGATCCGTTGTCCCACTTCTTGGCATATTTCTTGTAGCTTTACACTTCAATATATGAGGAACCTGATCCCTCTTAAAACACAAGCGCAAGTATGCAACACCCACAAAAAAGCAAAACAGAAAGCTAAAGATTCAAAGCCTACCAGCAGACCTATAGTTGTGATTTGTGAATATTTACTATAGGGAAACTTATTGACATGGTTTGTTAACACAAAAATGCAAATAGTAGGTCAAAAACCCCAGTGCCCAACCAGTTTAATTCTGGAACCAAACAATACCTAAATATAAACACTTCAGTGGGTCATACTGTCATGAATCAATTCGCACACTAGTCCTCACACAAGTAGGGGAGCACCTCAAGGACACAAAATTGAGTCATTTGATTATCATGAATGATCAAAGCTAGTTGACTTCAAAAGTCCAAACCAGTAACACCATATAAACAGTAAACCATACCATGGATCTTGCAAAATAAAATCAGTATGAAATGATCTCCGAAATGACTTGAGTAGAATAGAAACAGAAACAACGATTTCCGGACTTATACATTAAAAAAAGAATGGAGCCAGACCAGGAATAGCCATAGCACAGACATCCCTTTCTAATCTAGAGAATTAGTCAGCAAAAAATAGCAATGTATCACATACAGTCGCCGATAATGACACTTAAAAAAAATCAAAAAATTAGTTAAGTAGCAAGGAGAATTTGTCAGAATTCACAAGCAAATTCTCCTTCTTCTTGGAAATGAAACAGCAATCTCTCTCCACACCCAATAATCCAGACGTAAAGGTTCAGAACCCCCCAAAAAACCCCAAATTTCCAGCTAGACAAATCCAAAGCAAGAGTTTGCATGATACTGAGGCAATCGATGGTCCCGAGCAAAGAGGCAGCGACAGAGTAGAACGAGAAGGATTGAACCCCTGCCTTCTCGAGTGGTGGAAGCTGTACGCCGGAGATTACTTCGGCCGTCGACGATGTCATGGTTCGTAAAATACGAAGACTGGTAGTACTTGGGAAGTGTCATCACTCAATGACGTCAGCAATCACTACTTTGAGAAATCATAACGGTGAAAAAGACAATTACTAGGAATGGAACTATCTTGTAACGTGTAGTGCAAAACAACACCTAGAATAAATTTGCGTCATTGTTTTGTTTTGGTAGGACAGCGAGGATTGTGGCAGCGTGTCAACTTATTTGCCTTTCATGCTCTTTATTCTCAGTGTCACTTGCTCTTTCTCGTGTCTTCCACAAGTATTACTTCTATCTATCTATCTATCTATCAGCACTAGACAGTGGGAGGAAGGTAGGCACTCATTCCCATTTCCAGTCTCCCTTCACCCAATCAAATCACACTATCCAATCCATACACAAAAATGGCAGCAGCAATGGTGAATGTATCAGCATCCCCCAGATTCACAAATGCTGCAAAAGTAAATGATTTCGCTTCCTCTTCCTCTTCCTCTTTCAATTTGCTGCCTAAACTCCCAATTAAAAAGCCTCAACCTTTGTGGACTACTTTTGGAGTCACTAATAACGGCTTCAAAAATGGGTTGGTCTCCTTAGCTGCTGTCCATAATAATAGAACCCCGATTAATGCTGAACAAGACTCGGATGTTGATGTGGATGTGGATGTTGATGATGAAGACAGCCTTCAGCAATTGGGTTCGGAGTCAGAAACATACTTGTATTCATTTAGCCCTTTCCTATTGGCTGCTCTTCTTCCTGGAGGTATCTTATCTTATTTTATCTTATCTATCAACTTTTTTTTTATTATTTTCTTAACCTACATTCCCATTAACTAGTTGTTCATTATTCATTCCTTACCAAAAAAAATTACTATAGATATCCTAACTTCTGATGAAATATTTTTCTAGTATCTCACTTTTTTAAAACTAATTTTGAGGTACGCTTATTTTTGGGTTAGTAATTATTTGATGTTTTTCCGGCCATTAATTTTATTAAGTGATCAAAATTCCCTTATTCTTTGCTTCTTGAAGAAATACCCTTGAAAAAAAATAATGAGGATATTTCGGTCACATAATAAAATTAATGGCTGGAAAAACATCAAATAATTACTAACCTAAAAAGTAAGGGTACCTCAAATTAATTTTGAAAAGTTGGGGTACCGAAAAATAGTTTCCCCAAATATTGGGGTACCTCCGAGTAATTTTTTGATTCCTTACACTTGTATTTTTTCCTTGTTGGCCATTCTTTTCTTTTCCATTTTTTTTTAGATTAGTTAAAATTGAAAATTAGAATACACTTCTTCTATAGGAGGGACATTGTTTTCCGAGAGAATGTGGGGAGTTTGACGTTTTTGACTGTTTATGGAGACAAATACAAGTGGCATTGGACCTCACATTTTACATTAATCTATTTACTATGTCATTATACTCTGTCTAAATATGTGTAAATAAGAATTTCTTTTTGAAAACTAAATGATGCAGTAGTTACGGAATATTGTTGAAGAATTTTCAGACTTTGACATTACAGTTATCACATTCAGGCCTTTCTTCTACCAGTTTGGAAGTGTTTCTTTATCAAGAGAAAGAAAATATAGAAACTGACAATGATGCAACATTATATATACTTGGCTGTGGTAGCCCTCGTTTTATAGCATTGATTCCTGAGCAGTAGAAAATTGAAGAAATATGGTTAAAAACAGAGCTATTTTCTCAACTCTGTTATTACATAGAGGGTGCATGCATATCTTAAAAGCCACTTACGGCTATTATGCTAAAGACAAGAATTAATGTAACTTTGAAATGGGTGTTTCTAACGAAGTTTGAAACTGTGTATGAATCAGCTACAACTGTGAGGTCTGTATTTGGGCCGTTTGTGGAGTTGGTCAAGTCATGGAACCTCCCAGATTGGCTTGTTCACTGGGGTCATCCTGGCAACATGGTCTACTTCTCATCTTTTTTTCTACATTACTTGATAATATCAGCCTTATCAGGGTCCCTATTTGTTCATCAAAATAACATTTTCTAAAACATCTCATTCCTCAATATGTATGTGGTCTTTGCCATTGTAGGCTGTGGTGCTTTTCGCTATGGGTGGATATGGTACGTACCTGGGTTTCCGCATTCGATCCTCAGATGATATGGTATGTCTTCCAATTCTATTATTACACAGCCTATCTTTGATCTCAAACGAGAAAAACCGTCAGAATTTCTGAATCGATACAATCTTGTAGTAAGTACAAAGCCTTAATTAATTGATTGTTGAGTTTAGGAAGAGAAGGCGAATGCCAAAGACTTGCACCCAAAGCTGATGGCAGGAATGTTCTTCTTTTTCGCACTTGGGGCAACCGGTGGTGTCACATCTTTGCTCACATCAGACAGGCCAATCTTTGAGAGGTACAGCAGAAAAACAATCTTCTTCTTGCTTACTTTTTGAATCAATAAGGAATATAATTAAGCGTACTAAAAGCAAATTGTTTGATTTTCATAACTTGTTTGTTAATCATAGTGGTTGAATTGTGTTTCTTTTATTTGGTTGCAGCCCCCATGCAGTCACTGGGGTTATTGGCCTAGCTCTACTTACCATACAGACTATTTTGCCATCATTATTTGAGGTGATCACTTGTTTTTATTTACCAAAAGCTTTATTTGGATTCAGTTTTAGCCAAATTGAGTTCAGTTGTTGCTCAAGTACCTACATTGGAAACTAGGGCTGCGTTTTGATAAAAATGCTGTTTCTTCAATTATAATGCCAAAATAACTGCTGATATCTATTGTTGAAACCTGTGCAGGGAAATCCAGGGCTGAGGAATGTGCATGGAATTTTGGGTAGTGGAATCATGACATTGTTTCTTGTCCATGCTGCCTTAGGCCTTCAACTTGGTTTGAGCTATTAAAGCCGCTTGCGCTCGCCTTAAGATGGATGTTTAGGTTTGAGTACAGCTCTATTGTATATAGCATGGCGACAAGCAACATTTTTATCTTTTTAAAATGGATAATTGATTTAAATTATAGATTGCCTTCTTTTAATGGGTCTACAAGGAGTATCATCCACAAGAATTGTTAAGTTTTGGCGAGGGACTATGAGTTCAAATGACTCTCATTCACAAAGTGTTTCTGTTTAGCAATCTAGATTGTTCTTGAATTAGCTTCTTTCAGATAGTGAGTAATATTGATTTGAGAAATGTTTTCCATAAGTTGAATGATATCTTTGGCAATGAAATCTATTTGCCATATAATTTTAACCTTTTGTAGAATAAGAAAAAAATATATCACATTGTACTTGCACTTCATTTTGTAGTCCAAATTGCAGTGTCAGTCAATGCTTCCACCAATAGAGTTTATGGTGTTTGAAATGTTGCTAATTTCGCTTGTATTAGCCATCCCATATACTAAGGAATCGCGCGATAATCTTTATGTTACTGTTGTTTGATTAAGTGAACCGTCAAAATGTAGTTTTATCCATCCCATTGGTGGAGTATAGGGGTGGGCAACGGGTCGGGTTGGGTCGGGTCACGGTCGACCCATTGGTCATGTAGGGCGGGTCGGGTCAAGGTCAACCCTTCATAGTAATGGGTGGGTCAGGGCTTTTTAGTGAAAATAAAGGTCGGCCCATGGACCGGCCCGTTTGACCCTAAAAATAAAATTAAGTGTATTTATACAAAAAAATAATTACGTTAATTATTATTTAATGTGGAGTATTAATAATATATTTAAATAAGGTTAGCATTTAAAATAATAGGAAAAACTATTTATTTTGAGTTATCGTAGGCCGATTCGGTCCGGTTGATTCCTCGACCCTTTAACATTGTGAAATGGGCCGGCTTGTTAATGACCCAACCTTTCACCGACCCAACCCTTTCACAACCCTTATTTTTTAGGGCCCGACCCTCTTGACCCCATGGGGCCTCGACCCATTGCCCACCCCTAGTGGAGTATGACATTGAACTTTAGTCTCCTTTGTAGCTTGGGTTTGATGTTTGAAACCTCAGGATCTTGTTGTTTGATTGTGTTGTTTCCCTTCCTCAAAAAAAATGTTTTTTCCTTTCCATTTTGCAAATGTTCCCTTCGTCTGAGTGAGAGCTTTGATTAGCTTGAAGATTATATTGCTTAAGAAAGCATCATTCCTCTATTTTTCAAATACTTCAAAGGAGAAAATTGTGTGAGGTGACTTCTTTTTCTGTTATGAGAGGTAAAGATTTTTTGGTTGTTGTTGGGTTGGTATAGGTGGTTAGCTTTTTTTTTAGATAGTTGTATTTGAGATAGTTCTTTTGGTATATATAATCTATTTTGAGCATCTTTGGTTCGATAGAACATATAAATAAAAGAAAGAGACTTTTTCTCACTTTTCTTTCCTCTCTTCTCTGCTCTTCCTCTTGCTCGATTGTGTGATTGCTTGTGATCAATATTTGATCTAGCATGATCATGAATTTATCTACATGGTATCAGAGTTGAGTTAGAGCTTTCTACAAGCAATTCTTTGTATTCATATGCTTCTTTTCCTCAATCACAGTAATTTTATTTGATGCTCCAACCCTAATTCGTCATGTCGATCTGGTGATCGAGGATGCGTCCAGTATATTGAGCTTCAAATTCCTTTATTCATTCATCCACTTGATGGACCTGGTTCTCCCAATATTGGAGAGAAACTCATTGAAGCTAAGAATTATAGAACATGGAGGTGAGCCATCCAAATTAGACTATCAAGGAAGCACGAGTTGATGACGCAATTAAGGATCTGAAATGAGAGGCGTGTAACAGATTGATAATTTCTTGAATTACATTCAATCTATATGAACAAATTGGGAAATCGATTTTATTATATCCAATCTAACAATGATGTATAGAAGTAACTTGAGAAACGATTCTCAATCAGTTATGGATCCACGAAATACAAGTTTGTAGGACCCGAGAAAATCCTTGAAGGAAAATTTCCAAGTGTCCCTACAAAGTGATTATTAAAATAAATCATCTCCCACTTCTTCAAGGAGAATTATCTAGAAAATAATTTTTAGACAAGTACTAGCAGCAAGATATAGTTAGAGAAAAATCTAGACAAAGGAATATCTAGATATTTGTCTAAATGATATCTAGATATTTGCCTAGATAATTCTAGCGCCTAAGTAATTATCTAAGATATTAATTGAAATATCTAGAATGTCATTCGGGAGATGACATTTAGCTTAATATCCACCACACATTAAGGAAGTGGAGCAACTATAAATATAAGTTTAGGCTACTTATGTCAGCATAAAACAAAGGGTGAGGCATTCCACAAATTAGAGGGTTAGAGAGGTCCTTAAGAGCATGTGAGGTATCCAACATATCCTTGAGTATTTGTTTGGTTTTGTGGAGTTTGCCCTTGTATATCTTGAAAGTGATAATAAGTATCGTTTTCAAGTATATCTTAAGCTCCCTTCTCTACATTTGGTATCACAACGAGGCTTTAGGAGTCTTGTTGAGCTAGCATTCTTTATGCACTCATGGTCTTGTGGTGCTTGTTCAAGCTGTAGTACAACCGGGGTTTTAATATTGTATCCATAGGGAGTTATGACTACTGAACTGAAAGCTATTCAAGCTATCACCAACTAGGTCTAAATTTCAGCTAGGCCTTGCGACAAGCCAAATTGCGAAGGAAAAATTTCCGTCGCTCGGTTCAAAAATTTTGTTGCAGCTTTGTTAATTTCTGTCGCAATTTCCGTCACAATATGACAAGCTTTTACTAGTGATTTTTCAAGGATGGAATAAAGCAAGAGTTTCCTACATGACTCTAGGAATAGTGTAGTTCATAATCAAGAGAGAGTTGGCCCTTTAGATGATGTTAGTGACATCGATGTTGAGGTTACTCTTGAGGATATGACATCTTTGGAGGTTGTTAAATTACACGGAAAGTCAAGAAAGTTTATGAATAATAAGCCTAGCTCCTTTGTTTGGAGGGCTCGAAGGATGGGGGGAGATTTGGAGGACAAAACAGGTTGAGTTGTGGCAAGATCCAATGGTGCCTTGGATGCAAGGTCTCTTTTTGTTGGGTTTGGTTGAGTGTTAGGGAGACCTCAGGGTGAAAGTATGTTTGGAGCGGAAGTACGCTGTGTCTGCTTTACAGGTTGAACTTTTACGCATTGAAATTGCGCTAAGCATCGCTAGAGATAGGGGTTGGACTCGACTTATGTGTGAAGTATTATCTAGTTATCATATAAAGCGGGTTCTCAAACGAAACCTGGTTCTCATATTAAAGATTGTTATTAGTTTCCTTTCTTGTTTTTCTTTATCAAAGAACTAATTATAACTAATTCTACCTCTTCCTCTCTTGTATATATATAGTCTTAGGTCTCATCTTTGTAATCATTTCTATTGAATACAATAATATCTTTGGTTGATTCCCTTCTCTTTTAACTGATTTCTTTCCTAGTTTGACATTATGATGCTCACAGATTTTGCGTTGGTGATTCAACTTTTTTTGAGAAGTTATGATCTTCCTATAAATTGTATCTCCATATCCTTGAGTCGTGTAGGAAATTCTTGCTTTATTTTCATATTTGTATTATTGAAAAGGATTGTAGAAATCAAGTCAGGGATGGACATACACTCGCCATTAGAGTGAGGAAGAGGAAATATCATTGACTTGTTTAGTTCCTTGTAAAAGTTCTCATTTACCAAAAAAAAAAAAAAAAATCGCCATTAGAGTGAGGAAGAGGAAATATCATTGACTTGTTTATGGTCTGTGACAAGCTAATTTTACCAAACATGGCCTAATGTTAAAACTTATTAAATACTGATGGGCATCAAACTTCAAGATTAAGGTTAAAAATGATGTTAAAATTATAGTACACTTGTAATGGTCATCTTACCAATCAATTTCTTTGTAACTGATCCGTATTTGACAATTGGACCTAAAGTACGTTCTCGACTACTCCCAATGGTACTTAGGGGTCTAAGTAGTTTCGATATGAATAAGAGAAGTGTATTATGGCTTCAATCTGTTTTGACTTTAGTCTTGAAGTTTGGAGCTAATCGAGAGAGAATTTCAAACATGGGAACAAAAAAAAGGACACATGCCTTATACTCCAGGGTCCGATTATCCAAAATAACAAACAACCCGTAATATCTATAGTACAATAAAAAGGATATGAAACTTAGTTCCGTGTAATAGAAAGGGAAAATAAATATAATAATAATCAATATAATAACTATATTCCAGTTCATAACATAGAAATTTACCTGATAAACATAGGCCACAATTGTAATTCTTTGACGTCGATGAATAAAAAAAACAAGTAGGCTCCAAGATTCAAAACCCAAGACACTCTGCATGACTTTTAGACTTGCTAACTATTACACCAATATTGAACTGTTTTCAAATTATTATGCAAAGTAATATTAATTATAACTAATCTCGACCAAAAAATAAACTTTTCAAGTTTGGAAACAAATATGCAAAACAAATAAACTGTAAACTTAATAGCATACAATATTGGCAATGGTCAGAAACCGACGTGTTGCTCGGAAAAATCAGTCATGTCAACATCATCGGTGAATGTATCGCCGAAAATTATAATAGTGTGGTCACCGGAAAATCATCCATGGAAGTCAGAGAAAAATCATCCATGAATTAAAGACCACAATATGTGATTTTGTGTTGTCAGAGTTTTCTTAAAATGTAGGTAACTAAAAATAATTAGTGGAAACAAAACATGTTAGAAATAAATTAATCTTTTGAGATTTACTACAATATTTTAAATATTCTAAAATATAAATTTAACTTAAATAAAAATTAAATAAATTAGCGGATATTATTAAATCATGTCAAATATATAGTTTATATCGTGGGATTTACCATGGGTAGCCCGATGTATATAGCATCCCTCTAAGTAGGGGTCCAGAAAAGGGTCACACCAAGTATAATATAGGTAAATCTTAACTTGCATTTCTGCAAAAGAATGCTTCCAAAACTCGAACCGGCATCTTATAGAAATGTAAGATAAGATTTATTACACTGAATTACCATAATTCCTAGTAATTCCGAATACGTGGAAATCGCTTTACCATTTGCTCCACCGAATTCTTACAATGAAAATACACATACATACTCAAGAGTACAATTTTTTCAGTAAAACTGAATTACATAGTAGCTATCAATTCCATGCATGAATACTAGTTTCTAAGATTAGATCAATGTAGGGAAACATGTATATCAGTTATTCATTCAGTCGTCAGATTATTCCTTACTATCAAGTATCAACTTAAAAATATTGTCTGTAACATATATAATTCCATAAAAAACACTACGAATTACGATAAAGTCGATTTACATGATATAATTATAATTAGTAACATTGTTAACTAGCTAGGTACATTGTTAACATTGTAATTGATTAAGTTGAGGACCTTCTCCTAAGATAAGAAACACAAGAAGAAATGTGTATAGTAAGAGAGACAAGTAAGTAAGTGACTTGGTTGAAGATGACAGAAAACCTCATTTCTTGACGCCTCCAAAGTGTGCAAACACAATGGATCACTCTGCTCACAATTTCGCTCCCCAAGTTAGCCATACACGTACACCACCACATCCGCACCAAAATAGTTAAGCATGCTTAGTTTCTTCCAACTCTGAGGCAACTTTAATAGAGAAAATGATCATAACAAATTTATGAAGATGTATATCTACGTACAGTTGGATAGTTCACTTGATGACCTTCTACACATTGTCACTTATGACGTCATCCATCTGTTTATTTACTTTTTTTTTCTAACTCTGTGTCTTTTGCAGTTTAAAGTGTGGCATTGAAGCTAGAAATTCTGTGTGGAGGATTGGAGGAATGAAGTTGCTCCGTTGTTTCCAGGAAGTTTCCTTTCACTTGAGCCATGCATGTAAGAGTGTATCTTTTTGGGTTTTGGTTGGTAAAAGGCTTATGGGGTTTATTCGGGGAAAAAAACATTTTATGGCATCATAAATGAAAAAGTAAATGTGGAGGAATAACATATTGCATATGTGCAGGGTTTGCATGACACATTGGTAATAAGGTGTCCACTACTCTGTATATTTTTCAACTTTGTAGTTGAATCTTTAGGAATATACCCAGGCATCTATCAACTACTTGTACTTCGGTGGATCTAGGTCTTTTGATTAGGGGTGATTAATATACTATTATATTCATCTGATATATAAAAAAATCTTTAATTTTTATACCAAATTATATTGAATTATTATTTTTTGTGTGTTACATGTGGTTGTAGGCACCCTTGACTTAGCCTCAAATCCGCCAGTGCTCTTATGTCACACATGACAAACTTAAACAACATATATTGTTGAGATAAAATTAATCAATTAATATCTATTATTAAACTCCTTGTTTAGATTATTAAATAAAATGAATGTATGAATACTTTTTTAATCTTACCACCAATATATATGAAATTGGATTCTAATAATTCCTACTTTTGCAAATTGGATGATGGTAGTCCCTACTCTCACTTTGTATTCTAATGGTACAAAAATAAATAAAATTGGATTGTAGTGGGACATTTTCGAGAGTACACCCTAAATATCATAGATTTTGTGTTGCATTTGATTCAAAACATAGTATAATACTTTACCATGATTTTTAATGAATTTACAGCATTTCTCCCATTTTTTTTCATTTTTTAATTATTTTTAACGATTTTTTCATTTTTATTATTTTTAAAAAATCATAATAATTACTCGGAGTCTCAAAAAGATAATTTAAAAAATGGTGTAGAAATTACAATTCATTAACTTTCTAGGGGCAGAAACGAAAAAAACAATATAGGGTAGGAATGAAAAAAATAAGAAGAATGTGAAGGTGAATTTGATACCATTACAATCCTTTTTTTTTTGGACCACCAGAATATAAAGTGAAAGTAAAGACCACCATCATCTAATTTGCAAAACATGGAATTATTAGAATCCAATTTTCCTATATATATATATATATATATATATATATATATATATATATATATATAGTCGTTATCATGTTTTTCAATATTAAGATTTTCCAGTTAAATATCTAAATCACAGCATCAAATATATAAAACATTATTTGCATAAATTTATAAAGCAAGGTTACTTTAATCACGTGACCTCACAAATTGAATGGATAACTTGTATATGTTATACAATAAATAGAATTAGTAATGCATAAAATCAAAAATAATGAAAAATTAATTTTATTTATATCAAAATAGAACCTGCCAAAATCTAGATATTAACAGTAGCAATATATAATGTTGGAATCATTTCTATTATCATCAATTCATCATAATCCCTCCAAAATTTGAATATTGTCATGAAGATACAATCAACATTAGCAAGGCATCTAACAACATTAAAACTAATGATATCCTAACATAAAAGCCAATTTATGTTGCAATGTCAATTCACTCTCTCTCTCTCTCTCTCTCTCTCTCTCTCTCTCTCTCTCTCTCTCTCTCTCTCTCTCTCTCTCTCTCTCTCTCTCTCTCTCTCTCTCTCTCTCTCTCTCTCTCTCAATTTTTTTTTTTATAAGGAACAACCATTTGTACCTTGTAAGGTACATACTCTTAGAAGATGCATTAAAATAATAGAAACGACATATCATGAAAAAAATACATTATATCGTAGAAAGAATGCATTACCTAAAAACTACACCGGGAAAACGAAATGTTTCTCATTATGTAAGACTGAAAGATACATTTACAATATGAGAAAAAAACAGCACTTATTATGGAAAATATACATTGTAATATAGAAATGATATATACATTGCGTAAATGCTACATTTGCAAACCGAAATTATTCATTATATATAAATGAAAGATATATTTGCATAATAAAAAATAAATAAATAACACTTTCAAGGAAAAATAAATTACAACAAGATTTAAACCCCAAACCTACCTTAAATACTCCTGCCATTGAGCCTTTAATTGTACTTGTATTGATGTGAAAAGAAATTAATTCTTTTTGTATCATTGTTCATGGGAAAATAATCAAAACATACAAGTGAATAAAGATACACTATAAAGTAAACAAAGATATGACTAAAAATGAAAAAGATATAATGAAACATTAGTAAAGATACATCGAAAAAGATATACCCTAAAATATTTGGGCACATGTGCCCATAATCAGGCGTTTTCACCATACATCGTACAAGTGCTCTCTCTCTCTCTCTCTCTCTCTCTCTCTCTCGTATGAGCCCATCAATAATGCTAAATTTGTTTTTTGTCTCCCCATAAACCAAATCAAGGTCATCAACAGTGGTAGATTCAAGTTTTGATTGAAGTGTTGCATTGGAGACTTTCGATTGAAGTGTTAAATTGGAGCTTTTGAGAAGCATAAAGTCAAATACGAGGTTTGTGTTGTCATTGATTTCTACCTTCTCTTTCTTAAGTATTGAATTAAAGTTTTGATTAAAGGAACATAAATGCTTGATCAGGTTCATGATTCGAATATTAGATGTCACGCATATTTATTGAACGTCAGCTGCCACTTATATTTAAATGTCCAAAAATATTTACTCAAAAAATATCAAAAATATAATATCAAAAATGAAACTCATCAAATCTCTTCATTATTTTTAAAAGTAACTCTATCTAAAGTAAAATTGTGAATTAAATTAGTTACCAAAAAAACTTTCGTAGATACATTTGTGGAATCAAATTAACTTTGTGCATATTCCTAAAAATTGAAATATAACAAGGAATTTGTAAGCACATATAAGAGGTACTAAAGAGTCTTATAACGAATCCGTACGTACTTGTTAGAAGCAACATGCGTCTAAACAACAACAGCAGGCAAGACCGGCCAAACTGCATCACATAAAATCAAATAAAAATTAAATAAGTGATATTCCTTCCACACAAAAGGGGGAAAACTATAGATTAACAAATTGTGTGAAATCTAGCCCAAGACATTCGAATTCCAAATAGACAAATTCATTACAATGTGCTCCTTACATATGAAATAATGCATAAATTCAAACAATCCACAACTACTATGCCCTGGATTGCTTTGAAATTAGACATGGAAAAAGCCTATGATCAGGTTGATTGGAACTTCTTTAAAAATAAAAAATAAAAAATCTTGGATCAAATGGATTTTCTTTCAATTTTGACTAATTGGATAATGGAGGGCATCTTATATGTTTCTTACTCAGTGATAGTAAATGATCAGCCTTGTGGGTTTATCAAACCAACAAGAGGACTTTAGATAAGGGGATCCTCTTTCCCCTTACTTGTTTCCTTTATGTGTGGAAGTCTTAACCCAATCTATAGCTCAACATAGCTAGGGAAAAAAAAACGGATTGGGAATTAAGATATGTGTCTTAGAAATAAGCATTCCTTGTTTGCTTTTTGTTGACGATAGTCTACTTTTTTTTTATAAAAGGACTGAATCATACCGTAAAAACCTTAAAACCATTTTGGACAATTTTTGTGAACATTTTGGACAATTGAAAAATTATCATAAAGTCCACAATGATTTTTCTTCAAAAGCTATGGCTACATACACTGATCGTGCATCTTTAATATCCTCACCAAAGATCTTTGGGTAAATACCTTGGTTGTCTGTCCATTAGCAGTACTAAGAAAATATAATTGTTTTCCCCTATTCCAGAAAACGCTTCTAAGAAAGTCTCTAACTAGAAAGCGAATTTTATGTTGAGAAACAATTCTTATTCAAGCAAACTTGGAATCACTCCCACCATATACTATGCGATGCTTTCTTTCGCCCAACTCTACTTGTGAACATGTTGACCAACTAAATAGAAATTTTTTCTTGAAGAATGCCATGATCTCATCGGAAAAAGTTTGTAGACCTAAGGATAAAGGGGTACTTGGCCTCCACAAGACTCATGTTGTCAATTTAGCTTTCCACTGCAAGTTAGTTCGGAAACTAACGCATGATGAAGACAACCTTTGGGTCTCCCAAATGACTCATGAGTACAATCACTTTGATGAGTGGTTTGTGAAAAGCCAGAAGTCTCAGACTCTTGGGTTTAGAAGAATATTTGTAAAACTTATAAGTTTCGTAAAAAAGGGTTTCGTTGGAAAATTGGCAATGGTGCCAAAGTGAGCTTCTAGAATGATAATTGGTGTGACCAACTACCATTATCTTCTTTAGCTAATCAGTCTTCTTCTCTTGAGGAAAGTGAAGTGGCTGTTCAAAAATTTATTTGTAATAATGGTTGGAATCAACACAAGCTTAGACAAGTGCTGTCGGAGTCACTTGTCCAAATGGCTAATTCTTATGACCCTTATTCCCGTTTTTCCGGAACAAGATGAAGTTTGTTGAGGTCTAACTGACAATGATGAGTTTTCAACCAAGTCTGCCCATGGCTTTGTCATGATTTAGAATCTAGGCCTGAATGGGAAGGACATTGGATTCGGAAGCTAGTTAATCAACGAAAGCTAAAAATCTTTCTCTGAATGATTTTTCATAATGGTCTCCCATTTAGAGGCAATTTAATGCGTAGAGGTATAAACCTGGACTCCTCTTTCCCTGTTTGTCTCCAAGAGTTGGAGGCTAATTGTCACTTATTATTCCGGTGTCATTTCACAAAAAAGTGTTGGATATTGCCAAATCCTATAGATGGCTATCCTTTTGTCAACTGGCCAACATACTGTAATGGTAGCATTGTGCTACAAACTCTCAAAAGTTCTCTCCCTCCCAACGAGGTGCTAAGAGCTTCCAACCTCATTTGGAGCATCTGGAAGGAGCATAGTAATTGTATCTTCAACAACTTCGTCTTCAACTCCACGAGGGTCATCATTCGGGCCAAGAGAACCATTGTAAAATAGCGAGTAAGGAGCGAATTTTCTTACCAACATCGGCACCATACTTAGCATCTTCGACCTCGCCCTCGTGTGCCATGTCATCACTACATTGGCCATGTAGGGTGGAAACAACCTCTCTATGGTTGGGTGAAGTTGAACTTTCATGGCTACCTAGACCATCAGAGTTCAGGTACAAGATTCGTCATATGTGATCATCTTGGCCGACTTCGAAAAGTTGGCGCCATACCTGTTAATCCACAGTCCATTTTTTTGACATAAGCCTTGATTTGGTTTCAACAAGCTATCCTGGAAGGTTTCTCAAGAATTCAGACTGAAGGAGATAGTCTTATTCTGATCCAGGCTATCCAAGGGGTCATTCACAAACCTTATCATATCGGTATGATTGTTAGAGATATTAAAAATTCAAGCAGACAGTTGGAAGATTCTAGTACCATTGGTCACATCTACTTAGAAGCAAAGAAGATTGGATAACATGTATACTTGTGCATTCCAAATTGTAATGTCATCTCCCGTCACTTGAGTGCACGGATTAAATTGTCACCAAATTTTTCTAAATAGCAAAAAGTACACTGAATTCGAAACCTTTCATTTAAATGTCACTAAACTTTCCAAAAATTAAAAATATCATTATGACCTGTTGTAGCTTAGGTGACTTATAAAATAAAACTCTTAACCGATGTTCGGATTTAATTGTCACTCAACTTTTTCAAAAAATATAAAATGCTACCACCCTCCATTATTGAGCCTCTTCTTCTTCTTCCTCTGCTAGAAGAAAGAAACGGAAGGGATTGGGTAAAAACTTCCTCTTTTTTTTTCCACCGGAGGTTTAGGGTTAGATGAATTTCCTCTAATTTTTGTATGGGGAGAGGATTGGGAAGAAGCTCACCAATGGAGAATAATGATATTTTTAACTTTTTTAGAAAGTTGAATAAAAATTAAATTTGAGCCCCGATTAAAGTATCAAATTTTACCAGTAACATTGGCTCTGGTAAATCACAGTAGCATTCTTTTGCTTTTTCTAAAAGTTCAATGACATCTGACAAAGGATGTTAAACGGTGACATACTTTTACTATTCGGAAAAATTTAGTGGCATTTTAATGGGTGCACTTCCTTTCTCTCCGTCTACGTTATATTCTCGCATCACCAATTTTTGTAAATGAGATATGCATGTAGCTAGGCCTCAATCTTAACTATCTACTATCATGTGCATGCGATTTTCTCCAGTTTTAAAAGAGAGAATTGATAATTGAAATGAAGGAATTGAAATAAATAAAAGAGAGAATGAAATGGCACGTACCATCCAGCGAGCATGCCAGAAGAGCCATCCTTCTGAGGTGGGGGAGGGGGAGGAGGAGGCTGGCCATAGCCATACCCTTGGGGTGGTGGAGGGTACCCTTGAGGTGGGTACCCTTGTGGAGGTGGAGGTGGATACGGGTAATTCTGAGGTGACTGCCCGTACCCTTGGGGCGGGTACTGGTATGGGTACGGGTACCCTTGGGGAGGGTATCCCTGCGGTGGTGGCGGAGGGTATACATCCTTCGAGTACCCTTCTGGCGGTGGTGGTGGAGGGTACGCTTGATTAGGCGGGGCCGCTATCGGCGGTTGTTGCTGGTTTGAACCCATTTTTCTCTCCTCAAAACCACTCACAACACGTACACCACTTTTTTCTTTTTCTTTAACTTTGCAGTGTCTTCCTTCTTTTCTTTCGAAATGAACAAAAAAATGAGTGTATGTTAACAATGGTGATCAATCGGATTAGAGTGGGAATTATTATGATGAGAATGTGAGGTAGACAGATGCACTTGTGAATCCCAGAAAGATCAGTCTGGAAACAGATTGAGATTAGAAGAAGAGAGAGAAAAACAATTAAGATGGGGACAAACACGAAGGAAATGCAGTTATGAGGTACGCACACAGATTACATGTACATTTTTCCAGGACAGTAACAATTAACAAACAACGCTTCTAGGGGCCGGATCTTCCTCCTAGGAGTCAAATATTATTTTCTAAGGGGTTAGATTTATAATATGTGACTATTCAAGTATTTGTATTTTGCATCACTTATATGTCTCCATGATCAATTTCATTTTTTTTATAAAAAAATTAGTCTGGTCAATATTTCAATAATAAATAGAAGTTATCTACATAATATAAATTTTAAATAAGTTTGAATTTTATTCAATTAATCTAGTGTTCAGTTATGAAAAAAGTACAATATATATTTAACTAATTAAAAATAATCATATTATTCATGGAGAGGGTCCAAATATATTGTTTGAATTTTTCGCTATCATAATGTATCACATAAATGTAACTTTAATTTAAATCCTAAGGTTCTCTCAAAAAAAAAAAAAGAATCCTAAGGTGTGATTGGTCAGAATGGATTCCCACTGTCGACCATTCAGGGGGTATATGGGTTCTTTGGAACATTGCTAATGTGGAAGTGCACATCTTGCAAAAAGACTCTCGTGCAATATCCACTTTATATGTTAAGGAAAAGAAATCGAATATATACAGAAACAATAGTCTCTAGAATTTATGCCCCAGCCCAGGAGAGAAACAAACCAAGTTTCTGGGAACATTTAAGGCTGTTAAACCAAGTTTTTCATCTGCCTTCGTGTATTGTTGGTGATTGTAATGAACTCCTCCATATTTCTGATAAGAAAGGAGGAGTTATGGTCCAACACTCAAGAATAGCCCATCTAACTAAGTTCCTTCAAGACATTAATGGGTTTGATATTATCCTCACTGTTAGGATCTTTACTTGGAAGAAGAAGAAGATACATGGTCACACAGTCTATGAGAGGTTAGCTAGATAGATTGATTGTAAGAAAGGATTGGTCTAGTTTGTACCCAAACGCCACGATTACACTCGAGCCTTTTTCTTGCTCATACAATAGTTACATTCTACTTGATACAAACCCTGATCTGAGGGTTAAAAAAATAGATACTTTAGATTTAGTCAAAATTGGTCAAATTATACTCAAGCTAATGATATTGTTAAAAGTGGTTAGAGAGGTAATTTTTAAGGTCATCCTATGTTTAGAATTTCTAGAAGACTCAAACAAATCAAAATTGATTTAAAAGCTTGGAGTAGAACCTTCTTTCATAACCTTAATAAGAAGATGGAACAAAATGCACCAAAACTACAAGCAGTTGAGGATAAGCTTATAATTGACCCTAATAGTTGGCGTCTCAACCAATGGTACATTAGACTTATTAAACAATAAGAAAAAATGTTGTTGTTTAACCAAAAACATTGGGCTAAATATTCAAGGAAAAAATGGTTGTCCGAAGGAGAAACAAACTATTCCTTCTTTCACAGAGCAATTACTTAATTATCGTAAACGAAAATCTACAATTTTGAGAATTAAAGACCCGTCGGGGGTGTGGTTAGAGGATGAAAAGGATATTCAAAATAAGTTGAATTTATATATGAATTTGAAAGCAGATTTATTTCTGGCAAAGGAAAGTCATGTTGGGAAGGAATTAACATTCCTAAATTGACTAGTGAACATGTCAATTTGCTCATAGAGAATGTTACTAAAGAAGAAATTAAAGAAGCTTTGTTTCAAATGGATCCAGTTAAAGCTCCTAGACCAGATTGGTTTGGAGCCGTGTTCTTTCAAACTTATTGGGACTTGATTGCGGATGAGCTGGTTACATTACGACCATTCAAGATTTTTTTGGAATGGTAAACTTCTGAAGGAAGTAAATCATACCTTCATTGCCCTAATTCCTAAAGGGGATGACCCATCTTTACCTTGTCATTTTAGACCAATTAGTCTCTGCAATACTATTTATAAAATAATAGCCAAAATAATGGTGAACATATGTGCTTTTGTTCAAAGTGCTTTTGTTCCAAATGGGCATATTAATGATAATGTTTTATTAGCACATGAAATCATGCATAAGTTTAGCAAATCTAAAAATAAGATCCCTTGGATTGCCCTAAAACTTGATATGGAAAAAGCTTATGATACAGTTGAATGGAATTTCCTAACATATGTGCTCATCAAATTAATGGGTTTCTGAACAAATGGATTGAATAGGAGCATGAATGCATCGATCTCTACGGTCTCATATTCTGTTTTGGTCAATGACCGGCCGTGTGGCATGATGAAACCCTCTAGAGGGCTCAGGCAAGGGGATCCATTGACCCCATATTTGTTCCTCTTGTGTATGGAAGTTCTTTCTAGACAACCACATGACCTTAGGAATACCAAAAAGAATGGAATTGGAATTAAAATATGTAAAGAGGCCTCAATCATACCAGACCCTTTTTTTCTTTTGCAGATGATAGTCTTTTATTTTGTAAGGGAAAAGAAAGTGCATGCAAATTGCTAAACAAAACTTTTGATAATTTTTGTAATTCTTCAGGCCAACTTATTAATTTTCATAAGTCAATCATGATCTTTTCTTCCAAGACTTCTAGCAGAAAAAAGGACATAGCTCAAGGGATCTTCAATATTCCAATTTGGCAATCGTCGGGTAAGTATTTGGGATTCCCCCTTGGTTAGTGGGCAAAAGAAAGTAGAGTTGTTCTTGATACCCAATTATCGAAAATGCAAAAAAAAAAAAAAAAAAAACTTTCCAATTGGAAAGCAAATACTTTATCAAAAGCAGGTAGAACAATTCTCATCCAGACTAATTTAGAATCCTTACCTACACATACTATGCAATGTTTCCTAATGCAAAGAGAATGGTACCAAATCAAATTATGGACTACTAACTGGTGCCATCAGGACCCCTTAATTGACATTTGTAATATGAATAAAGAGGATGTTGATGATGATCTTCTTGTTACCGATTTCATTATTGATGAACAGTGGGACATTCCTAAAGTGAGGGATGTCCTAGATCCTGAAACTGCTAAACTTGTTTTTTCGACCCCTATCCCCTCTTTTGATCATGAGGATGAGTTGTACTGGGGGCTTACCAGTGATGTCCTTTTTTCCGTTAAGTCGGCAACTTGGCTCTGCCATGGAATTAATAAAAGAGATAAATTGGAGGGCAGGTTGATTTGGAATTTGGATACCCAACCTAAATTAAAAACTTTTCTTTGGCAAATCTTTCATAATGGTCTTCCTCTTAAAGGTAATTTAGCTCGACGAGGTGTCAACAAAGGTCCTACTTGTGCTATGTGTTTAGATCACATAGAAGCTAATCACCATTTGATCTGTCAGTGCCTTTTTTTCCAAAAAGGTGTGGAAAATAGTAAAAGACCATAATTGGTTAAACTCCACAATTGACTGACCACTTGATTCTAGTGGCAAGGATATTCTTTTAAAACTCCATGCTATTCTCTCCCCCCCCCCCCACCCCCACCCCCACCCCTAATGAGCTCAAAAGAGCTATCTATCTTCTCTGGAGCATTTGGAAGGAGTGAAATGACTGCACCCACAACAATTCCATCTTCAACCATTTTATGGTCATTATTAGGACAAAGAAGAATTTTGCAGAGTGGCAGCTAGAAGTTTCTTCAAGGCATCTCCTTTCTCTTCTCAGATGCGACGAGCTACTTCCTCTCAAACCCAACATACATCACATATTGGGAGGATCGACCTAATCCAGGATGGGTTAAACTCAATTGTGATGATTCGGTTAATCAACATGGAGCAGCAGCTGATTTTATCAGTATAATGCAGTTACCTTGTTTTAAACAGCTTACAAGTTCCAAAATCTCAACTATAGTTTCCTAAAAAAATCAACTAAAAATTAATTAGCAACAAAATGAAAAGTCCATTGAACTTGTGCTATATACTTCCGACTTCCTACTCCCTCTCTCACCTAATCTTCAAATGAGTAGATGACTTGAACAAAATTACCACTAACCTAACGTAGGAGAATACAACCATGTTTGATAGATAACCAAAAATAAAAAAGTTTTGCTATTTAAAGATTGATAACACTCAACCTTTTTTTTTCTTTTTTCAAAGTAATTGATAGAACTTAACTTCAAACACCAGAAAACAAACCACTGATAGTAATTTATGTTCGGAACTAACAATCCTAATAATCAATAATACGAAACCAGTTGACAAAAATATAACCCCAAAGGACAAAATAGAAAATACACAATATGTCAAACAAAACAAGAATATGTGTCTTTGCCAAGACACTTTTAAGGTAACTAATACCTCTATCTCAAAATTTTTGTCCTCGTAATTAATTTCTTTCTTTTAAAATATTTGTCATTTCTACAATTTCAATAATTATAATTTCTATTATATATCTAATAATTAAATACTAATAATTTTATGTTAGTTAGTATTTTTCACTTGTACGTATTAATAATGTAGGGGTAGTAATACTAAGTCACACAATTTTTGCCCCAACCTCTAGATACATAAGACTCTTAACATTAGTTACAAGGACAAATAAAATGGGGCAGAGATAGTATATCGGAAAAAATGTTGGGCCATTTCGAATGACATAAGTAATTTTTAGGGAGACCCCGTGGATTGAATTTCTTTGCTTTGTCCCGTCTATTGATAGAAAAAGCTTGCATCTGTTTTTTTTTTGTTTTTTTTTCTGCAATGGCACAGTACTATTTATAATGATTTTTTACTCCAAATTTTGTATAATTTTATAATTGGTTTGACAGTCGATAATTAGGTCAACGAATATAAATAAACCTTTAATCAAATCAATGATATGCGCTATGCATATTTTACATGTTTTTTTAATGAATTTAAAATATATATAAAAATATAATTTTATATAATTTGTATATAATATTATATTCATATAATTTAGTAATAATATTTTTTTAATTTAATATGTAATAATATTATTTTATATTAACTTAAGTTGTCAAGACTCATAATTTTGGGGGTGTTTTACAACCCACTGTTGGCCGTTGGATATGTTTGTTACATGTTCATTACATGTTTAACTTTTGATTGTTTTGTTAGCTGTATTTGCTAGCTATTTTGTAAAAAATATTGGGTAGAGTTAGTTGTTTGTAGTATAGAGTTTTTGCTTGATTTCCAATTATACCCTTAGCTTAATTTTGAATATTTTTTTTAACATTATGATTTTTATTGATTTTTATGTTTTTTCTGCCATGTTTCTAGTGTTTTTTTTTTATTGATAGGTGTTTTCCCATCATGTGTTGTGTGTTCAATGAATAATCACTAAAATTCGATATTTGTACTAATACACTAATAACTAATTGTTCAATGATTGTCAAATTTGCTTGAGTAAAACTAAAATTTTTGTTCCAATTTACTTTGACAATTTAATGTTGATATTTTATAATTTTTATCCAAATTTACTTTAAAAATTTTATTAATTGCATAGATATTTTGTATTTGTACATCCTGGATAAAAACATGATAATATACACTATAAACGAGTTTTTGGATAAAAATGCCACTAAACTCTACAAAAATTGCAATTTTGCCATTCGAAAAAAACATGTAATGAAACTGCCATTAATTTATGTTAACTGTGACAAAAATGACATTTTACCTTTTGTTTACCTGCAGTAGCCGGTCATATGCTTGGTTCTGTGTTTAATATGTTCATTAAACATTAATATTTTCCCTCTTAACCTATACCTACCCTATTAATATTTACCAATCAAAATTAATTACCCTCCCCCCTTATTTTTTTTTTACTGCATATATTTCCCCCTGATTCTTCATATTCATCTTCTTACTCCCAGCAACTTCTTCTTCTCCACCATAAACTTAGCTCTCCTCAGTTCTGCTTCTTCAATTGAGGGCATAAAAATTAGGGGTTTCTTATTTATTCTTCATTTTCTTGTTCTGCTCCACCATCCCCAAAATCCAGATTCTTCATCTTCTTCTTCCTCAACTTCCTCTTCAATCTTCCCTTCTTTGTCCTCCATAACCCACCTCTTCCTCATCTCTTCTTCTTCATTTTCTGGGCAAATAAATTAGGATTTTCAGTCAAATTCTTCACACTAATTTTTTTGCACTGAAAACCCTAATTTTTTTGCCTCTGTTCAATTCAAAGCTCATCAATCGACATCAATGGCGGACATCCCAGAGCAAGGTGTAGATTACTTCGATCTTCTTCCTGATCCCATTCATGAAAAGTGTCTGATTCTCAGGGCAACTTCGATTTCAAAGAGGAAGGAGAAATCCAAGGTTGAAGATGAAGATCGAGTTGTTGAATCAGAAGATGAGCATTTGTTCAGCGACGAAGAGCTCAAACTGAGGAAGAAGAAGAGATGAGGAAGAGAGATGAAGAATTTGACTGAAAACCCTAATTTTTTGCCCAGAAAATGAAGAAGAAGAGATGAGGAAGAGGTGGGTTATGGAGGAGGAGGGGAGGAAGAAGAAGATGAAGAATCTGGGTTGGGATGGGGGGCAGTAAATCTTAATAGTTAATCAAAACATTAAACACCCTTAACCAGTTTATAACCGGCTAAAACAAGTCACAAACCGGTAAAGTGACATTTTTGTCACAGTTAACATATATTAGTGGCAATTTCATTACATGTTTTTTTCGAGTGGCAAAATTGCAATTTTTGTAGAGTTTAGTGACATTTTTATACAAGATCTCCACTATAAACAACCAAAATAATTTGAATGGTAGTTTTGGTGGAAGATGGAAGAAAAATTAGAAAAACAACTTTAAATAATTTGGATGACAGTTTTTGTAAATTTTGTAAAATGTTTGGTCAACATAGTAATTTTTGTGAAGTACGTGTTTGGTCAACATAGTAGCATTTTACAAAATGGTTTTTTAAGGGTAAAAAACCACTTCTATCCGCCAACCGACCAAACACTCCAAATTGGCTATTTTGAATAGTCAAACACCAAAAGCTCCCAAAACCTTATTTTTTTCCCAATAAGTCATCCAAAAAGTCAGACACCAAACCCCCTTTTTTTTAAATAATAATATTTTTTTAACGATGAATAATAATAATAATAATAATTTGGATAATAATAATAATAATAAGGATTATTGGACGCTAATATACTGAATTATTGGGGTATTGGACAATAATATACCGAACTTTAACTTTGGACAATAATATACCGAACTTTGGGGGGTGTTGGACAATATTGCACCCGGTACTATTCCGGCGATGGTTGACTCGGTGGATATCATACTGAACTATTGGGTGTTAATATACTGAACTATAGGGGTATTGGACAATAATATACCGAACTTTGACCTTGGACAATAATATACCGAACTTTGGAGGGTGTTGGACAATATTGCACCCGGAACTATTCCGGCGATGGTTGACTCGATGAAGATTATTATTATTATTATTATTATTATTATTATTATTGTTATTGTTATTATTATTATTATCATTATTATTATTATTATTATTATTATCATTATTATTATTACTGGGCTTCAACCCGTGCGATGCACGAAACGAACTCAACTAGCTACTTTTGAGATTTTATAAAAGTCATGGATAAGTAACTGTCCATACAAATAAACCAAACGAAATATTAATGAAATTGTTACATGGAAAACATCATGATAAATTTTTCCGACAAAACATGTAATTCAGCAATAGAAAATTTCCTAAAATGTGAATGATTTCTATTATAATATATAGATTATTATTATTATTATTATTATTATTATTATTATTATTATTATTATTATCATCATCATCATCATTATTATAGGCAACACCAAAATAATTATTGTTATTTGCACCAAAATAATTTTATACGTTATGATTGACCAATTCCCCTACAGTCACTCCCGTGTTGGAAACGTTATCAAAGTCCAAAGCCGTATGGGATTTGTAATAGTTTTTTTAATTCTAAAATAAAGTTAAATTTAAAAGAGTTATGAAACAGCTGTAATTGGTGTCAGAGTCCCAAACAACTTAAGTTTATAATAAAATCCGGTTGAAAATAAAATAAAAAATTATTAAAAATTGGGTCCTTTTTTTCTTAATTGTGATTGGTTGAGATTCCTAGAAACGCTCTCGTTGCAGTATTTGTTGGGTCCCACATAGATTGTCATTATAAGTATATAGATTATTATTATTAATTATTATTATTATTATTATTATTATTATTGGTATAGGCAACACCAAAATAATTACTGTTATTTGCACCAAAATAATTTAATTCAGAGTCCAAAGTAGTCAAGGATTAGTGATTCTTTCTGTTTTTTTTTAATTTTAAAATAAAATCCGGATTGAAAATATTTTTTTTTGAAGCTGAAAATAAAAAAATTGAAAATAGAAAAAAATAATTTTCTACGTTGTGATTGGCAAATTCCCCTAAAATCAATCTCGTTGCTCTATTCCGTAGGACTTACAATGATTTCTTTTATAATATATAGCTTATTATTAATATTATTATATATTATATATTATTATTATTATTATTATTATTATTACTACTACTATAACTATAGGCAACACCAAAATAATTACTGTTATTTGCTCCATAATAATTTAATTCAGAGTCCAAAGTAGTCAAGGATTAGTGATACTTTCTGGTTTTTTTAATTTGAAAATAAAATTCGGATTGAAAATAAAAAAATTGAAAATAGAAAAAAATATATAATTTTCTATGTTGTGACTGGCCAATTCCCCTACAATCACTCCCGTTGCTCTATTCTGTGGGACCTACAATGATTTCTATTATAATATATAGATTATTATTATTATTATTATTATTATTATTATTATAGGCAACACAATAATAATTATTGTTATTTGCACCAAAATAATTTAATTCAGAGTCCAAAGCAGTTAAGGATGAGTGACACTTTTTGGTTTTTTTAATTTGAAAATAAAATCTGGATTGAAAATAAAAAATAGAAAATAGAAAAAAAAAAATTTCTACGTTGTGATTGGCCAATTCCCTACAATCACTCACGTTGTTCTATTCCGTGGGATCCACAATGATTTCTATTATAATATATAGATAGATTATTATTATAATTATATTATTATTATTATTACTATTATTATTATTATTATTATTATTATTATAGGCAACACCAAAATAATTAATAATAATAATAATAATAATAATAATAATAATAATAATAATAATAATAATAATAATCTCCACCGAGTCAACCATCGTCGGAATAGTTCCGGGTGCAATATTGTCCAACACCTCCCAAAGTTCGGTATATTATTGTCCAATACCCCAATAGTTCAATATATTAGCGTCCAATAATCCTAATAATAATAATAATAATAATAATAATAATAATAATAATAATAATAATAATGTGTAATAAGACAAAGTAGAGATTAAAAGAAGCGGCAAAATGAGTTGTCCGTTTTTTCAGTTTTGATTAGTTTGAGAAAGAGGGCGAGCGAATTCCCACCTACAATCTCCCTCTATTTGTGTCATCCGTTGGTCATACCCTCTGCTACTAACCCCATTCATTTTTCCCTTCTCTCACTCTCATGTGCGTATGTACGTCAATGGAAGTAAGTGTAGAAAAGGGATTTGTGAGTAGGAGAGATGCGACTTTTCTTGAGCATTTTATCCTGGATTCCTCATCTTTTCTTCTGGTCTACATTTCTGATCAACCCCCCCGTCTTTTCTTGCTTTTTTGGGTTTTATTTATGCCCCGTAAGCTACCCCAGAAACTGGAAGGAAGAGACTGATCCCAACAATGGCTGCTCTCAAAGGAGGAGATGATTTCGCCCCGTTTCCTGTCAAAGAACAGCTTCCCGGTGTCGATTTTTGCCTCACTAGCAGCCCCCCTTTGCGTATATTTCCTTCCTCTCTGTCTCTGTTTCAAAATTCAGTGGTTTTCTGCACTGGGTTTGGCTTCATTGATAATGCCTTCTACCTGTTTGATAATATGCCTATGTGAACTGAACTTAATGAAATATACTGCAACCTTATCTGCTTGCTTTCTACTTTCTGAATTCATTCTCTTTGAGCATGTCATGCTTTTCCATCAAATGGGAGAGTAATTGTTGTCTCAATGTGAATTTGAGACTTAATTTCAGTTTATTGTGAAATTACAAATATTAGCAATCTATCATGAATGTTGTGTGCTACAAGTTGGCAAAACTTGGCAAAGTTACAAAATGTGAAATTGATTGTATTTCATTTTTTATTATCGAGTCTCTCTGGTTTACAAGCCAAACCATCCAAGGACTTTGCCCTTTTCAAATGTTATCTGCTCCATAAAATTTAGTCTATCTAATTTCCTTATTGTGTAAACCAATGGTCGGAATAGCCTACTACCTCTGTATTTTGTAAGACGTTTAAATTGATTGGTCTCCAACAACTGCAGATGAAGCTATTGGTCTTGGATTTCAGCACTTTTTGGTCATGCTTGGGATGACAGTAATGATTGTCAACATTCTTGTTCCCCAGATGGGAGGAGGACCGGTGAGGTTTTTTGTAGCATTCATCTTTGCTTCTCCTGTTATGCTCAGCTAGCTCTTATTTTGTGTCATCCATTACAATTCAATTATATCCTCTGTAGCAAGTTGAGCTTTGCAATTATAGAATTTCCTTTCTGCTTGTTTTACAGGAAGAAAAGGCCATAGTGATACAAACTTTGCTCTTTGTATCGGGGATAAACACCCTTTGCCATACCATGGTTGGATGTAGGACATCAACGGTTATTGGAGGTTCGTATGCATATATTATTCCTGCTATCGGGATAATCTTTTCTGAGAAGTACAGCAAGATTCATGATCCTTTGGAGGTTGGAATTCTTTGCACTAAACTACCTGCTTTAGTCCCCCCATCCAGCTTTCATGTTCTTCAAGGAATTTTGAAAGCGATTATGCTTTTGGTATTGTCATAGAGGTTCAAGATAACGATGAAAGCACTACAAGGGGCAATTATGTTTTCATCAATGTTTCAAGTGATAGTTGGTGTATTGGGATTGTGGCGGATTGTTATGAGGTGATGTATCACTAATAATAGCCTTTTACTTCTGTAGAAGTGATGATTTATATTGTGACTTCTTATTAATGTCATATCGTTTATGGTTATTGCAGGTTTTTAAGTCCACTGGCTGCTATTCCTCTGGTGACTTTAACCGGACTTGGGATGTTCCAATTTGGCTTCCCTCAAGTATGTCATTGAAAACTTCAGATCAGTACTATTTCATGAAAAACCTCAAACCAATACTATTTCATTAGAAGCTGACTTTGTGTGGTTTTTCCCTATCCTACTAGTTGGCTAAATGTGTTGAAATTGGACTCCCAGCACTAGTTATATTGCTTTTTATCTCCCAGGTGAGTATCAAGATACCCTGCTCTTTCAAAAACTTGTTGTATTGGTTAGTTCATATGCTAGTTCCTTTCTGACAAGAGTTTTTGAACACTGCCACAGTATTTTGCTCAGTTGTTGAAGCCTCTTCAAGCATTTGGTCGAAGGCACGCAATTATAGTAACAGTTGCTCTTACTTGGGCTTTTGCTGCTGTGCTAACCGTAGCTGGCGCATTTAAACACAGTTCTCCCAAAACTCAGTTTTATTGCCGCACAGATCGTTCTGGTCTCTTTGGCGCTGCTCCTTGGTGAGTGTACTCAAATTGGCATCAGGAGAATTTGCTGTCAATCTGTTTTCTTGATATAAGTAGGACAATAACCTTGAGAAATGAAGTCGTCGTCCACCATAATTATTGACAACTTTCCTAGAATATGCGTCATATTTTCTTCCATGGTTCAAAAGGATCCAACAGAAAAATTTATGTCTATTATTTTTTTTTGATGTAGGATACGATTCCCTTATCCTTTTCAATGGGGACGCCCTATTTTGAGTATAGGAGATGGATTTGCAATGACAGCTGCAGCTTTTGTTGCCATTGTTGAGGTTGGTATGATGGTGCACTACTCTTATGTGCTCTTTCTTGTTGTTTTCCTGTTTCATGCTTTTGTCCACCATTTGCTCCTATAAATTAGTCTAGTTGTCCTGTGCCAAAAAGTTCAATGGAGCTGATTAGATATGGTTATGTGTTGTGCAGAGTACAGGCACATTCATTGCAGCTGCAAGATTTGGGAGCGCCACCCCAATACCACCTTCAGTGTACGGCCGTGGGGTTGGCTGGCTGGTATGCTGCTTAAAGCATGTTACATGCCTTTTACACTTTTCAATATGCATGTATCCTTATGTTAGTGCTGATTTTCCAGGGGATTGCAACGTTCGTGAATGGTATATTCGGTGCAATCTGTGGCGCAACTGCATCTGTGTAATTTACTTTAATTTCGTGATATGCAATTAACAAATGTCCTAAAATTTAAGCTCAATTATTCATACAGAGACATTAAGTTTATTATTATTTTTTCTTTTACCAGTGAGAGTGCAGGACTTTTGGGATTGAACCAAGTTGGAAGTCGCCGGGTTGCCCATATTGCAGCATGCTTCATGCTTTTCTTTTCTGTTTTGGGTGAGCTCTAAAATCTTTTTACTCCCTTGATTTGTCTCTTCTTGGGAGTATGGTAATTTTATTTAAGACCTGAAAGAACTTATCTTTGCTTTTTATATCTAACAGGAAAATTTGGGGCATTGCTTGCTTCAATACCACAGCCTATTTTTGCTGCGATTTATTGTGTTCTGTTTGCTTATGTGGGTATGTATATCTAAAGACAAGGGTGACATGAAGTTGTCTTACTTCATATGAAGTCTTATAACATCTAAACTTCTAAAATTATTGTGTTTGGGTTGTGCTGATATGTTTTGATATATTTCTCATATGTGCAGTCTCAGCAGGGCTAGGGTTTCTCCAATTCTGCAACCTGAACAGCTTCAGAACAAAGTTCATTTTAGGATACTCCCTGTTTATGGGCATTTCTGTGGCTCAATTCTTCAATGAGTTCCTCTTGGTCACTGGCCTCACTCCTGTTCACACCCATGCACTTGCTGTACGTTGTCACATCACTGTTCGCTCATTAACATCATGCATTCAACCTATTTTAAACTTGCTTTTGCAACCTATTTTAAACTTGTTTTTTATGCGCTGTCTTACAGTTCAACAGCATGTTGCAAGTGATATTCTCTTCCCCAGCAACTGTGGGAGGCATGATCGCACTCTTCTTGGACTTAACTCTACACCGTCACCATCCCTCAACTCGAATAGACAGCGGCAGACATTGGTGGAAAAAATTCAGATTATTTGATGCAGATACCAGGAGCCATGAGTTCTATTCACTGCCATGGGGCCTCAACAAATACTTCCCATCTCTGTAGTCCTATCAGATTCCTTGCACAAACCCTGGGGTACGGTGCACCTGTTGTAGAATACTTATGATGCAATGGATATTTGTGACAGTAAGGCTCATAATCTGACATCAAAAGATTGGAACATGAAGAACAGGTTTTATAATAAGTTGATATTAAATTTATTGCAAAACTTGGCTCTCAAAGTCTGATGTCATATTTCAGCTTTTGATATCATATTTTGAACTCTGGCATATATTTTACATTTACTGTCAGAGTATCAGATACAATGTAAATTGTTGTGCAGTCTGTTGTTGAGTGGAAAAATATAAGAGTTTGTATCATGAATGGATTGTATGTTTTTGGCCATAGGAAAAACTAATTTGTTGTATACCTATGCACATATGTGCTTATATCCTTGATTTATATTCCAAAGACCTTAAGTTGAAATCATCTTTTTAACATCAATAGCTGGAGAACACTGGAAAATAGCAGGATTTTAAGCAACTGTAAATGCAAGGCCACATAAAATTGATTATTATTAATCAAATCAAAGGAATTGATTGATTCAGGTGTACTTCCAATGTGTTTCAAACTTATGTAACATATTGCAAACCCGATGCTACTTGTACGTACGTAAAATGAAGTAACCTGGATTGATCATATATGTTGATGTACATAGATAAGAATGTAGGTTGTATAATGAGATTAGAGCAAGGGCTGCATGGCATGATTGATGGCTTCCTTAGACGTAGTTGGGCAGATTGTATACACATGGTTCAAGTAATCCCCCACAACTACCTTGTTGTACTCCTGGGCACCCAAATCATCCCTTTTCAAAGGCAGAATCTCCAATGACGGAGGAGGATTATAGAACAAAGCAACAGAATACCTTTCAACATCGGGTTGAGCGACAACCCTATGCCAAGGGCTCTTTACTCTTCCATTGCTGATTATCTCTAACAAATCCCCGACATTAATAAGTAACACATCCTTGGGCCAGGGCACCGTAACCCAGGTTTGGTTGTGCATGACTTGGAGAGCCCCGGATGAGGAGGACCCGAATTGAAGCAAAAGAGAGACAGCACTTGCATCTGAATGTGCGTTGAAGCCGAGTGCTATGTCCGGTCTCGGGCATGGAGGATAGTGATTGATTCTTACGTTGAGTTCACTGCTTTTTGGTTCAAAGTTACGGAGAAAAGCATTCTTGTCTAGTGATAAGGCTTCAGCAAAGGTTTGGAGCAGCTCATCACATAGTTTTCTTGCCTCCTTTGCGTACCCTTCCACGACTTCCCTATATATATAAGTTAGATCTCATCGCATTAGTGCTGATTTTCAGATCAGAAACAATTTCCATGAGAAGAACCTCAATTTGTATAAACAAAAACAAAAAAAAAAAAAAAAAACAAAAAAAAAAAAACTCGTTGACCTTACCTAAAATTTTATGAAAGTAAAAAATGGTCCAAATATTTCTTAAAATACATTATTGTCACTTCAATTTTTAACCTTAAGCTATCATATATGATGTTAAGGCCCTGTTCGGCAAATTAGTGTTTTAGATAGCTGATAGCGGTTTATGTAGCGTATAGTGGTTAAAGCAGCGGATAGCGGTTTAAGTAGTGGATAGCGGATGACTGTTCAAATGTGAATTATGTTCGGTAAATTTAGCGGTTCAATTAACAGATTAATGTGAATTGACATAAAAGTGTATTAATAATTTCCACAGATAAAATTTACAAAGGGTATTTTTTGACCAAAAAATATGAAACGTTACTCCAAACGCTAAACGTTAACTTTATTAGCGTTTTACAAAACGCTCCTCAAAACGCCAACTTACCGAACGCTAATATTTACGCAATTAGAGTTTTAACTTGATCAAGACACTAAACGCTACCACAAACACTATTGTCGAACACAGCCTAAATCAATATACTCTGGACTCGCTCGAATCATACCCCCGGCAGTATAAAAAGGAGCATCAAGCGCCTATACTACATTAATTACCCATGAACGTTATGGAAATCTTCAAAAGACTGCACTACGGTACTCATTTAACTTTAGAAAGGCGAAACATGATAATAATCAAATTATGAGCAATATGGGATGATAATAATCTGAATTTTAAATAGTACTACATAGACCCGACCTATTAATGCTCTAGATTCTACTAGTACAACAAAATTGAGTTGTTTACGCTCTAGATTCTACTAATACAACGCCATTGAGTTGTTTAAAAAGAAATTCAGTGGTCTTTTTACGTGGCACTCCAGGAGGAGGATTATTTTTTTTTTATAACATGATGTCTATATTGTAGTAATCCTAAATTTTAATATAGCATAGATTGTAATAACTTAAACTATCATACATCTGATTATAATATTTGATATCTTATTATTATATTTCAAATTTTCATATATTTGATTGTAGTAGTTTCAAATATTAAACGACTCGGAACAATTTGGTGGTATACAATTAAAATCCAATTCGAATTGATCTATAATTTTAAAGTTAAGATCACCCAACAGAAGCATCGGCAATTGTGCATTATATATGAAATAATGGTTGTTATATCTGAAATTGGAAGGCCTTTGAGGCCAAACATTCAAGCCATAGGTTGATTCTTTAGGAGAAACTTTAACAGTGAAACGATCAATCCAATCAATGGGTACGTTCTGAGGCTTTATAAAGTTCCTCCCATAAGCCATATTTATCCACAGAAGAATATGTCCCAACACTTAGTTTTTTCTCGTGAAATGAGAGCTCAAAAAACCCCTTGACCACCTTCTCCAGATCAGCCAACATAGAGAATGGCAGACCATGATCAGTTATTAAGAGCATCCCCCATTGTTGAAGGCCTTTAACCACTTTAGCAAGCT